>OY757027.1:84768067-87168067 GCA_963580285.1 Lucinisca nassula
CGACAATGAAAGCCAGAGGAAACATACTGCAATTTTGTGAATTTCGAATAGGCAGTCGATTCAAAGACTGATATAAATCAAAATGAGGTCCAAATAATTAAAAACCTGTCTAGAATATGAGTCTAAACCAATAATTTATTTCTGATTTCTCAGACTATTCACGCTGATCTCAAAGGATCAAAAGTAAAATATAAACTGCACTATGGTTGATGTACGGGGAGACGTTTTACGGCCGCCACACGGCACAACACCAGAAAAACCCTTTCTTTCTAGCCAAGGGACTGAAGTAAAACAAAATTCTATAAGCTATGGAAGCTTTATGTCCCTTCCAGAAAAAAAGAAAAAGAAAGAGAGGAGAAGTAAAGAAAGGGTCTGGAGCCAGACTAAGTTATCCCCATTCTAATGCACTTGTTCGGTTGTTAAGCTAAAAATTGTACTATTTTGCCGAAGGCGACAAGCGCAGTGAGCTGCGTAAAACCAAATGCCAGCCAATGAAAAGCGACGTTACGCGATGACGTCGGGTTTCCGACAGTATATCGCAGAATATACTGTCGCAAATTTTTGACGTTATCCAATCAGACGTCGCGTTACTTATGCAAGTGCATTAGAATTAGGGGATAACTGTACTGAAAATTGCCATTTGGGGAGGTAAATCGGAGGTTTTACGGTCGGAAATTTCGTTTTACGGCGACGCGTTAGCGGAGCCGTAAAACGTAATTTGCGACCGTAAAACCGACAATTTACCTCCCCAAATGACAATTTTCAATACAGTTATCCCCATTCTAATGCACTTATTCAGTTGTTAAGTTAAAAACTGTACAGTTTTGCACAAGGCGGCAAGCGCGGTGAGCTGCGTAAAACCAAATGACAACCAATGGAAAGCGACGTTACATGATGACGTCGGATTTCCGACAGTATATCGCAGAATATACTGTCGCAAATTTTTGACGTTATCCAATCAGACGTCGCGTTACAAACGCAAGTGCATTAGAATATAAGTTGTTATAATAAATAATGCCGCTAGAGTCCAAAGACAGTTTTTGTTCTACAAAACCATAAAAAACTAATTTGAAATGTGCGCATGCATGCACAACTGATCAGGCCGTCATTGCCCGCAAAAAGCCGAATGTGCTTTTTATTTTGTTCCGGCTCACATAGCCTTTGTGAGTGAGTGAGTGAGTGAGTGAGTGAGTGAGTGAGTGAGTGAGTGAGTGAGTGAGTGAGTGAGTGAGTGAGTGAGTGAGTGAGTGAGTTTTACGTCCAACCAACAGCTAAGGCCACATTACGAAAACACGCCTATACAAATGCATTGTAAACTTTACCGCCGAAAAAGGAACATTTTAACCTAAAAAATTGTGATATTTTTCTTATTTCTGCTCAAAATATAGATTGTGGGTACTCGTTAGAACCGCCTCGATGAGGCAGTTCTAAAGAGTATTTTAGAGCAGAAATAAGAAAAATTAGGTCTACCCCTGTAAACCCCAGTTTTACTATACAAAAGTGGGGTTCAAGGGGGTCATACTTATATAGGCGTGTTTTCGTGATGATACGGAGAAGGGACCTCCGTTTAAAGACTCATCCGAAAGTCTGGAGAAGCCCGGGATCGACCCCTGGTTTACAAGGCGAGTAGCGTAACCACTACACCACGGAGGCTTCTACATGGCTTTTGTTCCGCCCCCGCCCATCGGGGTTTGAAGAAATAGATGGGCTGCATGATACTTCCACGCGGAGCTGAAACCGACCCTCACACGCGTACTGGTAAACCGCTTAGAGGATCTAAGCCTGCCCAGGCAAAACGGTGCGAGTCGGACCGTCCATGCTTATAAACCCTATTGGTTTCATTGGGCAGCAGTGCTTAAGATGTCATTTCATCTCAATGTCGGGTAAATGTCCCACAAAATTGGAAGCAACGTCTCCAAAATGACCTTTACAGTGTTGCCGGGGACGTTAAACCTCAAATCAAACAAACAAAAAACATGGCCTTTGTTATTGTTCTAGACCGCACTATCGGGTGTCAAACATTCTTCCAGTCTAATGGCACAAACAATACCAGTTATTTGATACTATAAACATACCCGTATTTATCCTCCTAATTACTCCTTAGACGCCTCTGTGATGTAGTGGATAAGCTACTCGCCTCAAAAACAAGGGGTCGTGGCTTCGATCCCGGGCCTCTCCAGACTTTCGGATGAGTCTTTAAACCGAGGTCCCGTCTCCGTATGACCTTTGCTGTTGGTAGGACGTAAAACTCAAACACTCACTCACTCTTAAACTCCTTACCAAACTTGCTCTAAAATTGGAACAAGTACAATTTTATACTCGCTGTTGGGCCTAAAAATAGCTGGATGAGTGGCAAACACTGTAGACCCTGATGAGACGCCGCATTCAGCGGCGTCTCATCTGGGTCTACAGTGTTTGCTCAGTCCTGTCTGTCCGTATACACATGATAATATAAATACGGTAAACTATCTTTATATATCCATTGGTCCGCAAGAAAACCGAAAGTTGTCACAAGCTGAAGTCTTAAGTCAAAATTGAAACTTTTAATATAAGGATATCTGGTGCTATGGGGAGAATTTTCTAAGAACACTAGAGCGAATTTGAATAAACCAAGGTAAACGAGCCATCAGTATTCGAGTTAGTGAAGTGCCACTAAATATCTGATTTTTCTATTTCTTTAATTGTTTTGTGTAGCCTATTTGTCTTATGACAGTATTTTGAATTCACATTTTGTTTAGCTTGTTTCTTGATTTTCTTTCTCGTACAGTAAAATTCCTATATTAAGACGACCTTTCGGGTTGTTCAAAAGTGATTAAATGTGACGTCACTACACGTTTAGTGATGTCAAATAAGGCTGAGGTCGACAATCGAAGTTACTGCATTATGAAACAAAAATTCTCTCAGAAATGAGAGATATGCAAGAATAGAAAAATCCACCCTCGGAATTGCTGTCCGGCAGCCTCGTGATGCCGGACAGTGACCCTCGGGACGGATTTTTCTATCCATCCCTCACATACATGTAAGATTGTTATAATCTTACCTGGTCGCACAACCAGAGGACAGGTTTTCTCATGACGTGACTCAAAATGTTAACTCGGACGGGCAGCAAAGGCTCAGTCGAGACTGCGCATGCGCAGTCAGCAGCAAAGGCTCCTGCGCAGTCTCGACTGAGCCTTTGCTGCTTGCCTATGTTGATTATAAATCATTCAGGTTTTACAAGTATTTTAGGGGCGTAATGGGGGGGGGGGGGGGCGGAGTTGGTTGATGCTAAGGTGACGTGTATCTTGTGTCACTGGGGCGTCCAACTGATTTTGGATTACAGTTGGGCAAGACCTTCTGTCCTTGCAGTGGTAGGAGTAGAGGATGGGTTGGGGCGTTGTTTATTCTTCTGCCTCAACACTTCCGTTCATTTTTCTCAGCAGCAAAGGCTCAGTCGAGACTGCGCATGCGCAGTCAGCAGCAAAGGCTCCTGTGCAGTCTCGACTGAGCCTTTTCTGCTTGCCTATGTTGATTATAAATCATTCAGGTTTTACAAGTATTTTAGGGGCGTAATGGCGGGGGGCGGAGTTGGTTGATGCTAAGGTGACGAGTATCTTGCGTCACTGGGGCTTCCAACTGATTTTGGACTATAGTTGGGCAAGGCCTTCTGTCCTTGCAGTAGGTAGGAGTAGAGGGTGGGGATTGGGGGGGGGGGCGTTGTGTATTCTTCTGCCTCAACACGTCCGTTCATTTTCCTCTTTCCCTTTCATCTCCTTTACTATCTCTTCTATATTCTCTGGCAGACGACACAAACTGACACACAATGGTTGACTTGTCTTTAAACGCAAACCAATCAATCAACCAATCAATCAATCACGTTTTCCCTTCGCATTAAGAAATACCAATTGATATTATAAATCTGACAGTGTTGCTGTCGAGTCCTCACCGTTGTCTCACCTCTGTGGTTCTTTGATTTTTGTGTTCACGGGGATGTTGCACTGATGAGTTAGGAGGCCTTCATGCGGACTGAACAAATTATTTGTCTAAATCGCGACGGAAGTAAGGGCGAGGATTGTGGCCACGTAAAATCGATTTAAGCCCCCCAGTGGAAATCTTCCACTGACCGTTCCAAGGCGGCTCTTCTGTGGCGATTTATTTATGTTGTTGTTTGTTACTTACTGTATGTATCACTTGTGTCTTTTGGTTTTGGATGGCCATATGGCCATTTTGTGGGAAAGTAACTGTCCTTATGGCCTTCCTTTGTTTGGGTTTCCATTATGGTCTGGTCGCTTAATGTTTGTATTTCTTTCCCTTTGGTGTCTTTTATGGGTGGAGTAAGTTAATTGTATCAATTCCTGATCTTTGTTTTACTTCTACTTTGAAAAATATGCTCATCGAGTTCGTCAAACCAGTATATGAACATGTAAAACAAACATATTCTTTTGCATCCTTTCAGGATCAATATGGCTGAAAGAACGCGGAAGAGCAAGAAACAAAGATTTGGCGAGTTTCGTGAGCGATTTTGTGAATACAACTTGTGCTCAAAGTTAAAAGGAAAAAATGTCAGGGCCTTAGCGTACTGCCCTGTCTGCAACCAGTTCTTGTGCCAAAGTTGTCAGATAATTCATGGTACTACTGCCGGTACCAAAAATCATCAAGTGCTGATTGGAAAAGAAATGACTAACTACGAAGACGATGAAACTCCAAAGTATGACTACTGTTCAGTCCACACAGGTTACAGTAGAGATTTATTCTGCTCGCAGCACAAAGAAATGATATGTTCAAAATGTTGTAAAGCAGACCACTCTAGATGTGTTGTGAAATTTATCCAAGAATCAACGAAAAACATAAAAAGGACAGATATCAACGCATTAAAAGAAGATCTACGCAATTTTAAACGTGATCTAGCATTTACAACTACTACTCTTGATAACAGTATAGGGAGCATTGAAGAGCAAAGACAGGATCTTCTTAAGAAAAACCAGGAGACATATGATATTCTGATTGCCAATCTTAGCAAACTCTTTGAAAACATTGCGTCAGAGATTGACAAAACGTGCAATGAACTATCAGATAAACTAACCAAGCAGAAAACACAATTTAAGGAGATAATTTCTAGCTTGGAATCAGATATATATGCTGTGGATATAACAAAAGACAAAGAAATGACACCTAATGTATTTATTGGGCTACAGAGCATTGCTAGTCAAACCAGAAACAGCGCATCTAATGTAGAAGAAATGTTCAAGGAGCTTGGAACAATACAGCTATCATATCAGCCAAGTAGGCAGTTAAACGACATTCTAAAATCGTCCGTTCACTTTGTTTCCATTGATATCAAGACTGCAGAAAATACAAATGTAAAACCTGTACCCAAGATAACTTTCCCCGCGACCTCTATTCAACCGGTGACACAAACACCAACTAATACACTTAAGTTTATTGAACGCCTGGTTGAATCTCCAGAAAGCATTTCTGATGAAACGAAAGACGAAGGAGAAAAGAATGAACCAAACCACTTAAAACAAATAGAAAGAATACAAACTGTTTCTATCCCGCCAACGGAAACCAGATTTGTTCCAAGGCCATTGCATATTTCTACGATGAAAGCAAGATTCCATCAAACGTTCAATGTAAAGATCAACAGTGACAGATATAATTGTTGGATCAGAGGTTCGGCAATTACAAGAGATGGCAATATACTTTTAACTGACAGCAATAATCATAATGTTAAGCTATTTTCACCGGATATGAGGCTTTTGTCGTATATTGTTCTACCTGATGCACCATGGGATATTTCTATATTTAGAAACAATGAAGCTGTTGTTAGTATACTGAAACAGAATGAACTGTATTTTATTGATTTCGGTGGTGACTCATTAAAGATCATTGGTGCATTGAAACTTCAGTTTGATATTTTTGGAGTAACTAAGTGTAGGGATAAGCTGTGTGTCACGTGTTTAAGTGACCCACCATCTGTAAAACTTATCGACAGAGCTGGCAAAGTTTGCTGGTACGCAACAACTGACAGCAAAGGACGAAAACTCTTCAAACGACCTTGGTATATCACCAGCTTCTCGAAAGACAACGAAATCAGAGTTGTTGTTACTGACAAAGAAGCAGAAACTATATCTTATATAGACGGCGACACCGGGAAGCTTCTTTGTGTACGTCCAGTGAAGGGTAAAGATCCAAATGGCGTCACAGTAGATTATTCCGGGAATGTGTATGTGTGTTATCATGGAACGGATAAAGTGTGTGTGATGTCAGGGGACCTAACCAAAGGAAGAATACTCTTGTCAATGCAAGATGGTTTGCGGGCTTGTCCGTATGCTATTGCTTATGACCCGCACATGAGTAGACTAATCATTTCAAACAATTCCAGTAAAGTTGACAGTTATAAATTATCATAAGAACTATTTGTCTCTTAAAAGTTAAAACAATGGTCAGCACAGAAAGGTACACACTTGCAAATGACTTCATAGAAAGTTCCCAGTATATTTGTCCATTTAGCTGTTGTTGTTTTTTTCCAATTCATTAACATAGAGAATACCAGATTCGTGTCTTTTGATATGAAGTTTATCAGGCAAGGCTTCGAGAACGCTTGTATCCTACATGCGTTCTCGAAGCCGAGCCCGATGAACTTGATATTAAATGACACGAATTGGGTGTTCTATTTATCAGTTTATCCCCTTATACACTCTTAAAGGGGGGGGGGGGGTGCCAATAAGGCCCTTTTCCTGCCCTGGAACAAAAGTCTTCATTTTCTCCTGATATATTGCCTATAGTATCTCATTTACTAAAATAGTATTGGTTTTGTAACGTAAGCCCTAGTTATTGAGAAACATGATAATGAAAGTGGGTTGGGTAATTCAGCATTAATCTGGGGTATCATGTTTTACGCACTGTTTCTTTTTTAAAATATACCAAACCCACTCATTATTTCCACTGTTTGTTAGACACATGTATTGGGTAAATTACTACTTAAATTGTGTTCCGCTAAAGCAAAATACTACATCTGCAGCAACTATTTTATGAACATCGTCAATTTTTGTTAATTTTGCATCTTCAAATTCAATAAATCCTAGCCTATCTCCGAAACTAAATGGCAAATTATTTTCAAACTTCCTTGAATTTAACATTGGAAGAGTACATAGTGTTGATTAGGTTTTGGTGACCTTGACTTAATATTCAAGGTCACTTGGGCTGAACAAATATCAAAATTAGGGGTAACAATTTTGGCCATTTTTCTGTTTCTGAACAAAAAGCTTCAAATTCTCCTAATACATTGCCTATAGAATTCCTTTTACTAAGACAGTTTAGGTTTTGCAAAGTAAGCCCTAGTTATGGGGTTAAATAATCATGAAACTGGGTGGTGTAATGCGATACGATGCTGAGGTATTGTGTTTTATGCACCACATCTCTTTCAAAATATAGTAAATGCAGTCATATCTTTCTCTGTTTGTTTGTTTACCTTAGGTAACATCCTACCTAATTTTCTGCCTCTAAAGTTAAGTATGGCATCTGCAGCAACTCTTTTATGAAAACCTTTTATTTCTGAGAATTTTGTATCTTTGAATTCAATAAAACATATTTTTTTCTGGAATTAAATAAAAGATTCAATTGAAATAAATGTTAAGACAGTATTTGGAGAAAAAAAATGTTGCCTAGGTTATGGTGACCTTGGTTACCTGGTCTTTGAAATTATCAGACAGGTCCAATAAGGTCATATTCTGCCGACCCCACCCATCGCCGTCCCTACCACAACAGATCCTCATTTACTCAAGCGCATAGTCCTGTCTTATTTTTCCCCTTCTGAGGAAAAATAAGGACTGCAGCTTTATTGCATGACAGTGTGCATTTTGCTTTTTTTAAGTCTTGGAATTTGCAGTATCTTTGTTAATCTCTCAAGTCTGAATTCTTTTGAAACGTGTACATGTATGCAGATATTATTGTGAGTGCAAGCAGTTGATTAGGTTTTGGTGATATTGACCTGATTTTAAGGTCAGACTGAAATTGGACATTGTTAATTGTATTATGACCTTGAAAACAAAGTCATCGTTACGAAAACACGCCTATTCAAATATATTGGCAAAATTTGACCACCAAAAAATGAAATGTTTCAGCTAAAAATCCTGATATTTTTCACATTTCTGCTCAAAACATAGATTGTTGGTACCCATTAGAACCGCCGAGTCGAGGCGGTTCTAACGAGTACCCACAATCTATACTCACCGGAAATAGAAACTATACACTCATTTTTAAATTGTCACTGCCAAAACATTTTATTGAAATTTGAATTCCATTTTAATAAATTATCATCAGTGGCATGTCTGCTTATCGAATAAAATGTTTAATTATAGCTACTATTTAACGGGTAAAGCCACAGGTTCAAAGCAAGGGTTAATATATTGCTGTTCAAGTTTCCATTGAGTCAAACATTTTGTGTCGCGAATGTGATTCCCATTTTTACCAGTTATTACTCATCACGTAACGTTGGGAATATTGTTTGCAAAATGAAAATTTACACAATGGTTGAAAAGTTATCGACCTTTAAATATTGGACCAAACCACCGGAAGTGGGCGAAAAGTATGGCGTTTCTGATTGCGGATTTTGTTTTAATCAATATTTAAGACACAGCTGAAGATGCTAAAACGATTGAAGACACTTTGGGTCGATTTTTGGCTTGCAACATTATTTTGAAAATTTCGCTGAAGAAAAGCAATTTTTGAGATTTCAATGAAATGTTGTTTCTCGATAATTTTTAAATTTTATGTTATTTTTTATTCCTTGCTTTTAACTTATTACCTATACGGAAAAAAAATTGAAGTCAAAATTCGATTACAAACAGATTTTGTGAAAAATGTACTTTTTTTACATTTTCCCCAAAAACTTTTATTCTGAACACCAGATTTTCTTTAGATTGTTACAGGATTCATGTGTATAGTTAGTCAAATCCTTAATAAGTAATTTTTAATTAAATTATTAACTTGTTTTGTCAGGCGAGACAATTTAAAAGTGTATAGTTTCTATTTCCGGTCAGTATATGTTTTTGAGCAGAAATAAGATAAAAATGTATACCCCTGTAAACCCCAGTTTTACTATACAAACGTGGGGTTTCAGGGGGTCAGAGTTATATAGGGGTGTTTTCGTAATGCAAAGCCTAATAGTGTTTGTCTACCATTACTTATTCAGTCCCTTGTTCTGTCCTGGTGACTATGCCAGATAAACTAGCATCCATTCCACTCAATTGATCCCACAAACTGTGCAAACAAGCTTAAGTTTACTAAACTTCACTCTACTTTGACCTTTGATGACCTTGAAATGAGGTTAATGTTAATCAACTTGAAATCATGACCCAATAATTCATCTAAGCCAGTTTCTAAGAATCAAGTCAGGAGTTCCAAAGAAACTATACTCAAAGCTTAAAAATTTTGACCTATTTTGTTCTGTGGTGACCTTGAAAACAAGGTCCTTGAAGATAAGGCCAAGTTCACTGAACATCTAACCAACTTAGAGACATGTCCAGATGCTACATCCAGCCAAGGCTGGTGTAAAGCTGCATAATTTAAGTGACAGCTCGACTAAAGGGTAACATGAGTGCAATTATAGATATCAAGCCTGTCCTGACCTTGAAAATGAGGTCAAGGTCACCAAAATCTAAGCTCAAAGGCAAGTTCTAATGATATAGATATCTGGGAAAGTCAATGAAATGTCACAGGATTTGAATTTAATAATTCGCAAATAAAGACAAACATACTTTTCAATTTTGAAAATCTCACAGACCATGTGACCTTCAAGATAAGGTCAAGGTCACACAAACCTAGTCAGCCCTTTATATTCTCAAAATCTTGTAATATATTCAGATAAATTTCAAAAGAATCCCTTGTGTAGTTCAAAAGAAAAAATATGATTTATTGAATTCCAAGATGCAAAATTCTCAGAAATAGAAGGTTTTCATAAAAGAGTTGCTGCAGATTGCATGCTTTACTTTAGAGGAAGAACAGTAGGTAGGGTGTTACCTAAGGCAAACAAACAGACAGAGGAAGTAATGGCTATGTTTGCTATATTTTAAAAGAGATGTGGTGCATAAAACACAATACCTCAGCATCGTATCAAATTACCCCACCCAGTTTCATGATCATTTAACGCCATAACTAGGGCTTACTTTGCAAAACCTAAACTGTCTTATTAAAAGAAATTCTTTAGGCAATGTATTAGGAGAATTTGAAGCTTTTTGTTCAGAAACAGAAAAATGGCCAAAATGGTCACCCCTAATTTTGAAATTTGACCAGCCCAAGTGACCTTGATTATAAGGTCAATGTCACCAAAACCTAATCAACACTTTGTACTCTTCCAATGTTAAATTCAAGGAAGTTTGAAAATAATTTGCCATTTAATTTTTGGAGACAGGCCAGGATTTATTAAATGTGAAGAGGCAAAATTAACAAAAACTGACGATGTTCATAAAATAGTTGCTGCAGATGTAGTATTTTATTTTAGAGGAACACAATTTAAGTAGGAATTTACCCAATACATTTGTCTAACAAACAGGGGAAATAATGAGTGGGTTTGATATATTTAAAAAAAAAACAGTGCGTAAAACATGATACCTCAGATTAATGCTGAATTACCCCACCCACTTTCATTATCATGTTTCTCAATAACTAGGGCTTACGTTACAACACCAATACTATTTTAGTAAATGGGATACTATAGGCAATATATCAGGAGAAACTGAAGACTTTTGTTCCAGGGCAGGAAAAAGGCCTTATGGGCACCCACCCTTTGCCATTTACAATCAATATCGATTGTCCTCAGTGCGTCCCAACATTTCGGCGCGTAATAAACGGTCGATGCTGATCGTAATTTTTCCTTTGGTATTTTGTTAAGTAATATTTCCAGTTATCCAGTAATAAAAACATTTTTGCCATTTTTCAGTTTCGCTTTGGTTTGTATTGGAATTTTCACGGCCGAGTCAACACTATTTAGGTCAAATTTTTTAGCCCGTCAGTTTACCTATCCACACTTTTCCTGGGCAAGCTAATACGTAAGCGGTTAAACAGTACAGTGCACATTCTTTTGCAAGAAAAAAAGCGGCCCTTCTTGAATCAGCGGAAGGGAGAGAATGACCGTAGAAAACATTTCATGATCAATCTCCACGACAGAATGTTGCCGACCCTGGCAGGTATTGAACCCGCGTCCTACTGATCACCAGTCAGACGCACATCCGAACCTTTTTTCAGTAAACCGTTCATAGATAAAAGTGCAATGTCACGTTGAACCTGATAAAGCTCACTTGTCCTGAGATAGGCCTCTATACTATCATGTTATTAATCAAGTAATTTCGTATTGGCCCAGTTACAGGTCCGAGGTCTGCTGTATTGGCACGAGGCCGAAGGCCGAGGCCAATACAGCTGACCGAGGACCTGTAACTGGGGCAATACGAAATTACTTGATTAATAACAATTTTATTTCTTTGAAGCGATTAAAAACATGATATATGATTTTTGAATATTGGTTGACCTTGTGTAATATAGGATAATCAATTAATAAAATGTAATTAATATAGGGGGTAAGAATAAATATACAGCCAAATCTCGATAACTCTAATATCTTTCGGATCATAATATCTGATCGAATATAGGAGTGCAAACCATTCAACGTAAATTGTATAGCCAAATAATAGCCCCCGCCAATTGGGGCTCGACGAAATAGATGGGCTGCATGATGCTTCCACGCAGAGCTGAAACCGACCCACGCACGAGTACTGGTAAACCGCTTAGAGGATCTAAGCCTGCCCAGGCAATGCGGTGCGAATCGGCCCGTCCATGCTTATAAACCCTATTGGTTTCATTGCGCGGCAAGGCTTGAGAGGTCATTTCATCTCAATCCCACAAAATTGGAAGCAACGTCTCCAAACTGACCTTTACAGTGTTGACGGGGACGTTTGTTTGTTTGTTTGTTTGTTTGATTAGAGGTTTAACGTCTCCGTCAGCACTGTATAGGTCATTTTGGAGACGTTGCTTCCAATTTTGTGTGACTTTTGCCCGACATTGAGATGAAATGACATCTCAAAACCTGCCGCCCAATTTAACTAATAGGGTTTATATGCATGGATGGTCCAACTTGCATCACTTTTCCGGGGCATGCTGACAACTACCTTTCTTGAATCAGCGGAAGGGAGAGAATGACCGTAGAAAAGATTTCATGATCAATCTCCACGAAAGAATGTTGCCGACCCCGGCAGCTATCGAACCCGCGTCCTCCTGATCACCAGTCAGACGCGCATCCGACTGAGCTACCCAGGCCAGTCAATGATCTCCAAGGACAAGAAACTATATTTTGAAATTTTCACAGTGGGCTCTAAAAGGACAAGAAACATACACTACAAACTATAAAACTACCCTGCAAGTTCACTGATGAGGGATTCTTGTGGAAACGAGCTAGTTATACCAGAAGGTTGATTTAATTCTTGTGTATGTATTCTTTAATTCCAAATAATTTATTTAGACTTTTTACGCCAACTGATGTGTTTCTATTTGACGTCGTCACCATTGACGTCGTGTGACGTCGACGTCATTTCCTGTCTACTTGTTTATTACACTTGATAAAGGCCAATAATGGCCGAAACGTTGTGTTAATAAATAAATAAAACCAATTTGAAGTTGTTCTCTGAAAAAATTTCATGATTAATTCCAAATACAAACTTTTATCATATTACGTCGCGTCAGAGAATGTTATAACGACTTGTAATAGATTTTGTAATCTACTAGTGGATTAAATATGAAAATTAGTTAGATACCCCACGTTACGTTACACCTACGGCGTCATCAACGACGTCGCGTTTACTAATGGCAGATTATTATATACCCAGAAAATGTCCCGTTTACTTTGTACAGAAGATACCGGTCAATATTTTTCCATATTGCCCGTAGTCAAGTTGATATTGCCCGGAGATAAGGAGTCTCGTGCATAATAGGACTACTTTCAAATTTCCTAGTTTTGAATCATGGCACTCGGCAGCCATCTTGTCGTGCGAATCGACTGAGAGAACGAAGAAATAAAACGAATGCAGGCTGTGACACAGAGCACAAAGCGCATTTTATGGTAACAAAAATGACCTACCTACAATCTGTAAAGATTTACAAAACTTTCTTTCAGTAAATCAGGAGTACTTTTAAAGAAACTAAACGGAAACTCCGGAAAAAATGGCGTTCTGCGTTGGCAAACGTCGATGTTTTTAATGACGTCACATCAAACGACGTTAACGTCATATTGACTTTGGCGCCATTGGGCGTGGTTTTGCAATGTGTAGGAAGACATCAAACGAGCTGCATTATTTTCTATTTTAAGCTACTTAAAAGTATATATTATCATTTTACATTCAGATTTCTATGCCAGGCAGTCCTGAGTTTTAAAAGAGTTAAAGTTTTGGATATATAATAAAAAGGTTATTGACTTTATATTGTGAAACATTCGGCCCTCGTTCATATGGCGGAGACGCACTCGCAAGCTCGTGCGTCCTTCGCCATATGAACTTGGGCCGAATATTTCACAATATAAAGTCAATAACCTATAAATATTGACATTTTTTTCAAAATGCGTTTTAAATGTCATATGATAAATTGAATCTTGTATTCATGCTCATGTATCATCAAATTTATTAAACTCGAAGAGTAAAGGCGATAAAATGCTCGGCAAGCCTCGCATTTTATCCTTCAACCTCGACTGGTTCGATAAATCAAATAATACTCGAACAATCACGTAAATTATTATATACCCAGAAAATGTCCCGTTTACTTTCTACAGAAGTTACCGGTCAATATTTTTCCATATTGCCCGTAGTCAAGTTCATATTGCCCGTAGACAAGCAGTCACGTTCACAATAGAACTACTTTCAAATTTATCCATTTCGATATTAAAACTCGGCAGCCATCTTGTCGTGCGTATCGAATGAAAGAACCTAAAACAAAACAAATATAGGTGCTGACAAAGTGCATAAAGCGCATTTTATGCTGTCAGATATGACCTACCTGCAATCTGTTTAGATTTTCAACACTTTCTTCTGAGAAATCTGGAGTATTTTGAAAGAAATATAACCGACGCTTCGGAAAAAATGGCGTCCTGTGTTGGGAAGCGTCAATGTTTTTAATGACGTCACATCAACCAACGTTAATGTCGTCTTCACTTTGGCGCCGTTGGGCGTGGTTTTTCAACGTGTAGGGAGACACTTAATGACCTTCATTATTTTTCATTTCAAACCACTTGAAGATATATAATCTGATTTTACGTTCAGAATTCTATACCAGGCAATCCTGAATTCTAGTAGACCGTTGAATTTTTGGGTATATAATAAAAAAGGTTATTGACTTTATATTGTGAAATATTCGGCACTCGTTCATATGGCGAAGACGCACTCGCAAGCTCGTGCGTCCTTCGCCATATGAACTCGTGCCGAATATTTCACAATATAAAGTCAATAACCTATAAGTACTAGATATGAATACAAGACAACAAACATTTATTCTTGCATAAATACCTATTCGCATGACTGTTTGAAGCCATCGTCAAAAGGACGGAAAGCCGTGCTCAAACTACAAAAACCATGTTCAAATCATGAAATTCGTGGGCTGTTTGAGCATGGATTTTGAGCTTTTGACATCACAAGACGGGCTTTACTTTGTTTACGTTACGTTGAGCGACGTAACGTTTTCGTCGTGAACGTAGCGTTTTAGGGTTATATGATGACGCCAGAGGGTTACTGCGTAACGGCATTGTAAACAACATTTTGAACTAGCCGCCATGTTGGTTTGCCGGTCGCATTTGAAGAGTTTATATGGAGTTTATATGCAGCTGATTGGCATTTCCGTCAAAGTCTGCTGTCGGAATCATAAGTTTTGCAAGAACAATGATAATCCATGGTTATTTCATTGCATTAACATTTGCCGGATCCCTCGGAAGATATTTGAACATTGGGCCTAGCGGCCTCATGTTCAAACAGCTTCCTCGGGATCCGGCGAATGTTAATGCATGAAAAACCATGGTTGATCCCCATATCAAACATTTATCGTGCTAGAGAAAAAGAAAAGATGTTGCACTGAACTTATGTTCTAACGCTGTAAGTGGTTTCTGCTTCTGCAATATGTCACAAAAAAAATATTTTTGAAAAAAGTTTAGAGGAGATCGATGTATAAATCCTCTACTCGACTAGAAGGCGAACTGATATGCGGCAAACATTGGTCTCACAACACACCTAGGTAAAACAAGGGTCTTACATCAATATTTACTAAATATTAGTAAGCCCTGTCTATAAAGTTCAGGATTCATTGTCCATTTTTATGATGTACAAATTTCTGTTAACTAAGGCTTTTTATCTCCCCAACTTAGAAAAAAGGTGGGGCATAAAGATTCGTTCGTCCGTTCGGCATTGCATAACTTGGGAACCGTGCGGTTTTGGAATTCTATATAAGAAAGTAGCTGACACATATTTTTTCTCTCATTAGGATTATGCCCTTTTCCTGTATAATGACCATTTGCAAATAATAAGGGTGATTTTTTTTTCAGCAAAATATCTAATAAGGTATTAAAGCTAGAGTCTTGAAACTTGGTGAATGGAGTAGTACTGAGGATAAGATGACCTGATTTACTTTTGATTAAATTTTGAAAAAATACTTCATGCGTTATGATCCTTTGTAAATTTGGACACTTTTAGTTTGTCAGCAAATACATGTATCTAAAAAAAAAACATTGCAGCTAGAGCCTTGATATGTTTTATTAGATTGGTAGTGATGAGAAGATGACCTCCTTAAAATTTGAAAAAAAAAATTCAAAATAATTTATGAGTAATGACCCTTTGTAAATTTTGGCATTTTTACCTTGTCAGCAAAATATCTTGAAAAACCATTGGAGCTAGGGCGTTGATTTTTATGCCTCCAACTTTGAAAAAGTTAGTGTCTTTGTTTGTCGCTGATGGGTGGGTTCTTCAGTCTGTTTGTCACGCTATTTGATGCCTGCTTAAAAGGCATGCGTATTAGGGTTTTGAAATTTCAAATTTAAGTTCCTTATGAAAAAATAACTGCCCTGTTTGTCTTTTTCTTTTTATTGTTGTTGATGTTTTTTCTTGAGTGATGGCCCTTTGAACAATTCGAGATTAAATATTATAAGCAAGATATCTCGAAAACTGTTTATGCTGTTTCCTCAGTTATAGCCCTTTGAAAATTTTGGCATTTAGGGGCTAGCATATGGTTGTGGCAAAGCGTTTCGCAAAGACAGTTTCTAGTAATATGGGTTTCTGTTGTTACGATTTTAATTTGTCAATGATCACTTAGCGTAGGAATAAATCAATGAACAGCATAACTAGGAAGAAGTGGATGAAGTGAAGTTAACCGAGGAGTCTGCTTCGTATTATTTCTTGCACACCAGATAAGAAAATCCGTGGTTTCAGAGGGATAGAAATTCTGTTCATACCCTGGTGTTCTTACCCATGCAAATTATGTACGTATAATGCACGAAAAATAATACGTTAAAAACATTAAAAATGAACATTTTCAGGGGTGTTGTGCAAGAACAAGAATCTAATACGTATGATGTCATGTTGTAGGTGGGGCGTTTCCAACCATCTCAACTATTTTAATACCAGCAAATAAAGGTAAACCAGGGGAATTAACGAAGCTTCGTTAGTAATACCTTAAGGTCAACTGAGTTGCGTAGCGTGACAGTCTATAATTTTGTGATGGGTAGTCTGATAAGAGGAGCTTCATTATGAAATCACGCATATTTAGGCAATTTCACCACATAAACGATAATAACAGATTTTTCGAGCGGATGAGGGGTGGGGAGGCAGCTGGGGCGTGTGGGGAGAAGGGGTGGGTGGTGGGGGTAGGTTAAATAAATAGCATGAAAAATATAAGTGAAGGCAATGATATGGAATCGATACAATTAACCATAAGTCATTAACAATTAAGTCATAAGTCATTTGGTATCTCGGCTGCTCGTTAGTTTCCGAGATTTATCGTACATTCCCGGATTACTGTTTCAACCAAGTTTGGGAATAGGGTTGCTAAATTCATACTAAAAAAGTTGTGCTTTTAACTATGTATAATTTACATCAATATAAACGTATGATATTGAAAAAAATGACCCCGACTGAAAAATGATCGATCAAATCTGAAAAGCACGTACTAATCTTTATCTACATTTTATTTCATCGTCATTATTTCTTCATTTTGCCATATATTTTAATCGTTTCAATTGTGGTGACAAATAACCCGAAAAAGGACCAAATTATTGTGGCGATAAAATCGCGGCAAAAAATATCAGCTTACTCGGGATATAATGTAGCATTCAATGCCGACTGAAAAAAGTTTCTATCGGTAACAATAAGTTTGAAATAGATCATTAAAAAGTAATCTCCTATCTAAATCAATGCATTTTTGTGTATCGGGCGTCCAGGTATTAGTTGACTCAGTTATCGAAAGTTGGCCATGCCTCAGGATGACCGTGCTGAGCAGATCCTCGACGTAGTCTCGGTTCCGATCAGCACGACCATCTTCATTACCGCTCTCGGTTTGGAAACGCCCAACTACGGTCCGTAGCAAACAAAGAGATCCGATGTTATGAATACTTTAATGAAAGTTAAATTAATTACCTTTGTTATATACACCACAACTTCATTATAACGCTGTTCATTATAACACGGTTTCGATATGACACGGTTTCAAGATGGATTCCAAAATGCATCGATTTAACACGGTTTCAATATGGATTCCAAAATGTATCGATTATATAGAAAAATGACCATAAATAGTCATTTTTCTATATAATCTATACAATTTTGTTTGGATATAACATGGTTATTGAACAAATACGGTTTCTGCTGTGGACCCCATTAATAGCGTTATAAAGAGGTGTATTGGCACGTTATTTTCGATCCAGTTTTAATGGAACTTCTGGTTTAAGGGCTAAAACTGAAAAAAGAAAGCATTTGCACACTGTTTCCTAATAACGGCGCCCTCGTCCAGTCATGTTGAAAAGAAAAAATGGTAGTAGTCAGATGATTTTCATTGGTTATCATGACAGTCAAACGGCCCCCGCCCATAGGGGCTTGAAGAAATATATGGGCTGCATGATGCTTCCACGCAGAGCTGAATCCGGCCCGCACACTAGTACTGGTAAACCGCTGAGAGGATCTAAGCCTGTCCAGGAACCGCGGTGCGAGGCGGACCGCCCATGCTAATAAACCCTATTGTTTTCATTGGGCGACAGGGCTTGAGATGTCATTCCATCCCAATGTCGGGTAAAAGTCCCACAAAATTGGAAGCAACTTCTCCAAAATGACCTTTAAAGTCTTGACGGGGACGTTCAAACCTAAAATCAAACAAACAAACAATGACAGCCAAAACGGTTTAAAATGAAAATAGACCTAGGAAGCAACCCAGTGGGCGGGGGTATTCTGAACTCTGCCTGCTACATAGGCTGGGACTATTTTTTTTTTTTTTTTTTTTTTTTTGGGGGGGGGGGGGGGGCAAAATTTTAAATTTAGTATTGTTGGGTTTTAAGGAAAAGCTTGTATTTTTATGGGTCTGGTCATTTAGCATATATTTTTAGTGGTCACTTCTAAACCTGAATAATTGTTTGGGATTATCAAATACCTTTGGTATGTTTTGGCTTTAAATGCTTAATGCGTGTTGCTGACACATTATATGGGCCCCGTCAAGCGATTTTGGTACTTATCGCCTGTGCGAGCAGCGAAGGTTCAGGCGAGCCTGCGCATCCGCGCAGTCTCGCCAGAACCTTCGCTGCTCGCTCATACAAGCAGTGAATCAAGAGGAACCTTCAGACAAAAAGCCATATCCCTGGCCCCTCTGAATGGCTGGGCATGCGCAGTTAAAACTTGTCATGACGGAATGCTCGAAGACCCAAATTCGCTTGGCGGGGCTCATATTACTAATATCAGAAGCTGTTTTAGTTATGTTTCTGTTTTCCTTGCTGCACAACTATTCAGTTGCTTTATAGTAACTACAGAGCTATACTGTTAGAAACCGTTCACCAAATACAATCATTAGAGACAGAAATTAGTTAAAACACTTTTTTTTCTTTACAGAAGGCGATCCATTATATTTGTGAACATTTTGGGGGTATGCTAAAATTTACAGATATTATTTGGGGGTTTGATGATATACTGTAGGGGTCAGCCTGCGGCTCCTTATAAGCTTAATAATAAGAAAGAAGTGCAGTTGGCGGTCATAAGTAGGCATTAGATGTTTCACCGGAGATGCGTCATGTGACATTCTTTCACCAGGAAGATAAAGTATCGAGTGATCTATCAAGTGATCGATCAGAGTCTGCTGCTGATGATGATGTGATGATGGTGAGTGATCGGTGATGGAAGCTACTGTTGGTTGAGATACGTCAAACAACATTCATTTGCCAGGCTGATGATTAGAACTGAATTGTTACTGGTGACACGTCAAACGACATTCATATACCAGGATGATGATGATGGTGATGATTGGTGAATGAGGATAATTGGTGAATGATGATGATAATAATGATGATGATGATAATTGGTGAATGATGATGATAGTAATGATGATGATGATGATTGGTGGAGGATGATGATTGATGACTGATGATGATGATGATGACTGGTGGTGATCGATGACGACTGATGATGGGTGATCACAGGCTGTCAAGATCAAGTTGTACACCAAAAAGACATTCACCTAGTGACCTCATTCTGTGATTCACCAAACGTACCACGATAACGCATGACGACAGAAACTTCGACTCAGAACAAGCCAACTACGACGGTTATGATAATTTTACCTGTTTGACTGATTAATCTATTACCGACAGTGATAGAAAGTCCTAATGACGGCTGGTGACACGACTCGAACAAGGAGTAAACTTGACAGAAATTTTGACATCTTTTCGCGAACTTTTCCTTGTGCTTTTAGTACTAGCTGCATGGACAGAGCCGAGTTGAACCGAGTGAACAGAATGACTGCGCAGGCGTCCTTATGTTTATGGCTCTTCCAATGGCTGTTCCGCGAACTTGACGCGCTTGCGGCAATGCGCTAGAATGAGCGACTGAGCTTGCGAATTCTATGATTTCGTCAAAGATAGATTAATCAGATGAAAGTTTGTTTCTATTACAGATAGTCTCTAACAGGAAATAAGAATAACTTTTCAGTTTTAGGTGTATCGATTGGGGGAATCTTAGTCCACCCGACCCGAGAATTGCCGGCTCTATGCAAATTAGCCACGATTTCAACCCAAACCGCCAAGATCCACACCAAATCCGCACAACGCTATCGGTCCGGGCCCATATATATAGAAGATCGTATCCTTTCTCTGGCATTCTGTGCGCTGATCCTCCGAGAAGCAGCAGAAGCCACATTATATAATTCACCAAGTTTTGATTTGTGTAGATACTGACAGTTGAAGAAGTAAGGATGGAGGCTGATGTCTGGTTACAGTTACAGTTATGAAGAGTTCTTGGTTTGAATTTACAATTTGTTGTTGATTTAATATTGTTTTGTTGAATTTCCAAATGTCTTAGACATGCAGGCTCGTTCCAGTACCCCATTCGACGACAGCGACCTTGTGACCTTGGTGCTATTTATAGATACATGTATACAGTGCAAAGGGTTTCCCTCAGCAATGCAGGAATGAGTCTGTGCTATTTTTAGATACGTCAGCCAAGATACCGTATTTACAGCCTTGAAAGGAAAGAGCCTGGGAGAACTAAAGATAATGTTTTCTTTTTCTTATTACTGTTAGAGTTTAACTTTTTGGATTTACTTCGACACTTAACTTGGTTTTATTTTCTTAAACCAAGTAATAGCTTTGCTAATATTGCATCAGATATTAGATTACTTATGCATTAATGATTTTTCATTAAATCTGAAGTTCTTAATTGGCTATTAAGCATTTCTTAATTAAAGTTTAACATTCCGGAACATGCACCAGTTATGCTGATGCTCTCTGGAGAAGTGTTAGTTATGCTAGCACCTTAAGTCTATATACAAGTCATCCTAAAGTTCTTGAAAAATTAATTACGTTAATTTGCATAATTAACGGACCGTTAATTAGGGTGTATGCATCAGTTATGCTGTGCCTGCCCTTGTCTAAATTTCAATGAGTAATATTACGTGTTTAATAAGACTTATGCCGCTGTCCATGATGTAAAGGGGAGATAACTGTTCTTTATTGTTGGGTCATGCCCTTCACTTAGGATCAGTTTGTCTCACTGATGTGACCTTGACCTTAATTCCTATGACCTGAGATGACCTTAACCTAGATACAGACTAACCTGGTAGAGAAAGAGGGTACCAGTGAGAGATACCGTAGCTAATCTATGAGAGGGTTACAGTACAGATCTAACGAGAGAGAGACAAGATTGCCTTTTGACATTAAGTGTTTTATACTAGATTATACTATATTTTATTCAGCAGAAATCTGCCTTAGTTGTCCTTCCTCCTCTTCAGTCTCTCCAATTTTAAAGTAGCTTAATTAATTACACTCTATGTGAGAGGTCTATTTAATGCCATAAGTTTTAAGGGTGTGTCGCTCTGCCTGTCCGTCGGCCAATGCGTATGTCCGGTCTTGCTTGGTTGAAAGCGGCCAGGGTTTAGTGACCTTGACCCCTTTGACCCTGCATATTAAATGGTGTCAGAAAGGTGGGATTCATCAAGCTTGTATGACAGAGAAGACCCAGAACAGTATCGTAAAGACACAGTCTAGGTACAGGCTAACAGATGTGGCGAAGACACAGGCAAAGTATGGATCCAGTGATGCGGACCCAAAGAAGGTATTAAGGTGGAGTGACACACTTTGGCACATGTTTGATAAATATAACAAGGCATTATTCAAAAAAAAATGTATTTCAGATTAAATGGGCAAAAGAAAGAATTTAAAAAGGAGAGACACTGAGGTTGAGGGAGACGGCAGTGGCAGTGATGTAACTTTAAGTGTAGTCGAGAATGAGAGAGACAGTGGGGATGAGTCTGATGTAATTATTGGGGAAGGGGCGAACACGCGTAGGGAAACCGTGAATTTTGAGCCGCCTATGGTGCAGCGCGAAAACGTTTTTAGGCAGAATGGAGACCCAGAGGTTGACCTTAGACATGAAGGTATAGACATAGACCAGGGTGAGCAAGCTGAAGGAGATGCAGCTAGATCCAGGGTAAGAGAAAATAATGATGTTACCACGGCAATGAAGGAAATGACACAGGCCTTGGTAAAAACAATTAGGGAATCAAACAGGGCCATAAGTCAGAATATAACCCATGTTTTAGAGGAAGTGCAGCGCAGACCACATGCCGTGCAGGCTCCTGCACAGTGTAGGGCTGGTAGAAATGAACAAGCTCGTAGGCCAGGCCCTAATGTAAGGCGTCCTCTTTATAGTAGAAGTGAATTTTCAGATACTGAAGAAGATGACGGTATGTATCAATCTTCTAGATATCCGCAAAATGTGGATCCTGTACAGCAAAGGGAGACAACCAAGTTACCCATATTTACAGGTAAGGAGCAGTGGAACGTCTGGTTTAACAGGTTCACTGAGGTGGCAGATAGAAGGGGCTGGAGTAATGAGGATCGTCTAGATGAGATCTTGCCTAGGTTGCAGGGTGCTGCGGGTGAGTTTGTGTTTGGACAACTGAGACGTGAAGTACGGAGTAATTATTCCCAACTAGTCTCAGAATTGAACAGTAGGTTTAGGGTGGTGGTAACTAAAAAAACATATGGGGCTCAGTTTAGTCATCGTGACCAGAAGGTTAGTGAGACAGTGGAGGAATACGCTGCTGAACTTAAAAGGTTGTATGATAAGGCACATGCAAATAGGGATGAGGTGACAAGAAGGGAGGATTTGCTGAGGCGTTTTCTAGATGGCCTACATGACGAAAAGGCCCGGTTTCAGGTTGAGTATGTTAAGGAGCCTAAGGACATAGACGAGGCCGTATATCAAGTAGTAGATTTTCGGGAAACCCGCAGACGTCCATTGATGGGTGATTATAATAGTGAGAAGAAAGGTAAGAGACATGCTCGCTCAGTAAGTTTTGCCACAGCCGAGGACGAGGACAGTGATGACGAGAGTGAGGAGACCGAGGACCGGACTAGGAAGGTGAAGTGGAAACGGCATAGCCGTGTACGCAGAACTGGGAACAGTCAGTCCTCTAACTCGGGGAAACCAGCCTCAGGTAATTTGTCTGATAAACCTAGACAGGAGCAGAAATCTACTGGTGATGGGCAACTTGAGAAAACACTCAAGGCTCTTCAAGATAAAATTGTAAGTTTAGAGAAACAGCTGCAACAGCAGAGGGGTAACAGTGCTAGGAGTCCTAGCAACCAAAATGTCGTCTGTTTTACCTGCTCTGAGGTGGGTCATTTTTCCAGGAACTGTCCACAGAAGGGGCTAGGTAGAAGAAACAGTCCATATTATGGTCAACAGGGTAATGGTGCTCAGGGTGGTTATCAAAGGCGTGGTTCTTCCTATTTTCAAAATGATGGGTATCAAGGGACCTTCCAGGGGGTAGGACAGAGCTCCTCTCAACCGTTAAACTAGAATGGGTCGGTTCTGATGGCCATGAAACGACCCTTGTTTATGACAAGAAAGGCCAAAATTTTCAGAAAAAGAAATTTCGTACGACTCTACCAAGTAGTGTGGGTGCTTACATTGACGCTACAGTGGGAGGGGTACCCTTGTATTTCACCATTGACACTGGGGCTTCTCAGACTATTTTGAGCACAAGGATTTATGAGAGGATTCCAGCTAATCTCAGACCCAAGCTGAATGAGTCATCCAACAATATCACATGTGCAGGTGGTACTATACTAAAAGAGCATGGAAAGGCCATATTTGACTTGCAACTTGGAAGTCTTAGATTAACAAAAGAGTTGATTGTGGCTGATATAGGGGATGAAGGGTTGCTTGGTGCAGATATAATGCAGGAAGATAAAGAGGGCCCTGGGGATCTTATCCTTAGTAGGGGCATCTTAAGATTAAGGGGAATGGACATTGAGATTTTAAGGGTAGGAAAGGATTGTAGGGTAAGGAAAGTCACAGCCGCAGACCACTACACTGTGCCAGGATACTGCGAGCAGGTAATTGATGTATTCATAGAGCGTTTCCCAGAGGATGATTATGCCAGAAACAAAGATGTGCTTGTGGAGGCTTGTGATGGATTCAATACCAGGTATCCACTTGTAATGGCTAGTTCTGTGGTTGACATGGATTCTGGTCCTACTCAAAAGGTAAGACTTTTAAACCCCTCTAGTGATCCGGTGTCAGTCTATCAAGACAGTGTGATAGGAACTGCAGAAAGGTATGATGACTTGCATTTGATTATCCAGTCAGAAGACCCGTCACAGACAGAAAATAACAATGCGGTTCGGCGAGTACAGCTCGTGAACACGAGTACAGAGAATGAGATATCTAGGGTGGCTGTACATTCTACTCAAAGTAAGTTACCACAGCATTTGGAGGATCTGTGCAGTCAAGCCTGTCATGATAGGACTGAGCAAGAAAGGGAGATAATAACTGATCTCCTTATTAAACATGAAAATGTCTTTTCACGTCATGAGTTTGATCTAGGTAGGACATCGCCCTCACTTGGTGTTCACATAATTGATACTGGGAATGCGAAACCGGTCCGTTGTCCGCCAAGACGTGTGCCCTTGGCATTTGCTGATGAGGAGCGCAAAGTGATTGAAACCATGGAAAAACAGGGTATCATACGTAAGTCACGCAGCTGCTGGAGTAGTCCATTAGTCCTGGTGAGAAAGAAAGACGGCAAGGTGAGACCATGTGTTGATTACAGGGCCGTAAACAAGGTAACACAAATGGACAATTTTCCCATCCCTAGGACAAGGGACTGTCTTGACGCAGTGGCAGGTGCGAGCGTGTTTTCAACTTTCGATGTCACGAGTTCGTATCATCAGGTCCCCGTCCGCGAAATTGATGTCCCTAAAACTGCATTCATTACTAAGTATGGTTTATATGAACATTGCACCATGCCTATGGGAATGAAAAATTCGAGTGCAACATTTCAAAGAATTGTGGAAGCTGTCTTGCATGGGCTCAACTGGTTGACATGTCTTATCTATCTTGATGACATAGTAGTTTTTGCCAGAACATTTCAGGAACATGCAGACCGAGTTGATGCTGTGCTTAGCCGTCTAGAAGCAGCTGGATTAAAACTCAAACCCAACAAGTGTCATTTGTTTCAAAGAGAGGTGCATTTTCTTGGACACATCATCTCTGGATCAGGTGTTCTTCCTAGTCCTGACAATGTGGCCAAAATTATGCAGTTTGCAGCCCCCAAAAATGCAACACAGGCCCGTGCACTGATTGGCCTGGGTAGTTATTATCGCCGCCATATCAAAGGCTATAGCAGCATGATGAAGCCAATTATAGATTTAACCAAGAAAGGTAAGGAATTTCGGTGGACAAAACAGTGTGATGAGGCCTTGGAGAAGCTCAAAGAAGCACTGGTAAGTCCTCCCATTATGGCATATCCTCTGGACAAGGGAGAATATTTCTTAGACTGTGACGCTAGTGATTACGCCATAGGTGGTGTGCTCAGCCAGATTCAAGGGGGTGAAGAAAATGTAATATCTTATGGAAGCAAGATGCTGAATAAGGCAGAAAAAACTACTGTGTAAACAGATAAAGAATTATTAGCTGTCCGCTATTTCATAGAATACTATAGACAGTATCTTCTGGGTAGAAAGTTTACAGTACGAACTGACCATAGAGCTTTGTCATTTTTGTTTTCCTTTAAAGAACCTAGAGGTAGGTTGGCAAGGTATTTGAAGATTCTATCAGCTTATGACTTCGTCATTGAGTATCGAAGGGCAGGTGGTCATGCAAATGCGGATGGAATGTCCAGGTGTGTGAGCCCTTGGGATTGTCAGTGTAATGAGATAGATATGTTGGAGCCACTTAAATGTTGGCCTTGTAAAAAGTGTGAAAAGAGGGCACTAGATATGGAAAGTTCTCTGCTGATGGGGTGTTTAATGAAAAGAAATGAGACAAGATACCAACCGATAGATGGGGGTGAGTATAACCAGAGTGTAAATCAGGTGACATGCACTGTAGAGTCCATGAGCCCTATTAGTAATGGACTAAGTGACGAGTCAAAGGTAGGAAAGCTCGATGTCACACCTGATGTACAATGTGTTGAGGGTCATGATGTTGTTGGAGAAGGGGTAAAATCCAGCACCATGTCCAAAACGCATTTTTTATTGGAGTCAGAACAAGAAGTAAGTAGTCCCGTAAACATTGAAGAGATTAGTCCCCATGTAGTGATTGAAGACCCTCGGAGGTTGGTAAGTACGGGCATTGATACAGTAGAGACAAAGAGGGATATGCCGAGGAGGAGTAGCACTGATGGAAAAGGGGGTATCACAGAGAATGGTAAGCAATCAAAGGAAAATTTAAGGGCTGTAGATACAAGGTCAAAGGATCAACCTGGTGAAGGTCAGAGTGGAAAAGCTGAAGGGGGTGAGGCAGGGAGCAATGCTGAAACCCAATCTATTCCACCATGCAAGGTAATCTTAAGTAATTATACAGCCGAGGACTTGGAATCAAGACAGAAAGACGATCCTGATATTTCATTTGTGTATAGTAACATGTTGAAGGGCCATAAAAGACCAAGCAATTCAGAATCAGTTAATAAGAGCCCAGCAGCGCGCCATTATTGGGTGATATGGGATTCTCTCAGTATGCACCATGGTTTGGTTTACAAAGAATGTTTACAGAAAAATGGGTTGGGAAAGTATTATCAACTGCTGGTTCCCAGGTCCTTAAAAGGGGAAGTGTTTCAAGAAGTACATAGTGGAAAGTTGGGTGGGCACTTTGGATGCAGGAAAACTTATGAAAAGGTCAAGATGAAATATTACTGGTATGAGATGAAAGATGATGTTACCAACTGGGTATTGGCTTGTGATATTTGTGCCGCTGACAAGATCCCTTTTAAGAAGCCCAAGGCACCCCTGGGAAGCCTTAGGGTAGGCGCAACACTTGCTACCCTATCAACCGATATGATTGGTCCATTTCCTGTCACTCCCAGAAATAACAGATATGTGTTAATTGTAACAGATAGCTTCACAAAATGGGTGGAAATTTTTGCAGTCCCAGATTCTACGGCTGTCACGACAGCCAATGTTATCTTAAATGAGGTTATCTCTAGATATGGTGCTCCATTGTCTATTCATAGTGATCTTGGAAGCAACTATGAAAGCCAGATTTTTCGAGAGTTGTGCAAGTTAATGGAAGTGAGAAAGACCCGAACTTCAGTTAGGAACCCCAAAGGGAACGGTCAAGCAGAAAAATTTAACAAGACTCTAATACGCATGATTAAGGCATACCTAAAAGGGGAACAAGAGAACTGGGACTTAAATCTTGGTTGTTTGGCCGCAGCATTTCGAAGTACACCTAGTGCATCAACTAAGTTTACTCCGAACATGCTTATGTTAGGCAGGGAGGTACGTATTCCAGCGGAACTCACAAGTGGAAGTCTTAGCAGTGACACCCATCACATTACTTCGTATGGTGAGTATGTCAGCTGGTTACGAAAACGTATGGAGGCAGCTCACGACATAGCACGCGGACATCTTGAGAACGCGTCGAAGCGACACAAATACGCATATGACACTAAGATTGAACATCTGCGCTACGAACAAGGTGAATGTGTATGGTATCTGCATGAGAGACGATTGCCTGGGGTTAGTCCTAAGCTTCAGCACATTTATGTTCTATGTGTGGTGTTAAAAAGACTCAATGATGTGAACTATTTGATAAAACTTGAAGAGGGGGGTAGTCGTGTGGTACACCATGATAAGTTAAAGAAGTATGAGGGGAAAAATAGACCAAAATGGATGGATAGAGCAATCCGTAGTTACAAACGAAGTAATTAGGTCAAAAGGTCAAAGGTCAAGGTCAAAACTATTTGGACACAGATACTTAGGATATGTTACAATTGTCTTTCAGTCATGGCCTCCAAGATGCTTGAGATAGCCAAGAAGAATGGAAGGGCCTACAGATGTTCCCCGTGTGGCTACCTGGGAAGAAAGAACAGAGTAGAAGAACACTTCTACAGGAAGCACGTAACAGAGTATGAGGTGCCGTACCTGTGTATCGGTTGTGACTTCCGTACAGGGGATAATACAAAGTTTGTCAGGCATCAGGAGACACCAGGGCATCGAGCAAAGGTGGACAGTGTACAGGACATTGTGGCCCTGCAAGTTTCTGCCACCCCGAGACACATGATCATTGGTCAAGATGTCATGAAGCTTAGTAGGGAGGACAGCAATCGCCATTGGTTGAATGTTGGGGAAGAGCCCTCTGGATCAGAGACACCATCATCTGTGGAGGACATCATGCCCCAGCTTCTAGGCAACAGTCCAATGGAACTAACACCACCCAGGACAACAGTCAAGGAACTGGTGACAGCTGATAAGTGTATTCAGACTGAGACGGACGTAGACTTTGTACGTAGAGTGGAGGCCAGTATTGCACAAATTTATAATAACACCTGCGAGTCCCTGTCAAGCACATTTAATTATATTGAGTCACAAAAGAAAATAAATGAGCGTCAGAAGAAGTTGATAGAGCGGTTGGAGAAGAGGTTAGAATACTATGAAGAAAAGGAGAAGAAAGAGGAAAGAGACAGGCAAGAACGGAGGAGGAGAGAAGACAGAGAGAGGGAAGACAGAAGGAGGAGGGACAGAAGCAGAGAAAGAAAATAAATAAAATTAAGTGAAAAGTGTTGTGCACTTTGGCCTGTGTGTCAGCGATGGTTAATTCCATTCTATAAGGAGCACAAATGAGTAGTGGTTAAGCGCCTGAATCATGATCTGGTTACGGGTTCCAGACCCGTGCCCTGTATCACATGCTCTGCCCATGTACAAGACACCATCCATATTGCAAAGTACTGGTTTCTACCCAGGAAATACAGAATCAGAATGTTGCGGGTGATACTTCATATGACATTCATTCACTAGGAAGATTATTTCTGATGGTACATGCCGCCATCTATCTATAAGTCAGTAGAATTGTTGGCATGGACGATCTAAAATGTTTGTGAGGGACCATCAAACATTTTAAAAGGGGGTAGTTGTAGGGGTCAGCCTGCGGCTCCTTATAAGCTTAATAATAAGAAAGAAGTGCAGTTGGCGGTCATAAGTAGGCATTAGATGTTTCACCGGAGATGCGTCATGTGACATTCTTTCACCAGGAAGATAAAGTATCGAGTGATCTATCAAGTGATCGATCAGAGTCTGCTGCTGATGATGATGTGATGATGGTGAGTGATCGGTGATGGAAGCTACTGTTGGTTGAGATACGTCAAACAACATTCATTTGCCAGGCTGATGATTAGAACTGAATTGTTACTGGTGACACGTCAAACGACATTCATATACCAGGATGATGATGATGGTGATGATTGGTGAATGAGGATAATTGGTGAATGATGATGATAATAATGATGATGATGATAATTGGTGAATGATGATGATAGTAATGATGATGATGATGATTGGTGGAGGATGATGATTGATGACTGATGATGATGATGATGACTGGTGGTGATCGATGACGACTGATGATGGGTGATCACAGGCTGTCAAGATCAAGTTGTACACCAAAAAGACATTCACCTAGTGACCTCATTCTGTGATTCACCAAACGTACCACGATAACGCATGACGACAGAAACTTCGACTCAGAACAAGCCAACTACGACGGTTATGATAATTTTACCTGTTTGACTGATTAATCTATTACCGACAGTGATAGAAAGTCCTAATGACGGCTGGTGACACGACTCGAACAAGGAGTAAACTTGACAGAAATTTTGACATCTTTTCGCGAACTTTTCCTTGTGCTTTTAGTACTAGCTGCATGGACAGAGCCGAGTTGAACCGAGTGAACAGAATGACTGCGCAGGCGTCCTTATGTTTATGGCTCTTCCAATGGCTGTTCCGCGAACTTGACGCGCTTGCGGCAATGCGCTAGAATGAGCGACTGAGCTTGCGAATTCTATGATTTCGTCAAAGATAGATTAATCAGATGAAAGTTTGTTTCTATTACAGATAGTCTCTAACAGGAAATAAGAATAACTTTTCAGTTTTAGGTGTATCGATCGGGGGAATCTTAGTCCACCCGACCCGAGAATTGCCGGCTCTATGCAAATTAGCCACGATTTCAACCCAAACCGCCAAGATCTCCACCAAATCCGCACAACGCTATCGGTCCGGGCCCATATATATAGAAGATCGTATCCTTTCTCTGGCATTCTGTGCGCTGATCCTCCGAGAAGCAGCAGAAGCCACATTATATAATTCACCAAGTTTTGATTTGTGTAGATACTGACAGTTGAAGAAGTAAGGATGGAGGCTGATGTCTGGTTACAGTTACAGTTATGAAGAGTTCTTGGTTTGAATTTACAATTTGTTGTTGATTTAATATTGTTTTGTTGAATTTCCAAATGTCTTAGACTTGCAGGCTTGTTCCAGTACCCCATTCGACGACAGCGACCTTGTGACCTTGGTGCTATTTATAGATACATGTATACAGTGCAAAGGGTTTCCCTCAGCAATGCAGGAATGAGTCTGTGCTATTTTTAGATACGTCAGCCAAGATACCGTATTTACAGCCTTGAAAGGAAAGAGCCTGGGAGAACTAAAGATAATGTTTTCTTTTTCTTATTACTGTTAGAGTTTAACTTTTTGGATTTACTTCGACACTTAACTTGGTTTTATTTTCTTAAACCAAGTAATAGCTTTGCTAATATTGCATCAGATATTAGATTACTTATGCATTAATGATTTTTCATTAAATCTGAAGTTCTTAATTGGCTATTAAGCATTTCTTAATTAAAGTTTAACATTCCGGAACATGCACCAGTTATGCTGATGCTCTCTGGAGAAGTGTTAGTTATGCTAGCACCTTAAGTCTATATACAAGTCATCCTAAAGTTCTTGAAAAATTAATTACGTTAATTTGCATAATTAACGGACCGTTAATTAGGGTGTATGCATCAGTTATGCTGTGCCTGCCCTTGTCTAAATTTCAATGAGTAATATTACGTGTTTAATAAGACTTATGCCGCTGTCCATGATGTAAAGGGGAGATAACTGTTCTTTATTGTTGGGTCATGCCCTTCACTTAGGATCAGTTTGTCTCACTGATGTGACCTTGACCTTAATTCCTATGACCTGAGATGACCTTAACCTAGATACAGACTAACCTGGTAGAGAAAGAGGGTACCAGTGAGAGATACCGTAGCTAATCTATGAGAGGGTTACAGTACAGATCTAACGAGAGAGAGACAATATTGCCTTTTGACATTAAGTGTTTTATACTAGATTATACTATATTTTATTCAGCAGAAATCTGCCTTAGTTGTCCTTCCTCCTCTTCAGTCTCTCCAATTTTAAAGTAGCTTAATTAATTACACTCTATGTGAGAGGTCTATTTAATGCCATAAGTTTTAAGGGTGTGTCGCTCTGCCTGTCCGTCGGCCAATGCGTATGTCCGGTCTTGCTTGGTTGAAAGCGGCCAGGGTTTAGTGACCTTGACCCCTTTGACCCTGCAATACTGGATATTTTTGCGGGGTACACTGTCAATCATGGTATTTTATTTTGGGTCGAGCACTATTGCAAACAGTCCTCGGGGTTATTCCGTAGGGATACCACGCAAATATTGATAGCGTTTCCAGTAACGAAAGTTAACGAAGTACATCGGTTAACAGCAAAGCCATAATTTATATGACACTCAGAATCCATAAGCCTGAGATAGGTCCATTTTCTATGTAAGATATATGGAGGATCTTACACGAGTGGAAATTGTATATGTAATTTAACGAACGGGCCTCCGGTGAGTTTCATATAGTTAATATGAAATGGCCACCAACGCAAGATTATGTTTATCATACACGAGTGGCCATTTCAGATGAAATTTATGAAACGAGCCTCCGGCGAGTCTCGTAAATATCATATGAAATGACCACGAGTGTAAGATTCCGATTATCAAATAACGATTTTAAATCGGTTTTATCGCTCAAAAAGTTTAATAAAAGAAAACATAGTGTTGTCACAGGGGGTGTCATGACATCTTGCCCCAGTGTAACCATGTGTTGTTACACGTGTGATCATATAATTTTTGTTGACATGACGTCATCCGCTACGTAAATGCTAGCCCAACCCATCGGGGTTTGAAGAAGATTGGGCCAAATGGTGTTTCAAAGTGATGTGATTCCGTGAAATCAAGCCCTATTCATTATGAAAACATACATATACAAATTCATTGCAAATTTAACCACGGAAAAAAAAACGAAAATTTTAAGATGAAAAATGTGATATTTTTCGTATTTCTGCTCAAAATATACATTGTTGGGTACACGTGAGAGTCGCCTCATCGATGCGGTCTTACGAGTACCCATCCCCATATGTTTTAGAGCAGAAATAAGAAAATAAGGTTTACCCCTGTGAACCCAAGTTTTATAATATACAGTCGAACTTCAATGGCTCGAACACCTTTGGGACCATGAAAATCTGTTCGAGACAGGGGTAGTTCGAGCCACTGAAAGGTACCTCCAGGAGGCATAACGGGGTTAATTTTTTCGGACATCTTTTCGGTATCCCTAAGTAAAAATTCATGCTGTGTGTACTTATTAGAATCGCCTCGACGAGGCGATTCTAGTGAGCACATGCAGCATACATTTGCAAGATAAAAGTCGAAAATCTTCTTAATAATCCCGCACTACTTCTTTTGTTGAGGAATTCCCTAGGGACCGAAAAAAATGGGTTCGACTCAGCCATGGCAAACGAGCCATCGGTGTTCGAGCCATCGAAGTTTTATTGTAAAAGTTGGGTTCAAGGGGGGTCAGAATTATATAGACATGTTTTCGTGACGGGCTTCATTAGGCGGCAGGGCATTGGAAGTCAGTTTATCTCCGTGTCGGGTAAAAGCATAAAATTGGAAGTAACATATCCAAAATGACCTGAACAGTGTTGACGGGGACGTGAAACCTCAAGTCAGACAACCAAAAAACTACATAATAGCGATGTAATGTGATGCATAACGTGTACAAAATTACATGCATTAACAATGATATGTTGCGTCTGCTGCAACAGTGTTTCTAAGTATGGAATGCGGCCCCAATATACAAACTACGACGCTGGTTGGTGATTTTGTGAATATGGTGCATCTACAAATATATTTGGTTTTACTGTTTATAAATGTTATCATTTTTGTATTCAGATCAATCTAAAACATATTTTACATTTGTTATGTTATTATATATGCAATGTGTTGCACACCAGTATTGATATTTTACAAGATATTTTTCGAGGACAAATCAAAAAGTTTCTGGCCTTAAATTACAAACTAAACTGGAAATGAGATGTCCTATTTTTCTACGTAATCGCCCTTCAATTTATCTATGCTCAAATATAAGCATGCCATCGCGGAAGATCTTTCATTTTGCCTTATGCAGCACCAGTGACATCTTCGCGAGCCAAGTGTACTAAGTCCACTACGTTCCTTACGTAAGGAACGTAGTGGACTTAGTACACTTGGCTCGCGAAGATGCACCAGTGACGTCATAATCGCTTTTACAATGCCCCCAATGCAGTTCTGATTTACGTTTCCGTCAGTGTGCCGAATAAGGGGAATACGGTGTATGTTTATTGTGAGTGTCGGTTTTATGTCCCCCTTCAACACTATTTAGGTAATTGCTTCCGATTGCGTGGGACTTTAACCTGAACTTGAGACGAAAAGGCATCTCAAGCTCTTTCGCTCAAAGAAACTGATAGGGTTTAAGAACCTACATCATAGTGTAGATTATATTTTCTTGTCCTGTGGGATCATTGATTCCATTGTGGGATTTTGGAAATATCTGAGGGTCACTGATGAGGCCTAATTGGCCGAAACTAGCTAGTCTGGCCCAGAAAACATGTACACTCCATATTTTTCACTTCTGTGGTGTATTCCATGCTTCCAAAGGATAACCCTTTTATAGAACATATTTAAGAAACGGCCCGACTCGAATCATTTTTCCCAGGTAAACCTAATTTGCCGAAACTAGCTATCTGACCCAGAAACAGTTGTACACTTCATACGTTTTAATTCTACGGTGTATTCCTTGCTTCTAAAGGATATCCCTTTTATAGAAATCTATTGGAAAATGTACTATAACAACACCGTAACGGTCTTCCAAAACTGAGGCCATAGCTCATAGGGGCTTGAATCATAAAAAAAAAATGAAAATTTTTTTATTTTATTTTTTTCCATTTTTTTTTATGATTCAAGCCCCTATGCATAACCTTATCGAAAGTTGACATGAGCTTTACCTTTAACACACTCTGGGCTCATTCAGTAGATTGTACATTGTTAATAGGTTTCTTATTTTTCCTATAAAACAAGTTTCACATCTTATGCAACTTGTTTCCAGAGGAGACAATGTGCATGAAATGCCAAATCCTTTTCCCTGAAAAAAGATAGAAAAATATTGCAAATTGTCATGTGATGGTGAATTCCTAGCATACAGAGCCTTAATTTGTCTGGGCAGGGGAGCATTTGCACTCTGCGCTTTGCGCATAGGATCTAGTTAATGGGCACATGCCTCATTTTGGATCACACTTCTCTTCAGAAACTTTTCTGGGTTGCGTTGGAATGCTACCCATCTTTCAGACAGTTTATGAAGTAAATCAGACAATGTTACCAAACTGTGTACAACATTAACCGACAGGCTCTCCATTACCTTTACTCTGCAGTCGGAATATAAATAGAGAATACCAGGTGAGTGCCTTTTGATATCAAGTTTATCAGGCAAGGCTTCGAGAACGCTTGTAGAATCGCGAGGCTTGCCGAGCGATTCTACATGCGTTCTCGAAGCCGAGCCTGATAAACTTGATATCAAATGATACGAATATGGTATTCTATTTATCAGTTTATTCCCTTGTACACTCTTAAATTTTATCAATTTACGATCAGTTTTTGATGATCCTCAGTGCGTCCCAGCATTCTGGCGGCCGATATATTTAGTATCAGCTGACCATATTTTTCATATGATGTTTTTTCATGTAATTTTTTCCATTTTTCTCAGTAGCAATAACAATTTTGTCATTTTTTCAGTGGTCCGATTCATTCATTAAAGTGCGATGCCATGTTGACGTGATAAAGCTCACTTGACCTGAGATAGCATATCTTTATCAGGTCAATGCGTTGCAATGCAATATATATAGGGAGTAACTGATAAAGGGCAATCATATCCAGGGATATTTTCTTGTCCTTCATGTGCAAATATGTTATCACCACGCTGTTCTCTTACTTCACCTTTTCGCAAATGGCCCACCACATATATGTCTCTCTGTAATCTTTAGCTGATTTCAAGGCGGCTCTTCTGTGGCGATTTATTTATGTTGTTGTCTGTTACTTACTGTGTGTATCACTTGTGTCTTTTAATTTTGGATGGCCATATTGCCATTTTGTGGGAAAGTAACTGTCCTTATGGCCTTCCTTTGTTTAGGTTTCCATTATGGTCTGGTCACTTAATGTTTGTTTTTCTTTCCCTTTGATGTCTTTTATGGGTGGAGTAAGTTAATTGTATCAATTCCCGATCTTTGATTTACTTCTACTTTAACTGATAAAGATAGTTGTAGTTTGTTTTTGGAACAGAAAAATAGACCGACAAAACACTTTTTGATCTGCCCTCGTATTTAAACTGCGTTCTTTATATATCACTTTTTATGTAAGGATATTAACCAACCTTTAAGTCTCCACCCGCACATATTCGCAACTAAACTGAGCCAAGCTTTTTGATGGAAATGTCGTAATTAAAACCAAAAAGACAATAGTTAAATATAAGGATGCTTTTGAAGTTTTAGTTTTCATTTTACCGGAATCTTGTGTGAATTTTATTCTATATTGACATGAATCAAATTTTAAGGACATTTTTGGTACTGAGTGTGTTTGGATTCCATGCTGGTGAGTACGCTCGTACACGTTTAAAGCATTTATTTCAGTCTTCTCCATTTTCTATTTTTAAGAAATGTTGACATTGCCAATATTTTGTTTGAAGTTACTAGCATTTTATCTAAGAAATAGATCAGCTCTAGCTGTGATTTGTTGAGTAATAAATCACAGTTTGGAGGTCAGTTGTAAAGTAGACAAATCACAAGCGCGTAGCGCGCGTGATTTGTCTACTTACAACTGACCGACAGCTATTGACTGAACAGCGGTGACTGAACAGCGGTGCCAGGCGGACCGTCCATGCTTATAAACCCTATTGGTTTCATTGGGCGTCAGGGCTTGAGATGTCATTTCATCTCAATGTTGGGTAAAAGTCCCACAAAATTGGAAGCAACGTCTCCAAAATGACCTATGCTGTGTTGACGGGGACTTTAAACCTAAACCTCAAATCGAACAAAAACAAACAAACAAACTGACTTTCCACGTTGACCGTTCCTTTGTAGGCTCATATAGTTTGGCTAATTTTTGTGCTATTGGTGCAATTTTACTTTGTGTTTGTTCTGAATGTCGCATCGGTTTGATCACAAATGTGTCTTATTTGTTCTAGTTTACGTTTGAAACAATTTTCTAAGAATAAATACGACCTCATATGCGGCGTCGTTAAGGTTGACGCCACAGCACTTTACATATACGTGACCTCACTAAACATTCCTGCAGTGTCATCACAATATGGCGGACGTCTGTAACCGAAGTGACTGCAGCATGAAAAATCGGCGCTTAGAAATGGAAGGTATGCAAGATGGATGTGAGGGGTGAATAGAAAAATCCGTCCCTCGGGATCACTGTTCGCCATCACTCGGCAAGCCTCGTGATGCCGGACAGTGGCCATTGAGACGGATTTTTTCATCCACTCCTCACACCCATATAAGACACTATATGTCACCATGCTGTAAATTTCAATATGCTACCTTCTCCTCGATTTTTAGCCAATTCTATTGCACGATTTCAATTTTCACCATGGATTCAGAACCAGAATGAAAAAAAAATGTATAGCTCCTGATTAGCTGGCTTCAAGCCCAATTGATCTTGATCTAAATTTTTGTGTAAAAAGAGACATACCCGACCTCATCATGGCGAGGGTTAATTATTGTGTAAATAAAGTAACACCTGTGGACTATTGGCTTTTATTATAGATTTTGTGTTTCATTTGCTTTTGCAAAACCATCTTGGTCTGTATTAAAATGTTTTTGATTTTTTATGATCGTTTTTTTTAGAAGCCAGATCCCTAGAAGCCCAAGATTACGAGATGCTGGACTATAATACAGAGATGGTCCATGAGAGACACTTACGGAACAGGCGGTCAGCAGACTACATATTGAATATACAGCTTAAAGTGTTTGGAAGGTGACAGCTTTCTTTCATTCTTTCATTCCTTATACTTTTTCGAATCGTATTAACTTAAATCGGTAATATTTATTTTGTGCTCCGACTCCGACGTCTTCTCAACCTTCGCCCTTTAATCTGATGACATAATATTATTAGGAAATTAAGTCATACAGTCGGTTTTGTTTGCTTTGAGGTTTAACGTCCCCGTCAACACTAAAGGTCATTTCGGAGACGTTGCTTTCAATGTTGTAGGGGTTTTACACGACATTGAGATGAAATTACATCTATCATACACTCGGTAAAATTTTGTTCATGTTTTGCTTAATTCATGATACCGAAGCCCTGTTTCAGAAGTTTTGGAACTTCCGTTGGCTCATTTCAGTCAAAGTAGCAAAACGGACAAGGATTTTCATTTAAGTGGAATGGGAACACCTTTAGGGGAGGCCACTCCTGCAGAAGTATTTTTGTCTCCCATGTCAATAGCTGTCAACTCTTAAAGAAACGAATTTGCTTCTGAGGAGCAATTTTTCCTTTTAGAGAAGGCCCCCCTTTTCAGTGGGACAGGGCTTATAGAAAAGCGAACAGAAAGTTCCGAAAGTTATCCCTTTGAAAAATGACGGAAAAATGTGCCAAGTGTTCCGATTCCCCTTAATTAACCGCATTGAATATAGTCCATCAAAGAACTGATTCTTGATGTACAGATAGGATCTTACATGACACGAACATTTTATCCCTTTTCCTCAACGAGTTAAATGAATTTAATAACACATGAACACGAATGCAAGATTCTTTCTATCATATGACATTAAAACACATTTTATTCACGATTGTTTTACAAAAATGTCAGTATTCCGCCATCAGTAAACGCGACATCGTTAAGGACGTCGTGCATGTAACGTTACGGGGCGTATCTAACTAATTTGCATATTTAATCCACTTGTGGATTACCAAATCTATTACATGGCATTATTACACTACATGTATCAAACGCGACGTCATATGATAGAAATGGTAACATTTTGCTAAATGAATATGCAATTAATACATAAAACGTTGGTTGTTAGAATGAACTGGCAATTTCAAATTATGTTTTAGAGACCTAATCTTGGAACTGAAGAAAGATCGCAGAGTGTTTACAGATGATTATGTAATAGAAATCGGTAATGGGACAGCTCTAGAGGACGAGTTGTCTTTTCTATACTCAGGCGTTGTCAAAGGTAAGATCTTTATTTTATTTATTTATTTTTTTTTTTTTTTTTGTTTTCTTTATAACACTATTAAAGGACCAAAGCAGAAACCGTGTTGGTTAAACAAAAGTGTTACATATAAATTTTATATTTATAATCTTTATAATCTATTCATTTTTAGGATCCATCTTTAAACCGTGTTATATTAAAACAGTGTTGTAACGAACAGTGTTATAAAGAGGTTAAAGAAGAAAAATATCTCTTCCCAACAGCTTCAAAAAAGCAGTGAAGGCAATGATCAGGAAGCGATTCAATTACCCCACACCTCCCATCCATGACACCGAAGGGAAAGAAACACTAACATACAACAACAATAATAAACCACAACAGACGAACCGGCTTGCAACGGTCAGTAAAAGTATTTTTATCATATGACATCGCGCCTGAGAGTGTAATAACATCATGTAATATTTTCGATAATCCACTAGTGGATTAAATATGCAAATTAGCTGGATACGTCCCGTAAGGTTACATGTACGACGTCCTTAACGACGTCACGTTTACTGACGGTGAAATATTGACATTTTTGTAAACAATTGTGAATAAAATGCGTTTTAAATGTCCTATGATAAATAGAATCTTGCATTCGTGCTCATGTATTAATGAATTTATTAAACTCGTTGAGGAAAAGGAATAAAATGCTCGGCAAAGCCTCGCATTTTAACATTTTCCTCAACTCATTTAATAAATTCAATAATGCATGAACACTCATGTAAGATCCTCTATGTCGACAATTTATTAAACTCGTTGAAGAAAAGGGATAAAATGCTCGGCAAAGCCTCGCATTTTATCCCTTTTCCTCAACTCGTTTAATAAATTCAATAATGCATGAACACTCATGTAAGATCCTCTATATTTTGGTGCTTAAATCGATACAATCCACGCCCTTAGTTCTGTCGTGGTAAAGGAAAATCAGTTGTTGAGCCCACAGGAAGAATCTAACTCACCAGTGCAACATCTCTGAGACGAATACAGAGACGACAATTTCATCTTTTTTATTTATTTTGTTTTTGTTTCTGATATATTCGTGTAAGCGAGCCCTGCATCGGACCTTAGGAGGCCTTCATGCGGACTGAACAAATTATCTGTCTAAATCGCGAGGGAAGTAAGGGCGAGGGTTGTGGCCACGTAAAATCGATTTAAGCCCCCCCCCCCCCCCCCAGTGGAAATCTTCCACTGACCGTTCCAAGGCGGCTCTTCTGTGGCGATTTATTTATGTTGTTGTTTGTTACTTACTGTGTGTATCCCTCGTGTCTTTTGGTTTTGGATGGCCATATGGCCATTTTGTGGGAAAGTAACTGTCCTTATGGCCTTCCTTTGTTTAGGTTTCCATTATTGTCTGGTCGCTTAATGTTTGTATTTCTTTCCCTTTGGTGTCTTTTATGGGTGGAGTAAGTTAATTGTATCAATTCCTGATCTTTGTTTTACTTCTACTCTGCTAAAGATCGTAATTGTTTGTTACTGTTATATTATATGCGTTCTTATTTCGCTAAACATGTGCCGCAAGATATTCATGGTGGAGTCTTAAACAAATAAACAAACGTGCGTCATATTCCCAAATGAAAGGTTATTTTCATGTTTTAGACATACCAGGTAGCTTCTGTCATGGGTCTGTAATTCAAGGAATTTACCAAGGATCTATACGTCTACCAGATGAGGCTTTCTACGTCGAGAAGAGCAACCGTTTCTTGAATGCAGATCCCATTTTTCATTCAGTCATTTATCGAGACAGGGGTCATCTGAGGAAAAAATCTTTATCAGTCGACAAAGAGGTGAAGTATTTCTGAGCATTTATTAGATTTTATGACGTTCTATTTCTTATTGTCCACCCAAAATATTATAGGAATGAACTTCATTCTTGTAGATTTTATCGATGTGTAAACCCCGGTGAATCACTCACAGGAAGCCTGGCATTTTATCCCTTTCCCTCAACTCGTTTAATAAGTTCAATAAGAAATGAACACTCATGTAAGATCCTTTAAATCAATTATTTGTTAGACTCGTGGAGGAAAAGTGATAAAATGCTCGGCAAAGCCTCGCATTTTATCCCTTTTCCTCAACTCGTTTGATAAATTTAATAACACATGAACAATCATGTAAAATCCTCCATCTATAAGTCATTGCTTTATGTGTGTCTTTCTTTCCCTTTGTTTTGTTCGTTTGTTCGTTTTGGGGTTTAACTGCCCAGTCAACACTATATAGGTCATTTTTTAGCCGATCAGTTCACTTATCCACACTTTGCCTGGGCAGGCTTATACGTAAGTGAGACGCTCGTCCGACTGAGCTACCGAGGCCGGCTTCCCTTTGTTTTACTGAAGCAGTATGGAGCTTGAATTGATTCCTGATCGTTGATTTCGCTTCTGTTTTGTAAACATTGTAATGAAGTCCAAGGAACTTCTGACTTCAGTTTGTTTTAGATTTAATTGGAGCCGGCCTCGTTTGCTCAGTCGGATGCGCGTCTGACTGTTGATCAGACGGTCGCGGGTTCGATACCTGCCGGGATCGGCAACATTCTTTCCTCTTTAATTGCACGCCCGGCCGGCCTCAGACTCAGTGATAGCTCGAGCACGAAGACTTGATTTAAGTAATGTCGGTCGGTGTCTGATATTCTGTATTTGGTCGGGCCTACCGGAGTCCAACTGTTGATTTTCGGTTTGCTGCAGCATTTCAGTTATTTCATTGCTGTAGAGTCCTCGTCGTTATTTCATCTCTATATTCGTTTGATTTTGATGATCTCGATGGGTTAGAAATCCTTTATGCGGACTGAATATAAGAATCTTATATGGGTGTGAGGGCTGGATTGAAAAATCCGTCCCAAGGGTCACTGTCCGGCATCACGAGGCTTGCCGAGTGATGATGGACAGTGATCCCGAGGGACGGATTTTTCTATCCACCCCTCACACCCATATTGGATTCTTTTTCTTGCATACCTTCCATTTATTAGCACGGATTTTTAATGCTGCTGTCACTTCGGTTACAGACGTCCGCCATTTTGCGATGACAAGACAGGAATGTTTAGTGACGTCACGCATGACGCCGCGCATGAGGTTGTAATCAACCGGTGCATTTATCAAACACGCGATTATTTTCGATTTGGGGTCGGAACACCAGGGTCAGAACATAAATTTCTATTCCAGGGTAAAATCACGGATTTCCTTGTCTGGTGTGCAAGAACAAATTATTTGTCTAAACTGCAACAGAGCCAAGGTCGAGGATTGTGGCCACGTAAAATAGATGTAAGCCCCCAGTAAAAACCTGTTACTGACCACTCCAATGCGGCCCTCTTGTAGTGGTTTATTATTGTTATGGATCGTTTTTACTAGTTTTGTTTGTTTGATTTGAGGTTTAACGTCCCCGTCAACACTGTATAGGTCATTTTGGAGACGCTGCTTCCATTTTGTGGGACTTTTACCCGGCATCGAGATAAAATGACATCTCAAGCCCTGTCGCCCAATGAAACCAATGGGGTTTTGTTAGCATGGACACACCGACCCACACCGCTGCGGTTTACCAGTACCCTTGTGTGGTCGGTTTCAACTCTGCGTGGAAGCAAAATGCAGCCCATCTATTTCTTCAAGCCCCGATGGGCGGGGCCCGCGTCTTTACTGGTATGTAATGCTAATATCTTTTTATTTTTGATAATCGTTTGGCCACCTTGTGGGAAAATATCTGTCATTTTGACTTTCCGCTTAAAGTGAAGTTATCTTACATTTGTGATTCTTTCATGGGAGGTGTGAGGTTTTGTTTTGTTTGATTTAAGAAATAGATCAGCTCTAACTGTGATTTGTTGTGTAATAAATCACATTTTGTAGGTCAGTTGTAAAGTAGACAAATCACGAGCGCGTAGCGCGCGTGATTTGTCTACTTACAACTGACCGACAAACTGTGATTTATTACACAACAAATCACTGGCTAGAGCTGATCTATTTCGATTCTACCACGCTGAAAATCGGCAATAATGTTGTTGTTTCCTTCAAAATCTCACAACTTTTCGCCATTGTCAGAAGAAATCCCGCTAAAATTATCGACTGAAACACATGCATTTATATCCTGTTCTAACGTTTTCGATGCGAGAAAATGACGTTACACCGTCTAACGTCAAGTAAATCGACTAGTGACGTCATAAATTTGCAGTTTTTAATGACGTCACACGTCACGCTCTTCTGAGCTGTGATTTGTTGCAGAATAAAACACAGTTATTTTGCATTGCCTATATAGGCGCGCTGTGTTAGAATTGATGTTTAACGTCCCCGTCAACACTGCAAAGGTCATTTTGGAGACATTGCTTCAAATTTTATGGGACTTTTACCCGACATTGAGATGAAATGACATCTCAAGCCCTGTCGCCCAATAAAACCAATAGGGTTTATAAGCATGGGCGGTCTGACTCGCCCCGCTTTGCCTGGGCAGGCTTAGATCCTTTAAGTGGTTTACCAGTACTAGTGTGCGGTCAGATTCAGCTCTGCGTGGAAGCATCATGCAGCCCATTTATTTCTTCAATTCCCAGTTGGCGGGGGCAGCGGAGGTGTGAGGTAATTGTATCGACTCCGGATTATTGCCTTCGCTTCTGATTGTACCAGGGCACAGCATTTCCTACAATATTACATATGCGCCCAGCGAACACTCAGATCAGCCTGCGCATCCGTGCAGTTTGATCAGAGTCTACGTTGTGCGCTCTAAGGATAATTAAGGACCCAATGCTCCTTCATGCAGCAAGAAAAGTCTCTAGTCACACTACAGTAGAACTTCAGTGGCTCGAACCCCTTTGGGACCATGGCAATTTGTTCGAGACAGGGATAGTTCGAGCCACTGAGGTTACTGTCAGGAGGCATAACGAGATACTTTTTGACATCTTTTCGGTCTTCTATAATGAATATGTATGCTGTGTGTTCTCATTAGAATCGCCTCATCGAGGCGATTCTAATGAGTGCACACAGCATACATATTGGTTTAAACATATTTTATTCGTGTAGCAAGCATACAAATACAAAGTGTAATAAATGACACAATACAAAAGGGATTCAGAAGAAAGTCAAGGACTTATACGAATCTGTATCCCTAGATACTTGTCAGTGGTACAACAGAGATAAATCAATAGCATACATACTCAGGAGAATAGGAAAAAAATTCCTTAATTACCCTCAATTTTTCTTATGTGGAGAAATTTCCTCGGGACACAAGCACGGGTTTGACTCAGCCATGGTCAACGAGCCATCGGTGTTCGAGCCATCGAAGTTTTACTGTATATTGATGCGTAGGCTGATCTGATTCTTTGCTTAGCGCACAAAGTCATGTAAATTGTAGCCGGGCCTCAGCGTTTCCTACAATTTATCAAAAGTTATCTTATGGTTCTCAAGTCATGTCAAGTCAAGTAAATTTTATTTTAAGTCGGTACATCATGTAACATAGTTAACACAAGCTCCTATGAGCTTTTTTCCACCGACCATATAACATATTAAGTATATCACAACTTTATCTCAAGATAAAATAATAGCAAAACTCATCACAGATATACATATATACATAAATACCTATATTAAGAAAGAATTTAACGTTAAAACATTGTCTGGCCAGCAGATCTTAGATTAAATGATATTTTGATATAAATTAGTTCTCTTCCTTTATTACAGAACATGGATATGATCTCGAGACACCACAGTAATCAGCAAAAAATCAGGGACAGATACCATAAACGGCATAAACGTAGCACCAACAACTCTTGGACAAAGAACACGTGTACTTTATATTTGGAGACAGACATGACGTTATGGAATTATTATTTAACTTTATTTTTTGGGGTAAGACCATATAATCAGTATTCACCTTATTTGCATTATTTGCTGGCTCCCAGCTTGCAAATTGTCAATATTGGAAAAATAGGTAACCAGACAACCCCCTGACCTTTCAAGGTCAGGGGGTCTGGTTGCCTGTTTTTCCAACACTTATAATCTTCAGACTAGGAACCATTAGGTATTGCAAATAAGGTGAAAATGAAATGTTCTAATGATCACGCCAAATACATTTGCAAAAGAAATCAAAGCACTGGGAGTACTGGTGGGTCGATTGACTGGAAAATAGGGGCTGAACGGGGACTTAGACTATTTCGTTTAACCCTTAAATTTCTGTACTGTAGGCAAACCGTGTAGACCCGGTTTGGACGTTGCACTTTTCAGCGTCTGATCCTAAAATTCCTGTACTTTAAGCAAAAAGTGTAGACGCTGCGTTTTTCGGCGTCCGATCCTTTAATTTTTGTACTTTAAGCAAACAGTGTACTGTAAGCAAACAGTGTGGACCCTGATCAGACAATGCATTCTACGGCGTCTAATCTTGGTCATCACTGTTTGCCCAGCCCAATCCATGATTCCAGCCCAGATTCTACAGATAACCCTTTTACGCAACACGCTGACGTCACTGCGATAAAATTAACGCTGCTATTTTCTATAAATAAATTATATGGATTTCCTACAAATCAGTGGTCTCAAGCACTAATAGAGGTTTTGTCGTTATAGTTTTGGGTCGGATGTAAAAGCAGGAATTTCTCTTCTGGTTTATTTATTTTTAATTTTTTTTTCTCGAGTTACCATTGTGATATATGCATAAATACAATATAAGCATGTGAAAAGAAACAGATGACACCTCTCCATCATTTATTTTTCTTTGAGTACATCCATATTGAGCTGTCGTCAACAATCACTATTTTTGTCTGTCGATAAAAAGCCGTACATCGTCTCAGACATTTCCCCTGTTGAACAGCCGGCTCCCTTAAACAGCCAGTTTTGGAGTTTTCCCAGGATGGCTGTTTAATGGAGGTCACACTGTATTTGTATATATCATCTTTTAGTCTCTTATAATTATTTTTAGGATGCCTTAATGTATTTTATGCTCGATGTATTTACATTAATATGTTTGTGTGAAATTGTACATCAAGATGAGACTGAAATAAACAAATAAACTGTACTTACAGTGAGGATTTCTTTCTGTTACCTAGGTGTAGAATCACTGTGTCTGTAATACCGCTGAGGTGATATTCGCTTTCAATTCCATCGGCTTTTTGCGATCCCTGTAGGTCGACCGCACGATAGATTTTCGGCGGGCACTGTTGCCGGGTCGGGGTGCATGCTGTTTGGACATCGGGTCCGCCATATGTCTTCTATTCTAGGCTGTGTCTTCTTGTTGCTGATGTACAGATAAGTGTCTTGGGGCCGATATATGGGTATTCATCTAAGTATTTGCTGATAATTTCTGATATTTTATGCATTTTTTAATTGATATATACTGTCTATTTGTGTATTGATTAAATATACTGTGATAGTCTCTTATGATTCTATACCAAAATGACATGGTTAATTTTTACTAGTTTATATGTTAAATTGTATATTTTGTACATGAGTTTATCATATGACGTCGCGTCTGAGAGTGTAATAACGTCATGTATTATTTTCGATAATCCACTAGTGGATTAAATATGCAAATTAGCTAGATACGTCCCGTAACGTTACATGTACGACGTCCTTAATGACGTCGCAATTACTAACGGCGGAATGTTGACATTTTTGTAAACAATCGTGAATAAAATACGCTTTTAATGTCATATGATAAATAGAATCTTGCATTCGTGCTCATGTATTATTAAATTTATTAAACTCGTTGAGAAAAAGGGATAAAATGCTCGGCAAAGCCTCGCATTTTATCCCTTTTCCTCAACTCGTTTAATAAATTCAATAATACATGAGCACTCATGTAAGATCCTCTATGTTTACCATAATGAGACATTAATATTAAACTAATAAATCCTGATGTTTTCATTATGGTTTGGTCATTTCCTGTTCGTGTTTCTTTCCCTTTTGTGTCTCTGATGGAGGCGTCTTGAAATTGTATAGATTCCTGATCATTGCTGCACTTATATTATTTACTTAGAATGATTTTTCTTCCTTGCTTTAGGATAATCGATAAAGCGTAACGCCTGTTATGAGGATACCGCTTTAATATTATTGTTGTGTTCTAAATTTCGTGTTGTTTAATGCCTTTGTACATGACTCCAAGTCTCCAAGTATTTCCCTGCGACTGTATTCTTTGTGGGTTTACTTTAAAACCTTTCTATTTTGACAGGATGCCGAAGTTGCCCGTCAAGAAATTCTGGCAATGCTAGCCTCTCATGTTCACGCTGTCAACAGAATTTTTCAAAGAACAACATTTCAGACATACGACGGATCTTTAAATTATCAAGGGCTACAGCTTGCTATCAAGAAAATAAAGGTATGCACTCATATAGCTGTATGGATCAAGGGTTCTCCTTTAATACATAGAGCTGGATAAGGCTGACACAGTTAATCGGACAAACGAGTAATCGATAGAAAAATTCCCCTAGAATGATTATCTTTACTGATTTTGTGGAAATCAATTATTTGATACGTAAAATATAATTTCTTACCCAATGCTGTGTCTAAAATAGCTGGATGAGTGGCTAGCAGCACAGACCCTGATGAGACGCCGCATTCTGTGGCATCTTATCTGAGTCTACACTGTTTGCTCAGTCCAGCCTGTCCCAAAACACATGGTAATGTATAACATATGGTAACAGTCAAAGCCAGAAATGTAAAATTGTTATTAAATTTCCAGTGATTAATGATCGATTATCAATCACAATGACAGGACTGATAACCGATAATCATTTCAGCTCTGATCAGCCAGCCCTAGAACAAAATATGCAGTAGGATCATTTCAGGTCTGATCCTTGTCTTAATCTTTTTTTTGCAAAAGCAGTTTGTGTCGATTCTTCATCATTGTTTCACATCTGAATTTGTTTGATTTGTTTGGTCTCGAAGATGTTGTGTTTATGGGTAAGAAACCTTTCACACAGACTGAGCAAATTACATGTTTATCATATGACGTCGCGTCTGAGAGTGTAATAACGCCATGTAATATTTTCGATAATCCACAAGTGGATTTAATATGCAAATTAGCTAGATACGTCCCGTAACGTTTCATGTACGGCGTCCTTAACGATGTAGCGTTTAATAATGGCGGAATATTGATATTTTTGTAAACAATCGCGAATAAAATGCGTCTTAAATGTCATATGATAAATAGAATCTTGCATTCGTTGTCATGTATTATTGAATTTATTAAACTCGTTGAGGAAAAGGGATAAAATGCTCGGCAAAGCCTCGCATTTTATCCCTTTACCTCAACTCGTTTAATAAATTCAATAATACATGAACACCCATGTAAGATCCTCTATTTTTGCATTCGTGGTCATGTATTATTGAATTTATTAAATTGAAGAAAAGGGATAAAATGCTCGGCAAAGCCTCGCATTTTATACCTTAACCTCAACTCGTTTAATAAATTCAATAATACATGAACACTCCTGTAAGATCCTCTATGTTAAACACGACAGAACTAAGGTCGAGGTTTTGGTCATATAAAATCGATTTAAGTACCAACATCCGCCCCCGTGCTATTTCTGGTAGACAGTTTTGCTGTTTTTGGTTTATTATCGTCTTCGTGTGCCATTGCATGTACATGTATGTCCAGGTAATGTTTAACTGGGGAAGCCCATTACGAAAACACTCATTTACATTACAACCTTTATCGCCGAAAAAATGAAACTTTTCAGATGAAAATTGAGATACTTTTCTTGTTTCTGCTCAATATATTGATCAAGGGTACTCGTTAAAAGTACCCTGAATCTATATTTTAAAGCAGAAAAGAAAAACAAGGTTTACCCCTGTAAACCCCAGTTTTACTATATAAATGTGGGGTTAAAGGGATCAAAATTATGTGTATGTGTTTTCGTGATGCGTTTGGCCAATTTTAAGAAAGAAACTGTCCCTTTGCTTCGTACTGGTAAGGTTTCAATAATAATAATAATAATAATAATAATAATAATAATAATAAAAAAAATAATAATAACAACAATCAACTTTATTTATAGAGAGTAACACATTTAGTAAACTAGTAATAATTTTCCATGCGGTGCTTTTTTTCTTCTTCTATCTGGGTAGTAACCAGTATTAACCCTTATCTTGCTGTTCACGACAACCCCTATCTTTGGAAACAGTGTAGATCCAGATCAGATGGATTCTGAAGAAGCCATCTGATCAGGATCTACACTGTTTGACATTCAATTTATGAATTTGTAGGAATAAATTGCATCAAGTAATTTGATTGGTTGATAGACAGAAATGGGTGTGGCTTATCGGACGGGATACCTCTCAATCTCAAATACTATGTTTTACCACCACAACACAGCGCTCCACAATATATTCACTTTTTGCATTAACCCTAATCTCGCTGAATATTCATTTAAGCACCATCCATTTCTGTCTATCAACCAATCAAATTACTTTGTTTAATTTATTGCTACAAATTCATAAACTGAGCGCCAAACAGTTTAGATCCTGATCAGATGGCTCTGATCTGGATCTACACTGTTTGCAAAGATAGGGGTTGTCGTGAACAGCAAGATAAGGGTTAACTACTGGTTCCTAGTCTGCAGGTTATCAGTGTTGAGAAAGCAGGTACCCAGACCCACTGACCTTTCAAGGTCATTGGGGTCTGGTTACCTGTTTTTCCAATATTGTTATTGTGTAAGCTACATTCTTGTGACGGAAGATAAAATAGAGAATTTTACATGAGTGTTCATGTACGAGTTTATTTGAGGGAAAGGGATAAAATGCGAGGGTTTTTCCGTAACGAGATTAAAAAATAATAATAAAACATGAACAGAAATACAAGATCCTGTTTATAATATGATATTAAAAACACATTTTATTCACGATTTGCTTATAAAAATGTCAATTTTCCGCCATAAGTAAACGCAACCGCGTATTCACCTATTTTGCATATTTAATCCACTAGTGGATTATCGAATGTATTACATGAGGTTATTACATTCTCAGACACGACGTCATATGATAAAGGTAGTTAATATGGAGTAAGTAATCAAGCAATTTTGTATTGGCCCAGTTACAGTTCCTCGAATCTGTAACTTCGGCCTCGGGCCAATACATTAGACCTCGAACCTGTAATGTTAATGTAATATAATGTTATTATTCAAATAATTTCGTATTGGCCCAGTTACAAGTCTTGGGACGGGGCCGAAGGTCGAGGCCTATACAGCTGACCGAGAACCTGTAACTGGGCCAATACGAAATTACTTGATTAATGCAAATTTTATTAATTGACACCATTAAAAGCAGAATAATTGGTTTTTGACCTCAAGTGTTAGTACGGATGACCTCCAACCAATACAGGATAGTCAATTAATAATTAATTTTATTAATAGATTATCCTGTATTACACCAAGTAAACCAATATTCAAAAATCATAAATCATGTTTTTAATTGCGTCAATTAATAAAATTGTCATTAATCAAGTAATTTCGTATTGGCCCAGTTACAGGTCCTCGGTCAGCTGTATAGGCCTCGATCTTCGGCCCCGTCCAAAGACCTGTAACTGGGCCAATATGAAATTATTTGAATAATAACATTATATCATTAATCAATCCTTCGGCCTCGTGCCAATACAGCAGACCTCGGACCTGTAAATACGAAATTATTTGATTAATAACACTATATTATTAAAATTGTCATTAATCAAGTAATTTCGAATTGATCCAGTTACAGGTTCTCGGTCAGCTGTATAGGCCTCGATCTTCGGCCCCGTCCAAAGACCTGTAACTGGGCCAATATGAAATTATTTGAATAATAACATTATATCATTAATCAATCCATATAGTCTACCTTTATAAAACCAAAACAAACTGTCTGCACCAAACAGATAACAAAAAGTCCCAATACGGAAAAAGAGGGCCATTACGAGAAAAGAAGGGTTCAATACGGTAAACAGGACCAATACGACTCTTAATTGAAGTTAATTTATAAAATTGCCATTACCTAAGTAATTTACCGGTAGTTCAGTCGGATTCCTGTCCGACTGGTGATCAGGGTGGTGTGGGTTCGATATCTGCAGGGATCGGCAACATTCTTTCGCGGAGATTGACCATGAAATCTTTTCTACGGTCATTCTCTCCCTTCCGATGATTCAAGAAGGGCGGATGTCAGTTTCTGGTGAAAAAATGTGCAATGTACTGGTTAACCGTTTAAGTATAAGCCTGTCCAGGAAAAGTGTGGATAGGTAAACTGACCGGCTAAAAAATGACCTATAATAGTGTTGACTGGGTCGTTAAACACCAAAACAAGCAAACAAAGAAATGCGCAAGTAATTACGTATTGGTCCGGTTACAGGTCCTTGATCTGTGCACTTGATGTAACTTGCTGTGACGTCAACCTTAACAACGGTGCATTTACGGTCGTGTTCAACCAGTGCATAAATCAAACACGCGATTCTGGGTAAGAACACTAGGGTTAGAACAGAATTTATATATTGATTTCATATGGTGTGCAAGAATATAAGGTTAGAACAGACTATCCATCCTAAGCTAAAACTGCGGACTTCCTTATCTGACGTGAAAGAGTGAGTGCGTGTTTGAGTTTTACGTCCCACCAACAGCTAAGGTTATCGGAGACGGGACCTCGGTTTAAAGACTCATCCGAAAGTCTGGAGAAGCCCGGGATCGATCCTGCGATCCCTGGTTTACAAGGCGAGTAGCGTTACCACTACACCACGGAGGCTTCTCTGACGTGAAAGAATCATATATTCTTGCACACAAGATAAAGAAATCCATAGTTTAAGCAAACTGCGGATTTCCTTATCTGATGTGCAAGAATCATATATTCTTGCACACAAGATAAGGAAATCCATAGTTTGAGCTTGGGATAGAAATTCTGTTCTAACCCTGGTGTTCTTACCCAGCGACAGGGAAAAAATCGAATATTCTCACGTGTTCGATTAATGCACTGGTTGAATACGACATCATACATGTATGCGCGGTCGTTAAAGTTGACGTCACACCACATAACGTGACGTCACTAAATATCACTGTACTGTCATCACAATATAGCGGACATCGGCAACCGAAGTGACTACAGTATTAAAAGTTCACGCTCAGAAATGGAGAGTATGCAAAAAAGAAAGACGCATACATGGTTGTGAAGGGTGGATAGAAAAATCCGTCCTTCGGGATCACTGACTGGCATCACTCGGCAAGCCTAGGGATGCCGGATAATGACCATCAGTACGGATTTTCCCCTCCACGAAAAAATCCGGCCCTTGGGGTCATTGCCCGGCATCACTCGGCAAGCCTAGTGATGCCGGTCAGTAACCCTCAAGACCGATTTTCCATCCTCCCCTCCCACCCATGAAAGATTCTTATATTTCACACGTAAACATGAACATCGGGAGATGTGAACCGCGGTTCTGTCAAGGTCCTACTATCGACCACAATTTCTTGCACACCAGACAAGGAAATCCGTGATTTTTCCCTGGGATAGAAATTTATGTTCTGACCCTGGTGTTCCGTCCCAAAATCGAATATAATCGCGTGTTTGATAAATACACTGGTTGATTACAACCTCATGCGCGGCGTCGTCATGCGTGACGTCACTCAACATTCCTGTCGTGTCATCACAAAATGGCGGACGTCGGTAACCGAAGTGACAGCAGCATTAAAAATTCGCAATAGAAATGGAAGGTATGCAAGAAAAAGAATCCTATATTGGTGTGAGGGGTGGATGGAAAAATCCGTCCTTCGGGATCACTTTCCGGCATCACTCGGCAAGCCTGGTTATGCCGGTCAGTGACCCTCAAGACCGATTTTCCATCCAACCCTCACACCAATGAAAGATTCTTATAATTCACAGGTGAACATGAACATCGGGAGCTGTGACCCGCGGTTCTGTCAAGGTCCTACTTTCGATCACAATGTGTTACACCGTTTCAGCATGCAAAACTTTGATGAGTATTGTCTTGCTTATTCTTTCACATATCGAACGCTGTTTGAGGGTTCCATTGGATTAGCATATCAGGCGTACCCAGGTAAGAATATAAGAATCTGATCTCGGGTTCTGTTGTAGATGAGCGTTTCCAACCCTAGGAATGACCGTGCTGAGCGGAACCGAGGCTACGCCGAGGTTCCGCTCACCACGGTCATCCCGAGGATTGGAAACGCCCATCTATAACAGAATCCCATATTGGTTTCTTTTTCTTGCACAACACCTCCGGTTAGTTTTGACAGCTCGCACATGTATATTGTTTACAAAATAAAAGTAGTGCAGAAGTAGTTCCGACAGTTGAATAGAATTGAAGCACATTTATGTTACATGTAGTTGCCTGGGTTGGAACATCAAGGTCAGAACATAAATTTCTATCCCAGGGTAAAATCACGGATTTCCTTGTCTGCTGTTCAAGAAAACGCTTTGAAAGATTGTACACATAAACATATATGGCACGACATGGCCCAGTGGAGACTAAGGTCTGTATGCACCTTTTCCGAGCATGGCCATACTCTCTGCCATGCACAAAAGCCAAAGCTTCTTTAGTTTTGTTTGAGAAAAAGATCAGCTCTAGTTTGTGCGCGCGTGATTTGTCTGCTTATAACTGACCGACCAACTTTGATTTGTTAATCAACAAATCACAGACTATAGCTGGTCTATTTCAATTCTAACACGCAAAAATAGACAATAACGTTGTTGTTTCCTTCAAAGTCTAACATTCTTTCGCCCTTCTTAGTAGAAATCCCACAAAAATTATTCCCTTTAACATGCATTTTTGCCCTTTTGTAACGTTTTAGTGCGAGACAATGACATTACACCGTCCTTCCTCAAGGAATCTACGAAAGAAGTCGAAGAGGCATCCGTGATGAAGCGGATACGCCACTCGCCTTGTAAACCAGGGATTGCAGGATCGATCCCGGGCTTCTCCAGACTTTCCAATGAGTCCCGAGGTCCCGTCTCCGTATGACCTTAGTTGTTGGTTGGACGTAAAACTCAAACACTCACTCAAGAATGACGTCGTAAATTTACCTTCCGCCGCGTGATTTCTTGCATAATACGCGCTGTACATTATTAGTGCCGTCATGCAACTTCGAGCGTGACGCAAGTTCGATGACATCATTATGTCTCCCCCGAAAAATTTTTTTTCGGAGAGACATATTGTTTTTCCCCCGGGCGTCTGTCTGCCCGTCTGTCTGTCTGTCTGTCTGTCCGTCTGTCACACATTCGTGTCCGCTCTATAACTTGAAAACCGTTCAAGCTATCTTCACGAAACTTCATATAAATATTAATCAGCATTAGACGACGTGCAGTGCGCAAGAACTATAACTCTCGCATTTATATTTTTTGAATTATCTCCCTTGGAAGTTTGTCGGTATGTATATATGTATGGGTAAATCGTGTCCGGTCAATAATTTTCTTATTTTCAGATGTATTTTAAAATTTCTTGGCAGTACTGGTACACCGCTTAAGGGATCTAAGCCTGTCCAGGAACCGCGGCGCGAGGCGGACCGTCCATGCTAATAAACCCTATTGGTTTCATTGGGCGACAGGGCTTGAGATGTCATTTCATCTCAATGTCGGGTAAAAGTCCCACAAAATTGGAAGCAACGTCTCCAAAATGACCTTTACAGTGTTGACGGGGACGTTAAACCTCAAATAAAACAAACAAACAAACAAACTTGGCAGAAATATTAACAACCATGAGACGATGTGTGGTGCGCAAAGGTCAAGGTCATACTTAGAGGTCAAAGGTCAAAAAGGGGCCTTTTTTTGTTTGGTCAATAACTGTCTTATTTTGAGATGGATTTTAAAATTACTTGGCAGAAATATTAACAACCGTGAGGCGATGTGTGACGCGCATGAGGCAGGTCGGTACCTCAAAGGTCAAGGTCATACTTAGAGGTCAAAGGTCAAAAAGGGCCTTTTTTCGTGTTTGGTCAATAACTTTCTTATTTTGAGATGGATTTTGAAATCACTTGGCAAAAATGTTAACCAGTATAAGACGATGTGTTGCGTGCATGACCCAGGTTGGTACCTCAAAGGTCAAGTTCATACTAAGAGGTCAAAGGTAAAATGGGACCTTTTTTCGGGTTTTGTCAATAACTTTTTTAGATGGATTTTAAAATTACTTGGCACAAATGTTAACCACCTTGAGACGATGTGTTGCGTGCATGACCCAAGTTGGTACCTCAAATTGCAAGGTCGTACTAAGAGGTCAAAGGACAAAAAGGGCCTTTTTTAGTGTTCAGTCAATAACTTTCTTATTCCTTGATAGATTGTGAAATTATTTGGCAGAAATGTTAACCGCCATGAGACGATATGATGCACGCTAGACCCATGTCGGTACCTCCATGATCAAGGTCATACTAAGATGTCAGAGGTAAAAAAAGTGTGTTTTTTTTTTTGTTTGTTTTTTGCTTATTTTTAAATAGAATTTGAAGTTACTTGGTAAAAAGGTTAACTTTCATGAGACGATGCGTTGCATGCATGATCCAGTTCGGTACCTTAAATGTCAAGGTCATACATAGAAATCAAAGGTCAAAAAGGTGCCTTTTTTCGTGTTTGGTCAATAACTTTCTTATTTTTAGATGGATTTTAAAATTGCTTGGCAGAAATGTTAACCACCAAGAGATGATGTGTTGCACGCATGACCCAGTTTGGTACCTGAAAGGTCAAGGTCATACATAGAGGTTAAAGGGAAAAATGGGCCTTTTTGTGCTCTGTCAATAACTTTCTTTTTCTTTTTTTTTTGATGGATTTTGAAATTACTTGGCAGAAAAGTTAACCACCATGAGACGATGTGTTGCGTGCATGACCAAAGTTGGTACCTCAAATGTCAAGGTCGTACTAAGAGGTCAAAGGACAAAAAGGGGCCTTTTTAGTGTTCAGTCAATAACTTTCTTATTCCTGGATAGATTGTGAAATTACTTGGCAGAAATGTTAACCATCATGAGACGATGTGGTGCACGCTAGACCCAGGTCGGTATCTCCAAGATCAAGGTCATACTAGGAGGTCAGAGGTAAAAAAAGTTTGTTATTTTTGTCCAGTCAATAACTTTTTTATTTCTGGATAGACTTTATAAAGTAACCATGCAGAAATGTTCACCGTCATTAGACCATGAGTCATGTGCATGACCAAGGTCCATATCTCTAATGTCAAGGTTATACCTAGAGGTCAAAGGTAAAAAAGGGACAGTCAATAACTTCCTTATTCTTTGATAGATTATGAAATTACTTGGCAGAAATGTTAACCATCATGAGACGATGTGTTGTACCTTTGAGGTCAAAGCCATACTTAGCGGTCAAAATTAAAGAAGGGCTTTTTTGTGTACGGCCAATGACTTTTTCATTTCTCTGTGAACATTTTTAAAGTTACTTTGCAGAAATGTTCATCTTCATTAGATGATGTGTTGCACACAAGACCCAGCTCAATACCTCCGATGTCAAGGTCGTACTTAGAGGTCAAAAACGAGGGAAACATCTGTTGTTGTTTTTTTGTAGTAAAACAAATTCTAGTTTTTATATAAATATATCGATTACTCCTGATGTTATTCTCTTGTAAATCAACAACAACAAACCACAAAAACAAGCCAACATTTTGGCAGTATAATATTCTAGCGATGCCGATTAGAGAGGTAAATATTGCTTGAGACATTAAAAAGTTACAAACATCCGCCATTTTTGCTAATACTTTTACACTCAATTTCAACCCAATGGTTTCTTCATTTATACACATTCTAGCAGAAATCTCAAGCGTCATTTGTTTACTGTTGACACATACCAGTAGTCCTGTTTATCCATTATTTTCGTATGAGGATCAATGTGGGAAAATTCTTTAACTAAACATACCTGCTGTCCTAATTACTTCAGAGGCTTCATTTGTCTTCCGGGAAATAGAGAGCAGTAGTGAATGTGATGCTCCTAAGAAATATTTAAACATTGATAATCACAACTTTAGGTAATTGTTCTTGTTCTTGGGACATCTAATTTTCATTTGAAGTAGATATCAATTAACAAATTATAAAATGCAGCTAATTTTTCGGACTCGTATGGAATAGAAGAGAATAAACTAAACAGATAACTAGAAGAATAAATTTTTGAGCACACATGGGGAATGGGTGAAAAAATCACCATTTTCCAGATGATTTCCAGTAAAATTTATGTTAATCTTAATAATAGTATCTTGTTATCAATCACATGCCTTCATTTTATTTTTACACCGCACAACACCTTAATGATCCCGATGACAACTGCATCCTCGAACTTAAATGTCATTATGAAAATGACTAGGAAATGGGTCATTCGATAAATCATAAGCTCTGCCGATGTTTGCTCGTTAATTTCCATGTTTGTTTCTGACAGTTTATTCGTCAAATGTTGTTTGATTATTTTGTTACCAACTTTTTAATATATTGCTATTTCTAAAAATATAAACCGGTCAAGTCGCTGACGTCCTCGAACTTCGGTCCTCCCAGTAAATAACAAATCGGATTGTGCCGATTACGCAGTCTTATGAAATGCGGATTAATGATAGTGTTACCAATTTACCCACGCTAAATATACCAAATACCTATATATCATATAGAGGATATTTTCATTTTCGAGGTGGATACAAAAAATATTTCATCTCGTGTGTTGAAAATATCCGAATTTTCGCGAAAATTCGGATGTTTTCAACACACGAGAATTTTCGTGAAAACTCGGATGTTTTCAACACACGAGAATTTTCGTGAAAATTCGGATGTTTTCAACACACGAGATGAAATACGTTTGGTATCCGCCAAGGAAAAAGTAAATTTTCTTTTTATTTTATAATTTATTAGGACACTTACGGTAATTGTAATACGTCATGACTTCGACCTGGCTATGACGCCACAACTGTCTTTTCTAAACACAAACATATCAACGTTTTTAATGGCCTATGGCATTTTACAGTTCAAAAATGCTCATGAAGGTATATTACAGAATGCTTCATGCTTATTTTAAGTCCATTTTATTTTGTGAAGGCTCCCAGTGACACGCACCCAGCCACTGTGTAGCAATCAGCCGCGGTCGGTTCTTCACGTTGTGAAAAATTACTCTGATTTGAGCACAGATTTTGTGAAGGCTCTCAGTGACATGTAGCAATCGGTCACGGTCGGTTTCTCACGTTGTAAAAAAATCACTATTATTTAAGCACAGATTTGGTGAAGGCCCTCAGTGACTTGTAGCAATCGGTCACGGTCGGTTTCTCATGTTGTAAAAAATCACTCTTATTTAAGCACAGATTTCCATAGAAACTATGCTACTTCAGCGCACAAACTCCTACTCGGCCATGTTAATGAACTTGTGCATTTGTACCAAAAATAGAATCTAGCTATATCTGTAGGGGAGCATTTTTGTGTCATTTGTTCCTGAGATGTGTGTCATCAAAAGGGAGACATCCAAAATCACAATGAGTTCTTAATGGGGCGCCTAATCAACATTTTTAATGTCACACTTCACTGTATATTCTAACGGTATTATGACACATTATATTTCTTTGTAAATGAAAAGAAAATTTAATTTCTTTTTAACCCCAACGTATACAAAAAGTAGTTCCCGCTCAGAAGAGATTTAAGTCCAATATTGGATTTTGAAATTAAATCAGGATGACCTCTTTAAATTTTGAAAAGGCTTACGGTAGTTTATGGTACCGATAACCCTGATTAAGAAGTTTAGCCGTTAACAGTTTATTACGAATACTGAAGTCAGTTACTTGACTACACACTCTGGCAAATTTAATTAATTGCGATAAATAAACGCCATAGGATGGCACTCGAGGAACATCACCGTCCAAAAACGAAACATTTGTAATCCCCAAATCAAAATCGTTGCGTTTATCTTAAATTTTGCTAGAAACAAACCCATTTGAAACAGACAGATGTAAATTCAAAAACGGGGCCTGGGTATCAGGAGAATTTGCTATGTTTAACTAAGGTCTGTGTGTGTGTGTGGGGGGGGGGGGTGAATTTGACTGATCACACCTTCGAAATAGGTATTGTCAATATTTAATATATTATCCAAATATGTAGAAGTGGAGCTAAAAGCTTCAATGATTTCAGTCTGGTTTTCAGCAAAAAGGGACATCATGAAGTCTTACTCATAACAAAAGAAAAACAGATCAGCCACACGTGGTGCGCAATTAGTACCCATCGAAATACCCACAACTTGTCTGAATAACTTAGTACTAAATCTTATGTAAATATTGTCTAGTAGAAAGTTGAGAGCTTCACACACTTTCTGACATGACCATAAAGTATCACTTTGGCTATTTTTAGAAAAACTTTATCATCGATCCATCACTTCAAACAATTGTTGAGTATGATAATATTTCGAGCGAGTTTGACTCTCGGCCCGTTCATGTTTATAAACCCTATCGGTTTCATTGGGCGACAGGGCTTGAGGTGTCATTGCATCTCAATGTCGGGTTTTTGTTTTGTTATGAGAGAGACTTCATGATGTCTGTTTCTGCTGAAAACCAGTCTGAAATCATTGAAGCTTTCTTTGCCGGATCATTACAGGGTCACTGATGAGGCTTTATTAGCCGAAACTACGTAGTATGACCCATCTTGTTTCTTATGAATGTTTTCTTTTGCTCTTAAAGGAACTCATTTTTGATTTTTATTTGCCTTCACTGCAGCTGGTGCTGTGCCGTGTGGCGGCCGTAGAACGTCTCCCCGTACATCAACCATAGTGCAGTTTATATTTTACTTTTGGTCCTTTGAGATCAGCGTGAATATTCTGAGTAATCAGAAATAAATTATTGGTTTAGACTCATATTCTAGACAGGTTTTTAATTATTTGGACCCCATTTTGATTTAAATCAGTCTTTGGTCGGGCTCATCGGAGTCTAACTGTTGGTTTTCTTTTGCTCCAGCATTTCAGTGGTTTCTTGCTGTCGAGTCCTCACCGTTGTCTCACCTCTGTGGTTCTTTGATTTCTGTGTTCACGGAGATGTTGCACTGATGAGTTAGGAGGCCTTCATGCGGACTGAACTAATTATTTGTCTAAATCGCGACGGAAGTAAGGGCGAGGATTGTGGCCACGTAAAATCGATTTAAGCCCCCCAGTGGAAATCTTCCACTGACCGTTCCAAGGCGGCTCTTCTGTGGCGATTTATTTATGTTGTTGTTTGTTACTTACTGTGTGTATCACTTGTGTCTTTTAATTTTGGATGGCCATATGGCCATTTTGTGGGAAAGTAACTGTCCATATGGCCTTCCTTTGTTTAGGTTTCCATTATGGTCTGGTCGCTTAATGTTTGTATTTCTTTCCCTTTGGTGTCTTTTATGGATGGAGTAAGTTAATTGTATCAATTCCTGATCTTTGTTTTACTTCTACTTTGTATCGACTGCCTATTCGAAATTCGCAAAATTGCAGTATGTTTCCTCTGGCTTTCTTTTCCTGATCATTACAGGGTCACTGATGAAGTTTTATTAGCCGAAACTACGTAGTATGACCCATTTTCTTTCTTATGAATGTTTTCATTGATCTTAAAGGAACTCATTTTTGATTTTTATTTATCTCCACTTCTAGATAATTGGATGATTATTAAATATTGACAATACCTATTTGAAATTCGATGGTTTGATCAGTCAAATTCACCTCCCTGATCTTCAGTTAAATAAAGCAAATTCTTCTGATACCGAGGCTCCGTTTTTGGATTTACATCTATCTATTGTAGATGGGTTTGTTTCGTGCAAAATTTATTATAAATGCGATGATTTTGATTTTGATGGTGATGTTCCTCGTGCGCCATCCTAGGGCGTTTATATTTCCCAGTTAATTCGATTTGCCAGAGTGTGTAGTCATGTAGCAAGGTCTATGGGAACCCGAATTTTATGGTGACTTAGTATATAAATTCCGAAAAATATATAATCGCAATGACTTCAGCATTCAATTTCGTAAAATCATTCTTCGATATAAAAAGATTGGGTACAACATAAATGTTATACGACAGACTGCATGCATGGTAGGTAATCAAATTACGGTTGACAACGTTGCTGCCCTTTCTAATTGCACGCCGGTGGGCCAGGCGTAAAGGCTTATTTAGAATTAGAGAGATATAATTCAAGGTAATGTTGGTTGGTACCTGATGCACTTTCTCAGGTCGGGCCCATCGGAGTCTAACTGTTGGATTTTATTTTGCTCAAGCATTTCATTGGTTTCTTGCTGTCGAGTCCTCACCGTTGTTTCATATCTGTGGTTGTTTGATTATTTGTGTTCACGGAGATGTTGCACTGATGAGTTAGGAGGCCTTCGTGCGGACTGAACAAATTATTTGTCTCAATCGCGACGGAAGTAAGGGCGAGGATTGTGGCCACGTAAAATCGATTTTAGCCCCCACAGTGGAATTCGAAACTCCGATAGGCCCGACCTGAGATAGAGCATCAGGTATTCGATGAGACGGTTCTAACGAGTACCCCACCGATCTGGTACGGCGCCCTTGAGGACATGAAGTTGGATGTTGATCCCTCCACGTTCTCGAAGCATAATAAAAGATAAGCGGATTAAATTCCTTGTTTTAATCTTGTCTCCATTCAATCATGGATAAGAAGTCAATAATTCAATTGAATTGTCGAGGACTGAAAGCCAATTTTAACGAACTTTTAATTTTAACTACACTTTTTTCTCCTAATGTCATTTGTCTCCAAGAAACTTTTTTGAAAACTACAGATAATATTAATTTCAAAGGTTACAGTATGTACAATTATATCACAACGGATGCTCAGAAGGCATTCGGAGGTACATCAATCCTGGTAAAACACTCATTCTCAAATGAATTGGGATTTTAGCCGTTTAAAAAGTCAAATTATAAAGTAACTTAGATTCAGTCACCGATATGTTCACAATAAAGTATTAACATGTACCTATACTCAGTTAAAATTCCTTGATCAAGAAATGAAAGGTAATTGCACCCCAACAGCTAGAAATGTGTCGGTATTTTGATAAATTTTGATTGTGAGAAATGTACGCTACAATCTACTTGTTCGTTATCCCCTTCCATAACATCACAAAAATCTAGAGACCGCAGCTCGCAATGACAGAAACTAACGACGGGGTTATTAAGCGGGAACAAAATTGAACATATGGTCATATATGTGGTAAAGAAAAAATAGTCATTTTGAATAAAATTCAGGGTTCGTTAGAGAATGCAGAAAAAGAAATAGTTTTCTGAAAGCATACAACTTTCATTTTGTTTTAAGAGAAGCATATAATAGCTAGATCACTTACGACTATTGCATTTGAATTGGTATTGAGTGGTAAATAAGGAACAGGAGTAATATTACTTTAGATAAACGATCAACATAAGCAATAAGTTTATTTGAATTATATGTAAAAAGTCGCGGACATTACAGTGATTTTGTTTCTATAAGTCAAGTAGTTTACTAACGTGATTAACTGACAATATAGCTGTTAGTGTCATTTTCATTCATTTTTTGGATCTTACTAATGTAACAGTGCATGTACAGTCATATGATTTTAAAACATGGTGTCGCTATTACGCAAAAAGCCTCGGTATATACTTTTATGCATAAAAAATGCTCTCCTGTCAGATAAACTGCGTTCTTAAGGCAGCCGAAATATTAAAATACATATCTATCACATATAAACACACAACAAGCGCATGGCCTTATGTTCTCAACAATAAAGTATCTAAAATTAATAATGCAACTGCGAGAATACAGTATCGAACATTACAGTGCATTCCAGAGTAATATTTTTCTATACAAAAGTCTTCAAAATGTAACCAATTTTGTCTACCAGCTGGAAGAAAGAAACAGGTTTTGTGAAGTTTGTAAATACGTTCTAAGAAATGTAATCAAATGCATGTCTGTAAATCGCAGCTATGATGGTCTCGGACATTACCATACACAGTAAAGGGACATGCTATGCCACTTTACCATTTCTACCTGTAAAATTGAAAAGGAATCTGATATTGTACTTGTTGTATCTAGTAAACATAATCAAGAGTAAACCAGCATACCCTAAAATATACATATTTATTTTAGATGGGGATGTTCGATACAATTTGTAATGTTCGATACCATAATTTTAGTAACATAAACTGCACTTACAATGTGTTTTAACATTCAAAATATGCATTTGGAACTACAAATTGGAAAGTTGAAGTGCCTTCTTAACATTGCACATTTTATATTGAAAATATTCATTTTGGCAAATAATATTTGGGAAAAGATTATAAGCTACGGGACTGAAATCCAAAATCGAAGATAAGTAATAAATTTGGAATCAACATTGTTACCTTTTACAGCTATTGGTAGAAATTAAGCAAAAATGTATATCACTAAACGTGTTCATTTTACACAACTAAGGTTGCACAATTCAAAATAGTTCATTTATTTGCAGTCATTATCCCTGGACGGTCAACATAGCAAACCTGTCATGTTCGATACCAAATGTAGCGGACATTTCATCGCATACATCCACTGCTTATTGCAATAGAATAGTGATCTTGCAAGCGTGCAAATGTTGTTCATTAATAATGATTTTTGGTGGCATATTCTAAATTGAACAATATTAATTGTGGCAAATAATATTGGAAATAGATAAAAAAGTTTTTATGCAGATATTTAAAAACAAAATTTGACTTCTGTTTTCCCTTAACTGTGGTATTGTCTGCCGACTCCCTCACCCATCAAACACCGGAAAAGGCAACCATGTCTTCTGCAGACCCTTTCTGCTATGTAATCTGGTAAAGGAAAACTGTGCCACGTGAGAGCAATGTGATCAAGCTGTTAGACTAACAATTTTCGGTATTGAACATTACCGGTCTCGAACATTACATACACTGAAAATGAGGGAATTTCAACATCAAAATATTATTTTCGTTCCAGATGATGTATTTGTGTTAGTCACACATTGCGGGAGTTTAATTCAATCTAGCATTTTTTGTCGATACATTGTAATAAGCCTGGTATAATGATCGCGAACATTACATGCATTTTTGCAACAAATCCATGCACATTTTTATATGGCAAGTATTTTTAATTTCCTATTGTACTTGTAACATCAAATGACCTTATATGCTTATTATAATATAGAATCTCCATTTGGTCACGTTTCCGTGTATAAAAACCTAAACCTTGTTTTGGAATATCAAGAAGAAAAACGTCGTCTCGTACATTACAATGCCTAATTAAATTTCGGCGACAGCCATAATCGGGGAAAAATACTTAGTAAGACTCCATGTGGTCCTGCTAATGGTAGTTATTTCCCTACCCAGAATATGTAAAATTTATGGAAACCACCTAACACTTTCTTCTCTAGTGGAATTGCAAATTTATAAGTGCGCAAACAAAGAGAATTCAAAAAGCGACAGTCTCGAACATTACAAAACCAGGTTTTCCCGTGGCTCATTTTCCCTGAAAAGGTACTTGTCTACAGGAGGTTTATCATGATATCTTAGGGACGTGTTGTTCTTTCATATAGACGTATGCATTGGTTAAAAATGACTGCTTGATTTCAGAAAGTATACGGCGACTGCAATATCCCAATTCATTTGAGAATGAGTGAAAATCAAACGTTCCTCATTGGAAAATAGATGTAACCACTAATTTACAAGCTGTTGCTGTAAACGTCACTTTATCCAATCCATAACGATTTGTTCTGTCTACCTTCCACCACACTATAATTTTTCTAAACAAGAATTAGAAAATTTAACTAATCAATTACCTAGTCCTTATATACCATTAGGAGACTTTAATAGTCACAGCAAATTATGGGGTTGCTCGGATACAAATGACAAAGCAGATATCGTAGAAAATTTTATTGCTGAAAATGATTTATGTTCATTTAATGATAAACAACCAACATACCTTCATTCTCCCAAGAGAAATTATTTTGCTTTATCTCTTTCAATTTGCTCTCCAAATATCTATCTAGATTTTGATTGGTCAGTTGTGGACGATCTCCATGGGAGTGATCATTTTCCGATAGTAATTGAAGAAATTGAATCAATCGACCAATGAGGATCGTCACCCCAGATGGAATTTGAGTAAAGCAAATTGGGAAAATTTTACCAATTATGTAATGAAAAACTCGAATCTGAAATTCTTACAATTGCAAATGATATACAAGATTTTACTGACCAATTGATTGATATTGCTGAAAAATGTATTCCTAAATCCTCGACAGTTTCAAAAAGAAACAGACCTTGGTTTAATGACGAAGTTAAAACTTCAATCAATAAAAGAAAATCTGCATTACGAAAATTTAATAAACAACCAACAAAAGAAAATCTTATCCATGCCAAACATATGCGAGCTAAAGCTCGCAAAACAATAAAATCGGCCAAAAAAGCATCTTGGCAGCAATACGTCTCCAAACTGAATACCAGAACACCAACGAAGAAAATATGGGACATGATTAGAAAAATTAGTGGCAAAAACAAATCAAATAAACATGTCCATATCAAATCGAACGGAAATATATGCTCAACCGCTGAAGACATTTCAAATTCCTTGAGTGAAAATTTTCAGAAAAAAACTCCTCTAGCTCAAATTATTCAGAAAGTTTCCAAAATATTAAACAAGAACAAGAGAAAAAGAATTTAAATTTTTCCTCATTAAATCACGAAAAATATAATTTACCATTCACTACTTAAGAATTATTATATGCTCTCCATAAATCTCATGATACTGCTGTTGGTCCTGACGACATACACTATCAAATTTTAAAACATTTACCCAACAAGGCATTGGAAACATTATTAAACATTTTGAATGCTATTTGGATCACAGGAAAGTTCCCTGAAAACTGGAGAAAAGCTACAATTATTCCTATTCCGAAACTTAATAAAGATCATACTGAAGCCACTAATTACAGACCTTTTGGAACATGTCGTAGCTGTATTTTTTGATCTTGAAAAAGCATACGATACCACTTGAAAGTATGGCATCATGAAAGATTTACACACCTTGGGCCTTAAAGGCCGATTACCACTTTTTGTTCAAAATTTCCTATCCAATCGAACATTTAATGTTCGCATAGGAAATACATTATCGGACGCATTTGATCAAGAACAAGGTGTACCACAAGGTAGTATTTTATCACCGACCTTGTTCAGTATCAAAATTAATAATATAGTTAAATGTGTAAAAGACCCAGATTATTCGCTTTTTGTTGACGATTTTGGAAATTTTTATCGTTCCAAAAATATGGAAACCATTGAATTTAAACTGCAAAGGTGTTTAAATAATATAGAAACTTGGGCGATAGAAAATGGTTTTAATTTTTTTAAAACAAAAACTCAGTGTGTTCATTTCTGCCAAATACGAAAGTTGTATCTAGATCCTGTTCTGACTATATACGGCAGTCCAATTCCAGTCGTCACTGAGGCGAAGTTTTTGGGTCTGTTATTCGATAACAAATTGTCTTTTATTCCTCATATCAAAGCTTTGAAAGCTAAATGTGTAAAAGCTGTAGATATTTTAAAAGTCCTATCCAGTTCCGACTGGGGAGGAGATCGCACTGTTCTTTTAAATCTGTATAGATCGTTAATTCGTTCCAAATTGGACTATGGCTCCATAGTCTATGGATCTGCTAGGAAATCTTATTTAAAATCTTTGGATACTATACATCATCAAGGTTTACGTTTAGCACTAGGTGCCTTTCGCACTTCACCCGTTGGTAGTCTCTTTGCTGAATCTAATGAACCATCACTTAATGTTAGAAGAGAAAAATTGTCTGTTCAATATTCTACCAAATTAGCTGCAAATCCACGCAATCAAGCATATGAATGTGTTTTTACACTAATTATGAAAGATTTTACGAAAATAAACCATCCGCTATTAAACCTCTTGGCCTAAGAATAAGACCTTTACTTAAAGAGGCCAATATTAATGTCCAAAATCGGCCTCCGCCCATAGGGGCTTGAAGAAATATATATGGGCTGCATGATGCTTCCACGCAGAGCTGAATCCGGCCCGCACACTAGTACTGGTAAACCGCTTAGAGGATCTAAGCCTGTCCAGGAACCGCGGTGCGAGGCGGACTGTCCATGCTTATAAACCCTATTGGTTTCATTGGGCGACAGGGCTTGAGATGTCATTTCATCTCAATGTTGGGTAAAAGTCCCACAAAATTGGAAGCAACGTCTCCAAAATGACCTTTACAGTGTTGACGGGGACTTTAAACCTCAAATCAAACAAAATGTCCAAAATATTCAATCATTTTCATTATCATCGAAAGAACCATGGACATTAACTAATCCAAAGATAGTATTTGACTTACATAAAAATAAGAAATCCGAAGTTGATTCACATATTTTTAAAAATGAATTTTTAGAAATCAAATCACATTTTAAACATCACATTTCCATTTACTCTGACGGTTCGAAACAAGATGAGAAAGTTGCTTGTTCTGTCATTAGTCCGAATTTCACTGATAGCATTAGACTACCCGATAATAGCTCTATTTTTACCGCTGAAGCGAAAGCAATTGATATCACACTCTATCACATTCGAGATCAATCTGAAAGACATTTTATCATTTATTCAGATTCCGTTTCTGTATTAAAAGCTCTGAAAGATCAACAGCACAGAAGCCCCTTGATTCAACAAATTTTAAGAAAATATCATTACCTTCCGTCTCAAAGGAGATCATATTCTGCTGGCTTCCCAGTCATGTAAATATCCGTGGTAATGAGTTAGCTGATTTTGAAGCCAAATCAGCATTATCGTTAACTATTTCCAATTTAAAAATTCCTTCTTCAGATTTGAAATCGAACATAAACCTATATATAAAGAATAAACGTCAATCAATTTGGGAAAAAGAAACTAATAATAAATTAAATAAAATTCAACCCAATTTTCATAGCAAATGCCATTTTTCGAATTATAATAGGAAAGACCAGACAAACTCACAAGATGCCGTATTGGACACACAAGACTCACTCATTCCTACATATCAAAAAAGGAACAAGCACCTTTCTGTATATCTTGTAACGAACCGTTTACAGTCAAACACTTTCTCATTTCATGTGTAGAATTTTATCATTTACGCTCAAAATATTTTAATGTTACAACAATGAAAGATCTTTTTAATGACATACCATCTTATCAATTAATCAATTTTTTAAAGAAATCGGACTTTTTAACAACTTGTAATCATTAATATTTTAACTTTTGAACCTTAATAACAATTTTATATCTAATACCTAATTATTTTAGACGCTATACGCCCTATTAGGGTTGAGCGTCTTAAAACAAAACATCCATCCATCTATCCGTCCATCCATCCATCCATCCATCCCACCGATCTGTATTTTGAGCAGAAATAAGAAACATATCACAGTTTTTCATCTTTTTTTTTTTTTGGCGGTAAAGTTTACAATGTATTTGTATAGGCTTATTTGCGTAATGCGCCTGCGATGCCTTGTTTTCGTTATGAGCGCAACTCCTCTGACAGTTTTAGGTCGATCATTTTGAATTCTTGAATTCTTATACTTATTTTAATATAGGTCTGAAAATTAGACTGCTATCAGTCCTAGGTTTTATAGAGGATCTTACATGACTTTTCATGTATTATTGAATTTATTAAACGAGTAATAAATTTATTAAACGAGTTGGGGAAAAGGGATAAAATGCGGGCTTTGCCGAGCATTTTATCTCTTTTTCTCAACGAGTTTAATAAATTCAATAATACATCAGCACGAATGCAAGATTCTATTTATCATATGACATTTAAAACGTATTTTATTCACGATTGTTTACAAAAATGTCAATAATACGCCTTTAGTAAACTCGACGTCGTTACGGACGTCGTATATGTAACGTTACGGGACGTATCTAGCTAATGTGCATATTTAATCCACTGGTGGATTATCGAAAATATTACATGGCTTTTTTACACTCTCAGACGCGACGTCATATGATAAAATGGTTTTGCCCATGCTTGTCACATTTTATCTTATGCCACCATGCCAGGCCAGATTTTATGTTATGCTGTCTCAACAGCTAATGTAATGAGAGCTCAAGAGAGAGGTTTAGTGAGGAGAACTGAGGAAGAGCCCCAGGGGTATATTTATTCATCTAAGGATTACTTTATAAAAAATTACACACCTCATCAGACTTTATTTGTCTAGTCTGAAAATGTGCATGTGGTTTTTTCATAATCTTAAAATTTTTTTAATCACTTATTTTTGCAATTTTCCACTTATTTTTTTATTTTATTCTATATTTCTTTTATATTTTTTTCTAATTTTTTTTTTCTTTTATTTTATGTCATGTTTTGCCTGGTTCCGGGTCAGTAGTAGGTGCCTTGTGATCCCAACTCCTACAGTTTTATAACTTTAATATAGGCATCACGAAAACACGCCTATCTAATTTAGACCCCCTTGAACCCCACTTTTATATAGTAAAACAGGGATTGCCGGGGTATACCTTATTTTTCTAATTTCTGCTCTAAAATATAGAGTTTGGGTACTCGTTTGAACCGCCTCGATGAGGCGGTTCTAACGAGTGCCCACAATCTATATTTGGAGCAGAAATAAGAAAAAAATCACAATTTTTCATCATAAAATTTTCATTTTTTCAGCGATAAAGGTGGCATTGTATTTGTATAGGCGTGTTTGCGTAATGAATGAATTTAATTTTTGTGGATTGTATCGATGTGTTTACTCCGGCGAATCACTTACAAACTGTATGAAAAACATAAGTGAAGGCAATGATCAGGAGTCGATATATAGAGAATACCAGGTTCGTGTCTGATGATATCAAGTTTATCAGGCCAGGCTTCGAGAACGCTTGTAGAATCGCCAGGCTTGCCGAGCGATTCCGCATGCATTCTCGAAGCCGAGCCTGATGAACTTGATATCAAAAGACACGAATCTGGTATTCTATTTATCAGTTTATCTCCTTGGAAACTCTTTAAATCGGCAATTTACGATCAGTCATTGCGTCCCAACATTCCGGCGCGGAATATAATGGGTCAGTATATTTACTATCAGCTGACCGTTATTTTTATTTATTATTCTTTTTAAAATCTTTTTAAATGTAATTTTTCCAATTTTTCTAGTAATTATAACTTTTTAGCCATTTTTGCCGGTAGTCCGCTTCGTTCATAAAAGTGCAATGCCACGTTGACGTGATAAAGCTCACTTGTCCTGAGATAGCATATCTTTATCAGGTCAATGCGTTACAATGCAATATATAAAGGGGGTAACTGATAAATTTAACCCTCAGCTCCAATCAGATACAACAAATGGAAAGAAACACAAACATAAACAAACAGATCCTTATGGAAACATCAACAGCGGAAAGCCAAAGGACAGATACTTTCCCATAAAATGGCCAACTGGCTATCCAAAACAAAATAATATAAGCAATACAAACGCCCAAAGACAAACCATAACAAAAGTTATCCTGAATTTTTGTTCACTAATTTTTAGCTCACAAGAGCCGAAGGCTCTAGGGGAGCTTCTAGTATAGGCATTGGCCCGTCGTCGTCGTCGCCTGCATCTGCGTCCATGTCTGCGTCGTCAACATGTCCTCTGAAACTACTCGGCCAATTGAAACCAATTACATGCGGAGCCTCTATGGGAAGGGGGAACGAAAATTGTTCGTGAGGACTGGGTCACATGACCAATATGGCCGCCATGCCCATGTATGGTAAAACCTTTAAAAATCTTCTTCTCAAGAACCGAATAGCCGATTATCTTGAAACTTGTTATGCAGCATCGGGGACTCGGGCCCTACCAAGTTTGTTCAAATGATGACCTTTGGTTGACCTTGACCTGTTTCACGTCAATGTCAAATTTGGTTACTTAGACATTTGTATGGAAAAAGGCAAAACAGTGGATATTTCTGATTATATATTAGCTAGTGTCAACAGATATGGTATTTGCAATCAGCGGAATGGAAGTATATCAGTTCCAAAGGTTAAAGTTATTAACCGACCTTTGTCCAGGACGGCTCAGATTCAGTATTTTTACCTTCTTCACTTGGCCATTTGAAACCACATTACACGTGGAGTCCCTATTGAATGAGGGAACGAAAGTTTGTTTGTGTTGACTGGGTCACAATACCAATATGGCTGCCATGCCCATATATACCTTTAAAAATCTTTTTCTCGAGAATGGAACGGCCGATGATCTTGAAACTCGGTATGCAGCATCGGAGACTCTTGCCCTACTAAGTTTATTCAAATGATGACCTTTGGTTGACCTTGACCTGTTTAACGTCAAGGGCAAATTTGGTCACTTAGACATTTGTATGGAAAAAAGGCAAACCAGTGGATTTTTCTGGTTGTATATTAAATAGTGGCATCAGAAATGGTATTTGCAATCAGCTTAATGGAAGTTTATCAGTTCCAAAGGTCAAGGTCGTTTACCGACTTTTGTCCAGGACGGCTCAGATTCAGTATTTTTATCTTCTTCTTCACTTAAACTAATCGACCAATTGAAACCAAATTACATGTGGATCCCCTGTGGAATGAGGGAACGAAAGTTTGTTTTTGTGGACTGGGTCACATGACCAATATGGCCACCATGCCCATATATGGTTAAAACCTTTTGAAAATCTTCTTCATAAGAACCGAACGCCCGATGATCTTGAAACTTGGTTTGCAGCATTAGGGACTCTGGCCCTACTAAGTTTATTCAAATGATGACCTTTGATTGACCTTGACCTGTTTAACGTCAAGGTCATTTTGGTCACTTAGACATTTGTATGGAAAAAAGGCAAACCAGTGGATTTTTCTGATTGTATATTAGCTAGTGGCATCAGAAACGGTATTTGCAATCAGCTGAATGGAAGTTTATCAGTTCCAAAGGTCAAGGTCGTTTACCGACTTTTGTCCAGGACGGCTCAGATTCAGGATTCTTTTATCTTCTTCTTCACTTAAACTACCTGGCCAATTGAAACCAAATTAAATGTGGAACCTCTATCGTGAGGACTTGGTCACATTACCAAATGTGGCCACCATGCCCATACATGGTAAAACCTTTAAAATCTTTTTCTCAAGAACCGAACAGCCGTTGATCTTGAAACTTGGTATGCAGCATCGGGGACTCTGGCCCTACCAAGTTCATTTAAATAATGACTTTTGTTTGACTTTGACCTGTTTTATGTCAATGTCAAATTTTGGTCACTTAGACATTTGTATGGAAAAAAGGCAAAGTAGTGGATATGTCTGATTGCCTGGTATATTGTGATATCAAAAATGATATATGCAGTTAGCTGAATGAAAGTTTGACAATTCCAAAAGGACAAGGTCATTACTGACCTTTATTTTGGATGGCTCAGATTCTGTATTTTTATCTTCTCCAGTAAAAGAGCTGTGCTGATTGAAACCAAAGTACATGAAAAGCTTGTTTGGGGTGAGGCAATTAAACATAAGTGGTATTGTTGTCACACGACCAAGATGGGCACCTTGCCTGTATATGGTATAAACCACTTGACCTTTGGTGAGCATAGTGGCCCATGGGCCTCTTGTTTGTAGTTTCAGCTACTTATTTATTTTATTTTATTTCTTGTTATTAGGTCTCCCCGTGAAAAAAAAATTGAGAGACATATTGTTTTCCCCCGGGCGTCTGTCTGTCTGTCCGTCTGTCACAAAATCGCGTCCGGTCTATAACTTGAAAACCGTTAAAGCTATCTTCACGAAACTTCATATAATTATTAATCAATATTAGGCGACGCGCAGAGCGCAAGAACTAAAACTGTCGCATTTATACTTTTTGAGTTATCTCCCTTGGAAGTTTGTCGGTATGTATGTATGTATGGGCAAATCGTGTCCGGTCAATATTTTTCTTATTTTGTGATGGATTTTGAAATTACTTGGCAGAAATATTAACCACCATAAGACGATGGGTTGCGCTCAAAGATCAAGGTCATACTTAGAGGTCAAAGGTCAAAAACGGGACGTTTTTTTTTCGTATTTGGTCAATAACTTTTTTATTTTTTGATGGATTTTGAAATTTCTTGGCTGAAATGTTAACCACCATACGACGATGTGTTGCGTGCATAACCAAGGTTGGTTCCTCAAAGGTCAAAGTCATACTTAGAGGTCAATGCAAAAAAGGGGCCTTTTTTCGTATTGTGTCAATAACTTTCTTATCTTTAGATAGAATTTGAATTTACTTGACAGAAATGTTAAGTACCATGAGTCGATGTGTTGCACATATGATTCAAGTTGGTACCTTAAAGGTCAAGGTCATACATAGAGGTCAAATGTAAAAAATGGGCCTTTTTTCGTGTTCGGTCAATAACTTTCTTATTTTAGATGGATTTTGAAATTACTTGGCAGACATGTTAACCATCGTGAGAGGATGTGTTGCGTACATGATCCAGGTTGGTACCTAAAAGGTCAAGCTCATACTTAGAGGTCAAAGGTCAAAAGGGGGCCTTTTTCGTGTTTGGTCAATAACTTTCTTATTTGTAGATGGATTTTAAAATTACATAGCAGAAATATTAACCTCAATGAGACGATGTGCTTCTTGCATAGCCCATGTTGGTACCTAAAATATCAAGGTCATACTAAGAGGTCAAAGGGCAAAAAAGGGGCCTTTTTTAGTGTTCAGTAAATAGCTTTACTATTCCTGGATGGATTGTGAAATTACTCGGTAGAAATATTCAACATTATGAGACGACGTGTTGCGCGCTACACCCAGGTCGGTACCTCCAAGGTCAATGTCATACTAAGAGGTCAAAGTTCAAAAAAAGTATTTTTTTTGTGTCCAGTCAATAACTTTTTTATTTCTTGGACCTTTTAAAGTTACCTTGCAGAAATGTTCAGCTCCATTAGGCGACTAGTCGTGTGCAATACCAACGTCCATACCTCCAATGTCAAGGTCATACCTAGAGGTTAAAGGTAAAATGGGGGCTTTTTGTGTACAGTCAATAACTTTCTTATTATTTAATGGATTATGAAATTACTTGGCAGGAATGTTAAACATCATGAGACGATGTGTTGTACCTCAAAGGTCAAGGCCATACTTAGAGGTCAAAGGTCAGAAAGGGCATTTTTTGTGTACGGTCATTAACTTTCTTATTTCTCTCTGACATTTTTAAAATTATTTGCAGAAATGTGTTGCAAAGAAGACCCAGGTCAATACCTCCAATGTCAAGGTAATACTTAGAGGTCAAAAAGGGGGGGGGGAGACATCTGTGTTTTTGTAGAAAAACAAATTCGAGTATATTTCTTTCTTTTATTTTCATTTATTTTTATCTTATTTTATTTTTTGTTTGCATGGTTCCGGGTCAGTAGTAGATGCCTTGTGAGTCCAACTCCTACAGTTTTACAGCTTTAATATGGGAATAAATTTTATTTTTGTGGATAGTATCGATGTGTAAACTCCAGCGAATCACTCACAAACTGTATGAAGGCCGAATGGGTTTCATGCTAAGTTTGTGGCTGATTCGCCGGGGTTTACATATTGATAAAATTCACAAAAATGATAATTCATTCCTTATAATTCCAACTATGGCATCGAAATATTAAAAATGCCACACAAATGACATTTTCGTGGGAATTATTTCGAAAGCGCAAGAATGAACTTACCGCGGCCACGGCGGAATGATTTTTCAATTAGAAATTCAATTAGAAGTGTCATCTTTGAAAGCATTACGCAAACACGCCTATACAAACACATTGCCCCCTTTATCGTCGAAAAAATGAAAATATTATGATGAAAAAATGTGATAATTTTCTTATTACTGCTCAAAATATTGGTTGTGGGCACTCGTTAGAACCGCCTCATCGAGGCGGTTCTAACGAGTACCCACAATCTATATTTTTGAGCAGAAATATGAAAAATAAGGTATACCCCCGGAAACCCCAGCTTTACTATATAAAATTGGGGTTCAAGGTGGTCAAAATTATATAGGCGTGTTTTCGTGATGGAAACCCGAGCCTTTGTTTATTTGTCTTCACTTGCGTTTTCGGTAGTATTCCATTTTTTAATCGAACTCTGTTGCCGTCTTTTATCGGTGGCGCCAATATACATGAGCGTGAATTTACATACTCGGAGGAATATATACATTACGATAACACCGCCGTGCGACATAGTGCATTTTTTACATCTCCAAAATGGCTACTTTTCTGATGAAAATCCGTGATATTTTTCTTATAAATACTGAAAGCATAGGTTGTGTGTGCTCGTTAGAACTGCCTTATTGGGGCGGTTCTAACGAGTACCCACAACCTATGTCTTAGAGCAGAAATAAGAAAAATAATGTATACCCCCGTAAACCTCAGTTTCCTCTATATAAAGCGGGGTTTACGGGGGTGTTCATTTCACGGACTTGTTCACGTGATGATAATAGCATAACGGGCGGGTTCTAAACGTACTACCTTTCGCTAAGTCAAACAGGTCTGAGATTCTTGCTTATTGAATTTGTCGAAGCATAAAACTTTTATTTAAGCCAATCAAATAGCTCGAAATGCGTGCTAGCGTGCGCGTGCGTGCGTGTGTGTGTGTGTGTGTCCTGTGTGCGTGCGTGCGTGTGTGTGTGTGTGTATTCGGGTTTAACGTCGCTTTCAACAATTTTTCAGTCATATCACGACGGTGTCTGGTTGCGACAGGGAGCTCAATTTTTTTTTTTTTTTTAGGTTTGGGTTTTATGGCACTTTCAAGATTATTTCACTCATATCGAGCCGATCGTTAATCATAGGTGGGCGAAAACCGGAGTACCCGGAGAAAAACCACCTGACCTTCCGTTGCAGAACTTGGCGTCTCACACGTGACCCGAGCGAGGCTCGAACCCACGGCGGTGAGAGACCTAATGACTAAGAGTCAGCGCTCTTATCCATTAGGACAGGGAGCTCAATGCTCACTTTTATAGTGCTGCCTCACTGAAGTATCATGTCCCAGACACATTACATGATACAACACCCAGTCACATTATCCTGACACTTGGTCTACCAGTCCTAGCTCGAAATGAATATAATGATAGAGAATTGAAATTCATGAAGTGTTAATGTACTTTTAGAAATCCATGCTAACGGAGGAATATGTGAAAGGTTTAGTAAGTTCGTTGACAGAGGAAACAACATACTATGGAGAAGTCGCAACACAGGAATAGTCTCCCTTATGAACTATGACGTTAAAGTACCTCCGACAGCTTCCCAATTGAACTTTGCACATCAAATCGGACATAGCTTTGGTTCCCCGGTAAGTTAATTATTTTGCTTGAGTCCAGTTTTTTAACCACTGATACATTTTGGAATTTCACAGCTAAACATGACTTGAATTTGTAAGCAATTGAAACTTTGACAGGTACCTTTCCAGCGAACATACCCAGCAGGCACATGACGTAATTGAGAGGTCACAGCAACGTCGGTACGACGTCTCGACAACTATATAACGTCATATCTACGTCGGTGAAACGCCATAAAGTTGCACCGGACGTTGATTTGACATTGCCCTAGCGACATGTGCCTGCTGTGTAATTTCATCATAAGTTCACGCAACTACTCGTATGTGTAGTAAACAACAGTTTTAATCCTTATCTTGCTGAATATTCATTTAAATCACACCTGTTTATGTCTATCAACCAATCAAATTACTTGAAGTAATTTATTGCTACAAATTCATGAACTGAATGCCAAACAGTGTAGATCCTGATCAGATGGCTTCAGAAGCCATCTGATCTGGACCTATACTGTTTGCAAAGATAGGGGTCGTCGTGAACAGCAAGAAAAGGGTTAAGTCACTTTTGCAAATGTTTGCTTGTTTATATTTTGACGGTACGATCAACGGCATATACGTCATATCCGGTCAGTTTACCTAATAACACTTTTCCTGGCTGGGCTTATATTATATAAGAGAATCTTACATGAGTGTTCATGTATTATTGAATTTATAAACGAGTTGTGGCAAAGGGATGAAATGCTATGCTTTGCCGAGCTTTTCCGCCATTAGTAAACGTGACGTCATTAAGGCCATCGTACATGTAATGTTACGGGACGTATCTAGCTAATTTGCATATTTAATCCACTAGTGAATTATCGAAAATATTACATGGCGTTATTACACTCTCAGACACGACGTCATATGATAAATGACGTTATTACACCCCCAGGTGCGACGTCATATTATAAAGTCGGAATCGCGTCAAACAGGAGGTCGCGGGTTCCAAAAAAGAAGTGAATGCAATGATCAGGAATCGATACAATCAACCCACAACTCCCATCAGAGACACCAAAGGGAAAGAAACAAAAACACAAAACAACCGACCCTACTGGAAACATCAGAAGCGGAATGCCAAAATGACATTTACTTTCCCACAAAAAGGCCACTTGGCTATCCAAAACAAAGAAGATATAAGCAATAATACACTCAAAGACAAACCATAACCAACACAAACCGCGAACGAAGAACCGCCTTGGAACGGAAGTAAAGGGCGAGGATTGTGTCAACGTAAAATCGATTTAAGCCCCCCAGGGGAATTCGTTTCCACTGACCGTTCTGCGGCGGTTCTTCTGTCGCGGTTATTTTTTTATGGTTTGTCTTTGGGTGTTTGTGTCACTTGTGTTAATTTATTTTGGATAGCCGTAATACCATTTTGTAGGAAAGTAACTGTCCTTTTGGCTTTCCACTATTGATGTTTCCATTAGGGTCTGTTGTTTCATGTTTATGCTTCTTTCCCTTTGGTGTCTTTGATGGGAGCTGTGGGTTAATTGTATCGATCTCCACTTTTATTTTAGCTCACCTGTCACGTAGTGACAAGGTGAGCTTTTGTGATCACTTTCTGTCCGTCGTGCGTCCGTCCGTGCGTGCGTGCGTGCGACCGTAAACAATTTCAAATAAGTATATCTCTAAAACCCCATGGTCAATCTTAATCAAATTTCATGAAAAGCATCATCAGGTAGGGGGAAAGGTTGCATAAGGTTTTCGGGCTAATCAGATTGGAATTCTTCTGGTTGCCATGGCAACATATAGCTCCCTTAGACTTAAAATGGGGAAAAAATAAAATATCTTCTTCTCTGAAACCACTAGGTCCAGAGCTTAGATATTAAGCTTGTAATAATGTCAAGCGGTCACCTACATAAATCCTGCCCGTCATGCCCCTGGAGTCCAAATGGGCCCCTTAACTAATATAGACTCATAATGGAAAAAAAAAAAGTTTTAAAAATCTTCTTCTCTGAAACCACAGGGCCAAGAGCTAAGATATTTAGCATGAAGCAACGGCAAGTGGTCACCTACACAATTCCTGCTAATCATGCCCCTGGGTTCCAAATGGGCCAAGCCCCGGGGCCCCTTCGCTCCCATTGACTCATAATGGAAAAAGCTTCAAAAATCTTCTTCTCTGAAACCACAGGGCCCAGAGCTAAGGTATTTAACATGTAGCAACGGCAAGTGGTCAACTACATAATTCCTGCCAATCATGCCGCTGGGGTCCAAATTGGCCACACCCCGGGACCCCTTAATCCCATAGACTCATAATGGAAAAAAAGCTTCAAAAATCTTCTTCTCTGAAACCACAGGGCCAAGAGCTTAGATATTTAGCTTGTAGCAACGGCAAGTGGTCACCTACATAATTCCTGCCAATCATGCCCCTGGGTTCCGAATGGGCCACGCCCCTGGGCCCCTTCGCTCCCATAGACTCATAATGAAATAAAAAGCATCAAAAATCTTTTTCTCGGAAACCACAGAGCCCAGAGCTTAGCTATTTAGCATGTAGCAACGGCAAGTGGTCACCTACGTAATTCCTGCCAATCATGCCCCTGGGTTCCAAATGGACCATGCCCCGGGGCCCCTTAGCTCCCATAGACTCATAATGGGAAAAAAAGCTTCAAAAATCTTCTTCTATGAAACCACAGAGCCCAGAGCTTAGAAATTTAGCATGTAGTAATGGCAAGTGATCACCTACATAATTCCTGCCAATCATGCCCCTGGGGTCCAAACGGGCCACGCCCTGGGGTTCCTAAGCTCCTATAGACTCATAATGGAACAAAGCTTCAAAAATCTTCTTCTCTGAAACTACAGGACCCAGAGCTGAGATATTTAGCACGTTGTAACGGTAAGTGGTCACCTACATAATTCCTGCCAACTATGCCCCTGGGATCCAAATGGACAACGCCCCGGGGCCCCTTAGCTCCTATAGACTCATAATGGAAAAAAAGCTTCAAAAATCTTGTTCTCTGAAACCACAGGGCCCAGATTTTAGATAGTTAGCCCGAAGCAGCGGCAAGTGGTCACCTACATAAATCCTGCCCGTCATGCCCCTGGAGTCCAAATGGGCCATGCCCCGGGGCCCCTTAGCTCCCGTAGACTCATAATGGAAAAAAGCTTTAAAAATCTTCTTCTCTGAAACCACAGGGCCCAAAGCTTAGATATTTAGCCTGTGGCAATGACAAGTGGTCACCTACATAAATCCTGCCAATCATGCCCCTGGGGTCAAAATGGGCCACACCCTGGGCATCCTTAGCTCCCATAGACTCATAATGGAAAAAAGCTCCCATAATCTTCTTCTCTGAAACCACAGGGCCCAGAGCTTAGATATTTAGCATGTAGCAACGGCAAGTGATCACCTACATATTTCCTGCTAATCATGCCCCTGGGGTCCAAATGGGCCACGCCCCGGGGCCCCTTAGCTCCCGTAGACTCATAATGGAAAAAAGCTTCAAAAATCTTCTTCTCAGAAATTGTGAAGCACAGAACTTAGATATTTAGTATCAAGCAACATAAAATAGCCAGCTACATAAATCCTGCTTACCCTGCCCCTTGGGTCAAAATTGGCCACGCCCGAGCTCATCAGCTCCAATAGACTTAAAATGAAAAAAAAAAATAAAAAAATCTTCTTCTATGAAACCATTAGGCCCAGAGCTTAGATTTTAGTATGTAGCACTGTCAAGTGGCCAACTACATAAATCCTGCCAGTTATGCCTGGAATCCAAATTGGCCACACCCCAGGGCTCTTTAGCTTCCATAGACTTACAATTAGAAAAACTTCAAAAGTCTTCTTCTCTGAAACCACAGGGCCCTTATAATGAAAAAAAAAACAAATAAAAAACTTGAAATGGAGAAAAAAAATCTTCAAAAATCTTCTTCTCTGAAACCATAAGTCCCAGAGCTTAGGTATTTAGCATGCAGCAAGTCGAGTGGTCGCCTACATGAATCCTGCCAATCATGCCCCTGGGGTTCAAATTGGCCAAATCCTGTGGCCCCTTAACTCCAACAAACTTATAATGGAAAAAAGCTTCAAACATCTTCTTTGAAACCATGAAATACAGACCTTAGATATTTAGTATATAGCAACACAAAATGGTCGCCGACATAAATCCTGCCAACCATGCCCTTTGGGTCAAAATTGGCTCATTAGCTTCTATAGACTTATACTGGAAAAAACTTTAAAACATCTTCTTTTCCAAAACCATAAGGCACAGATTTTGTTTGATATGAGGTTTTACATCCCCGTCAACACTATATAGTTCATTTTGGAGATGTCTCTTCCAATATTGTGGGACTTTTACCCGACACTGAGATGAAATTACATCTCAAGCCCTGTCGCCCAATGAAACCAATAGGGTTTATAAGCATGGACACCGCTTTGCCTGAGCTTAGATATTTAGTATGTAGCAATGTTGAGTGGTCCCCTAGACTAATGATTTTCTGGTACACAGGTGAGCGATATAGGACCATCTAAACGGAATCGCGTCCAACAGGAGTTCGCGGGTTCCAAAATTGAAGTGAATGCAATGATCAGGAATCGATACAAATAACCCTCGGCTTCCATCAGAGGCACCAAAGGGAAATAAACACAAACATCAAATAACTAAACCCTAATAGAAACATCAGGGCCCTGTTGTTCAAAGCATCGTTAGCTTAACGAGCTCGTTAGTGGTCATATTGTTAACTGTTCTAGCAAGTTTAATATTTAAAATTGTGGTATTTTTGCTAAAAAATGTGAGCATACGCAAAAGCTGCTCACATTTTTTTCTGCAAAAATATGAGCACATTTGCCATAATATATGATCAAAGTTTTAACGATATGTTAACTCACGACGTCGTTAGTTTTGAACAACTGGCCGCAGAAGCGGGAAGCCAAAATGACTGTTTCTTTCCCACAAAATGGCCAATTGGCAATCCAAACAAGAATCGCCAACGAAAAACTGCCTTGGAATTGCCAGGGAAACGAATTCCACTTGGTGTGTGGTGTGTGTTTCGGGGGAGGGGAGGGGGAGGGGTTCTTGAATCTATTTTACACGACCGCAATCCTCGACCTCGATTTCGTCGCGATTAAGACAAATAATTTGATCGGTCCGCCAAGAGGCTACCTAACTCATCAGTGCAACATCTCAGTGAACACAAAAATGTACTCTTTCAATAGTTTCCCATCTTTTATCGATTTTCACGTCAATTAATAAAATCATTATGACGTACTTGCGGGTTTTGGTACTAAGGTATATAGACAAGATGTGGGTATTCCGATAGGTACTAATTGCGCACCACTTGTGGCTGATCTGATTTTGTTTTGTAATGAGAGAGACTTCATGATGTCCCTTTTGAAATCATTGAAGCTTTTAGCTCCACTTCTAGATATTTGGATGATTTGTTAAATATTGATAATACCTGGGTACAACATAATTGATTTTCGACAGACTGCATGCATGTTAGTTAACCTAATCACGTTTGACAACTTTGCTTCCCTCTTTAATTGCACGCCGGTGGGTCAGGCCTCAGATTCTATGACGGTTCCAGCGTAAACGCTTACCTTACTGAGAGCGATCTAATTCAGTGTAACGTTGGTTGGTGCCTGATACTCTGTCTCTTGTTAAGCCTATCGGAGTCTAACTGTTGGTTTTCTTTTGCTCCGGCATTTCAGTGGTTTCTTGCTGTCAAGTCCTCACCGTCGTTTCATCTCTGTGGTTATTTGATTTTTAGTGTTCACAGAGATGTTGCACTGATGAGTTGGGATTCCTTCATACGGACTGAACAAATTATTTATCTAATTCGCGACGGAAGTAAGGACGAGGATTGTGGCCACGTCAAATGGATTTAACCCCCCCCCCCCCACCCCATCCCCGCCCCCAGGGGAATTCGTTTCCGCTGACCGTTCCAAGGCGGTTCTTCTGTCGCGGTTTATTTTTGTTATGGTTTGTCTTTAGGTGTTTGTGTCGCTCATATTATTTTATTTTGGATAGCCTATGGGCCATTTTGTGTGAAAGTAACTGAGCTTTTGGCTTTCCACTATTGATGTGTCCATTACGGTCTGTTTTTCATGTTTGTGGTTCTTTCCCTTTGGTGTCTCTGATGGGAGCTGTGGTTTAAATGTATCGATACATGACCATTTCCTCCACCTCTGTTTTAAACTTGCTCAATTACGTCACGTTATATTACTATCTCGTGCTGCGTGAAATAGTGCTGAGTGTCTTGCTCATGGAGTGTATCGAAGTATACAACTTTAATTTCAACCCATCTAATCGCTCGAAATGTACATAATGATAAGGAATTTGAATTATTGCTGTCGCCTAAAACATAAGAGTTGTCACGGATGGCGTCATGTGACGTTTCGCGCCAATTATCATAATGTATTACAGGCAGCATGTGTGATCATATTATTTTCAAGACATGATGCTGTCCACTGATCAACAATGACGTTTTATAGAGGATCTGAAACGAGTGGTCATTTCAAACGAAATTTAAGAAACAAGCCATCGGCGTGTTTCATACGAGTAAATTTCATATGAATTGACCAGGAGTGTAAGATTTTGTTTATCATATGATAACTTTAAATTGGATATTATCGCTTCATTTTTAACAATTTTTCCATAAAAATTCACAGTTGACATGGCCGTCGTCATGACGTTACTTAATGTCAAGCTGTCATAACTTCTGTGGTCATATAATTTTATTACACGACGTTATCCACTGCGATTAACGACGTCATACGGTAAACGGGTGATCTTACATGAGTATTAATGTAGCATTTGGTCTATTAAACGAGTTGACGAAAGGGGCGAATTGCGAGGAATCGCCGAGCATTTTATCCATTTTCCTTAACGAGTTTAATAAATTCATTTATAAATGAGCGCGAATGCAAGATTCTGTTTATCATATGACATTAAAACGCATTTTATTCACAATTCGTTTACAAAAATGTCAATATTCCGCAATTTGTAAACGCGACGTCGTTATGGAGGTCTTATATGTAACGTTGCGTATCTATTTAATTTGCATATTTTATCCACCAGTGGATTACCGTATTTATTATATGACGTCGTTGATAAGCAGTAGATAACGTCGCTTAATAAAAATATGATTACACTTGTAAAACACTTACGAAGGATTAAGTAACGTCATGATGACGTCTATGACAACCATGTATTTGTTGTGGAAAAAAATGTTAAATTTAAAGGCGATAAAATCCAATTTAAATTGGTCATATGATAAAAAGAATCTTACACTCTTTGGCACTTCAGGTTCGTTTCATAAATTTCATATAAAATCCTCTATTACATGGCGTTATTGCATTCTCAGACATGATGACGTATGATAAATGCCATTATTTAATACTTTTATCTAGCACGACTCAGGCGATGGCTGCGTACCTGCTGGAGCTAGAAGCACTACATTGAATGTTGACAATTACATCATGTTTGATGGTTATATAACCGGGGACTGGCCAAATAACCACGAGTTCTCTGCCTGTAGCAAAGATAATATCACCAGAGTTCTGAACAGTATTCTTAACAGTCCATACAAAGCTTGTCTCGTTGGTAAGGAATCGTTTAAACTTGTTTTACTATAAACGTTTGAGAAAGTCTTACTTTAATTCGTTCTTTATGGCATTTCCAGTGATAGTTTGGATAAATTGAGGATCTTACTTAAGTGTTTTTGCATTATTTTATTTATTTAAGGAGCTGAGGAAAAGAGATAAAATGCAAGGCTTTGCCGAGCGTTTTATCCCTTTTCCTCAACGAGTTTAATAAATTCAATAATACATGAGCACGATTGCAACATTCTATTTATCATATGACATTAAAAACGTATTTTATTCACGATTGTTTACAAAAATGTCAATATTTCGCCGTTAGTAAACGCGACTTCGTTAAGGTCGTCGTACATGTAACGTTACGGGGTGTATCTAACTAATTTGCATATTTAATCCGCTAGTGGATTATCGAAAATATTACATGGCGTTATTATACTCTCAGACGCGACGTCATATGAAATTTGATTACTGTTTGTTCATTTTTAATGGCTGACACGAGAATGTATCTACCCTTTGCTCTTCAAAATGCATTTCATTGAGGCGGTTCCATCAATAATCTTTGTAAAACGAGAAATACCGAGCGTATATGGGCCCCGTCAAGCGATTTTGGTACTTATCGCCTATGCGAGCAGCGAAGGTTCAGGCGAGCCTGCGCATCCGCGCAGTCTCGCCAGAACCTTCGCTGCTCGCTCATACAAGCAGTGACTCAAGAGGAACCTTCAGACAGAAAGCCATATCCCTGGCCCCTCTGGATGGCTGGGCATGCGCAGTAAAAATTTGTCATGACGGAATGCTCGAGGACACTAATTCGCTTGGTGGGGCTCATATTATTTTTTCATCTTGATTTCAATCCGGCCCCCGCCAAAAGGGGCTTGAAGAAATATATGGGCTGCATGATGCTTCCACTCAGAGCTGAATCCGGCCCGCACACGAATACTGGTAAACCGCTCAGAGGATCTAAAAAGTAGAAGTAAAACAAAGATCAGGAATTGATACAATTAACTTACTCCACCCATAAAAGACACCAAAGGGAAAGAAATACAAACATTAAGCGACCAGACCATAATGGAAACCTAAACAAAGGAACAAACCTAAGCCTGTCCAGGAACCGCGGTGCGAGGCGGACCGTCCATGTTAATAAACCTAAATGGTTTCATTGGGCGACAGGGGTTGAGATGTCATTTCATCTCAATGTCGGGTCAAAATCCCACAAAATGGAAGCAACGTCTCCAAAATGACCTTTACAGTGTTGACGGGAACGTTAAACCTCAAATCAATCAATCAATCAATGATTTCTCGATTAATGAAAGAACGCGTTATCGTGAATAAACATTTGCCTCCGTAATTGTGTAGCTTTACTCTTTATTTAATACATAGCAGTGAAATCAGTGCATATCTGAAACAAATAAAAGTGATATTTTCACACTATTTCACAGTGTGAAAAATAACATGACCATGTAATTTTCACAGTAGCAGCCCGGACTATTTTTTCTCGCTAAAATTCATATGTTATCTATAAAATAATTCTATAAAATACCTTAAAAAAGCATTCTCTGAACTGTAAAATGCTGTATTAAAAAAAGGCGACTGTTTATGGTTTGCAACTGACAGTTGTGACGTCATAGCCAAGTCAAAAATTGTGACGTAAGAACGGATTGATCAATTACAGTAAGTGTTCTGAAATATTATCAAATAAAAAGAAAATTTTCTTTTTTCGATAAATATCAAAAATATTCCATCTCGTGTGTTGAAAACATCAGAATTTTCACTCGTGCTTCGCACTCGTGAAAATTCTGATATTTTCAACACACTCGATGAAATATTTTTAATATTCATCTCAAAAAAGTAAATATCCTCTATGTATTCAATAAGTTTTGTATCAGTCATTGTCTACCTTGGTTTTCCAAGTAAAAGTAAAACAAAGATCAGGAATCAATACAATTAACTTACTCCACCCATCAAAGACACCAAAGGGAAAGAAACACAAACATGAAGCGACCAGACCATAATGGAAACCCAAACAAAGGAAGGCCAAAAGGACAGTTACTTTCCCACAAAATGGCAAAATGGCCATCCAAAACAAAAACACAAAAGTGATACACACAGTAAGTAACAAACAACAACATAAATAAACCGCCACAGAAGAACCGCCTTGGAAGGGTCAGTGGAAAGAATTCCACTGGGGGGCTTAAATCGATTTTACATGGCCATAATCCTCGCCCTTACCTCTGTCACGGTATACACTAATTTTGTTTGGTACGCATGAAGGCTTCCTAACTCATCAGTGTAACATCTCCGAGAACATACAAATAAAAAACTACAGAGATGAAACAAGGTTGAGGCATCGACAGCATACAACAACATAATTGCTTGTGCAAAAGAAAACCAAAACTTAGACTCCGAGGGGCCCGACCAAAGACCCTTCCCTCTTCAAAATGCGTTTCATTGAGGCCCCCGCTTTCAACGCTTTCAGTAGATAAATGATCAGGAATCGATACATTTACCTTACACCTTCAATCAGAGACATCAAAGGAAAAGAAAAATCAAATTACCAAACCATAATGAAAGCATCACATGTGGAAAGCCAAAAGGACAGTTACTTTGCCACAACGCCTTTATACCTGCAAAGACGAGTTAAAACATTTATTAAGCACGAAAGAAGAATCGCCTTGGCACGGTCAGTATAATGTATTTCCCTGTCGAACTTAAATCTATTTTACGTGGCCACACATCACGAAAACACGCCTATGTGATTTTGACCCCCTATAACCCCACTTTTATATAGTAAAACTAGGGTTTACAGGGGTATACATTATTTTCCTTATTCCTGCTTTAATACATAGGTTGTTGGTACTTGTTAGAACCGCCTCAGAGAGGTGGTTCTAACGAGTACCCACAACCTATGTTTCGAGCAGAAATAAGAAAAATATCGCAATTTTTCATCAGAAAATTTTCATTTTTTTTTTTTGGAGGTAAAATTTTCAATATATTTAGATAGGCGTGTTTTCGTAATTGTTCTCGCTATTGGATCTGTCGTGGTATAGACAAATAATCTTTTAAGTCCGCATGAGGGCTTTCTAACTCAATAGTACTACATCTCCGAGAACATAAAAGTCAAACGATTACAGCGATGAAACAACGATAAGGACACAACAGTATGCAATAACTGAAATGCTGGAGCTAAAGAAAACAAAGAGTTAGACTCTGGTGGGCTCGAACAGAGCATCATGCACCAATCGACATCACCTAAAGCTTAAGTATAGCGCAGTGGTTAGCGCGTTCGACTCATAATCGAGAGGTTCTGCGTTCGAATCCGCCACCGGTATCGAGGTGTGTCCTTGGGCAAGACACGTTATGACACTGCCCCACTCCACCCAGGTGTAAATGGGTAGCAGTGGTCTAAAAGCCACTGCCTCTCTCTCGCGCGCGCGTGAAAACACCCGGAATGAGTGTTCGAGAGCGATTCAATAAGCTTAAAGCTTTCATCGCAATCGAACTAAAATAAATTAGTATAAACTAAACTAAAGCTTAAGTAAAATAGAAGTGCAATGATAAGGATTCGATACAGTTCACCACACCTCCAATCAAAGACACATACGAGAAAGAATAACAAATATGAAATTACAAGTAGAAGTAAAACAAAGATCAGGAATCGATACAATTAACTTACTCCACCCATCAAAGACACCAAAGGGAAAGAAACACAAACATTAAGCGACCAGACCATAATGGAAACCTAAACACAGGAAGGCCATAAGGACAGTTACTTTCCCACAAAATGGCCATATGGCCATCCAAAATAAAGAGACACATTCAAGTGATACACATAGTAAGTAACAAACAACAACATGCATAAACCGCCACACAAGAACCGCCTTGGAGCGGTCAGTGGAAAGAATTCCACGGGGGGGGGGGGTGGGGAGGGGGGGCTTAAATCGATTTTACATGGCCATAATCCTCGCCCTTACCTCTGTCACGGTATACACTAATTTTGTTAAGTCCGCATGAAGGCTTCCTAAACATGAAATAACAAGCCCTTAATTGAAACATCGCTAACGCAAAGCCAAAAGGACAGTCACTTTCCAACATAATGGCTATCAAAACCAAAAAATATAAGCGATGCACACATTCGAAGACGAACTATAACAAACATAAACCACGACAGAAGAACCGCCTTGGAACTGCCGTGCAAACCTTTACGCTGAAGTCGCCATAGAATCTGAGTCATGACCTTCCGGCCTGCAGTTGAAGCGGGAAGCAAAGTTATCAATCTTGACGGGGGTTGACTGCCATGCATGCAGTCTGTCGTAAACATGTATAACATTTATGTTGCAACGAACCTTTTTCTTATTTCGACGAATGATTTTATGAAATTGGGTACAGAAATCATTACGAACAAACATCTTTTTTCTGAATTTATATAATAAGTCATCATAAATGTCGGGTTCCTATAGGCCTTGTTGCAGGAGATATTTAAGGCCAACATTGAATTTCGAAACTAAATCGGAATGACCTCTTTAAATCTTAGAAAAGTCGTTTCATAGTTTACAATACCGACAATCCCGATTTCGAAGTTTAGCAGTTAATGACATATAACGAATGCTGAAGTAACTCACATGACTAGACACTCAGGCAGATTAATTGCGTAATATAAATACCGTAGAATACCGCATGAGGAATATCACATCCAATAAAGCAAAAAATACAGTCTCAAAATAAAACCGCCACGTTTATCATAAATTTTACAGGATACAAAACCAACTACAGTTGATAAATGTAAATTCCAAACGGGCTTTGGTATATGAAGAAAGTTCTTGATGGTTAATTTACCTGCAAACCATCGATGTAGGTATCGTCGATTTTAGTAGATCATCGCAATATCTAGCCGTCGAGCTAACAGCTTCAGTGATTTCAGATTGGTTTTCAACGGAAAGGGACATTTAAAATATACAAAATAGTTATGAAGGCAATAACCAGGAGGCGATACAATATAAAAATCTTATATGGGTGTGAGGGGTGGAAAGAAAAATTCCGTCACGAGGCTTGCCGAGTGATACCGGATAGTAATCCAGAGGGGCGGATTTTTCTGTCCACTCCTCACACCCATGTAGACATAGACATAGACATAGAAATTTTATTTAAAGTCGAATATTGACAACATATAACATAAGCCCAGTAGGGCTTTTACTTCGACAAACATTATAAAACATAAGGATGTAGGATTCTTTTTCTTGCAAACCTCCCATTTTTAAGCGTGGAAGTATAATACTCAGTCACTTCGGTTGCCCACGTCCGCCATGTTGTGATGGCCTTACAGTGATCTTTAGTGAAATCACATAACGTGCTGCGGCGTCAACCTTAACGACGGCGCATACGAGGTCGTATCCATCCTATGTATCCTATGTATTTATCAAACACGCGAGAATATTCGATTTCGGTTAAGAACACCAGGGTTAGAACAGAATTTCTATCCCAAGCTAAAACTATGGATTTCCTTATCTGGTGTGCAAGAATTTCTTACTCTTCCCATCCTAGACGCCAAAGGGAAAGAAGCACTGGCATGAAGCAACTTCACCAACAAGCCTCCGTGGGGCACTGGTTATGAAACTTTGTCAGGCATTTTATCCCTTTACCTCAACTCAATTAGTTTAAATTAAATAAAACATGATCACGAATACAAGGTTCCTTTTATCATAGGACATTTAAAAGTTTAACAAAAATGTTAAAATACCATCATTAGTAAACGCCTCGTCGTTAATGACGTTGTACGCGTGTAACGTTACGGAGCATATCTAACTAATTTGCATATTTAACCCACTTGTGGATTATCGAAAATTATTAATTTCGTTATTACATTATCAGACGCGACGTCATATTTCTTACATGATTTTCAATGAAATATGGAGATTTCTCAGTGAAATCGAAATCCATATTGAAACTGTTTCAAGCATTGGAAATACGATTTTAATTTTTACTTATATCACAAAAAACTAACATATATTTTCTGTTTGATGTCAATTAGCGAAACGTTAAAAAAAACGTGTCAGACAGTATGCCACGCACGTTTTCACGCCATTTGAACGTTGATGACGCCACTTTTAGCGCATGTGCAACGTAAATAATTTACGCGACGTCAGACGAACTTAGCAAGTGAACGATTTGATAAAGTAACATTCCAAGATTTTTTCGGGTGCAAACTTTTAGTTTAAACCCAATTTGAACCCAGTTAACACGCTGAATACCTCTAAATTGACGCGAAATTACCATGGATAATTTTTTTGTCCGTGGTGACGGCCTCGCTTTAAAAGTGCATTAATATTTACAGTTAAATGCGTATAGGTAACAGAAAAATTGACTTTTATCCGTGTAAGATCGATTTTAATTTCACTCATGAACATCAAGAGAATTTTCTTCACTCGAAGCCACCAACAGAGCACGAGTGAACATACTTCTCTTGGTGTTCACTCGGTGAAATAAAAATCGATCTTACACCCAAAAAATCAAAATATCCTCAACATGTATTTGATAGAGAAAGAACCAATCGATTTTTATATTTCACTCATGAACATCAAGAGAATTTTCTTCACTCGAAGCCACCAACAGAAGTATTTTCACTCGTGACGACGCCACGAGTGAAAATACTTCTCTTGGTGTTCAAGAAATCGATCTTACACTCAAAAAATCAAAATATCCTCAACATGTATTTGATAGAAAAAGAATCAATCTGTGGGAACCATCAGGTCGAGGAGAGAGAAGAATGCGATTGTGGGTACCCCGATGACTGTGATGACAGGTGTTGCAACCCGGTTACATGCAAAATTAACAAAAGTGATGGTAACGTCTGCAGGTGAGATAGCAACATTCTGTGTCAATTTTTTTACTTTTCTTTACTTTGGTTTACGGCCCGTTCAAGATTATTTCACTAATGCCGACCCGAGCCAGGCTCGAACCCACAGCGGTGAGAGACCTAATTATTAAGAAGATAAGAAGAAAATATTAAATAAAAAAAAATCCTGTACCGTAAATCTAAGAAGAGAACAGAATGTATGAACTTGAGAAATTCGTTCCATAATACAGAAGAACTTCGATGACTCGAACACCATTGGCTCGTTTACCATGGCCGAGTCGAACCCGCTTTTGCGTCCCTAGGAATATCCCCTACATAAGATGTAGTGCGGGAAAATTAAGATTTTCGACTTTATCTTGGAAATGTAGGCTGTGTATACTCATTAGAATCGCCTCATCGAGGCGATCCTAATGAGTATACACAGCCTGCATTTTAATTATAGAACACTGAAAAGATGGCCCAAAATGAACCCAGTTATGACTCCTGACAGTAACTGGAGCTGTTCTTTAACAGATTTTCGTGGTCCCAAAGTGTTCGAGCCATTGAAGTTCGACTGTAAAACGCGTCGCCCAAATATTCAGTAAATTATTCTCGGGGCTTACATGATAACTCCCTCGTTATCAATCCCAATGAATGGTTACGAATTCATCGATGCAACGTCTCCGAGCACATAAAACCAAATTCAGATGAAGACTCGACAGCATAAAATACCAGAAATGCTGAAGGAAACAAAAGAACAGTTCAACTCCGAACGGCCTGGCCAGAGGAGTAAAATTGACTTGTCTTGCTTTATTTCACTTAAATTCGGGTGGTATAAAGGGTATTGGTGGTCAATTTGTTCTATAAAAAGACTTCTTCCCGTACAGCTTTTTAATGCATTTTATAATTTTCTTTTAGTATATTTAGACCATTTATCCCATTTCAGTGAGTTTAAACATACTTATGCGAAACTGCAGATCAGACTTTCTCTCAATTTTAGCTCAACCTGAGCATGGAGTGTTCAAAAGTAGATATTGTGATCACCCCCTGTCCGTCGTACTTCCGTCGTCTGTCGTCAGGATTGACCTTGCTGAGTGTTAACCATATAGAGGCCACGGATTTGCTTCAATATTCATGAAATTTCAACAGACTGTTTTATTTGATGACATCTAGGTCAAGAATATAGGTCATGTAGAGAAAAAAACTAGGTCTCTAGGTCAAATACCGATAAAATCTTCACGCTCTAGTAGCCAGAGTTTCCCTTTTTTCTATTGAAACTATACCAGCATGTTTGTTTTGATGATACCTTGGTTAGATTTGGATTCTAGTCATGTAGAGCAAAAACATAGGTCACTAGGTCAAATTGCTTTAAAATCTTGTTCACCCTGTAGAGGACAATTTGGTCTTTAATCTACATGAAGCTATACCAGAACTTTTGTTATGATGATTTCTTGGTCAGGTGCGAATATGGGTCATGTTGGATTAGAAACCAGGTCACTAGGTAAAATTGATTAAAACCATCTCTGGAGAAATTTAAAAGAAAGACCCAGGGAGCGCCACAATCACAAGACGCAGACCACTCTCGACACCAAGAGGAAGAGGAAGCATTCACAAAACAAAAAAATACGAGTGTTTATGAAATGGAACAATCAGCCGTCTCTTCTCCACACGGGGTGATCAGACCATTTAGAAAACACTAAACAACAACTCACAACAAATTCGCAGACATACAACAAAAATAACAGCTAAAGACCGACACCAAAACTACCGCCTTAGTTTTGCTTCAATGTTCGTGACAGTACACTTTAATGTTTTTCCTGATAATATCTTGGTTAATTTCGAATATGGGTCATGCCGAATCAAAAACTAAGTTGCTAGGAATTGCTTAAAACCTTTTTCACCCTTTGGAGGCCTCAGATTTGCTTCGATTTTCATAGAGGATCTTACATGAGTGCTCATGTAATATTGAATTTATTAAACGAGTTGAGGAAAAGGGATAAAATGCGAGGCTTTGCCGAGCATTTTACCCCTTTTTCCCAACGAATTTATTAAATCCAATAAAACATGAGCACGAATGCAAGATTTTATTTATCATATGACATTCAAAACGCATTTTCATTCACGTTTTCTTGAGGAAAATGTCAATATTCCGTCATTAGTAATTGCAACGTCGTTAATGACATCGTACATGTAACGTTACGGGACGTATCTAGCTAATTTGCATATTTAATCCACTAGTGGATTATCGAAAATATTACATGGCGTTATTACACTCTCAGACGCGACGTCATGTGATAAATGACATTATAACATAATGTTTGTATTGGCGTCTAACCTTCAATATAAAAAGGTTGGGTACCACATTAATGTTTTGTAACAGACTGCATGCAAGGTAGTTAACCCAATCATGGTTGATACTTGGATCCCCTCTTTAATTGCACGCAAGCAGGGTGGGCCTCGGACTCTATGACGGCTCCAGTCTTCAAACGTCCTTTTACCCTTTCCCACTCAGATACTGTTACGAGATGGAATAGGAAACCTCTCTGGTGCTTATGCACATCTAAATTATTTTAGTAGATATATGGTAGGGCGGTGCGAGTGAAATATTTTAGGTGAAATATGGTACGCAAACTATGCTGCTCCATGAACAAGTCATGCACATATCATACGATGTATGCATGAGTGGTTTATAGAGAGCTGTTTTTACAATACAGGGGGCCGCTATAAGGCTGAGTCCTATAGAATTTGCCTAAATATTGCCAACCGCCAAATTGTGCCATATATTATTTTCATTCCCGTCACGTGTTGTGAGGGTGTTCGTTTTAACAGGAGTCATGGCATTGATTTATAGGGTCGTTTCATCAATTTTTCCTATGGGAAATATACTATTTGAACGCAAATCCATTATCTACTCGATTTTTGCTATCTAGCTTTGTTTGTGGCCGGTATCTCCACTTCGCCACGAACAAAGCAAGGTAATATGAGTAGGCATGATTTTCTGGTAGTATTCATAGATATATAAACCCTGGAAAAAACGAACACTTTAGCAGCAGGTCAAGTGGTAACGTGTACCCACAACATCGTGTCGGGAAATAGAAAGTATATTGAAAGGCACAACAATGTGTGACCTGCTGCTCCCTGCTTCATAGCAGCAGGTACTGGTACGACGCTAGGCGTTAGGGTCCAGCAAGGGCGGACAGACCGCCGTAATCAGCGCCTGGGTAGAAGCAGAATCTAAATCATTGTTCGTTGTAAACAAATGTGAGACCATGGAAGAGGTCAACTTACCTGCAGGTTATTTGGACGATCACCAAACCTCTGATCAGCAAACGTGATCGCTAAACCTATGATTATCAACTATGTTGATAGACTAGTTCTACTAGTTCGCGAGAGGAAGTTTCACGCGAGTGGGGGATTCACCCTAAGTTATAAACTGGCCAGTCGCGTCTTGTGTTGTTTCTTTTTTTGTTTTTGTTGTTGTTTTGGTTGTTTGCTTCTGTAGGTATTCACGTCACCCGTTCCGAGCACAGAAAATTGTTTTGCCTTCGGAGCGGACGTCGTGAGTTGGCTACAGAAGCAACAAATTGTGATGTTTTGTGTTTGTAAGCGTTGTATGTAGATACTGTAAATAATTCATGTCATTCATCTAACATCTTTCTTGTGCCTTACCCAACAGCTGCCCGTACACCTGTCAGAGATCACGCTCGGTTGTCTTGTCAGCATGGGGGTTTGCGGGACGCCGTAAACCCACATGTAACAGATACGTCTTTTTACGTGTCTGAATCCCCACCCTTTGAGCCCCAGAACCACCTAAACTCTGCATTCCCCACCCCTGGACAGCTATGTTTGTGTAAGGATAAGTTGTCCAAAAAAATGACCAGTTTTTGTTCGCGCGGCTCACCACTAAATATATACCTTGGGGGGTTGAAGGGGGCGGCCACCCCACCCCCACCCCCCCCCGCCCTCTTACCTCCGAAAAAAATTTGGGGTATGGCCCTGCCGGCCGCTGAAATGAAATCTGAGGGTGTCTGGGGTCACGTATGCCTCTTAATTGACGCTGGCAAAACATGCTGCAGACAGTGAAAATGACCAGTGCCAAACCCCTTAATTTTTGCCTTGACAGTAGTGTGCAGATTAAGATTCGGTCAAAAATGCATTTGAAATCACACTTTTTGTCAAACTTCATATGCCCCCCTCGTTACCATGGCAACACTAATTTAGCCGACAACGGTTCCATTTGAAAGGCTACTGCCCAGTAAATAATCCTGCCGAGTGTGATGAAAAACAGACCATTCATTATGAAATAATGGTTATATGAATTTGCTGTCCCAGGCACCACTGTGAAAATCAGCAAAATTCACAAAGTCCCCAAGTGGAAATGGGTTAACGTTTTAGGAATACTGTTTCTTGCACACCAGACAAGGAAATTCGTGATTTTACCCTGGGATGGAAAATTATGTTCTGACCCTGGTGTTCCGACCCCAAATCGAATATAATCGCGTGTTTGATAAATGCACTGGTTGATTACGACCTCGTATGCGTCGTCCTGAAGGTTGACGTCACAGCACGTTACGCGACGTCACTAAACATTCCAATATGCCGGACGCTGGTAACCGTAGTGACTGCATCAAGAAATGGAAGGTATGCAAGAAAAAAGAATCCAATATGGGTGTGAGGGGTGGATAGAAAAATCCGTCCCTTGGGATCACTGTCCGGCATCACTCGGCAAGCCTCGTGATACCGGACAGTGTCCCTCGGGACGGATTTTTCCATCCACCCCTCAAACCGATATAAGATTATTATGGTCTCAAGCAGGAGTTCAACTGTTGGTTTTCGTTTGCTACACCATTACAGTTATTTCGTGTAATCGAGTCCTTACCGTTGGTTTATCTCTATATTTATTTGAGTTTTATATTCTCGGAGATGTTGCACTGATGAGTAAGAAATCCTTCATGCAGATGGAACAAATTATTTGTTTGGACCACGACAGATTCAAGGCTGCGGATTGTGCCAATGTAAAATCGATTAAAGTACTCCCGCCTAGAAAAACTAGGTGTCTCTTCTGTTGTGGTTTGTTATTGTTATAGTCCGTCTTTGCTTGTGTGTGTGTGTGTGTGTGTGTGTGTGTGTGTGTGTGTGTGTGTGTGTGTGTGTGTGTGTGTGTGTGTGTGTGTGTGTGTGTGTGTGTGTGTGTGTGTGTGTGTTCGAGTTTTACGTCCCGCCAACAGCTAAGGTCATATGGAGACGGGACCTTGGTTTAAAGACTCATCCGAAAGTCTGAAGAAGCCAGGGATCGATCCTGCGATCCCTGGTTTACAAGATGAGTAGCGTAACCACTACACCACGGAGGCTTCTAAAACGTCTTTGCTTGTATGTATGCTTATATTTTCATTTTTGATAGACGTTTGTTCAGGGTTTTTTTTAAAATAACTGTCCTTTTTGCTTTCCACTTGTCACGTTTCATAACGGTTAATATGTTCTATAAAGGGTGAAGTTGCTTAATGTTTGTGTGTGTTTCTCCTTTGGAGTCTTTGATGGGAGGTGTGTGATAATAGTTTTTGATTCCTGACCATTGTCTTTCAATCTATATCTTATACCTTAACTAGAATGTTTATGATGATTATACCAAAGTTGAGTTAGAATAAGGGTATAGCTGGAATATGGGAACATTGGTCATATCAGGTCATAATGTAGGCTACCAGGACTAGTTCCTTTAAATCTATTTGCGAACTCTACTCACTCAGGTGAGCATTTAAGGGTCATAGTGGTCCTCTTGTTTTGTTTTGTTTTCTTATCATCACGAAAACACGCCTATATATTTTTGACCTCCTTGAATAAAAATCAAAAATGAGTTATATAAAAATCAAAAATGAGTTCCTTTAAGAGCAATGAAAATATTCATAAGAAAGAAGATGGATCATACTACGTAGTTTCGGCTAATAAAGCCTCATCAGTGACCCTGTAATGATCCGGCAAAGAAAGCCAGAGGAAACATACTGCAATTTTGCAAATTTCGAATAGGCAGTCGATACAAAGACTGATATAAATAAAATTGGGGTCCAAAATATTAAAAACCACTTTTATATAGTAAAACTGGGGTTTCCTGGGGTAAACCTTATTTTTCTTATTTCTGCTTTAAAATATAGATTGTGGGTACTCGTTAGAACCGCCTCGTTGAGGCGGTTCTAACGAGTACCCACAATCTATATTTTGAGCAGAAATAAGGAAAAAATTGTAATTTTTTATCAGGCTTTCAACGACAACCTTAACAAGTGCATCATTTTCAATTTCAGCCCATCTCAAGGCCCTTGCTGTTCCGAAACGTGCCAGTACTTTCCGGCGGAGCATGTTTGTATGGATGCTGACTGTTCTCTGACTTCATATTGTTCATATCCTTTTGTTGGTCGCAAAACACTGATAATGATGCCCATGAATTGCAAATATTTGCCAGACTATGAAACGTAAGACTGTTTGACCTGCTCATATACACTTTGCAAATAGAAAAGGAATTTGCTTATATTATTTTATTTTGGATAGCCTATTGGCAATTTTGTGCGAAAGTAATTGTCTTTTTGGCTTTCCGCTATTGATGTTTCCATTAGTGTGTGTTGTTTCATGTTTGTGTTTCTTTCCCTTTGGTGTCTCTGATGGGAGCTGTGGGTTGATTGTGTCGATTCCTGATCATTGCCTCCACTTCTATTTTGAACTGCCAGTTAATGTAAGAGCACAAAATATCTTTCACCGTGTTCATATCAGCGATAAATATTTTAACCAGATTAAGAAATTCTGTCGCGTCAGTAAGAATTATGACGCAATTCGTATCGTCGCGACTCATAATTCTTACCTCTTATCTTGCTGTTCACGACAACTCCTTTCTTTGCAAACAGTGTAGATCCAGATCAGATGGCTTCTGGAGAAGCCATCTGATCAGGATTTACACTGTTTGACATTCAGTTCATGAATTTTTAGGAATGAACTACAATTAGTAATCTGATTGGTTCAAAGTCAGAGATGGGTGTGGCTGAAATGAATATTCAGCAGGATAAGGGTTAATTTCTTAGATAACTTCACTTTTGCGTCTTGTAGTAAATATATAATATTGATTCAAAATGTAAATTCTTACACAGCTCGCCTATATAGGCAAAGGGAAGGAGTTGTGTTTTACTATGCAACAAATCACGGTGCGGAAGAGCGTTGCGAGTGGCATCATTTAAAGCTGCAAATATATGACGACACTCGTCGATTCTTTGACTTTAGACGGTGTAACTACACTTTCTCGCACCGAAAATGGTACACAAGTATGTAAATGCATGTGTTACAGTCAATTTTTTTTTGGCGGGATTTCTTCTTTCAATGACGAAAAGTTGTGAGATGTTGAAGGAAACAACAACATTATTGCCGATTTTTAGCGTGTTAGAATCGAAATCTGTAATGTGTGGTATGTTGAGTAATAAATCAGTTTATCGATCAGATGTAAGTAGACAAATCACGCGCGCTATGCAAGGGAGCATAAACCTTTGAGTATTCTTGTTTCAAGCACAGTTTGTACATATCTGTTGCTCACTCAAGCTGAGTTCTACTGCACGGTTAACGTCGCATGGGCGGACCATCCTGCTTGTCTGGTCAGTGCATGCGCAGTAACGGTATAAATATGACGGACTTATTAAGCCTTCTTCGGGGCAGGGGTAATATTGTGGTGTATTATATTAAGTGCTTTACTCTGTATTATGCCGGCCTCGGTGATAGAGGTCTTGGGTTCGACACCGGCTTGGTCATCATTGTTTGGAGATAAATCATTATTTTCCTTGACAAACTCGGCACAGGATCAACAGCTGATTGCCCTACATTAAATAAGGAAGATGGTTCATATTGTGCAAGTTTCAGTGCAACATGCAGAAATGGCGTAAGTAGCTAGAAACCATCAGACAAATAGCCAGATATTCGTACCTCGCCCCCCCCCCCCCCCAACTCATGTCACCCCTAAAATAAAAGTTGCCTGCACCCTGTACCTGGTTTGCCTTTGCCTGTAACGGTCTATTAAGTACGTTGCCATATGGAATTCTGTAAAACAGACAGTTTACTGTTGTTTGTGTGTTTATTTGATTTGGTGTTAAACGTCCCCGTCAACACTGTATATGTCATTTTGGGACGTTGCTTCCTATTTTGTGAGACTTTTACCCGACATCGAGATGAAATTACTTCTCCAACCCTGCCACCCAATGAAACCAATAGGGTTTATATGCATGGGCGGTCTGACTGGCATCACTTTTCCTGGCCAGGTTTACCTATTTCGATGGTTTGATCAGTCAGATTTACCCCCCAGAATTTCAGTTAAATAAAGCAAATGCTTCTGATACCGAGGCCCCGTTTTTGGATTTACATCTATCTATTGCAGATGGGTTTAGCTCCACTTCTAGATATTTAGATGATTTATTAAATATTAATAATACCTATTTCGATGGTTTGATCAGTCAGATTTACCCCCCAGAACTTCAGTTAAATAAAGCAAATTCTTCTGATACAGAGGTCCCGTTTTTGGATTTACAACTATCTATTGTAGATGGGTTTGTTTCGTGCAAAATGTATGATAAACGCGATGACTTTGATTTTGAGATTGTAAATGGTCCTTTTTTGGATGGTGATGTTCCTCGTGCACCATCCTATGGCGTTTATATTTCGCAATTAATTCGATTTGCTAGAGTGTGTAGTCATGTAACTGACTTCAACACTCGTAATAAATTATTAACGGCTAAACTTCTTAATCAGGGTTATCGGTACCATAAACTACGCAAAGCCTTTTCAAAATTTTATAGACGCCATTCTGATTTAATTTCAAAATTCAATATTTGACTTAAATCTCTTCTGCAACAAGGTCTATCGGAACCCGAATTTTATGGTGACTTAGTATATAAATTCAGAAAAATATATAACCGCAATGACTTCAGCACCCAATTTCGTAAAATTATTCTTCGATATATAAAGATTGGGTACAACATGGATATTATACGACAGACTGCATGCATGGTAGTTAAACAATCACGGTTTGCAACTTTGCTTCCCTCTTTAATTGCACGCCGGTTGGTCAGGCCTCAGATTCTATGACGGTCCCAACGTAAAGGCTTATTGAGAATTAGAGAGATCTAATTCAAGGTAATGTTGGTTGGTGCCTAATGCTCTGTCTCTGGTCGGGCCCATCGGAGTCTAACTGTTGGTTTTCTTTTGCTCCAGCATTTCAGTGGTTTCTTGCTGTTGAGTCCTCACCGTTGTCTCACCTCTGTGGTTCTTTGATTATTTGTGTTCACGGAGATGTTGCACTGATGAGTTAGGAGGCCTTCATGCGGACTGAACAAATTATTTGTCTAAATCGCGACTGAAGTAAGGGCGAGGATTGTGGCCACGTAAAATCGATTTAAGCCCCCAATGGAAATCTTTCCACTAACCGTTCCAAGGCTGTTCTTCTGTGGCGATTTATTTATGATGTTGTTTGTTACTTACTGTGTGTATCACTTGTGTCTTTTTATTTTGGATGGCCATATGGCCATTTTGTGGGAAAGTAACTGTCCTTATGGCCTTCCTTTGTTTAGGTTTCCATTATGGTCTGGTCGCTTAATGTCTGTGTTTCTTTCCCTTTGGTGTCTTTGGTGGGTGGAGTAAGTTAATTGTATCGATTCCTGATCTTTGTTTTACTTCTACTTTGTTTCGTGCAAAATTTATGATAAACGCAATGACTTTGATTTTGAGATTGTAAATTTTCCTTTTTTGGATGGTGATGTTCCTCGTGCGCCATCCTATGGCGTTTATATTTCTCAATTAATTCGATTTGCTAGAGTGTGTAGTCATGTAACTGATTATTGAGATTAAGGCCCCCGGTGGAAATCTTTCCACTTACCGCTCCAAGGCGGTTCTTCTACGGCGATTTATTTATGTTGTTGTTTGTTACTGACTGTGTGTATCACTTGTGTCTTTTTATTTTGGATGGCCATATGGCCATTTTGTGGGAAAATAACTGTCCTTATGGCCTTCCTTTGTTTAGGTTTCCATTATGGTCTGGTCGCTTAATGTTTGTGTTTCTTTCCCTTTGGTGTCTTTGATGGGTGGAGTAAGTTAATTGTATCGATTCCTGATCTTTGTTTTACTTCTTCTTTAGAACCTTAAAGCTATTTACCAGTACTCATGTGTGGTCGGTGTCAGCTCCGCGCGGAAGCATCATGCAGCCCAATCTATTTCTTCAAGCCCGATGGGCGGTGGGACAATTTAAGTGTTTTTATTATCTGAATACTATAAATGTTAATATAATCTATAAAAATAATGTCTGGGCTACAAATTAATATATTTTGGAAAAAAAATCTTAGATTGTTAATTTTGTTACATTTTCAATGATACCCCTAAAATTTTACATCTGCATTCTTTTTCACAAGACCTTTCCAGTGGTGCCATAAATTTTGACGTCGTGACCTTGATGTTTGACCTACTTTCTAAACACTTTAACTTTGGCCATTACTTTCGATTGGTAAGTGATAGGTCTTTCATTTTTCACATGTGCATTCTATGTCACAAAACCTTTCCAGCGATCCCATATTTGACCTTGTGTCCTTGACCTACTTTTTAAGACTTGAACATTGCCAAACTTTTCGATTGCTTAGTGATACTTCTTTCAAATTATTGTGCTGTCTACGGGCATCAGTGTTTCAAAACACATCTTTTTTTTTTTTTTTGCAGTTTTGCATTAAGCATTTAATTCTCGGCCTTCTAAGGTACATTTTAGGTTCCTACCTTTAATACGGCGCTTGTGATATTCCGTTTGATACTATAACCCTCGTGATATCAACAGGTCATAAATATGTGGCTTTTCAGCCAAAACATTCAAGAATGGCTGCCGAAACATATCCGTGGTAGCATTTAATATACCAGGGAAAGCAATGATGAGAAAACGGTACAATTAACCAACCGCTCCCATCAGAGACACCAAAGGGAAAGAAACACAAACATAAAATAACTAGACCCTAATGGAAACACCAATAGCGGAAAGCCAAAACGACAGTTACTTTCCCACAAAATGGCCAATTGGCTAAACCTACACAAAAACAATATATATAAGCGATTCACACACTCAAAGACAAAAAAGAAGTGAAGGCAATGATCAGGAATCGATACAATTAACCCACAGCTCCCATCAGAGACACCAAAGGGAAAGAAACACTAACATGAAACATAACTAGACCCTAATGGAAACATCAATAATGGAAAGCCAAAAGGACAGTTACTTTTCAACAAAATGGTCAATTTGCTATATAAAAGAAAATATTATAAGCGATACTTACTTACCCTAACCAGAAGAAAATAAGGCGCGACAGAAGAACCGTCTTGGAACGATCAGTTAAACGAATTCCAGTTGGCGGTGGGGAGTTCAAATCGATTCTACGCGGCTGCACTCCTCGCCCTTACTTCCGTCGCGATTGAGACAAATAATTTGTTAAGTCCGCAAGAAGGCCTCCTAACTCATCAGTTCAACATCTCCGAGAACAAAAAATAAACATCCGCGGAGATGAAACAACGGTGAGGACTCGACAGCAAGACACCACTGAAATGCTGGAGCAAAGGAAAACCAACAGTCAGACTCTGATTATGTTATGTTCTACAGACAAATGAACGAGCTGACCTAAAATGTTTCGTTCTGCATTAATTTGCAGCACTTTATTTTGCGTGCTTTTCATTTTCTTCACAATCCCCACAACGGCGAATGTTTTAAACTTCGGCCGTTTTAATGGCTCGATGAATGGGACAGTTTTATAAACAAGTCTACTTGTTATAACCCTTCCATTGACTGCTGTCCCCTGCCATGGGCTTTCCGCAAGACTTCCCTGACATTAAATGGGGTGGTTTACGAGACGCTGGCCAGAACAGTTCTTCAAATTGTCCACTAAAAAGGATTTGTGAAGATTGTGATAGCATTTTTCATGTGGCTTGTGGCTGTTTCACTGCTTTTGACCTGGGCAGATTCCAGTTCTTAATGTGTACTGATATCATTTGATGACATGTCAGCTAAGAACCATGCGGCATCAACGAGTTTTGTTCGAGAATGCCGAGTGACACACAAGTAACTGTATGCGACATAGTTTCGGCTAAAGCCAGTTATGCCACCCTTGGTAACGGACTGGTATAACCTAACCCTATATTAGAAATTGAAAGGGTCGTGATATCTCGGCTAACCAAACTAAATGCTCAGTCATGTGGATTTTCATTGACAGCATGACTAAGTCATGTTACGAGATATCTAGTTGGGTTGGATGTCGGATTCTTGATCTAAAGATTGGATTAGTTCAATCTTACATGTATGTGAACAACAAGCTAAAAGTAGTTACACATCGCGGATACGCTGTCGCGCCTGAAGCCTTTGCTGGAAGTATATGCGAAATGCACCATTTTCATACGCGGTTGCTCAATTCGTCTACCCATGATCCTGTTACGTATGTTAGATAAAAGACCTTTCGACATGTTTTAACTGCAAGTCTATATAGCTCTGTGTAAAAGTACAGACAAACATTGATTACATGTAATACGACGATATGATATTTTAGAAAACGAAAGAGAATTATGTAACGCTTGTTACACGCGGAATGTTCAAATTGTTGTAACTTTATAATGCCTCACGTAAAGCAGTGTCGATCTCCTTTGGACAGTGTCGTGAACCAAGCATGTTTGCATAAATAGAAGTGAAGGCAAATACCAGGAATCGATATAATTAAACCACAGCTCCCATCAGAGACACCAAAGGGAAGGAAGCACAAACATGAAACAACTACACCCTAATAAAACCTCGATATATATGCTTGAAAAACGACTGGACCGCTTTTTGGCAAACGCGTGCTGTAAATGTGCATTTTAAAGGAGATTTTGTTACTTACGTTACTCAAAATTACATAAGTATATTAAAATAACTTTTGGGTCTTACTGATCATTACCTTCACTTCTATTTAATCATATTATTCAGATATGATAAAATTGGTTAAAATGACCCTGTTCGATAAAATAGTACGCCATTTTAGTAAATGTATAGATTATGGTAACAGTGGTTACAGATAACGTATTAACTATTAAGATGGCGGTTTTTTTATGTTAGGCCAACAGGTACAAAGTGCAGACAGCTCATATTTAATGCTGAAAAGACTGTTCGTTAAAATAGACTATGTTTGCAAAATTCTCCAGTAGGGGAGAAGCTTGGCTCTTAGTCTATATCTATTTTTATCAAAAACATTATGTTGTGATCTTGAGGAATGTCCTTGGTTGATTGTTTTTTGTTTATTGTTTTTGTTTTTTTTTGTATTGTTTTTGTTGTTGTTGTGTTATAATTTTTGACCCGTGATAGGTTACATTAGCATATTCTATTTACTTTGGTTTCTGATTTACGTGCTGGGATTAGAATGCTGACATCTTGCCGCGCATGTACTTCAGTTTACCAGTGATGTATCAACCAAGGATCAGTTGTTGATAACATGTGACAAACTCATTCTTGCAGGAATTATCATTAACTCACTGATTTATTTGCCTCAGAGAAAACATGATGTTAATATGCATATTTCTGACAAGTGAAATGAAACTAAACATACTTAAAATTCAGAACAGAAAAAAGCTAGCACTTTACCTAAATTCCTGATCATTGCCTCCACTTCTATTTTGTCAGCACCGACTCAAAGTGCAAAACACATTTTTCCTGTTGTATCTTAAATGTTTTCTAACATCGTTCTTAATAAGTTCCATGAAAAGGACGACAAAACACAACTGAAAACTCTCGAGTGGACAAGCTTTTGCTTAACTAGAGTATCTTGTTTCGGCCAAATAGGATTCAACAGTTCAAAATTTCGCAGTGAAAATAATGATCCCAAATGACAAGAAAATATAACCCACACTGTGATGTAGTACTGAACTGTACAGAACTGTACTGTACTGAACTTTGCTGTACTATATTTAATTAGCTGCTTACTTGTTTGCTGACGGCCCCCTATGAAATAGATGGGCTGCATGATGCTTCTCCGCAGAGCTGAAACAGATCGCACACGAGTACTGGTAAACCGCTTAGAGAATCTAAGCCTGGCCAGAAAAAGGGGTGCGAGTCGGACCGTCCATGCTTATAAACCCTATTGGTTTCATTGAACGACAGGGCTTGAGAAGTCATTTCATCTCAATTTCGGGTAAAAGTCCCACAAAATGGAAAGCAGCGTCTCCAAATTGACCTATATACAGTGTTGACGGGGACGTTAAACCTCAAATCAAACAAACAAAACTTGGTTGCTGGCTTAATATGACATAAAACCACGTGATCTGACCTGACCTGGTCTTGAAGTAGTCAAGTTATGTTTGGAAAATGACTTGATGTCACCCTGACGATCTGCATGCTTGGTATATTTTAAGCGGACAGCAGTGCTAAATATTTTCCCCAGAAAACAGGATTTGACATATGGAGGCTTCAAGTCCTGTTTTCTTGGAAAAAATAAAAAATATCAACAATTTGTCGTCGGCTGAATTAGCCTAGAGAGGGTGGTAAAGGTTAAACGTGTACATGAAATAAGCTTTGAATTGACCAGCGCACGACAAAACCTACAATAAGACGTGCGCCCAAAGAAGACACCGATCAGCCTGCGCATCCGGGCATTCTGATCAGATTCGTCGTTGTTTTGGGCATATATCTATGCAAAGAGACATAAGCAAAAGGTCTTGTCACATGTTGGGTGCACATGTTGATTTGAGTCTCAGCTTGTAGCACCGGTCTTATTGTAGGTTTTGTCATGCGCCGGCTCAATTGTCATTTTGCACATGTAAAATTATTCAGGACTGTGTTGGTTCCCTGTGTGAGCGGATAGGATGGAGTCAATGTTTTATAACAGAAGCAATGGGAAGCCAGGAACAACAGTGCATGTTAGCATGTGGTACGTACTTTTTGTTTCAGTTAGCTATGTGAAAAATAAAAGTGAATGCAATGATTAGGCATCGATACAATTCACCCACACCTCCCATCAGAGATGCCAAAGGGAAAGAAACACGAACATGAAACAACTAGATCACGGGCCTCCGTGGCCTAGTGGTTAAGAGCGCTGACTCTTGATCATTAGGTCTCTCACCGCTGTGGTTCGAGCCTCGCTCGGGTCAAATGTGAGACGCCAAGTTCTGCAACGGAAGGTCAGGTGGTTTTTCTCCGGGTACTCCGGTTTTCGCCCACCTCTGATTAACGATCGGCTCGATAGGAGTGAAATAGTCTTGAAAGGGCCGTAAAACCAAAACCAAAAAAAAAATGAAACAACTAGATCATAATAAAACATCACTAGTGGAAAGCCACAAGAACAATTGCTTTCCCACAAAATGGGCGATGGGCTATCCAAACAAAAATATACAAGCCATACACACACTATAACAAAACTATACCACCTCAGATAAACCGCCTTGGAAAGGTCAGTGAAAAGGATTTCACTGGAGTGAAGGGGTCGGCTTAAATCGCTTTTACGCGGCCGCAATCCTCGCTCTTACTTCTGTCGTGGTTTATAAAAATAATTTGTTCAGTCCACGTGAAGCTCTGTGTGTCCAAGTGATCCATTTCAGTTCTAGTCTATACCCACATCACACACACACACACACACACACACACACACACACACACACACACACACACACACACACACACACACACACACACACACACACACACACACACACACACACACATGTAAGGACCTTCAACTGAGGGCATGTCATTTTTTACGTGCAAATGAGGACATTGATTTCCAGTTGATTATTAAACATACGGAGTATACTATAAGACAAAGAAAAACTTTAAGTATACGATCTGAACGATTATATATGTGTCCACACAAAAACTCTCTTTTTGAAGAAATACCTTCTACTGAGGACACCACACACTGTTCAAACTGAGGACACCCACACCAACTGGGGACACTACACACTCCTGTCCAACTGAGGACACCCAGACGAAAAAGGGACACTACGCACTCCTGTCCAACTGAGGACATCCACAGAAACTAGAGACACTACGCACTCCTGTCCAACTGAGGACATCCACAGAAACTAGAGACACTACACACTCCTGCCCAACTGAGGACATCCACAGAAACTAGAGACACTACGCACTCCTGTCCAACTGAGGACATCCACAGAAACTAGAGACACTACGCACTCCTGTCCAACTGAGGACATCCACAGAAACTAGAGACACTACACACTCCTGTCCAACTGAGGACATCCACAGAAACTAGAGACACTACACACTCCTGCCCAACTGAGGACACCCACACATATTGAGGACATTATACACACCTGTCCCACGGAGGACGCATCAACTAAGGACATCACACACTAACTTGAATAAGGACTTTACCTCTGCCCAGCAAGGACACAACACATTCTTCAGAATAATACAATACAATACAATGTTTCATCTCACATCTATAATGAGACATTAACATATTCATCACATTAATACATCCATTAGAAAATGAGAGAGAGAGAGAGAGAGAGAGAGAGAGAGAGAGAGAGAGAGAGAGAGGCGAGAGAGAGAGAGAGAGAGAGAGAGAGAGAGAGAGAGAGAGGATGTAACCAGTTAACTGGTGATGGTTAAAAACAGCCGGTTAACCAGTTACAAATTTCAAACTGGTTAACTGGGTTGATTAAAACCTTCCGTTTCTTGAGTCAATGATTTCAACTGAATGTTAAAAATTGCAAGCAAATGCAATAATTATTTTGAAAATTCTTGGGACCTTACAACGAACTATATACATGCTGAACGCTGAGTTATTAATGCAAAGAACTCATTCATTCCTGGGGCGGGGGCATTTTGGGTTCCAGGGCTATAATTTGAACAACATGGTAGAGGTTGGTAGAGGTCCACTAGATAAAGCTACATACAAAATATCAATGTTTCTGACAAGAAGATTTTTTAAACTTTTCCATATATAAGTCTGTGTAAACCAGTGGGCCCTGGAGCGGGGGGGGGCATTTTGGGCCCAATGCCTATAATTTGAACAATTTTGGTAGAGGTCCACTAGACAAAGCTACATACCAAATATCAAAGACCTGGGCCTTCTGGTTTCTGATAAGAAGCGTTTCCCTATATAAGTCTATGTAAAAACAGTGGGCCCTAGGGCGGGGAATTTTTGGGCTCCAGGGCTATAATTTGAACAACTTTGGTAGTGGTCCACTAGACGAAGCTTCATACCAAATATCAAAGACCTGGGCCTTATGGATTCTGATAAGAAGATTTTTAAAGCTTTTCCCTATGTAAGTCTATGTTAAACCAGTGAACACCAGGGCGGGGGCATTTTGGGCCCCATGGCTATAATTTGAACAATTTTGGTAGAGGTCCACTAGATGAAGCTACATACCAAATATTAAAGACCTAGGTCTTCTGGTTTCAGACAAGAAGATTTTGAAGGTTTTTGTTAATTTTCCCTTTTGGCCACCATAGCAACCAGAGATTTCCATGGAATCGAATTCTTTGAATAACTTTGAAAGAGGGCCACCCAAGGATCATTTCTGCTAAGTTAAGTTAGAAACCATCCAGTGCTTTAGGAGGCAATGTTATTTAAAGAAATTCGGGACGGACATACAGACGACAACGACGACTCGGGTGAACTAAAAAAAAAGTGGCCTTCACCAGGGTCGAACCTACAACTTTCAGATTGCCAGTCCAACATATTCACTAGGCTACAGAGGATTCTACTAACTGGATCTGAAAAATAATAGTGTTATACAATAAAAATAATTATCGGCTGTTTCTGTGAATATCTTACAATGCGTACTAATTTGCATAAGCTGACCAAGGCTCAAAGTTCTTACTCAGTTTTATACAATTTACTTGCACATCCAACAAAATTTGTTGTAAACCTTAATAACAAGAGGGCCAAGATGACCCTGAATCGCTCACCTGATTTTTAGGGTATCTATTTTTAGTCGGTGAATTCACGAAGTGAATTCGCAGACTATAGCGATCGTACAGATGGCATTTCTCACTCTACGTCTATTTAATGTTTTTTGAAAACCTTATAGCTATCGTATTTGTGCTTTCGCCTTATTACTAACTGTATATAATACCACTGCATGAGAAAAAATAGATCTTGAAAAAATTCGATCAACTAGGAACAGGTTCCCGGCCTTTGTTAAAAGCTGACATTTTTCTTTCTTGCTTTCTTTCTTTCTTTCTTTCTTCAAGTTTAAGGGAAAAAAACAATGAAAGTACTAAAACGGTCATTAAAGTTTCGTCTGCTTCAATCATTAATGAATGTTCTAAAAATAAGGCATAGTATATGCCGTGTACTTTAATACAATCCAGACCTTCTTATCGTTTCACATAATTAATATTATCTAACACTTCAGTATTACAATAAGATTGTTCATAAACATTGCCTTGCCAATGGGATTCTACACAAGAAATATATAGAACTTGAAGAAAGTGATGAAATGATGGACGTAAAGTGTTTTAAAATCGAAATAAAGCTTAAAAAGGCTACAACCAGCTCATGCGCCGGTCAACATTACGAAAACACGGATATTCAAATATATTGAAAATTTAAATACTCAGAAATGTAAATTTTCAGATGATGTGAGGCGGTTCTAACGAGTACTAACAATATATGTTTTTGAGCAGAAATATAAAAAAATAATGTTTACCCCTGTAAACCCTAGTTTTACTACACGAATTGGGGATTTAAAGTGGTCAAAATTATATAAGCGTGTTTAGGTGATAAATAATTCACCGACTTTGAGGGTTTTCAACCCTTTGATAAGTTCTAGCAGACATCGTGTTCAACGTATCAGACTGTTTTAGTTATAGGAGCTTTTTTCGTGACGTACTTCCGGTTCTAAAAATAGAACGGGAAAAGCCCTGGCCGTCATCTGTCGTATTGCTTCTAAGGCAGTGGGACAGATAAAGTGTTAATTACAGCGTAAAACAGTAGAACTCTTTTAAACTTTTGGCGAATTCTAATGTAAGATAAAGGGAGAAACAACGATATGCTGCCAGATGTGAAATTTCGCATTACGAAAATGATATATTGTACAGAGGACCCAACAGGGTCCTCTCTCTCTCTCTCTCTCTCTCTCTCTCTCTCTCTCTCTCTCTCTCTCTCTCTCTCTCTCTCTGCGCACCATTAATTAGCGAGTGCAGGCAAATGTAAATTACAGTTTGCCGTTAAATGACGCCACGTCAACCGACATGTAGCGTGTCAACAACGTCGTGTCTACATCAAACCAGCTTCAAAGCGATGCATTGAATTTGACATTGCAACGTCGATAAAACGTCAGAACGTTGCTTTGGCGACAATACGGCGTTGCTTAATAAAATGTCATTTGCCCAGTGCTCGGACCCATCAAGACTCAGTGGGATTGGAACATTAAATTCAAAACATACGTAGAACACCCTTTCAGTGCATAAGAATGAAACACTCCTTCGCAAGTGCCAGATTTTTATAGTAAAATCTGGTAGATTTGTAGATTTGTTCAACCTGCCCAGTCCTTAGGTCTACTACATTAACCCATTTGGCTCCGGAAACCCCAAAAGGGGTAAGTGACACACAGTGCAGGCCCAGATCAGACGCCGCAGTATGCAGCGTCTGATCAGGGCCTACACTGTTTGCAAAAGTTTGGCCATTTTCCAAATAAATTTTGAAGAAAACACTACCTGACACCCCTAAATTTTTTAAAATGACTCCTGCTATATATAAGGAGGAAGATTCCATTTGGTACAAAAAGGGTTATGGGCTTCTTGGATAAAGGGATCAGTCAAACCGCTCTCTCATCTCAACGGTCACGTGACATTGAAGTGAATTGGAGTGGTTGTCGACGGCATGACGTCGAGCCAACGTTGTCTCGAGCCCGTCTGTAAGTCCACTCATTAGTTTTTTTTTTCCGACTGTCAGTATGTTTATTTGTCTGCCTAACAGTTCGTCCGATCGTCTGTTAGTCATTCATTCAGTCAGTCGGTCTGTGTGTCGTCTGTCTAATGTCAGTTTGTCAGTCAAACCTCTCTCTCTCTCTCTCTCTCTCTCTCTCTCTCTCTCTCTCTCTCTCTCTCTCTCTCTCTCTCTCTCTCTCTCTCATGCCAACGGCCATGTGACAAAGAAGTGAGGTGAGTTGGAGTGGGTGTCGACGGCATGACATCGAACCAACATTGACTCAACGTCCCTCCGTCAGATAGATAGATAGATAGATAGATAGATAGATAGATAGATAGATAGATAGATAGATAGATAGATAGATAGATAGATAGATAGATAGATAGATAGATAGATAGATAGATAGATAGATAGATAGATGGATGGATGGATGGATGGATGGATGGATGGATGGATGGATGGATGGATGGATGGATAGATAGATAGATAGATAGATAGATAGATAGATAGATAGATAGATAGATAGATAGATAGATAGATAGATAGATAGATAGATAGAAAGAAAGAAAGACTTGGATAGCGAATAAAACGAAAGTTACGTAAAAACTTATTGTGTAAGTAAGCTTTCGTGAATAACGGTATCTCAAGCCATTGACATGGGTGATTCACAAAAAGATTTTCGTCAATTAAAAACGGATTTAGGATAAATGAATTTCGGTCATAAAAGCGAAATATCATTCTTTCCTTCCCGAAGCATTATTTCAATGAAAACGGATTTTCTCTAAAAATGTCTGAATATTGTTAGTATTTTAAGTTCCGCCAATGTATTTGAATAGCGATGGCCGTTTCAATTGACGGCCAGTACTTTGCGCATGCGCAAAAATGACGTCATAAACGGAATTCCTAAAACTTCCTATTTTGAAAGAGGGTCACCTGAGCAACATTCCTGTGAAGTCTGAATTAAACTGGACAAAAGGCAAAGGAGGAGTTGTCACTTTAAGGGTTTTCTATTTTAGATCTGGCGGCCACCTTGTCCATCTTGTTCATCCAAGTGGAACCTCTTTAGCAATTATAGTAAGCAACATTCCTGTGAAGTTTGAACAACTAGTCATGCTTGTCATTTGTACCAAATTTCAAGTTTCTAGGTCTAGTAGTTCCCGAGAAATCTTTGACGGAAAATTAATGTTAACACACACACACACAGACTGACAGACAAACGGAAAAGACAAAAACTATATACCCCCATGGCATACATAGTATGCCGGGGGTATAAAGATGTTCATGTGAATACGTTTAGTTTTCAATTTTCTGTGCCAGGCAGAGGATCATAAAAACATGACGAGTGTTCAACTTGACTTTTTATTTATTTATTTTTGTGTGAAGAATTCTAAAATATAACAATTCTGAAAATACAAACTTCTAAAGTTAAACTAACAGTAGCAGGTGGCATTTAACTTCTTCATGACTGAGCTTTGCTATGTAATTTCCAACAACTAGAGGCCAAAGTTGGCCAGAAATCGCTCACCTGAATTAGGCTGATCATGATATGTCTCATTGTGCCATGGGATACCAGAACAGAAAGATTTTAGCAATTCTGAATCTCCATGTCCCCACAATGCCTCCCATCAAGTTTTAGCTCTATCCGATTTTTAATTTGGGAGGAGATGTCGATAGCCACCGTGGTGGCCATCTTGGATATTGGGATAGAAAGATTCTGAATTTCTATGTCACCCCGATGCCTCACATCAAGTTTCAGCTCAATCCGACTTGTTGTTTAGAAGGAGATGTCATTTGAACAATTTCAAGATCTTGAATAATGGACCAGAATGATTTTAGCAATTCATGTCAACCCAATGCCTCCCATGAAGTTTCAGAGCCATTCGACTTTTGGTTTGGGAGGAGGATAACGAACCAGAATGATCTTAGCAATTCTGAATCTCCATGTCATTCCGATGCCTCCAATGAAGTTTCAGCACAATCCGACGTTTGGTTTGGCAGGAGATGTTATTTAAAGAATTTCAAGATGGCTTCCATGGTGGCCATCTTGGGTAACGGACTGGAACGATTTTAGCAATTTTGAATCTCCATGTCACCCCAATGCCTCAAATCAAGTTTCAGCTCAATCTGACTTTTGGTTTGGGAGGAAATGTTGTTTAAGCTATTTCAAGATGGCTTCCATGGTGGCCATCTTGGATAATGGACCGGAACGATTTAAGCAATTCTGAATTTCCATGTCACCCCGATGCCTCACATCAAGTTTCAGCTCAATCTGACTTTTGGTTTGGGAGATGTCGTTTAAAGAATTTCAAGATGGCTTCCATGGCGGCCATCTTAGTTAATGGACCGGAACAATTTAAGCAATTCTGGATCTTTATGTCACCCCGATGCCTCCCATGAAGTTTCAGCTCAATCTGACTTTTGGTTTGGAAGGAGATGTCGTTTAAAGAATTTCCAGTTCCAGATGGCTGCCAAGGAGTTTAAAAAGTGGTCAGACAGAATCGAACGAATCGCCCTGGATCGCTCAACTGATCCATATTGTACAATGGAATGGTAGGCAATATAAGGTGTATTCCTATGGTTTTCTATTTTTAGCTCTGGTGGCTTTCTTGTTCAGTGAAACAAAATGGCTTGTGCAATTTGGTAGAAGGTCACCCAAGAAATATTCCTGTGAAATTATTTCAAAATCTATCAAGCTGTTTAGGAGTAGAAGTTGCTTAAAGGTTTTTCTATTTTTAGCTCTGGTGGCCATTTTGTTTAGCAGAGTGGAATGATTTGATCAATTTTGGTAGAGGGTCACCCAAGGAACATTCTTGTGAAATTATTTCAAAATCCACCCAGCAGTTTAGGAGGAGAAGTTGCTTAAAGGTTTTTCTATTATAAGCTCTGGTGGCTAATTTGTTTAGCGGAGCGGAACCGTTTGAGCAATTTTGGTACAGAGTCTCCAAAGGAACAGTCCTGTGTAATTATTTCCAAAATCCACCAAGCGGTTTAGGAGGAGTAGTTGCTTAAAGGTTTTTCTATTTTTAGCTCTGGCGGCCATTTTGTTTAGCGGAGTGGGACAGTTCGAGCAATTTTGGTAACGGTCACCCAAGGGACATTCCTGTGAAATTATTTCAAAATCTACCAAGCCGTTTATGAGAAGTTGCTTAAAGGTTTTTTTTTTCTATTTTTAGCTCTGGTGGCCATTTTGTTTAGCGGAGCGGAACTGTTTGAGCAATTTTGGTAGAGGGTCACTAGATATGGTACATACCAAATATCAAAGAAGTGGGCCTTCTGATTTCTGATAAGATGATTTTTAAAGCTTTTCCTTATATAAAGTCTATGTAAAACCAGTGAGCCTCCAGGGTTATACTTTGAGCAACTTTGGTAGAGGTTCACTAGACAAAGCTGCATACCAAATATAAAAAACCTGGGCCTTCTGGTTTCTGACAAGAAGATATTTAAAGCTTTTCCCTATATGAGACTATGTAAAACCAGTGGGCTTTAGGGCGAGGGCATTTTGGACCCCAGGGCTATAATTTGAACAACTTTGGTAGAGGTCCACTAGACAAAGCTACATACCAAATATCAAAGACCTGTGCTGCCTGGTTTCAGACAAGAAGATTTTTGAAGCTTTTCCCTATATAAAGCTATGTAAAACCAGCGGGCCCTGGGGCGGGGGCATTTTAGGCTCCAGAGCTATAATTTGAACAACTTTGGTAGAGGTCCCCTAGACGAAGCTACATACCAAATATCAAAGACCTCGGCCTTCTGGTTTCAATTGAGGAGATTTTTAAAGCTTTTCCCTATATAAGTCTATGTAAAACCAGTGGGCCCTGGGGTGGGTGCATTTTGGGCTCCAGGGCAATAATTTGAACAACTTTGGTAGAGGTCCACAAGACGAAGCTACATACCAAATATCAAAGACCTCAGCCTTCCTTTTTCTGACAAGAAAATTTTTAAAGCTTTTCCCTATATAAGTCTATGTAAAACCAGTGGGCCCTGGGGCGGGGGCATTTCGGGTTCCAGGGCTATAATTTGAACAACTTTGGTAGAGGTCCACAGGACAAAGCTACATACCAAAAATCAAAGACCTGGGCCTTCAAGTTTCTGACAAGAAGATTTTTAAAGCTTTTCCCTATAAAAGTCTATGTAAAACCGGTGGGCCCCGGAGCGGGGGCATTTTGGGCCCCAGGGCTATAATTTGAACAACTTTGGTAGAGGTCCACTAGTCGAAGCTACATACCAAATATCAAAGACCTGGGCCTTCTGTTTTCAGACAAGATTTTTAAAATTTTCAGTTAAAAAATCTATTTTTAGCTCCTGTGACCTAGATGTGCAATGGACCGGAACCATTTGAACAACTTTGAAAGAGGACCAACTAAGGATCATTCCTGTGAAATTTGGTCAAAATCCAATTAGTGGTTTAGGAGGAGATGTCGTTTGAAGAAATTGTGCAGGACGGACGGAAAGTGATCACAAAAGCTCACCTTGCCACTACGTGGCAGGTGAGCTAAAAAGGAGTAAACCTTTTAAAAGCTACCAACTAATGTAAACATGAAATGGACCTTCGGCAAAGGTTGTCCATAAATGCTAGTCAAAGTAGAACCAAGGTTCTTAAACAACATCACAAAAATGCATCTATATATTTTTCACTGAGGTGATTCTAATTAGTACTGACAATTATGTTTTGAGTAGAAATATGAAAAATATCGGAATCTTTTATCTGAAATTTTTATCATTTTTTCGGAGGTAAAATTTTTAATATATTTGCATAGGCATGTTTTTGTAATGAAGTTCAAGAGCCTTTGGTGCTATTTCTGAACTTCATTTAGGGACCATCTGTCTTCAAAATTCATTGAAATTCTTCCTCAAAGTGGTAGCTTCAAAAGGTTTTAGCGTAGATATTAAGCAGTTAAAGAGCCTTGGAATGCCAAATGGCAACAATGACACATGATTCAGACAGTACAAATTTATAATAAGCAGCTTTAAGATCTCAACTACCTACTACAGTAACTAAAAAATACAAACATTTCAGATAAGACGCATATTTCAACATCTAAAATCTGAAACTAAACCCGATCTTACATTCGACTTCTTCTGTAAGGATCACTTCAATGGGACAAAATGGTCAAACATGGAATGCAGATTACAATTTTGCAACTCTCTACTGCTAAATAAAACCGAAGAAGAAAGAATTGCTCAAAATTTATAAAATGCTATATGAGGGTTACGACAGAGCTACAGATAATGATGCAAAAATCAACTTAAATCCACAACATCTCAGTTGTTTCTCAACCAATGTCTATGTTTGACCAATCACCAGAATCCTCATTTCTCAGCCGAATTCTTTGTTTAACCTCTGTTTAGAACTGTCTTGAACAACATTTCTTATGGGTGGTCAAACATAGGAATCTGTTTACATTTCAAAAACAAGCCTACTCAAACTTCCTTAAGATTTTATCTCCAAAAAATGAAAATTTTCAGATAAAAGATTGATATTTTTTCATATTTCTGATCTAAAAATCGATTGTGGGTACTCACAAGTAACACCTTGTTAGAGTACCCACAATCTATGTTTTCGAGCAGAAATAAGAACAATAACGTATACTCCTGTAAACCCCAGTTTTACTATATAAAAAGGTTTCAGGGGGTCAAAATTATATTGGCGTGTATTTGTGATGAAAACAACAGGGATGAGAACAGTATTTCATTAACAAGACGCTCAATGAGCCTAAACCGCTCACCTGAGGAACTTAAGTTTTAACAATTCACAGACTTGACTACTAAATCTGCTAATAGAATCCAGCCCATTGACCCTTACAGGATATAAGTCATGATTATTGCATTGCATTCCAAGTTTGAGACTTCTAGCTTCTATAGTTCCTGAGAAATCTTTGACGAAAATTTAACATTGGTCAAAATGGAGAGAAAGAAGAATGAAAGAACAGATGAACAAATAAGCTGAGAAAGCCCAATGTCTCTTACACAAAATAAGTCATCATTATTCTATTGAATACCAAATTTGATGCTTCTAGCTTTTATAATTCCTGAGAAATCTTTGATTAAAAATTTAACATTGGTCTATTATCTCTATATAGAGAGAAAGAAGAATGAAGGAACAAATGAACCAGACTAGCTCCAAAACCTAATGCAGCCTTTCCCCTTGCCCAATGGTGCTACACATAAAATTTAAACAAGATTGGTCGACTCCCTTCTGAGATATGCATCATTGAAAGTGTGGACGACGGAAGGACAGACGACGGACTCCGGAGCCTTGGTATACTATCGGCTCACTGGAGCCTTTGGCTCAGGTGAGCTAAAAATTCAAGTCGCTATTTCTGTCACAACATTTTCCCTACGTTAAGTATATGGGCAATTTTTTTTGTCTCTCAAGGTCACGTAACTCCGAGGTCAATATTCCGATTCGGCCCAAAATCGAACTTAACCGAGATTTTATGCCTGTCCTCGTTACCTGCAAGTTTGAAGCTGATATGAATAAAAATAAAGTTGCTATCGTGGTCACAACGTATTTTTTTATGCTCAAGGGCAGGTAACTCCAAGGCAAATATTCCGATTCGGCCCAAAATCGAATTTAACCGAGATTTTATGTCTGTCCTCGTTACCTGCAAGTTTGAAGCTGATCTGAAAAAAAAATTCAAGTCGCTATCGTAGTCGCAACATTTTCCCTAATTAAGTCTATGGGCAAATTTTTTGTCGCTCAAGGTCACGTTACTCCGAGGTCAATATTCCGATTCGGCCCAAAATTGAACTTAACCGAGATTTTATGCCTGTCCTCGTTACCTGCAAGTTTGAAGCTGATATGAATAAAAATAAAGTTGCTATCGTGGTCACAACGTATTTTTTTATGCTCAAGGACAGGTAACTCCAAGGCAAATTATCCGATTCCGTCCAAAATCGAACTTAACCGAGATTTTATGTCTGTCCTCGTTACCTGCAAGTTTGAAGCTGATCTGAAAAAAATTCAAGTCGCTATCGTAATCACAACATTTTCCCTATGTAAAGTCTAAGGGCAAATTTTTTGTCGCTCAAGGTCATGTAACTCCGAGGTCAATATTCCGATTCGAACTTAACTGAGATTTTATGCCTGTCCACGTTACCTGCAAGTTTGAAGCTGATCTGAATAAAAATAAAGTTGCTATCGTGGTCACAACGTATTTTTTTATGCTCAAGAGCAGGTAACTCCAAGGCAAACAATCCGATTCGGCCCAAAATCTAACTTAACCGAGATTTTATGTCTGTCCTCGTTACCTGCAAGTTTGAAGCTGATCTGAAAAAAAATTCAAGTCGCTATCGTAGTCACAACATTTTCCCTATGTTAAGTCTATGGGCAAATTTTTTGTCGCTCAAGGTCACATAACTCCGAGGTCAATATTCCGATTCGGCCCAAAATCGAACTTAACCGGGATTTTATGCCTGTCCTCGTTACCTGCAAGTTTGAAGCTGAACTGAATAAAAATAAAGTTGCTATCGTGGTCACAACGTATTTTGTCATGCTCAAGGGCAGGTAACTCCAAGGCAAATAATCCGATTCGGCCCAAAATCGAACTTAACCGTGATTTTATGTCTGTCCTCGTTACCTGCAAGTTTGAAGCTGACCTGAAAAAAATTCAAGTCGCTATCGTAGTCATAACATTTTCCCTATGTTAAGTCTATGGGCAAATTTTTTGTCGCTCAAGGTCACGTAACTCCGAGGTCAATATTCCGATTCTGCCCAAAATCGAACTTAACCGAGAATTTATGCCTGTCCTCGTTACTAGCTACAGTGATGACAACATTTTCCCCATGTTAAGTCGATAGGCAATTTTTCGGGCGCTCAAGGGGACGCAACTCTTGAATTATCTGATTCGGCCCAAAATCGAACTTGACCGAGATTTTATGCCTGTACTGGTTATCTGCAAGAATGAAGTCGATCAGAAAAAAATTGACGGAGCTAGAGTGATGACAAGCTTTTTCCTATGTGAAGTCTATGGGAGCTAGATGTTGCCATGGCAACCAGAGTTCCACTCAGATCTGCCTGAAAACCTAATGAAGCCTTTCCACTTGCACAATAATGCGACACATGAAATTTGATCAAAGTTGGCCAAGTAGTCTTTAAGATATACATTTTTGAAATTCCCATTAACCCTAATGCAAAAACACACAAGGGCAGGTAACTCCTAAGTGAATGATCCGATTCTGCCAGTTATCGAACTTGACCGAGATTTCATGGCTGTGCTGGTTATCTGCAAGAATAAAGCCAATCTGAAAATAATTGAAGCAGCAATGGTGATGACAACATTCTCCCCATGTTAAGTCAATAGGCAATTTTTTCAACACTCAAGGGCACGTAACTCCTGAGTGAATAATCCGATTCAGCCCAAAATCGAACTTGATCGAGATTTCATGCCTGTCCTCGTTATCTGCAAGAATGAAGTCGATCAGAAAAAATTGACAGAGCTAGAGTGATGACAAGCTTTTTCCTAACGCTCAAGGGCACGTAACTCCTGAGTGAATAATCCGATTCAGCCCAAAATCGAACTTGATCGAGATTTTATGCCTGTCCTCGTTATCTTCAAGAATGAAGTCGATCAGAAAAAAATTGACGGAGCTAGAGTGATGACAAGCTTTTTCCTATGTTAAGCCTATGGGAGCTCTTTGTTGCTGTGGCAACCAGAGTTCTCATCCGATCTGCACGAAAACCTAATACAGCCTTTCCCCCTACCTGATGATGGTTCATATGAAATTTGATCAAGGCCGGCCCACTGGTTCCAGAGATATACTTCGTTGAAAGTGTGGACGACGGACGACGGACGCCGGCTCGTGGTATACTAATACCTCACATGAGCCTTCGGCTCAGGTGAGCTAAAAAAGAGGAAATCCATACAAGAAAAAAGGAAACCCCTATACCCCCAATGGAAAGACTCAGATTTGGACATACTGAAGGAAATCTGGTAATTTTTATTTCAGCAAATTCCAGTGAAAAAAGCAGAAATCCTCTAAAAAAGATGAAAATTCTCATCCCTGAAACAAGATATTGCTGATTCGATTAAAAAATATGCATCTTATCTGGAATTCTTTTGAATGCCAGCCTACTTCACATTCATATAACTTCTCGAAAAATATACAGTTTAGAAATTGAATGATCCTTTTTAACACTAGAAGTCAACTCAGTCACATGTTTAAAATATTTACATGCATTTTATAAATGGATTAATTGCAGTTATAGTAAATCTATTCTAGGAATGTAACAGTTTCAAGTCAGTTGAGAACCAGGAATAGCCTTTTGTTATTACTATTTTTTTCACAATATTTAAATACTGTATACGGTTTTATACCAATGATACACAGCTTCATTTATGTCTATTATTTACAGAAAATATTTACTCTACCAAAGTGACATGGGCTAAAGATGAACAGAGCTCAAAATAATATGGATGCCTAAATAAACTCAAATCTGCAATATTTCAGTTGTTACTGAACCAGTGTCTACAACTGACCACTCGTTTGAATCATCTTGTTATATTGTCTAGACGATTCTAATGAGTTAGTGGTAAAACACTGAAATTGGATGGGTAATAACGATTTTAGATTTTGAAATACACACCTTATCTGGAGCCCTGATTCAGAGGTGGCAAATTTTTGGGTTTGAGGAGGAAAAAAAACTATCAATTTTTTAACAGTTTCTTTTTATTCAGGTTTACTATGAGTCAACTGACAATAAAACAAATAAAATTTCAGTTGTTCTAATACCGGCAAACTTCATAAAAAACCTTACAAAGCACGGTTTATTGCAAATTCTAGTTCTTGCACTACCACTGAACTTTCTAAATTATTAACTTCCTGTCTTACTGCTATTAAAACGCATGTAATTAAATATTGTGATAAAGTCTTTGAAAGATCAGGAAGAAATCTGTTTTGGTCTATAAAAAATTCGAATGAGGTTTTAAATAAATTGAAATCTAGACAGTTTCGTGCTTCTAGTCTGTCTACCTACGATTTTTCCACTCTTTACACTACACTTCCTCATAATCTTATAAAAGAAAAGCTTAGTGATTTAATTGAATGGGCTTTTCACAGAGAAGATTCTCTCTATCTTGCATGTAATGTCAGAAATGCATTTTTCTGTTCTAAAGAGCATAAGAATTATACACTTTGGTCATGTCAGAAAGTGTGTGATGCCCTCACCTTTCTACTTGACAATATTTATATTAGATTCGGTACTAAGTTATTTAGACAAATTGTGGGTATTCCGATGGGTACTAATTGTGCACCTCTTGTGGCTGATCTGTTCTTGTATTGTTATGAAAGAGACTTCATTTTGTCGCTTTCAATTGATAACCAATCTGAAATTATTGAAGCTTTTAGCTCTACTTCTAGATATTTAGATGATTTATTAAATATTGATAATACCTATTTTGATGGTTTGGTCAGTCAAATTTACCCCCTAGAACTTCAGTTAAATAAAGCAAATTCTTCTGATACCGAGGCCCCGTTTTTGGATTTACATCTATCTATTGTAGATGGATTTGTTTCGTGCAAAATTTATGATAAACGCGATGACTTTGATTTTGAGATTGTAAATTTTCCTTTTTTGGATGGTGATGTTCCTCGTGCGCCATCCTATGGCGTTTATATTTCGCAATTAATTCGATTTGCTAGAGTGTGTAGTCATGTAACTGACTTCAACACTCGTAATAAATTATTAACGGCTAAACTTCTTAATCAGGGTTATCGGTACCATAAACTACGCAAAGCCTTTTCAAAATTTTATAGACGCCATTCTGATTTAATTTCAAAATTCAATATTGGACTTAAATCTCTTCTGCAACAAGGTCTATCGGAACCCGAATTTTATGGTGACTTAGTATATAAATTCAGAAAAATATATAACCGCAATGACTTCAGCACCCAATTTCGTAAAATCATTCTTCGATATAAAAAGATTGGGTACAACATGGATATTATACGACAGACTGCATGCATGGTAGTTAACCCAATCACGGTTGGCAACTTTGCTTCCCTCTTTAATTGTACGCCGGTGGGTCAGGCCTCAGATTCTATGACGGCTCCAACGTAAAGGCTTATTGAAAATTAAAGAGATAATGTTGGTTGGTGCCTGATGCTCTGTCTCTGGTCGGGCTCATCGGAGTCTAACTGTTGGTTTTCTTTTGCTCCTGCATTTCAGTGGTTTCTTGCTGTCGAGTCCTCACCGTTGTCTCACCTCTGTCATTCTTTGATTTCTGTGTTCACGGAGATGTTGCACTGATGAGTTAGGAGGCCTTCATGCGGACTGAACAAATTATTTGTCTAAATCGCGACGGAAGTAAGGGCGAGGATTGTGGCCACGTAAAATCGATTTAAGCCCCCCAGTGGAAGTCTTCCACTGACCGTTCCAAGGCGGCTCTTCTGTGGCGATTTATTTATGTTGTTGTTTGTTACTTACTGTGTGTATCACTTGTGTCTTTTAATTTTGGATGGCCATATGGCCATTTTGTGGGAAAGTAACTGTCCATATGGCCTTCCTTTGTTTAGGTTTCCATTATGGTCTGGTCGCTTAATGTTTGTATTTCTTTCCCTTTGGTGTCTTTTATGGATGGAGTAAGTTAATTGTATCAATTCCTGATCTTTGTTTTACTTCTACTTTGACTCCAATTTCAAATCTGTTAGTATCAAAAAAAAATCCATATTTCTATAGGTATGTTAGAGCACTGCTGTGAAATTTTCAACTATATAAAAGTTCATGTTGTGTCGACAATCACCAATTTATTTGCTGTATTCTAACCATTATTCCAAATTTCTCAATAACACCTAAGAGATGTAGAGGGAACACTAATATACACTTTACAGATTAAGTTTATATGGCAAAATGTGTTGACTTTAAGTAGATCCTGCCACGTCCGAGATATGGCATTGTAACGCCACTTATTGTCCACACAACGCTTATTATCCACGTGAGTGGCAACGCTTATTGTTCATTTTGCCAAACTGACAATAGGCGTTGATCATTAAGATCAGAACACAGTATCAACGGCTAATGTCAACTTTTGGTAAGTATTACAATGGTTACGTCTTGATCAGAATTAACATGCTATGGTGATTCGGGCTCTCATCAGGATACATTTAAATCTGGGCCTATTTCACGGTCCAGTGATTTTGCCTTATATCTTGAAGACTTTTTTATATATGCATACCGTACTTCAGAATTATGAGTATGACCAGACATTTGACCTCAAAATAAATACGAGTCAGTATGATCAGACATTTGACCTCAAATTAAATGTAGGTCACTGGACTATGAAATATAGGTCATGATGACCTTCGATTCATGATCCATAAGTCAGTGTCACAAGGCTGACCAAAGTCCTACAAACTGGCTGCCTAAGTTGTTTTCAGAACAGAAAAGTAGAAAAAAAATACACACACACACACACTTTTAAAAGGTGTTCTAGAATTTGATGTCTAGCCCCATCCCGGGACATCAACAGTGAGGCCAGAAGTCAAGGAATGAAAGCTGGCTCTCCTGGGTACTTATGGTCCAAATATGAATGCTTTCTGATGAGTTGCAGTCAAGATATGAACTTTTGAAAAAATAGCACCTTGAAGTTGAGTATATTTTAAAATGACATGGTGAACAATAAGCATTGCAAGTGCAATGTTTATTGTCTAGATGAACAATAAGCGTTGTAATCGCAACGCTTACTGTCCAATGTGAACAATAAGAGTTGCAGTCACAACGCTTAATGTTCATATGGACAAGAAGCGTTGTGTGGACAATAAGTGGCATTACATGGCATCTAGCCTGGTCAATACTTTTTGTTGTGTCTATGGTTGGAATTCCATGACTCAATTCAACAGTAACGTCATATTAAAAAACAAAAAAGAGAACCATGATGGTTCTATATCGATCGCTCCCCTTAGAACTCAAGCAAAATAAGGGTAGTTGGCTCAGAGAACCATTAAGTTGGACGATTTGGATTTTTTGATTGCTAGGAAATCAATTTTAACTGAGGAATCCAAAAAGAATATATGTCAGGAACTAGCTTTAAACTGTTCAAACTGTTGGTGAAAAAATACAACCATGAAAGTTACTCATGTGAACTTAGATCAAATCAATCTCTCCCAATACTAAGTTTTCACCAAATGTGGGCATGGTGGCTATCTTGATCATGTGACCTGGACCGAATGTATATACTTTCTTTCCCCTCTGCCAGAAGGCTGCATATGAAATTTAATTGAAACTAGCCCAGTAGTTTCGGCAAGAAAGCCCTTTGAAAATGTTGACCAAAGTGACCTTTCGTAAAGGTCATTTATTTAACATTGATCAAGGTTGAAGTTAATTGCACTTCCATGACATAGACTATAATAGCAACAGAATGCACTATTTTGGCTTTTCCCATTTAAAAGTCTAAGGGACCAAATTTGACCTTGTCATAAAATAGGTCCTCAATCTAGGGTCATCATTTATATAAACTTTGTAGTACTAGTCCCAGATGCTACATGCCGAATTGCAAGCTAATTGGTCTGGTGGTTCTGGAGAAGATTTTTTTTAAGGTTTTTACCATATATGGGCATGGCGGCCATCTTGGTCATGTGACCTGGACCGAATGTATCGACTTTCTTTCCACCTCTACCTGGAGGCTGCATATGAAATTTAATTGAAATTAGCCCAGTAGTTTCAGCAAGGAAGCCCTTTGAAAATTTTGACAAAGTGACCTTTGGCCAAGGTCGTTAAATGACCTTGACATTTAGCATTCATCAAGGCTGAAGTTAATTGCATTTCCATATAAAAAGAGACTATAATAGCAACAGAAAAATGCACTATTTTGGCTTTTCCCATTCAAAAGTCTAAAGGACCAAATTTGACCTGGCCATAAAATAGCTCAAAGTCAACCTGGGATCATCATTTATACAAACTTTGTTGAACTAGAGTCCCAGATGCTACATACCCAATTGCAGGCCAATCAGTCTTCTAGAGAAGATTTTTTGAAGGTTTTTACCATATATGGGCATAGCGGCCATCTTGGTCATGTGACCTGGACGAAATTTATAAACTTTCTTTCCCCCTCTGCCTGGAGATTGCATATGAAATTTAATTGGATTTGGCCTAGTAGATTCTGAAGAGAAATCCTTTGAAAATGATGACAGACCATGGACAACGGACGGCCGATGGAGGCTACCACCCTATAAGCTCCCCCGGAGCCCTTGGCTCAGGGGAGCTAAAAAACAAATATCTACAAAATAATTTCATTCCTTGCTGACATGTATTACATGCAAACTTACTTATCTGCATTCGAGCTCAAGGGAATGTAATTGTGAAACCAGTTGTGAGATTTATGCCATTTTTTTTTAGATTTTTATGTGTTTGTAAAATGGGGGTGGGGGACGGGTGTCCATGTTGATTAAGTAAATTTCACAAAAAGAGATGTAACTCTGGCAATATTTGACACAGCCAGCCCATTAGTTATTCAGCATATCTTCACATAGTCAGGGTACTGCCTCCATGGGTCAAATGGTTCTCAAAATATCATGCCCGAAAATTTTTATCATAGGCCATTTTTAACAAGATAAAAAGAGAAATAATTTCATTATCAACAGCTTAATAAAAAAAAAAACAAAGAAAAATACAAGTTTGATAATGTTTCATATAGAATTTGCACAAAAAGTTTCAGGGTCCCATGTCAATGGGTTTCCAGGATACAGAGGGTCTTGTTTACTAAGCTCTATTTTTACAAAAAAAATGGGCATAACTCTCACAATATTTGACACAGCCAGCCTAAAAGTTAATCACCACATCTTCACATGGTCAGGATACCGTATTTACAAAATATCAACTTCAATGGTCAAACAGTTCTCAAGGTATCGTGTCCGCAAAATTTTATCATAGACACCCCCACCCTCTTTACAAGTCAAAAAATAGCCATCGGAAGAGATGGCAAATCCCCCGACCAAAAGCCAATATGGCCTTCAGAAGATTGTTCACCAATAGAAAGTGCACCAGAATTAAACCAGCAATATATCACAAAAGTATTGCAGTTATGGCCATCACAAGATTATAGTGTCAGAGGAGATAATGAAACAAGAGGCCCATGGGCCACGATGCTCACCAGAGCTCAGGCAGGCACTGCCCACTGGCGGCCATGTATGGTTTTAATTAATTGATTATAAAGTCTCCCAAATGAACCCCCATTTCATGAGGACTCTGTATCTGAAATATAAGGCCTTTTATGAAGTGGAGGGGTGGGAGATGACCCAACAGAGCCCAATTTGATATCATTGAATGCATCTTATCATAAGAAACAAGAAAATATATGGTTTATGGATGGGGGGCGGGGATCTTAACGGTTTCTGAGATATTGGGCCTTTTATGAAGTGGTGGGGATGGGGAATGGCCCCGGCACATCCCAAGAGACCCCCAGGTTGGTGTCTCTGAATGCATTTTATCATAAAAAACAAGAATGTATATATGGTTTAGGGGTGGGAATCTGATAGGTTTCTGAGATTTATCGCCTTTTATGAAGTGGCAGGGTGGGGCATAGCCCCAGCACACCCCCGAAGACCCCTAGGTTGGACTCATTGAATGCGTCTTATCATAAAGAACAAGAATATATATGGCTAAGGGGTGGGGATCTTAACGGTTTCTGAGAATTTGGGGCCTTTTATGGAGTGGAAGGGTAAGAAAATGGCCCGGGCACATCCCAGAGGACCCCCAGGTTGGTGTAACTAAATGCGTCTTATCATAAGAAACAAGAATATACCGTATTCCTCCCATTTAGCGCCCCGGGCGCTTAAAAAATTGGAAAAAGAGGGGGTGCTTATAAGAGACAAAAATATTACCAAAACAGAGTTAAAAACCAATTACATGTAGAAGTTTTCCATTCTAATATGGTGGAACCATAACATGTAAAGTACCTAGATAGCCAGGGGTTTAGAAATACCTTGCATGATACGATTTACAGCAGAAACGGTGATGACTGAAAGGCTGAAACCTTTCCTTTAGGTAAGCCAAAATAATTTTTCGTCCAACAGCAGAAGGGGCGCTTGTTATTTTGTTCTTGGAAAAAACAGTGAGGGGCGCTTATAGGAGCAGGGGCGCTTAATGGGAGGAATACGGTATATGGTTTTCGGGTGGGGATCTGAAAGGTTGCCGAGATATATTGCCTTTTATGAAGTGGAGGGGTGGGGCAATGGCGCATCCCGGGGGACCCCTAGGTTGGTATCACTGAATGCGTCTTATCATAAGAAACAAGAATATATATGGTTTTGAGTTGGGGATCTGAATGGTTTCTCAGATATATGGCCTTTTATGAAGTGGAGGGGGTGGGGCTGGGCCCTGACCCATCCCAGGGGGCCTCCAGGTTGGTGTCATTGAATGTGTCTTATCGTAAGGAACAATAATATATATGGTTTAGGGTGGGGATCTGTAAAGTTTCCGAGATATTGGGCCTTTTATGAAGTGGAGGGGATGGGGCAAGGCCCCGGCGCATCCCGGGGGCCCATAGGTTGGTGTCAATGAATGCATCTTATCATAAAGAACAAAAATATATATGGTTTAGGGGTGGGGGTCTAAATGGTTTCTGAGATATATGGCCTTTTATGTTGTGGAGGGGGTGGGGCATGGCCCCCGGGCATCCCGGGGCCCCCAGGTTAGTGTAACTGAATGTGTCTTATCATTAGGAACAAGAATATATATGGTTTAGGGGTGGGGATCTGTACGGTTTCCAAGATATTGGGCCTTTTATGAAGTGGAGGGGGTGGGGCAAGGCCCCAGCGCATCCGGGGGCCCCCAGGTTGGTGTCAATGAATGTGTCTTATCATAAGGAACAATAATATATATGGTTTAGGGGTGGGGATCTGTAAGGTTTTGGAGTTATGGCCATCACAAGGTTATATTGTCAGGGGAGATAATTAAAAAACCATGGCACCCAGAGTTGTGGTTCTTGTGCATGACACACAGTCTCGGCCTTGTGAACAACTGTGTCAGGTATCATAAACATATCTTAAAGGGTATTGGAGTTATGGCCATCACAAGGTAGTCACTCAATTTTATTTGAAGGGGAGATAACTCAAAAACCATGACAACCAGAGTTGTGGTTCTTGTGCATGACACGCCGTCTCAGCCTTGTGAACAACTGTGCCAGGTACCATCAACATACCTCAAAGGGTATTGGAGTTATGGCCATCACAAAGTAGTCATTCTATTTTATTAAAAGAGGAGATAACTCAAAAAGTATGCAATCCAGAGTTCTGGTTCTTGCGCATGACACGCCGTCTCAGCCTTGTGACCAATTGTGCCAAGAACCATCAATGAATCTCAAAGGGTATAGGAATTAGGGCCATCACAAGGTTGCGTCTACGGACGGACGGACGGACGCACGGACGGACGCCAGGCTGATCGCTATATCCCCCGAACCTATTCGGTCGGGGGATAAGCTATATCCCCCGAACCTATTCGTTCGGGGGATAAAAAGGAAATTATTTCATTATCAATGGCTTATTCCAAAAAAAAAATAATAATAATAAAATACATGTCTTGCTATTTTTTCATATAATATCTGCATATAAGTTTCAGGGACCTAGGCGAATCGGTTTCTAAGATACAGTGAGTCATGTTGAGATATCTTGAAAACAATACACATGGGTCAAATGGTTCTCAAAATATCACATCAGCAAAATTTTATGGTAGGCTTCCTTAAACAAGTTAAAACAAGAATTCCGCGGAAGGCGATATCGCACCTGCTTGGGGCAAGGTCAGTGGGACTGCATTAGCACATAAATTACAAATACAGAACTTTTCTCAGTCTGAATCATATCAAGGATAAACACTATGAATGGTTTAAAGGTTCTAAAAACTACAGTTGATGAAATAAAAAGGGCTGATGTAAAATCTGTCAAAGTAACTGGAGTGTGAAATATAGGCCAAGGTCACCAATTCAAGGTGTATGCTGAGTGGGCAAGCTAAGGAGAAACATTATTCAAGGTTTGAAGATTCTAGCAACTATAGTTTCTGAGATTTTGCAGGGTTGATGTAAAATCTGTCAAAGTCACTGGAGCCTGAAATATACGTCAAGGTCAATGTGCATGTTGAGTGGGCAGGTCAAGGAGAAACATTAGGCAAGGTATGATGGTTCTAGCAACTATAGTTGGTGAGATCGCAAGGGTTGACTTAAAATCTGTCAGTCATTGGAGTGTGAAATATTGGTCAAGGTCGCCAGGTCAAGGTGCATGGTGAGTGGGCTGGCCAAGGAGAAACATTATGCAAGGTTTGATGGTTCAGGTAACTATAGTTGATGAGATCGCAAGGGTCGCCATAAAATCTGTCTAAGTCACTGGAGCATGAAATATAGGTCAAGGTCACGGACACCGGATCAAGATGCGTGGTGAGTGGGCTGGTCAAGGAGAAACATTATGCAAGGTTTGATGGTTCCTTGCTGGTTCAGGTATCTATAGTTGATGAGATCGCATGGGTCGACGTAAAATCTAAGTCACTGGAGCGTAAAATATAGGTCAAGGTCACTGCGTCAAGGTGCGTGGTGAGTGGGCAGTTCAATGAGAAAACATTATGCAAGGTTTGATGGTTCCAGCATCTATAGTTGATAAGATCGCAAGGGTCGACATAAAATCTAAGTCACTGGAGCGTGAAATATACCGGTAATGTAAAATTTTGATGCAGTCAGCCTACAAGTTAATCAGCACTTCTACATTTTGTCAGGGTACTGTATACCTAATATCAATTTCATATATTAGATGGTTCTTGAGATATAGTATCCCCAACATTTTATCATAGCTCCCTATATAACAAGTTGAAAAGAGGAAAAATTTCGTGAGTAATGGATCAATCAAAAATGATTTCATTGTCAATGAATTAAGCAAAAAATAAAAAAAAAAAATGTCTGCTTATTTTTCATATACAATATGCATATAAAATTTCAAGATCCTAGGATAATTGATTTCCAAGATACAGGGGGTCGTGTTGACTAAGTTCAATTTTCACAAAAAGTGGCATAACTCTGGCAATATTTGATGCCGCCAGCCTAAAAATTAATCAGTACATCTTCACTTGGTCAGGGTACAGTCTACCAAATATTAACTCCATGGGTCAAGATATTGCGTCTGCATCATTTTATCATAGGCCCCCACCCCAATACCCCTCCACCCACCATACAAGTTTAAAAGGGATACTTCAGTTATTTATGGATTAATAATAATAATAATAATAATAAAAAAATATAAAAAAATGGGTCTGCTTATTTTTCATATAGAATGTGCATATAAAGTTTATGGGTCCTAGGCTAATTGGTTTCCAAGATACAGGGGTCTCTTTGAATTTTCACAAAAAGATGCATAACTCTGATAATATTTGATGCAGCAGCCAAAAAATTTACCAATACATCTTCACATGGCCAGGGTACTATATAAATAGGTCAAACTGTCATAGTCCCCCACCCCCAATACCAGTTGAAAAGGGAAATAATTCTGTTATTAATGGATTAATTAAAAACAAAAAAAAATATGGGTCTGCTTATTTTTCATATAGAATGTGCATATTAAGTTTCAGTGTCCTAGGCCAATTAGTTTCCAAGATACCGGGGGTCTCTTTGACAATGTCAAACTTGTCAAAAAGGGGCATAACTCTGGAAGTATTCGACGCAACATGCCCAAAAGTTAATCAGCGCATCTTCACATGGTCAGGGTACTGTGTACCAAGTTTCAACTCCATGGGTCACAACACATGACGCACGACGGACATTGACTGACCACAATAGCTCACCATGAGCACTTCGTGCTCAGGTGAGCTAACAAGAGGGCCATGATGGCCCTTTGGTTCGCTCACCTGATCCATATTGTACAAGGGAATGGTAGGCAATATAAGGTGTATTTCCATGGTTTTCTATTTTTAGCTCTGGTGGCCATATTGTTCAGCGAAACAAAACGGCTTGTGCAATTTTGGTAGAAGGTCACCCATGAAATATTCCGGTGACATTATTCCAAACCCCATCAAGCAGTTTAGGAGGAGAAGCTGCTTAAAGGTTTTTCTATTTTTAGCTTCGGTGGCCATTTTGTTTAGCAGGGTGGAACGGTTTCAGCAATTTTGGTAGAGGGTCACCCTAATTATTTCAAAATCCACCTAGCGGTTTTGGAGATGTTGCTTAAGGGTTTTTCTATTTTTTTTAGCTCTGGTGGCCATTTGTTTAGTGGAGCGAAAAGGTTTGAGCAATTTTGGTACAGAGCCTCCAAAGGAACATTCCTGTGAAATTATTTCAAAATCCACCTAGCGATTTAGGAGTAGTTGCTTAAAGGTTTTTCTATTTTAAGCTCTATTTTCTATTTTATGTCACAGGGAAATTTTAGATACTTAAAAGCTTTGTTTAATGCAAGTTAATTCTAATTATTTCAGATTATTATCATCAAAAAGTTTATTGTACTAATGTGTTGTGTAGCCAAAGTTTCTCAAGGAAACTAGAATATTTAATATTTATTTTATTGCAGTGTTGTATAATGTTAAATTCACTTCCTCCTAATTTAGGCATTAAGATGGCAAATATTAATTGATAACATCAGGAAGCATTGGAAAATATCAGATGAAAAACCATATTCAATTGGACAGTTCATAAGTAAAACAAAATTTGATTGGCTGATTAAACTTAAAGGAAGATTGTCCAAAATAGTCTGATCAACAACATTGACTTTTTAACTTAGCCCAAAAAGGGTAAACACCTTAATATTAGCTCTAAAAGATTAAACATTTATTTTTGGTTGACTGTGTAGAAATCAACAATATGTGAGCAAGACATTTCTTAACATTTACTGGGGGCCATGCCCCCAGTCTGCTAAGTGTGAATATGTTTATGTTGTAAATGTAATCTATAAAGGTGGAGAACAATAAAAATGTAAAATATTAAATGGTGTTGGATTTATATCTAGAGGAATACAAATAAACAAGAGAGAACTTGCCGTCTGGACTAAAATAATAATTATTTCATATGGAAGATACCTTTGAGATATGTTGGACGAAAAATGTAATGCTGAACAGTATAAACCCTGATGACATTTTGGTGGGAATCCTTTTCGGGAATACTTTCTAGCTATTCCTTAAATCTCGGATACCTCTCAAGAACTCAAAAAATGGAACTAAGTTGGAGAACCATACAGAGCTACATTCCCCAGGAACTAACTGAGTGATGGACAATGGAACACAGAACAGCAGAATTTGGAGACCAGACAAAACTCATTTTTACAACAGTTTTTATATATAAAAAACTTTAGTTGTGCCACTGTGAAACTTTCAGACTATCTGTATATGTAAAACTTTGGAAAAAAATATCTGGACAGTGATGGAAATGGTGAATTTGAAAAAGACTGCTTTTTATAAACTGTTTTGTGAGGTTCATGTGTATTTTCATGTACCCTTGTTTTATTTCGGCAAGTTAGAGTGTGGGATTAGAGTTATTAAATGCCAGTAATAATCATTGTATTAAGTATGCTTTTTTTTTGGAAATCTGAAGTAAAACTTGTATTTTTGTCAAAAAAAAACAACAACAGATTGTGCATGTTTTATTTGTAAACAGGTAATTCCTCTGTTTTCTTTGTATTTTGTTTACATGTTATTATGTTATGTATTACTCTGCACTTAACCTTTCTACACAGTCACCTGAACCTGCCTTAGAAGTTAGAATGATCAATAAAAGATCTATAAAGTGACTGAAAATCAAATGTTTTATATTAGGCTTATACAGTATATTATTTGAAAAAAGGGGGCAACCAAGGAGATGTGAAAACATTAAGGTCAAAGGGAGCTAACCTATTTTGTTGAGAAAATCTTGGCATCAACAAATTACAAAGGGGAGAAGCTATACAAGGTAAAATGGTCTGGATTTAAAAATGCAACATGGGAACGTAAACCTCTTTGCCTGAAAATATGATAAATGAATTTCATATACACTTTGGTCATGTCAGAAAGTGTGTGATGCCCTCACCTTTCTACTTGACAATATTTATATTAGATTCGGTACTAAGTTATTTAGACAAATTGTGGGTATTCCGATGGGTACTAATTGCGCACCTCTTGTGGCTGATCTGTTCTTGTATTGTTATGAAAGAGACTTCATTTTGTCGCTTTCCATTGATAACCAATCTGAAATTATTGAAGCTTTTAGCTCTACTTCTAGATATTTAGATGATTTATTAAATATTGATAATACCTATTTTGATGGTTTGATCAGTCAGATTTACCCCCTTGAACTTCAGTTAAATAAAGCAAATTCTTCTGATACCGAGGCCCCGTTTTTGGATTTACATCTGTCTATTGTAGATGGATTTGTTTCGTGCAAAATTTATGATAAACGCGATGACTTTGATTTTGAGATTGTAAATTTTCCTTTTTTGGATGGTGATGTTCCTCGTGCGCCATCCTATGGCGTTTATATTTCGCAATTAATTCGATTTGCTAGAGTGTGTAGTCATGTAACTGACTTCAACACTCGTAATAAATTATTAACGGCTAAACTCCTTAATCAGGGTTATCGGTACCATAAACTACGCAAAGCCTTTTCAAAATTTTATAGACGCCATTCTGATTTAATTTCAAAATTCAATATTGGACTTAAATCTCTTCTGCAACAAGGTCTATCGGAACCCGAATTTTATGGTGACTTAGCATATAAATTCAGAAAAATATATAACCGCAATGACTTCAGCACCCAATTTCGTAAAATCATTCTTCGATATAAAAAGATTGGGTACAACATGGATATTATACGACAGACTGCATGCATGGTAGTTAACCCAATCACGGTTGGCAACTTTGCTTCCCTCTTTAATTGCACGCCGGTGGGTCGGGCCTCAGATTCTATGACGGCTCCAACGTAAAGGCTTATTGAGAATTAGAGAGATCTAATTCAAGGTAATGTTGGTTGGTGCCTGATGCTCTGTCTCTGGTCGGGCTCATCGGAGTCTAACTGTTGGTTTTCTTTTGCTCCAGCATTTCAGTGGTTTCTTGCTGTCGAGTCCTCACCGTTGTCTCACCTCTGTGGTTCTTTGATTTTTGTGTTCACGGAGATGTTGCACTGATGAGTTAGGAGGCCTTCATGCGGATTGAACAAATTATTTGTCTAAATCGCGACGGAAGTAAGGGCGAGGATTGTGGCCACGTAAAATCGATTTAAGCCCCCCCAGTGGAAATCTTCCACTGACCGTTCCAAGGCGGCTCTTCTGTGGCGATTTATTTATGTTGTTGTTTGTTACTTACTGTGTGTATCACTTGTGTCTTTTGGTTTTGGATGGCCATATGGCCATTTTGTGGGAAAGTAACTGTCCTTATGGCCTTCCTTTGTTTGGGTTTCCATTATGGTCTGGTCGCTTAATGTTTGTATTTCTTTCCCTTTGGTGTCTTTTATGGGTGGAGTAAGTTAATTGTATCAATTCCTGATCTTTGTTTTACTTCTACTTTTCATATTCATCATAATGCACAAGGTCGAAAAAGAAAGCGCCCATTGAAATACTTCAATAAAGCATAAGCAGAAGAACAAAAATCAATACAAAAAAAAATAATAATAAGCAGAGACTGTTCTTTTGGCAGGCAATATAATAATATGAAAAATAAAAGCAGAACTATGTAACTGAATGCAAAAGATCATATCTGAGAACTGTATAGGCATAAAACTTTTGTATGAATGAGAGTGTGAAGAAGAGTGAGAGTGGAAGTAAGAAAGACCAAAATTAAGTTATAAATAACAAATAAAAGTCTATTACAGTCCTCAACCTTATGAAAGGGTTGGTTGTGACTGGGCGCGGTCGGCCCAGCACACCGATCCACCCTTTTCATTTGACTTACATAGTTCTCCTTCTGTCTCATTCTCAGGCATGGGTATCAGAAGGCTTTGGAAATAAACTTAGGGATTGTATCTAATTATAGTCTAATGATCTTTAATTGTCCATTTCATTATTCTCAAAAATAACAACCTTGGATGCATCAGATCTGTGTTATTGTCACCTAGTTAAATAGTAGTCAATGCTATAAAGAAAAGTGATTGTTTAAGATAAACATTCGACATTGTTTGGCTTCAAAACACAAAATGCCTAGCTATCATACATATGCCAAAAGGATACTAAGGGAGTAAACCACCATAATGCTCTCTTAAAGAAGGTATCGGATATGTTGGAATAGGGGCAAAGAAGTGTATTAACAAAGATGTTGAATACAGCTTCAAAGAGTAAAACAAAAAATGGTAATGGTACCAAAATGAATAAAGTAAATTACAAGAAATAAGAATAGTGATTTGAAAGCCAGATAAACAATACTCTGAAGTTAAAGTCACAGGTGGCAATGCTCAGCTCTGTTGGCAACAGTCCGCAGGAATGACACTAACTCTTTCATTCTGATGATGAGGACATCATCTTTTTTTGTACGGGGGGGGGGAAATTGTCACAGGGAAATTTTAGATACTTAAAAGTTTTGTTTAATGCAAGTTAATTCTCATTATTTCAGATTATTATCATCAAAAAGTTTATTGTACTAATGTGTTGTGTAGCCAAAGTTTCTCAAGGAAACTAGAATATTTTAATATTTATTTTATTGCAGTGTTGTATAATGTTAAATTCACTGCCTCCTAATTTAGGCATTAAGATGGCAAATATTAATTGATAACATCAGGAAGCATTGGAAAATATCAGATGAAAAACCATATTCAATTGGACAGTTCATAAGTAAAACAAAATTTGATTGGCTGATTAAACTTAAAGGAAGATTGTCCAAAATAGTCTGATCAACAACATTGACTTTTTAACTTAGCCCAAAAAGGGTAAACACCTTAATATTAGCTCTAAAAGATTAAACATTTATTTTTGGTTGACTGTGTAGAAACCAACAATATGTGAGCAAGACATTTCTTAACATTTACTGGGGGCCATGCCCCCAGTCTGCTAAGTGTGAATATGTTTATGTTGTAAATGTAATCTATAAAGGTGGAGAACAATAAAAATGTAAAATATTAAATGGTGTTGGATTTATATCTAGAGGAATACAAATAAACAAGAGAGAACTTGCCGTCTGGACTAAAATAATAATTATTTCATATGGAAGATACCTTTGAGATATGTTGGACGAAAAATGTAATGCTGAACAGTATAAACCCTGATGACATTTAATCCACCCATGAAAAAAGTTGGAGTTAAAACTGAAAAGTTAGAATTTGACCTAGAAAACTTGGAGTTTCGGGCTTAATATGAAAACTTAATGTTTACGGGCAATATTTCTTTACAGTTTGTCCAGATGCATAAAAATTAATTGTTCCCAACAAGTTTACATGCCGAAATCAGCATGGAGCACCTTTTTGTGACCCTGGGCATACTTTAGCATGACGTGGTCGTGATGGAACACTGACATAATTGACATGTCTGGATAGGCTAGTCATTACTGCCCACAATAACTCTCAGCCAATCGAATCATTGGTTGTTGATCGGTCATGTGCTGGACCTTTCAATCTATGCTTTCACACATCGTTGCAGCCGCTTTCCATGCTCTGATTGGCTGAGAGTGCAATATACTCACACCTACTGCTTTCTGTAGGACTAGCCTTGCGAGGGATTAGCGGTAATCTTTTGATCTAATTGTGGCAGCTTAATTTGGAGTTCGACTGAACGGACACCCGCTGTCTTCTTTTGATGAAATTAAGAAAGTGAAATTTGGCTACTGTCATAGGTGCGTAGGAAGGAAAAAAAAACTGGCGAACACGAGAATCCCCGGTAGGAAAGTTTACGCTTACAAAAGCTAAAATAGGCCTAAAAATACGCCTGATTTGGCGTTTCCGAGAACTCTGCACCAAGCGGTTTAGGAGAAGTTGATTTAAGGTTTTTCTATTTTTAGCTCTGGCAGCAATTTTGTTTAGCAGAGGGGAACAGTGTGAGCAATTCTGGTACAGGGTCACCCAAGGAACATTTGTGTGAAATTATTTCAAAATCCGTCCAGCAGTTTCTGAGGAGAAGATGTTTAAAGCAAAACTTGACGATGGACAGATGCATGCACGCACGGACGACGGACAAAGACCGATCACAATACCTCACCTTGAGCACTTCGTGCTCGGATGAGCTAAAAATGTAATAAATGTAAAGTATTGGGACAGACAAACCTGAGCAAACAGTGTAGACCCTGATCAAACTGCCAGCAGTCTGATCAGGGTCTACAGTGTTTGCGATTTTGCCTGTTTCTTTTGAATGTATTGATGAACAGTAAAAACATTTTTTTCTCCAATTTTCAGATATATACAGAATTTGCTAAAGGTATCTAATTTTTTAAGATTTTTACAGTGCATGTATTAGCTAACAACTTTCTTAGCATTGAAAAACTGGGCCCACAGTAGTAATGGCTTTTGGCGTGCAATTTGCAAATCTCAGCAATTTAAAATCTGCATATTTTCAAAAGCAAGCTATCAATACCTAACCAGGACTACTATTTGAAAAACTTTGGTAGAGGTCCACACGGCTTTAGATAAAAAATTTTCCAAAACGTACAGTACTCGTTCATATGAAAAAAAGTAGTAATGAGAAATTTTAAGGAGTACTGATAAAGAAACCAAAACGCTTTATTCTGCTATACAAGTATCACTACACCATTTTATTGGAGTGATTGTTACAGGCAAGACAGCGGCGTATAGACAGCCGACTTATCGTTATGTACAAGATCACATATGATCTGGTAGCCATACCTGCAGCAGACTACCCAATTCCTAATACTAGGCAATCAAGATTCAACCATTAACTAGCTTACAGGCAAATCCCTACTCTCAATGACTATTACAAGTACACATACTTCCCCCGCACAATAATTCACTAGAATGCCCTCCCAGCCTACATCCCCATTTTACCTACTGTGGCATAGTTCAGTCATGCTGTGTGCCAAGTAGTCCATGCTTCACTGTAAATATCAGATCTATGGCTTTTATCTTTTTAGCTCACCTGTCACGTAGTGAGAAGGTGAGCTTTTGTGATCACTTTTCGTCTGTCGTCCGTCGTCAGTGCGTGCGTGTGTGTGTGTGTGTAAACTTTTTCTTCAAATGACATCTCCTCCTAAACCACTGATCGGATTTTGACCAAACTTCACAGCAATGATCCTTAGGTGGTCCCCTTTCAAAATTGTTCAAATGGTTCTGGTCCATTGCACATCTGGGTCACAGGAGCTAAAAATAGATTTTTAAAACGAAAACTTTAAAAATCTTCTTCTCTGAAACTGCAAGGCCCAGGTGTTTGATATTTGGTATGAAGCTTCAGCTAGTGAACCTCTACCAAGATTGTTCAAATTATAGCCCTGGGGGCCAAAATGCCCACGCCCCGGGGGCCTTTGGTTTTACATAGGCTTATATAGGGAAAATCATTAAAAAATCTTCTTCTCTGAAACCACAAGGCCCAGGTCTTTAATATTTGGTGTGAAGCTTTACCTGGTGGACCTCTACTAAGATCGTTCAAATTATAGCCTTGGGGCCAAAAATGCCCCCGCCCTGGAAGGCCTTTGGTTTTACATAGGCTTATACAGGGAAAATCTTTAAAAATCTTCTTCTCTGAAACCGCAAGGCCCAGATCTTTGATATTTGATGTGAAGCTTCATCTAGTGGACCTCTACCAAGATTGTTCAAATTATAGCACTGGGGGCCAAAATGCCCCCGCCCCGGAGGCCTATGGTTTTACATAGGCTTATAAAATCATTAAAAAATCTTCTTCTCTGAAACCGCAAGGCCCAGATCTTTGATATTTGGTGTGAAGCTTCATCTAGTGGACCTTTACCAAGATTGTTCAAATTATAGCCCTGGTGGCCAAAATGCCCCCGCCCCAGGGGCCTATGGTTTTACATAGGCTTATATAGGGAAAATCATTAAAAATCTTCTTCTCTGAAACCGCAAGGCCCAGATCTTTGATATTTGGTGTGAAGCTTCATCTAGTGGACCTCTACCAAGATTGTTCAAATTATAGCACTGGGGGCCAAAAATACCCCCGCACCGGGGGCCTTTGTTATTACATAGGCTTATACAGGGAAAAGCTTTAAAAATCTTCTTCTCTGAAACCGAAAGGCCCAGATCTTTGATATTTGGTGTAAAGCTTCATCTAGTGGACCTCTACCAAGATTGTTCAAATTATAGCCCTGGGAGCCAAAATGCCCCCGCCCCGGGGGCCTATGGTTTTACATAGGCTTATATAGGGAAAATCATTAAAAAATATTCTCCTCTGAAACCGCAAGGCCCAGATCTTTGATATTTGGTGTGAAGCTTCATGTAGTGGACCTTTACCAAGATTGTTCAAATTATAGCCCTGGTGGCCAAAATGCCCCCGCCCCAGGGGCCTATGGTTTTACATAGGCTTATATAGGGAAAATCATTAAAAATCTTCTTCTCTGAAACCGCAAGGCCCAGATCTTTGATATTTGGTGTGAAGCTTCATCTAGTGGACCTCTACCAAGATTGTTCAAATTATAGCCCTGGGGGCCAAAAATGCCCCCGCCCCGGGGGCCTTTGTTATTACATAGGCTTATACAGGGAAAAGCTTTAAAAATCTTCTTCTCTGAAACCGAATGGCCCAGATCTTTGATATTTGGTGTGAAGCTTCATGTAGTGGACCTTTACCAAGATTGTTCAAATTATAGCCCTGGGGGCCTATGGTTTTACATAGGCTTATATAGGGAAAATCATTAAAAAATCTTCTTCTCTGAAACAACAAGGCCCAGGTCTAAAATATTTGGTGTGAAGCTTCACCTGGTGGACCTTAACTAAGATTGTTCAAATTATAGCCTTGGGGCCAAAAATGTCCCCGCCCCGGGGGCCTATGGTTGTTCATAGGCTTATACAGGGAAAATCTTTAAAAATCTTCTTCTCTGAAACCACAAGGCCCAGATCTTTGATATTTGGTGTGAAGTTACTTCTAGTGGACCTCTTTCAAGATTGTGCAAATTATAGCCCTGGGGCCATTTTCTGTGGCCGAAAATGGCCCCACCCTTGCACCCTTTGGTTTTTCATAGCCTTATATAGTGAAACCTTTAAAAATCTCTGAAACCACAAGGCCCAGGTCTTTGATATTTGGTATGAAGCTTCACCTAGTGGACCTCTACCAAGATTGTTCAAATTATAGCCCTGGGGCCAAAAATACCCCCGCCCAGGGGGCCTTTGGTTTTACCTAAGCTTATGTAGGGGAAATCTTTAAAACTTTTCTTCTCTGAAACCGCAAGGCCCAGGTCATTGATATTTGGTGTGAAGCTTAATCTAATGGACCTCTACCAAGATTGTTAAAATTATAGCCCTGGGGCCAAAAATGCCCCCCACCCCTGGGGCCTTTGGTTTTACGTAGGCTTATAGATGGAAAATCTTTAAAAATCTTCTTCTCTGAATCCGCAAGGCCAAGATCTTTGGTATTTGGTGTGAAGCTTCATCTTGGCGACCTCTTTCAAGATTGTTCAAATTATATCCCTGGGGCCAAAAATGCCCCCACTCTGGGACCCTTTGGTTTTCATAGGCTTATATAGGGAAAACCTTTAAAAATTTTCTTGTCTGAAACCAGAAGGCCCAGGTCTTTGATATTTGGAATGAAGCTTCATCTAGTGGACCATTACCAAGTTTGTTCAAATTATAGCCCTTGGGCCTAGAATGTACTGGAGACACTAATTCTCAGGTGAGCGATTCAGGGCCCTCTGGGCCCTCTTGTATTTATATCCCCCCCCCCCTTCACTTCACTTGTATACTTTTTTCTTAACTGTTCACTTCTTTTATTTCTATTAATCCCCTTTTGCACTCGCATACCAAACCCCGTCTGATGTCCTCTACGGGTTGTTAAGACGTAAAGGAAGAAAGAAAGAAAGATCAATTTGTCAAAAAAAATCGGCCAAGACACTTTTTACAACAAGTTCAGCAGAGACAGACTCTCGATCTACTGTTAAATACACTTCAGGATAGTCTCTGAACTATTTCCAGTCCTACTCGCAGGCTGTTCAGGAGGTCGTCCATGTCTAACCATGCTTTTTTAATCTACTGGGCTTGGCCCCTTGCTGTTCTCCTTATACAATGTATATAAACGATATCTCAGCGGATCTTGCACCCCGAGGACACAATTAAACTTCAAAAGGATATTGATCGATTAGGATGTTGGGCAAGAAAATGGGGTATGAGATTTCAGCCCATCAAATGCAATATGATGCAGCTTACTAGGAAAAGGATCAATAAGATCCAAGCTTCCTACACCTTGGAGGATACTATTCTTGAAAATGTTGATGGCATCAAATATCTTGGGATTACAATTACAAATGACTTAAGATGGAACAAACATATTTGTAACGTTTGCATAAAAGCAAACAGATCGTTTGCATAAAAGCAAACAGATCCCTTGGTTTCTTGAGAAGAAACCTATCTCCATGCCCAAGAGATGTAATGGAAACGGCATATAAGGGACTGGTTTGCCCAATTCTGGAGTACGGTAGTTCGGTTTGGGACTCTCAAGAGCGCTCTTCTTTAGGATGAACTTGAGAAAGTTCAAAATCGAGCAGCTAGATTCGTATCAGAGAATTACATTTATGAAACTGGCATTATTGAAGAGCTTAAATGGGAATCCTTCGAAAAAAAGGATAATCGATGGCAGACTTATTTTGTTTTACAAAGGTCTAATAGGTAAGGCCAGTATACCTACAGATGACCTTATCCCCCACCCAAATAGGCGCTGCAGATACCATCATTCATTGGCCTTTCAGGTTCTCAGTGCTAGAACACACATTTGTAAGAGTAGCTTCTTCCCTCAGACTATCAGAGATTGGAATGCTCTTCCTGATTCTCTTGTGTCCTCTGCTGAGGATGCCAAGGATAGTGTTGATAAGTTTACTTCTCTGGTGAGAACTAGGGACTAACTTCCTAAACTTCACGTCCTGGTGAAAGATTGCCGTTCAGTTGTATAGACAATGTTTTAAAAAAACGTCCCCATTTTGCAACAGGTTATTATATTGCACAATATTTCAGGGGGAAATAACTGGGCTGAAAACAATCTGTCTAATAGTCGTACCGGAAAATAGTGGTTGTTCGCTAGACGGCCGTGTCTGTAAGGGTAGTCAAAGGGTGCTTGGGGTTGTAAACAACTGCATCAGTGACAAATAGAGACTTTATCAGCAAGGAAGACTTAGGAAGTTGTGTGGAATATTTTTTCAAAATATCAGTTCCCGGGTTCTCGCGGATTTAAACAACCATAGTAAAATAATAATAAATAAATACATTGTGCTATTTTCCCGTATCTTCCGGTTTTTAGTACAGCTTGTCCAAACAGAATTGTCGAAACAATCAAGTATGAAAGAAGAAACAAGTAAACATGGTAAAACATTATCGTTGTGCTGTTTCAACCAAATATGCCATTTCGTGTGGCTTTTCATTCACAGGATGTGCGATTGGAAATAACTGAACATTGCATGATTTTATTCGTCCATAGAAGTTTTCGTGATAATTAAGGCTGGCACGATTAATCGGAAATTCGATTAATTGATCGATAAATTTCACAAAAATGATTATCGCTACTGATTTGCTAGTAATCGATTATTTGATAAGTACAATTTACTACCCAATGTTGTGTCTAAAATAGCTGGATGAGTGGCAAACAGTGCAGACCCTGATGAGATGCCGCATCTGGGTCTACACTGTTTGCTCAGGCATGTCTGCCCCAAAACATATATGGTAAAGTATAACATATGGTCAGAATAGTGCTTAGACGGAATGCCAGAAAGGTAAAATTTTGATAAATCTTCAGCGATTATTACAGGGGTCATCCTAGGCCCAGGAAGTAGGGAGAAGTGACTTCCAGCTCTGATAGGGTGAAGTGAGGGACAAGAGGGAGAAGCAGGGCTCGAGAAAAAAACGACTACGGTAAAAATTCGGCTATAAGACGAGGATTTTTTCCTCCAAAATGAGCCACAAAAAATGACCCTGTCTTATAGCTGAGGTCTTGGGCACCAGCGCTAACTCCGGCAAAGTCCAGACGTGGAAAATGCCGATCGTAGATTGGAATTGGAATTTCGGCAAACACACAAAAAAAATCAGAAGTAACCGTAAACAAACGTGCATTGTATTTATAATGCAGTGATATGTACAGTTACATCGGCGATATCAAAGTCTTTGATCATACATGAAGAATATTCCCTTACGCAATAACAATTTATACCTATGGCAGTTTCTCTCTCGCAACATCGCCGTCCCCAATATCTACCACGTGTCCCATTAATAATCTGTAAAGGCGTGGCCAGTTGTCGTGACCTGCACCTACGGCTGTCATATCGTGAAACGATTGGATAACCGAAAATCTGGAAGTTGCGGCCATGGTCAATCAACTGGTCATTTATTTTTCGCACGTGTCAATAACAAACAGGATGTTTGCATTTATTGAGTCGCAGGTGTCAAATTACTTGATAATTGACTTAGCCGTATTTTCTAACTAGCCGATCGTTAGTAATGGCAATATTAAAATTTGAAATTATGTGATGAAATAACGAAGATTTTGTGGTGGAAAGCAATGGTCCTTGCTAATAACGAACAAGAAAAAAAAAAGAAATAGAAAAACGATATTTTTTCAATCACAAGATTCACCGAATTCACGTTCGTCCCGCACTTTTCACCTAACCATGACCCGCGCTTTGTGCTATTAGAGTTATATGGCAGCATACATAAACAATGACATGTGATTTCCGAAAAAAAATACTTAAATACTTTGCAATATCGAATCGTTTTGGACTGTAAGCAATGGTGCAGACAAGAACTCATGAATGCACACACTTGTAAGTGATGGTTCATTTGTTTCACTTCTGATCTAATGGAAGTCACTTTCACAACGTCTTGCTCATTACCGACTTGTTTTTAGTTCTCGGTCAGCTGATCACGACCGCAGGCGCATTTCAGCCAGCTTGATGACCACTGACATCTGGCGAAAAATTTGGGCCATCTTATAACAGAGTTTAAGCAAAATACTTGCAAATTTGAGCCACAAAATACCCCGTCTTACAAACGAATCACCTTATAGCCGAATTTTGACGGTATGTTACAATTGTCGAGCCAAATTTTCGGTAATTTCCGTAAATATCTGTGGTCTTTTGCAATTTAAAAATACAGTGAGCGGGTGTGGTATCGTAGCTAATGACATACCAATATTGCTGTTGCACTTGCTGAACGATTATGCACATCGGTATCTTGATTATAGCAGCTAATAATTGCGCACATGGTTCAGACATGAGAGACTTCATCTACTTTCATTTTCTCAATATCCGGGTCACTCAGTCACTAAAAAGTGCTTAAGGGAAAAAAACGAGATGATCGGAAAGTTGCAGCAGGTGCGAATTAGGGGCCGATTTTTTTTTATTTTTATATTTTTCCATATCCTATATTCCCTGTTTTCTAATTTCCATCTCTCATTTAACACATTCTCCGTCTGTATGATCATCGGAGTCAGCGCCTGATCGGACATGACAGGACGGTTTTTATTGGTTTAATAAGTGCTAAGTACCTGTAAAGTTGCATCTCGGATATTTTGCAATTATTGTTAAATGAATGAAAAACCATTTATTTCTATAGATATGTAACATGAGGCGCACGTTTTCCATGCGTCAATCCAAATATCATTATCAAAAAGACCGATCGTCCACAAGTCTGATTACTCAATTATGACACCCTGCAATAAGATCAAAGATGCCGATCTGGACTAACCTGATTCACCTATTTACATAATTAACTGACCTGACAATTTGTGCTCAACGCTGCAGCAGGTGGTCATTTTCTGACACGACCAATAAACACATACAGTTGGATTATTAATTATCTGATTATCATTTGGTTGTTTTTATAATCAATCGATGGATATTACTTCGGTTTTGAAAAGCGAGTGGGAAAAAAAATTCCGTAAAACAGGGTGAAGTCAAATTCTCTTTTCTAGTCTGGTAAGGCAAGTTTTCGAACTTCGGGCGAAGAAGTCGCCTTAATCGCCCCCTCGGTTGACCCCTGTTATTAATCCATTATTGATCACAGTGGCTGGACTGATAATCGATTATCTATTCAGCTCTGATTAGCCAGCCCTAGTGATAATAATCCAGATATGCTATTAGGGTCCCCACTCTTGCAAAATCTTACGTGAATCACGCAAAGAAATTAAAAATCACGCACAATATTTTTTGTGGGGCGAAATTACGCACATCCGAAAATGACTGGGGGTGAATCGCCGATTCGCCGAATAGATTTTGGAAAACCCGCAGACCTCATACCCGCGTATGGCTTGACTACCGTATGGGACAGGATAAAATAAATAGTTTTTTTTAGTGTCCGAAAACATAGAATGACAAAATTTTTTTTTTTTCTGTTGTAGCAAAATTAAAATTGGGTGGATAGGAAAAACTTGCTACTTTGTTTGCCTTTTTTTTTTTTTTTTTTTTTTTGGCTTACTGCACCCACAGTTAATCTGCTTAATATACATATCAGACCGACTGCAACGATTTAAAGATAGTTTGGAGGCCTTCGATAAAAATAGATGTGATTGACAGCAACTAAGGGAGGCAACTACTATACGATCACCGTATATAACGGTATATGATGGATCTCAGTTCGTTTGATGTAGTTTTCAGTATTACTATTATGTTTGTGTTTCTTTCCCTTTGGTGTCACTTATGGGAGCTGTGATTAATTGTATCGATTCCTGATCATTGCCTTCTCATCTAATTTATTACTGTAAACACTCATCGATCTTTTATTGATATGGTCACCGTTCCAGTTCCAACCAAAGAAAATCCTCGTCACTATTCGGCCATTTTTGCCTGCGGCAGTGACAAACTCCAGTAACCTGTCGAATAACCGATTGTAAGTCAATTTTCTCTGGTGAAACGAGTCAACAAGATCTTCAACACACAGCGGAAAGCAGATGGGCATGTGTACTTCCAAATGGCTAGATGTCACCTTTGAAGTAAACTGACCACCGAAATAAGCGGAATGTAAACAAACATGCTGAAAAATGACTGCACGACCATGTTGATGATATATAAAGGGGGACATTCTTAAAAATAATATTTTTCACATTACTGATCAATAGCCAGTGGTTTGTTTGGTATAACTACAAGTTCCTGTGGTATTTCCAAATGGCTTGATGTCACCTTTGAAATAAACCGATCACGGAAATAAGCGGCATGTAAACAAACATGCTGAAAAATGACTGCACGGCCATGTTGATCATATATAAAGGGGGACATTAAAAAAAAAAAATTTTCACACTAGTGAACTGAACAACCTGTTAAAGAATTAGCCTATTTTACATTTGTTAGACCAAAATTTGAATATGCCTCCACCGTGTGGTGCCCCCATACAAAGAAAAATATAGATCAGATTGAAACGGTTCAAAGGCGGGCCGCACAATGGGTTACAAACAGATATTCCTCACATGATAGCGTTTCTGCGATGCTGAGCATTGAGCAACCTCGGTTGGCATTCCCTCGAGTATCATCGTTACGATTCACGTCTCGCGATGTTTTACATAATAGAGTACGGCCTTGTTGCAGTGTCAATGCCTTCATATTTTGAGCGTCCCAGGAAAATCACTTGCCACACCCCTCAAAATCCGTTAGGTTTCCGACTGGTATATGCATCTGCCGATTATTATAGGTGTTCATTCTTTCCGATGACGGTTGTTTTGTGGAACAGGCTCCCTGCAGAAATTGCTCTTTTAGATGATCTTGAGTCCTTCAACAGCGAAGTGAGAAGGATCAACCACTCAAGGCCATAGAAAGTAACATTGTTTTTAAACCTGCTTTTAATCTCACTCTTACTAATACTCTATAACACCGTTATCTTTTTTCATTCCTCACTATCACTCTTTTAATTCTCACTGTATTTTTTTTACTTTTTATTCTCGCATGCATCCCTGCGCAAAATACTCAGAAATGAGGGTGCAGCAGTATAAACAGATAGATAGTTCCTCTTGAATTAAGGACAACTCGCCCCACGTTCAAAAGACAACTCGCCCCATTTCAAAAGACAACTCGCCCTACATTCAAAAGACAACTCGCCCCACATTCAAAAGACAACTCGCCCTAAGAAAATCGCTCCATCTTTACACATTCTGCACTATATACATTTAAATGTAGAGAAAAAAAGAGTTAAAAGTAGCTAGGTATAATTTTGGTTGGGCGATTTAGAAATTAGTACAACTATCCAAAGTTTGATGGTCTGCCTATCTACCTAGATGAATAAAGCATACACTGAATGACTGGTGCGTTATAATCTCTGTACGTTGTTCTCTGTATGTTGTTCTTTACTCATCCATAGGCTAACATGACAGGTCGTCCATTAAGAAATAATTTTACTTTACTTTGCATTATCCCTGATTTATATATGCTTTTAAGGGCAGACTGCGACGAAACCGACGTGAATTGATCAGAATCAGAATTGGTACTGGTGACACGTCAAATGACATTCATACACCAGGATGATTTTCGCATCTGCCCGAAATAACGTGTAAATCCGCGGTAATACAAAAGTAAGACAAATTATATTGATTGTAACATGGCAAGAAAGGTGAATTTGAAATCTTAAGGTCGTTTTCTAAAGAAATATTTTGCAGGAATCGGCAGGGATACAGTTGACTTATCCCGAATGCTACGCAGCTGAATTAAGTCTGGGGAGGGTATCTTTACCCTGGGGCGAGTTTTCTTAACGGTGGAGCGAGTTGTCTTTTGGATGAGGGGCGAGTTGTCTTTACCTTGGGTGAGTTGTCTTTTGAATGTGGGGCGAGATTTATGTGGGGCGAGTTGTCTTTGGGGCGAGTTGTCCTGAACCCTTCCTCTTGCCTTTCAGACTCCAATTCTGAGATTTACTCAGTTTGTGATGTTTGTATATCAATTGTCCCTATTACTTATAAATATGTAGAAAAGCATATTTTATGTAAAACTGCCACTGATATTTTACAATGATTCGAAATTCAAAGGACATTTTCTCAAAGATTCTGTATTATCGCGAAAATATATGACATTTTCCATCCGTCCAAGAAACCACGTTTATTTTTGTTACATATTCAAACCGTTTATTTACAATCAATACTTAAAATATACGGAATTAAATAGTCAAACATACCTGTAAAACTCTTAGTCCCTTCGCGAGAACATTACACAACAAGGTGGAAAGGTGAATCCTGCAGAAGGTCAAACATCCAAATGAAGGCGCGAGAGTGCGTGATAATCTCGACACCAATATGGGTAAATTTTAGAAAGGCACCCACTGAATCATACACTCACCGAGTATGACCTCCTACTGAGGACTCGTTTTGATTAGCATTTTTTATGCGTTTTATGAAGATTTGAATATTTTCAGAGGGTTCGAGATTTTTGTCAAATGAGCCGTCCTCAGTTGATAATGGTGTCCTCATTTGTTGCTGATATTAGAAGTTCTTGTCCTCATTTGGCAGTGCTTACAAACCCCCCCCCCCCACACACACACACACACACCACAGTCATAAACTTCTATCTGACCGTTCCAAGACGGTTATTCCGTCATCGTTTATTATTTTTATACAGTCGAACTTCAATGGCTCGAACACCTTTGGGACATCGAAAATCTGTTCGAGACAGGGGTAGTTCGAGCCACGGAGGTTACTGTCAGGAGGCATAACGAGATACTTTTAGACATCTTTTCGGTGTTCTGTAATGAAAATGTATGCTATGTGTACTCATTAGAATCGCCTCATCGAGGCGATTCTAATGAGTACACACAGCATACATTTGCAAGATAAAAACTAAAATCTCCTTAATTGTCCCCCACTAGTTCTTATGTAGAGGATTTCGCTAGGGGCTCAAGCATGGGTTCGACACATCCATGGTAGACGAGCTATCGGTGTTCGAGCCATCGAAGTTCTACTGTAGTTCGTTTTTGAGTTTATGTATTGCCAATGTCTTTTTATGTTGGATGTTGTGGTAAAGTAACCGTCCATTTGACTTGCCTCTTCTGCACTTTCATTATATTGAACAATAGAAGTGGAGGCAATGATCAGGAATCGATACAATCAGCCCACAGCTCCCATCAGAGACACCAAAGGGAAATAAAACACAAATATGAAACAACATACCTAATGGAAACAGCAACAGCGGAAAGACAAAAGAACAGTTACTTTTCCAAAAAATGGCCAACAGGCTATCCAAAATAAAATAATATAAGCGACACAAACACCCAAAAACAAACCATAAAAAAAATCAACTCCGACAGAAGAACCGCCTTGGAATGGTCAGCGGAAACGAATTCCACTGGGGTGTTTAGGCCACAATCCTCGCCCTTACTTCCGTCGCGATTTAGACGAATAATTTGTTCAGTCCGCATGAAGGCCTCCTAACTCATCAGTGCAACATCTCCGTGAACACAAATTATCAAACAACCACAGAGATGAAACAACGGTGAGGACTCAACAGCAAGAAACCATCGAAATGCTGGAACAAAAGAAAACCAACAGTTACACTCCGATGGGCCCGACCAGAGATAGCGCATCAGGCACCAACCAACATAACCTTGAATTAGACCTCTCTAATTCTCAATAAGCCTTTACGCTGGTACTTTTTAATTGTGTTTGTTCCCTTTGACCTATTAATGGGAGGTGTGAGTAAATTGTCCCGATTCCTGACCATTGCCTTTAATTCTATTTTTAATAACACTACAGATTTAAAACTAAATTTCTACAACAAACTGTTCCAAAGATTAGCATTTAAGGCGTAACTGTACCAAATTTAGTGACACAGAGACCTTTCTGATATTTAATCTTCATCAGTGTGTCTAAACCCCAAAGTTTTGAAACCGAAACGGATGATGGACAAGACCCGGAAAACACAGCAAATCCCCCTCCGAGCACACACAAACCGACGTAGCTCATGAGACAGATCAACTGGAGGCATCAGGCAAGAGACGCCCACCCCAGGACTTACAGGCGCCCCCCACCGAGCCTATACGAGCAAACAAGTTAGACTGTTATGTTTACAACTCTTCTCTGAAACCAGTGTTTAATATCAAAGCGGCTTCTCAACGATTAAAAATAATGAATTATAAAGAAAAAATGGCTCGTATCAAATCAGGACGCATTCACTAAGTAAACCTTGGATCATTTGTTTGTTTTCAAATGCTGGTTTATGCATATTCCATGCATTTGCCATTCTCTCAGAGTCTACGAAAATATAAGTGAATAAGTTTTTGTTTGTTTGATTTGATGTCTACCGTCCCCGTCAACACTGTATAAGTCATTTTGGAGACGTTGCTTCCAATTTTGTGGGACTCTTACTGAGTACTCATGTGCGAATCGGTTTCAGCTCTGCGTGGAAACATCATGCAGCCCATCTGTATCTTCAATCCCCGATGGGCGGTGGCCGTATGGGCATAATGTAACCGACGAGGAAAAAGTATGTTTCGACCGGGTTTAACGCCATCCCTTCTCGAAGAAACTGAGGCAGCCAACAATCTGAGCTACTGAGCCAAATAGACGACAAATTGCATTTCCCTCAGTTTCATGAATTGAGGGTCTCGAACGCTGGTTCATTCCATTTAACATATGACGTCGCGTCTTAGCATCACGAAAACACGCCTATATAATTTTGACCCCCTCGAACCCCACTTTTATATAGTAAAACTGGGGTTTGTAGGGGTAACCCTTATTTTTCTTATTTCTTCTCTAAGATATAGATTGTGGGTACCCATCGGGGCGGTTCTAACAAGTACCTACAATCTATATTTTGAGCTGAAATAAGAAAAATATCACAATTTTTCATCTCAAAATTTTCATTTTTTCGGCGATTAAGGTTACAATGTATTGGTATAGGCGTGTTTTCGTAATAATAATACATTCAATAAAACATGAACACTCATGTAAGATCCTCATTTTATCTCGTTTGAGATGACTACGAGTATAAGATACTTTTTCTTCATATATCAATTTTAAATTGGATTTCGTGTCACCCTGTTGAATTTGTTTCACTGACCGTTCCATGGCGGTTCTTCTGTCTTGGTTTATTTTTGTTATTGTTTGTCTTTGACTGTGTGTATCGCTTATATGTTTTTGTTTTGGATAGCCGATTAGCCGTTTTGTGGGAAAGTAACTGTCGTTTTGGCTTTCCGCTATTGATGTTTCTATTAGGGTCTAGTTATTTCATGTTTGTGTTTCTTTCCCTATGGTGTCTCTGCTGGGAACTGTGGATTAATTGTATCGATTCCTGATCTATAAAAAAAAAAGAAGTGGGAGCAATGACAAATAATTTGGTTAGTCCGCATGAAGAGTAGAAGTAAAACAAAGACCAGGAATCGATACAATTAACTTACTCCACCCATCAAAGACACCAAAGGGAAAGAAACACAAACATTAAGCGACCAGACCATAATGGAAACCTAAACAAAGGAAGGCCATAAGGACAGTTACTTTCCCACAAAATGACCATATGGCCATCCAAAATACAAAGACACAAGTGATACACACAGTAAGTAACAAACAACACCATAAATAAACCGCCACAGAAGAACCGCCTTGGAACGGTCAGTGGAATGATTTCCACTGGTGGGCTAAAATCGATTTTACGTGGCCACAATCCTCGCCCTTACGTCCGTCGCGATTTAGACAAATAATCAGTCCGCATGAAGGCCTCCTAACTCATCAGTGCAACATCTCCGTGAACACAAAAATCAAAGAACCACAGAGGTGAGACAACGGTGAGGACTCGACAGCAAGTAACCACTGAATTGCTGGAGCAAAAGAAAACCAACAGTTAGACTCCGATGGGCCTTCACTTCTATTTTACCGCCGATTAAGTTCCAAAATAATTTAAACACAGAACTGATTGCTGTATGATGTTCAGTGGAAATTCCCAATAGCCATGTGTTATTACTAAAGTGATAATATCATTTTAATGACAAGCCATCATTCGTTAAATAACAGAGACGTTATTTGATTAACGCATTTTAGTGCGACTGCAGTTAAATTCTCGCTCAAGATTAATACTAATGCACTGGCATGTGTAACGCAAGATTTGATTGGATAACGTCAAAAATATGCGACAATATACTGTATACTGTTGGAAATCCGACGTCATCATGTACATGTAACGTCGCTTTTCAATGGGTAGTTTTTGGGTTTGCGCAGCTCGCATCTCTCAGCGCTTTCCGCTTTTAGCAACATAGTACATTTCTGTTAACAAAATGACTGAATAAGTGCATTAGAATTGGGAAAACTGAATTAAGAGTTATCATTTGGGGAGGTAGATCGTCTGTTTTACGGTCGCAAATTCCGTTTTACGGCTCCGCTGGCACGTCGCCGTAAAACAAAATTTCCGACCGGAAAAACCGTCAATTTACCTCCCCAATTGACAATTTTGAATACAGTTATCCCCATAGCCTAATTATCCACTGATAGCTAAATGACAGACTGAATAATTGTATTTATCCCCTTTCACCATATTTTAGAGAAAAATGGAACTTGTATTGCTTCGTTTGCCAAAGAAATTGACGACTACCCAGATTTCAAACGAATGCTTGAGGAAATAGAAGACTTAAGTGGTTTGACCGTAACAACTGACGGGATCCAGCTAGAACCAGGTGACAGCTTTTGACACTCATAACAACTCAACTCAACTTTATTTATTTGCAAATCACATACCATAACATTGAATACATGAAATGCGCCCATAAAAGGCAGAGAATACCAACGAGAATAAAAAAAAATACATAACTACAAACAATCTTGAAAAATTAAGTTAATTTTCGTAAATATTCGGAAGTCTCCGCCCAGTCTAATAGCTAAGACACGGTTCCATGTCACGGTGATCCCACACACCCATAACTTGAAAGTTTGTCTTGGATCAGTATTTAGGCATACACTGGGAAAACTTGAGAGCATCAGTGTCTCAAACACCACATCAGGTTAGTAAACTAGTAAGAAAATGTCACGCGGGAAAGGTCACAAGCAAAGAACGCAGCCATCTCAAGACACCTAAAGAAAGTAAATGATATGGCGGCACACACAAAAACAAACGAAACACGAACCAACGGCAGAACGCCAATTAACAGAATAGACACTGCAAAACAACGACCGGCTTGGGATGGTCGGTAGTAAAACTACTGCGGGTGGGTGTGTGTGTGTGGGGGGGGGAGGGGGCTTGAACTCCGGATTTTATTAGATTTCAACCCACGCCCTCAGTTCCAGTACATTATCAAACATAATAATAGTTAAAAATTGATCCGCATGGAGGAAACCCCTCTAAATATGGTCTATCTACTATCTAAGGGCTATCCTTTGAAAGCAAGGAATATACCATAGAACTGATAAGAATGGAGTGTCCAAATTTTTCTGTGCCACACTAGCTTCTTTTGGCAAATTAAAACCCATCAGTAACAGGCAAATATTCATTACAAAAACACGTCTATACAAATACAGTGTTACCTTTACCGCCGAAAAAATGATAAATTTCAGATGAAAAATTTTGATAGTTTTCTTATTTCTGCTCAAAAAATAGATTGTGGGTACTCGTTAGAACCGCCTCATCGAGGCGGTTCTAACGAGTACCCACAATCTATAGTTTAGAGCAGAAATAAGAAAAATAAGATTTACCCCTGTAAACCCCAGTTTTTCTATATAAAAGTGGGGTTGGAGGGGTTCAAAATTATATAGGCATGTTTTCATGATGGAAATTATTGATCCCAAAGGACAAGAAAATATAAACTACACTATGATGAGGGACAGGGAGACATTTTATTGCTGCAACGACCCAATAAACCCCACTTATATAGGGAAAGTGGGTTTTATGGGGGTATTATTTTCCTTATTTCTGCTCAAAACATAGCTGCGGGTTTTCTTTAGACCCGCTCCATTGAGGCGGTTCTAATGAGTACCAACAATCTATATTCGGACTAGAAATAAGAATTATATTGATCTTTTTCGTCGAAGATGCTAGCTCTAGCTAAAGGAAAGACGTCCATCAAGAAAACAGGCCTATATAATTTTGGCCCCCTCATATCGCACTTTTATATGGTGCAACTGGGGTTTAAGGGGTATACATTATTTTTCTTATTTCTGCTCAAAAACATAGATTGTGGGTACTCGATAGAACCGCCTCATCAAGGCGGTTCTATCGAGTCCCCGCAATCTATGTTTTGAGCAGAAATAAGAAAAATATCACAATTTTTCAGCTTAAAAATTCTATTTTTTGGCCCAAAAAAAGGCAATGTATTTGTATATGCGTGTTTTCGTAATGATTTTAGCGCAGTGTTATCATAGTGTTAAGGACCACACAACTTTTTTCAAGGTAGGGTCACTGATGAGGCCTAATTGACCAAAACTAGCTAACCTGGCCCAGAAATACTTATCACTCTATATTTGCAGTTCTGTGGTGTATTTCTTGATTTGAAAGGATAACTCTTTTATAGAACATATTTAACGTCACTACAGCTGGTGTTAAAGGCATTTATTCTTGATTATTGAGGACTATCATTTCATTGCATAATGTTATATAGCCCTCAGTGCTGACTAAAGAGAAGTCCTCTGTGTTCAACAGGTAAGGGGGTCCTCCTTGGGGAAAATCAATAGCTTACTAACTGTTGACCAGAGTGTATCTTATTGATTTTTCCCTTATGTGCCTCAGTTAGGGTATTCAACAAGAGTTACTAATTACCCTATTAAAGGCCGCCTTTGGTCTGCTACAGAGAGTATATCAAAGGGGGCAATAAAACAGTTATGAACACACGGTGTGTCCTACTGTCTAGAGTAAATGCCTTTAAGGGAATGTGTTGCGGCCTCAGAAAGTCTCCCTGCTCTTCTAAATAGTGTTGTTGTGTTTTCTTGTCCTTTGAGATCATTGATTTCATTGTGTAGTTTTGAAATATTTTAGGATTAATTGGTCGAAACTAGGTTGTCAGGTCCAGAAATACTGAACACACTATATTTTTCAGTGCTGCGGTGTATTTTGCTTCCAAAGAAAAACCCTTCTAAAGAAAATATATCCAACCACCAAGCATTATTTATGAGTATGACTAAATACCGCATATGAATCATGTGCCGCATATGAATCAAAGTACCAATTAAGGAAGATTTATTTCCATAATTGCACATTTTTCAAAGAAAACGGATATATATTGTGCTTTATCATATGACGTCGCGTACTTAATTTGATAATCCACTAGTGGATTAACTATGCAAATTAGTTAGACACACCCCGTAACGTTACAGATACGCCCTCCATAATGACGTCGCGTTTACCAATGGTGGAATACTTATATGTTTGTAAAACAATCGTGAATAAAATGCGTTTTAAATGTCGTATGATAAATAGAATCTTGCAGTCGTGCTCGTGTATTATTGAATTTATTAACCTCGTTGAGTAAAAGGATAAAATGCTCGGCAAAGACTCGCATTTTATCCCTTTTCCTCAGCTCGTTTAATAAATTCAATAATACATAAACGCTCATGTAAAATCCTCTAAATCAATAATTTATATAACTCGTTGAGGAAAAAGGATAAAACTCTCGGCAAAGCCTCGCATTTCAACCATTTACTTCAACTCGCTTAATAAATTCAATAATACATGACCACTCATGTAAGATATTTAATTGATGACCGGTTGTATTCTAAACACCAATTTTGATTCAGGCATACTGGTTATTTATAGCGTCAGGTATTTGGTGTTTTTTGATTGATTTGAGGTTTAACGTCCCCGTCAACACTGTAAAGGTCATTTTGGAGACATTGCTTCCAATTTTGTGGGACTTTTACCCGACATTGAGATGAAATGACATCTCAAGCCCTGTCGCCCAATGAAACCTATTGGGTTTATTAGCATGGACGGTCCGCCTCGCACCGCGGTTCCTGGACAGGCTTAGGTCCTCTAAGCGGTTTACCAGTACTAGTGTGCGGGACGGATTCAGCTCTGCGTGGAAGCATCATGCAGCCCATATATTTCTTCAAGCCCCTATGGGCGGGGGCATAGGTAATTGGTGTAGTGGCCCTGACTTTTTGATCTTCTCTATAATAACACTATAACCGGCCCCGATAGCTCAGTTGGTAGAGTGTCCGCTCCGGGGAACGGGAGGTCTCGGGTTCGATCCCGGGCCGCGACATACCAAAGTCGTTAAAAATGGTACTAGCTGCTCTTCGTTTGGCACTCAGATTTACGGGGTAGAGCTAGGACTGGTCGATCCAGTGTCAGGATAATGTGACTGGGTGTGGTATCATGTAATGTGTCTGGGACATGATACTTCAGTGAGGCAGCACTATAAACGTGAGCATTGAGCTCCCTGTCGCAACCAGACACCGTCGTGATATGACTGAAAAATTGTTGAAAGCGACGTTAAACCCGAATTCACACACACACACACATAATAACACTATATTGTGACTGTCATTAGAATCGTATCAACACGGGAAATATGAAAAAAAAAAACAATAAAATATCGATATCGAGCCCTCTTTACCCTGGACCTGGTGAATGAATTAATCTTGCCAAACCCGTTCTTGCCATCAACGAATCAAATTAATAGATACAATTTATACATTCACATTTGCAAACTGCATGACACTGTAGATTATGATCAGATGGAGTCTTTTCTAGGTCTGGCTAATATGAGCTGAAAAGATAGTCGATTATCAGTCCCGTCATTGCGACCGATAATTGATTAGTAATCGCTAAGGTTTTTGTCATAATTTTACCTGTCTTTCTTCTGAGCATGACTCTTACCATATGTTGCACTTTACCATATGTATATTTGAACAGACAGGCCTGTGCAAACAGTGTAGACCCAGATGAGACGCCGCAAAATGTGGCGTCTAATCAGTGTCTGCACTGTTTGCCACTCATCCAGCTATTTTAGGCATAACTTTGGGTAGTAAATTGTACCTATCAAGTAATCGATTAAAAGCAAATCAGAAATGATAATCATTTTTGTTGAACATATCGATCGATTAATCGATTATACGATCAATCGTGTCACCCTTAGTCTTTTCTGATCTGGATGTGTACTGTTTGAAAGGGTAGGGGATATCATGCTCAGCAAAGATTTAGGATGCAAAATAGAAGTGAAGGCAATAGTCAGGAAACAGCACAATTAACCCACATCTCCCATCAGAGAAACCAACGGGAAAGAAACATACACACGAAGCAAAAAGACCATTATAAAAACATCAATAGCGGAAGGATATAATAACAGTACTTCCCCACAAATAACCAATTGGCTATCCAAAACAACAAAACAAAAAGATATTAGCGATACATACATTCAAAGACGAACTGTAACAAAAACAAACCGCGACGGAAGAAGCCGTCACGGAGTCTGAGCCTGACCCACTGTCATGCAGCTAAAGCGCAGAGATAAAGCGCAAAGGGTGGAAAAAGACATATTTACGATGAGCAACATTTTCCGCTTTTAAAAACGTCCTAAGACGTCGTTACGTCATCTTAAACTAGGTATTCAAGATTTTCATAAGAAGTTTGTTTTGGCTCCAGCAGATAAGGCCGCTAACAATTTTATCCCTTTTCCCTTTTTACGGGGCGTATCTAGCTAATTTGCATATTCAATCCACTAGTGGATTATCGAAAATATTACATGGCTTTATTACACTCTCAGACGCGACGTCATGTGATAAATACGTTTTTTTTTCTGTTTTTTGTTTTTTTTTTGTTTTTCAGGATCACCTTGCAATAATTATCTTGGAATTTGTGACAGTTTCGGTGAATGCAGACAGAAAGATACATCACAGGTTCCGGATTTTAACTCTCACCTCTTCCCCTGATGGTGAACAGGTCATATAGATAGAAAGACGTAGGGTATAATTTGTTGGTTTGAGGTTGCCTATGTCTAAAACAGCCAGCCAAACAGACTGAGGATTAAATTGGATTTAACTCTTATCTTGCTGTTCACGACAATCTTTGCAAACAGTGTAGTACCAGATCAGATGCATCTGATCTCCACTGTTTGGGATCCGATGGCTTCTGAAGAAGTCATCTGATCAGGACCTCCACTGTTTGGCATTCGGTTTATGAATTTGTAGCAATCAATTACATCAAGTGATCTGATTGGTTCAAAGACAGAAATGGGTGTGGCTTAAATGAATATTCAGCAAGATAAGGGTAAAGATGCTTAGATAGCTGATGAAAACCAGTAGAGGCTCTTCTGATAACCATTATGGAAAATAACCTTCAACAGAACTGGTAGTGTTGTAAAGGGCTGGCTAATCGGAGCTGAAAAGATAATCGATTATCTTCCTGCAATTTTGATCGATAATCGATTAGTAATCACTGAAGATTTGGTCATGAGCATGAATCCTACCATATGCTGTACTTTTCCGTATGTAATTGAACAGACAGACCTGAGCAAACAGTGTAAACCCAGATGAGACGCCGCAGAACGCGGCGTCTCATCTGGGTCTACACTGTTTGTCATTCATACAGCTATTTTAGACAGAACTTTGGGTACTAAATTGTACTTATCAAAATAATCGATTGCAAGCAAATCAGTAATGATAAACATTGTTGTGGAATTTATCGATTAACTAATCTATTATCCGATTAATCGTGCCAGCCTTAGTGTTGTAAACTATCAACCTTTGAAATCAGTTCTGCGACAGGAACTATTTGTGTGCCTTCATGGCTACCCAACGAAAGTAAGTAAGTAAGTAAGTATAAGTTCTTTATTTAGAGAGGGTGACCCATTTTTAAACAACCAGTCTTCCATGGGGCCCCATTTTCAAAAGCATCCAAATGAACAACATATGCAAACACATTAAATTGACAGGCAGAGGAAAACATCATGAAAAATAGAAATACGCAAAAGTTTCATATGTTACATGAATGATATTTGGGGGAGAAATTACACGAAAATGATACTTACAATGCATTATGTGGTGAAGATACATGTATGTCTATTTCATGAAATGAGTTATGCGTTTGCAATCAATTCGACCATGTTCCTTGTAAAAACAGTAAACATTGACAAGATGGAATTGTTTTCCATACACAGTCGATTTTCGACAACTCGAATACCTTGGGGTCCACGAAAAAAATGTTCGAAATAAGGGAAGTTTGAAGTATTGAGGTTTAAGAATATTTACAGGTCATAAAATATGTTCTAGAAAGGGTTATCCTTTGGAAGCAAGGAATACACCACAGAACTGGAAAATATTGAGTGTACATGTTTTCTGGGCCAGACTAGCTAGTTTCGGCCATTTAGGCCTCATCAGTGACCCTCAAATATTTTCAAAATTCCACAATGGAATCAAAGAATCCCAAAGGACAAGAAAATATAAACTTCACTATGATGTAGGGCAGGGAGACTTTTTATGGCCGCCACACATTCCCAGACAACAGCTGTAGTGACGTTAAATATGTTGAAGAAAGGGTTATATTTTGGAAGCAAGGAATAAAGCGTATTTAGGATCACTTTAATATCTATACGATCTTATATAAGTAAAGGTATGTTGTGCGATTCTAATGCGTACACACAACAACTTGTACCGATCAGATCAGGAATACCGCAATAGAATATCGAAATACATGGACTTATCAGTTATTACCCCCTATATATTGCATTGTAATGCATTGACCTGATAAAGATATGCTATCTCAGGTTAAGTGAGTTTATCACGTCAATGTGACATTGCACTTTTATAAATGAACCGGGCTACTAGAAAAATGGCAAAAATGTTATTATTACTGGACAAAATGGAAAAAAATCACTTGAAACAAAATATCATAGAAAAAAATATGGTCAGCTGATACTAAATATATCTAGCGCCAGAATGCTGGGACACCCTGAGGACCATCAATGACTGATCGTAAATTGCTAATTTAAGAGTGTACAAGGGGATAAATTGATAAACAGAATACCAGATTCGTATCATTTGATATCAAGTTTATCAGGTTCGGCTTCGAGAACACATGTAGAATCGCTCGGCAAGCCTCGCGATTCTACAAGCGTTCTCGAAGCCTTGCCTAATAAACTTGATATCAAAAGACACGAACCTGGTATTCGCTATATCTGGAGGAACGTGTTCGAGTTAGCCAAGGTAAACGCAATATCCGTGTTCGACTTTTCGAAGTTTCATGGTAACTGGTCCAGAGTATGATAAACTGTTCTTAAACAAGCTTAAATTAGGTTTGGGGCATAGGGGCTTGAATCATGAAAAAAAAAAAAATATATATATATATATATATATATATATATATATATATATATATATATATATATATATATATATATATATATATATATATATATATATATTTCATGATTCAAGCCCCTATGGTTTGGGATATAAAAATTCTGATTCGAAACAGATCGTAATGAGGTATCAGGTACCGTGCCCGCTCGTAGCTGAAAAAATAACATATTTAATATATTGCGGAATCATATCATGTACCACTTTATAGATTATATTTCCTTTGTTGACAAGTCCATTTTGATCAAAAGATAAAACATTAAGTCGTCTCCGTGCACTATCAAGATAGAATTGAAGGCAATGATCAAGAATCGATACCATTAACCCACAGCTTCCATCAGGGACACCAAAGAGAAAGTAGCACAAACATGAAACAACTAGACCCTAATGGAAACATCAATAGCGGAAAGCCAAAAGGACAGTTACTTTCCCACAAAATGACCAATTGGCTATCCAAAACAAGGTCAAGGTCTGAATATTCAGACCCTAAAATGATTTTGCAAACTCGCCTTTGAAGCTTATACATTTGTGAAACATCATAATTAGATGAATTCCCACAAATAATATTGCAAGCATTAAAATGCGGTTGGATATATGCTTTATAAACAACGATCTATGCTCCGTAGTTAAAAACGATTTTATCTTTGATATATGATAATATCTTTTTACAAGCGCATTGAAAATGATTAGTCCACTGCAAATTCTGATCAACATTTACACCTAATATTTTATCACCTGTTGTCAGTTGTAAATTGAGACCATTGTATGGTAAATTGAAAAGATCTTCATGTAGCCTTACACCCTTCTGTCTAGTAGTTATTAACAATACTTTTGTTTTTTCTTCGTTAAGAAGCATGCATAATTGAATTTATTAAACGAGTTGAGTAAAAGGGATAAAATGCGAGGCTTTGCCGGTGCTTTGAAGTTTATGTTGCTTAAGTTTTGTTTCGCACTTAGCAAAGACATGCAATTTCTTATTTTCCTCTGAAGTGAGCATAGACTTTACTTCCGCGAATTTACACGTTCCTTTACCACCCAACCCCTGTATAACTAAAAAAAAAACAATATTAATTCATTTTCTTTTCAAGTTAAGATTAACTGAAAATTCACAATAATTTTTTCAGTCTCAATGCTCATTAAATCAGTATCAGAAACATGAGTAGATGTAGACGTATTTGTATCAGCATTAATCAAAATAAAATTGGAAGGAAATTGAGTGATCTGGATGGAGTTACTACCTAAACTTGCGTCAAAATCCTGACTGTCACGCTCTTCTGACATTAAATGGCATGGTGGATGCATTTCATTCACATATATCTGAATGTAAGTCAAATGATTTTTTATTAATAAATGTTGCACCTTCCCGAGTAGTGGCTGAATCGCCGAGTCTTCAAACAAATCAACATTCTGAAGCAATGTGCCCGGTCAGTGCACTTTCATAACATTGCTTATTTCTTCGACCGAAAGTTAATTTCCACTGAAACTGTCTCTGTTCTGGAGGACCATTTCTGTGACCAGAATACCCGTCTTATTTCGGTCCGTTAAATTGCGTCGATAAAGCGTTTAACACCGGAACGTGTTAAATGTATCCAGTCTTTCGAGAAGAAGCACTGTATTGGTAAACGGTTATTGTCCTTGAAATGGCTATGGGTGTTATTGATACAATGCACTTTTTATGTTTCTGCCAAAACACGGACAGCCTCTCGATACAGCTATTCAAATCCGTTACGTCGCAGTCCTCTCTTTGTGCTATTTTGCATATATTTAGCGTACCCTGTGCGTTTCCGGTTTTCACAATACTGATAAGGTGATCGTATTTCTCTACGAAAAATTTTTCTTCTCTGCCATTTGCACAGTCGACGGAGATTATTATGTATTGAAACTGTGGCAAGTAATGCAATGCGATCTCATTTCTAATGTTACTAACAGTTGTCCATCCTCGTGAATGCTTATACACACCTCTAATTAGTCCTTTGGTATTTATGGGATGCACGAATCCCCTTTCATCAATGTTTTGGGTGTTGGGGCAGTTTGCTAAGACTAGAACCACTTGCATTTACTGGAATATCAACATTATTGTCTGGTCCTTCTGAAGATATTCCCAGATGTTCTTCCATCGCGTTCCGCTGGGGCCGCTCGTTTCGCTGGGAATTCCCAATTGGCTGAGGTCACTTATCTCGCCGAATTATTTCATCTCGCTGGGATCTCATTTCTAGCTGGGGTCTCTCGTTTCTCTGATGTTGCTCTTTTCGCTGAAGTCCCTCATCTCGCTAGGGTCTCTCGTCTCGCTGGGGTCTTTAATCTTGCTGGAATCTCGCACCACGCCGGGCTCCTTCTTCTTGCTGGGGTCTCCCGTCTCGCTGGGGTCGCTCGTCTCACGTGGGTCGCTCGTCTCATTGGAGTCGCTCGTCTTGCTTATATTTCGCGTCTCACTGGGATCTTTCTACTCCCAGGGGCTTTCCTCTCGCTGAGGCCTCCCGTTTCACTGGTGTCTCTCATCCCGTTGGGGTCTCTCGTTTCGCTTGGGTCTCCCATCTCGCTGTTGTTGCTCATCTCGCTGATGTTTGCCGTTCCGCTATGGTCCTTGGTCTCGCTGGGGTCTCATCTCGCTGGGGTCTCTCATCTCGCTGGGGTCTCTCGCCACGCTGGTGTGTCTCATGTTGCCGAGGTTTTGCATTGTTATTTCTCTTGTAGAGGGTTTTTGGGTGTGTCTGTGAGGAGACTGTGTCATTACTGGCCGTTGAACTGTTGCAGTAGCCCTCATCATGAATACTTACTGGCGTCTGCCTTACTATGGTAGAGTATGATTTCTTCTCTGTTATGTTATCGAATATCAGCAGAAGTATGGATTTCAGTTCATCTATTTTCATTTCGAGTTAAGAATTAATATCCCGCTTTATCTCTCTAACTTCTTTCTCCAACTCGTTCAATGAGTTAAAGATACCGAGAATAAACTCTGTGTAAGTTGAATTTTCATCATCTGAAGTCCTTTCAGTCGCTCTCTGTTCTTCGGGACCCTGTACAACAGGCGTGCTCGTGAAGATCGGCACGTCTATATTCAGAAACCATGGTCTCCTGTCTGCAGTATCCGTCCTCATTAGGGTGTGAAACATATCCATGTCATCACACATCTCCTTATGAAAACTAGGATGCAGTTGGATGTCTGTTTCTTCTACATATCTCCGTAAACAGAACCAGCAATTTTGGGTAAACATTCTTTTCTTCAGAGATTGTGCCCTACGCCCATTATTTTGGTAGTTTGTGATTTTTTGTCAATGCTTATCTCGCATTTCAGTCATTTTACATATGTAGTACATAGGCCTACATCTATTCTGTTAGAATCAGTAGTGACGCTCTTTACGAAATCAGTCATTATCTTATTGTAGAATACTGTAAAGAATCTTACCGAGACAAATTTAAATTTGGTCACACATACATTTCTGAAGGTATTGTAAAATACATTTTCAAACTGATCATCGAGCAAGTATTCCGTGCGTGAGTGAGTCTGGGTCTGCCACAAGTCATTCTCCTTTGGTGATACGAAGATCCTTTATTCTTGCACACCAGACAAGGAAATTCGTGATTTTATCCTGGGATATAAATTTATGTTCTGACCCTGATGTTCCGACCCAAACTCGAATATAATCGCGTTTTTGATAAATGGACTGGTTGATTAGGACCTCGTTAAGGTTGACGTCATAGCACGTTAGGTGACGTCACTAAACATTCCTGCAGTGTCAACACAATATGGCGGACGTTGGTAACTGAAGTTACTGCAGCATTAAAAATCCGCACTAAAAATGGAAGGTATGCAAGAAAAAGAATCCAATATGGGTGTGAGGCGTGGATAGAAAAATCCGTCCCTCGAGATCACTGTCCGGCATCACTCGGCAAGCCTCGTGATGCCGGACAGTGTCCCTCGGCTCGGATTTTTCCATCCACCCCTCACACCCATATAAGATTCTTATATTAAATACTAGATCCTTGCGCATCTTCCTCATTCGTGCACAACAGTGTTTTAGTTAATTTTCAAGACTAGTTTCCTCTTATGCAACTACACTGCTGTCCAATTTGCAATCAGAACCTGGACCGGATGCCGAATTCTGATTAGTTAATGTAGTAGTCATGTATGCACACAGTCTCGTAGTCAGATGAAAGTAAACTACGTGTACAGAAATATAGATTGTGAAGTGATGCCACTTGCTGGTTTTGCTACATTTAACTGTTTAGATTCTAATTTTACCCATTACGAAAACACGCCTATACAAATACATTATAAATTTTAACACGGAAAAATGAAAAGTTTCAGATGAAAAATTGCGATATTTTTCTTATTTCTGCTCCAAACATAGATTGTTGATACTCGTTAGAAACGCCTCAACGAGGCGGTTCTAACGAGTACCCACAATCTATGTTTTTGAGCAGAAACTAGAATTTGTTTTTCTACAAAAACACAGACGTCTCCCCCCTTTTTGACCTCTAAGTATGACCTTGACATTGGAGGTATTGACCTGGGTCTTGTGTGCAACACATCATCCAATGAAGATAAACATTTCTGCAAAGTAACTTTAAAATGTTCATAGAGAAATAAGAATGCTATTTACCGTACACAAAAAAAAAAAAAACTTTTTTACCTTTGACCTTTGAGATACAACACATCGTCTCATGATGGTTAACATGTCTGCCAAGTAATTACATAATCCATCAAAGAATAAAAAAGTTATTGACCGTACACAATAAAGGCCCCTTTTTTATCTTTGACCTCTAGGTATGACTTTGACACTGGAGTTATGGACCTTGGTCTTGCACACGACTCATTGTCTAATGAAGGTGAACATTTCTGCAAAGTTACTTTAAAAAGTCAATCCAGAAATAAAAAAAGTTATTGACTGGACACAAAAAAGTCTTTATTGACCTCTGACCTTTTAGTATGACCATTACTCGATATTTTATTTTTCTGCGAAATTCAGATGTTATTTATGTATTAAATTTAAACATTACGAAAACATTCCTATTCAATTTTACTGCCAAAAAGTGAAAACTTTCTGGCAACATTTACTGTTATTTTGTCTATTTCCGCTTATTACATAGATTTTGTGAACTAACGGGTACCCACAATCTATGTTGGAGCAGAAATATGAAAACATAGAGGATCTTACATGAGTGCTCATGTATTATCGAATATATTAAACGAATTGAGGAAAATCGATTTGCCGTCAATAATAAACGCGACGTCGACAAGGACGTCGCACATGTAACGTTATGGCGAGTATCTAACTAATTTGCATATTTAATTCACTAGTGGATTATTAAATTTATTACATAACGTTATTACATTCTCAGATTCGACGTCATATGATAAATACATGTATTGTATACCCCTGTAGAACCCCAGTTTTACAATATAAAAGTGGGGTTTAAGAGGTCAATCAAAAATAGACATGTTTTGGGGATGAGCTAGCTAATCACCTAAGTCCTCAAGATGCCTTTGACTAATAAAGAAATTGACTTTTTTGGGGTCGATTGAAAGTTACTAAAGATAAAAGCTCTTCGGTGCTAAAGTTCATGGACCGTCACTGACTTGTTGAAAATTCAGGTAAGGTTATTTATAGAAAATAATCACTGAGGGCAGATATCTAGAGTGTTGCGTAAGGGGTTATCTGTAGAATCAGGACTGGAATCATGGGTTTGGATTGTCAATGAGTGAAGACCCAGATCAGAAGCCACAGAAAGTGGCATCTGATCACGGTCTACACCGTTCGCTTACAGTACAGAATTTAAGGGTTGAACAGCTTAAATCTCAGTCCAGGACTATTTTTTCAGCCTACACTCAGAGACAATCGACCCACCAGTATGCCTGGAAGCATAATGCAGCCCAATCTATTTCTCCAAGCACCGATGGGCGCGGGCAATTAAGAAGAAGAAATAAGGAAAATATTAATAAATTTCAATCAGAACAATAGCCACTTTGTTGTTATAAATAGAGAATACCAGGTGAGTGTCTTTTGATATCAAGTTTATCAGGCAAGGCTTCGAGAACGCTTGTAGAATCGCGAGGCTTGCGTTCTCGAAGCCGAGCCTGATAAACTTGATATCAAATGACACGAATCCGGTATTCTGTTTATCAGTTTATCACCTTGTGCACTCTTTTATTAGCAATTTACGATCAATTATTGATGGTCCTCAGTGCGTCCCAGCATTCTGGCGGCCGATATATTTAGTGTGTGTGTGTGTGTGTGTGTGAATTCGGGTTTAACGTCGCTTTCAACAATTTTTCAGTCATATCACGACGGTGTCTGGTTGCGACAGGGAGCTCAATGCTCACGTTTATAGTGCTGCCTCACTGAAGTATCATGTCCCAGACACATTACATGATACCACACCCAGTCACATTATCCTGACACTGGATCGACCAGTCCTAGCTCTACCCCGTAAATCTGAGCGCCAAGCGAGGAGCAGCTAGTACCATTTTTAACGACTTTGGTATGTCGCGGCCCGGGATCGAACCCGAGACCTCCCGTTCCCCGGAGCGGACACTCTACCAACTGAGCTATCGGGGCCGGTCGATATATTTAGTATCAGCTGACTATATTTTTACTATAATATTTTTTTTTTCAAGTAATCTTTCATTTTTTTCAGTAAAAATACTATTTTTGTCATTTTTTCAGTAGTCCGGTTCATTCGTAAAAGTGCAATGTCACGTTGACATGATAAAGCTCACTTGTCCTGAGATAGCACATCTTTATCAGGACAATGTGCTGCAATGCAATCAATATAGTGGGTTACTGATAAATAATGCACTATGTCACACGGGTGCGTTATGACAATGCAAGAGAAATTGAGCACAAGCGCAATTTCACCACGCAGACATTTACAGGAACCTGCACAAGAACTCATGTTGTTGGCTTCTCATCCACATTTTATCATGTTTACAAACTAGTAATGAAATGTCACCCAGGAAAGGCCACAATCCAAGAACGCAGCAGTCTCAAGTCACCTATAGAAAGTGACACGGGGGCACACACAAAAACAGATGAAACATGAACCAACGGCACAAAAGCCAAACAACAAATAAAACACTGCAAAAGAACGACCGCATTGGGACGGTCAGTAGTAAAACTACTGGGGGGCATCAACTCCGGAGTTTATGAAATTTCAACCCTCTCCCTCAGGTCCAATCAAACAAAATAATAACAAATTGATCCGCTCGGAGGGTTTCTAGCTCAACAGTGAGCCATGATAAAATATGTGGGCTCGGGTATTGCCCCTTGGTGTTTTTTTTTTTTTTTAAGTTTAGGATTGACGGCCCTTTCAAGATTATTTCACTTATTTCGAGCCAATCGTTAATCAGAAGTGGATGGAAGGAAAGAAAAAACACACCTGACCTTCCGTTTCAGAACTTAAGCTTTTGGCGTTTTACGTCCCAGCAGGGACACGTCGCTAGGGCAACGTCAAATCAACTTCGATGCAGATGACTTTGCACCGACGTAGATGTGACGTTGCACCCCGCCCATCACGGCTTGAAGAAATTTATTGGCTGCTTGATGCTTCCACGCGGAGCCGAAACCAACCGCACGGGAGTGCCGGTAAACCGCTTACAGGTTCTAAGCATGCACAGGAAAATTGGTGCGAGTCGGTCCGTCCATGCATATACGAGTAAACCCTATTGGTTTCTTTAGGCGGCAGGGCTTGAGCTGTTATTTCATCTCAATGTCGAGTAAAAGTCCCACATATTGGAGGCAACGTCTCCAAAATGACCTATACAGTGTTGACGGGGACGTTAAACCTCAAATCAATCAAACAAACAAAGATGTGACGGTGCATAAACGTCATGACGTTGCACAGACGTAGATGTAACGTCGCAATATAGGCATGTTCGAACCCAAAGCGGTGAGATATGCCCACTGATTAAGTAGACAATGTCCTTACCCACTAGACCACGGAGGCCCTTTCCCTTAGTGATATAGAGGATATTTGAATTTTTCAGTATAAGATCGACTTTTATTTCAGCGCATGAACACAAAAAGAATTATTTTCACGATTGGCTCGAAATAAGTGAAATAATCTTGAAAGGGCCGTCAATCCTAAACTTGTTTATGAGTGACGTAAATTTGATCTTACACTAATAATGCCCGCCGTTACTAAGTTCTTCTGGCGTCGCGTGCATTATTTACGTTGCTAGAAATGATGTCATCAACGTCCGAATGATGTGAAAACGTGCGGGAGGTTATTTCTGACAGCCATTATAACGTTTAGCTAACTGACATCTAACAAACATAAAATACATGTTATTTTTGGTTTGGTCGCCATGAGGCGGGCAAACCGGGTATAATGACCAGATTGTAACTGTTCCATGGAGGGGCACGTGACGCGATCAACCAATCAGCTTTAACGATGATGCAATACTATACTGCAATTACTGGAAACAGCCTGTCTGAATAGCGAAACAGACCGAAAAGCAAGCGTTTTAACTCCAACAATAAATATCTTAAGGGAAATGGATACACCTGGCAGGTGTGGCAGTTAGTCTACCATTTTTGGCTTCCGATTTCGATTGGAAGCCCTTTAGATTGGATTGGTGATACCCCAGTTTATTTCTAACCGTCTTATGGCGTAACTAGGAAAGCCCTACAGATATTTACGCAGTGAAAACGGGTTCAGAATAAACAGGAATGCAGCGCCCGTCGATGTCTATTTATAAAGCGTTTCCAGATATCTATTTATAAAGCGTTTCCAAGAAGTCAAACCAAAGAAAAAAAGTTACAGTAGAAACAGGTCCTACTTTCAGTTTCGTCCTTTTGATGTAACCTCATAATTAACCGATAGGTGCCAAAAATATTCCACTTTTATGAGCCTGGAGTGGTCATTTTCTAAGCATAGGGATGCCATTTTTTTAGGTAAGTTTTACAAAAATGCATGTACGTTGAGCAAACAGTTTAGATCTTGATCAGATGCAGCGTCTGATCTGGGTCTACACTGTTTGCCAATGTCTGAAAAAGGGTCGCTAGGCATATATGGGTTAATTCGTCAATGTACTTGATTCCAGTTGGCCTACCCCGTGCAAGATGAAATTATCTTTACTGCCGTATTCGACTGTTGTGACTCGAAACTAACCCTATAGTCTGTATAACCCGTCTTCTGCATTGGGATCATTATAAAACATCAACATGTATGTGCTAAAATCTCATGAACTAGCATTTTCAGTTCATTACGAAAACACGCCTTACAGAATTTTGCCACACAAATGAAAATTGCCCAATAAAAAAATTAAATTTGTTCATATTTCTGCTCTAAATATAGATTGTGGGTACTGCTTAGAACCGCCTCGATGACGAGGTTCTAACGACTACCCATTGTCTAGGGGTCAAGATTAGGTAGGCGTGTTTTCGTGATGTGAGAAAATATTATTTTTTTTCTAGCTAAAATATAGATTGTCGGTGCACGGTGTTCTGAACCCCCTATAAAGGAAACTAATGTACCCCTGTACACTCAACTTTCTCTATATAAAGTTGGGTTTATAGGGTTGTTCAGTACTTATGCGGTAGCCTGAAAGTGCTTCTAGTGCCTGGTTACCTTCGTTGTTGTAATGCTTTTCTTTTCTTAAGGATTTGTAAAAGAACAAAAAAAAAACGCCTACAGATTACAAAAGTTAATTCTGTCACTCGAGTCACACTTCTCTCGGAGTCTCAAACTTTTCATGGTCACTCAGAATTTCCAGGACGAGTTTACGAAGAGAATTTGACAGTTGAAATCAGTAAAAAATAGTTTTGCACAGTCCAGTTACATGTACATGCAGATAGTCTAACTAGCCGATAACTTACTGCGTAAAAAAAATCCGAGTTGCATTTCACGAAGTAAATCAATCAAGTGTGCTTGTTGTAGGGTGATCTCTATGAAAGTGATATGTCATTTTTTCTTCATTTCTATAGCAACATTATTAACCGTTCTTTTATAAGCGGTGGGTGAAGAAGAAGAAGAAAAAAAAACAGTTTTAAACCATGATCGCAGAACTTGTCTCGATCGTGCCTCGAACTCAGGCGGAAAGAGACCTCATATCCTACCAACATGGTCAATTTTACAAACATGCCATTGTTCATCGCATGTCAAACTAGCAATTTAAAAGCTTAACATGTACATGGACAAATTTTCCACCAGCATAAAACTTGTGCGAGTGAGCAGCTCCCAACATTCAGCCTTCTCTGTTCATAAATGCCGATTTTTTAACCAATACAGTTAGATGCGCACCGACGTTGCAGTTTTGCTCCTCGCCGGGTCCGTGAATATGTTTCTACGTAGATTGTCCTCCTTTCAATGGTTTAAGACGGACAGCTAACACTGAAACAGTTACCGTAAAAGTCTTACCAGGAAAATCGTGCTTATTTAGAGCGACCACGTCGATGCAACGTCAAGACGTGGCATCGGCTTCATGGGCATGACATGGGTCTTTTTCACAAAGGCGACCAGCACTGGCTTAAACGAGCCTGCGAGTACGTGCAGCCTTACCACAGCCTTTGCTGCTCTCGGATATGTAGAAGAGAAGTTGCGTTTCAGTTTGCTGCGCACATGCATTTGACAAAATATATGATTATAAGGGAGGTAATACAGAAGAAATGATTAACTTTTTCAGCCCCAAAACCTGGGAAATCGAGTGAAAAAGAATGTGAAAAATATTATTATTTTTTTTATACCAGTTGATAACTTTACTTGAAAATAAATTTGTAAACCAGCACAAATGATTGCTTGCAGGTAAACTTCAACAAATGCGGACACCGATGCTAACCCCGACGCCGGACGCCGGGGGTATGGCAATAGCTCCCCCTTACTTTCGAAAGGCGAGCAGATTTTCAACTTTACAAACTAGGGAAAGTAGAAGTAAAACAAAGATCAGGAATCAAGCAATTAACTTACTCCACCCATCAAAGACACCAAAGGGAAAGAAACACAAACATGAAGACCATAATGGAAACCTAAACAAAGGATGGCCATAAGGACAGTTACTTTCCCACAAAATGGCCAAATGGCCATCCAAAATAAAAAAGACACAAGTGATACACACAGTGAGTAGTAACAAACAACAACATAAATAAACCGCCACAGAAGAACCGCCTTGGAACGGTCAGTGGAAAGAATTCCACTGCGGGGCTTAAATCGATTTTACGTGGCCACAATCCTCGCTCGCCCTTACTTCCGTCGCGATTTAGACAAATAATTTGTTCAGTCCGCATGAAGGCCTCCTAACTCATCAGTGCAACATCTCCGTGAACACAAATAATCAAAGAACCACAGAGGTGAGACAACGGTGAGGACTCGACAGCAATAAAAAAAAAAAAAAAAAAAAAAACAACACTGAAATGCTGGAGCAAAAGAAAACCTACAGTTAGCCTTCTTTTTAAAAGGAAACTTTATTACCGTATTTCGAAACACACCTATACAAATGCATTGTCATTTTTGGCCAAAGAAAAAGAAATTTTAAAAAGAAACATTGGAATATTTGCCTTTTTTGCTTAAAACATAGATTGCGGGGAGTCGACAGAAACGCCTCGACGAGGCGATTCTATCGAGTACTCACATTCTAGTGTCTCAGAGCATGAATACGGAAATTAATGTATACCCCTGCAAACCTGTGCTTTACTATATGAAAGTGAAGATTATATTTTCTTGTCCTTTGGGATCATTGATTCCATTGTGGAATTTTGAAAATATCTGAGGGTCACTGATGAGGCTTAATTGGCCGAAACTAGCTAGACTGGTCCAGAAAATATGTACACTCCTTATTTTTCAGTTCTGTGGTGTATTCCTTGCTTCCAAAGGATAGCCCTTTTATAGAACATATTAAACTTCACTTCAACTGGTGTATGGGAATGTGTGGCGGCGGTAAAATGTCTCCCTGCCCTACATCATAGTGTAGATTATATTTTCTTGCCCTTTGGGATCATTGATTCCATTGTGGAATTTTGATAATATCTTAGGGTCACTAATGAGGCCTAATTGGCCGAAACTAGCTAGCCTGGCCCAGAAAACATGTGCACACCATATTTTTCAGTTCTGTGGTGTATTCCTTGCTTCCAAAGGATAACCCTTTTATAGAACATATTAAAGGGGATCACAATTCTATTGGCATGATTTCGTGATGGAAATACAACTTTAAGGACCTTATGGTTGCTACTCTGTTGGCTCTGTCCAACTGAAAAAGGGGTCTACTCTAAAAGGGGAAGAATTTGCTGCTCAAGGGGTCTACTCTAAAAGGAAAGAATTTGCTCCTAAGAAGCAAATTCTTTCCTTTAAGAGTATATCCCTTAGACATATCCAAAGAGAAACTACTTTTGCAGGAGTAGCCCCACCCCTTTAAGGCGTATCTATTTCCCTTATGGGGAACAGTCATTTTCGCAAATTTTACGTCTTGCAATGCCATTATGGAGTAAGTCCATGGGGCCATGGAAACGAAAAACAACAGATTATAACTATACTACTACTCACAAAGTGTGGCTGGCTGCGGTAGCTGAGTAGGATGCAGTCTGACTGGTGATAAGGAAGACTCGGGTTCGATACCTACCGGGGTCGGCAACATTCTTTCGTGGAGATTGATTATGAAATCTTTTCTATGGTCATTATCTCCCTTCCGCTGATTCAGGAAGGGCAGGGGTCAGTTTTGGGCGACAGAATGTGCACTGAACTGGTAAACCGCTTACGGATGAGCCTGCTCAGGAAAAGCGTGGATAGGTACACTGACAGGCCCAAACATGACCCAAATCAGTATTGACTGGGCCGTTAAATAAAAAAAAACTTGCAAAGTTTACTTCACACAGATAGGAACAGATTTATATATTCTGAACAGCTTTCGGTACGCTAATAGCTCTAATAATACGTACATGTAAATGTTGGAAAGACAGAGAACGTTATTTTTCCTCATTTATAAAGATTGCTGGGTGTAACGGGCCTCCGTGGCCTAGTGGATAAGAGTGCTGACTCTTAATCATTAGGTCTCTCAACGCTGTAGGTTTCAGCATGGCTCAGGTCGCATAATGAGAAGTTCTGCAACGGAAGGTCAGGAGGTTTTTCATCGGGTACTCCAGTTTTCGCTCACCTCTGATTAACGATCGGCTTGGTGTGAGTGAAATAATCTTGAAAGGATCGTTAAACGAAACATAAAAAAGATCGCTGGGTGTGTAAAAACATGTTCATGTTTTTGCTACTAGAATTAACGTCAGTGCCAAGGTCGAACCTTCTAACTCTTCATAATATATAAAACATTTAGGGAGCGAAACAGTCATAACGTTGATGGGTCTCTGTTCAAAAACTTCATGACTACTAAGTGACCTGCCACCAGTTACAGACCGTGTTGTTAAAAACTTTTTTGGCGCATTCGATGGGAGCTATTGTATCAGATAACCACTCAATACTTGAGGTTTTACTAATCAGTTTCTTTTACAATTAAGTTGTGATCCAGAAAGATATACAGAAGGATTGCAAATTTCAGGTTTTTGCGGAGGTACCGCTCAAAGAAACTGTCGAGGTTTAAGATACAGTCTGATTCACAGCACTTCGTCTGGGCAGGCTTAGATCTTCCTAAGCGGTTCAGCAATACTTAAAATTCAAAGTTTGGTCGGTTTCAGCTCATGCAGTCAAATATATTGCCCCAAGGTCTGATCGGCCCCAGTCCATCGGGAACTGAAGAAATAGATTGGGTTGCATGATGCTTCCACGCAGAGCTGATACCGGCCGCACATGAGTAGTGTTAAATCGCCAAGAAGTTCTAAGCCTGTCCAGGAAAAGTGGCTCGAGTCGGACCGTTCATGCATTTCAACCATTTAGTTTCATTGGGCGACAGATTGGAAGCAATGTCTCAAAAAAGACTCATACAGTGTTAACAGGGACATTAACAACAAATGAAATAGATAACCAAGGCCCTATAGAAGGCATGATGACTTAGGAAAATCTTTCTATATACCCGTTTGAAAAATAACAACAACAACAACAAAAACGGTCGTATTAAGTTATGCTTTGGTTGGTGTCCATCCGTCCGTTCGTAAACTTTTTTTTCGTTTCCGTATAACTCCTACTATACAGTTTTCATCCGATTAAGCCTAAAATGTGTATGTAGTAAGGCTAAGATGTGAAGATATGCCTTAAGTTTCGAGAATTACTGTCCACCAAATATTAACAGAGTTATGACCTTTGAAAAATTCGGTTTACATTTTCGTATGGTTAAGTTTTGTGCTATACATGTGTAAAACATATATAAGTTACATTTAGTTTATACTTGCCATGGCGTTAAACAATTTACCACAGAATACTCATCACTACCCACCCCTCCTGATACCAAGGTCACAGACTTTGACATTTTATATACACGTTTTGTATTAAAAAATAGAAGTGGAGGCAATGATCAGGAATCGTTACAATCAACCCACAGCTCCCATCAGAGACACCAAAGGGAAAAACACACAAACATGAAACAACAGACCCTAATGGAAACACCAACAGCGGAAAGCCAAAAGGACAGTTACTTTCCCATAAAATGGCCAATAGGCTATCCAAAATAAAATAATATAAACGATACAAACAACCATAACAAAAACAAACCACGACAGAAGAACCGCCTTGGAAACGGTTCTACTGGGGGGCTTAAATCTATTTTACGTGGCCACAAGCCTCGCCCTTACTTCCGTCGCGATTTAGACAAATAATTTGCTCAGTCCGCATGAAGGCCTCCAGACTTCAGACAAACCATAACAAAAATATACCGCGACAGAAGAACCGCCTTGGAACGTTTAAAGTTTATTATTTTTATTTAAAAAATGCATTAAGTGGGATAATGATATCAGCTGGCTCAAATCAGAATGTAGACTGACAAGACCAAACCTATTGGATGCTTTTTGAAAGCAGCCAACTTGTTCGGTCATACATCGAATTCACAAACAGACAAAATAAAAACAGTGACAATATCGATTTCGATTTCTCTAAGAAACAAGTGCTTCAGCTGAAGTGCACGACCCGCCGGATGCTTTTAGCTTTATGAGTGTTACCATATATGGGTATGGCGGCCATTTTGGTCATGTGACCTGGACCTAAAACGGTTCCCCCAATAAATGCGCCTTATCGTAAGGAGCAAAAATATATCTTATACTTTAGTACTGTATTCTGAATCGTTTGCAGGATAAAATGCATTCTTACTTTTCCAATACAAAAGCATATGTGTCAAAGTTTGACCTAGGCACAAAGAATGTCAAGGTCAACCCAGGGTCACCATTTTAGCACTTTATGATGGGCCTACGTCCCAGATGCTATTTATCAAGTTTCATGGAAATCTGCCCAGTGGTTCTGGAGAAGACTATTTTTCTATTTTTGAAGGGTTTTTACCATATATGGCTTGGCGGCCATCAGTTTGGTCATGTGACCTGGACCCCATGAGCAAATTTTGGTTTTACCCATCCCATAGAGGCTCCATGTGAAATTTGACTTCAATCGGCCCAACGGTTTCCGAGGAGAAGCAGTTCGAAAATTTTCACATTTTTCGCCTCGGCGAGGCTATGCTAAATGGAATGTAATATTTGGCAAGTTCATTGGTTAGATCTCATTGATATCTATCAGTATGCCAAAAATTATTTAAATATTCCAATCGGATAAGTCACTATCACCAATTTTCACAAACGGGTTACGGACGGACAGACAGACTGACAGAATGACACGGTGATTTTAGGGCACTCTTAGAAAATCAACCGACTTCAGTGCAATCTCTATATTTCATTGAAAAGCATGTAAGAAAAATGTGATGTAATACAGTTACAACTACGCGCAGCGGTCTCGTGAAGAATTTTGGCGAAGACCAGCCTCCATCAAACTTTGGACATTGGAGGATATCGACCTGAACGGCACTTCAATTAGAACGCTGTAGCAGGTTAGTGTAGTTTATACTAATTGGGTCCCGTCAAGCGATTTTGGTACTTATCGCCTATGTGAGCAGCGAAGGTTCAGGCGAGCCTGCGCATCCGCGCAGTCTCGCCAGAACCTTCGCTGCTCGCTCATACAAGCAGTGAATCAAGAGGAACCTTCGGACAGAAAGCCATATCCCTGGCCCCTCTGAATGGCTGGGCATGCGCAGTTAAAATTTGTCATGACGGAATGCTCGAAGACCCACATTCGCTTGGCGGGGCTCAATTTATTTTAGTTCGATTGCGATATAGCAGGTTTATATTTGTTATGGTTTGTCTTTGTGTGTTTGTGTCGCTTGTATTATTTTATTTTGGATAGCCTATTAGCCATTTTGTGGGAAAGTAAATGTCCCTTTGGCTTTCCGCTATTGATGTTTCCATTGGGGGATGTTGTTTCATGTTTCTGTTTCTAACCCTTTGGTGTCTCTGATGGGAGCTGTGCGTTAATTGTATCGATTCCTGGTCATTGCCTCCACTTCTATTTCGTATATGGCACAAACGTTTTATTGCAACTCGAGTCAAAGTTATTCTCAGACGCTCATACTGTGCCATCAATTATCCAGTGCACAAATTAATTGAGCCACACACATTTACATTTCAACCAATCAAATCACATGATGTAATTTCTTCAATCGCATTCGCAAACTGTACGACAAACAGTGTAGATCCTGACCTTGTATCATCCCAGCAGGCACACGTCGCTTGGGCAACGTCAAATCAACGTCGGTACAACGGCATGACGTTGCACCGACGTAGATGTAACGTTGCATAAACGTCATGACGTTGTACAGACGTTAATATGACGTCATAATTACGTCATGTGCCTGCTGGGTTTTATTAGCTCACCGTCACGTAGTGACGAGGTGAGCTTTTGGGATCACTTTTTGTCCGTCGTGCGTCCGTGCGTCCGTACCTCCGTCCGTGCGTGCGTGCGTGCGTAAGCAATTTCTTCAAACAACATCTCCTAAACCTCTGATCAGATTTTGACCAAACTTGACAGGAATGATCCTTAGGTGGTCCCCTTTCAAAGTTGTTAAAATGGTTCTGGTCCGTTGCACATCTAGGTCACTGAAAACTTAAAAAATCTTCTTCTCAGAAACCACAAGGCCCAGGTCTTTGATATTTGGTATGAAGCTTCATCTAGTGGACCCCTACCAAGATTGTTTAAATTATAGTGCTGGGGCAAAAAATGCCCCCGCCCCGGGGCCCTTTGGTTTTACATAGGCTTATATAGGGAAAGTATTTAAAAGTCTTCTTCTCTGAAACCGCAAGGCCCAGGACTTTGATATTTGGTATGAAGGTTCAACTAATGGACCTCTACCAAGATTGTTCAAATTATAGCCCTTGGGCCAAAAATGCCCCCGCTCCGGGGCCATTTGGGTTTTACATAGACTTGTATAGGGAAAACCTTTAAAAATCTTCTTCTCTGAAACCACAAGGCCTAGGTCTTTGATATTTGATATGAAGCTTCATCTAAAGGACCCCTACCAAGATTATTCAAGTTATAGTGCTGGGGCTTAAAATGCTCCGTCCCGGTGCCCTTTGGTTTTGCATAGGCTTATATAGGGAAAATCTTTAAAAAAATCTTCTTCTCTGAAACCACAAGGCCTAGGTCTTTGATATTTGGTATGAAACTTCATCTAGTGGACCTCTATCAAGATTGTTCAAATTATAGCCCTGAAACCAAAAATGCCCCCGCACCGGGGCCCTTTGGTTTTACATAGACTTATATAGGGAAAATCTTTAAAAAATCTTCTTCTGTGAAACCACAAGGCCTAGGTCTTTGATATTTGGTGTGAAATTTCTTCTAGTGGACCTCTATCAAGATTGTGCAAATTATAGCCCTGGGGCCAAAAATGTCGCCGCCCCGAGACCCTTTGGTTTTACATAGACTTATAAAGGGAAATCTTTAAAAAATCTTCTTCTCTGAAACTGCAAGGCCCAGGTCTTTGATATTTGGTACGGAGCTTCATCTAGTGGACCTCTAGATTTTTCAAATAATAGCCCTGGGGCCACAAATGCCCCCATCCCGCGGCCCTTTGGTTTTACATAGACTTATATAGCCCCGGGGCTATTTGGTTTTGCATAGGCTTTAAAAGAAATCTTCTTCTCAGAAACCGCAAGGCCCAGGTCTTTGATATTTGGTATGTAGCTTCATCTAGTGAACCTTTGCCAAGATTGTTCAAATTATAGCCTTTGTTGATGTTTGGTATGAAGTTTCACCTTTAAGACCTCGCTCAACATTATGCACACTAAAGCCCTGGGGCCAATAATGGCCCTCACTGGGGCCCACTTAGTACACTATGGATCAGGTGAGCGATCCACGGCCATCATGGCCCTCTTGTACATGTCTTGTAAATGTAGTCGAGCAGGATAAGGGTTAAAGTTTGTTTGACCCTGCAGGCACACAGCTCATCAATATGTTCTATAAAAGGGTTATCCTTTGGAAGCAAGGAATACACCACAGAAGTGAAAAATATGGAGTGTACATGTTTTCTGGGCCAGACTAGCTAGTTTCGGCCAATCAGGCCTCATCAGTGACCCTCAGATATTTTCAAAATTCCATAATGGAATCAATGATCCCAAAGGACAAGAAAATATAATCTACACTATGATGTAAGGCAGGGAGACGTTTTACCGCCGCCACACATTCCCACACACCAGCTGTAGTGAAGTTAAATATGTTCTATAAAAGGGTTATCCATTGGAAGCAAGGAATACACCACAGAAGTGAAAAATATGGAGTGTTCATGTTTTCTGGGCCAGACAACACTGGGCCAGACAACACTGAATCAACGTGTTTTCTGGGCCAGACAACACTGAATCAACGTGTTCAACATTGTTTCAACGCTAAGCGCCTGCTAGGACATTACCTTCTCAGATTCAACTCTAAGACCGTAAAATACTTAACATTGAATCAAGGTTGGTTTCAACTTTATTTTGGTTGCTTCAAATACAGCATACTGTACCACAATAATGAAAAAAAACCCATTAAACAAGTACGTGTTGGATAGGGCACCCACATAAATTCAACCCATGGTGTTACTTCCCGGGCGTCAGAACCAGATATGGATTAACCTAACAGAATGCGCCTACAGAGGTCATCGGGCCTGGAATGACGTCGACAAGGTAAGAAAAACGTAAGTATATATATATATTTACAGGATCTGACAGTAAGCCCATAGCTTGTCCATTACGCAAACACGCATATACAAATACATTGCCACCTTTATCGCCGAAAAAATGAAAATTTTATGATGAAAAATTGTGATTTGTTTCTTATTTCTGCTCAAAATATAGATTTTTGGCACTCGTTAGAATCGCCTCATCGAGGCGGTTCTAACGAGTACCCACTATCTATATTTTAGAGCAGAAATAAGAAAAATAAGGTATACCCCGGAAACCCCAGTTTTACTATATAAAAGTGGGGTTCAAGGGGGTCAAAATTATATAGGCGTGTTTTCGTGATGATCTCCTTGGATCAAGGTTAAAATCAAATTTTAGCATTGGGCGATTTAACTGAGGTACTCCCTGGACGACAGAACCAGCTGTCGACCAACCTACCAGAATGCGTCTACAGAGGTCTTCGGGCCTGGAATGACGATATATAGATAAATTAATTTGCACAGGGGATGACTCTCCCTGCACAGGGGCTTCCAGTTAACGCCCCGATCCGAAGGACGGTGCATTTTTTGACATGCATCCCTGAAAATGATGCCAATGGAGCGTGTTCGGACACCGAAATAATCACCGACGCCGGGGATCGAACCGGGGGCATCTAGCATCAGTTGCAAGTGCTTTCTTTCTACTTATACTGCGATCGGTCACATTTGACCATTACTCGCAGGTGTACATTACATACACTCCAGGTTTGCAGGATGAACGCCTACACAGTAATCATATAATTACGGTAGGGGTCTTTAACCTGCAAAGGGCATAACTCTCCCTGCACAAGGGGGTTGGGGTTCCGGTTCTTATACAGAGTCGGTCATATTTGGCCATTACCTCAGTTGGTTGGGTGGTTAAATTTAGAATTATCTGAAAAAAGCACTGGGTGCGTCCTTAAAACTATTTACAATCTGCATGGGTTCTTAGTGACTACTCGCCATATTCAAGCGTTTCTGACATGCTGGAGAAACTCGGCTGGCGTACCCTCGAGCAGCGGCGTGCAGATTCTCGACTGGTCTTGTTTTACAAAATCATCTATGGTTACTTAGCAGTACCTCTCCCAGTATATATCATACCATAGAATCGTGACTCCCGGCGTAAAACCCACTCATTGGCTTACAGACAACTGTACACCCGGACTGACTACTACAAATTCTCATTTTATCCATTAGCAGTTGTTCAGTGGAATAATCTCCCGCCAACCATCGCTACCCTGACCAGCCTTGACAGTTTTAAACAGGCTGTCAGTCAGGTGTGCCACTCCAAACCCTAAATGTACCACCACTGTTTTTATCCTCACTTTTCTTTCTTCTGTATAATACACTAACACTATGCACTTTTATTCATTCCTTACTATCCCGCTTGTTTTTTGATCCTATACTTTATCGCATGTTGCGGGGTACCCGGCACATAATACTCAGTTGAGGGTGTATGCCGTATGAAGAGATAGATAGATAGATAGATAGATAGATAGATAGATAGATAGATAGATAGATAGATAGATAGATAGATAGATAGATAGATAGATAGATAGATAGATAGATAGATAGATAGATAGATAGATAGATAGATAGATAGATAGATAGATAGATAGATAGATAGATAGATAGATAGATAGATAGATAGATAGATAGATAGATAGCATAACAGAGGCATCCTAAAACGCATACCTCTGAGTCTCAATCTTACACTGTACGGGCTTTGAACTCTTCTGCGGACTTGGCATTCACCGCAGAGGAGGGAAGTCTATTCCATTGAGGAATAGTTCTAGGAAAGAAGGAGTTTTTCAGGGCATCACTATAGGACTGGTACCTACGATATTGTGAGTCGTTTACTTTTGATGCCCTTGTTTGGGTTGACGCTGTTACAGGGGTAAAGTATTTATCAAGCAGGCCCAATCGGCCAAATATCTTGGTATCACCATCACTGACGATCTTGATTGGTGTCATCATATTTTAGAGATTACATCAAAAGCAACTAGGACTTCAGGATTTTAAAGAAGTAATTCGGCTTTTGCACCTAAGCAGACAAAGGATGTTGCATATAAAACATTGTTTCGCCCTCAACTTGAACATGCATCACCCATTTGGCATCCCCATGTTAAAACTCAGATTCAGCAGGTTGAGAAGGTTCAGAGGACAGCAACTCGATGGGCATGTCGGCGAAGGCGAAATAAAAGCGTCGGTGAGCTATCACGCTCTATGTGAACTCCGAAACTTCAGATTTAGTTTCGGCGATTCGTTTCACTCTCGCCTGTGGCGTAGATGATTTATAAAACGGCGTTACATTAAAATTCAATTGAGTAGGCCAAATTTCTCATTTCCGCTTTTGTCAAAATTTTATATTTTTGAGAAAGGAACCATCTGGACGGTCAAAATGGTCGAGTTTGGGTCGGGACCGATTAAGGAGAGTATAGATAATACAGTGTTTATCATTCCCGGCATCATAATTGGCGCCCTTGTTTGTGAGTCACTCCAAATTTTATATTTTTACAATTTTGTATGTTACTGTAGGACAGAATGCGTCACCGCCACGTACATAGACATCGGATAAACCTTATTTCTGTTCAATTTCTTTATTTCTACTTATACTGTGATGGGTCATATTTGACCATTGCTCAGAGGTGTACATTACTAATGTATTTTTGATAGCCCGTATGTGGGACCAGGACTGGGGACGGGATAGGGAAGAAGTCTTACCTGGGTAAATGGTTGATAATGTCCCTGGCAGAGTCTCTGTTCTGGTTGCTTTGAGTGGCTCAGCTAGACTGAGAAGCGTGGTCTGTTCTGCATGATTTTCTCGCTTCCCGGGTTCTGTGTTTTATTCAAGTGGGTAAAACCCATCACCTTCCGGTCGGCGTTTCTGGATAGCTCACGACACAACACTCCTCCCCACTTTATCTTGAAGGCCTTGTCACCAGCTGCCAGGTTCATCCTTGAGTGGGACTGATGTCCCACCGTTTCTCAAGTGAGACTGATGTCCCACTGACACGTCGGGCTTGGACGAGACTAGAAGTCTCAGTCTATTATTGTCTGGCTTGAAGGAGACAAAGAAGCCTCACTTGCAAGCTGCTGTGTTGAGTCTAGCTTGTTATTTGACAGCTTGAGCGGACAAAGAAGACACACTCAATTTGCTGTCTGGCCATCTCGTTAAGTCCAACAGATTTCGAACTAGAAGCCCAGAAATCGTGACAGAACTAGAAGCTCAATGTCATTTAGTGGACTATTACAGAAATCCGCGGATAGACTGCCGTCTAGAAGACACATTTCTGGATTTGTGCGATCTAGAAAATCAATCTTTCCTTCATTCTTAGTGGATACTTCCAAAACATCAGCACAGTTTGTTAACCAGTGAACTTAAGTAATCAGTAAACCTAATGGTTACCGGGTAATTCTTTATCCGTGTGCATCTTCTAGTAACAATTTGTCTTTCATCTCTGTGGTTGTCTCCTTATGGCATATCCCATTATTTTTCCTCCCTGCCCAGCTAATTGTACCTGAATGGAGCCACCCACATTTACCGTGAACCTGACCCATTAAACATCTGGCCTGGTGCAGTTATGACAACCACCGCAGGGCAAAACTACAGCTTGTGTGTCAGATAGATTCATTTTCTGTTTACCTGACCCCCGAGACCCAACGTCCCAATCAACACCGCCTAGGCCACCCCGGAGACGCCGTCCCTAACCCTGCGAGATCCTTACCAGAGATGAAATGACATTTCAATTCCTGCCGCCCAAGGAAACCAGCATAGCCTATATGCATGGACAGTCAGACTTGCACTACCCCGTCCGGGCAGGCCCGGACCCCCTCAGTAGATTACTAGTACTCATGTGCGGTATGCTGCACATGGCATCAGAGGATCTGAATTCCTTAACTGTCTGTATTTTAATATTAAGCTTTATTGGGATAATCCCTCAACCCATTGAGCTAGCTGACCCTTGAAGCTCCCTGAACAATAGAAACCATGTTAAACTTGAATGAGCCTTTTCAAAATCTTGCCTAGAAGATAGTACCCAAGATAACTGGTAAACAATACTGTGGCTAATTTACAGAGTTCTAGTTAATTCCAAATAAGGAGTAATTTACTCCAACTTTTTCATTTCTGACTCCCAACTTTTTGAAAAGTATGGCAAAACTCCAACTTTTTCTGGAGGACTGCATTTTTACTCCAATTTTCAAAACCCTAGGGAGAACTCTGCTAAAATCTCATTCCTGTTCATTCAAATGTGTTTTCCATGGAGGCAAAGAGAAACTGCTATTATAAGCCTATACTCTTCCTACCCCAGCAAAAATCTATTTTGTTCATTCAAGCCCGTCTTTCTTATGGAGGCAAAGAGAAACTGCTATTTACAAGCCTATACTCTTTCTACTCCATTTTAACTTTCAAACGTTTGGAAGCATTCACATATCAAAATAAAGGGACCTGTATCATTAGGTTTGGACAAATTTTCTTTGTTGTTTTAAAAGCCTTATTTGCCATCATTCTTTTGACTAGTTTTGCCTGTCATAGTTTGCATTTGTCAAATTACTTGCTATTTTCTTGCATTGCACTTAAGTGGAAGCTTTTCTAAGTGACTAGAAGCCTACTTAAGAAACTGTTTTCATCAAGCCTTTCCAAAATTTTGTGTAGAAGTCATTTGACAACTTGTTCTTCCACCGATGATCTGTCCACCGATTATCTGTAAATACCAACGTGGATCATTCCATTTGATGTTCATTCTTCTGTCGTTCAGATCTTGTCCATCAATCCCATTAGCAGTCAGTCGTTGTACCCGGGATTCTGTTAGTGAGCTGACTGCTCATGGAAAACATCTTTTCTTTACCCATTGGAATGTCTCTTTCCTTCCACCGCTTGGGATTTGCACTGGTGTTGTTTAACTCCATTAAGAGCAGCCTCCCTACTTCTAGAATGTTCAAAAACCTGCTTGGCTGTCTATTCATCAGCACATCCCTGACAGAATTTTGAAATAGCCTCCTGCATCTGATGCTTTTCAGGCGGGTCTCAAAATGTGGCAGTGGCAAGGGTCAGAACTTGGTCAGCTGTTCTTCCAAAGATCTTTCCCATCTTGAAATGATTGCTGGAATTTCATTCTTGCTGTTTTCCAATCTATCCTCAAATCTCTTCCCAGTCGTGTGCACAGTGATTGCGAAGAAATCCAAAGCTTTGCCCTCTAAAGACCAATTAAGGTAATCATAACATTCTCTGTCAAATCATTTTATCGCTGACCAGCAGCTTTCAAACTTGTGTCTGTTTAAAAAACATCCAGCACGCAGTTCCATCAAATCCATTTTCTTTGGAAGCTGTTTTGGATCACCATGCCTCTCTCTCCTTGAGTGTCTAGAAGACTCCTCAGGATGTGATAGGTTACAATCACTTGCTTTTTGCTTCTGTAGCGGTATGCAATGGTGACCCTGACCTAGAAATACTAGCATAAGTGTCTTCACTCGACCTTGAATCTAACATATCACAATCTGACCTTGAATATGTCCTTGGTGACCTTGACTTCCGGTGTCGAGTGTATGATCTTGTATGCAACCCTGACCTTGCATATCTGGAGCATGACCTTGGCTTCTCATGCTTTCTTGGTGACCTTGACCCGTCACTTTCTTGATGGTGACCTTGGCCTGCCATGCCTTCTTGAAGAGTCAACCTGTCATGCCTTCTATGTGTCCTTGACATGTTATGCCTTCTAGATGTCCTTGACATTCCATGCCTTCTTGAAGGGGACCTTGACACTTCACGTCCTCTTGAAGGTGACTGACCTTCCTTACCCTCCTGAAGGTGACCTTGACATCATAACCTTGAAGGCGATTTCCTCATATCATGTCATCTTGAAGGCGTTTTTGACCTTTCATGCCTTCTAGAAAGTGACCTTGACAATTCCTGTCTTCTTGAAGGGGAGCTCAACCTTCCATGCCTTCTAGAAGGTGTCTCCAGTCTTGGCTTAATCTGCCCTCTTTTGGTTGTTCCTGACCTTTAACCCCTGGAGTTTAACCTTGGTCTGGTTTGCCTTCTTGACTCTTCGAACTTCCTACCATGTGATCTTGACCATGAATGTCTTTTACGGCTGTAGGAATCATATTCACATGGCATGAGGCCTATCTTTTTTCTTAACTCCATTTTCATATCTACTTTCGGAGAGACCAAAGACTATTTTTTCATTCTTGTCTGATGATGTCAACCAAAGCGCATGTGTCTAGAAGACTCCAAGCACTAAGGTGAACCATCTGGCTGATCAGTCACTTTCTGTTAAATCTTAAACTCTTTCTGAAATCCAATGCATGTCCTCTTCTGTTCCTTACTAGCCATGAGGATTAGAAATCAACTCCATGACTGCTCTACTGTTCTTGGCAATGGGGATTAGAAATCAACCCAATTAGCTGTACTCTTCCTAGCCATGAGGATTAGAAATCAACTGCATGACTGCTCTACTACTGTTCTTGGTCATGGGGATTAGAAATCAACGCCATGCCAACTACATTCTTCTATCAATTCTGTTCACGTGAAAGCATTTCTTCATCCTTTGACTGATGGTGTCGTCCGGCGCCTGTGTATCTAGAAGACGACTAATGCTCCATCAAGCCATCTGTCTGGTCAATAATCTTTGCCTCAACATTTGCTATCTTATTTGTGCAAGGAGTGACAAATACAAACTTCTGTAAAGTGTAATATAAATATTTCAAGAATAACCTCTGTGTATAGAATACTCCAGAGATTCTTTCCCAAAATATTTATCCTTTTTTTTTTCTGGCTTTTCGACAGGCAGAACACTTTTCAATAATTTTCGCGTATAGAATACTGCGAAACCCTAGAAAAGTCTGTCTTTTAAGTGATAAGCAGTTATTTACTAATAATTTTGAGAATATATTAGTCGAGTCCGGTAACTTTGCATGGCCGTTTATTTTGCGCACCCTGCATTCACATTTTCACAAACTGTATCCCTAATTATCAATTCCACTATATTCAGTGCATCGGCATTAAGTTTAACTTTAACCCGAAAAAGATGTCCTGCACGTGCAGATGAAATAGCCTCGCGGAACCCCCCATTTTTTTCTCAAAATACTAACTCTTAAAAGTCAAGACTGAGTTTAAAACTAGCCAAAGTCGCTATTCCCTTGATTCTAAACTTACTGCTTCTGACAACATTGCAGAAGAACGAATCAACAACTTATGAGTCAACCCTCATGTTCAAACTGTTCAACAAACATATTGTGCGCCATGTTAGGCGACAAAATTGGTAGTTCAATTTCAAGGGGGCATCCCTTTTCATAGTATTCTTTGTCCTGTATATTAATAACTTCAGAGGCCAATTTTCATTGCAGCTGGTCGATAGGGAAATGCTGCAATGTTGTTGACTGAAAATTGAGTGGTGGCTTGAACAAAGTCACACATAGCTATATAAACTTTATATGCGCAATGTTACCGGACCGCACCGTACTTCTAAAACGTTAGAACAATGCTTTTTAATGGATGGCTGGCTTCTTTTAAGTAATAAGCAGTTCTTTTTAACTATTTTGGGTATAGAATACTCCTAAAATGTAAGAACTATGCCTTTTTAATATATGGCTTTTTGCCGATACTTTTCAATACAACAAAATAGAAGAAAAAGGACTATTTTCGGTTTAGAAAACTCAAGAAAACAACCCTTTCTCGTCTGCAACCAACCAACCAACCCTTTCTTCAAAAATGCAGACAGTTATTTGTCACCAATTTTATTCAAGAAAGTACTTTGTGTATAGAATACGCCAAAGATTTTACGTAGGTTTCTTGAATTAATACCACAATGATACAGGTTAGGGATTTCTTTTATAATAATGGTCGCGTATAAAATACAGCGAACAATCGAAGAAAAGTACATGTAAATCTTGGTTTAGAAAACACAGAGATTACCTTTTCTTCTTTCTTGACAACCAGGTATTCCTCTGCCATTCCACGGAGAAAATCAGCCACCCAACCAGGCAAAACTAAACCCCAACTGGCAAGGGACAATTTAGAATTCTTCCAAATTGAAAATTACCCCAAGAAAAAACTGGCAGAAGACAAACAAAAATCAATCCAATTAGCTAAACTTAAATTAATTTAAGACTGCCTTAAGAATTGGTTCATTCAGCTAAATGCCAAACTCACCGGTTGTCCCCAAAACTGACTGGCTCCACGTTGTTGAAAAAATAAACAGGCCAAACCAAGAAGCTAAATGCCTCAGAACTTCACCTGCCTACAATTTCAACCTGTCAGGCTATCAAGAGTTGCCCCCTTCACAGTTCCCTCTGTAAACAAAAGGAACCGCGTATCATGTTCACCGTCCCTCACGTCCGAAAACGTGAAGTAAATCTGAACCCTTCACAATCCCCAACGTTAAAAAAATAACGAAGTGGACCGCGTATCATGTTCACCGTCCCTCACGAATCCGAGGATAACTCGTGAAGTAGTAATACACCTCTAACGAAATGACCGGAGAATTTCCCCTTCCGTTTTATCGCTCGTCGCCAAATAATGTATTTTTGATAGCCCGTATGTGGGACCAGGACTGGGGACGGGACAGGAAGAAGTCTTACCTGGGTAAATGGTTGATAATCTCCCTGGCAGAGGCTCTGGTCTTGTTGGTTTAAGTGGCTCAGCTAGACTGAGAAGCGTGGTCTGTTCTGCATGATTTTCTCGCTTCCCGGGTTCTGTGTTTTATTCAAGTGGGTAAAACCCATCACCTTCCGGTCGGCGTTTCTGGATAGCTCACGACACAACATTACACACACTTAAGGCTTGCAGGATGAAAGCATTAGCCTCCATTAGATATTTCATTAGATTTCAGTGATTTCACTAAACCGTCTGACCGCCTCCAATGAGCTTGATAGCCCAGTGGTTAGTGCACTAACCTCTGATGCTAGAGGCCCCCTGTTAGATCCCCGGTGGCGGTGATTATTTTGGTGTCCGAACATGCTCCATAGGCATCATTTTCAGGGATGAATGTCAAAAAGTTCGGATCGGGATGTTAAGAGTAAAAAGAGTATGTGTTAATAGAGAAAAGGTTAAAGCTGGTAAAAACCCAACTAAAAACAATATTTCATGGTTCATGGCATTGGGATCTTTGAGGGGGCATATGGCTGATCTAAAGGAATCAAGCTCAGAACACACAACAGCCTGAAGATTGTAGATAATTCCACTGTACATGCTTCCACGCGGAGCTGAATCCGACCCGCACACGAGTACTGGTAATCCGCTTTGAGGATCTAAGCCTGCCCAGGCAAAGCTGCACATGCTAGTCGGACGGTCCATGCTTATAAACCCTATTGGTTTTCATTGGGTGACAGGACTTGAGATGTCATTTCATCTCAATGTCGTGTAAAAGTCCCACAAAATTGGAAGCAACATCTCCAAAATGAGCTTTACAGTGTTGACTGGGAGGTTAAACCTCAAATCAAACAAACAACAGCCAAAGGAAAGAAACTGTATATGTAGCAACTGGCAGTAGTGGGAATTTGTACAAAGTGCATAGGATGCGTGTTTTTAGGGGTTCCCCTTAATAGCGAAAAGGACTCCTTTTCGCGAAAAGGACTTTACCCTAAATAGCAGAAAGGACTTTTTTTTCTAAAGGATCCATATTATTAATATAAATTAATTATTTAACATTTTGTTTAAGGTTTTCAGCTTCGGTCTTGCAAAAATAATATATTTGTATACTCTTGCACTCAAAAACTTTATTTTTGTGGATTATTTTGCAAGTTCTGTCGTGGTTGTTTTTCGTTTGCTTTATCCGCAATCCCCGATATCTGATGCATTGCAAGCCGAAGTGAAAAGGAACATTTTATAAGTTGCAGAACAAGTTCCAACAGTTAAGACAGGCCTGTTTTCCGGACTGAAATAAAATCCGGCCCCCCCCCCCCCACACACACACCGAAAAAATGGGGGTGGAGATGTGTATGATTCAGCAACGAATTCAATTGATGTGTGATAAGATTTGACAACTTGTGCGGACGGGAGTACTGACTGACATTATTAGTATGGACATGGACTAACTTTCGTTTCAGATGTGGACAAAATTAAAATCATAAGACTTGTGTGGACGGAACAAACGGACAGACAGACATGGACTAAATGAAAAAAATCCTTTCTAGCTCAACAATGTGTCATCACGAGCACAAACTAAAACGTCAAACTCTGCGTGAAAGCATCCAGCTGCAGCCTAATCTTTTTCTCCAAGCCACCCCAACATAACAAAAGGGTTTGCGTACAATTATTTTCTCCTACTTGTGCGGCAGTATTTTCTCCTAAGTGTGGTCCCCGCGGCAAAGAAGGAAACTATGTTAGCTAATGAATTTGACAGAAATGCAGTTGCTTTGCCTTCACTGTTGAAGTAATAACGGTATCTTTTTATAGATTTCCTGTGAAAGCTTCAATGGGAGGTTACTGTAAGGTGTGCGCTTATGCATATTTTTTCAAAAATAGCTTTGGTGTGCGCTTATAGGAGCATGTGCGGTAATTAGGGCGAATACGGTATATGGAGGCAGTGGTATCTCAAGGCCATAAACAATCTTACAGAACAATATGAGACATGACTTGTGTCAGCATGTCTCTGTTCCAAGGATCTCCAGCTGATAGTGTTCGCTGGTCAGGAAAAAAGACAGTTTCAGCGTGCAAAAATATCTCAAAAGGGAACTTAAAGTATGAACAGCCTTGTAAAAGGGCACATATACATGCAGCACCTTGCTAAAGGGCACATCTCTAAAAGATCCTTCTCTTACCCTTTGTCTTCACTGCCCGTTTTTATGCTAAGTGAAGGGATATGTCATATTCACCAATGACCATTGGTGACATGAATATTAATTTTTTCAAGCAAGGTGATCACTAATTCTAACATGACGTTAACGTTTTTCCCATTGAACCCAGTGGAAACATCAGCGTTTGCAAATATGCGATAATTCACGTCGTCAACGTGGTGCGTGCAATTTGGCGTCATCGTGACGTTGCATGTAAACATTTCCTTCTGTCGACATCCGCTGCAAAATAGTCCCCAAGATAACGCTTTGTTACTACTGTATTTCAGTTTAGCATCATGTTAGAATCGAAATAATTTCCACGCACCCGTTGTGTTATCGTGATTTACACACGGTGTTGTCGGGCAGATGCGAATATTAATTCACTCCGGCTTCGCCGTCGTGAATTAATATTTCGCAATCTGCCCTCCAACACCATGTGTTGATCACGATAACACACGGTACGTGGAGATTATTTCTTAATTATGATACAAACAAGATGAGTTTGGGACATGTTTGGGCCACAATTCTCTAATACAAACAAACACTGACATGACACTGGTCTGGCACACTTTCACACTTCATTTGTTTAATTGGTGTCACTCACACTTGTTATCAAAACACAGTTATGACTTCTTAAAGGCACATAATTAAGTACAATAAACTGGGGGATTAGCAGTCAGCCATAAAGGTGGGCTGTCAAATATTAACAAAATTACGCCTGTTTAAATAAGGACTATTTTAGACACTTTTTAGCAATAAATTGTTAGCTATTTGGCAGCTCACCAAATTATTGGATGTGTCATACAGTGGTCTATATATGTATATATAGGAGGTTTTAGGAATTCCGTTTTTGACATCATTCTTGCGCAAAGTACTGGCCGTCAATTGAAACTGCCATTACCTGTAAAACTTAGGCAGGTATCGTGGCAGGATGGTCTTAATTATTTGTAATAAAAATGCGCAAAATGAATGGCTAAAATGCGGAAGATGCAGGAATGAAGTCTTAAATATATTTATCTACTCATTTAAAGTGTAATTCGATTGAATTTTCTGTAACAGTCAACTAAAAAAGGCCCTAAATATTAAACCTATTTACAATGTGTTTATACGGAACCAGCAGCTTTTTGCCAACCACGAACGATCGTTATCAATAGGTAGTTTTGCACATGTGCAGACTTGTAAACAAGTAAACAAGGTCACGTGTCAAAACATTGGCTCCGTCTATATTCAGACATATTGAGAGAAAATATATCCGTTTTCATTGAAATAATGCTTCGAAAAGGAAAGAATGATATTTTTCTTTCATTACCGAAATTCATTTATCCTAAATCCGTTTTTAATTGACGAAAATCTTTTCGTGAATGACCTATGTCAATGGCTTGAGATATCGTTATTCACAAAATAAGTTTTTACGTAACTTTCGTTTTATTCGCTGTCTGTCTGTCTGTCTATTTCCGCCCCCGCCCATAGGGGCTTGAAGAAATATATGGGCTGCATGATGCTTCCATGCAGAGCTGAATCCGGCCCGCACACTAGTACTGGTAAACCACCCAGAGGATCTAAGCCTGTCCAGGAACCGCGGTGCGAGGCGGACCGTCCATGCTAATAAACCCAATTGGTTTCATTGGGCGACAGGGCTTGAGATGTCATTTCATCTCAATTTCGGGTAAAAGTCCCACAAAATTGGAAGCAACGTCTCCAAAATGACCTTTACAGTGTTGAAGGGGATGTTAAACCTCAAACAAAATCTATCTATCTACTTATCTGTCTATCTGTCTATCTCTCTTCTCTCTCTCTCTCTCTCTCTCTCTCTCTCTCTCTCTCTCTCTCTCTCTCTCTCCAAGGATCTGTCTCCATGTGCAATTTAAATGTCCATACTGACAGTCGAAATAAACTAATGAGTGGACTGACGGAGGGATGTTGAGTCAATGTTGGTTCGACATCATGCCGTCGACAACCACTCCAACTCACTTCTTTGTCACATGACCGTTGGCATGAGAGACAGAGAGAGTGGGGTTTGACTGACAAACTGACAGTAGACAGACAGAGGACACACATACTGACTGACTGTATGACTGACTAACAGACAAACTGTTAGACAGACAAATAAACATACTGACAGTCGAAAAAAAAAAAAAACAATGGGTGGACTTACAGACGAGCGTGGAGTCAACGTTGGCTTGACGTCATGCCGCCGACAATCACTCCAACTCACTTCATTGCCATGTGACCGTTGAGGTGGTTTGACTGATCCCTGTATCCAAGAAGCCCATAACCCTTTTTGTACCAAATGGAATCTTCCTCCTTATATACATGTATAGCAGGAGTCATTTTTAAACTTTAGGGGTGTCAGGTTGTGTTTTCTTCAAAATTTATTGGGAAAATGGCCGAACTTTTTGCAAACAGTGTAGGCCCTGACCAGATGCCGCATTCTGCGGCGTCTGATCTGGGCCTGCACTGTTTGTCACTTACCCCTTTTGTGGTTTCCGGTACCAAATGAGTTAAAGTAGACCTATGGGCTGGGCAGGTTGAACCAATCTACAAATCTACCAGATTTTACTGTAAAATCTTGCACTTGCGAAGGAGTGTTTAACATTCTTATGCTCTGAAAGGGTGTTCTACGTTTGTTTTGAATTTAATGTTCCAATCTCACTGAGTCTTGATGGGTCCGAGCACTGGGCAAATGGCATTTTATTAAGCGACGCCGTATTATCGCCAATGAAACGTTGTGACGTATCATCAACGTTGCAATGTCAAACTCAATGCATCGCTTTGAAGTTGGTTTGATGTAGACACGACGTTGTTGACACTCTTCATGTCGGTTGACGTAGCGTCATTTGAGGACAAACTGTAATTTACATTTGTCTGCGCTCGCTAATTGTGTGTGCGCTGAGAGAGAGATATCATATGTGCAATATATCATTTTCGTAATGCGAAATTTCACATCTGGCAGCATATCGGTGTTTCTCCCATTATCTTACATTAGAATTCCCCAAAAGTTTAAAAGAATTCCACTGTTTTACGCTGTAATTAACACTTTATCTGTCCCACTTCCTTTGAAGCAATACGACAGATGACGGCCAGGGCTTTTCCTGTTCCAGTTTTAGTACGTCACTAGAAAAGCCTCTATATCATGAAAATGTGACAAAATATGTGCTTTTAGCAAAAAAAAAGAAGAAAAAAAAGAAAATCCAAAAATCAACAAAGATAGCCAACTCTTGTACATATTGCTGCTGAATTTTATTCATTTATTTATTTATTCATTTATTATGCCTTCTGGTTAATTGGTGGTTGTTTTCTTGTCTATTCATTTATGATACTTTCTTGTTAATTAGTGCCTTATACTTACTTATGCTCCGTCTCATATGCCTTGATGTTTGGTGCGAATATTACTACCTATGAAGCCCAGGGTCCTATTTGCCTTTGTGGTCACGTTTTGAATGTGAGAATTCCATGTTAAATCATGGCTGATTTCAAGTTCTAGGTATTTGGCATGGTCAACCTCCTGAAGGACTTGGCCATGAAGAACATAGGAATATTTGATGGGGTGTCTGGAATGGGAAATGTGCATGTCCTGGTATTTTCCTGGGTTGAAATCCATTTCCCAACTGGGTTCCTTTCCCAAGGTTCAAGTTTCTGGAAGTCCGTCTGCAATGTTTTACAGTCATTTTTGCATTTGACAGCCACCTTTTATGCGAGCTCACATATTGTTTGATTTGAAGTTTTTCGTCCCCGTCAACACTGTATAGGTCATTTTGGAGATGTTGCTTCCAATTTTTTGGGACTTTTACCCAACATCCAGATGAAATGACATCTCAAGCCCTGCCGCCCAATGAAACCAATATGGTTTACTCGCACCGCTTTGCCTGGGCAAACTTGGATCCTCGAAGCAGTTTACCAGTACTCATGTGCGGCCAGTTTCATCTCTGCGTGGAAGCATCATGTAGCCCATCTATATCTTCAAGCCCCGATGGGTGGGGGCAGTCGCGAGCTCATACACATGTGATACCTCCCTCATCAGGAGGGAGACTTCCTCATTTTGATGCTCTTTTTTGCCCAAATTATGCTAAAATTTAGTGAAATTTTGGAGTCCCCCTTCATTTGAACTGAGAATTTCCCTATACATTCTTTACATCTCCCTCATCACAATGGCAAATCTCCCTCATACAGTCAAAAACATTATCACAGGTATGATAAGGCTTGACATATTGTTTAGGCATTTGCAGGATTTTAGGCTTTTAGAGTGTGATATTTTTCATGATTTCAGGCTTTTTGTTCCTTTAGTTTGTTTTAAAAACTATTTAACCCTTATCCTGCTGAATAAATTTATTAACCCACACCCATTTCCGACTATAAGTGAACGAAATTATTTGATATTTTCACAAACTGCATTGCAAACAGTGTAGATCCTGATCAGATGGCTTCTTCAGAAGCCATCTGATCTGGATCTACAGTGTTTGCAAAGGTTATAGTTGTATCTTGTTCAGCAGGATAAGGGTTGAAGCTGCAAAATCGGGCATTTCAGGCATGGCAAATCGTGGTCAGTATGAGGCCTGTCTCCCTCATACAGTTAAAAAAATTATCACAGGTATGAGCTCATCAGCAAGTTGGATGAGCTACGGGCCTCATTGGCCTAGTGGATAAGATTGCTGACTCTTAATCATTAGGTTTCTCACTGTTGTGGTTCGAGCCTCGCTCGGGTCACATGTGAGACGCCAAGTTCTGCAAGAGAAGGTCAGGTGGTTTTTCTGGGTACTGGGTACTCTGGTTTTCGCCAACCTCTGATTAACGATCGGCTCGATATGAGTTAAATAATCTTGAAAGGGGCGTAAATCCAAAAACCCCCCAAAAAATTTGGATGAGCTGAGTTTCACAAGACCTCCTTTCGTAAACCAATGTTGTAGATCGTACGAGATGTCATGCGTGTTGTGATGCTTCGAGAGATTGGATATGCCACAACATGTTCCATTAACTCTTACCTTGCTGAATATTCATTTAAGCCATAGCCATCTCTGTCTATCAACCAATCAAATTACTTGATGTAATTTCTTGCTACAAATTCATAAACTGAATGCCAAACAGTGTAGATCCTGATCAGATGGAAACACAAGTTAATTGGATGGGCCTATGATTTGCAGGGTCGCTTTTGTCACCCTTTTTGAACAGAGGGGTGACAGTGGGCATTTTCCTATCTGAGGGGATATGACCACTGATTACTGTAATGACTGCTGAAAAATGACCTGTAAGATGGGAGCAATTTGGTCCTTAAGTTTTTTAGTACTACATGCTTGATGAACTCTGGACCGGTGGCTTTAGTAGGGTTATGGTTTAAAAGTAGTTTAAGGATTCCTGCCAGTGATATATTAATAATTCTTTTGTGGAGATTGATCATGAAATCTTTTCTGTGGTCATTCTCTCCCTACCGCTGATTCAAGAAGGGCAGTTGTCAGTTTCTGGCGGAAGAATGTGCACTCTACTGGTTAACCGCTTACGTATAAGCCTGCCCAGGAAAGTGTAGCCAGGTAAACTGACCGGCACAAAAATGACCTAAATAGTGTTGACTGGGCCATTAAATTCCAATAAAAACAATCATTTTATATTTAAATAATGGGCATATCAGGGTATTTCACCATCGTCTCTGAAACCGCATGGTTCAGGTCTTTGATATTTGGTATAATAGCTTGAGTGACATACATTTGGAGGCCAATATTCAGGGAGTTTAAAAGAAGTCCAAAGCACTTCCACTGACTTTGAGGAAGCATTTTCTTGACCTCCTCCATGTATGTCTTGAATCCCTCCCAATTTGCTTTCCAATATAAAAAAACTGGACCTGGGGGCTTGACGTGTTTCAACAGGCTTAGATAAAACTTCGGCTAACTGTAAGTCAGAAGTTAAACTGGACTTGATGGGAGGGTTAGGGTTAGGGTTTCTGATGAAAATTTGTGCTAGTTTCCTTATTTATTCTCCAAACATAGGCTGTGGGTGCTTGTTAGAACTGCCTCATTGTGCTAGTTTCCTTATTTATTCTCCAAACACAGCCTATGTTTGGAGAATAATAAGGAAACTAGCACAAATTTTCATCGGAAACCCTAACCCTAAATGGAGAAATGATAGAACCTAACCCTAACCCATCAGGGTGGCATGGAGATTCAGAATTTCTAAGATAGCCAAGATGGCCGTCATGGCAGCCAGCTTGAAAACCTTCAAACCACATCTGCTCATTTACGTTTAGTCGGATTATGCTGTAAGACTGTGTATCAATGGTGCAACATGGAGTTACAGAATTGCTAAAAACCTTGTTTCTTCCTGAATCCAAAATCAGACTAAATTGTCTGTCTCCAATGTGATCTGATAGACAAGCTGGCCACCAAGGCCATGTATGATCAGCCTCATCCAGGGATCACTTTTTGTCGTGCTTGCATCCATCTGTGCGTGCTTGCTTCCGTCTGTAAACAATTTCTTCAAACAACATCTCCTCCTAAACCACTGATCACATTTTGACCAGACTTCACTGGAATGATCCTTAGGTGGTCCCCTTTCACAGTTGTTCAAATGGTTCTGGTCCATTGCAAATCTAGGTCACAGGAGCTAACAATAGATTTTTTTTTAATGAAAACTTAAAAAACCTTTGTCTCTGAAACCGCATGGTCCAGGTCTTTGATATTTGGTATGAAGCTTCATCTAGTGGACCTCTACCAAGATTGTTCAAATTATAGCCCTGGGGCCCACCAGTTTGACATAGACTTATAAAGAGAAAACCTTTGAAAAAACTTCTTGTCTGAAACCAGAAGGCCCAGATCCTTGATATTTGGTATGAAGCTTCATCTAGTGGACCTCTACCAAGATTGTTTAAGATATACCTAGTCCTGGGGCAAAAAATGCCCCCGTGCCCCACTGGTTACACAAAGGCGTATATTGGGAAAACCTATAAAAAGCTTCTTGTCTGAAACAAGAAGGCCAAGGTCTTTGGTATTTGGCATTGTTCAAATTACATATAGCCCAAAGGCCATAAATGCCCCCATGCGGGTGCCCACTAGTTTTACATAGACCCTTTAAAAATCTTCTTGTCAGAAACCAAAAGGCCCATGTCTTTGATATTTGGTATGAAGCTTCATCTAGTGGACCTCTACCAAGATTGTTCAAAATATAGTCCTGGGGCCAAAAATGCCCCGGGCCCACTGTTTTCAAATAGGAGTATACAGGGAAAACCTTTAAAAATCTTCGTGTCTGAAACAAGAAGGCCCAGGTCTTTGATATTTGGTATGAATCTAATCATCTAGTGGTCCTCTACCAAGATTGTTTAAATTATAGCCCTGGGGCCATTAATGCCCCCGCACTGGGGCCCACCAGTTTTACATAGACTTATATAGGGAAAACATTTAAAAATCTTCTTGTCTGAAACCAGAAGGCCCAGGTCTTTGATATTTGGCATGAAGCTTCATCTAGGGGACCTCTACCAAAATTGTGTAAAATATAGTCCTGGGGCCAAAAATGCCCCTGCCCCGGGGCCCACTGATTTCACATGGACCTCTACCAAGATTGTTCAAATATTAGCCTTGGGCCCAAAAAAGTCCCTGGACCGGGACTCACTAGTTTTACATAGGCTAATATAGGAAAAAATCCTTTAAAAATCTTCTTGCCTGAAACCAGGAGGCCCAGGTCTTTGATGTTTGGGGTGAAGCTTCATCAAGTGGACCTCTACCAAGATTGTTCAAATTATAGCCCTGGTGCCAAAAATGCTCCCGCGTAAGGGCCCACTGGTTTTACATAGGCTTATATGGGGAAAACCTTTAAAAATCTTCTTGTCCGAAACAAGAAGGCCCAGGTCTTTGATATTTGGTATGAAGCTTCATCTAGTGGTCCTCTGCCAAGATTGTTGAGATTATAGCCCTGGGGCCATAAATACCCGCGCACGGGGGCCCACCAGTTTTACATAGACTTATATGGGGAAAACCTTTAAAGATCTTCTTATCTGCAACCAGAAGGCCCAGATCTTTGATATTTGGCATGAAGCTTCATCTAGTGGACATCTACCAAGATTGTTCAAAATATAGTTCTGGGGTCAAAAATGCCCCTGCCCTGGTGCCAACTGATTTCACATGGGACCAAAAATGTCCCTGTGCCCGGGACCCACTAGTTTTACATAGACTAATATAGGAAAAAAATCCTTTAAAAATCTTCTTGTCTGAAACCAGAAGGCCCAGGTCTTTGATGTTTGGCGTGAAGCTTCATCTAGTGGACCTAGTGAGATTGTTCAAATTATAGCCCTGGTGCAAAAAAATGCCCCTGTGCCAGGGCCCACTGGTTTTACATAGGCTTATACATGTATAGGGAAAGCCTTTAGAAATCTTCTCGTCTGAAACCAGAAGGCCCAGGTCTTTGATATTTGGTATGAGGCTTCATCTAGTGGACCGCTACCAAGTTTGTTCAAATTATAGCCCTTGGGCCAAGAATGTACATGAGACACTGATACTCATGTGAGCAATTCAGGGCCCTGTGGGCCCTCTTGTTTTTTTTTTTTTAACTGAGGTTAAGTGTCCCCATCAACACTATTTAGGTCATTTTAGAGACAGTGCTTCCTATTTTGTGGGACTTTTACTTTTAGCCAACATTGAGATAAAATGACATCTATTTCCTGGGCAGGCTTAGACCTCCTAAGCTGTTTTCCAACACTTGTGTTTGGTCAGTTTCAGCTCTGCTTCGAAGCATCATGCTGGGGCTGCAGCCCAATCTATTTCTCCAAGCCATGATAGGAGTGGGGGGGGGGGGCTAGCCATTATACATTATGTCCAATAAATTACTAAATGAGATGGGGCACAACATTACCTACAATTTACATGATGTGCACCCAGCGAAGACCCCTGATCATCCTTTGCATTGTGACCTATGCAGTGTTGACGGTCACAGGGACGTTAAACCTCAAACCAACCAACCATAAATAGAGGATCTTACAGGAGTGTTCATGTACATGTATTATTGAATTTAAGTTCAAGTTGTGGAAAAGGAATAAAATGTGAGGCTTTGCCGAGCATTTTATCCCTTTTCCTCAACGAGGCTTTGACGAGCATTTTATCCCTTTTCCTCAACGAGTTTAATAAATTCAATAATACATGAAAACCAGTGCAAGATTCTATTTATCATATGACATTAAAAACGCATTTTTGTTCAAGATTTGTTGACAACAAATATCAATATTCCATCCTTAGTAAACGCGACGTCGTTAATATCGCCGTATATCTAACGTTACAAGGCATATCTAACTAATTTGCATAGTTAATCCACTAGTGGATTATACAATTTATTACATGGCGTTATTACACTCTCAGAAGCGACGTCATATGATAATATATATGATAAATTGTCTTATTATTTTCCAGTCTTCTTCACATACAAGTTGGTGAAGAGCCTGAGAGAGAAGCAGAGATTGAAAGAAGAGAAGAAAAAGCTAAAGCAACAGAGAAAAGAGAAAGAAAATAACAAAAAGGTGAAAAGGAGATGATTTGTTTTTATTTTTACACAGCGTAGGGATATTTATATTTTAATTTCCTAATTTATTAACTCTGAAAAGACGTGAATTACTTAACGTTGACGGCAAAGAAACAAGTCAAATACCTGAATAACAGCAAAAGATGTTAGCAGTGTGAGGGATCTGAGAAAGTTTTTAGAAGAGATTTTTTGTTTTTATACAGTATATGGATATTTATATATTTGATTTCCAAATTTATTAACTCTATAGATACTTGGGTAACTTAAAATAGACTGGAAATAAACATGTACGCAAATGCATGTACGGTTCCAGAACAACAGCAAAAGACAAAACAGCGTGAAGGATATGAAAAAGTTTTAAGAAGTGATCATCATCATCATCAACGGATTTTTGATTAACATGCAGGTAAAGGCGCAACGTCCACATGATGATGTGTTTTAGACAGGGTAGAGATATTTATGTATCGATTTGTTAATTTATTAACTCTGAAAATCATCATGTTAGCATGTCCATGATATAAATACCCCTCTAAACCCCTATTTATATAGAGAAAGGTGTACCGGTATACATCAATTTGCTTATCTCTATTCCAAGACATAGCTTGTGGGTACTCCGGGATTTTGTTTGGGGCAGGACATCGGCCATAATCCTTAAAAATTTATGATTGTCTGAAAGAGTTCAGGCCAGTCTGGACAAAATGTCCTGAAATAATTTTGGACTCTTCTTTACATTAATATTCTTGTCAGGATCAATATTGTTGAATAAGTGGTAACATTGACTATTTTAGTATAAGAAAATTTCATTTTTTTTTCAAACTTGTCCAAATGAAATTCAGTATGTCGGATAAATGATGGAGCTGTCGGAAGAGTTTGTCTGAACTGCATTTTGAGCAAGCAGAATCCCGGTACTCGTTATCTTATTGACATGGATTTTTTTAAACTGACTGTAAAACAAAACTTGTGTAAAAGTTCCTGTATTACTTTGAAAGCAGCAAATATAAATGTTATTTAACCCTTATCTTGCTGAATATTCATTTAAGCCACACCCATTTCTGTCTATCAACCAATCAAATTACTTGATATAATTTATTGCTACAAATTCATAAACTAAATGCCAAATAGTGTAGATCCTGATCAGATGGCTTCTGATCTGGATCTACACTGTTTGCAAAGATAGGGGTTGTCGTGAACAGCAAGATAAGGGTTAAGATCATTATGGTAGTACATTTGGGCTCTTTTGCAGTACATTTGTGTTGGACCAAGATGTATTTCTCCATCACAAAGTATGTTGTGGGTACTAGTCATTGAGGGGATTCTCAACTCCAAAAGTACCCACAAAATGTTTCTGACAAATTATTAATACATGAAATTGAAAATTATTCTCGTTTCCTGCCTACCCTATTTTTTCTGACATGAAACACTAAACCTTGGTTGCATCATTTTATCATTATTTAGATGTATATTTTGTGACTTAGCCATTCAAGTAAACATTTGTCATTTTCTTTCTCAGTGCAATAATGAGGTGTATATGTAGTTTTCCCTTTCAAGTTTCATATATATGTATATATATGTTATTTTTTTGCCATAAAGTATGTCTGTATTAATAGAGTCCATATTTGAAGATCTGTATTTGTTCACAAAGATTTAGCTGTTCAAAAGAATTAATTCGATGCACAGAATGATAGGAACATGTAATATGGGCCAGGGTTACCACAAGGATTTTGAAATTTGGAGTGACAATGCAGTCCTGCAGAAATACAACACAACCTCTTTATAACTTCTTCAGGAGCAGTCTGATCAGGGTCTGCACATTTTGCTTAGGCCTGTCTGTCCCTGTACTTAGGATAATTACGGTGCTTTAACACACTTTTCCAGGGCAGGCTTATACATAAAGTGTTAACCAAAGCAGTCCACATTCTGTCATCAGAAACTGACAGCTGCCCTTCTTGAATCAGTGGAAGGGAGAGAATGACCATAAATCAGTTTCCATGAAAAAAAATGTTGCTGACTCCGGCAGTTATCAAAGCACAATATCCTGATTACAAGTCAGATGTGCTACCATCACATGAACAAGTCTGTGAAATGAAGATCCCCCATACCACACATATATAGAGAAAACTGGGGTTTAAGGGGTATACATTATTTTTCTTAATTTTGCTCCAAGACATAGGTTGTGGGTACTCGTTAGAACCGCCTCAAACCTATGTTTGCAGTATTTAGGGTATAAGAAAAATATCACAGATTTTCATCAAAAAATAGCCTTTTTGGAGATGTGAAAAAATGCACTATATCCCACGGTTGTTTTATCGTTCTGCCGAGGCAGGTGTTAGAGAAGGGACCAATGTTAGCCCCAGATAAGAAGGGGTGTAGAGACAAACTTTGGGATGTTTTGCTATGGAGGCCCACATAAAGTGGATTTAATGGGGTTTAATACTTAACCTGCTGAATAAATTTATTAGCCATATAATTTTCTGATAATCAACCATAATTTTGAGATGTATACATTTTCTTCCTTAAAACATGCATGTATATATTGTGGGTTTACGTTAGAATCACTTTCCTTGAAGCAAGTTGATTCTAGCATGTATTTAGGCCTGCCCGTCAAGGCTTTGAGAAATTTATTGGGCTGCATTTGTTTGTATTGGAGTTTAATGGCCCAGTCAACATTATTTTACAATGTAGGTCATTTTTGAGCCGGTCAGTTTACCTATCCACACTTTCTGGGCAGGCTTATACGTAAGCGGTTAACCAGTACAGTGCACATTCTTTCGCCAGAAACTGACAACAGTTGCCCTTCTTGAATCAGCAGAAGGGAGAGAATGACCGTAGAAATGATTTCATGAACAATCTCCACAAAAGAATTTTGTGGACCCGGGCAGGTATCGGACCTGCATCCTCCTGATCACCAGTTAGACGCGCATCTGACTAAGCTACCGAGGCCAGTATTGGGCTGCATAGTGCTACCCTGTAGAGCTGAATCAGACTGAAATTTGGAGTACTCGTAACCCACTTAGGTCTAGGCTTGCCAAGAAAAAGTGGTACCTGTCAAACCATCCCTTAAGCCCTAGTGGTTTCTTTGGGCAGTAGGGGTTGAGATGTTGTTATATCATAATGTTGGATATAAATCTCACAAAATCAGATTGAACTTCTCAAAATGACCCAAATAGTGTTGACAGGGATGTAAACCTCAACACGTTAAACCTCAACTAGCATGTATTCGTTACATATATTTCCAGCAAAAAAAGGTATCACTTTGTTCACCTTACTCCTAGTCTGGAGCTATAATGTTTTCATTGTTATGTCAACTTATGTGATTGTTGTTTTGAAAGCGAGATTTTATTATTTTGACAACAATGCACTGTCTAGCACATTGCATCAGCATTTATAATCATTCTTAGATATATTTTTCACAATAATTCTTCACTATCTCCGACGTTTCGGATAGTGAAGAGTTGAAACGTCGGAGATAGTGAAGAATTATTGCGAAAAATAAATGTAATAAAACTGTTTGTGCGTCAAAGATATTCGTTCTTAGATAACCATACCTCCAGATAATTTGCTGTTTTTTTCTGGAAAAGACCTGATAATTTTCTTATTTCTGTATGTAAACATATGTTGTGGGCCTCATTGAGGCGCTTCTAATGAGTACCAACAATATATGTTTTCGTGCAGAAATAAAAAAAATATTATGTAGATACTGCTTATCTGGGGGCTATGTTAGATAACAAAATACTGGGGCTAGGGTAGATAACCAAATACTTAATCTTCAGGTGCTGCAGACAATTTTTGAGCAGACTACAATACACCACAGCTCTTTATAACACTATTAATGTTGTCCAAAGCAGAAACCGTGTTAGCTTAAAACAACCCAGTTATATCCAAACAAAAATGTATAGATTTTATAGAAAAATGACCATTTATGGTCATTTTTATGCCCCCGCATCATATGATGCCGGGGGCATATAGTTTTTCGGTTTTCCGTACGTGCGTACATGTGTACATCCGTCTGTACGTGTGTGTGTATGTACGTACGTGATCCTGTAACCTCAGGTTAAAGTTTTTGTAACAGGTAGAGACTTAACTTTTAGAACTCATATTTTCCTAACCATTTGATGGAACTGGTTCATCTTTGGTATGATGATAGATATAGCCCAGTTCAATAACTTGATTTACCTCCCCTGCCAAGATTTACTCCGCTTGACTATTGATCGCTTTTTCTGCTTCCGGTGCGTATTGATAATCTCGAAAGCCATTAAATGCATTGTTCTTCGGATCGGGACGTCAACTGCCAGGAGGCCTCCTGTGCAGTGAGAATCATCCCCTGCGCAGGTTTAAGACCCCTCACCGGCCAATTATGGCTAAATGTGACAAACTACATTAAGAATAGATAGATAGATAGATAGATAGATAGATAGATAGATAGATAGATAGATAGATAGATAGATAGATAGATACCCACCAACAAGCAACTTGCGCTGGGGCAACGTCATATCAACGTCCATGCAATGTCAAGGCATTTGAGCAGCATCATATCAACCTTGATGCCACGTCACGACGTTTCGACGCCGATGCAACATCATGACGTTGTATCGACGTTGAAAAGACCTTGCCTAGTACACTGCGTATTTTACACCATCCCAAGGCAGTCGCTTTTTTGTTTCGGTGGTTTGAGATTACAGAGTTTTTTTATTTTTTTGTAGCTTTAAGATTCTTCCGTTAACTACATGGATGTTCGGTGACCAAATATTTTAATAACCTGTGTGTATCAGTATTAAAGAAGAAACAGCATTGGTTTGAACTCTGATTTATTTGCGGCATTATATTATTATATGCGATTTTTGACGGATATTTGTTTGTTTGATTTGATTTTTAACGTCCCTGTCAACACTGAATAGGTCATTTTGGAGACGTTGCTTCCAATTTTGTGGAACTTTTACCTAACATTGAGATGAAATGACAATCTCACCTTCAAAATAAGGAAATAAACATTTGTAAAAAAATACAATGAAGCATTATTATTATGCACAAAAAGTGGCGGCATATCCGAACTGAGAGGCAGTATTTTATTCAGATACGCTGTGTCATATGCGCAGTGGATGATGTATTCTCGTGCATAGTTCCAGTACGATCTGTTTTTAAATATAATCATATATTTCTGTCAAAATAATGAATTGGAAAGAGAATTTTCTGTCAAAATAATGACACATTTTCTGAGCGGATAAAAGGTGATAAGAAGGACCGAACTCATGTCCATAGTTAATTTGTGGGATAATGCTTCTAATGGGCAAATCTTGCATATTTAATTGTGAAAATATCTAACATTTTTTGACACCTAATAAAAAAAGTAACGGGTCATATGCGGTATTTAAAGTCATATGCGCGCATGTGCCTCATATGCGTTATTAAGACATACCGCATTTTTACGCTCCGGAAGTGGATAGAAATCGGTACCGGGAATGTTATCGATTTTCAAAACGAAGAAGAGTAGACAAGGGAAATAATTTGCAGGGGCGGATAATTAAGTTATTGAACTGGGCTATAGGTCCAAAGTTTTATTAAGCAATACCCCCACCCATGCCGGTCACAGACTTAGAAATTTTCAATGTTAAAGACTCAGGTTAAGGTTTTTGTAACAGGTAGACTTGAACATTTTAGAAATCATATTTTCCAAACCATTTGATGGAATTGGTTCATATGTAGTATAACTATAGATATAGGTCCAAAGTTTTATTCAGCGATACCCCCACCCATGCCTATGACCTCAAGGTCAAGGTCATGGACTTAGAAATTTTCCATATTAAAGACTCCAGTTAAGGTATCTGTACCTGGTAGAACCTGAACTTTTATGATGGCTTTTGTTCATATGATGATAGATATAGGTACAATGTTTTATTCAGCAATACCCCCACCCATGCCTTGCAAGGTCACAGACTTAGACAATTTTAATGTGAACGATTTTAAAGAGCTCAAATTTTCCAAACTATATTATGGATTTGGCTTATGTATGCTATGATGATAGATACAGGTCCAAATGTTTATTTGGCAATACCCCCACTCATGCCTATGGCTTCAAGGTCAAGGTCACAGACTTAGAAATTTTTAATTAGATATTTTAAGAGATGATATTTTCCAAATCGTGCGATGGATTGAGTTGATATTTGGTATGATGTTAGATACCTGTCCATTTTATTCAGCGATACCCCCACCCATGCCCATGAGCTCAAGGTCAAGGTCACAGACTTAAAAAATTTGAATTATCCCCTCGCACAACATAGCTCTAGTGTCTATATTTCTTCACTGATTTTAATATAACTTCACACAAATGTTCCTTATGACAATATCTCGAGCGAGTTTGACTTTCAAGGTCATGACCTCAAGGTAAAGATCACTGTGGCTATTTTTAGAAAAACTTTGTCATCGCTCTAGCGCCTAATTTCTTCACCAATTTCAATATAACTTCACACAAATGTTCCTTATAAAATATCTCGAGCGAGTTCACAAGGTCACACACTTAGAAAATTTTGTTGCAACATGGATTTTCGGGGTGAGGCGGGGCCCTTGGCGGGGGCATCTGTGTTGTCTGGACACATTTCTAGTTTTCAAAGTGATATTTTTCATCTATTCTGTAGCAGATTGTTTTAATATCAGGACTGATGCATAAGTGGAGGTACCGCTTTCATGTATTATCCATAAATGGCGCAAAAGACTAAAATTTTGGCGGAAATTGTCATTTTTCAAACTTATGTTTTTCAGGTTTACCTTTTGGTTAACCTTTTTTCAAATGCCAGGGTAGTGGATAGAGTGCTGGACTACAAATCCTATTGTTGACCACGAATCTGAGGGGCGTGAGTTCATACCCCGGTGGAGCCATTTTTTTTTTTTTCTTTCTTTTTTCATTCTTTTTTTTTCTTTATTTTTCTTTTCTTCTCCATAAACACATATGAACAATTATTATCTTCCTCCCCTGATAGTTGCTAGTAATAATACATACATGCATGCACAGGCATGGAATTTTCTTTTTTTTTTTTTTTCTTTTTTTAGCTCACCTGAGCACTTCGTGCTCAAGGTGAGTTGATGTCTGTCGTCCGTCAACAATTTCTTTAAACGACATCTCCTCCTGGGATAATGGCCCGATTTCAAAATTATTTTACAGAAATGTTCATTAGGTGACCCTTTTTCAAAATTGCTGAAATCAGTGGCCACTAGAGCTAAAAATAGAAAAAAAACTATTTTTTTTTTCTTCGTAAAACACATAAACAAATCATACCCCACCCCCCTCCACAAAAAGTTGTTACTGGGTTAGGATATTGCATTTGTTCTGTACATACATGCATACTTACACCTGTGGACACAAAAGCGTTCAAACTTTGATGAGCTTCATTTCCTTATGATCCGATGTTTCATTCAGTATTTCCTTACATCCTGTCAGTCAACTGCAAAGACAGGAGTAAATTCAAAACACAAAGTGTTGTATATTTCATTGTAGACCTTGCACTATCCAATCAGAATACATCTCGAATGTCAATCAGATCTAAAAATGGTAAAAAGTGCTTGCCGCAATCAATGTACATTGCTTGATCCAGTTTTAGACTACTTTGATGAATGACATTTGCTTGTCAAACTAACTTGATGCAAAGAGATTCATTGAAAAGTACTTCACCGGAGTTTGAATGCTTTTGTGTCCACAGGTGTAGTTTTACATACATACCCTACCCACCCCACCCTACCCTAGCATACCCTACCCCACAACCCCACCCCACCCCCATCCAAAAACAACCCCAATCCACCCCCAACCCCACCCCATCCCACCACTTTCCACCTTACCCGACCTCACCCAATCCCACCCACCCAAGCCCACCCCACCCCACAACCCCACCACACCCCATCCCACCCCACATCCCACCCCACCACAAATTCCACCCCGTCCCACCCGACTCCTAACCCATCCCACCCCACCCCACCCCACCCTACCCCACACCAGCACACCTCATCCTACCCCACCCATGCCACCACCATCCTAACCGTACTGAAAAAAAAAAACCCGTCCATAATGCCATTAGGCATTTTTCTTGTCTAAACCATGTAATGAATTTAGTTATGTTTGGTATGATGATAGATATTAGTTCAATGTTTTATTCAGCAATGCCCCCACCCATACCCATGACTTCAAGGTCAAGGTCACATACTTAGAAAGTTTTAATGTTTAAGACCCAGGTTAAGGTATTTGTACCTTTATGATACATTTGGTTCATATTTGGTTTGATGATACATACTGGTCCAAAGTTCCATTTGGCATATGCCTACCTATGCCTATGACTTCAAGGTCAAGGTCACAGACTTAGAAATTTTTAAACATTATTTTTTTAAGAGTTCATATTTTGAAAACTATATGATGGGATTGGGTTTATATTTGGTATGATTATAGATACAGGTCCAACAAGACATACAGCTATGCATGTGACCTCAAGGTCAAGGTAAGGTCAAGGTCACAGCCATAGAAATTTTTAATTTTAAAGTATCTTTAGAGCTCATAATTATTTTCCAAACCATATAATGGATTTGCTTCATATTTGGAAGGATGATAGATAAAGGTAAAAAGTTTCATTCAACAATTATCCTGCCCTTGCCCAGGACCTCAAGGCCAAGGTCACAGACCTAGAAGCATTTAATGTTAAAGTTTTAAGAGCTCATATTTTCCAAAATTGATGGATAGGGTTCATATGTGATATGAAAAGTTATTTTTTTCAAGGCTAAATGCAATACCCCTACCTATGCCATTGACCTCAAGGACACTGTTCCAGGTGAGTTATGCTGTCCAATGACAGCTATGGTTGCAACATGATTTTTTTCTGGGACAGGTGGACCCTGGGCGGGGGCATCTATGTCATATTGACACATTTCTAGTTCTATATAATCTATACATTTTTGTGATCCATCTTGAAACCCTGTTATATCCAAAACCATTGTATAACAAACTGTGTTATAATGAGGTTGTGGTGTGTATTTATTTTTTCATAATTTTTGGGAAAATAAGGCGTATGAAGCCTTATTGTCAGTTGTCACTGAAAAATAAGACAAAAACACTTTGAAAATGTTGTCTGCTAAAAGTTTTCAAAGCTTGAAAGGGTTTAATGTACACATGTATTTATACAACAAAACAGAGATTTAGACGTGAGATTCACTGAGAACCAAGACATTACCGGTATACAATTCATTGGGCCGGCATGTCGGTTTCCACTTTATTTCACCCAAAGCGATATACTTTGTAACTAGGATCAGTGTTAACCCTTCTCTTGCTGAATATTCATTTAAGCCACACCCATTTCTGTCTATCAACCAATCAAATTACTTCATGTAATTTATTCCTACAAATTCATAAACTGAATGCCAAATAGTGTAGATCCTGATCAGATGGCTTCTTCAGAAGCCATCTGATCTGGATCTACACTGTTTGCAAAGATAGGGGTTGTCGTGAACAGCAAGATAAGGGTTAATATTTATGATGCCAAGGAAAAATACATCTGAAATGTTGTCTGCTGAATCTTCTGGTCAAAAACATTTTTGCATACAGGCAAACAGTCTGGACCCTGATCAGACTACTCCTAGAGGACCAGTCTGATCTGTATATTTTTGCAAACTTTTCAAAAACATTTTGCATACAGGCAAAAAATGTGGACCCTGATCAGACTGTTCCTAGGGAACCAGTCTGATCTGGGTCCACAGTGCTTGCAACAATGACTTTAAAAGTAACCAGCAGACAACAATTGTTATGATTTGCACCTTAAGGTTTAAAGCCAAAATGTCTTAAATTCATGTCGCTTTTAAAGTTAAAATATCATAAAGTCATGCTGTTTTGGGGGTTTGGTGGGCAATTAAAAGAAAACATACATACAGACTGGTCCCAGATTATGCTGTCGTGTTGACAGAAAAATCATGCAAAATGGCAGATAACCAGACTGCAGTGAATTTTATCTGTTTATTGGTCAGTCAGGATATATCATAATGTACATTTATCATATGACGTCGCGTCTGAGAGTGTAATAACGCCATGTAATATTTTTGATAATCCACTAGTGGATTAAATATGCAAATTAGCTAGATACGCCCCGTAACGTTACATGTACGACGTCTTTGACAACGTCGCGTTTACTAATGGTGGAGTATTGACATTTTTGTAAACAATCGTGACTAAAATACGTTTTAAATGTCATATGATAAATAGAATCTTGCATTCGTGGTCATTTATTATTGAATTTATTAAACTCGTTGAGGAAAAGGGATAAAATGCTCGGCAAAGCCTCGCATTTTATCCCATTTCCTCAACTCGTTTAATAAATTCAATAATACATGAACTCTCGTGTAAGATCCTCTATGTACATGTACATTGTAGTACACCATGACCATAAGGCCAAAAAAAAAATTTTCTTTTTTCCGGAAACCCTACCGACCCTACTTTTTTGGGGCCTACCCAAACTTTTTTTAGAGACCTCTGAGAATTTTTCTTTAATTTTAAGGGTGTTTTTCAAAGAATTTATGCATTTCCCATACAAAAAAAGTTTTCCAAAAAAAAAAAGTTTGTCTACCTACCTACCCAGAAAATCATTTTGATGTTTCCGGAAACAAGACATTTATTTCTTTTTCCTAATTATTGTGTTTTAGTTGGTAAGATATATATTGTGTGTGAATGTGTGTGGCATGTGTGCATGCATGTCTAGATGTCTGAATGTGATTTGGTGCTGGTCATCAACATGTTATAATATATTAAAGGGGATTGGATACAGCTGATCTACTTTCCTTTTCTGACAATTTTTTTTTCCAAGGGAGACGATTTGCGGGACTTTTTTGTTTTCCGATAATCAGAGAAGCTGTGTAAATGGGAGCTATACAACAGAGACTTGTGTCTTCCTGTTTGCTTTTTTGAAACCTTTCCCCTGTGAAAAATGGAGAAAAACAAAATCTTCTCTTAAAGGAAAGAATTTGCTCCTAAGGAGCAAATTCTTTCCTTTAAGAGTAGACCTCTGTTGATAAAAGTTAGAAATATTTTTTCCAGTTGCCTCCCTTGAAGGTTTATCCAGTCTTCTAAAGTACTTGTATTAGTTCTGTTTCTAGCATCACTTATTTGGAAACAGGAAAAGACTTGTTGCTGTACCACCACACGGTTGGCAGCAACATCAGTCTCTTAAACGCAAAAGAAAAAAAAACATGTTTTAAGTTTTTTTTAGGATTCTTTTTTTTTTCAACACAATGGTTTTTATGCTATTTATTGCACTATTAGTTTGATAATACATGTAGTATTGGTCCAAATTCTGTGCTACACTACTCCTTCTGATGGTAGCCATGCTTTTCATAGATAGGTTGTCAGCAAAATTATCCACCACTTGTGGTATTATACTTGTCAGCCAAGAGTTCCATTTTAATTTGTCAATAGTTGTCAACTAAGTGGTCTATTATTTGGATGTCAATAGTTGTCAACCGAGATGTGTATAAGTACCAAATTGTCAACCAAGTGTTCCATTATATAATGGTCAATAGTTGTCAACCAAGTTATGTGTAAGTACCAAGTTGTCAACCAAGTGATCCATTATTTAATGGTCAATAGTTGTCAACCAAGTTGAGTATAAGAACCAAGTTGTCAACCAAGTGTTCCCTTATTTAATGGTCAATAGTTGACAACCAAGTTGTCAACAAAGTGTTCCATTATTTAATGGTCCTTAGTTGTCAACCAAGTTGAATCTAAGTACCAAGTTGCCAACCAAGTGTTCCATTATTTTGTTGTCAATAGTTGTCAACTGAGTTGCGTATAAGTACCAAGCTGTCAATCAAGTGTTTCATTATTTAATGGTCAAAAGTTTTCAACCAAGTTATGTATAAGTACCAAGTTGTCAACCAAGTGTTCCATTATTTTGTTGTCAATAGTTGTCAACTGAGTTGCGTATAAGTACAAAGTTGTCAACCAAGTGTTCCATTATTTAATGGTCAATAATTGTATAAGTACTAAATTGTCAATCAAGTGTTCCATTATTTAGTAGTCAAAAGTGTCAACCAAGTTGTCTATAAGTTTGTTGCCAGCTAAGTTGTTCTGTTTTTATCAGGGTTGTTGCCCTTAGTCATTGGCTGAGTTGTCAACCATGTTGTTGGCCATTTGCTTGCCAAATGGTTGTTAGTCAGGTTGTTTATAATTTGTTAAGCTGTACAAGCATAACATCCCTTAAAACCACATTGGCAAACAGTGTAGATCAAGTTACATATTGTAATACAAAATTTTGTACTTGATTTCTGTCGAAGGGAAGGGGAATAACTTTAATTTTAAGGGATAATTTTTAATAAAATATTTCAGCCATTGGCTTTCTTTATTTAAATAGACCACTTTGAAAGGAATATACTCAGTTGCAGCTATTTAAACTCCTAACCTATTGTATACTAGTAGACCTGTGCTATATGTTGGACAAGTCCATTTATCGTAATAAGGGCTGGAAGGCCTTTTTTTCTCATTTTATTTTATTTTGGTGGAAAATTGTTAGCAGATAGTGCAGGCCCTGATCAGATGCCGTGTTCTGTGGCATCTGATCTGGGCCTGCACTGTTTGCCAAGGTACCCCTTTAGGGGTTTCCTGCCTGCAATGGGCTAATGATTGAGTTGGTGGTCACAGCCATGTAAATGACCTTCAGATTGATCTTGTTTTACTGAAGGCCATTCACAGAAATATTTTAGTAACCCATTGTATGCTGGAAACCCCTAAAGGGGTATCTTGGCAAACTGTGCAGAACATGATGTCTGATCAGGGCCTGCGCTGTTTACCAACAGAATTTTCCCTCAAAAATAGAATAAAATGAAAAAGTAGGCCTGACACCCCTCATATGACAAATGGACCTGTCCAACTTATAGCAATGGAAGAGTCCACTAGTATACAATGGGTTAAAGAGTGAACATTTTGGAAGTTGTTAATTTTGAAACTATACAAATTTTTGTAGCATATCATGGCTGAATTTTTTTTTCAAACTTTTTTATAAAATATTTTTGCATGCAGGCAAACAGTAAGGGCCCAGATCAGACTGCAGTCTGAGCTGGGTCCACACTGTTTGCCAAAAATTACTTTTAAGGTAACCGGCAAATGGCAAAGCAGATGACAACTGTCTTGATTGGCATTCTATGGGTTAATGATCAGAGTTTAAAGAATAGTTTGTCAAAATGACATTGTTAGTTTTGAACAACTGTTTTAGCAAGCAAAATATCAAAAATATGAATATTTTTACTGCAAAAATGTTAGTAGATTTTTGCATTTGCAAAAACTTCTCACATTTTTTCAGCAAAAACAGTAGCATATTTCTAGTATTTAACTCATAAGATGCCAATCACAACATAAAAGTCATTTTTGCAAACAGTGTTGACCCAGATCCGACTGCTCCTCAAGGAGCAGTCTGATCTGGGTCCACACTGTTTACTTGTATGCAAAAATATTTTCAAAAAGTTGCAAGAAGATTCAGCAGACGACATAAGCAGACAGCATTTTCAGATGTAGTTTTTCACGGCATCTTAAGGGTTAAAACTCATTGTTGCAAAAAGTGTGAACCCTGATTAAAGGGTCCACACTGTTTGCCTGTATGCAAAAATATTTTCAAAATGTTTGCAAGAAGATTCAGCATACGACATAAGCAGATGACATTTTCAGACGTAGTTTTTCACAGCATCTTAAAGGGTTAAATATAACAAAATTAATGTACTTTTGTATGTTTGCAAGAAGATTCAGCAGAAGGCATAAGCAGACGAGATTTTCGGACGTTTTTCACGGCGTCTTGAGGGCCAATGATCAATTTTTACAATACGTTCACTAAAATATTTTTAAAAATTTTCAAGACGATTCAGCAGACAACTTAAGCAGACAACATTTTCAGATGTAGCTTTTCACGGTGTCTTAAGGGTTAACAACATCGTTGGATTTGAACAACTGGACTTGGTTGTTTCATGTATTTTATTCTCATATTGTGATGTGAAAACTATTTGTGAATATACTGAATAAATTCTGTGTATATGTGTATATTTGGGTGACAGAATGTGTATATTTGAGACGTGTACATGTCATTTCAATAAACATGCAATCTTAATGAGCTTTTGATTTTTGTATTGTTGTATTCACCTTATCTACTGGTTCCTAGTCTGAAGGTTAGTAGTGTTGGTAAAAAGGTCAGGGGGGTCTGGTTACCTGTTTTTTCAATAATGACAATGTGCAAGCTGGGATCCAGCAACCAATGCAAATATGGTGAATCGGAGTCCAGTTGTTTGTTCATTAGTCTATTTTTCAATCCATGGGTAGCTCATATGACTGTCTGACTGGTATTCGGGTCACAGCTGAGATAGGCAACAATCTGTCTTGGAGATTGGTAATGAAATCTTTTCTACGGTAATTTTCTGGCCCCTGCCCATCGGGGCTTGGAGAAATAGATTGGGCTGCCTGATGCTTCCACGCAGAGCTGAAACCGACCACACGAATACTGGTAAACTGCTTAGTCTAAGCCTGCCCAGGCAAAGTGGTGCGAGTCGGACCGTCCATGCATATAAACCCTATTGGTTTCATTGGGCGGCAGGGATTGAGATGTCATTTTATCTCGGTGTCAGGAAGAAGTCCCACAAAATTGGAAACAACGTCTCCAAAATGACCTAAATAGCCAATATTTTATTGTTTAGAAGACATTGTCTATGCCAGAATTTTATTATTTAGAAGACCTTGCCTACATCAGAATTTTATTGTTTACAAGACATTGCCTATGCCAGAATTTTATTGTTTAGAAGACCTTGCATATGCCAGAATTGTTTTGTTTACAAGACATTGCCTATGCCAGAATGTTATTGATTAGAAGATCTTGGCTACGCCAAAATTTTATTGTTTAGAAAACATTGCCTATGCCAGAAATTTACTGGTTAGAAGACCTTGGCTATGCCAGAATGTTATTGCGTCGAAGACGTTGCCAATGCCTATGCAAATGAGTGTATAATATTCATGATTGATATCAGTATGCCTTTTAAATATGCAAAATTTTAAGAACAAATTCATAATGCAACCTCATTTGCATATGTTACAATAAGTATTTGCATATCATTTGCATATGGTACCCTTGAATGAGCATGAATTGTAAGCCCATAGCTAATTTGCATCTCATTTGCATACATATTTTCTAAAATGACGTCGTAATGATGCTGGTTTATGTGAATCCTTGCATTATATTCAAATTTGACATAAATATGCAAATTTTATGCAAATCTACAATAACATTAAAATATGCAATAAAATTGGCATGAAATGTTGAATAGGAATATTAAACACGAATTTGCATAAATTAGCATAATGACGTCATTTGAGAAAATATGTATGCAAATGAGATGCAAATTAGCTATGGGCTTACTAATTTCATGCTCGCTCGAGATAATATATGCAAATGACATGCAAATACTTATTGTGATATATGCAAATGAGGTCGCAGCATGAATATTTTAATAAAATTTGTTAGTAGTTAGCTAATTTGCATACATACGTCGTAAAATGATGTCATAATTATGCCGATTTATGCAAATGATATGCATTAGTGCGTAATATTTACGTCATTTGCATAAAAATATGCAAATTTTATGTAATTTATGCAAATGATGTATAAATATGCAAAATTTAAAGAAATATTCATAATGCAACCTCATTTGCATATACTATAATAAATATGCAAATGAGGTCACACTATTTTCTTTTAATTTGCATAAATTAGCATAAAATGACATCAAAATTGTGCTGTGGTATGCAAATTAGTGTATAATATTCATAATTGATAAAAATATGTAAATTTAATGTAAATTTATGCATATGTTACCTTAAATGAGCATGTTATTTGTGAGCCCATAGCTAATTTGCATCTCATTTGCATATTTGCTGAAATAACTTCATAATTTGCATATGTTAATGTTAAATATGAATATTTAACACTGATATGGATAAGTTAGCATAATTATGACATCATTTTAACAAATATGTATGCAAATGAGATGCCAATCTTAAAATTTTGCATATTTAAATGTAATTTGCATAAATTAGCATAACATTTGCATATTTATATTATGAATATTTATGCTTAAATTTGCATATCATTTGCATAAATTGGCATAATTGCCAATTTTAACTGCAAATTAGCTATGGGCTTAACAAATTTCATACTCGTTCAAGGCAAATTTTTTTTTTGTGTGTGTGTGTGTGGGGGGGGGGGGTTACAACCCTTTCAAGAGCCGATTGTTAATCAGTGGGCGAAAACCGGAGAAAAACCACATGACCTTCTGTTACAGAACTTGGTGTCTTATGTGGGACCCCAGCGAGACTCGAACCACAGCGGTGCGAGAATGAATGCATAACATCAAATAATTTGATTGGTTTAAATCTTAAATATGTGTGGCCAAATTAATATATGCAGCAGGAAATACACTGTTGGTTATTCAGTTTGTGAATTGAACAGATTCACTGTATCAAGTAATCTGATTGGTTGATAGTCAGCAATGGGGGCATTCAAATTAATTTATTCAGCAGGATATGAGTTAAATGAAATGACTATAGCTTAACCAACGTCTACAGCGAAATGACAGGGCAATGATCAGACAGATCTGCAATGTCAAGCCACAGGACACTGTCACCATCAGGTCCAGTGAGTTACTTGAGCGTCTTGGCATTGAGGACCTGGACCTCATCCTGAAAGAGAGAAGACTTCGCTGGTATGGACATGTGGAACGCTCCAACGGTGCAGTCAAGACTGCCTGTGACATACAGGTAGGTGGTAAGCGGGGGCCAGAAAGGCCCAGGATGACCTGGAAGCAGCTAACAGAAAGAGATTGCAGAGAATGGAAGCTCTCTGCTATTGATCCTCATGATAGACAAGCCTGGAGATCTGTGTGTAAGATCTGCCATGCGTGCCCGAAGCCAGCTACCTGGAAGGGGGCCCACTTGTGTGGATGCTGCCCCTGTACCTGCACGTTAATCAAAAATCCGTTGATGATGTTGATGATGACTACACCATGGAGGCTTCAAAAGAAGACAAAAATAAAGTTTTGATATACTTTTATATTAGCATACTTTTATATAGCCGTAGCATATTAGAAATAAAATGTATGTTGCAAACAAACTTAAATAAAACAGTCTTCACACACCAGGTATACTAGAGAAGAACTACATCAGAGGAAATCTACATGACTTGCAAATACTGCTTGAGTGATTGATTTGTTGCTGACGCTGGTGGGAATCAAATCTTCAGTCTCCTGATCACCAGTCAGATGCATATCTGACTGATATACAGAGGCCCGCCCACAAAAAGCTGCTACCGTAAAAAATCCTAAAACTTCAGACAACTTGAGAACTTGCTGTAATTCCTCTAAAAATTTTTACAATACAGCAAGGTGTCCAAAAAGTGCAGTTAGAATGGCAAACAGTGAAGACCTTGATCAGACTACTCCTTCAGGAGCAGTCTGATCTGGGTCTGCACTGTTTGCTTAGCCCTGTCTGTCCCAATACTTAGGATCATTACTGTATATAAAATGTATGGACAGTAAAGGCTCTGTTCAGACTGTGCAACACTATGCATTTTTTATTTCACTCATCTGTGTACAAGCATAAATGTTCAGATTTGTTTGTTTGGTTTGAACAATATTTTATTTCTAGCAAATATCGTGTACAATTAAATACATTGGAACTGACAAATAGGATTTGACAGTAAGCCTAAGGCTTATAAATATCATCTCCTAAAACAAACTAATTTACATTACATTAGAGTGGTATGACTGAAAATATTGAGTAGATTTGTTTGTTTGTTTGAATTTGTTTGAATTGAGGTTTAACATCCCTGTCAATACTATTTAGGTCATTTTGGGATCGGTTTCAACTCTTGTGTGGAAGCACTAAGCAGCCCAATCTATTTTTCCTAGTCCCTATGGGTGGGGGCCCTGAAATTTTCAGTAGAAGATTGGCTTAAATAAAATAGGCCTCCGCCCATCAGGGCTTGAAGAAATAGATGGGCTGCATGATGCTTTCATGCAGCTGAAACCAACCACACAAGAGTACTGGTAAATTGCTTAGAGGATCTAAGCCTGCCCAGGCAAAGCGGTGTGAGTCCATGATTATAAACCCTCTTGGTTTCATTTGGCGACAGGGCTTGAGATTACGTTTCATCTCAATGTGGGGTTAAGTCCCACAAAATTGGAAGCAATGTCTCCAAAATGACCTATACAGTGTTGATGGGGATGTTAAATCTCCAATCAAACAAACAAACCAATTGGTAGTTCCCTTCTCACAGCTCAGTTGCAAATGAAATACCGTAGTTTTACAATTCATTCATTAGAGTTGTAAATGTCATGGACAAGATTTCCCATGATGCAATTCTGACATCACAAAAGGAGAAAAATCACAGAAAACTAACATCACATTAACATACGTGTATACATGAAAGAGAACAAGTCAAGACACTTAATCATAATCCTGTCTACAAGCCGTTACTCCAGGCCAGGAGGTAAACCAAGAACATTACGATAACACATCCGTGTGATATAGGGCATTTTTTCATATCTCAAAAAAGGTAATTTTTCTGATGAAAATTTGGGATATTTTTCTTATTTATACTCAGAACATAGGTTTTGGGTACTCGTTAGAACCGCCTCAATGAGGCGGTTCTAACGAGTACCCACAACCTATGTCTTGGAGCAGGAATAAAGAAAATAACGTTTACCCCCTTAAACCCCAGTTTTCTCTATATAAATGGGGTTTAGGGTGGTCTTTGTTTCACGGACGTGTTCACGTGATGATAAATTGGGATTATTTTTCTTATTTCAGCATTAAAACATGTTGTGGGTAATCTTAACAAGTACCCACAACATGTTTCTAGCAAGAATTCTAACACCGCGCGCCTATATAGGCAATTGAAAATAACTGTGTTTTATTCTGCAACAAATCACAGCTCGGAAGAGCATGACAAGTGACGACATTAAAAACTGCAAATTTATGATGTCGCTAGTCGATTTCCTTGACGTTAGACAGTGTAACTTTATTTTCTCGCATCGAAAACGTTAGAAAATGATATAAATGCATGTGTTTCAGTCGATAATTTTAGCGGGATTTCTTCTAACAATGATGAAAGGTTGTGAGATTTTGAAGGAAACAACAACATTATTGCCAATTTTCAGCGTGTTAGAATTGAAATAGATCAGCTCTAGTCTGTGATTTGTTGAGTAATAAATCACAGTTTGTCGGTCAGTTGTAAGTAGACAAATCATGCGGGCTAGACGCTCGTGATTTGATCTTCTTAACAACTGACCTCCAAACTGTGATTTATTACTCAACAAATCACAGTTAGAACTGATCTATTTCTTAAATAAAGCTTGTAAGATTAATCAAATAATCAATTATCCATAACCACTCACTGGGCTCATTCAGCAGACGACAAACTTTTGATATATTTCCCAGAAAACAGGACTTGAAATCGCAAGCAAATTATCTCCATAGGAACTGTAAAATCCTGTTTTCTGGGGAAAACAGGAAAAATATTTCAAAACGACGTCTGCTGAAAATATACCGGTACCCAGCATGCAGACTGTTAACCCTTTTTGTACCAAATGGAATCTTCCTCTTTATATATAGCAGGAGACCATTTCAAAATTTAGGGGTGTCAGGTTGCGTTTTCTTCAAAATTAATTAGGAAAATTGCTGAACTTTTTGCAAATAGTGCAGGCCCTGATCAGACGCCACGTTCTGCGGCGTCTGATCTGGGCCTCCACTGTTTGCCAAATACCTGTTTTGGGGCTTCTGGTACTAAATGGGTTAATATGTAAACTCCAGAAAAAAAGATAGTTGATACCGATTTTCTAATAATGGTAGTCAGTGGTTTCATTTTTGTGACTGCGACATTATTTTCAAATCCAAAATAGCATATTCTTTCTGTCTTATGTGGTCTGATTTGTAGCTAAAATAAAAGTGACATCCAAAACGTAACAGGCTATACATGGTACTTCGTGGCCTTGTAGGTATGAGCGCTGACTCTCTATCATAAGGTCTCTTACTGCTGTGGATAGAGACTTGCTTGGGTCATGTGAGATGCCAAGTTCTGCAACAGAGGGTAACACAGTTTTTCTCTCGGTTCTCTCGTTTTTGTACATCTGTGATTAACGGTCGGCTCAAAATAAGTGAAATAATCTTAAAAGGGCTGTAAATCCTAATCCAAAAACAAAAACAAGCTATACAACGAATGGTTTTGGGCCTTCCGATAATTACTAATGCTCTGCATGCTGGGTATTTTTCAGCAGACGAAATTTCAAAATATTTTTCGCAGGAACAGAATTTGACATTTCATGCAATAATTTGCATGAGGTGTCAAGTCCAGTCTTATGGGAAAAATAATTAAAATATCAAAAATTTGTTGTCTGCTGGATTAGCCTAGAGAGTGGTAAAGGTTAAAGCTTAAAACATGGTTGCAGTCATGCTCCGACATTGAAAGTAAGATAGAACGTAAAATTATGACCAAATCTTCAGTGATTATACTGATCGATTGGTTATCGATCACAATGTCAGGACTGATAACGGATTATGATTTCAGCTCTAGCAATAAATAAAGAAAATTATCCCTTAAGGGAAATGGGAACACCTGGTAGATTTTTCCGCCATTTTTCAAAGGGAGACAACTTCCGGTAATTCCTGTTCGCTTTCTATAAGACCTGTCCCACTGAAAAAGGGGTCGACTCTTAAAGGAAAGAATTTGCTCCTCAGGAGCAAATTCTTTCCTTTAAGAGTTGACCCCTATTGACATGGGAGACAAATATACTTTTACAGGAGTTGCCTCCGCTGACGGCGTTCCCATTCCCCTTATTTAACCTTGTTACCCCACCCACCTGGAGTTGTGCATTATAAGCTCCCCACACCTGCCTTTACTACTGATACAACACTACCACTATTATAAAATGTGAATAGACAGTTTCAGGTAAGGTGGTTTTTTCCATTCGAAAAAAACTGATATTTTCTTATTTCTGCCAGAAAACAAATGTTGTGGGTACTCATTAGAAGCACCTTACCGAGGTACCCACAACACTTTTTCGTGCAGAAATAATGAAAATATTTGGACACTCTCTCTTATCTAGGGCTATTGTTCATTTTGTTTTGGAAAACCAAAAAAAGAAATGAAAGAATGAATGAACAATGTAAGAACAATGCATATCTGATTACGTAACTGGCTGTTATAATTTTGAGCTTGTAAACAGACAAAGACAAAGGTTCAGTTGTTCGAAGCATCATTAGCTTAACCAAATTAAATGAACAAACTTTTAACCATATGTTAACTAACGACATTGTTAATGTAGAACCGGGGTCCATTTGTTCAAAGTGTTGTTAGCTCAACCAGAATGTAAGTGGTCAAATTGTCAACTATTCAAGCAAGTACAGTATCTAAACTTTTTGTATTTTTGCCATAAAAATGTGAGTAGCTTTTGCATACTCACATTTTTTCAGCAAAAATAGTATATTTGCCATAGTAATGACCAAAGTTTTAACAATTCGTTCACTAATAATGTCGTAAGTTTTGAACACCCGGATCCACTTCCCTAAGCACTCCAGTGTGCTTCACCATCTTTGGAATTTGAGAAAGAAAAATATATTTTGGTATTGGAATCATTTTCACCCTTTACTGTTCGTTGTTTTTCTTATCTATTCAATAAAATCACCCTTAGTGACACCAATATTTATATTTTATCTAAATTAGCAATAAAATTGTGGATACAAAAAAAAATTGCAATACAGCTTTTGCACCTCAAGCAATAAGATTTTAAACATTATCTTTGTAAATTAAATAAGAGTCCAGGAACTCCTGACATTCTAAATTTAAATAAACTTTCATAATGTAATATATCAATAAACTCCATGATGTTATAATTCCACCAACTTCCACAATGCAATGATTCCATAAACTTTCCACAATGTAATAATTATATAAACCTTATGTAATAGTTCTATAAATTATTATAATGTAATAATTCCATAAATTTCCATAGTGCAATAATTCCATAAACTTTCTTGATGTAATAATCACATAGTAATAATTCAATAAACTTCTATGATGTGATAAATCCATACACTTCTTTCCATGATGTGATATATCCATACACTTCTTTCCATGATGTAATAATTCCATAAACTTTCTCAATGTAATTATTCCACAACTTCCATGACAAAATAATTCCATTATCTTCCTCAATGTAATAAATCCATACAGTTCCTTACTGTAATAATACTATAACTTCTGGTGCTGTAATGATTCCATACAATTCCTTGATGTAATAATTCCATACACTTCCTTGATGTAATAATTCCATGAACTTCTTTCATGTAATAAATCCATTTTAACAATTACCAATAGCGTCAGATAAGGCTGAGTAACCAGGATAATAAGGGACAATTTTGCTTTCTTCTTTTGGAAACAAGTTGTGGCTACTTATTAGAATTGCCTTGATGAGGCAATTCTAATAAGTAGCTACAATTTTTACAGTAAAATTCCTATATTAAGACCACCTTTGAGACTGATCAAAAGTGGTCTTAAAGACCACTTTTGAACAGTCCCAAAGGTGGCCTTTGACCAGAGGACACTGTGAGCAGAAAACACAAAGAAAGATTATGTGCATCCTTCAAAATAAGCTTTTTAAAGCAGATTAGTCTTAATTTTTTGGTGGTCTTAATAGCAGAATTTTACTGTAATTTTATGGAGAAGTAGAAACAAATTTCCCCAAATTATCCCCACTATACCAACTTATCTGGACACACATGAGACTTACCACATCAACAACTAACTCAATAACTTTAACAATATCGCTAACAGTCAAACAAACTATTATTAACAATTTAACAATTTAACCATGATTAAAATTGTTACTGCGGAACAGAGTATCAGAAAGCACAAGACTGAGTATAAACTGGGTATAGACCTTCAGTTTATCCACTGTCAGCAGACCAATTAACCCTTGTCCTGCTGAATAAATTAATTTGCCACACCCATTCTGACTATCAACCCATCAAATATACCACAACCTCGTTATGACATGGTTTTGATATAACATGGTTTCAAGATGGATCCCAAAAATGTGTAGATTATATAGAAAAATGACCATAAATGGTCATTTTTCTATATAATATACACATTTTTGTCTGGATATAACATGGGTGTTTAACTTACACAGTTTCTGCTTTGGACCATATTTAATAGTGTTATAACGAGGTTGTGGTGTAGCTTGATATAATGAATGTGTTCACTTCACAAACTGAATGACAGTGTAGATCAAGATTACATGGCTTGTTCTTGAGAAGCGATCTAATCTGGATCTACACTGTTTGCAAAGATAGGGGTTGTCATGTTCAGCAGGATAAGGGCTAGATGTACCATTATGCAAAACATCGGAAATAGCACATTAACATATTTACATACCATACACATACCACAGAACTAAGCAGTTTACAAATATTTCTATTATTGGAAAGCACGTCCATGCAATACTATACCGTTATCTTTGTTGGGGTCTAAAAAACTAAGGTACGGGCCTCCGTGGCCTAGTGGTTAAGAGCGCTGACTCTTGATCATTAGGTCTCTCACCGCTGTGGTTCGAGCCTCGCTCGGGTCACATGTGAGACGCCAAGTTCTGCAACGGAAGGTCAGGTGGTTTTTCTTCGGGTACTCTGGTTTTCGCCCACCTCTGATTAACGATCGGCTCGATATGAGTGAAATAATCTTGAAAGGGCCGTAAAACCAAAACCAAAAACAAAAAAAAACAACTAAGGATGAGAGTCTGATCAGACTCTTTTGCCCTGGTCAGTATCTGCATTGTTTTGGAGTGTACTGGTTTCCCATAGGATCAATACTTGGGTAAACAACCTTTTAATAAATTATCTCTTTGCCCCCTTTTCTCCTTGCAGTATGACCACAAATACATGATATCACATTTAGAAGTTTTTATCCGACATTTTCTATGTAAGTTCACGCCTGATTCAAATATGCCTATTTGTTTATTTGTAGTTTAACAGCCCAGTCAACACTATTTAGGTCATATTGAGCATTTCTGTTTACTTAACCAGACTTTTCCTGGGCAGGCTAACAACTGCCCTTCTTGACTCAAAGGGAGGCAATGACTATTGAAAAGATTTCATGATCAATTTTCATGAAAGAATGTTTTTGTTGTCATTGTTTTGGATTTACAGCCCTTTCAAGATTATTTCACTTGTTTAAAGTTGATTTTTAATCAGAGGTCGGCAAAAACCAGAGAACCTGGGGAAAAACCATCTGACCTTCCACTGCACAACTTAGCGTTAACTGTTCTGGCAAGCAGAATATATCTGATACTCTGGAATTTTTGCTGAAAAAATACGAGCAGCTTTTGCATTTGCAAAAGCTGCTCACGTTTTTTCTGCAAAAATATTGGTATATTTGCCATTATCAATGATCAAAGTTGTAACAATATGTTAACTAACGATATCATTAGTTTCTGATATCATTAGTTGTGATAAAATATACCCTGATAGGGACGTCACTGTGTACGAATTTCAGAATAATTAAATTCACTCATTTCGTAGCAGTGGTACAACCTATACACCGTTGTTTCAGATATATTTGTCTCTAACTCAGCTCTTGCAAAAATTAATCTTTCAGCATCTTGTTGCATGGAAACATAAATCTAATTTGAAAATTTCTAAAATCCTGTGTTGTCACCGTTTAGGTGAAAATTTGGGGTTTTCTGGTCCTTCAGTAAAGGATCGTAGTTCGTAGTTGGCAACTCGGGGATCAAACTCAAACTTGTCACGTGCAAAGATGAGTCGAATGTCTGTGTGAAGGTATATCTTCCCAGATTTTGTGCTGGAAAACCTGCAAGATAAAGTTAATGAATCAATTAGGAACACTAGACAGAAAATTCAAAATTAATGACTATCCTGTATTGGTGGGAGGTCGCCCATATTAAAGGTCAACCAATATTAATTGGAGGTCAAGTGATATTAGGCTGAGGTTAAAATTCAATAACCATGCTTTTTATGTTCCACCACCAGAGTGGAAGAGAGACATTGGTTTTGGTGCAGTTTTCGTCGGCGTCGTCGTAGCGTTTGAAGCACTGTATCACCTGAACCTATGAATGGATTTTGTCCAAACTTGCATAGAAACATCACTAGGATGAGGAGAAAACAGTCATTAGGTCATGATGACCTTGACCTCATTTTCAAGGTCACAGCAACCCAAAACAGTCATTTCTAGGCCAAAATGGCTTGTCTGCACTCTATCCCATTAAGGAATTGATTGATTTTAGTCAAACTTGGTACAATAGATCATCACAACATACCGCAGATTTGATTAGATTTTGCTGACCTTGTCCTCATTTTCAAGGTCACAGCGGCCCAAAAAGAGTCATTTCTTGGCCAAAATGGCTTGTCTGCACTCGATCTCATTAAGGAATTGATTTATTTTAGTCAAACTTGGTACAATATATCCTTACAACGTACCACATATTTGATTAGATTTTGGTGACCTTGACCTCATTTTCAAGGTCATAGTAACCCAAAAAAATAGTCATTTTTGGGCCAAAAATGGCTTGACTGCACTCCAACTCATTAACGAATTGATTGATTTTAGTCAAACCTAGTACAATATATCTTTACAACATATCGCAGATTTGATTAGATTTTGGTGACCTTGACCCTTTTTCAAGGTCACAGGCTCCAAAAAAACAGTCAATTTAGGGCCAAAAAAGTCTTGTCTGCACGCTATCTCATTAAAGAATTGATTGATTTTCGTCAAACTTGTTACAATATATCATTACAACAAACTGCAGTTTTTATAAGATTTTAGTAAGTAAACCTTGACCTTTTTTTCAAGGTCACAGCACCCCAAAAACAGTCAATTTTGGGCCAAGGCCAAAATGGCTTGTTTGCAGCTTACATTTTAGTGACTTTAACCTAGCTATTAAAGTCAAATGGGTGTTCAAGATATTTTTATGGTGGGGGAACATTGTTTTCCTCCGAAAACATTTCTAGTAAATTGTGTCAATTAATAAAATTGTCATTAATCAAGTAATTTCGTAATGGCCCAGTTACAGGTAAGAGGTCTGCTATACTGGCCAGAGGCTTCCGCCTCATGCAGGCCAGTATAGCAGATCTCAGACTTGTAAATGGGCCAATACGAAATTACTTGATTAATAACATCATAATATTTATTTAATGGATAATGTTTGTTTGATTTGAGGTTTAACGTCCCCATCAACACTGTAAAGGTCATTTTGGAGACGTTGCTTCCAAATTTGTGGGACTTTTACCCGACATTGACATGAAATGACATCTCAAGCCCTGCCGCCCAATGAAACCAATAGAGTTTATAAGCATGGACGGGCCGACTCGCACCGCTTTGCCTGGACAGGATTAGATTCTCTAAGCGGTTTACCAGTACTAGTGTGCGGGTCAGTTTCAGCTCTGCGTGGAAGCATCATGCAGCCCATATATTTCTACAAGCCCTGATGGGCGGGGGCTGTAATGGATAATGTCATGCTGTAAATATTGTAAGACCACGCATGTAATAACGCATCGTTACTGAAGTGCAACATCAAGATGCTGTCCATGACGATGCTGTGTTTAGTGATAAAATCCCATTTTAAATCGTTATATGATAAACAAAATCCTACACTTGTGGTCAATTCATTTGAAATTTATGAAACTAGCCAGAATCTTGTTTCGTAATTTCATACGAAATGATCACTTGTGCAAGATGCTCTACACTAACACAACCCGCTTAGAAAAAATATCTATTCTGCAATAAATCACAGGTTGGAAGAGTGACACAAAAGCCACTGTTTTTTGACGTAATTTGATCTACTTTACAACTGACCTCTAAACAGTGATTTATTAATCAACAAATCACTGTCAGAGCTGTTCCATTTCTTAATTGTTTGTTTTATTTGAACTGACACATTAGAAAATAGCCCTTAGCAATAGGGCTGGCTAATCAGAGCTGAAAAGATAATCGATTATCAGTCTTGTCATTGCGATCGATAATCGATTAGTAATCGCCAAGATTTATGACATTATTTTACCTGTTTGGCTTTCTGTCTGAGCATGACTTTTACCATATGTTGCACTTTACCATATGTATATTTGAACAGACAGGCCTGAGCAAACAGTGTAGACCAAGATGAGACGCCGCATAATGCTGCGTCTCATCAGGGTCCGGACTGTTTGTCACTCATCCAGCTATTTTAGGCACAACTTTGGGTAGTAAGTTGTACCTATCAAGGAATCGATTAAAAGCAAATCAGAAATGATAATCATTTTTGTGGAATTTATCGATCAATTAATCGATTATACGATTAATCGTGGCAGCCTTACTTAGCAATCTTCAAATAAAGGTTTTTCAAGCTGTAACATTTGCCTGGTCCAGAGGAAGCTGTTTGAACACAAGGCTGTTGGGACATGTTTTCAAATTGAATATCTTCTGAAGGACCCAGCAAAATGTTATTGCAATGAAATAACCACAGATGATCCTTATTCTTACATAACTTATGATTCAATTGGCATATTGTGACCAAAACGCCCCAAACTTCACATATACAGTAGAACTTCGACGGCTTGAACACCGATGGCTGGTTTACCATGGATGCGTCGAACCCATTCTCAAGCCCCTAGCGAAATCCTCTACTTAAGAAATAGTGGGGGATAATTAAGGAGATTTTAGTCTTTTATCTTGCAAATGCATGCTGTGTGTACTCATTAGAATCGCCTCGATGAGGCGATTCTAACGAGTACACACAGCATACATCTTCATTATAAAACACCGAAAAGATATTGAAAAGTATATCGTATACCTCCTGGAGGTCTCCCTCAGTGGCTCGAACTACCCCTGTCTCGAACAGATTTTCGAGGTCCCAAAGGTGTTTGAGCCATTGAAGTCAACTGTATACTCTTCAAATATGACCGAAAAACCAAAAGGATGACTAGTTTATAACGTTGTAAACAATGACGTCAGTTTAGTAATGAAAACCTTTTTTACACAAATATATACAGAACAGTTTGCTATCATTTCAGAACATTTTGTTAAGTGATATGGTTTCAGCATGTAAATTGCTTGTTAAAGCAGTTTCCAAGGAGCGTGTGAACATTTAGTTGAGCTGATTTTTGTATTGATCAATACTGCTTTATGAAGGGCTGCATATGTTTGTTTTGTTTGATTTGAGGTTTAACGTGCCCATCAACACTGTAAAGGTCAATTTGGAGACGTTGCTTCCAATTTTGTGGGACTTTTACCCAACACTGAGATGAAATGACATCTCAATCAATGAAACCAATAGGGTTTATAAGCATGGACGGTCCGACTCACACCGCTTTGCCTGGGCAGGCTTAGATCCTCTAAGTGGTTTACCAGTACTCGTGTGCGGGTCATTTTCAGCTCTGCGTGGAAGTGTCATGCAGCCCATCTATTTCTTCAAGCCCCGATGAGTGGGTGCCGTGGCAGCTTATTTTAATTACCAAACAGAATCACCAGAGAAGCTGAATATTTCTGATGACTGAGCTAAATCTCATCATGTGAACAAGTCTGTGAAATGAACACCCCCCTAACGCCCCACTACTTATAGAGAAAACCGGGGTTTAAGGGGGTAAACAGTATTTTTCTTATTTTTACTCCAAGACATAGGTTGTGGGTACTCGTTAGAACCGCCTCAATGAGGCGGTTCTAACCAGCACCCACAACTTATGTTTGCAGTATAAATAAGAAAAAGATCATGGATTTTCATAAAAAAGTAGCCATTTTGAAGATGTGAAAAAAATGTACTATGTCGCACGGGTGTGTTATTGTAATGTTTTCAATGACAGTCTACAAAAAGACTTTAAGTCAGGGGCAAAACAAAATGGCAGTTCCGGGTTCCCAGAAACCATACTTTTTGGGGGTCTTACCTGAGATGAATGAGGTATCTGAGGAATGATGGTTCTGTGCTGTTCTTGTCAACAGGCATGTACATTGTTCTCTGACGTAGGAAAGTTTGGCACAATGCTGGCATGTCCGAGAGATCATACATCACAACAAACATCTTCACGACGGTCTTGTTAGGGTTGAATAATGTCTGTAAGACATAGTGGAAAATATACTTTATTTAATCCAAATCCCAAAACGGGTATTTGGCAAACAGTGCAGGCCCAGATCAGATGCCACAGAATGTAGCATCTGATCCGGGCCTACACTGTTTGCAAAAAGTTCAGCCTTTTTCCAAACAAGTTGTGAAGAAAACACAACCTGACACCCCTATATTTCGAAATGGTCTCCTGCCATATATAAGGAGGATGATTTCATTTTATTACAAAAAGGGATAATGACGATACATGTGATAAAATTCTTAACTCGATGAGGGAGATTTTCCATTTTGATGGGGGAGATTCTTATCAAATGTAAAGAATGTATAGGGAAATTCTCATTTCACACGAGGGAGACTCCAAATTTTGACACTAAATTTTGGCACAGTTTGGACAAAAATTGAGTGTCAAAATGACAGAGTCTACCTCCTGATGAGGGAGTATCAAATGTATGGATACCCCTATAGCTCTAACTAGAGCTATCACTAAAGGTGATGAATACCCACACAAAAACTGCCTTGATAGTACAACAGCACCATTTTGCAATTTTTTCACTTGAAAGGGGCCATAACTATGTCGAAAATTGACGAATTGTAGTGGAAATCGAACTTGACCTGTATTTTATGATGTTACATCAGTGTACCAAAAATTATAAAAATCGGTGAAGCGCTTTTTGAGTTATCATCTGGAATCTGGAAACCAAGTCAACAGACCGACCGACAGACAGACCGACAAGCTCACTCCTATATACCCACCCCCCCCCCAAATTTCATTTGTGAGGGTATAATAACACTGTTTGTTATAACATAGTTTTGACAATAACAATGTCTGCAGAGGTATTGGAAATTACCATAATGATTTCAAGTATTGGGACAGGTAGACCTAAGGAAACAGTGAAGACTCAGATCAGACTGCTCCTGAAGGAGCAGTCTGATCAGGGTCTACACTGTTGGCCATTCTGTCTGCACCTATTTGGACTCTTTGCTTGATTGTGAAACAAATTTGTCAAAATTTTAGGAGAATTACGATTTTTAGGATTTTTTATGGTTAGGTTTTTTTCTGATACACCTTCATCATCAACGGATTTTTGATTAACGTGCAGGTACAGGGGCAACGTCCACGTAAGTGGGCCCCCTTCCAGGTAGCTGGCTTGCTGCACCTTAACCTCTTTTTACTAAAACAAGTTTTGGATACAACACAGTTTACAGTTGGAGCCTTAAAATGCATGATAACCATAACTGGTCATATTTCTATATACAGTAGAACTTCGATGGCTCGAACATCGATGGCTCGTTTTCCATGGCTGAGTCGAAACCGCTCTTGAGTCCCTAGGGAAGTCCTCTACATAAGAAATGGTGAGAGATCATTTAGGAGACTTTCGTGTTTATCTTGCAAATGTATGCTGTGTGTACTCATTAGAATCGCCTCATTATTTTCAATACAGGACACCGAAAATATGTCAAAAAGTACCTCATTATGCCTCCTGGCAGTAAGCCTCTGTGGCTCGAACTACCCCTGCCTCGAACAAATTTTCGAGGTCCCAAAGGTGTTCGAGCCATTGAAGTTCGACTGTAGTCTGTTCATATTTATTGAGATAAGAAAATTCATCTCTCTATATAGCATATATATTTATGTTTGGGTGTAACATGGTTATTTTAAGGTTGTAAGGTTGAGCCTTGTTATTAAAGTGCAGCGGCAGGTTTGGTTGCCCCTCAGACTGCTCTCTTGTTTGTTTGATTTGAAGTTTAACGTCCCCGTCAACACTGTAAAGGTCATAACACGTTGTTCAACTGACATGGTTTCCGGTTTGGACCCCAACAATAGTGTTATTAAGAGCTGTGGTGTACTTAACCCTTATCCTGCTGAATAAATTGATTTAGCCACACCCATTTCTGACTTTGAACCAATCAGATCACTTGATGTAATTATTCCTACAAATTCATGAACTGAATGTCAAACAGTGAAGATCCTGATCAGATGGCTTCTCCAGAAGCCAGAGAAGCCATCTGATCTTCATCTTCACTGATTGCAAAGATAGGGGTTGTCGTGTGTCTTGAACAACAGGATTAACTCTACATGGATTTTTATATAGTGTTATAACGGGCCTCCGTGGCCTAATGGATAAGAGCGCTGACTCTTAGTCATTAGGTCTCTCACCGCCGTGGGTTCGAGCCTCGCTCGGGTCACGTGTGAGACGCCAAGTTCTGCAACGGAAGGTCAGGTGGTTTTTCTCCGGGTACTCCGGTTTTCGCCCACCTATGATTAACGATCGGCTTGATATGAGTGAAATAATCTTGAAAGGGCCGTAAAACCCAAACCAAAAAAAAAAAAAAATATAGTGTTATACTTGTATTTGTATTCCACTGCCTATCGGGGCTTGAAGAAATAGATTGGGCTGCATGATGCTTCCACGCAGAGCTGAAACTGACTGCACATGAGTACTGGTAAACTGCTTAGAGGGTCTAAGCCTGCCCTGGGAATGTGGTGCGAGTTGAGCCGTCTATGCAAATAAACCCTATTGGTTTAATTTGGCGGCAGGGCTTGAGGTGTCATTTCATCTAAATGTTGGGTAAAAGTCCCACAAAAATTGGAAGCAACATCTCCAAAAACATATACAGTGTTGATGGGGACGTTAAACCTTCAATCAAACAAAACAAAACTTCATAAATTGTCATTATGTCATTACATATGTGTGTAGCAACATCATGAAATTCTACCATGCCAGCCATGACAAACTTATGTTTTTTGCCGGAGCTATAACTTAATTATACACAGGAAAAAGTGTTTTTTTTGGGGGGAGGGGGGCGGTGAGTGGTGAGGAGGTTGCTTTTAATGGCCCTTTCAAGATTATTTCACTTATTTTGAGCCGATCATTAATCTAAAGTGGGCGAAAACTGGAGTGCACAGAGAAAAACCACCTGACCTTCCGTTGCAGAACTTGGTGTCTCACATGTGACTCCAGCAAAGCTCAAACCACAATAATGAGACAATATATAGCTTTATCAAAAACAAAAAAAATCAATATTTTAACGGTATGTTAATTAACGACACTGTTAGTTAACCTTTAGCCTGCTGTTGGCAAAAACCCCTATTTTTGCAAACAGTGTAGATCCAGATCAGATGGCTTCTGAAGAAGCCATCTGATCAGGATCTACACTATTTGACATTCAGTTTATGGATATAGAGAAATGAATAACATCAAGAATTCTGATTGGTTAAAAATCAGAAATGGGTGTGGCTAAATTAAATATTCAGCAGGTTAAAGGTTAAGAACAACTGAGCCATGGATACATACCACTTGTACTGTTCCATTTCTTGGTATATGGTAGCCTCTCTTTCCTACAGCATCTAAGTTCACATGACCCTGGAGATAGAGAACAACAGAACTGGTCAATAAGAGTTCTACCAAAGACTTTCATGCCTAAGGGGTTCAAATAGGCAGCCTCAACATCTCAGTGGTTAGCATGTTCGACTCATGATAAAGAGGTTGTAGATCTGATGTTACCTCCCTTCCATTATCTACCTTGGTAGATCATATGCATAGCTTCTAGGTTTATAACCACTCTTTGACAACTGCGTCAGGGGGTCGACTCTATGGCTCAGCGGTTAGAGCACTGGACTATCACCCGAGCGACCCGGGTTCGAATCCCACCATAGGCGGGGATTTTTCAGGCTATGCTTCTTTCCTTTGTTACGGCTTTCATGTCGTAAGACTGGCCACTGGAGCCAAAGTGTGTCCCTGGGCAAGACACATAATGCCATTGCCCCTCTCCACCCAGGTGTAAAATTAATTGGTAGCAGTGTGTAAAAGTCACCGCCTCTCTCTCCCACATGTGATAAAATCCAGAATCAGTGTTCGAAAGCATTTCAAATAAGCTTGAAGCTTTCATCACAATCAAACTAAAATAAATTAGTTTATCATATGACGTTGCGTCGGAGAGTGTAATAACACCATGAATTATGATTTTGATTATTTCACTTTATTAAATTGATCCTTCTATCATATTTGATACAAATATTTGACATTTGAAACAACAAAACTTGCAGCCTATATAACTTTAAACTTATTTAGGAAAAGGGATAGAATGCTCGGAAAAGGCTTAAATTTTATCCCTTTTCCTCAACTTGTTTAATAAATTCAATAATACATGAACACTGATGTAAGATTCTCTATACGTTAAAACCTGTCTTAGTGGCCACCTCTATTAAGCAAGCAACCTGTCTTAAGCAAGCAGGTATTCAGTTCCCGAAAAAGGCAAATGTGTTAAATTTCACCTGTATTAAGCAAGCACCTGTCTTAAGCAAGCACATTTTGGTTATCCCTTAGGTGCTTGCTTAATACAGGTTGGACTGTATATTGGTGAATTGTGGAAAGTGGTCTTACCAAGTATGGTGAAGGAGCATTATCATCAGATAACTGGAAGAAGTAGGCAGCGACCGGCAGTGTTACATGTTTGGGACAGAATGTACCCCCAGCACCAATCTCTACTGTGAACCCATCAACCACGCCCACTGGTTCTATTCTACCATTCAATATAGACTCCTGTAAGGGTTGAAAAATATGAAATACTATGCTATCTTGATAAGCATAACTCAGCACAGATAATACAGTAACATTAATACATAAATTCAGAAAACTATATGCTTGCAATGACTTCAGCACACAATTTCATAGGATCATTCTTTGATATAAAAAGATTGGGTACAACATAAATGTTATACGACAGACTGCATGAGTGGTAGTTAACCCAGTCACGGTTGACAACTTTGCTTCCCTCTTTAATTGCACGCTGGTGGGTCAGGCCTCAGATTCTATGATGGTTCCAGTTAACTTTATTTAATGTTGGTTGGTGCCTGATGCTCTGTCTCTGGTTGGGCCCACCAGAGACTAATTGCTGGTTTTCTTTTTCTCCAGCATTTCAGTTATTTCATTCAGTTGAGTCCTTATCATTTAGGGGATAACTGTACTGAAAATTGTCATTTGGGGAGGTAAATCGGAGGTTTTACGGTCGGAAATTTCGTTTTACGGCGACGCGTTAGCGGAGCCGTAAAACGTAATTTGCGACCGTAAAACCGACGATTTACCTCCCCAAATGACAATTTTCAATACAGTTATCCCCATTCTAATGCACTTATTCAGTTGTTAAGTTCAAAACTGTACTGTTTTGCACAAGGCGGCAAGCGCGGTGAGCTGCGTAAAACCAAATGACAACCAATGGAAAGCGACGTTACATGATGACGTCGGATTTCCGACAGTATATCGCAGAATATACTGTCGCAAATTTTTTACGTTATCCAATCAGACGTCGCGTTACATACACAAGTGCATTAGAATGTTTCATCTCTGAAATTGTTTGATTTTTATAGCACTGATGGGTTAGGAAAGTAGAAGTAAAACAAAGATCAGGAATCCATCAATTAACTTACTCCACCCATCAAAGACACCAAAGGGAAAGAAACACAAACATGAAGCGACCAAACCATAATGGAAACCAAAACAAAGGAAGGTCATAAGGACAGTTACTTTCCCACAAAATGGCCAAATGGCCATCCAAAATAAAAAGACACAAGTGATACACACAGTAAGTAACAAACAACAACATAAATAAACTGCAACAGAAGAACCGCCTTGGAACTGTGGAAAGAATTCCACTCGGGGGCCTTCATGCGGACTGAACAAATTATTTGTTTAAGCCACAACAGAAGGGCGAGGATTGTGGTCATGTAAAATAGATTTAAGCCCTCCCCCCCCACACACACACAACTGAAATACATCTTGATGACCATCCAAGGCAGTTCTTCTGCCATGGTTTATTTTTGTTATAGTTTGTCTTTGCATATATGTATTGCTTACCTATATCTTTTTTTATTCTGGATACCATTCGGTCATTTTGTGGGAAAATGACTGTCCTTTTGGCTTTCCACTATTGGTGTTTCCATTAGGGTCCAGTTGTTTCATGTTTGTGTTTCTTTCCTTTTGATGTCCCTGGTGGGAGATGTGGGGTAATTGTATCGATTCCTGATCATTGCTTTCACTTCTATTCAGCACTGTTTGCTCAGGCCTATCTGTCCCAATACTTAGAATCATTGCGTTATGACCTTCATTCAAAGTCTCAACCAGACTAGAGGAATTATTCTTGCACACCAGACAAGGAAATCTGTGATTTTACCCTGGGATAGAAATTTATGTTCTGACCCTGGTGTTCCGACCCCAAATCGAATATAATCGCGTGTTTGATAAATGCACTGGTTGATTACAACCTCCTGCGCGGCGTCGTCATGCGTGACGTCACTAAACATTCCTGTTGTGTCATCACAAAATGGCGGACGTCGGTAACCGAAGAGACAGCAGCATTAAAAATTCGCAATAGAAATGGCAGGTATGCAAGAAAAAGAATCCAATATGGGTGTGAAGGGTGGATAGAAAAATCCGTCACTCAGGATCACTGTCCGGCATCACTCGGCAAGCCTCGTGATGCCGGACAGTGTCCCTCGGGACGGACTTTTCATCCACCCCTCACACCTATATAAGATTCTTATAAGGAATCAAACCTGTGTCCCCTGGTTCACAAGGCTAGATCATACAGGCTTAGGTCTCAGTATGTTATTCACCATATTTGCATTATTTGCTGGCTCCCAGCTTGCACATTGTCAATATTGGAAAAACAGGTAACCAGACCCCCCTGACCTTTCAAGGTCAGGGGGATCTGGTTACTTGTTTTTCTAACACTGATAACGTTCAGACTAGGAACCAGCAGATAATGCAAATAAGGTGAATGTATGGAAAATATGAAATGATATTTCAGCATTACATTATATTGTCATATGATAAAATGCTTATGCTACAGAAGCAGCACTTGAAAATGCTTGAAAATTAGGGGATAACTGTATTCAAAATTGTCATTTGGGGAGATAAATCTGCATTTTTTTCGGTTGGAAAATTCTGTTTTATGGCGACGAATCAGCGGAGCTGTAAAACAGAATTCGCCATCGTCAAACCGATGATTTACCTCCCCAAATGACAATTTTCAATACAGTTATCCCCATTCTAATGCACTTACTAACTTGTTTTGTTATAAAAATGTTCTTGTTTTATTTTCCCAAAAGGGCGAGCCCAGTAAGCTGCGTAAAACCAAATACATGCACCAACCAATGAATAGCGATGTAACACGATGATGTCACATTTCCGACACTATATTGCAGAATATATTGTTGCAAATTTTTTTACGTTATCCAATCAGACATTCTGTTACATTTGCATGTGAATGAGTATCTTTAATATATCTCACCCAACTGAACTGTTTCGACCAGAGCAGACAAAACTTACCTCAAAGTTTCCCAGAAGGCAGTTTGTAGAGGCTGGTGCACTTGTACTAATTATCTTTGGGTCCTCGATTGTCTCACCTTTGTTCTCGCATTGAAGACTGAGTCGGGAACATGACACAGCACTGAAAGATACAGAGGACCCGCATTATAACGACAGTAATTGTTCCCTATTATTATGCCGTTATAATGAATTTGCCATTGTAGTGAATCCCGGTTAGGAGTATGAAAGGTTATAAAATGTCTTTTCCACATCATTAGTCCAAGAAGCAAATGTTATAGACATTTGTTAGAATTGCCTCGGTGAGGCGATTCTAACAAATATCTACAACATTTGTTTCTTGAAGCAAATGTTATAGACATTTGTTAGAATCGCCTCTGTGAGGCGATTCTAACAAATATCTACAACATTTGTTTCTTGGAGTATTAGATGACAAGAATCTTTCATGACTATGGATTCGATTTGGGCATTTCCAATGCGTAGGAAGCCCACGTCGCTCGGAATCAAGGCTAACGAGTTTTGCCACCATAACGAATGTGGTATAAAGAGGGTTGAATGTATAGCAGTAAATGTCAGTGAGAAAAAAAGAAATGTCAGAAATAAATATCTGGGGCCAAGCGTTGAAAGCATCATTAGCTTAAAGAGCTCGTTAGTGGTGAAATTGTTAACTGTTCTAGTAGGTACAGTCTCTAATATAGTGGTATTTTGATGGATGGATTGACTGACAGTGAGATTACTACCGTGTGGGGCCCATGTGGAAGCTTTGTAAAAACTTGTAGAAACCATTTATCCTAAAGATCCCAAGAAAAACTTCATCTGAAAATGTCATATGTTTATATTGTCTGCTGCATTTCTTGCAAGCTTTTATAACATATTCTTGCATAAAAGCAGTCTGATCTGGGTCCACACAATTTGTAACAATGACTTTTTCAGTAACTAGCAGATGACAACCACTGTGATTGGCATCACTATGAATTGTACATGCTTCTTGATATAGTGTGAACAATTTGACCTGAGACTGACCTTTATGCATGGAATAAATTAGTCAATGGTAATACGTCGGCTTTCGTAAACTTCTCGTGAATTTTCGGCATTTCGTGAATAGCGGCACATTTACCGACCTTTGTGTATAATATCACAATATCGCCATCTTCGGAAAATGGCGAAGATAAATATATGCATTCAGTCGGGTATGAAATTATGAGTTCACCAGTATCAGGTCATATTGTTCACACTATAGCTCTTACATTGATTGGTAAAGGAATCAGGGCAATATTTTATAAGGAAAAAATATAGCAGGCATTAAAATGTTGTTTGTTCATGTTGTCTGCTACGTTACCTTGCTAACTTTTTTAAAACATATTTTTGCATAATGGCAAAGAATGTGAACCTTGATCAGACTGCTCCTCTATCAGACTGCTCCTAGAGGAACAGTCTGATCTGGATCCACACTGTTTGCAACAATGCCTTTTTAAGTAACTAACAGCCATGGAGAGTGATAGCTCAGTGGTTAGTGCACTTGCCTCTGATGATAGAGGTCCCGGGTTCGATGCCCGGCAGCGGCGATAAAATTTCGGTGTCCGAACACGCTCCACTGGCATCATTTGCAGGGATGAATGTCATAAAGTGCACCATCCTTCGGATCAGGATGATAAATAGAGGCCCCCTGTGCAGGAAGAATCATCCCCTGTGCAGGTTTAAGAACCGTACCATAATTACATGATTACTGTATAGGCTTTCATCCTGCAAAACCTGGAGTGTATGTAATGTACACCTGCAGTAATGTTCAAATGTAATCCACATAGTATCAGTAGAAAGAAATAAAGACAAAAAGCAGAAAACAATTGTTGTGATTGGTGGCACTATAAATTGTACTTACTTCCTGATAGCTCTGACATTGGTGAGGGTACAGTCATTATCAAAACTACCCGCATATGGGTTTACACTGTTTGTAACAGACTTTTTAAGTAACCAGCAGACAACAATTGTTGTTTTCGGCGTCACTATAAACTGTACTCACTTCTTGATGGCCTTTGAAGTTGGTAAAGGAATCAGGGCAATATTGTTGAAAAGAAATATAACAGATATGAAAATGTTGTCTGTTTATTTCGTATGCTATATTTTCTTGCTAACTTTTTTATTTGCATTCAGGCAAACAGTCTGGACCCTGAGCTCCTAGAGGAGCAGTCTGATCTGGATCCCCACTGTTCGTAGCAATGACTTTTAAAGTAACCAGCAGACGACAAAGCAGACGACAACTGTTGATATCGGCGGCACTATAAATTGTACTCACTTCTTGATAGCTCTGACATTAGTGAGGGTACAGTCATAATCAAAACTACCAGTATCTGGGTTCACACTGTTTGTAACAATGATTTTTTTTTAAAGTAACCAGCAGACAACAATTGTTGTTATTGGTACTCACTCTTGACATTGGTAAAGGAATCATGGCGATATTGTTCAAAAGAAATATAACAGACATGAAAATGTTGTCTGTTTATGTCGTCTGCTTTATTTTCTTGCTAACTTTTTTAAAACATATTTGTATTGAGGCGAGCAGTCTGGACCCTGATCAGACTGCTCCTAGAGGAGCAGTCTAATCTGGGTCCACACTGTTTGAAACAATAACTTTTAAAGTAACCAGCAGACGACAAAGCAGACAACAATTGTTGTGATCGCCGGCACCACGAGTATAAATTGTACTTACTTCTTGTTAGGGTTCACAATGTTTGCAAATATGACTTTTAAAGGAACCGGCAGACGACAAAGCAGACGGTTTTTATTATCGGTGTAAATATAAATTGTACTTACTTTTTGATAGCTCTGACATTGGTGAGGGTACAGTCATAATCAAAACTACCCGTAGATTTTCTCTTGATAGGAGCCTGAAAGTTTGTAAAGAAGAAATTTAGACATCTGTTAAAAGTGCAGCCAAAGAGCAAATTTTTGTTTTACTTCTTTTTAGCTCACCAGTCACGTAGTGACAAGGTGAGCTTTTGGGATCACTTTTTGTCCGTCGTCCGTCGTGCGTCCGTGCGTGCGTCCGTAAACTTTTTCTTCAAACAACATCTCCTCCTAAACCACTGATCGGATTTTGACCAAACTTCACAGGAATGATCCTTAGGTGGTCCCCTTTCAAAGTTGTTCAAATGGTTCTGGTCTGTTGCACATCGAGGTCACAGGAGCTAAAAATAGATTTTTTTTTACTGAAAATCTTCAAAAATCTTCTCTGAAACCACAAGGCCCAGGTCTTTGATATTTGGTATGAAGCTTCATCTAGTGGACCTCTACCAAGATTGTTCAAATTATAGCCCTGGGGCCAAAAATGCCCCCACCCCGGGGGGGCCTTTGGTTTTACATAGGCTTATATAGGGAAAATCTTTAAAAATCTTCTTCTCTGAAACCACAAGGCCCAGGTCTCTGATATTTGGTATGAAGCTTCATCTAGTGGACCTCTACCAATATTGTTCAAATTATAGCCCTGGGGCCAAAAAATGCACCCGCCGCGGGGGCCTTTGGTTTTACATAGGCTTATATAGGGAAAATCTCTAATAATCTTCTTCTCTTTTACCGAAAGGCCCAAGTCTTTGATATTTGGTGTGAAGCTTCATCTAGTGGACCTTTATCAAGATTGTTCAAAGTATAGCCCTAGGGCCAAAAATGCCCCCGCCCAGGGGCCCTTTGGTTTTGCAAAGGCTTATATAGGGAAAATATTTAAAAATCTTCTTCTCTGCAACCAGAAGGCCCAGGTCTTTAATATTTGGTATGAAGCTTCATCTAGTGGACCTCTACCAAGATTGTTCAAATTATAGCCCTGGGACCAAAAATGCCCCCGCCCCGGGGGCCTTTGGTTTTACATAGGTTTATATAGGGAAAATCTTTAAAAATCTTCTTCTCTGAAACCACAAGGCCCAGGTCTTTGATATTTGGAATGAAGCTTCATCTAGTGGACCTCTACCAAGATTGTTCAAATTATAGCCCTGGGGCCAAAAATGCCCCCGCCCCGAGGGCCTTTGGTTTTACATAGGCTTATATAGGGAAAATCTTTAAAAATCTTCTCCTCTGAAACCGCAAGGCTCAAGTCTTTGATATTTGGTGTGGAGCTTCATCTAGTGGGCCTCTATCAAAATTCTTCAAATTATAGCCCTAGGGCCAAAAATGACCCCGCCCTGGGGCCCTTTGGTTTTACATAGGCTTATATAGGGAAAATATTTAAAAATCTTCTTCTCTGCAACCACAAGGCCCAGGTCTTTAATATTTGGTATGAAGCTTCATCTAGTGGACATTTACCTACCAAGATTGTTCAAATTATAGCCCTGGGGCCCAAAATGCCCCCGCCTCGGGGGGCCTTTGGTTTTACATAGACTTATATAGGGAAAATCTTTAAAAATCTTCTTCTCTAACACGGCAAGGCCCTGTTCTTTGATATTTGGTGTGAAGCTTCATCTAGTGGACCTTTACCAAGATTGTTCAAATTATAGTCCTTGGGCCAAAAATGCCCCCGCCCCGGGGGCCTTTGGTTTTACATTGGCTTATACAGGGAAAATCTTTATAAATCTTCTTCTCCAAAACCTGATGGCCAAGTTCTTTGAATTTGGTGTGTAGCTTCATCTGGTGGACTTCTACCAAGATTGTTCAAATCATAGCCCTTGGGTCAAAAATGCCCCCGCCCCGGGGCCCTTGGTTTTTAATTTGACTTATATAGGGAAATTTAAAAAAAATCTTCTACTCTGAAACTGCAAGGCCCAGGTCTTGGATATTTGATGTGAAGCTTTGTCTTGTGGATTTTTCTTCCAAGATGGTTCAAATTATAGCCCTTGGGGCAAAAATGTACCGCCCTGGGGACCCAAGTATTATATAGACTTATATAAGGAAAACGTTTAAAAATCTTGTCTGAAACCAGAAGTCTCCATTCTTTGATATTTGGTATGAAGCTTCACCTTTTAGACCACTACCAAGATTAATCATATTATAGCCCGGGGCCAATAATGGCTCTCCCAGGGGCCCACTTGATACCCTATGGATAAGGTGAGCGACCCAGGGCCATCATGGCCCTCTTGTTATAACATGGTTTTAAATATAATACCGATCACTACAATTTAAGCCTGAATTTATGCCATTGTAGTGATGGGTAGTTATATTTGACATTAAAATAGCTAAATGAGTGGCAAACAGTGTAGACCTTGACATCTCATCTGGGTCTACACTGTTTGTTCAGGCCTGTCTGTCTAAATACATACTGTAAACTGTGTAAAGCAATTATAACATATGTTATGGTGGGGGTCATGCTCAGACAGTAAGACAGAAAGATAAAACTATAACCAAATCTTCAGTTATGATAACTGATTATTGATCACAATGCCAGGACCGATTATCGATTATCTTTTTAGGTCTGATTAGCAAAATAGAAGTAGAGGCAATGATCAGGAATCGATACAACTAGAGCTGTCAGTGAAACTGACTAGGGCCCCGGCAGCGCTATCAGAGGAGTAAAAATTTGTGGATGGACAGACAGACAGACAGACAGACAGACAGAGTGATTACTATAGGGCACCCACACTTTCAGTGCGGGGCCCTAATTAACCCACAGCTCCCATCAGAGACACCAAAGGGAAAGAAACACAAACATGAAGCAACAGACCCCACTGGAAACACCAACAGCGGAAAGCCAAGAGGACAGCCACCCTCCCACGAAATGGCCAAAAGGCCACCCAAAACAAAACAACACAAGCGACACAAACACCCAAAGACATACATCAACAAAAATAACCGCGACAGAAGAACCGCCTTGGAACGGTCACAGTGGTGGCTCAGAACATGTCTAGCACCACATCTGTGAGCATGAAGGAGTATGAAAAATAAGTCTCACAGCTGGACTGGATAGGACTCACAAATCTTGGACAAATCTCATTGAGTGGGGAGAAAATGTAACAGGTTGACTGTGAGACTCGGTGGCTCAGTTGGTAGAGTGTTTTCACAGTATGTGAGAGGCCCCTGGTTCCAGTCCCAGTCGAGCCATGTTCTTTTTTCACCCCTGTTACAAATATATTCAGCAGGATAAGGGTTAACCCATTTTGAAATGAATAGATATTTCCTCACTATTTAAAGCAGAAGTCCATTTATTTACGAATGTCAGGCTGAAGTATTTAAAGAAATTCATTTAGAAATTCATTGAAATAGCTTAGGAATGTAAATGCCAGCAATGTCAAGCACTTACTGGACTGGATCAAGAGGAATTTTAAGCAATTTCTGGACTGGACCTAGAAAAACACCAATCTCTTACAGAACTCAACCTAGAGAAATGTCAAGCACTTATTGGACCTAGTGAAATGTCAAGCACTTATCAGACAGAACCTAATGAAATGTCAATCACTTTTATGGCCGGATCTAGAGAAATATCAAGCACTTACTGGACAGAACTTGGTGAAATGTCAATCACTTACAGGACTGGACCTAGAAAAATTCAAGCAGTTACTGGACTGGACCTAGTAGGAAGACCTGTACTAGAGTTGAACAATGCACTGGCACTGCGAATCTTTGGATATCATCAGGGGACAGCATGTTTATACCTGGTGTAATATCAAGCATTTATTGGACCTAATGTAATGTCAAGCACTTACTGGACTGGACCTAGTAGGAAGACCTGTACTAGTGTTGAACAATGCACTGGCACTGCGGGCAATGTTAAACTGGAATCTTTGGATATCATCAGGTGACGGCAAGTTCTTGTAGTCCTGTTTACCTGGGCTTCTAACTTCCTGTAAATGATTTAAATAGCTGTTACATAATGCTGCATATTATTTCAAATTATCGCATGTGTTTAAACTGATGTTCCAATGTTTTCTCTCAAATATTATCCAATCACAGGCCAGCCTGCAATTAATACTGCAACTGAACAATGTTTGAAAGCTAGTCATTGGCTAATAGCAAAAAAAACAAGCAATCTCTCCAGTCTGACCACTGTCTCAGTTTCTGACAACTAACTTGAACTTTCTGGATATTTACAGTAAACTCCTACTTTTAACCATTTTTGTACTGAAAGAAATCTTCCAGCTTATAATATAGCAGGCATTTCAAAATTTAGATGTACCAGGCTCATTTGATTTTTAGAAATTGATTTAAAAATGGCAGCACTTTTTGCACATAGTGAAGGCCCTGATCAGATGCTGCTTTCTGTGGCATCTGATCTGGACATGCACTGTTTGACAGTGACCTGTTTTGGTGTTTCTCGTGTAAGATGGGTTAAGTGTCAGAAAATTTCTAGTAACTGTGATTTACTACCTAGGTCAAAGCATTGAACCCTTGAGCTGTTTGTGTACATTTTATTACCATGGATTCAACTGTGGAAAAACTGAAATCTTACCCCTCATGGAAGATTGAAATACACCCGAACCTTGTTATTGCACGTTTCGTTACAGCATGAATCGGATATAGCACAGTTTTGTTTTCGACTCCATATTTTCGTCAACCAACATTTATAAATATAATCCAAGGTTTCTATCTAGTTTCAAACAAAAAAATTTATTTCCTTCCAACTTTCAAGTGCGGTAATTTGGTAGTTATAATGGTCATTATTCGGTTCTGCAAACCTCCAAACATGTCATAACACCTTATCCAATGAGCAATTAAAGATACGGTATATAAACTCATTTAGCTTGACATACATGATAAACATGAGCTGCGTTCACCTTTTCGCATCAAGCGTTCACTATTGGCACAAATGTTTAGCACCAGAACATAACCATTCACGAGACAGTAGAATAGTCTGTTTTTATTATGCATACATGGGCTGCATTCGCCTTTTTGCGCCAAGCATTTGTTATTTGGCGGCAAAATTTGGCGCCAAAACATAACCATTCAGGAGACAGTGGAATAGTCCATTTTTATTATGCATACATGAGCTGTGTTTGCCTTTTCCTGTGAAACATTTCCTATTTGGTGCCAAAATTTTGGCACCAAAACATAACCATGCACTGTAAAGTTGAGTAATCTGTTTTTATTATGCATACATCTACTTTTAGATGTTGCTACTGGCCTTAGGACCAACTAGAACTGTCAGAGGATCTGACTATAGCCTCACTGTAGCACTATCAGAAAAGAAATATACAAGAAAAAATGTTTTCAGCTTTCAGCCTCTAATTAAAGGTGGTTAAAATTGCAATTTTTCAATGTTCAAAGGGCAATAACTCCAAAAGTAGGCAATCCATAGTTATGGTTCATGGGCTCTGCACATTGTCTCATAGTGCTTTACATTTGTGTTAAGTTTCATGAAAATACCTCAAACGGTTTTTTGAGTTATCATGAATAACGGAATTACGGTTGTCATTTTTCAATGTTCAAAGGGCAATAACTCCAAAAGTAGGCTATCCAGAGTTATGGTTCATGCGCTCTGCACATCTTCTAATAGTGCTTTACATTTGTGTGAAGTTTCATGAAAATACCTCAAACGGTTTTTGAGTTATCATGAATAAGGGAATTAAGGTTGCCATTTTTCAATGTTCAAAGGGCAATAAATCCAAAAGTAGGCAATCCAGAGTTATGGTTCATGTGCTCTGCACATCGTCTCATAGTGCTTTACATTTGTGTGAAGTTTCATGAAAATACCTCAAACAGTTTTTGAGTTATCATGAATTACAGAATTACAGAATGATTTCAGAATCACAGAAGGACAAGGCAAATCCAATATAACCCCCACTTTTTCAAAGCAGGGCTATTATTAAATCATGTTCATACTGATTGTTGATTAAATTTTATGATTGAGGGATATACGCAAATTAGAGACATAGCTTGACCTGTCGCACTGAACATTGTAGGTTTATAGTCTGATCCATGACAAATACAGTCGTCGCTTTTTATGATTCGATTAACTATTCTAACATGACGTTAACGTTTTTCCCATTGAACCCAGTGGAAACGTCAGCGTTTGCAAATATGCGATAATTCACGTCGTCAACGTGGTGCGTGCAATTTGGCGTCATCGTGACGTTGCATGTAAACATTTCCTTCTGTCGACATCCGCTGCAAAATAGTCCCCAAGCTTTGTTACTACTGTATTTCAGTTTAGCATCATGTTAGAATCGAAATAATTTCCACGCACCCGGTGTGTTATCGTGATTAACACACGGTGTTGTCGGGCAGATGCGAATATTAATTCACTCCGGCTTCGCCGTCGTGAATTAATATTTCGCAATCTGCCCTCCAACACCGTGTGTTAATCACGATAACACACGGTATGTGCAGATTATTTCTTAAACACGGTCCATTGATTGGACATGGAGTTCCGTGTTATAATGAGGTTTAGGCGTATTTCAATATGCTACATTCATCCTGACTTCCAATTTCTATCATGAAATCAGATGCAAACTGGAAAACAGTATCGATCCTGATCAGCTGTCTTCCAAGAAGCCAGCTGATCTCAATATATAAGCCAGCTGATCTGGATATATACATGTACTGTTTTTTGAAAAAAAAAAATGTATCTGGTTCAGCATGGTGAGAGATACATGGAATACCAGGTTCATGTCTTTTGATGTGTGTTTGAGTTTTACGTCCCACCAACAGCTAAGGTCATACGGAGACGGGACCTCGGTTTAAAGACTCATCCGAAAGTCTGGAGAAGCCCGGAATCGATCCTGCGAACCCTGGTCTACAAGGCGAGTAGCGTAACCACTACACCACGGAGGCTTCTCATGTCTTTTGATATCAAGTTTATCAGGCAAGGCTTCGAGAATGCTTGTAGGATCGCGAGGCTTGCCGAGCGATTCTACATGTGTTTTTGAAGCCGAGCCTGATAAACTTGATATCAAATGACACGAATCTGGTATTCTATTTATCAGTTTATCCCCTTGTACGCTCTTTAAATTGGCAGTTTACGACCAGTTACCGATTGTCCTTAGTGCGTCCCAATATTCAGATGCGATTATAATTGATCAGTAAAGTTACTATCAGCTGACCGTTATTTTTCTTTTGATATTTTTAAGGTTTTTTTTTTTTTTCATTTTTTTTTCCTAGTAATAATAACATTTTGGCCATTTTTTACCAGTTGTCGGTTTCATTAAAAAAAGTGCAATGTCACGTTGATGTGATAAAGCTCACTTGACCTGAGATAGCATATCTTTATCAGGTCAATGCGCTAAAATGCAATATATATAGGGGGTAACTGATAAAATACAAGATTGATCTTTTGTCAAAACGAGATAGAAATAAAAGTTCTGACTTTTACTGTTTTGAATATATGTTTTTGAAAGAACTGCATGTACACCTTTCAATGTTTTCTTGATCAGTCATATTTTATGTGGGAAAAAAACTTTTTTTTATTTTTGTTTCAAGATTATTTCACTAACGTACTGTATATCCGGACAAATATTTTTAAGAGATGGATGAATACCAGTGTACACGGAGGAAAACCACCAGAGCTTACGTTGAAGAACTTGTCATCTCACATATTACCTCAATGAGGCTCAAACCCACAGCAGTGAGAGACCTAACAATTAAGAGTCAGCGCTCCTACCCACTAGGCCAGGGACATCCAAATTGGCCGTTAAACCCCAATTCAATCAAACAAACAAACAAAAAAAAACATACAAGAAAGATACATGTACTTACATTTTCTAGACATTGCTGAAATCCTTTTCGTAGCAACTGTTTACAAAGGGAAAGTCCGATTTCGGGTAGATCAGAGTTACTCCCCCTCTTCAGACTGTTCCCATTCTGACTAGACTGGTTTAATGACTGCTTCAAATGATGTTTCACTTCATCATCTACATTTGGTGAACCACAGACTGGTGTAAGTGATCCCTCACTGTTTGATGATCTGGTAGGACTGAGTGATATGTTTACAGGACTAACCGACCCATTGCTAACCGACCCATTGACAGTGGATGATTCTAGAGATCCATTAAGAGAAGAACAATTTATAACTTTGTTCAGAGATGGATTTTCACTATCATTAGCACATATGTCTATAGTTTCAGCACCAGGGACAGGAAATGAGTTCTCACTTTTTCCTGATCCAACTGAACATGGAATACTTATATCATCTAAATTACGACGTGTAGACTTTGTTTGAGGGACTGAAGCATGTACAGTATTTTGATTATCTTCCTGTTTTGAATGGTTATCTTTATCAGCCACACTACATGGAGCTTTCATTCCATCAAAACTTGTGGCACAAATATTGTCACTAGATCTGATGGATTCTTTATTTTCTACTTTGAGTTTATCCTCTCTACCTAGAGAAGTAATTTGAACATTTTCCCAATAACCTGCACTCTCTTTAACCTCAGTCTTTAGTTTATGTATAACTTTCTTGAGACTTTTTCTACTTGTAAGATCATCCTCTACTTCTGAAGTAGATAAAGATTTGTGGAACAGTCTTCTAGAGGGAATATTCACTGTTTTATTCGTTTCTGGTGTACATGTATTATGTTCTAAACTTTCTTTTTCAGAAAGCTTAAGTCCTGTTTTAATGTTTGAATTATTTGAGTTTTCTTCCTTGAAGATAGGTTTTTGTGAAAGACTGGTTTTACATTCTCTCTTTACATTTGCATTTTCTTTGTTGTCTGTCTGTAACAAGCTCTTTTCTGAAAGACAAGGTAGTTCAGAGTTACTTGGACTCTCCATTGAAAGACTAGAGTTGCTAGAGTTATCTGCTCTTGCAGCATTATTTTCTGAAAGACTTTGGGCAGTGAAGTGTAGCTTGAGATCTTCTTCATTTTGTGTTGTTCCTTTGCCACTGTCAAGTAATACCTCTTCCGGAGATTCAAAAACATCATCTGACGACTTTTCGCTATCACCAATGAAAAACCTGCATTTTGTCATAGGAATTTCATCCAGCTGAGAAACTCCTGTATTCTTAGGTAGTTTATTGGAAAGACTAGATAGGTAGGCATCAAACTGATTTGGACTCAGTGGTCTCACAAAGTCTTGCATATCAGTTGCAGTGAGTTCTTCAAATTGTTTGAAATTTGAGAAATCATCATCACTTTCCTGCACAGATTTCCCATCACCATAGTCTAAACATCGCCTACTGTAACCAGAGGGTTCTGGTTTCTTACTGGCTGTCATCAGAACTTTTGGACTAGGTAATCGTTTTGTGATTTGGAATGATGTTGGATGGGCAGATAGGGCAAATAATGTAGATGTCTTTTTGTAAGGATGACATTTTTGTGGGGACAATTGTCCAGGAAGTTTGACACTCCTTACATCTGAGGACATTGGTTTCTTAATTGGTAGACTTAATGGAGGCATCACAGTCAGTTTTGTTTGTTGGTTGCTAGGCAACCTTGTCGCTAAGTTACAGTCATAAGGCAGCTCTTTTTTGTGACCTTCACCTTGCAGAGTTTCACATTCGTGAAGCACTGAAGACATTGCATCCATTTTAAATGGTTGCATTTGACTAAATCCTCCCTTTTCTCTTTCATTAGAAGCTTTGAATTCTCTTTCTTTCATTCTATCACATATCTTTCTACCACTAGGTGGCCTGTCAGACAGATGTACTGACTGACCCCACTCAGATTTTTCTGTCTCTAACAGTTTCCCGTATTCCATGTGATCTTTTGAATGGCGTTTATTTGAGGCCCCTGGAGGGGAATACCCAAAATAATCATCATCGCATCTCAATGTTGAGGGCATAGACTCAAAAGGTCCTCTTAAATCCGGACTTTTCCTTAGAGTTTTCAGATCTGCCTTTGTGTGTGCAGATTTATCCTCTATCAAAGCTTTCCTCAATCTGTTGTGTTGTTCAACACTGGGTGACGGAGATCTACAGTGTAATGCCATCATACTGTTTTGTCGAGGGAGGTGTGTGACACTGGCGCGCATCAGCGCCTCGCCGAGATCAGTGGGTGGGAAGTTATGAACTTCTGGCAGTGTCTCGAATGTGTAGCCAACGGTTTCCCCAGGAGCGTATACTCTAAAAATATCAAAACAGTTGAACTTCTATAGCTCCAAATAACCTTGTACACCGCAACCTCGTTATAACACAGTACAATATAACACGGTTTTGGATAAAACAGGGTTTTAAGATGGATGCCAAATATATAGATTATATAACGTAGAAAAATGACCATAAATGGTCATTTTTCTTTAAAATTTATACATTTTTGTTTGGATATAACACGGTTGTTTAACTTACACGGTTTCTGCTTTGGACCCCAACAATAGTGTTACATGTATAAAGAGGTTGGGGTGTACTATGAAAGTTTGTTTGAGACTGGTAATTCAAAACTAACAATGTTGTTAGTAAACGCATTGTTAAAACTTTTATCATTACATATTGCAAATATACTAATATTTTTTTCACCAGCCTCGGCAGCTCAGTCGGATGCACGTCTGACTGGTGATCAGGAGGAAGCGGGTTCAATACCTGCCAGGGTCGGCAACATTCTTTCGTGGAGATTGATCATGGAATCTTTTCTATGTTCACTCTCTCCCTTCTGCTGATTCAAGGAGGGCAGTGGTCAGTTTCTAGCGAAAGAATGTGCACTGTACTGACAACCACTTTTGTATAAGCCTGCCCAGGAAAGTGTGGATAGGTAAACTGACCGGCTAAAAATGACCTAAAATAGCGTTGACTGGGCAGCTAAACTCGAATACAAACACACAAACTAACATTTTTTCAGCAAAAATATCAGGGCCCAGTTGTTCAAAGCATTGTTAGCTTAACGAGCTCGTTAGTGGCCATATTGTTAACTGTTGTAGCAAGTTTAATATTCCAAATTTTTGTATTTTTTCTGAAAAAATATTAGCATATTTGCCATAATAAATGATCAAAGTTTAAACGATATGTTAACTAATGACGTCGTTAGTTTTGAACAACTGGCCCCAGAGTATAAGATATTGTACTTACAAGAACAGTTAACAATTTGATTATTAACGAGCTCGTTAAGCTAACAATACTTTGAACAACTGGCCCCTGAGGGATAATCACAGAGCCAGGTCATGAGGCATATTGAGGATCTTACATGAGTGTTCATATATTATTGAATTTATCAAACGAGTTGAGGAAAAGGGATAAAATGCGAGGCTTTGCCGAGCATTTTATCCCTTTTCCTCAACTCGTTTAATAGATTATTAACTTAGAGGATCTTACATGAGTGTTCATGTATTATTGAATTTATTAAACGAGTTGGAAAAAAGGGATAAAATGCGAGGCTCTGCCGAGCATTTTATCCCTTTTCCTCAACTTGTTTAATAAATTCAATGATTCATGAACAAGAAAGCAAGATTCCATTTATCATATGACATTATAAAACGCGTTTTATTCACGATTGTTTTATAAAAATGTCAATATTCCGCCATTGGTAAACGCGACGTCGTTAAGGACGTCGTACATGTAATGTTACGGGACGTATCTAGCGAATTTGCATATTTAATCCATTAGTGGATTATCGAAAATATTACATGGTGTTATTACACTCTCAGACGCGACGTCATATGATAAAATAATTTTGTATTTAATACACAGGAATGTTGTGTGTACTCATTAGAATCACCTCATTGACTGTTTTGAGGGGCCTGGGACCTTGAAAAAAAGGTAAAGTTCACCAAAATCGAACCAAATCTGGGGTATGTTGTAATGATATATTGTACAAAGTTTGACTAAACTTGGTCATGCCCCTGCCCATTGGGGTTTGAAGAAATAGATGGGCTGCATGATGCTTCCACACAGAACTGGAACTGACCGCACAAGGGTACTGGTAAACTGCTTAGAGGATCTAAGCCTGCCCGGGCAAAGGGGTGCAAGTCTGACCGCCCATGCATATAAACCCTATTGGTTTCATAGGGTGACATCTCAGTATCGGGTAAAAGTCCCCAAAAATTGGAAGCAATGTCTCCAAAATGACCTATACAGTATTGATGAGGATGTTAAACCTCAAATTAAACAGATAAAACTTGGTCAATTCGTTTATGAGATAGAGTGCAGGCAAACCATTTCTATCCCCAAAATGACTGTTTTTTTTGGTGCCTGTAATCTTGAAAATGAGGTCAAGGTCATCATAACCCAATGACTGTTGTTCCCCATCCTAGTGATGGAACTATGCAAGTTTAGTCAAGGTTTAGGAGAAATAGTGCTTCAAACAACCGACACAAACGTAAATGGAATCTGCACCAAAAACAATATTTCCCCCTCCGCTCTGGTGGTAGGACATAATTATCCCAAATATGACTAAAATTAAAGTTTGACTAAAATTAATCTATTCTTTAATGAGATAGAGTGCAGACAAGCCATTTTTGGCCCAAAATTGACAGCTTTTGGGGGCCTGTGATCTTGAAAAAAGAGGTCAAGGTCACCACAATCTAAGCAAATCTGCCCTGTGTTGTAATGATATATTGTACCAAGTTTGACTAAAATTAATCAATTTGTTAATGAGATAGAGTTCAAACAAGCCATTTTTGGCCCCAAAAATACTTTTTGGGGTCTGTGACATTGAAAATGAGGTCCAGATAATCATAACCTAATGACTGTTTTCCCTAATCATCATGATGTACCTATGCAAGTTTCGTCAGAATATTTCCATAGGTTCAGGAGAAATTGTGCTTCAAACAGGCTATGCAGACACTGACAACAAGAAAACAAGATCCACACCAAAAACAATATGGCCCCCTCCCCTACGGTGGGGGGGACATAAATAAGGTATAAGTGCATACCTGTACACAACTCTGAGTGATAGAGCGCCCCCTGTTGAGATCAGCCAGGAACTGAGCTGAGAAAAGTGGAGATAACTCCTGACGGCTTGTAGTAATGACCTTCCTCCAACAAAACCTTCTTGTCTCTCTGATGACCTGCAGGTGAAATATTGTTAACATCACGAAAACCTGCCTATATAATGTTGACCCCCTTGAACCCCAATTTTATAAAGTGAAACTGGGGTTTACAGGGGTAAACCATATTTTTCTTATTTCTGCTCTAAAATATAGATTGTGGGTAACGTTAGAACCGCCTCGACGAGGCGGTTCTAACGTGTGCCCACAATCTATATTTTGAGCTGAAATAAGAAATATATCACAATTTTTCATCATAAAATTTTCATTTTTTCGGCGATAAAGGTGGCAATGTATTTGTATAGGCGTGTTTGCGTGATGGGTTGTAAATAGGCAGATTATCCTCATTTTATCATATGACGTCGCGTCTGAGAGGGTAATAACGCCATGTAATATTTTAGATAATCCACTAGTGGATTAAATATGCAAATTAGCTAGATACGTTCCATAACATTACATGTAGGACGTCCTTAACGACGTCGCGTTTACTAATGGCGGAATATTGATATTTTTGTAAACAATCGTGAATAAAAAGTGTTTTAAATGTCATACTATAAATAAAATCTTGCATTGCTCATGTATTATTGAATTTATTAAATGCGTTGAGGAAAAGGGATAAAATGCGAGGCAAAGAGGCTTTGTCTCACATTTTATCCCTTTTCCTCCACGCGTTTAATAAATTCAATATGAAACACGTTGAGGAAAAGGAATAAAATGCGAGGCAAAGAGGCTTTGCCTCGCATTTATCCCTTTTCCTCAATGCGTTTAATAAATTCAATAATAAATGAACACTCATGGAAGATCCTCTATATAACAACAGTATATGTTCCCTGACATTTGTCATTATAAAGAATTTGCTGTTATAAAGAATCCTAATAAGTGAGTTTTTTCCCTGCTCCCTAATATACATGTATTTATATATGCTGTTACTGAAAATGTTTCCTAGGTTCTAAAGAATGAGTTTGAAATAACCATGGTAAATGCGCAATCGATGTCTGAGCTATCAAGTTTCACTGTAATTTGTAGTTCCAACAACTAGAAGCCCATAGGGGCTTGAAAAAATATATGGGCTGCATGATGCTTCCACGCAGAGCTGAAACTGACCCGTACACGAGTACTGGTAAACCGCTTAGAGGATCTAAGGCTGCCCAGGCAAAGCGGTGCGAGTCGACCCGTCCATGCTTATAAACCCTACTGGTTTCATGATTGGGCGACAGGGCTTGAGATGTCATTTCATCTCAATGTCGGGTAAAAGTCCCACAAAATTGAAAGCAACGTCTCCAAAATGACCTTTACAGTGTTGACGGGGACGTTAAACCTCAAATCAAACAAACAAACAACTAGAAGTTTTAACCCGTCAAATGTCAATCACAACAATTGTGATCTGCTTTCTTGTCTGCCGGTTACTTTTAAAAAGTCATTGTTGCAAACAGTGCGGACATACATCAGACTTCTCCTCTAGGAGCAGTCTAATCTGGATCCACACTGTTTGTCTGCAAGACAAAATATGTTTTAAAAGTTTGCAAATGCAAGATTTGAAGATTCAGTTTTCCTAATAAAACCATAGTATCTTTATCCCGGATGGATATATCTTAAATGTTTTGTTTTTTTCCCTATTTTACAACAAGAATTCCGCCGAAGGCTATGTCGCGCCTGTTGGGGCGCAAAGTCACCGAAGCATGACATCTAGGCCAAAGTCAAACATAGCTGCTTGCATAAAAATTGTCATTCTTAAATCAAAGCTTGTACTAAGTATCATTAATGAAGTTCAAATAATTCTTGAGAAATGAACTTAACCATTAGGGTGAACGCTAGGGTGGTCGCAATATTTTACAAAGTCAGTGAACCATGAAATTTAGGTCAAGATCAAATATGGATGCTTGCATTTAAGTTGCCATCCTGAGATACAAGTTTGTACCAAGTATCATTAATGAAGCTCTTATAGTTTTTGAGAAACTAACTTGACCATTAGGGTGAATGCTAGGAAGGTCGCAATATTTTACAAAGTCAATGAACCATAAAATGTAGGTCAAGGTCAAATAGGGATGCTTGCATTTAAGTTGCCATCCCGAGATACAAGTTTGTACCAAGTATCATTAATGAAGCTCTTATAGTTCTTGAGAAATAAACTTGACCATTAGGGTGAGCGCTAGGCTGGTCGCAATATTTTACAAAGTCAATGAACCGTGAAATTTAGGTCAATGTCAAATATGGATGCTTGCATTTAAGTTGCCATCCCCAGATTCAAGTTTGTACCAAATATCATTAATAAAGCTCTTATAGTTCTTGAGAAATAAACTTGACCATAGGGTGAACGCTAGGCTGGTCGCAAATATTGACGCCTTGACATATGGACGGACGGCATCCGAACGAACGGACGGACGGGAAAATGGGCGCCTATATCGCGCCATGCTAATAGCAGGGGCGAAAACAAATGAAGCTGTTATAGTTCTTGAGAAATAAACTTGAACCTCAGGGTGAACGCTAGGGTGGTTGCAATGTTGACGCCTTGACAAACGGATGGACGGATGAACGAACGGATGGAAAACCGGGCACCTATATCGCGCCATGCTAATAGCAGGTGCGACAAAAAGGAAGTAAATTTTGAGATTTCCTGTTTGTGGCTGGCCTCGGTTACTCAGCCGAATACAAGTCTGAATTGTGATCAGGATGTCTCGGGTTCCGTAACTGCTGAGGTCGGAAATATTTATTTGTGGAGATTGACCATACATTTCTAGGTCCCTCATTCAAGATGATCAGACTCTGGGCAGTTGTCTGTTTCTAGCAAAAGAATGTGCACAGCACTGGTTAACCATTTTTATCATATGACATCGCGTCTGAGAGTAAATTAATGCCATGTAATATTTTCGATAATCCACTAGTGGATTAAATATGCAAATTAGCTAGAAACCTCCTGTAACGTTACATGTACAACGTGCTTAACGACGTTGCGTTTACTAAGGGCGGAACATTGATATTTTTACAATCAATCATGAATAAAATGCGTTTTAAATGTCATATGATAAATAGAATCTTGCATTCGTGCTCATGTATTATTGAATTTATTAAACTCGTTGAGGAAAAGGGATAAAATGCTCGGCCTTTGCCGAGCATTTTATCCCTTTTCCTCAACGAGTTTAATAAATTCAATAATACATGAGCACGAATGCAAGATCCTCTTTATGTATGAGCCTAATCAACTGTTTGTTTGTATTGGGGTTTAACGGCCCAGTCAACACTATTTTAGGTCTTTTTGAGCCGGTAAGTTTACTTATCCACACTTTTCCTGGGCAGACTTATACGTAAGCGGTTAACTAGTACAGTGCACATTCTTTCGCCAAGAACTGATAATTGCCCTTCTTGAATCAACGGAAGGGAGAGAATGGGTTAGGGTTAGGGGTTAGGGTTAGGTTACCCTAACCCTAACCCTTGAATCAACGGATGACCATAGAAAAGTATGGGATTCTGTATTTTTTGACAGCAAACAGGTAGTAGACAGCAGTATTTTTTGCAGGTATACGATAAAATGTATTTATTTCTCAAACTGCTTGACGGTGTGGATACTGACCAGATGGCTTCAGAAGCCATCTCTGAAGCCATCTGATCTGGATCTACACTGTTTGCAAAGGTATGTGTTATCATGTTCAGCAGAATAAGTATTAACCCTTGTCCTGCTGAGCCCGGATGTGCCTTATTTTCCAAACAATGAAGAGCCATCTGATCAGGATCTACATTGTTTGCCATTCAGATTGTGAATTTGTTGCAATAATTTGCATCAAGTAGTCTGATTGGTTGATAATTGGTAGTGGGTGTGGCATATATGAATATTCAGCAGGACAAGGGTTAAACAGAAATCAACATGTTTTTATGTTTCCTTGATAAAACTGTTACATTGCTATTTTTACCTTAAAAACAGACGTTATTTCATTCAAAATGTCACTGAGTTTGAATAAATAGACAAGTCATTTTCCCTGACACATATTGTCGTCAGCTGACAATCCAATTAAGTAGATACTTAATCCGCTGACGCCTGTTTTGTCATCTGCTGATTACCGTATTCGCCCTAATTACCGCACATGCTCCTATAAGCGCACACCAAAGCTTTTTTGAAAAGGAAATGCATAAGCACACACTTTACAGTAACCTCCCCTTGAAGCTCTCAAAGTAAATCTATAAAAACGTACCATTATTTCTTCAACAGTGAAGGCAATGCTTAAGTATCCTTTTCCATCCCATTAAATATCAGTATGCATCATCTCGAAAGCTATTTTTTCATATCAACTGTGCGCTAATTAGGTAGATTTTTTACCGTGATTTTTTGACTCGATTTGGAAAAAACTAAGGGCACGGTGCAGTAATTAGAGCGAATACGGTACTTTATAAGTTATTTTTGCAAACTGTGTGGATGCAGATCAGACCCAGCAGTCTGGGTCCACACAGTTTGCCTATATCCAAAAATATCTTTACAAAGTTTGCAAGAAGATTTAGCAGATGACATAAGCATTGACATTTTCAGATATAGTTTTTCTCGGCGTCTTAAGGGTTAAATTTAACTGGTAACGCTGGGTAAAAATATCAGCAGACGACACTTTAAAATATTTCTCTTATTTTTCCCCAGAAAAAAAATTGATATTTTATGAAAATTGTCTCCATTTGCATTAATTGTCAAAACAGGTTTTCAGGGAAAAAGAAGAAATCATCAATCTGTCTTTGCTGAATTTGCCCAGTTAAGTGTATCTGAAAATGTTGTCTGTTTATGTAGTCTGCTGCATCTTTTTGCAAACTTTTTAAAAAATATTTTTACATACAAGCAAACAGAGTGGACCCTGATCAGACTGTTCCTAGTGGAGTTCCTCAACATTTTCTGAGAAACAGACAACAAAGCAGACAACAATTGTTGGGACTGACATCTTAAGGGTTAACCCTTACGATGGCAAATAACTCTCAGAGTATTGTAGCTAGAGTTACCTAACTTGCCATGAAATTGTGTAATGATATTGTGACCTTATATTTAAAGTTTGAAGTTGATGCGTCTAACGGTTTTTAAGATATTAAGAAAAAACATAAACAAGAGGGCCCAGAGGGCCCTGGTTCGCTCACCTGATCCAAAGCATAACAAGGGGGCCCCGGGCAGGGTCAATTTTGGTCCCAGGGCTAAAATTTGAACAATCTTGGTAGAGGTCCACAAGATGAAGCTTCATATCGAATATGAAAGACCTGGGCTTTCTGGTTCCAGAGAAGAAGATTTTAAAGGTTTACCCTGCATATAGAAGTCTATGTAAAACAAGATTTTCCCTATATAAGTCTATGTTAAACCAAAGGGCCCCGGAGCGGGGGCATTTTTGGCCCCAGCACTATAATTTGAACAATCTTGGTAGGGGTCTACTAGCTGAAGCTTCATACCAAATATCAAAGACCTGGGCCTTGCGGTTTCAGAGAAGAAGATTTTTCAAGATTTTCCCTATATAAGCCCATGTAAAACCAAAGGGCCCCCATGCGGGGGGCATTTTTAGCTCCAGCACTATAATTTGAACAATCTTGGTAGGGGTCCACTAGATGAAGCTTCATACCAAATATCAAAGACCTGGGCCTTGCAGTTTCAGAGAAGAAGATTTTTCAAGATTTTCCCTATATAAGCCTATGTAAAACAAAAGGGCCCTGGTGCGGGGGCATTTTTGGCCCCAGCACTAAAATTTGAACAATCTTGGTAGGGGTCTACTAGATGAAGCTTCATACCAAATATCAAAGACCTGGGCCTTGCGGTTTCAGAGAAGAAGATTTTTCAAGATTTTCCCTATATAAGCCCATGTAAAACCAAAGGGCCCCCATGCGGGGGGCATTTTTAGCTCCAGCACTATAATTTGAACAATCTTGGTAGGGGTCCACTAGATGAAGCTTCATACCAAATATCAAAGACCTGGGCCTTGTGGTTTCAGAGAAGAAGATTTTTCAAGATTTTCCCTATACAAGCCCATGTAAAACCAAAGGGGCCCCGTGCGGGGGCATTTTTAGCTCCAGCACTATGATTTGAACAATTTTGGTAGGGGTCCACTAGATGAAGCTTCATACCAAATATCAAAGATCTGGGCCTTGCGGTTTCAGAGAAGAAGATTTTTAAATATTTTCCCTATATAAGCCTATGTAAAACCAAAGGGCCCCCGTGCGGGGGCAATTTTGGCCCCAGCACTATAATTTGAACAATCTTGGTAGGGGTCCACTAGATGAAGCTTCATACCAAATATCAAAGACCTGGGCCTTGCGGTTTCAGAGAAGAAGATTTTTTAAGTTTTCGGTGAAAAAAATCTATTTTTGGCTACTGTGACCTATATGTGCAACGGACCGGAACCATTTGAACAACTTTGAAAGGGGACCACCTAAGGATCATTCCTGTGAAATTTGGTCAAAATCCCATCAGTGGTTTAGGAGGAGATGTCGTTTGAAGAAAAGTTTACGGACGCACGCACGCACGCACAGACGCACGGACGCACGCACGGACGGACGCACGACGGACGACGGACAAAAAGTGATCCCAAAAGCTCACCTTGTCACTACGTGACAGGTGAGCTAAAAATGTGGACGGACAGACTTCCTAGCAGCCAATATTAGTTTGTTTGTTTTTGTTTTTGTTTTATGTTTCAGACCAAATAAGGCTTGACATATCAATGGGCAGACAATTCACATGAGAGAAATAAGAAAACAACAGATTTTAAGAAATTCTAGAATTTAACCCTTTGGATGCAAATTACAACAAATGTTGTCTGCTTTGTTGTCTGCTGGTTACTATACAAGTCATCATAGCAACATATAAGGTTCATATTTTGTGATAATTGAAGGATAGTTTTCCTTATATCTCCATATAAACCTATGTTGTGGGTACTTATTAGAACCGCCTCAGTGAGGCGGTTCTAATGAGTACCCACAACATAGGTTTTTATGGAGAATTGACAAAAACTATCCTTCAATTATCACAAAATATGAACCGTATCTATTGCTATGAGTCATAGTTAGGAAGTGTGGACCCAGATCAGACTGCTCCTGATTGGGATCCACACTGTTTGCTTCATCACGAGAACGTACCTATATGATTCTGACCCCCTTGAACCCCACTTTTAAACAGCATAACTGGGGTTTGCAGGGGTATACATTATTTTTCTTATTTCTGCTCCAAAACATAGATTGTGGCTACTTGTTAGAACCGCCTCGCCGAGGCGGTTCTAACAATCCACAATCTATTTTTGAGCAGAAATAAGAAAAATACCGCAATTTTTCATCCGAAAATTTTCTTTTTTTGGTGGTAAAATTTACAATGTATTTGTATAGGCATGTTTTCGTAATGTTGAAGGCGTTTTTTTTTTCAAAATGTTCAAGAAGATGCATTGGTGCTTGGAGAAATAGATTGAGATGCATAATCAGACCGACTGCACATGAGTACTGGTAAACTGCCAGGCAAAGCGGTGCAAGTCAGACCATCTAATGCATGTGAGCATTTTGGTTTCATTGGCTGGCAGGGCTTGAGATGTCATTTCATCTCAATGTCAGGTAAAAGTCCCACAAATTTTGAAGCAGCATCTCCAAAATGACCTAAATAGTGTTGACGGGGATGTTAAACCTCGATTCAAACAAAATTCATGAAGATATGGCAGTCAAAATAAACAGACGACATTTTCAGATGTAATTTTTCCTTAGCTTCTAAACCCATAGAAGCCTCCATGGTGTAGTGGTTACGCTACTCACCTTGTAAACCAGAGATCGCAGGATCGATCCCCGGCTTCTCCAGACTTTCGGATGAGTCTTTAAACAGAGGCCCTGTCTCCATATGGCCTTAGCTGTTGGTGGGACATAAAACTCAAACACCCACTCACTCTTAATCCCGAACATGTCTTAACTTTCAAACAATGCAGATCCAGATCAGATGGCTTCTGAAGAAGCCATCTGATCAGGATCTACATTGTTTGTCATTCAGATAGTGAATTTGTTGCAATAATTTGCATCAAGTAATCTGATTGGTAGATAATCAGTAGTGGGTGTGACAATTTTAAATATTCAGCAGGTCAATGGTTAAAGGGTTATTACAGACTTTTGAGCTTTGTTTACCGTTTATTTAACAGCTGAATGTCCCATCTCTCCAGCAGAATAAAAGCGTCAACGGTACTAAACATGGCCCCGACCACCACCGTCTCCTCCCGGAATCCGTGTTCACACGTTGGAAACAAAAGAACGTCAATTCTCATTGGAATGTTGTTTCGTAGTAGAATCTTGTGTTGTGTGAGGATATCGCTGGCTTTCCGACACTGAAATAAACAGAATTGTCTTATCGTCAAAATACACAGGCCTCATACTGACCAAGCTTTTCCGTGCCTGAAAGGCCCGATTTTCCTATCCTTAACCATCATCATGCTGAACATGTCAACCGTTACCTTTGAAAACAGTGTAGATCCAGATCAGATGGCTTCTGAAGAAGCCATCTGATCAGGTTCTACACTGTTTGTAATGCAGTTTGTGAATTGAACAAATGCTTAATATCAAGTAATTTGATTGGTGAATAGTTAGAAATGAGTGTAGCTAAATAATTTTATTTAGCAGGATAAGCGTTAAAAAGTCATTTTATACAGAATATAGGAGGAAAAATAAAAAAAATGGAAGCCAAAAAGCCTGAAATCAAGAAAAACAAGTATAGCTTTTTACAAAAAGCTAGGTCTACGCTTAGCACATATTAAATGTGAATGTCTAGAGTTATATCCCAGAAATGTGTTTTATACAACTTACTGTCTTTGGCAATATTCTAATTTGCCATCCTGCCGACTGAGTATAATGTCTAAAAATGTTGTAATATTGTGAAAAAGTACTTTTTCATCTTTAAAAAGGCAAGTGTATGCTTGTTACATCTTTCAAATTGAATGCTTGAAAACTGTTGGAGAAGTTAGACTTTATAGAAGACTAATTGAAGATTAAACCTAATTGTTTGCTAATGGCGAGTTAAGTTTTTTTAGCTCACCATAGCGGAAGGCTGCTGAGTAGCTTATAGGAGAGGCAGTGGTCCGTCGTGGTCGAGAGTTTGTAGATGTATATTTTTTGTATTAGCCTGTACAATATGACAGCAGATATAGGCTTGTACAAATGTAATACATGTAGCAATTCTGTGCCAGAGCTCTGCGCGCCGGCCTCTTTTTGTGTGAAAGCTTACACTTGCTATAGGCTGCTCTTTTCTTCTTGTGAAAGCGTATACTTGTTGTGTTGCATAAGAATGGAAGGTCAACCTGCACTGTGGGTAACTAATGGCTGTACTTCCGTGTTAAACTCAATCTCTATAATGTCTACGCCCATGGGCGTAGACAATAAAGACAAAATCAAGCTCTAAAAGCCAGAAATCCTGCATATGCCTGAAAAATATGAGGCCTGAATACAGTGAGGCCTCCATGGATATCAGAATGGAATGATTTTAGCAATTCTGAATATCCCTGATGCCTACAACTAAGTTTTATTCCAATCAGATTTACAGTTTTGGGGCATCTTTTGAAAAATTTCAAGATGGCCACCATGAGGGCCATCTTGGATATTGTAACACAGTGAGTTTTGTGATTCTGAATCTCCAATTCACCCTAAAGCCTCCATTTCAGAGATATAATATTTATAAAAAGTATCCTGTTCAGGTGAGACTTTCGGACGAGTCTTTAAACCGAGGTCCCATCTCCATATAACCTTAGCTGTTGGTGAGACGTAAAACTCAAACACTCACTCATCTTGTTCAGGTTGAAGAATTTCAAGATGACGTATATACCATGGAATTCATCTTGGATATTGAAATGAAAAAAAGACTTGCCTCCCTTGGTCTGTTCTAAGAGGACAGAACTTGCTCTTTAGGAGAACATTATTCCCTTTAACGCTTGTCCTGCTGTTTTTGATAACCCCTAGCTTTGCAAACAGTATAGCTCCAGATCAGATGGATTGTGAAGAACCCTTACCTTGCTGTTCATGACAACCCCTACATTTGCAAACAGTGTAGATCCAGATCAAATGACTTCTAAAGAACCGTTATCATGCTGTTCATGACAACACCTACCTTTGCAAACAGTGTAGATCCAGATCAAATGACTTCTAAAGAACCGTTATCATGCTGTTCATGACAACACCTACCTTTGCAACCAGTGAAGATCCAGATCAGATAGCTTCTGAAGAACCCTTATCCTGCTGAACACAACAACCCCTACCTTTGCAAACCCTGTAGATCAAGATCAAAGCCGTCTAATCAATATCTACACTGTAAAGTTTATCATGCAGTTTGAAAAACTAGTGCATTATATCAAGAAATGGGTGTGGCTAAATTAATTTATTCAGCAGGACAATGGTTATGTTTGTCTGAATTGAAGTTTAAAGTCCCCATCAACACTATTTAGGTAACATTGGAGATGATGCTTCCAATTTTGTTGGACTTTTACCGGACACCGAGATGAAATGATGTCTCTAGCCAAAACCCGAAGGCCTAAATGCATTGGATGGTCCGACTCATACCACTTTGCTTTGGCAGGCTTATTCCTTATCTCCAAGTCCCAATAGGTGCATTCTTGAACTGTACATTCACACAAGCACTAAAAATTACCTGTTCTTTATGTCTGTCACAATCATGTTCTCTGCTGCCCTGTACTGGTGGACAGTGGGGACCCTCAACTCTCCCCTTCTTGGACAGGTCTGGGGTTCGGGCCTCGGTAATCAGCAGCGCAATATCAGCAAATAATTCTCTGGGGTCATACGGTTCTTCTTCCATCTCGAAGCCTGAAAGAATAAACAGTTTTTGAAGCAAATATTTCAAATATTGTACTGAGTGGAATGATTGAAAACGCAAAGCATTACCTCTTTAAATGTGCTGACAGCAGCAATAAGCGTCATCAGATGTAGACGATTGTATCATCAGGTCTTATGAATAGAGAAAACAAGAAATGCAGATTCAGTCTCACCAGCATTGTCAACAGTCTGCACATATCATTCAAACAGAAACTACCAGTATAATTTACCAACTTAATTTCTTATCATACTTGTTCAATACAGACTACCGTACTGATCTTAAGTATTGGGACAGATCATAGACCTAAGCAAACAGTAAAAACCCAGATCAGACTGCTCCTTAAGGAGCATTCTGATCAGGGTCTACACTGTTTGCCATTCCGTCCGCACCTTTTAGTCATGAAACAAATTTGTCAAAATTTTACGAGAATTATGGAAAGTACATAAGGTGTCTGAATTTTCAGGAATGTTATGGTACTAATTTAATATACTACCAGATAGAGGGATTCATAGGGTTACTAAAATACAGGGATGAGTGGCAAACAGAGAAGCAGACCTTGATGAGACACTGCATCTCACTGAAATAGATATGGCAAATATGGCATTATGGTCATTGACAGTGACATGTTCTGTTTGAGAGCAAGAATTCTGCCAAAGGGTACATGTATGTCGCCCCAGAGATTGTAATTCCTTAGTAATGGGCTTGGACATTTGATGCTAGTTAATGGATGGACAGAAAACTGGGCTCCTGTAAAGCAGGCACGAGAAAAAAGCTTTGAAAAAGCCACAGGACAATCATGTTTTAAATACATGGTTCTGCGGAACTTTGACAAGGCTCCTTTAAGCGTATAAAAGCAACAAGATTCATAACCCCATATAAAAGGGGGTATCCACATATCATTTTCTTACTTCTGCATGAAAACATATGTTGTGGTACTCATTAGAAGCGCCTCAGTGAGGCGCTTCTAATGAGTACCCACAACCTATGTTTTCATGCAGAAATAAGAAAAATCTCAGTATAATTTGGTGGCAAATAGCGTCTTTTCTGGGATTATGAAGAGTATTTAAAAGAATGACCTCCCCTGAAAGAGTGTGTATTTCTTCTGAAATCTTTTCGAAAGTGTTACGTTTTAAAAGTTAAATTGAGTGTAAACAGGTCATAATCCTATTATTTCTCTCACACATTATACTTCATTATGCACCTTTTGAAATTTGAAATCCCATTTTCTATTACAATGCTGTTTTTATGGGTTTAAAATTTCAACAGAGTAACACAAAATTGAGATTAAAGTTTCAAGTTGCAAGACAGAAGTCTAAAATCTAATAACCTATTTTGCACTGAATGGAATTTTCCACCTAATGTAAAGTAGGGGTTCATCTAAAAATTTCGGGGATGTGAGGTTGATTTATTTACTTTTTAGATATTTATTTTAACGCTTTTTGTAGCAAAAGGAATCTTCCCCCTTATATAGGGCAGGTGTCCATTTCAAAATTTAGGGGTGACAGGTTGTGTTATCTTGAAAATTTATTTGGAAAATAGCTGAACTTGCAGTGTTTGCCATGGTGCCCGTTTTGGGGTTTCCTGTACAAAATGGGTTAAAAATGGCTAAAAGTTTGCAAAACGCGAGGGCCCTGATCAAATACCATGATCTGTGGATTCTGATCTTGGCCTGCACGGCTTCCCAGTGGCCCATTTTAGGGTTTCACAAAATTTGGATATACCATAAAAATCCTGAAAATTCGGACACCTTGAGGACTTGCTGTAAATTTCTCTTGAAATTTTTACAAATTTGTTTCTTGATCCAGCAAGGAGTCCAAAAAGTGCAGACAGAAAGGCAAATAGACACTTTTTCTGTCTGTACAGTCCAAATACATAGGATCAATACAGTATTTTCATTAGCTATGGAAAATACTATTTCATGCATGGTTTCGTATACTTAAACTGCTAATCAAGATGTGCAGATGTAATTTCAGGTTGTTTTTGTCCGAGTTTTTTTTGTTTTGTTTTTTTTGGGGGGGGGGGGGGGGGGGAATCATGCTTCACATTTTATGTGACAGGTCTCCACATAAAAATAATGAAAATAATGTTGAGCCAGATTTTCTCGACCCTCATGACATACGCGCATATCTGGTGTGAGAAGCAAGATACTTATGTGGAGGTTGTCCCGGTACCTGCATGTTAATAAAAAATATGATGATGATGATGATGATGATGATGCTGCTTAAAAATCCTAGAAACTTAGCCCATCTGTAAACAGTTCTACTCTTAAAGGAAAGAATTAATTGCTACTCAGACAACAAATTGATCATATTTTTCTTGTTTTTCCCTGTGTGAGTGAGTGTTTCAGTTTTACCTCCCACCAACAGCTAAGGTCATACAGAGACGGGACCTCGGTTTAAAGACTCATGCGAAAGTCTGGAGAAGCCCGTGATCGATCCTGCGATCCCTGGTTTACAAGGCGAGTAGCGTAACCACTACACCACGAAGGCTTCTATATTTTTCCCTGAAAACAGGCTGTAACATCTCATGCATAATTTGAAATGACAAATCCCGTTTTCTAAGAAAAGAAGAAAAATATTTCAAAATTTCATCTGCTGAAAAATACCCAGCATGCAGAGCATTAAGTACACCCTTGTTGATGATGATGAGACGATGATGATGATGATGATGATGATGATGTTGATGATGATGATGATCAATTTCTCTGATATAAATATCCAAAAAAATGAAAAAAAATAAAATAAATAAATAAAACTATTGCCTTAAGCAAAATGTTATGTTTAAACCCTGTCATGGAAACCTTGGTATTTACTTAACATTTACAAAGCCAAAAGTGTTTATGTTTGCAGCTAGACTTTGACATCTGAAAATAAATACCAGTATCTGCATACCGTAAGAATTCTCAAAATTTGGACGCCTTTCGGACTTGCTGTAATTCTCCTCAAATTTTAACAAATTTGTTTCATGATCTATCTAGCAAGGAGTTCAAAAGATGCAGACTGAATGGCAAACAGTGTAGACCCTGGTTTATACAAGTGTGTGTGTGGATGGGGGGGGGGGGCTCCAAAATGAGGGCACTGTCAATCAGTCCAAAGGCCTTCATTGTTTGTGAAAAGTTCAGTCTTTTCCTGAATAAACTGCCAAAAATTTCTAAACATGTAAAGGATGATGACTTAACCCCTAAGACATGGAGAAAAACTACTTAACCCTTAAGACATGGAGAAAAAATACTTAACCCTTAAGATATGGAGAAAAACTACATCTGAAAATGTCGTCTGCTTATATCATCTGCTGAATTTTTTGCAAATATTTTAAAAAATATTTTTGCTTGTGGGCCCAAATCAGACTGATCCTAGAGGAGCAGTCTGATCTGGGTCGACACTGTTTGCAGAAAATGAGTTTTGAAGTAACTGTCAGAGAACAATTGTTGTGATTGGTGTCTAATGGGTTAACTCTGGACTGTTGAAATGGGTCTGATCTAAGCAGCCATTCTAACCACTAACTAAGGCCACGGAGGCCCGTTGTGGAAAGAATTGCTTCTTATCGAATTAGGAGCATATAAGAATCTTATATGGGTGTGAGGGGTGGATTGAAAAATCTGTCCCGAGGGACACTGTCCGGCATCACGAGGCTTGCCGAGTGATGCCGGACAGTGATCCCGAGGGACGGATTTTTCTATCCACCCCTCAAAGCCATATTGGATTCTTTTTCTTGCGTAACCTTCCATTTCTATTGCGAATTTTTAATGCTGCTGTCACTTCGGTTACCGATGTCCGCCATTTTGTGATGACACAACAGGAATGTTTAGTGACGTCATGCATGACGACGCCGCGCATGAAGTTGTAATCAACTAGTGCATTTATCAAACACGCGATTATATTCCATTTAGGGTCGGAACACCAGGGTCAGAACATAAATTTCTATCCCAGGGTAAAATCACGGATTTCCTTGTCTGGTGTGCAAGAAAAGTCTTTCCGTTATCCTTTACCACTCTCTGGGCTTATTCCCCTGACATTTCATGCAACATGGAGACAATTACCGTAATATTCCGCTTTTAAGACCACCCATCACGTGAACAAGTCCGTGAAATGAAGACCCCCCTATACCCCACTATATATAGAGAAAACTGGGGTTTACGGGGGTAAACATTATTTTCCTTAATTCTGCTCCAAGACATAGGTTGTGGGTACTCTTTAGAACCGCCTCAATGAGGCGGTCCTAACGAGCACCCACAACCTGTGTTTGCAGTATTTATAATAAAAATATCATGGATTTTCATCAGAAAAATGGCTATTTTGGAGATGTGAAAAAAATGCACAATGTAGCACGGGTGTGTTATCGTAATGTAAAATTATGACTAATCTGGTTTCAAAAGCTTACTTAGAAGTGAGCAGTTATTCTTTCTTTCTGTTTTCTGAAAAGAGGGACCCTCTTTTGGACTGTTCAAAAGTGGTCTGAAAGACCACTTTTAAACTGTCCCAAAGGTGGTCTTAAAATAGGAATCTTACTGTATATGAGACAATTTGCATGAAATGCAAAATCCTGTTTTCTGAGAAAACAAGAACAAATATTTCAAATATCTTGCCAAAAATATTTCAAAATATTTTGCTAAGTACATGTATTTCAAAATATTTTGCTAAGTACATGTATTTCAAAATATTTTGCTAAGTACATGTATTTCAAAATATTTTGCTAAGTACATGTATTTCAAAATATTTTGCTAAGTACATGTATTTCAAAATATTTTGCTAAGTACATGTATTTCAAAATATACTACTCAAAGTTTGATAGGGATCACTTTTTATATACCAAATTTTGCACTGAAAATTTAAAATTTCTTGACAGAATTTGTACTCGGTATATTGGTAAATATCTCAAACAGAAACTCGTGTGCAGTTCAGTACTCATAAAAGTGCACACTTATCACACTTCGCAAATGAATTCATGCACCCCCAAAATCTTGCGTAGCACTGCTTTCCAACAGACCAATCAAACTTGTCAGTGTTCCTTTACCAAGCGTAAAATTGACTTCATTTGAGTTTGTGAAACACTAAAATGCCTAGAGGACAAGTAAGAAACCGTCTGAGCCCCGAAGAAATGAATCGTGGCGTCGGAATGTTGGAATTTGGTGTCTCTCAACGTCGTGTTGCTGGGATTCTGAACGTGTCTCAGAGCGTGGTTTCCCGAATGTGGAGTCGGCATCTTACCCATGGAAATCCTTCACTCAGACACGGCGGGGTCGAGAAAGGGCTACAACTCAACGTCGGGGCCGTTTCTTGTTGATTCAGTCTCGACATCAACGGTTCCTGGACGCTACGCGTTTGCATAACGAGCTTAGGAACGGAACTGGAGTGCAAATTTCTGCACAAACTGTCAGAAACGGGCTCCACGAGTTCGGACCTAATGCCATGAGGCCTGCTGTACGTGTTCCGTTGACGAGACAGCACGTGCTAGACCGGTTGGACTTTGCCAGAACTAACGTCAGGTGGACGGTTCGTGACTTGACGCCAGTACTGTTTACTGAGGAGTCCAGATTCTGTCTAAACTTCACTTATAAACGTCAATTAGTGTGGCGAATGTCTAAACAGCGATTCGATGACTTGGATGTGGCAGAGCATGATCGCTATGGAAAGAGGTTAGTCATGGTTTGGGCTGGGATAAGCGTGAACGGTAACACTGACTTGTACGTCGTTGAAAACGGAACGTTAATGGCAGTGAGGTACTGTAATGATATTCTTGATGAGTTTGTGAGACCATATGCAGATGCTATCGGCCCGGACTTTATTCTGATGGACGATAATGCCCGTCCCAACCGTGCCAACGTCACTGATTCCTATCTGGAACGTGAGACAATCGTTCGTATGGACTGGCCTACTCGGTCACCGAACTTAAATCCGATTGAGCATGCGCAGGACATGCTTCAGCGTGCTGTGTCAGCCCGACCTGTGCACCCGAGGACTTTACAGAAGCTCAAAGATGCATTGGTTGCTGAAAGAAAGCTGATTCAACAAAACCGGATACAGACTCGGATTACGAGCATGCGCAGGCGATGTCGTACTGTAATTGATGCCCGTGGACGCCATACGCGTTATTAGGCACGTTTGTCTAAACAAATTTGGAAATTTGTGAAAAATCTGTTGTCCAAATCCCTTCCTGTTACGGCAAACTTTGGGGGTGCCAAGACGGTTGCTGTTGTCATGCTTGAATGCAGTACCAGCTGACAAAATTAATCACTAGGTTTTGTGAAGGATACGTGTTCTATCATTATGTATCTAATTTGGCTTCAGCTGATTAATTCATCCAAAAATTATTTTGCATTAAAAAAGTGATCCCTATCAAACTTTGAGTAGTATATTTTGCTTCCTTAAAAAAATGCCCAGCATGCAGAGCTTAATGTAGATCCTTATTGATAACATCACATGAACAAGTCTGTGAAATGAAGACCCCCCTAAACCCCACTTTATATAGAGAAATCTGGGGTTTACGGGGGTATACATTATTTTTCTTATTTCTGCCCAAAGACATAGGTTGTGGGTACTCGTTAGAACCGCCTCACTGAGGCGGTTCTAACGAGCACCCTCAACCTATGTTTTGACCATTTATAAGAAAAATATCAAGGATTTTCATCAGAAAAGAAGCAATTATGGAGATGTGAAAAATGCACTATGTCGCACGGGTGTGTTATCGTAATGAGACCTGTGACAGAAAAGCCCTCAATGAGGCCATACCTAATATTATCTGACTGGCTTACCGGGTAATATATGACCTTTATTGTGTTGACTATAGTTTATCAACGACCTTTGAGAGTTCAACGTTCAAGCGTGACAAGACTTCTCCATGTTTGAGGGGAAGCAGGTTTCGGTTTTCTTTTTTCACAGGATTTAAAAATTATAAATACGTAAATACGTTTTTTGATAATTCCATTATGTAGAAGTCTTGGCCAAGTGGTTAGAATGATGCAGTACGAATCTTAGTAAAACTATATCTCCCAATGTAAAATCCCAACTGAAGGCAACTTACCTGAAACACGGACTGGTCCAAAATTAAAAGTGCAATCACGTCTCACTGCATTTTGAAAGACTATAGCTTGTGCAAGTCCAAAACAGGACAGACAAAATAAATAAATAAAAAAAATAACAAGAAAACATTCATGAGTGTCACCCGCCCCCGCCCATAGGGGCTTGAAGAAATATATGGGCTGCACGATGCTTCCACGCAGAGCTGAATCCGGCTGCACACTAGTACTGGTAAACCGCTTAGAGGATCTAAGCCTGTCCAGGAACCGCGGTGCGAGGCGGACCGTCCATGCTAATAAACCCTATTGGTTTCATTGGGCGACAGGGCTTGAGATGTTATTTCATCTCAATGTCGGGTAAAAGTCCCACAAAATTGGAAGCAACGTCTCCAAAATGACCTTTACAGTGTTGACGGGGACGTAAAACCTCAAATCAAACAAACAAATCATGAGTGTCACGGAGACACAATCACAATACAGCAGGTTTATCTGGTTTATTTATCAGCACAGTGGGTCATTGTTACTATGACATTTTAACCCTTCTCTTGCTGAATATTCATTTAAGCCACACCCATTTCTGTCTATCAACCAATCAGATTATGTGATGTAATTTATTCCTGCAAATTCATAAATTGAATGTCAAACCGGTGTAGATCCTGATCAGATGGCTTCTTCAGAAGCCATCTGATCTGGATCTACACAGTTTGAAAAGATAGGGTTTGTCGTGAACAGCAAGATAAGGGTTAACCAATTCCCCATGTTTGCATTATTTGCTGGCTCCCAGCTTGCACTTTATCAATATTGGAAAAAACAGGTAACCAGACCCCCTAACCTTTCAAGGTCATGAAAGGTCAGGGGGTCTGGTTATCTGTTTTTCCAACACTGATAACCTTCAGACTAGGAACCAGCAGATAATGCAAATATTTAGGAGAATAAAATGTCATCACGACAATTGTCGTCTGCTTTGCCCTCTGCAGATTTCCTGAAAAGTATTTTTTGCAAGATCAGACTGCCCCTGTAGGAGCAGTCTGATCTGGGCCCACACTGCCTGTATGCTTTTGCTTGTTTGATTTGAGGTTACAAGTCCCCTTCAACACTGTATAGGTCATTTTGGAAATGTTGCTTCCAATTTTGTGGGACTTTTACCCAACACAGAGATGAAATGACATCTCAAGCCCTGTTGCCCAATGAAACCAATAGGGTTTATAAGCATGGATGGTCCGACTCGCACTGCTTTGCCTGGACAGGCTTAGATCGTCTAAGCGGTTTACCAGTACTGCGGTGCGGTCAGTTTCAGCTCTGCATGGAAGCATCATGCAGCCCTATTTGTTCAAGCCCCGATGGGCGGGGGCCCTTCATGGATGTCATGGAGACACAATCACAGTACAGCAGGTATTCACCTTATTTGCATTATCTGCTGGTTCCTTGTCTGAACGTTATCAGTGTTGGAAAAACATGTAACCAGACCCCCCTGACCTTAAAAGGTCAGTCTTTTTTTCCAATATTGACAATGTGCAAGCTAGGAGCCAGCAAATAATGCAAATATGGTGAATATCAGGTTATCAACACAGTGGGTCATTGTTACTTTGACATTTTAACCTATACAATACCAATACCAATCATGACAATTGTCGTCTGCTTTGCCCTCTTCGGGGTTTCCTTAAAAGTAATTTTTTGCCAACAGTGTCAACCCAGATCAGACTGCTCCTGTAGAAACATCACAATGTTTGCCTGTATGCCAAAAAAATCAGCAGACGACATTTTCAGATGTAGTTTTTCTCAGTGAGTACCCACAATCCATGTTTTCAAGCAAAAAATAAGGAAAATAATGAGTTCCCCTGTAAACCCCACATTTCTTTAAATAAAGAGGGGTGTTCATTACCCAAATTTAAGAGATAGGTCAGTGACCAGCAGATCAATTTCTCACACTCCCCCAAAACCCCATCCCACACCCATTACCTTAACTCAAGAGCAGTGTTTACAAAGCCAATACACAAGATTATTTCCTAAGTGTATGACCCCTGATCAGCTGTTGATCCAGTAAACTTTGACCTTTAGAACACTGACCTCATCACACTGGACATTAATCTAAAGCCCTCTCATAACTTTTTGCACCACTAAGGTACAATGTAAGCTCAGTGCAAATGACAATTTGGACAAGAAATAGCTTTAAAAGTTTATTTGTATAGATTATTAAATTTTGTAAAAACAGTCTGTTCTGAAAGGGAACAATTTGCTCCTTTATAACTCTTATCCTGCTGAATAAATTAATTTAGCTACACCCATTTCTGACATTAACCAATCAAATTAACTTGATATAATATTGTCATTCAATTGATAAACTGCATGATAAACAGTGCAGCACCTTCTTCAGGAGCCATCTGATCTGGATCTACACTGTTTGCAAAGGGAGGGATTGTCGTGATTAGCATGATAAAGGTTGAAGGAGCAAATTCTTTCTCACAAGATTAGATCTTTCCTTTAAGAGTAGACCCATATTTAGACTTGCCCAAGTCTGTTAATTAGGTGTCCATTGTAGAAATAATTGTTTACAAAAAAATAAAAAATAAATACATTGTAAATGAATACAGTCTTTTATGAAAATTGTGAAATTAACAGACTTGTAAATATTGAAAGAACTCATTCACCTTTCCTGTAGATGATTGTCAGATAGGGGTGAGAAGTTTGTTTAGATAACTTTTCGCTGACAGCTCCAGAGCCTGTTATCATGATTTATTTACATTAGTGGGGGAAAACCACTTGATGGCAAAGGGTTTTAAAAAAAGAAGTTTCAATTTTAATCTTTTATTACAATAACATGCCTATGCTATACATATAAGAAGGCCCCAATTATAACGCGTTAATCGGATTTTTTCTTATTTCTGCTCAAAACATAGATTGTGAGTACTCGTTACAACCGATTCAGTGAGGCGGTTCTAATGCGTACCCACAATCTATGTGTAACCGCGTCAATGAGGTACCCAAAATCTGTGTTTTTGAGCAGAAATTACAAAATGACTAGCCTGGTTAACCCCGGATTTTTTCTTATTTCTGCTCAAAACATATACATGTATTGTGAGTACTCGTTACAACCGATTCAATGAGGCGGTTCTAATGCGTACCCACAATCTATGAGTAACCGCCTCTATTGGGTGCCCAAAATCTGTGTTTTTGAGCAGAAATTACAAAATGACTAGCCTGGTAAACCCTGCTTTACTCCATATAAAGTGGGGTTAACAAGGGTTTTCATTGCATGGACATGTTTAGGGGATTATCAAGGTAATTGTGAAAACTAGTGTCGCTGATGAAGAGATTAAGTTCAGAAGTAAGTAGCCCTCGCATCATTTTTCTTTATTTCTGCTTCAAACATAGATTGTGGGTGCTTGTTAGAGGCGGTTCTAAAGAGTATCCACTATCTATACTACTGAGCTGAAATAAGAACATTATGTAACCCCTTGTAAACGCCACTTTTCTATATGGTGTCTCCTGTTAAGATAATTTTGAAAAGATTTTGCAATTCACATCTTATTAATTAAGTAATTATGCAAGGATAATGATATTATGCTGCCTGCTTGCCTTTTTTCTATAAAAACCAGAGTAAAAACAATCACAGTCCAACTTGCGTTAAGCAAGCACCTCAGTGATGAAACAGGCCTCCGTGGCCTAGTGGTTAAGAGTGCTGACTTTTAATCATTAGGTCTCTCACCGCTGTGGTTTGAGCCTCGCTCGGGTCACATGTAAGACGCCAAGCTCTGCAACGGAAGGTCAGGTGGTTTTTCTCCGGGTACTCCTATTTCGCCCACCTATGATTAACGATCGGCTCGATATGAGTGAAATAATCTTGAAAGGGCCGTAAAACCAAAACCAAAAAAAAAAACCTCAGGGATGATCAAAATGTGCTTGCTTAAGACAGGTGCTTGCTTAATACAGGTGGATATTAATGTATTTGCCTTTTACGGGATTTGAATGATTGCTTGCTTAAAACAGGTTGCTTGCTTAAAAGAGGTGGCCACTATGACCGGTTTGACTGTATGATACCTCAATGGGTCGGACACCGATAGCTCGTTTTCTATGACTGTTTTCGAACTCGCTATTGAGTACCTGAGAAATTCTTCACATATATCCATATGACAAATATTAAGTAATATATAGTTATGGGGATTTTGCGTATTTTATCTGGAAAAAGTATATTGTGAGTTGATTCTAATGAGCACACACAAAATATATTAATAAAATAGAGGTCTGAAAGTAATGTCGAAATAATCCTTATTAAATTCAACCCTACCACTATCTCCAACAAGTTTTAGGTCCCAAATCAAAGGAAGGAACATTCCCAAAATGACCTATACAGTGTTGACAGGGGCATTAAAACTCAAATCAAACAAATCATGACAAAAATCTCCAAAATACTAGAATTTTCCTTCCTTTCACTGACAGACGCAGGTGGGTGTTATTTATTAAGTAAACATTAACTGCAGAGGCTAAATGCTCTTATCACCAAGTGGGAGATCTTATTACATCAAGCTAGTTGCTGGTCGGACAATTTGCAGAGTATACAAGTCCCTACATTCATAGATGAAGACTAAAGAGACATTTACATATTTTTTGTTTAAAGGGACTTTCATTTAAAAATAAAAAATGTAAATGTAGGGACTTGGGCAAGTCTAACCCATATTGATTAGGGAGGGCAATATTCCCCTCAATATACATGTATAGTTTTAATGTTTTGTTTCCAACCATGTCAATGTTACATAGTACATTTTTCATAGCATCAAATTCGACTTTGTTTTGTGAAATTTTTTGAAATTTTTTATATGTTGGTTTCAAACACAGACAGGATACTCAGTAGATCTGCTCCAATAAGGCAGTTCCAATTAGTACCCACAACCAATGAGCAATTTACCATATTTGCATTATTTGCTGGCTCCCAGCTTGCATATTGTCAATATTGGAAAAACAGGTAACCAGACCCCCTGACCTTTCAAGGTCAGGGGGGTCTGGTTACCTGTTTTTCCAACACTTATAATCTTCAGACTAGGAACCAGCAGATAATGCAGAAAAGGTGAATAATGTATCCATTCCAATAATCTACCATAACAACTCGAAGTATTGGGACAGTTTGGGCTATATTCAAAAAGTGTAGATCCAGATCAGTCTGATCAGGTTCTACACTGTTTGCCATTCCATCTTCATCTTATGAACTCTTTGCAGTAAAAAGGTACAAATTTGTCAAAATTTTAGGAGAGTTACGTTAAATCCTTAAGGTGCCTGAATATTTAGGAATCTTACGGTACTTTTCTCTATATACATGTAATTAAGCTGTATTCAAGAGTGCAGTATACATTACATAATGTTCGTGTAATCAACAAAACAGTTCTGTAAATAGTAACAAATTGATTTTTTAAGGTTTGGCCCCAAAATAGAAATCAACCCTTATCTTGCTGAATATTCATTTAAGGCACACCCATTTCTGTCTATCAACCAATCAAATCACTTGACATAATTTATTGCTAACTAGAAAAAGTGTCCATAGGACACGGATGCCCCCGCTAAATGCCATTCATAAATCAGGCTCTACCTGTTACAAAAACTTTAACCTGAGGTTACAGGATCACGTACGTACGTACGTACACACACACACACAGACGGACGTACACATGTACTCACGTACGCACGTACGGAAAACCGAAAAATTATAAGCCCCCGGCATCATATGATGCGGGGGCATAAAAATTCAAAAACTGAATGCCAAACAGTATAGATCATGATCAGATGGCTTCTTCAGAAGCCATCTGATCTGGATCTACACTGTTTGCAAAGATAGGGGTTGTCGTGAACAGCAGGATAAGACTTCTTCAGAAGCCATCTGATCCGGATCTACCCTGTTTCCAAAGATAGGGTTTGTCCTGAACAGTAGGATAAGAGTTAGCTGTATTTAAGAGTGTGGTATACATTACATAATGTAAGTGTAATCAACAAAACAGTTCTGTAAATGGTAAAAAAGTGATTATTTAAGGTTTTGTCTGAAAATAGAAATTCAAGCTTGTTCCTATTCAAGCTAAAACAAAGACATGCTGACACAAAGAAAGAGTACAGAAGTCGAGAAGTTGCAGGTGGTATTAAAAGGAGAGGAAATGAGGAAATTGATTATAAACAGCATAATTCCAGAATAGCAGAAAAAGATCACACAGGCATAAGGCTGACACGATTAATTGTATAATCGATTAATCGATCGATAAATTCCAAAAAAATGATTATCATTTCTGATTTGCTTTTAATCGGTTACTTGATAGGTACAATTTACTCCCCAAAGTCATGCCTAAAATAGCTGGATGTGTGGCAAACAGTGCAGACCCTGATGAGACGCCGCATTATGCGGCATCTCATCTGGGTCTACACTGTTTGCTTAGGCCTGTCTGTTCAAATATACATATGGTAAAGTGCAACATATGATAAGAGTCATGCTCAGACAGAGTCAGACAGGTAAAATCATGACAAAAACCTTAGCGATTACTAATCGATTATCCATCGCAATGACAGGACTGATAATCGATTATCTTTTCAGCTCTGATTAGCCAGCCCTACACAGGCAGACATTTCAGCAACACAAACATGACAAATGACCAGGAAAAATGTCACTAAAAAAAGTGCAAAAGTAACGTGGTAAAATTTTTTCTTTCAACTGAGGCCCAGTACTTTAACCCTTTTTGTACCAAATGGAATCTGCCTCCTTATATACAGCAGGAGCACACTTTAAAATTTAGGGGTGACAGTTGATTTTTCTGCAAGATTTGTTTGGAAAATGGCTGAACATTTTGCAAACTGTGTAGACCCTGATCAGACGCTGCATTCTGCAGCGTCTGATCTGGGCCTGCACTGTTTGCCAGATACTGATTTTGGGGTTTCCGGTACAAAATGGGTTAAACGACTTAAATAATTGAACATATGGCTGCTACTTTCAGTATAAATGTTGAACAAAAATATGAAAGCCTTTAACTGTCCCATAGAGATACAAGTACAAGCTGGAGCTTTTTGAATGGCTTGCAATGGACCTCCTTCCATGCATGATTGTGATAAAACATGCGACATGTTTGCTGTGAAGCAAACTGGGCAACAACTGCTGTCAATAGAGCCCGGGCTCTGGTTGTGAACAAATCTGACATCAAATGTTTCCTTGCCCATTCAAAAATTCCGACATGAGGCCAAACAGAGCCTTTCTTTATCCGACCCCTGCCCATCGGGGCTTGAAGAAATAGATGGGCTGCATGATGATTCCATGATTATGGTCCTTTGTCTATATACCCGGTAGTCTATACATTTTTGGGATCCATATATCCAAAACCCATGTTATGACATGGTATTGGTGAATTTAGTAATTTGATTGGTCGGTAGTCAGAAATGTGTGTGGCAAGATTAATTATTCAACAGGATATGGGTTAAGGAGGGAGCACTGTGCTCTTAAGACGCTAAATATTAAATAACGGTGTTTCTAATTTAATGCTTTCAGTAGATTATGGGTGCTCATTAGAACTGCCTCAATGAGAGAGTTCTAATGAGTAACCACAATCTACATTTTTGAACAAGACTAAGGCAGTAAACTACTGTATGCCCTTGTTTTATGTTTGTTTGTGTTGAGATTTACCTCCCAGTCAACATTAATTAGGTCATTTTGGAGACATTGCTCCTGATTTTATGGGACTTTTACCCAACCTTGAGATGAAATGACATCTCAAGCCCTACCGCCCATAGAAACAGCAAGGATTTATGGTGCGATCTGACTGACATAACTTTTCCTGGACAGGCTTAAACCTAAGCGGTTAACCAGTACTCAAGTTCAGTGCGTGGAAGCACCATGCAGCCCAATCTATTTCTCTAAGGCCCAAAGGGCATGGGACAGGGGCTTATTGTCAACTAAACTGATATGTCTGCTGCAACTTTGAACACTGAACTTTGAATATGTGTTTCTAGCTAGATGAGTTTTGTATTGCCAGGAAAATATCCTAATAGGCGAGGTACTTTAATTTTTATGGTCAAACTAATTCCTTGAGAAATTCTTTTAACACCAAAACACAGGGCAATGTTATATTAATTACCAAAAAAAAGTCCTCAAAAAATATCTGTGCCAGTTCTGAGAAAATTAGGATTTAATCCACGGAAAAAGCATTAAATAAGTAATGGCCAAATAACAGCACCATACACTGTTTGACCAGCTGTAAGGCTCCTCACGCGCAAACAAATGACGTCATCAAAAACAAAACTTACGTCAGAAATTGATAAAGCGCAATCTTTCTACATTCTATTTATTTTAATACATGCCATTTATATGTTCCTTGTATGCTATTGATAAACAAGATCTATGCTCAAGTTGTAAGAATAAACTTTTTTTTTTTGGTCGGAAAATGCATTTGCCAATGTCTCATGACAAAATTTAAATGTATGGAAGCACATTTGTGCCATCAGAATAAAATGAATTAATATCGTAAATATGTGCATACGGTGTATTCCGGTAACATGACGCACGTAAGATTTTGATAGCTATGTGTGATTTTGTGGAAGCAACCACTCAAAAATCACAATCAGAACAATTGCAACACTGTCCTATCTACTTACGGCAATAGAAATTGGCTGCTGACTTTTTAACAGGCAGGAAAAATAATTGGGGTGTACCCCCTTGAAATTGATTTACAAATTTTGTCTCCCAACATTGCGCACAATAACTGTTTTGAGCTGACTGAACACAAAGGTTGACTCAAACAACCTTAAAAGAGGCAAAATCCGGATGAGAAAAATATCGTTCAGCTAATTTGCCATGAGGAATCTATATATGAAATTTCAAAACCCCGGCAAACAAGGTTATAAAGTTTTGCTATGCATCACAAAGCATAGGCCTACAATGTACCCAACGTGAAAAAAGGGCCATTAGCAACAAAGTATTTTTCGGAATTTAGTCAAAAGTTTATCAGGACATCTACTCGTCACCAACTTACAAGGCTCTAGCTCCAATAGATTTTGAGATATTTTGCTGACAAGATTTTATAAAAAAAAATTCAAAGGGCAACAACTTTTGAAAGGGGCATAATCCGGATAAGAAAAAAATACGCGTTAGCTAATTTTCCATGAAGAATCGATATATGAAATTTCGAAACCCTAGCTACACGTTTCTTGCGTTATGCTATGCATCAAAGGCGTAACGGAAAGTCGAATGGACGAACCAGAAGCAATATGCCCCTCCAACTTTTTTAAAGTTGGGGTCATAAAAAACATAACGAAAACACGCATATTCAAATCTATTGGAAGATTTGATCATCCCCCAAAAAATCCAGAGAAAATTCTGATGTTTTTCTTATTCATCTCGAAAAAGAGACGTTGCTTCCAAGTTTGTGGGACTGTTACCTGACATGGAGATGAAATGACATCTCAATCCCTGCCACCCAATGAATCCAAAAGGGTTAACATGCGGGGACAGACTGACTCGCAGCAACTTTTCTGGATATATATTCTCTGCGGTTTAGCAGTCATATGTGGTCGGTATCAGTTCTGTGCGGAAGCATTAGCAGCCCATCTATTACTCCAAGCCCAGATGGGTTGGGTCAAAAAACACGCCTATATAATTTTGACACCTCGAAACCCACTTTTATATAGTACAGGGATAAATATTAAATTTCTTATAACAGCTCAAAAACATAGATTGTTGGTACTCGGTAGAACCGCCAAGTTCAGGCGGTTCTGTCGAGCTCCGCAATCTATGTTTTGAGCAGAAATAAGAAAAACATCATTTTTTTATCTTAAAATTCCATTTTTGGCTGAACAATTGACAATGTTTTTGTTTAGGTGTGTTTCGTAATGTCTGCTCAAAAGCATAGATTGTGGGTACTCAATAGAAACCCCCTCCTACTGGCGTCTAAGTTTATACTAATTTATTTAAGTTCGACTGCGATGAAAGCCTCAAGCTTAATTAATCGCTCTCGAACACTCATTCCGGATGTTTTCACGCGCACGAGGGAGAGGCAGTTGACTTTTACACCACTGCTTCACATTTACACCTGGGTGGGTGGGGCAGTGGGGAGTTTTAGGGGGTGTACATGTACATTATTTTTCTTATTTCTGCTAAAAGAAGCCTCCATGGTGTAGTGGATAAGCTACTAGCCTCATAAACCAGGAGTCGTGGGTTCGATCCAAAGGCTTCGTCAGACTCTCAGATGAGTCCTTAAACCGAGATACTGTCTCCGTATGCTGGGGTTTCATCAATAGACAGGATGTGGGAATTTTCCCGTTTACTTAGACATTATTCCCCTGCTACCCTTGATAAATTTGTAAGGGCTTTATTCAGATAACATTGAAAATCACACTCCTATCTTTCCTTGACATCTAGATGCCGAAATGTTTTTGAAACCACTGCATATGACATTTGCTGTTGACAGGATGTAAACCTCAAATACACTCATTTATTTCTGCTCAAAACATAGATGAGGCAGTTCTATTGTGTATCAACAATCTCAGAAGCTATGTTTTTGAGCAGAAAAAAAAGTAACCCCTAAACCCCAAGTTTTTCAAGTATATAGATAAAAGTGGGTTAGTGGGTGGTCAAAATTATATAGGCATGTTTTTGTGATGTGTTTGCTTTTGATTTTCCTTTTTTCCCCTTCCGACTACACCCCCCCCCCCCCCCCCAAAATATCTTTTGCGCAGAAACTCATTTTTTAATGATTTCATGAAGTTAAGTACCGATATGGATTTACTTTTAAGATATACATGTATGTCAGTGATATTATTTTTTTCTTGTTTTAAGCGTCTTTCCTTTATTGTCTACGCCCACGGGTGTAGACAATCTTAATGATAGCTTTTGCTCCGGAAGCATTTAATGAAGGGTCATGACTGGTATTCTGTTGACTGGTTCTACTTTTCATTTTCCATCTGGTTACCCAAGGACACCCCAACTCTGGTCATACTGGAACGCCCACTTGCATATTGAAACCCAGCAATTACCTGAAAGCTGCCTAAGTTTATCACATGGATATGCACGATTGCTGTGACACTTGCAAAATTAACATATATTTGCCCTTAACTAGTTCTTCCCACATCCAATTCTTAATGTTTTCATTTCTAGACGGCAATCTTGGCAGATTGTTTTTTTTTTTCATGACGTTAACCTAGAATGTAAAATGAAAGTTTAAACTAGAATGCGAAATGAAGAAACCGTAAAATGTAGGCATGTAGTACAATTAGTTGTAATTGATAGAGAAAAAAAATCCGAAAAGTTTTGTTTTATGTGACATTGATGATAAGATTTGGAAATCCTCTTTTGATATGTGACTTTTTTACACTTTGTGGTAACTGGCACATTTTAGTTCTACACAAATTAATGTGTGCTTAGCATAGACTCAAGCTTTTTATAAAAGCTAATACTTGTTTTTCGAAATTTCACACAAAAAAATATACAAAAAAAAATTAAAAGAAAACTTTTATCCTCAGAATTTTTAGTTTTTTTCCCCAGATAGAAATATTCATTTTGGATGATTTAATGAAGTCATGTATTAATTGTTTAACATACGCCTGTTTTTTGTGATTTTTCTTCATTTTTCGTATTTTCTTCACCCTACAAAAATACCCTTTCCCCTCTGATTTTTTTTGAGGACTTTTTTTCTATAAATCAGGACACCTTCCTGATACTAAAACTGCTGATAACATTTCTCAAGGAATTAGTTGTGGGTCAAGGGTCATTTCTGGCTAAATGTACTGGCCTATAAACAACATGACATAATTACGCAGTATAGAATATTATATTTTTCCTCAAAGTCACAAGGGATTAACCCTTAAGATGCCGAGAAAAACGACATCTGAAAATGTCGTCTGCTTATGTCGTTTGCTGAATCTTCTTGCAAACTTCTAAGAAATTTTTTTTTCATACAGGCAAACACTGTGGACCCAGATCAGACTAGTCTGATCTGGGTCCACACTGTTTGCAGAAATGACTTTTAGAGTAACCTGCAGACGACAAAGCAGACGACAATTGTCGTGATTGGCATTTTAGGGATTAATACAACTGATAATGATCTTCAGCCATTTTTGCCTATTGTCATTCTTGACAGCTTTTACAAATTGATTTTTCAGCTCAACAACTTGTGAACCTAGAAAATAATTAGACTCATTTTCTGAGAAAACAGATGTCCCCCACCATATACCCCTTTCAAAACAAGCTTAATTTAACAGTACTGCTGTGATCTTGAAAATAAGGTCAAGATCAAGGTCACAAAAACCTGAAAAGTTTTTCATCCTGATGAAATGTAATATATCTATGATTTGTTTGTTTGTTTGATTTGCGGTTTTACGTCCCCATCAACACTGTAAAGGTCATTTTGGAGAACTTGCTTCCACTTTTGTGGGACTTTCACCTGACCTTGAGATGAAATGACATCTCAAGCCCTGCCGCCCAATGAACCCCGTTCTTCATCATAGTACAGATTATATTTCTATTTTCTTTGGACGCATCGAGTCCATTGCTTGTAATATGAAAATCGAGTACCGCTTAAATCGATGCTAGGGTGCGTATTCAGCCTTGCATACAACAGTGCTGTTTATGAAGAAACTCGATAAAACCGAGTTTCCGGTTTTGATTCTAATAATGTATTCTTTGCTTCCAAAGTTAACCTTTTTCATTTATTTTATTAACATGGACGGGCCGACTCGCACCGCTTTGCCCGGGCAGGCTTAGATTCACTAAGCGGTTTACCAGTACTCGTGTGCTGGTCGCTTTCAGCTCTGCGTGGAAGCATCATGCAGCCCATCTATTTCTTCAATAATTAGACTTGTTTCCTGAGAAAACAGATGCCCCACCCCACCACCACATATCCTTTCAAACCAAAAGCTTAATTTAACAACACTGCTGTGATCTTGAAAATAAGGTCAAGGTCACAAAAACCTGAATAGTTTTTCATCCTGATCAAATGTTATATCTATGAAAATTTGATCAAATCTGCCCAGTAGTTCAGCTGGAGTGCTGCACAAAACCTAAATTGGTCCTAAATTTGATCAATATAGCATGGCTGTGACCTTGAAAATAAGGTCATGGTCACCAAAACCTAATCAGTTCATCCTGTCACAATGTTATATCCATGCAAATTTGATTAAAATCCACCCAGTAGTTCATGAGATAGCTTGTACACAAGAAAGTTTCAAGCCAATGAATACGCAAATGCCTAAATTTGACCTATTTAGCATGGATGTAACCTTATTAATAAGGTCAGGGTAACCAAAACCTAATCAGTTCTTCATTATCTACAAATTCTGATCAAATTCCACCCAGTAGGTCAAGAGATATCTTGCACTCAAGAAAGTGTCATGCAGACCCATACACATATCCCGATGGGATCCGCACCAAAAACAATATGTCCCCTCCTAGCCTTCGGTGGGGGAAATAACAAGCGGACCTGTCAGAGGGAATGGTTTTGGTTTGTCTGCACTTAAATGGCCCAGTCAACACTATCGAAAACAAGAGGGCCCTGCTTCGCTCACCTGAATGTCACTGTCTCTGGTACATTCTATTTTTAGCTCTGGTGGCCATCTTGTTGATCAGAGTGGAACGATCTTAGCTATTTTGGTAAGGTGTCACCTAGGCAACATTCTTTTGAAGTTTGAATCAAATTGACCCAAGGGTTAGGAAAAGTTCGCATTTGAAGCAAATTTACAATGTTTTTCTATTTTTAGCTCTGGTGGCCATATTGTTCATCGGAGCAAGACTATTTTAGCTATTTTGGTAGAGAATCATCTAAGCAACATTCCTATGAAGTTTGAATGTAATTGGCCCAAGGGTACAGGAGGAGTTGTCGGTTGAAGATTTTTTCTATTTTTAGCCCTGGTGGCCATCTTGTTTATCAGAGTGGAATGATTTTAACTATTTTGGTAGGGAGTCACCTGGGCAACATTCCTGTGAAGTTTGAAGCAAATTTACAATGTTTTTCTATTTTTAGCTCTGGTGGCCATTTTGTTCATCAGAGTGGGATCATTTTAGCTAATATGGTAGAGGGTCAACAACATAATATTCCTGTGATGTTTGAATCAAATTGACCCAAGATTGTCGTTTGAAGACTTTTTCTATTTTTAGCTCTGGTTGCCATCTTGTTAGTCAGAGCCGAACAATTTAGCCATTTTGGTAGGGAGTCAATGACATAATATTCCTGTGAAGTTTGAATCAAATTGGGCCAAGGGGTAAGGAGGAGTTGTCGTTTGAAGATTTTTTTCTATTTTTAGCTCTGGCTACCATCTTGTTTGCCGTGTTGAACCATTTTAGCTTTTTAGGTAGGGAGTCACCTAACTAATATATTCCTGTGAAATTTGAATCAAATTGGCCCAAGGGTTAAGGAGGAGTTCGCGTTTTGGCGTAAATTTACAAAGTTTTTCTGTTTTTAGCTATGGCAGCCATTTTGCTCATCAGAGCGAAAAAGTTTAAGCTATTTTGGTAGTGGGTCATCTAAGCAACATTCCTATGAAGTTTTAATGAAATTGGCCCAAGGGTAAAGGAGGAGTAGTCGTTTGAAGAATTTTTCTATTTTTAGCTCTGACGGCCATCTTGTTAGTCAGAGGGGAATGATTTTAGCTATTTCTTTAGGGAGTCACCTACATAACATTCCCGTGAAGTTTGAATCAAATTGGCCCAAGGGTTAAGGAGGAGTTTGTGTTTGAAGCAAATTTACGATGTTTTTCAATTTTTAGCTATGGTGGCCATTTTGTTCATCAGAGCAGAACCTTTTCAGCTATTTTCGTAGATGGTCACCTAAGCAACAATCCTATGAAGTTTGAATACAAGAGGACCATGATGGTCCTAATTCGCTCACCTGAGTTAAGATATGTACATGTGTGTCCCAGGGTGGGGCAATTTTTGGCCCCAACTCTATGATTTGAAAAATCTTGGTAGACCCCAGCGCTGGGGTATATTTAGCCCCAGGGCTATAATTTGAACAATCTTAGTAGAGGTTCACTAGGTGAAGCTTCATACCACATATCAAAGACCTGGGCCTTCTGATATCAAACAAGAAGATTTTTTAAGGTTTTCCCTATATAAGCCTATGTAAAACCAGTGGGCCCTGTGGCAGGGGCATTTTGGCCCCAGGGCTACAATTTGAATAATCTTGGTAGAGGTCCACTAGATGAAGCTTCATACCAAATATCAAAGACCTGGGCCCTACCGTTTCAGAGAAGAAGATTTTTAAAGGATTTCCCTATACAAGCCCATGTATTTAACTGGTCCGCCCCAGTGCGGTCGTTTGAAGATTTTTTTTCTATTTTTAGCCTGGTGGCCATCTTGTTTATCAGAGTGGAATGATTTTAACTATTTTGGTAGGGAGTCACCTGGGCAACATTCCTGTGAAGTTTGAAGCAAATTTACAATGTTTTTCTATTTTTAGCTCTGGTGGCCATTTTGTTCATCAGAGCGGAATCATTTTAGCTAATATGGTAGAGGGTCAATGACATAATATTCCTGTGAAGTTTGAATCAAACTGGCACAAGGGATAAGGAGGAATTGTCGTTTGAAGAATTTTTCTATTTTTAGCTCTGTTGGCCATCTTTTTAGTCAGAGCGGAACAATTTTAGCTATTTTGGTAGGGAGTCAATGACATAATATTCCTGTGAAGTTTGAATCAAACTGACCCAAGGGGTAAGGAGGAAATGTTGTTTGAAGATTTTTTCTATTTTTAGCTCTGGGGGCCATCTTGTTTACTGCATTGAACGATTTAAGCTATTTTGGTAGGGAGTCACCTAACTAACATTCCTGTGAAGTTTGAATCAAATTGGCCCAAGGGTTGAGGAGGAGTTCGCGTTTTGACGTAAATTTACAAAGTTTTTCTGTTTTAAGCTATGGTGGCCATTTTGCTCATCAGAGCGAAAACATTTTAGCTATTTTGGTAGTGGGTCATCTAAGCAACATTCCTATGAAGTTTGAATGAAATTGGCCCAATGGTAAAGGAGGAAGAGTCGTTTGAAGAATTTTTCTATTTTTAGCTCTGGTGGCCATCTTGTTAGCCAGAGCGGAATAATTTTAGCTATTTCTTTAGGGAGTCACCTACATAACATTCCCGTGAAGTTTGAATCAAATTGGCCCAAGGGTTAAGGAGAAGTTTGTGTTTGAAGCAAATTTACGATGTTTTTCTATTTTTTGCTATGGCGGCCATTTTGCTCATCAGAGCAGAATCTTTTCAGCTATTTTGGTAGATGGTCACCAAAGCAACATTCCTATGAAGTTTGAATAAAACTGACCCAAGGATACAGGAGGCATTGTCGTTTAAAGATTTTTTTCTATTTTTAGCTCTGGCGGCCATCTTGTTTGTCAGAGCACAACAATTTTAGCTATTTTGGTAGGGAGTCATTTGGGCAACATTCCTGTGAAGTTTGAATCAAATTGGCCCAAGGGTTGAGGAGGAGTTTGTGTTTGAAGCAAATTTACGATGTTTTTCTATTTTTAGCTATGGCAGCCATTTTGCTCATCAGAGCAATACCATTTTAGCTATTTTAGTAGAGGGTCACCTAAGCAACATTCCTATGAAGTTTGAATTAATTTGGCCCAAGGGTACAGGAGGAGTTGTCGTTTAAAGAATTTTCTATTTTTAGCTCTGGCAGCCATTTTGTTCACCGGAGCGGAACCATTTTAGCTATTTGAGAAGAGGGTCACCTAAGCAACACTCCTATAAAGTTTAAATGAAATTCGCCTTAAGGTACAGGAGGAGTTGTTGTTTAAAGATTTTTCAATTTTTAGCTCTGGAGGCCATCTTGTTCAGCGGAGTGGAACGATTTTAGCTATTTTTGTAGGGGGTCACCTAAGCAATATTCCTATAAAGTTTTATTGAAATTGGCTCAAGGGTTAAGGAGGAGTTAGCATTTAAAGCAAATTGTTGACGCCGCACGACACACGACGCACGATGCACGACGGACATTGACTGATCACAATAGCTCACCTTGAGCACTTCGTGCTCAGGTGAGCTAAAAACTGGCCCAAGGGTACAGGAGAAGTTGTCGTTTAACCCTTTCCCACTCAGATACGTGTTTTTACGTGTCTGCACCCCCCCCCCCATTTTAAGCCCCAGAAGCACCTAAAATCTGCATTTCTAGCCCTGGATGGTTATGTTTGCTTTAGGATTTGTTGGGCAAAAAGTGACCTGTTTTTTCGCGCGCCTCCCCACTAAAAATATTCTAAGGGAGGATTGAAGGGGGGCAACGGCCCCCTCACATCCTGAAAAATTTTGGGTGTATGGCCCAACCGGCTGCTAAAAATTTATATCTGAGGGTGTCTGGGGTCAAAAGTGCCTGAAAATTGATGCTGATAAAACATGCTGCAAACAGTGAGAACAGCCAGTGCCAAACACCTTAATTGTTGCCTTGACAGCTGTGTGTAGATTAAAATGTGGTCAAAAATTCATGTGAAAACACACTTTTTGCCAACTTTGAGATGCCCCCTTTTTACCATGACATCAATGATCAGGTCATTAAAGGTTGCATTTGAAAGGCTACTGCCCAATGAACATTCATACTGAGTTTGGTGTAAAACAGACCATCCATTATGAAACAATGGCTAGTTGAAGTTGCTGTCAGGTGCAACACTGTGAAAATCAGCGAAATTCACAAAATCCCTGAGTGGTAAAGGGTTAAAGATTTTTTTCTATTTTTAGCTCTGGCGGCCATCTTGTTTGTCAGAGCATAACGATTTTAGCTATTTTGTTAGGGAGTCATTTGGGCAACATTCCTGTGAAGTTTGAATCAAATTGGCCCAAGGGTTGAGGAGGAGTTTGTGTTTGAAGCAAATTTACGTTTTTCTATTTTTAGCTATGGCGGCCATTTTTCTCATCAGAGCAATACCGTTTTAATTATTTTAGTAGAGGGTCACCTAAGCAACATTCCTATGAAGTTTGAATTAATTTGGCCCAAGGATACAGGAGGAGTTGTCATTTAAAGATGTTTCTATTTTCAGCTCTGGCGGCCATTTTTTCACCGAAGCGGAAATGTTTCAGCTTTTTTGGTAGAGGGTCACCTAAGCAACATTCCTATAAAGTTTGAATGAAATTGGCCTTCAGGTACAGGAGAAGTTGTCGTTTAAAGATTTTTCTATTAATAGCTCTGGTGGCCATCTTGTTCAGCGGAGCGGAACAATTTTAGCTATTTTTGTAGAGAGTCACATCAGCAATATTCCTATGAAGTTTTATTGAAATTGGCGCAAGGGTTAAGGAGGAGTTAGCATTTAAAGCAAATTGTTGAAGCCGCACGCCGCATGACATACGGCGGACACTGACCGGTCACAATAGCTCACCATGAGCAGTTCGTGCTCAGGTGAGCTAAAAAGACTCATAACAGAGATCTAGAATATTATTTCTTCAATTCTTGACACATAGCTCCTGTTAAGGCGCTTTTTTTTCATCGGAAAAGTGCTGATATTTTCTTATTTTCACATGAAAAAAATATATACAGGAGTACCTCATTAGAAGCGACTCAGCATACCACAACATGATGTTTTCATGCAAAGATTAAAAAAATAACAAGGCATCGCAGGCGATACAAATCCCCTCGCACAAGACAACTTCGTGTGTGGAAAACACTGAACTGGCAAAAGTCCAACTTGCTGGAGATATTACCATTTGCAACATTTGTGTAAAGTTTGTTTAAAATCCAACAATAAGTGTAGGCTCTAGAGTGATGACAATGTTTCTCTAAAAATAGCTACAGTGACCTTGACTTGAGGCCATGATCTTGAAAGTTGAACTTGCTCGAGATATTATAATAAGCATCTTGTGTGTGAAGTTATATTAAAATCTGTCAATAAATGTAGGTGCTAGAGCGATCAAGGTTTGTCTCAAAATAGTCACAGTGACCTTTACATTGAGGCCATGACCCTGAAAGTCAAACTCGCTTGAGATATTATGATAAGCAGCATATGTGTGAAGTTATATTAAAATCCATCAAGAAATGTAGACACTAGAGCTGTGACAAAGTTTTTCTAAAAATAGCCACAGTGAGCTTGACCTTGAGGTCATGTATTTGCAAGTCGATGCAGCTTGAGATATTATCATAAGCAACATTTGTGTGAAGTTATATTAAAATCCATCAATAAATGTAGGCGCTAAAGGGATGACAAAGTTTTTCTAAAAATAGCCACAGTGACCTTGGCCATGAGGCCATGACCTTGAAAGTCGAACTCCCTGGAGAAATTATCATCAGTAACATTTGTGCGAAGTTATATTAAAATCTGTCAATAAATGTAGGTGCTAGAGTGATGACAAAGTTTTTCTAAAAATAGCCACAGTGACCTTGACGCCACAACCTTGAAAGCCGAACATGCTCGAGATATTGTCATAAGGAACATTTGTGTGAAATTATATTGAAATTGGTGAAAAAATATACCCCGGTAGGCACTAAAGTCATGACAAAAGTTTTTTCTAAAAATAGCAACAGTGACCTTGACGCCACAATCTTGAAAGCCGAACTTGCTCGAGATATTGTCATATTAGGAACATTTGTGTGAAATTATATTGAAATCGGTGAAAAAATATAGGCACTAAAGTCATGATAAAGTTTTTCTAAAAACAGAAACAGTGACCTTGCGCCACAACCTTGAAAGGGGAACTTTCTCGAGATATTGTCATAAGGAACATTTGTGTGAAATTATATTGAAATCGGTGAAAAAATATAGGCACTAAAGTCATGACAAAAGTTTTTCTAAAAATAGCCTAAGTGACCTTGACTTTAAGGTCATGACCTTGAAAGCCTAACTCGCTTGAGATATTGTAATAAGAAACATTTGTGTGAAGTTATATTGAAATTGGTGAAGAAATGTAGGCGCTAGAGCGATAACAAAGTTTTTCTTAAAATATCCACAGTGACCTTGACCTTGAGGCCATCTCCTTGAAAGTCAAATTCACTCGAGATATTGTCATAAGGAACATTTGTGTGAAGTTATTTTGAAATCGGTGGAGAATTGTAGGCACTAGAGCGATGACAAAGTTTTTCTAAAAATAGACACAGTGACCTTGATCTTGAGGTCATGACCTTGAAAGTCAACCTCGCTCGAGATATTGTAATAAGGAATATTTGTGTGAAGTTACACTGAAATCGATGAAGAAATGTAGGCGCTAGAGCGATGACAAAGGTTTTTTTCTAAAAATAGCCACAGTGACCTTGATCTTGAGGTCACGACCTTGAAAGTCGAACTCGCTCGAGATATTGTCATAAGGGACATTTGTGTGAAGTTATAATGAAATCGTAGGAGAAATGTAGGCGCTAGAGCGATGACAAAGTTTTACCAAAAATAGCCAGTGACCTTGACCTTGAGGTACCGACCTTGAAAGTCGAACTCGCTCGAGATATTGTCATAAGGAACATTTGTGTAAAGTTATATTAAAATCGGTCATGAAATGTAGGCGCTACAGCGGTGACAAATGACATACGTACACATATACGTACGTATGTACACATGTACGTACATGCCCGATAAAGGCTATATCCCCATCACAACTATGTTGTGCGAGGGGATATTTTTCCTATAAATGCTCAAAACAGGTTGTGGTTGCTCATTTGAACTGCCTCATTGAGGCAATTCTAACAAGTACCCACAACCTCTGTCTTGGAGCAGAAAAAAAAAATATAATGTATACCCCCATAAACCCCAGTTTTCTCTATATAAAGTGGGGTTTAGAGGTGTCTTCATTTCACAGACTTGTTCATGTGATGTTAAGTCTATGTGTCCCTATACTAGAATCATTATCAATTTATGGTAATCTCAAACCTTATTTTCTCTGAAAAAAAAAAGATTAAAAAATATGGTAATCTGCTCTAAAAATTTATGTGGTGCTTTAAGGATAAATGTATCTTAATTTGGCTGAGAACAATGTTCCGTCACATCTATCTCAACAGAGGTACAATAATAAGCTCACAGCTAATGAAGCGAATTGGTTGTCATAAACAAGAGGGCCATGATGGCCCTGGATCGCTCACCTGATCCATAGTGTAACAAGTGGGCCCCAGGGAGGGCCATTATTGGCGGAAGGGCTTTAATGTGCATAATGTTGAGGGAGGTCTTAAAGGTGAAGCTTCATACCAAACAAAAACAAAGGCTATAATTTGAACAATCTTGGCAAAGGTCCACTAGATGACGCTACACACCAAATATCAAAGACCTGGGCCTTGCTGTTTCAGAAAAGAAGATTTTTATAAAGATATTCCCTACATAAGCCTATGCACCAGGCTATATAAGTCTCTGCAAAACCAAAGGGCCCTGGGTGGGGGGCATTTGTGGCCCCAGGGCTATAATTTTGACAAACTTGGTAGAGGTCCACTAGATGAAGCTCCATACCAAATATCAAAGACCTGGGCCTTGCAGTTTCAGAGAAGAAGATTTTTAAAAATTTCCCTTTATAAGTCTATGTAAAACCAATCGGTCTCTGGGCGGCGACATTTTTGGCCCAAGGGCTATAATTTCAACAATCTTGGTAGAGGTCCACTAGATGACGCTTCATACCAAATATCAAAGACCTGGGCCTTCTGGTTTCAGACGAGAAGATTTTTAAAGGTTTTCCCTATAAAAGCCTATGTAAAACCAGTGGGCCCTGGCGCGGGGGCATTTTTTGGCCCAAGGGCTATAATTTGAACAATCTTGGTAACGGTCCACTTGACGAAGCTACTTACCAAATATCAAAGACCTGATACCTTCTGGTTTCAGACAAGAAGATTTTTAAAGGTTTTCCCAATATAAGCCTATGTAAAACCAGTGGGCCCCGGGGCGGGGCCGGTTTTGGCCCCAGGGCTATAATTTGAACAATCTTGGTAGAGGTCCACTAGATGAAGCTTCATACCAAATACCAAATATCAAAGACCTTGGTCTTCTGGTTTCAGACAAGAAGATTTTTAAAGGTTTTCCATATAAGCCTATGTAAAACCAGTGGGCCCCGGGGTGGGGCTGTTTTTGGCACCAGGGCTATAATTTGAACAATCTTGGTAGCGATCCACTAGACAAAGCTACATACCAAATATCAAAGACCTGGGCCTTCTGGTTTCAGACAAGAAGATTTTTAAAGGTTTTCCCTATATAAGCCTATGTAAAACCAGTGGGCCCCGGGGCAGGCCGTTTTTGGCTCCAAAGGAACATTCCTGTGAAATAATTTCAAAATCCATCCACTGGTTAAGGAGAAGAAGTCGTTTAAAGGTTTTTCTATTTTTAGCTCTGGTGGCCATTTTGTTCACCCGAGCGGAATGGTTTGAGCAATTCTGGTAGAGGGTCACACAAGGAACACTCCTTTGAAATAATTTCAAAATCCATCCACTGGTTAAGGAGAAAAAGCCGTTTAAACGTTATTCTATTTTTAGCTCTGGTGGCCATCTTGTTCACCCGAGCGGAACGGTTTGAGCAATTTTGGTAGAGGGTCACCCAAGGAACCTTCCTGTGAAGTAATTTCAAAATCCATCCACTAGTTAAGGAGTAGAAGTCGTTTAAAGGTTTTTCTATTTTGTAGCTCTGGCGGCCATCTTGTTCACTGGAGGGAAATGGTTAGAGCAATTTTGGCAGAGGGTCACCCAAGGAACATTCCTGTGAAGTAATTTCGAAATCCATCCACTGGTTAAGGAGAAGAAGTCCTTTAAAGGTTTTTCTATTTTTAGCTCTGGCGGCCATTTTGTTCACCCGAGCGGAACAGTTTGAGCAATTTTGGTAGAGGGTCACCCAAGGAACATTCCTGTGAATTAATTTCGAAATCCATCCACTGATTAAGGAGAAGAAGTCCTTTAAAGGTTTTTCTATTTTTAGCTCTGGCGGCCATTTTGTTCACCCGAGCGGAACGGTTTGAGCAATTTTAGTAGAGGGGCTCCCAAGGAACATTCCTGTTCAATAATTTCAAAATCCATCCACTGGTTAAGGAGAAGAAGTCGTTTAAAGGTTTTTCTATTTTTAGCTCTGGCGGCCATTTGGTTCACCCGAGCGGAACGATTTGAGCAATTCTGGTAGAGGGTCACACAAGGAACATTCCTTTGAAATAATTTCAAAATCCATCCACTTGTTAAGGAGAAAAAGCCGTTTAAACGTTATTCTATTTTTAGCTCTGGCGGCCATCTTGTTCACCCGAGCGGAACGGTTTGAGCAATTTTGGTAGAGGGTCACCCAAGGAACCTTCCTGTGAAGTAATTTCAAAATCCATCCACTAGTTAAGGAGTAGAAGTCGTTTAAAGGTTTTTCTATTTTTAGCTCTGGCGGCCATCTTGTTCACTGGAGCAAAATGGTTAGAGCAATTTTGGCACAGGGTCACCCAAGGAACATTCCTGTGAAGTAATTTCGAAATCCATCCACTGGTTAAGGAGAAGAAGTCCTTTAAAGGTTTTTCTATTTTTAGCTCTGGCGGCCATTTTGTTCACATGAGCGGAACAGTTTGAGCAATTTTGGTAGAGGGTCACCCAAGGAACATTCCTGTGAAGTAATTTCGAAATCCATCCACTGATTAAGGAGAAGAAGTCCTTTAAAGGTTTTTCTATTTTTAGCTCTGGCGGCCATTTTGTTCACCCGAGCAGAACGGTTTGAGCAATTTTAGTAGAGGGGCTCCCAAGGAACATTCCTGTTCAATAATTTCAAAATCCATCCACTGGTTAAGGAGAAGAAGTCGTTTAAAGGTTTTTCTATTTTTAGCTCTGGCGGCCATTTTGTTCACCCGAGCGGAACGGTTTGAGCAATTTTAGTAGAGGGGCACCCAAGAAACATTCCTGTGCAATGATTTCAAAATCCATCCACTGGTTAAGGAGAAGAAGTCCTTTAAAGGTTTTTCTATTTTTAGCTCTGGCGGCCATTTTGTTCACCCGAGCGGAACTGTTTGAGCAATTTTGGTAGAAGGTCATCCAAGGAACATTCCTGTGAAATAAATTCAAAATCCATCCACTGGTTAAGCAGGAGAAGTCGTTTAAAGGTTTTTCTATTTTTAGCTCTGGCGGCCATCTTGTTCACCCGAGCAGAATAGTTTGAGCAATTTTGGTAGAGGATCACCCAAGGAGCATTCCTGTGAAATTAGATCAAAATCTGTCCAGCAGTTTTGGAGAAGAAGTTGTTTAAAGCAAAAGTTGACGACGGACGCACGGACGCACGGACGCACGGACGCACGGACGACGGACAAAGACCGATCCCAAAAGCTCACCTTGAGCACTTCGTGCTCAGGTGAGCTAAAAACTGTAATTATAGAGGTCCTTTGTGAAGTAAAACTGTGTTATTATGCCAAATGTTAGCGACTGTATTTTGTCCTCAGCCTATGTGCAATGACCTGTATACAGGCCGAATATATCAACTGATGCCCCGAAATACAATGAAAAGACAAAGAAATGTACAACTACAAACATAACAGAATCAATACGTTATGCCAAAAGCACATTGTACTTTTACCCTTCCTCCCCTAAGTTTGTATAATGGACTCATCCACCTTTGATTTGGACAAGTCTATTCGCATAAATAGCGGTTTAGTCATAAGCATTTACAGAATGAGTAATCTCATCTGGATCTACACTGTCAGCACAAGATAAGAGGTGGTATCTACATATTTTTCTTATTTCTGCACGAAAACATACGTTGTGGGTAATGGCCCCTGCCCATAGGGGCTTGAAGAAATATACGGGCTGCATGATGCTTCCACGCAGAGCTGAATCCAGCCCGCACACTAGTACTGGTAAACCGCTTAGAAGATCTAAGCCTGTCCAGGAACTGCGGTGCGAGGCGGACCGTCCATGTTAACAAACCCTATTGGTTTCATTGGGCGACAGGGCTTGAGATGTCATTTCATCTCAATGTTGGGTAGAAGTCCCACAAAATTGGAAGCAACGTCTCCAAAATGACCTTTACAGTGTTGACGGGGACGTTTAACCTCAAATCAAACAAAACAATTAGTCATAAGCATTTACAGGATGAGTAATATCATCTGGAGCTACTCTGTTAACACAAGATGAGAGGCGGTATCCACATATTTTTCTTATTTCTGCACGAAAACATATGTTGTGGGTATTCATTAGAAGCGCCTCGCCAAGGCGCTTCTATTGAGTACCCACAATGTATGTTTTCCTGCAGAAATAAGAAAAATATCAGAATTTTCCGAACGAAAAAAGCATCTTATCCGGAGCAGTGTATAAATGTTGAAAGGGTTGTGGTAAATGAAGCGCCTCAGTTTTTTACTGTTTTTCTTATTTTTGCACGAAAACGTATGTTGTGGGTACTCATTAGAAGCGCCTCAGTGAGTGTATGTTTTCGTGCAGAAATTAGAAAAATATCAGAACTTTTCGGACGAAAAAAGTACCTTATCTGGAGCTATGTATATAGGGTTGAAAGGGTTGTGGGAAATGAATACATCTGACCTAGTTTCTTTCATTTATTTTACAGGTGACTCTCTCTTCCCTTTTTCACATAATGTCCCTTTTATATTTTTGGTTTAACAACACTTTCAAGATTATTTCACTTTTTCAAGCATCACCATGGTTGAAAACTGGAATAACCTGAGAAAACCCACCTGCACTTCTATTACAGAACTTGCCATCTCATATGTGACCGGAGTGATGCTCAAAACCACATTGGTGAGAATAATGCCCATTTAACTTGAAGAAGAGAAACTAATATTTTATTAGCATGTTTTTCCCTATACAATCTAGACCCTGAAGAAAATGGAAACAAAATATTTGTGAGAAATGCCTCCAAAGTAGTAGCATGTATACCTCAAAGTAGTGTCATGTGTACCCCCAAAATGGTATCATGTGTACCCCAAAATGGTATCATGTGTACCCCAAAATAGTGTCATGTGTACCCCAAAGTAGTGTCATGTGTACCCCAAAGTAGTGTCATGTATACCCCCAAAGTAGTATCATGTGTACCCTCAAAGTAGTCTCACCTGTACACCAAAGTAGTGGCATGTGTACCCAATAGTAGTGTCATATGTACTCCAAAGTAGTGTCATGTGTACCCAAAAACACTATCATATGTACCTCCAAAGTAGTGTAATGTGTACCCCCAAAGTAGTATCATGTGTACCGCAGAGTAGTGTCATATGTACCCCCAAAGTAGTATCATGTGTACCCCCAAAGTAGTGTCATGTTTACACCAAAATAGCACTATGTGTACCCCAAAGCACTATCATGTGTACCTCAAGTAGTATTATGTGTAGCCCAAAGTAGTGTCATGTGTGCCCCCAAAGAAGTGTCATGTGTACCCCAAAGTAGTATCATGCATACCCTAAAGTAGTGTCATATGTACTTCAAAGCACTCTCATGTGTACCCCAAAGTAGTATCAAAATGGTGCGAGTCGGTCTGTCCATGCTTATAAACCCCATTGGTTTCGTTGAGCAACAGGGCTTCAGAAGTCATTTTAGAAGCCTCCGTAGTGCAGTGGTTACGCTACTCGCCTTGTAAACCAGGGATCGCAGGATCGATTCCGGGCTTCTCCAGACTTTCGGATGAGTCTTTAAAACCGAGGTCCCGTCTCTGTATGACCTTAGCTGTTGGTGGGATGTAAAACTCAAACACTCACTCAGAAGTCATTTCATCTCAGTGTCGGGTAAATGTCCCACAAAATTGGAAGCAAAGTCTCCAAAATGACCAATAAAGTGTTGACGGGCACATGAAACCTCAAATCAAACAAACCAAAGCAGTTACATGTGTACCCCAAAGCAGTGTCATGTGTAATAATGTCCTCAAAATCCCAAAGTAGTGTCATGTGTTATAATATCATCAAAAACCCAAAGTAGTGTCATGTGTTATAATGTCATCAAAACCCCAAAGTAGTGTTATGTGTTATAATATCATCAAAAACCCAAAGTAGTGTCATGTGTTATAATGTCATCAAAACCCCAAAGTAGTGTCAAGTGTAGAAAAGTTATCTGTACCTCAAAGTTAAGCCATGCCATGTATACCTCAAAGTAGTGTCATTTATACCAAAAGCAGTGACATGTATAACATCAAAGAAGTGTCATCTATATCCAAAGTAATGTCAATAATATACCAAAAGTAGTGTCATGCACAGTACACACTAAGGTAGTGTCATCTATATCATGCCAAAGTAGTGTCATCTATGTCCCAAAGTAGTGTCATGTATACACCAAGGTAGTGCCAATCGAACCCCAAATCTATGTCATATCTATACCAAACATAATGGAATGGGGCAACTACCCTGGTCTCAAGCTGACAGAACCGGTCACGAAACTCCTGGAAAGGATTGAGGATGGCCTCATTAGGCAGTTGGTGTCCATCGACAATTCCAAGTTTGGCTTCGTTCCAGGACGAGGCACAAAAGATGCAATTTTTGTAGTTCCAGAGAAGTATCTGGCGGCCAACAGGAGACTCTACATGGCTTTTGTAGACCTGGAGAAGGCATTAAATCGGGTGCCTTGGAAATCATTTGGTGGGCACTAAGAAAACTTGGAGTGGACGAGTGGATTGTGCTACTGGTCCAAGGGATGTATGCTAATACTCGGAGCCGTGTCCGTGTTGGTGATGGTTGCAGTGAAAAATTCGAAGCGAAGGTGGGTGTTCATCAAGGCTCTGTTCTCAGTCCACTGCTTTTCATCATTTTGTTTGAAGCCTTGTCATGTGATTTCCGCTCTGGAGTCCCCTGGGAGGCCCTGTATGCTGATGACCTTGTCATCATAGCTGAATCCCTTGAGGAATGTGTCAGGAGGCTCTTAACTTGGAAAGACGCAATGGAGGCGAAAGGGCTGAGAGTGAATGCAGGAAAGACAAATATCATGATCTGTGGTTCAGGTCTGGACCTCCTGCAGAGTACAGGCCAGCTCCCATGCACTGTATGTTGCACTAGAGTGCACAGCAACAGTACCTTTTTTTATGGCTGCAAGTTCTGGGTGCACAAGAAATGCAGTGGACAGAGGACAATGATTACAGGTGTACAAGATGCCAAGGAACTGCACAACTCTAAGCTGGCAGACCAAAGAGGGAAGTCCAAGTGGGATCCGACAAGTTGGAGGTTGTAGCTTCCTTTTGTTACCTAGGTGATAAGCTCTCAGCAGCGGGTGGTTGCCACATTTCAACCACATCACTTGTGAAAACAGTCTGGAAGAAATTCAAGGAGTCGCTACCAGTTCACTCTTCCCACCACCTCTCGTTCAATACACGTGGCCGTGTGTACAGCTCCTGTGTGCAGAGCACAATGCTCCATGCCAGTGAAACATGACCATTGACAAAGCCAAACCTCCAGCGTCTTCAGCGGAATGACAGGGCAATGATCAGACAGATCTGCAATGTCAAGCCACAGGACACTGTCACCATCAGGTCCAGTGAGTTACTTGAGTGTCTTGGCATTGAGGACCTGGACCTCATCCTGAAAGAGAGAAGGCTCCACTGGTATGGCCATGTGGTATGCTCCAACAGTGCAGTCAAGACTGCCTGTGACATACAGGTAGGTGGAAAGCAGGGGCCAGGAAGGCCCAAGATGACCTGGAAGCAGCTGAAAGAAAGAGATTGCAGAAAATGGAAGCTCTCTGCTATCAATCCTCAGACAGGCCTGGAGAACTGGTGTAAGATCTGCCATGCTTGCAGCAAGCCAACTACCTGGAAGGGGACCCACTTATATTGACGTTGCCCCTGTACATGCACTTTAATCAAAAAATCTGTTGATGACCTATACAGTGATGATGGGAACATTAAACCCCAACAAAAAGTGTCATCTGGACCCAAAGTGATGTCATCAATACCAAAAGTAGTGTCATCTATACCCCAAAGTACCATCATCTATACCAAAGAAGTGACATGTATACACCAAAGTAGTGCCATTTGAACCCCAAAGAAATGGCATCTATACCAAACATAGTGTTATGTATACACCTAAATAGCCCCCGCCCATAGGGGCTTGAAGAAATATATGGGCTGCATGATGCTTCCACACAGAGTTGAATCCGGCCCGCACACTAGAACTGGTAAACAGCTTAGAGGATCTAAGCCTGTCCAGGAACCGCGGTGAAAGGCGGGCCGTCCATGCTAATAAATCTTATTGGTTTCATTGGGCGACAGAGCTTGAGATGTCATTTCATCTCAATGTCAGGTAAAAGTCCCACAAGATTTGAAGCAACGTCTCCAAAATGACCTTTACAGTGTTGCCGGGGACGTTAAACCTCAAATCAAACAAACAAACAATGTATACACAAAAGTAATGCCATTTAAACCCCAAAGTAATGTCAACTATAGCAAATGTAGTGTCATGTATAACCAAAGTAGTGTCATCTATACCCAAAGTAGTGTCATCTATACCCAAAGTAGTGTCATCTATACCCAAAGTAGTGTCATTGATACTTGATGATACTTTTGCGTTATATCACAAACCTCTGAAACACAAGAGACGCATATGTTTCTTGCGTGCTTGCGCCGATAAAAAATCTGTTTCTAAAAGGCACTGCTTTTATACAGTCTTTCAAAACGCAGTGAGACGTGAATGCACTTTTAATTTTGGACTTGTCCGCGTTTTAGGTAAATCGCCTTCAGTTGGGATTTTATATTGGGTGATATAGTTTTACTGAGGATAATACTGCATCATTTTAACCACTTGGCCACGAATTCTACAAATGGCATTATCAAAAAACTTCTTTATAATTTTAAAATCCTGTGAAAAAAAATCCGAAACCTGCTTCCCCTAAACCATGGAGTAGTCTTATCACCCTTGAACGTTGAACTCTCAAAGGTCGTTGATAAACTATAACAGTTGATATATCTACCAGGATACAGTATACAATAATGATATCTGGATTCCAGGACAAAATCCCCCCCCCACCCCCCCGGACAAAATCCCCCCTTTTGTAAAGGCGGACAAACCCCCCCCCCCCTCCAACATTTGTTCAGGTGGACAAAATCCCCCCTGCTGTTTATAAAGGTGGACAGTGTCCTGCACACCTCCACATGCACAATTACTGGTTTTTGAAACTCAGTCTGTCGTTTTGAAAACTGCAGATTCCATATCAGTTTTGGTGCAGTACTATCAAAGCTATATTGGTGCTCATGGAGAAATTATTGCCCATCAACACTGTATAGGTCATTTTGGGGTTTTATGGACCTCTCAACCCATTAGGATTATATCTGGCATGATCAGTTAACCTAACCCAGTTCCAGGCACACTTAGATTCCAGATCTTAGATTCCTGATCTGTATTGATTCCTGATCATTGCCTTCACTTCTATTTTAGAACCTCTAACATTATGAAAAACACCTATTCAAATATATTGAAAATTGACATATTCCAATAACAGATTCCGATATCTTTCATATTTCTGCTCAAAAACAATTTTGTCCGCCTTTACAAAAAGGGGGGATTATGTCCAGGGGGATTTTGTTCAGCTACCTACAATAACTACTGGAACCAACAGGTGTCTGTTCAAGTGACTCTATGCTACATAAGTTTTGAGTTATGCCATTCAGATTTATTCAAAACTATTGCTGTGGTTGATGGTGTGTGGCTTGGATGATGGTCTGTGAGATTTAATAGATGGACCTGCAAAGTCATCATAAATAGAGGATCTTACACAAGTGGTCATTTCATATGAAATTTATGAAACAAGCCTTTGGCGAGTTTCATAAATTTCATATGAAATGACCACGAGTGTAAGATTCTGTTTATCATATGACCATTTAAATTGGATTTTATCATCTTTAAATTTGACAATTTTACCACAAAAAATGTATGGTTGACATGAACATCGTCATGACGTTACTTAATCCCGCCAAAGTGTTATTACACCTGTGGTCATACGATTTTTATTACACGACGTTATCCACTGATTATCAACGACGTCATATGATAATTATTGTTTTATTGTTGATACAAGTGGTCGCTACTAACACATATATAAACAATGGATGCTGAACCAGACACTGAACATGCTGGATCGGCATTTAAATCACTTGTATGGAAACATTTTGTTTTTGTCAAGTCATTATTTTATTTTATTGCATATAAATATAAGGACATGCTTAATAAACCAATGTGTTGTTATTGAACAGGAAACTCTGTTTTCTACTCTACAACAAAAGTCCATATTTACCTAATAAAACATAGCAAATCTGTACAAAAAAGTATCGCGATACTGTATTGTATTGCCTGTCTGGTATCTCAATGGTATCGTGATTTTTTCTGGCGATACCCAGCTCTACCATGTATCATGTATGCACCCAAAATGGTATCATGTATAAACAAAGATGTGTTATCTATACCCCAAAGTAGTGTCACATTTGCCCAAAAGTAGTGTCATGTATAACCCAAAGTAGTGGCATGTATTCCTCAAAGTGGAGATATGTATACCATAAAGGGGTGCCATCCAAGCACAATAGTAGTGTCATGTACATCCTAAAACTAGAAATGTGTCCAGACAACACAGATGCCCCCGCCAAGGACCCCGCCTCACCCCGAAAATCCATGTTGCAACAAAATTTTCTAAGTGGGTGACCTTGTCATCAGGAACATTCGTGAGAAGTTATATTGAAATTGGTGAAAAAATATAAGCACTAGAGCAATGACAAAGTTTTTCTAAAAATAGCCAAAGTGACCTTGACCTTGAAAGTCGAACATAAGGAACATTTGTGTGAAGTAATATTGAAATCAGTGAAGAAATGTAGTCGCTAGAGCGATGACAAAGTTTTTCTAAAAATAGCCACAGTGACCTTGACCTTGAAAGTCAATATCGCTCGAGATATTGTCATAAGGAACATTTGTGTGAAGTTATATTGAAATCAGTGAAGAAATGTAAGCGCTAGAGCGATGACAAAGTTTTTCTAAAAATAGCCACAGTGATCTTGACCTTGAAAGTGAAACTTGCTAGAGATATTGTCATAAGGAACATTTGTGTGAAGTAATATTGAAATCGGTGAAGAAATGTAAGTGCTAGAGCAATGACAAAGTTTTTCTAAAAATAACCACAGTGACCTTGACCTTGAAAGTCAAACTCGTTCGAGGTATTGTAAAAAGGAACATTTGTGTGAAGTTATTTTGAAACCAGTGAAGAAATGCAGGTGCTAGAGCGATGACAAAGTTTTTCTAAAAATAGCCAGAATGACCTTGACCTTGAAAGTCGAAATGGCTTGAGATATTGTCAAAAGGAACATTTGTGTGAAGTTATATTGAAACAAGTGAAGAAATGTAAGCGCTAGAGCGATGACAAAGTTTTTTCTAAAAATAGCCACAGTGACCTTGACCGTGAAAGTGAAACTCTCTAGAGATATTGTCATAAGGAACATTTGTGTGAAGTTATATTGAAATCGGTGAAGAAATGTAAGTGCTAGAGCGATGACAAAGTTTTTCTAAAAATAGCCAGTGACCTTGACCTTGAGGTCATGACCTTGAAAGTTGAAATTGCTTGAGCTATTTTTATAAGGAACATTTGTGTGAAGTTATAATGAAATTGGTGAAGAAATGTAGGCGCTAGAGCGATGACAAAGTTTTTCTAAAAATAGCCACAGTGACCTTGACCTTGTGGTCATGACCTTGAAAGACGAACTCGCTCGAGATATTGTCATAAGGAACATTTGTGTGAATTTATATTGAAATCAGTGAAGAAATGTAGGCACTAGAGTGATGACAAAGTTTTTCTAAGAATAGCCACAGTGACCTTGACCTTGAGGCCATGACCTTGAAAGTCAAACTCGCTCGAGATATTTTTATAAGGAACATTTTTGTGTAGTTATATCGATATTGGTGAAGAAATGTAGGCGCTAGAGTGATGACAAAGTTTTTCTAAAAATAGCCACAGTGACCTTGACCTTGAGGTCATGACCTTGAAAGTCAAACTCGCTGGAGATATTGTCATAAGGAACATTTGTGTGAAGTTATATTGAAATCAAAGATGAAATATAGACGCTAGAGCTATGTTGTGTGAGGGGATAATTAAAAAATTTTAAGTCTGTGACCTTGACCTTGAGCTCATGGGCATGGGTGGGGGTATCGCTGAATAAAATGGACAGGTATCTAACATCATACCAAATATCAACTCAATCCATCGCATGATTTGGAAAATATCAACTCTTAAAATATCTAATTAAAAATTTCTAAGTCCTAGGCCTTTACCTTGAAGCCATAGGCATGAGTGGGGGTATTGCCAAATAAACATTTGGACCTGTATCTATCATCATAGCATACATAAGCCAAATCCATAATATAGTTTGGAAAATTTGAGCTCTTTAAAATCTTTCACATTAAAATTGTCTAAGTCTGTGACCTTGACCTAGAGGTCATAGGCATGGGTGGGGGTATTGCTGAATAAAACATTGTACCTATATCTATCATCATATGAGCCAAAGCCATCATAAAAGTTCAGGTTCTACCAGGTACAAATAAATTAACTGGAGTCTTCAACATGGAAAAGTCCATGACCTTGACCTTGAGGCCATGGGCATGGGTGGGGGTATCACTGAATAAAACTTTGGACCTATGTCTATAATCATACCAAATATGAACCAATTCCATCAAATGATTTGGAAAATATGAGTTCTAAAATGTTCTACCTGTTACAAAAACCTTAACCTGAGTCTTTAACATTGAAAATTTCTAAGTCTGTGACCTTGACCTTGAGGTCACAGGCATGGGTGGGGGTACTGCTTAATAAAACTTTGGACCTATATCTATCATCATACCAAAGATGAACCAGTTCCATCAAATGGTTAGGAAAATATGAGTTCTAAAAGTTCTGGCTCTACCTGTTACAAAAACTTTAACCTGAGGTTACAGATCACGTACGTACGTACGTACACACACACGTACAGATGCATGTACGCACATACACACGTACAGAAAACCGAAAAATTATATGCCCCCGGCATCATATGATGCGGGGGCATAAAAAGTATTGATATGTACACCTTAAACTTTGTTTGAGGTTTAACATCCCCTTCAACACAGTATAGCTCACTTTGGTGACGTTGCTTCCAATTTTGTGGGACTTTTACCTGACATGAGATTTGTTTGTTTGAGAGCTAACGTCGACGTCAACACTCTATAGCTTATTTTGGAGACGTTGCTTCCAATTTTGTGGGAATTTTGCTGGACATTGAGATGAAATGACATCTCAAGCCCTGTTAACCAATGAAACCAATAGGGTTTATACGCATGGATGGTACAACTCGCACAGCTTTGCCTGGACAGGCTTAGATCCTCTAAGCCATTTACAAGCACTCGTGTGCGGTCGTTTTCGGCTCTTCATGGAAGCATCATGCTGCCAATCTATTTCTTCAAGCCCAATGGTCGGGCGCCGTGTGACATTGAGATGAAATGACATCTCAAGTACTGCCGCCCAATAAATCCAATAGGGTTTATAAGCATGAACGGACCTGTCTGGGCAGACTTACATAGATCCTCTAAGTGGTTTACCATTACTTGTGTGTGGTCGGTTTCAGCTCTGCATGGAAGCATCATGCAACCCATCTATTTCTTCAAGCCCCAATGGGCAAGGCAGTAAATACCTCAAAGTAGTGCCATGTATGCAGAAATAAGAAGGTACCCGCTCATATCTTGGGCTATGCCTATACCCTGTACTCTCACCACTGTGAGTTTGCGTCGTATGTGAGATGTCAATTTCCGCAACAGAAGACCAGGCAGTTTTTCTCCTGGTACTCGGGTTTTCATCCACCTCTGATGAACAATCAGATCAAACTAAGTGAGATAACTTTGAAAGGGTTGTATAACCCAAATAAAAAAAAAAAAACCCACCCTCAAATGAAACATCTCTGAATATTGGAATGTCTGAGGATCTTGAGAAACATGTGGCATAGTAACAGATAAGTAAGTACTTTGTAAAAATTGAAGGATAGTTTTGTCACTTCTCCATAAAAACCTATGTTGTAGGTATTCATTAGAACGCCTTGCCAAGGTGGTTATAGTAAGTACCCACAACTAGGGCTGGCTAATCAGAGCTGAAAAGATAATCTATTATCAGTCCTGTCATTGTGATTAATAATCGCTAAGATTTTTGTCATTATTTTACCTGTCTGGCTTTCTGTCTGAGCATGACTCTTACCATATGTTGCACTTTACCATATGTATATTTGAACAGACAGGCCTGAGCAAACAGTGTAGACCCAGATGAGATGCCGCATAATGCGGCGTCTCATCAGGGTCTGCACTGTTTGCCACTCATCCAACTATTTTAGGCATAACTTTGGGTAGTAAATTGTACCCATCCAATATCCGATTAAAAGCAAATCAGAAATGATAATCATTTTTGTAGAATTTATCGATCGATTATACGATTAATCGTGGCAGCCTTACCAACAACAAAGTTTTTCTGGAGAAATCAGGAGAACTATCCTTCAGTTATCACAAAATACTCTGTCCCGAATCAGAATCATAATTGTCACTGGTGACACGTAAAATGACATTCATACACCAGGACATGTGATATAGGAAGTTAGTCCCTAGCTCTAACCAAAGAGATGTCATTTCATCTCAATGTCGGGTAAAAGTCCCACAAAATTGGAAGCAACGTCTCCAAAATGACCTTTACAGTGTTGATGGGGACGTTAAACCTCAAATCAAACAAAACAAATAAACTTAGCTACACAATCCCCAGCACCTTCAGCTGTCGAAATAATCAAATTGGGAAGGGCATTCCAATCTCTAATGGTTCGGGGAAAGAATGATTCTTTATAAATGTCAGTTCTTGCAGTAAGGGTCTGAAATGCCATTGAATGGTGCTTTCTACAGTGCCTAGCTGGGGGAACAAGGTCATCTGCAGCACCCTTTAGACTCTTGTATACTATCTTTTCACCTTTTCTTGAGAGACTCCCATCTTAATATTCCTAGAATTCCAGTCATGCTCCCAGTTTCAAAGCAGTAATTGCTTATTACAAACCTAGCAGCTCTATTCTGAACGCTTTCAATTTCTTCATTAAGGACCACTCCACTTGGGTCCCAGATGCAACTGCCATATTCCTAGATTGGACGAAGAAGTCCCATACATCACATCCTGAGGACACTGATGAAGATTTTGCCTCAGGAAACCAAGTGTTCTATTAGCCTTAGTACACATGTTGCTAATATGACTGTGTGTATTCCATCTCAAATCGTGTGTGATTGTCACACCAAGGTATTTAATGGAATTCCTATTTTCAAGGACTGTTCCCTCTAAGGTGTATGAAGCCTCAATTTTATTCGTTCTCTTCCTAGTTATATGCATAATATTGCATTTAAGGGACTGAAATCTCATGCCCCATTTTCGTGCCCAACATCTTAATCTATCTATATCATTCTGAAGTTTCATTGAGTCCTCAGTATCTCTGATTTCCCATAGCAAACATAGTCATCTGCGAACAGTCTTTTTTCTGAGTCAATGTTAGTGGAAATATCATTGATGTACAGGGAGAACAAAAGTGGACCAAGAACGGTCCCTTGCGGGACTCCAGACAAAACTGGAACCCACACTGAAGATTCACCATTAACAACAACATGCTGTTTTCTGTAGCAAAGGAAGGAATCTATCCATTTGAGAGTCTCCACCCCCCACCACCCCCAATTCCATAACCAAAGACAATTATTGTTGCTATGATATGGGTTAATATTATCTCTTATCCTGCTGTTCACGACAACCCCTTTATTTGCAAACAGTGTAGATCTAGATCAGATGGCTTCTTCAGAAGCCATCTAATCAAGATCTACACTGTTTGACATACAGTTTATGCATTTGTAGCAATAAATTACATCAAGTGGTTTGATTGGTTGATAGACAGAAATAGGTGTGGCTTGAATTAATATTCAGCAAGATAAGGGTTAAATAAAAAGATTTTTCTCTTACCCTGTCTTCACTGCTAAATCAGTAGCCAGACAAAATCCCCCCCCTTTGTGTAAACCCCCCCCCCCCCCGGACAAAAAACCTCCTCGCTGTATGTCAGGTTGGACAAAATCCCCCCTGCTCTAAATTGTTCTAGTTAATTATCCTTCCACTACCCACCATCTATGTTTTTGAGCAGAAATATGAAAAATATTGAAATCTGTTATTGGAATATGTTAATTTTCAATATATTTGAACAGGCGTTTTTCGTAATGGTAGAGGTTCTAAAATAGAAGTGAAAGCAATGATCAGGAATCAATATAGATCAGGAACTAGGTTAGGTTAACAGATCATGCCAGGCATAATCCTAATTGGTTGAGAGGTCCATAAAACCCCAAAGCACACATGTACAATTACAAAAAGTTAATACAAGTATGCCCTTTTTACTTTCATCTTACAAGCAACACCTCCAAAATGACCTATACAGTGTTGATGGGCAATAATTTCTACATGAGCACCAATATAGCTTGGATAGTACTGCACCAAATCAGATATGGAATCTGCAGTTTTCAAAACGACAAGACTGATTTTCAAAAACCAGTAACTGTGCATGTGAAGGTGTGCGGGATACTGTCCACCTTTATAAACAGCAGGGGGGATTATGTCCGGGTGGGGGGGGGCTTGGGGGATTTTGTCCACCTGAACAAATGTTGGGGGGGATTTTGTCCGCCTTTACAAAAAGGGGGGATTTTGTCCGGGGGATTTTGTCCTGGAATCGCTAAATGATACTGCCTGTTTTTTGGTTTTCTTTTTAGTTTTATTTTTTGTTATTGTTTGCTAAGTGAAGAGATATGTCACATTCATAATTGTTGACAAGAAGTTTAAAGTTTAACCCTTTTTGTACCAAATGGAATCTCCCTCCTAATATATAGCACGAGTCCATTTAAAAATTTAGGGGTGTCAGGTTGTGTTTTCTTCAAAATTTATTAGAAAAATGGCTGAACTTTTTGCAAATAGTGTAGGCCCTGATCAGATGCTGCATTCTACAGTGTCTAATCTGGGCATACACTATTTGCCCTGATCAGACGCTGCATTTTGCAGTGTCTGATCTGGGCCTGCACTGTTTGCCAAGGTACCCCTCTAAGGGTTTCTGGTACTAAATGGGTTAATAAGGGAGCCAATCAATGATAGAAATAAGATAAGTTTGGGACACACCTCCCATCCTCTAATACACACTGACATTCACCATATTTGCATTATTTGCTGGCTCCCAGCTTGCACATAGTCAATATTGGAAAAAAGGTAACCAGACCCCCTGACCTTTTAAGGTCAGGGGGTCTGGTTACCTGTTTTTCCAACACTGCTAACATTCAGACTAGGAACCAGCAGATAATGCAAATAAGGTGAATAATGACACTGGTCAGGCACACTTTCACACTTCAATTGTTTAATCGGTGTCACTTAATTACACTAGTTACAAAAACACAGTCATGAGTGAGTTAATTAAAATACAATAAACAGGGGGATTAGAAGTCATAAAAGGGAACTTCAAACAGGCAACAATATATTGCAAAATGTGTCTAAAACAGGGTAACGGGACAAATTGGTTGGTGCACTTGCCTCTGATTCTAGAGGTCTCAGGATCAATGATTCAATCCCAAACAGTGATTAAATAACTTTGGTAAATCTGTAGTGTATCTAACGTTCACCATATTGTCCCCTTCTGGGGTTAAGGCAAACTGGAAGATATTGTTGCTCGGAAACTCCTGATGATGCAATGGTCAGCTGTTTATTGAACAAGATAATCATTATCAGATTATGTATATGTTCAATAAATTACTAAATCAAGAATGACACACAAGCAATTAATCATCATGTACAAAATATTAAAATTATTTTATGTTAAATATATGACAGCCAATTGTCAGTTATGTTGTTTGCCCAGTCCCAAAATGTCTCTGTTCTAGGACCCAAATAAGCTGGTTACTATTTACACGTCAGAAAAACAGCTGTTTTACTTACACAGGTCATAACGAGTTTTTGTCTCAACAAAGGCTAAAAATCACCCACCTGTATCTGGCTTCATTCTGTGAAATATCGCCTCAGTCTTTCAAAGACTACCAATCAACATCTCCTCTATCTTGCTGTGTAAAGATCTAGCAGAACTATGTCGGCATTACGGCGATCTGACGGCAAACATAGATGATCTAATCCCCAGCCGACGGTTCAGTTGTCTGTTTATGGATTAAACTACATGGTCACGTGAACAAACAAATATATACATGAATGAATACGGCTCAATACAGAAAAATGATGAATGAAAATTATTCCGAAATAAGTAAGCAAGTAGTGCTATGCAACTCAAAGTTGTTATTTTTCATTATTTTACAGTAATTCATCTTCGGAAACAATCGGGAATTTGGACGTGACCTTCACCTCTCGCGGAAAACACAAATTATAAAGTTACAGAAATTAGGGTGGGGTGAGTTAAACTGTAGTTAAGAAGAAGAGTCTTGGCCAATTTTGCCAAGTTTACTTAATTAAGAACATCGCCATTCAATGATTATAAAATCAGAGCGAAAACCATTGCAAATTCTAAAATATTTCTTTTGACATTTATGTACATGTACTTCCTACAAGGGATGCGACTCTCAACGATTGTTATTGCGCAATAATGATTGTTTCCCTTCGACCATAACTGGTTATGCGGTTGGTGTATAAAGCGAAAGTAATGGTGACACGTACACCAGGACCTGTGATATGGGAAGTTAGTCGCAAGCTCTCACCATAGAGGTAAACTTAGTAAGGAAGGTTCCTCAAGGAACTTCTGTAATAAATAGATATAGCATAAAACACGTAAAGGGCAAATTAAATTGTAAATAAACTTGTTTCACATGCTAGTTTGTTGCCGTTGTTGTTGTATAAAGGACACTCATGTGAATAATCCGATCTGCCCAAAGCTCAAACTTCTCAAAATATCTGCAAAGGCTTGGCAATTAATCCATTTTTTTCATTTTTTCCCATTATAAGTTAATAGAAACTCTAAATTGCCATAGCAACCAAACTAAAGAACCAAAATGCATTAAAAACACAAAATTTTCATAAGGTCCAAGTGTCATAGAGCATATGGCTTCTGAGGAGATGATTTTTTTTCTATTTTTGTTTCTCATTTTTTGGGGGGCGTTTTGGTTTCCATGGCAGCCAATAAAAATGAGCAGTGGGTCCAAAATCATATATGGCAGATAGTAATTAACTTATGGAACATATCTATGAAAGTTTCGTCAAAATATTTGCAAAGGTTTGGCAGTAAATACTTTTTTTTTAATTTTCCCATTATAAAAATAGAAGTGGAGGCAATGATCAGGAATCGATACAATCAACCCACAGCTCCCATCAGAGACACAACAGGGAAAGACGCACAAACTTGAAACAACAGACCCTAATGGAAACACCAACAGCGGAAAGCCAAAAGGACAGTTGCTTTCCCACAAAATGACCAATATGCCATCCAAAATAAAATAAGCGACACAAACACCCAAAGACAAACCATAACAAAAACAAACCGCGGCAGAAGAACCGCCTTGGATATAAGTCTATGGAAACTATAAGTTGCCAAAGCAACCAAACTAATGGACCAATTTTCATTAAAAAAAACACAAACTTTAAAACCTCCAGCTAAAGGACGCTAGAGATAAAATTTGGGCCCGATCGGCCAAGTGGCTTCAGAGGAGATCAGTGTCGTTTGAAAGTATTGACGCCAGACAGACGACACAGACGCAGACGGCGACGACGGACAACTGCCTATCCTATAAGCTCCCCCGGAGCCATCGGCTCTGGAGAGCTAAAAAATCTTCAGTCCATTTTTAAAGAAAATAGAAGTGGAGGCAATGATCAGGAATCGATACAATTAACTCACAGCTCCCATCAGAGACACCAAAGGGAAAGAAACACAAACATGAAATAACTAGACCCTAATGGAAACACCAATAGCGGAAAGCCAAATGCTTGGTTACTTCCCCACAAAATGGCCATTTAGCTATCCAAAACAAAAAAAAATATAAGCGATACATACACTCAAAGACAAACCATAACAAAAACAAGAGGCCCATGGACCACTATGCTCACTGGAGCTCGTGGCGGGGGGGGGGGGGGGGGGGGCACTGCCCACCGGCAGCCATGTATTTTAATAAATTATGGACCCAATCAGCCTAGTGGCTTCAGAGGTCTGATGTCGCAACAAGACAACATACGGCAATCGATAATTTACATCTGTGCCACCAATAGGCCCAAAATAACATGACAGATAGAACATTGTTTAAGGAACATTTCTATGAAATTTTGACAAAATATTTGGATGGTGTTAATGTCATTTTTTTTTTTTTCAATTTTCTCCATTATAAGTCTATGGAAACACTTAACTTGCCATAGCAACCAGACTCAAGAGCCAAATTTCATAAACAAAAACTCTGAAGGCAAATATGGTGAATATTTGCCTCATAGACCGCATGGTTTCTGAAGAGATAACCTTTTTAAATATTTTTTATTTAGTTTCCATTAGCAAGGAATAAAAATGAGCAGTAGGCCTAAAATCATATTGCATAAAGAATATTTCTTTGAAAGGTTTGCCAAAACATCTGCTAAGGCTTGGCAGTAAATGCAATTTTTTCAATTTTCCCCATTACAAGTCTATGGAAACTCTAGATTGCCATAGAAACCAAACTAAAGAGCCGAATTTCATTAAAACAAGAGGCCCATGGGCCACTGTGCTCCCCAGAGCTCAAGGGGCACTGCCCACTGACAACCATGTATTTTAATAAACCATGGAAGACCAGAGCACAATGATGCTACGGATAAAATTTGGTCCCAATCAGTCCAGTGGCTTCAGAGGTCTGCTGTCGCTGAGCAGTAGGCCAAAAATCATATGGCAGATAGAAGATTCCTTAAAGAATATTACTATGAAAGTTTTGCAGAAATATCCGCTAAGGCTTGGCAGTAAATGTCATTTTTCATTTTTCCCCAATGGGAGTCAATGGAAACTCTAAGTTGCCATAGCAACCAAATTAAAGGGCCGACTTCCATAAAAACACAAAAACTGTTGAGGTAAATATGACGATTTTTTCATAAAATTAGAAGTGAGGGCAATGATCAGGAGCCGATACAATTAACCGACAGCTCCCATCAGAGACACTAAGGGAAAGAAACACAAACATGGAACAACCAGACCCGAATGGAAACATCACTAGCGGAAAGCCAAAAAGACAGTTACTTTCCCACAAAATGGCCATTTGGCTGTCCAAAGCAAAATAATACAACGGTCAGTGAAAACGAATTCCACGGGAGGGGGGTGGGGGTGGGGGGAGCTTAAATCGATTTTACGTGGCCACAATACTCGCCCTTACTTCCATCACGATTTAGACAAATAATTTATTCAGTCCGCATGAAGGCCTCCTAACACATCAGTGCAACATTGTCGTGAACATAAAAATCAATCAACCAGAGAGATGAAACAACGGTGAGGACTCGACAGCAAGAAACCACTGAAATGATGGAGTTAGTCCAACAGTCTCAGCCACATAGACCATATGGTTTCTGAGGAGATGGTTTTTAAGTATTTTTTTTCTATAAAATGAGCAGTAGGCCTAAAATCATATGGCAGATAGTAGATTGCTGATGGAACATCTCTATGAAAGTTTTGTCAAAATATCTGCAAAGGCTTGGTAATTAATGTCATTTTTTTTTTCTCAATTTTCCCCATTATAAATTAATGGAAACTCTATCATCAAAAACACAAAACCTTCAAAGGCAAACATGGTGAATATTTCCATAACGTCTTAGCCTCACAGAGCATATGGTTTCTGTGGAGATGATATTTCAAGTATTTTTTTTTCTCATTTTGGTTTCCATGACAACCAGCAATAAACGAGCAGTAGGCCTAAAATCATATACCAGATAGATGGTTGCTTAAGGAACATTGTCAAACTATCTACAAATGCTTGGCAGTTAATGCCATTTTTCACCTTTTTCCCTATTAGAATTCTATGGAAACTATAAGTTGCCATAACAACGAAACTAAAGAGTCGATTTTCATAAAAACACAAACGTTCAATCCCCAGACCAAGGATACTACAGATGGAATTTGGGCACAATCGGCCCAGTGGCTTCAGGGGAGATGTCGTTTGAATGTGTTGACGACGGACAGACGACACAGACGCAGAAGACGACGACGGACAACTGCCTATCCTATAAGCTCCTCCTTGTGAGCTAATATAAACCGCGACAAAAGAACCGCCTTGGAACGGTCAGTGAAACGAATTCCACTGGGCGTGGGGGCTTAAATCGATGTTACGGGACCGCAATCCTCGCCCTTATTTCCGTCGCGATTTAGACAAATAATTTGTTCATTCCGCAGGCCTCCTAACTCATCCGTGCAACATCTCCGAGAACACAAAAATCAAACAACCACAGAGATGAAACAACGGTGTGGATTCGACAGCAAGAAACCATTGAAATGTTGGAGCAAAAGAAGACCAATAGTTAGACTCCGATGGGCCCGACTAGAGACAGAACATCAGGCACCAACCAACGTTACAAATAAATTAAACCTCGGAGGAAAGTGTACTGATATATCAAAAAGGTGACTATGAAATTTTTAGGAAGGATGTGCTTAGATTTACAAAGGGGAAATACTTAACCCTTATCTTGCTGAATATTCATGTAAGCCACACCCATTTCTGTCTATCAACCAATCAAATTACTTGATGTAATTTATTGCTACAAATTCATAAACTGAATGTCAAACAGTGTAGATCCTGATCAGATGGCTTCTTCAGAAGCCGTCTGATCTGGATCTACACTGTTTGCAAAGATAGGGGTTGTCGTGAACAGCAGGATAAGATTTCTTTAGAAGCCATCTGATCTGGATCTACACTGTTTGCAAAGATGGGGGTTGTCGGGAACAGCAGGATAAGACTTCTTCAGAAGCCATCTGATCTGGATCTACACTGTTTGCAAAGATAGGGGTTGTCGTGAACAGCAAGAGAAGGGTTAATGGTCATTCAGATGCTCGGTCTGTACAAGAGAATTTTGATTTGATAGCGACTTCCATTCGAATTTCAGCTGAAAATCATATCCACTCAAAATCTAGTAGGTCTGTAGTTTCGACTCCCTGGATCACGCCTGTGATAAGGAGAAAGATTCACAGAACGAATGAGATTCATGCTAAAGCCAAAAAGATTGGTAGTGGTAAGCTCCGGGGTATATTCGAAAATTTGATACGAGAAATTAAAACTTACATTAAAACTCAGCATGATTTGTAAGTGAATATCTTGGTAGGCGATGCAAAAGGTAAATCCCAGAGACCTCTGCAGATATATCAATAGTCAGAAAAAAAGATAGACAAGATATCCCACCCCTTAATAAATCAAAGCACTGAGAGTACTGGTGGGTCGATCGTCTCTGAGTGTAGGTTGGGAAAATAGTCCTGAGCTGAGAATCGAACTGTTCGTTTAACTTTAAGCAAGCACAGTAGAGCTGATCAGACATCACGTTATGTGGCGTCTGATTATGTAGCTTCTATTTGCCAATGCCCAAGTGTACAAGCACAGTCCACCCGCCCCCCGCCCATCACGGATTGAATAAATAGATGGGCTGCATGATGCTTCCACGCAGAGCTGAAAGTCCCGTAACATTGGAAGTAACGTTTCCAAAATGACCTATACAGTGTTGGCGGGGACGTTAAACCTTAAATCAAACAAACGAGCACAGTCCAAAATTTTCTTATTACGCTGCGCTCTGACGTCTTAGGGTAACTTACTTGGATTTTGTTCAACAAAGTGGGGAGGGTGCAAACGCAGCCCCCTCCCCTCTTTTGGAAATTATGTCCGATTCATACAGTTTTTCACCCTCTGTAAAATACCTAAAATTCGCATCCTCAACCCGCCCCTTTTCAGAGTGAATCATGTTCAAAACTGTTGTTGCATACATATGGCGAACAGTGCCGACCTTATCAGAAGCAATGTATATACTCTATATCCGATCTTGGTCTACGCTGTGTGTCTAATGGTACCACCTACAAAGTCTGGGCTACTCATTTTTGCATTTAAACATTTCAGGGTTCCTAGCAGGAGTGCGAAAAGTCTATTTTTTACTTGACTGGGCATACATTTGTGTAACATTTTTATAAATAGAATGTTCCGAAAGACGTCACGTATCAGCGTGGCCTGGATTAAGATTCATTATGTGAGCAACCTGGCATTCTTATACTTTTTCGTTTAACCCTCACGTGCCATTATTTAAGCAAACAGTGAAGTTCCTGTGCAACCTGCTGATCAGACGCCACATTCCGCGGCGTCTGATCTGGGTATTATCCAGCACATGATGCCTGTCAAGACTTGTTGCATTGATAAAAATAGCTCAACGTTTCAAGTTCTATAAATAAAACATAATATTGGTTTTCCCAAATCAGTGATGGTCACGTGGACAATTGCATGAATTCCGTTTGGTCATTTAGTAAATTAGGGTCGATCGTTAACCGATCGACCCAAAAAGGAGGGAACGGAGTTGCTGAATCAAGACTCTTGCAATGATTTCATTACCCAGTTTTGTAAAATCGTTCTTCGATGTAAAAGGATTGGGTTCAACATAGATGTTATTCAACATAATGCATGCATAGTAGTTAATAGAAGTGGAAGCAATGCTCAGGATTCGATATAAATCAAACCCAATCACGGTTGATAACTTTGCTTCCCTCTTTTATTGCACGCCGGTTGGTCGGGCCTCAGATTCTATAACGGTACCAGGGTAAACGATTACTTATTTTTTAGGTAACGTTGGTTGGTATACCTGATTCTCTCTCTGTGGTCTGGCTCACTGGAGTGTAACTTTTTGGTATCTTTTGCTCCAGCATTTCAGTTATTTCATGCTGTCGAGTCCTCATCTTTGTTTGTCTTCTGATTTCTATGTTCTCGGAGATGTAGAACTGATGAGCCAGATTACCTTCATGCGGACTGAACAAATTATTTGTCTAAACAACGACAGTACCAAGGGCGAAAATTATGGCCATATAAAATCTATTTAAGCCCCCCACTCTTCCCCACACACATACTCCGTGAAATATTTTACTTTTTAATGACGGTTCCAAGGCGGTTATTCTGTCGCGGTTTATATTTGTATAGTTTGTCTTTGCATGTTTGTATTGCTTATATTTTTTGATTATTTTGGTCAGCCAATTGACCATCTTGTGGTAAAGAATATTATATGGGCCCCGTCAAGTGATTTTGGTACTTATCGCCTATGCGAGCAGCGAAGGTTCAGGCGAGCCTGCGCATCCGCGCAGTCTCACCAGAACCTTCGCTGCTCGCTCATACAAGCAGTGAATCAAGAGGAACCTTCGGACAGAAAGCCATATCCCTGGCCCCTATGAATGGCTGGGCATGCGCAGTTAAAATTTGTCATTACGGAATGCTCGAAGACACAAATTCGCTTGGCGGGGCTCACATGTCCTTTTTGCCTTCCGCTTGTGATGTCTTCCATCCATCAAAATAGAAGTAAAACAAAGATCAGGAATTGATACAATTAACTTACTCCATCCATAAAAGACACCAAAGGGAAAGAAATACAAACATTAAGCGACCAGACCATAATGGAAACCTAAACAAAGGAAGGCCATATGGACAGCTACTTTCCCACAAAATGGCCATATGGCCATCCAAAATTAAAAGACACAAGTGATACATACAGTAAGTAACAAACAACAACATAAATAAATCGCCACAGAAGAGCCGCCTTGGAACGGTCAGTGGAAGATTTCCACTGGGTGGCTTCAGTTATTTCATGCTGTCGAGTCCTAAACTTTGTTTGTCTTCTGATTTCTATGTTCTCGGAGATGTAGAACTGATGAGCCAGAATGCCTTCATGCGGACTTAACAAAGTAATTGTCTAAAAACACGACAGCACCAAGGGCGCTGACCAAAATAATAAAAAAAATATAAGCAATACATACATTCAAAGATTTCCACTGAAGGTTCTGGCGAGACTGCGCGTCAAAAGGTCACGTCTGCTTTTGTAACTACACTGTAAAAGTCACGCTATCGCCCTAGCGCCTACATTTCTTCACCGATTTCAACATAACTTCACAAAAATGTTCCTTATGACAATATCTCAGACAGGTTCGACTTTCAAGGTCGTGGCCGCAAGGTCAAGGTCACTGTGGCTATTTTTAGAAAAAAAAACTTTGTCATCGCTCTAGCTTCTATATTTGTTCACCGATTTCAATGTAACTTTATACAAATGTTTCTCATGACAATTTCGCGAGCGAGTTAGACTTTCAAGGTCGTGGCCTCAAGGTCAAGGTCACTGTGGCTATTTTCAAAAACACATTGTTATCGCTCTAGCGCCTATATTTGTCCACCAATTTCAATATAGATTCTCACAAATGTGCCTAATGAAAATATCTAGAGCGAATTCGACTTTCAAGATCGTGGTGTCAACGTCAAGGTCACTGTGGCTATTTTTAGAAACACATGTCATCATTCTAGAGCCTATATTTGTCCATCGATTTCAATATAACTTCACACAACTGTTCCTTATAAAAATAGCTCGTGTAAGTTTGGCTTTCAAGGTCGTGGCCTCAAGGTCAAGGTCAATGTGGCTATTTTTACAAAAACATTGTAATCGCTCTAGCGCCTACATTTCTTGACCAATTTCAATATAATTTCACACAAATGTTCCTTTTGACAATATCTCGAGTGTGTTTGACTTTCAAGGTCAATGTCACTGTTGCTATTTTTAGAAAAAAAAACTTTGTTATCGCTCTAGCGCCTACATTTCTTGACCGATTTCAATATAACTTCAAACAAATGTGCCTTATGAAAATATCTCGAGCGAGTTTGACTTTCAAGGCCGTGGCCTCATGGTCAAGGTCACTGTGGCTAATTTTTGAAAAACTTTTTAATCGCTCTTGCGTCTACATTTCTTGTCCGAATTCAATATAATTCACACAAATGTTCCTTTTGACAATATGTCGAGTGTGTTTGATTTCAAGGTCAAGGTCACCTGTGGCTATTTTTAGAAAAGCTTTGTCATCGCTCTAACACCTACACATTTCTTGTCCGATTGCAATATAACTTCACACAGTGTTCCTTATGACAATATCTTGAGCGATTCGACTTTCAAGTCAATGTCACTGTGCCTAATTTTACAAAACCCTTGTCATCGCTCTAGCGCCTTCATTTCTTGTCCGATTGCAATATAACTTCACACAGTGTTCCTTATGACAAAATCTTGAGCGAGTTCGACTTTCAAGGTCAAGGTCACTGTGCCTATTTTAAGAAAACGTTTTTCATCGCACTAGCTCCTACATCTTTTGATTGATTTCAATAAAACTTCACACAAAGCTTCACACTTTTAAAGAAAGCGTTGGGGATATTGTGAACGCCTCCGTCCGTCTGTCCGTCCGTCACGCTATCTTCTTCTTAACCACTGGCCGGAATGCAACCATATTTGCTACATGACTTCCTTACATGGTGAGGGCGAGCGACAGGTACGTTATAGTTGGCTCCGCCAAAAGGGGCCATCTCAAGGGGTCAAAAGGTCACATCTGCTTTTGTAACTACACTGTGAAAGTCACGCTATCGCCCTAGCGCCTATATTTCTTCGCCGATTTCAATATAACTTCACACAAATGTTTCTTATGACAATATCTCGAGCGAGTTCGACATTCAAGGTTGTGGCCTTAAGGTCAAGGTCACTTTGGCTATTTTTAGAAAAACTTTGTCATCGCTCTAGCGCCTCCATTTGTACACCGATTTCAATATAACTTTACACAAATGTTCCTTATGACAATATCTCAGACGAGTTCGACTTTCAAGGTCGTGGCTACAAGGTCAAGGTCACTGTGGCTATTTTTAGAAAAAAACTTTGTCATCGCTCTAGCGCCTATATTTGTTCACGATTTCAATATAACTTTATACAAATGTTTCTCATGACAATATCGCGAGCGAGTTAGACTTTCAAGGTCGTGGCCTCAAGGTCAAGGTCACTGTGGCTATTTTCAAAAACACATTGTTAACGCTCTAGCGCCTATATTTGTCCACCAATTTCAATATAGATTCTCACAAATGTGCCTAATGAAAATATCTAGATCGAATTCGACTTTCAAGATCGTGGTGTCAACGTCAAGGTCACTGTGGCTATTTTTAGAAACACATGTCATCATTCTAGCGCCTATATTTGTCCATCGATTTCAATATTACTTCACACAACTGTTCCTTATAAAAATAGCTCGAGTAAGTTTGGCTTTCAAGGTCGTGGCCTCAAGGTCAAGGTCAATGTGGCTATTTTTTTACAAAAACATTGTAATCGCTCTAGCGCCTACATTTCTTGACCAATTTCAATATAATTTCACACAAATGTTCCTTTTGACAATATCTCGAGTGTGTTTGACTTTCAAGGTCAATGTCACTGTTGCTATTTTTAGAAAAAAAAACTGTTATCGCTCTAGCGCCTACATTTCTTGACCGATTTCAATATAACTTCAAACAAATGTGCCTTATGAAAATATCTCGAGCGAGTTTGACTTTCAAGGCCGTGGCCTCATGGTCAAGGTCACTGTGGCTAATTTTTGAAAAACTTTTTAATCGCTCTTGCGTCTACATTTCTTGTCCGAATTCAATATAATTCACACAAATGTTCCTTTTGACAATATGTCGAGTGTGTTTGATTTCAAGGTCAAGGTCACCTGTGGCTATTTTTAGAAAAGCTTTGTCATCGCTCTAACACCTACACATTTCTTGTCCGATTGCAAGTTAACTTCACACAGTGTTCCTTATGACAATATCTTGAGCGATTCGACTTTCAAGTCAATGTCACTGTGCCTAATTTTAGAAAACCCTTGTCATCGCTCTAGCGCCTTCATTTCTTGTCCGATTGCAATATAACTTCACACAGTGTTCCTTATGACAAAATCTTGAGCGAGTTCGACTTTCAAGGTCAAGGTCACTGTGCCTATTTTAAGAAAACGTTTTTCATCGCACTAGCTCCTACATCTTTTGATTGATTTCAATAAAACTTCACACAAAGCTTCACACTTTTAAAGAAAGCGTTGGGGATATTGTGAACGCCTCCGTCCGTCTGTCCGTCCGTCACGCTATCTTCTTCTTAACCACTAGCCGGAATGCAAACATATTTGCTACATGACTTCCTTACATGGTGAGGGCGAGCGACAGGTACGTTATAGTTGGCTCCGCCAAAAGGGGCCATCTCAAGGGGTCAAAAGGTCACATCTGCTTTTGTAACTACACTGTGAAAGTCACGCTATCGCCCTAGCGCCTATATTTCTTCGCCGATTTCAATATAACTTCACACAAATGTTTCTTATGACAATATCTCGAGCGAGTTCGACATTCAAGGTTGTGGCCTCAAGGTCAAGGTCACTTTGGCTATTTTTAGAAAAACTTTGTCATTGCTCTAGCGCCTCCATTTGTACACCGATTTCAATATAACTTTACACAAATGTTCCTTATGACAATATCTCAGACGAGTTCGACTTTCAAGGTCGTGGCTACAAGGTCAAGGTCACTGTGGCTATTTTTAGAAAAAAACTTTGTCATCGCTCTAGCGCCTATATTTGTCCACCGATTTCAATATAACTTTATACAAATGTTTCTCATGACAATATCGCGAGCGAGTTAGACTTTCAAGGTCGTGGCCTCAAGGTCAAGGTCACTGTGGCTATTTTCAAAAACACATTGTTATCGCTCTAGCGCCTATATTTGTCCACCAATTTCAATATAGATTCTCACAAATGTGCCTAATGAAAATATCTAGAGCGAATTCGACTTTCAAGATCGTGGTGTCAACGTCAAGGTCACTGTGGCTATTTTTAGAAACACATGTCATCATTCTAGCGCCTATATTTGTCCATCGATTTCAATATAACTTCACACAACTGTTCCTTATAAAAATAGCTCGAGTAAGTTTGGCTTTCAAGGTCGTGGCCTCAAGGTCAAGGTCAATGTGGCTATTTTTTTACAAAAAACATTGTAATCGCTCTAGCGCCTACATTTCTTGACCAATTTCAATATAATTTCACACAAATGTTCCTTTTGACAATATCTCGAGTGTGTTTGACTTTCAAGGTCAATGTCACTGTTGCTATTTTTAGAAAAAAAAACTTTGTTATCGCTCTAGCGCCTACATTTCTTGACCGATTTCAATATAACTTCAAACAAATGTGCCTTATGAAAATATCTCGAGCGAGTTTGACTTTCAAGGCCGTGGCCTCATGGTCAAGGTCACTGTGGCTAATTTTTGAAAAACTTTTTAATCGCTCTTGCGTCTACATTTCTTGTCCGAATTCAATATAATTCACACAAATGTTCTTTTTGACAATATGTCGAGTGTGTTTGATTTCAAGGTCAAGGTCACCTGTGGCTATTTTTAGAAAAGCTTTGTCATCGCTCTAACACCTACACATTTCTTGTCCGATTGCAAGTTAACTTCACACAGTGTTCCTTATGACAATATCTTGAGCGATTCGACTTTCAAGTCAATGTCACTGTGCCTAATTTTAGAAAACCCTTGTCATCGCTCTAGCGCCTTCATTTCTTGTCCGATTGCAATATAACTTCACACAGTGTTCCTTATGACAAAATCTTGAGCGAGTTCGACTTTCAAGGTCAAGGTCACTGTGCCTATTTTAAGAAAACGTTTTTCATCGCACTAGCTCCTACATCTTTTGATTGATTTCAATAAAACTTCACACAAAGCTTCACACTTTTAAAGAAAGCGTTGGGGATATTGTGAACGCCTCCGTCCGTCTGTCCGTCCGTCACGCTATCTTCTTCTTAACCACTGGCCGGAATGCAACCATATTTGCTACATGACTTCCTTACATGGTGAGGGCGAGCGACAGGTACGTTATAGTTGGCTCCGCCAAAAGGGGCCATCTCAAGGGGTCAAAAGGTCACATCTGCTTTTGTAACTACACTGTAGAAGTCACGCTATCGCCCTAGCGCCTATATTTCTTCGCCGATTTCAATATAACTTCACACAAATGTTTCTTATGACAATATCTCGAGCGAGTTCGACATTCAAGGTTGTGGCCTCAAGGTCAAGGTCACTTTGGCTATTTTTAGAAAAACTTTGTCATCGCTCTAGCGCCTCCATTTGTACACCGATTTCAATATAACTTTACACAAATGTTTCCTATGACAATATCTCGAGCGAAATCGACTTTCAATGTCGTGGTCTCAAGGTCAAGGTCACTGTGGTTATTTTTAGAAAAAACTATGTCATCGCTCTAGCGCCTATATTTGTCTTGAGCGATCTTGAGCGAGTTCGACTTTCAAGGTCAAGGTCACTGTGCCTATTTTAAGAAAACGTTTGTCATCGCTCTGGCGCCTACATCTTTTGATTGATTTCAATAAAACTTCACACTTTTAAAGAAAGTGTTGGGGGTTATTGTGAACGCCTCCGTCCGTCTGTCCGTCCGTCCGTCACGCTATCTCCTCCTTAACCACTGGCCGGAATGCAACCATATTTGCTACATGACTTCCTTACATGGTGAGTGCGTGCGACAGGGACGTTATAGTTGGCTCCGCTAAAAGGGGTCATCTCAAGGGGTCAAAAGGTCACGTTTGCTATTGTAACTACACTGTAAAAAGTCACGCTATCGACCTAGCGCCTACATTTCTCCACCGATTTCAATATAACGTCACACAAACGTTTCTTATGACAATATCTCGAGCGAGTTCGACATTCAAGGTTGTGGCCTCAAGGTCAAGGTCACTGTGGCTATTTTAAGAAAACTTTGACATCGCTCTAGCGCCTACATTTGTACACAGATTTCAATATAACTTCACACAAATGTTTCCTATGACAATGTCTCAAGCGAATTCGACTTTCAATGTCGTGGTCTCAAGGTCAAAGTCACTGTGGTTATTTTTAGAAAAAAAAACTTTGTCATCGCTCTAGTGCCTACATTTGTCCACCGATTTCAAAAAAACTTCACACAAATGTTCCTTATGAAAATATCTCGAGCAAGTTTGACTTTCAAGGTCGTGGTGTCAAGGTCAAGGTCACTGTGGCTATTTTCAGAAAAACTTTGTCATCGCTCTAGCGCCTATATTTGTCCACCAATTCCAAAATAACTTCACAAAAAAGTTTCTTATGAAAATACCTCAAGCGAATTTGATTTTCAATGTCGTGGCCTCAAGGTCAAGGCCACTGTGGCTATTTTTAGAAAAAAACTTTGTATTCGCTCTTGCGCCTAAATTTCTTGACCAATTTCAATATAATTTCATACAAATGTTCCTTTTGACAATATCTCGAGTGTGTTTGACTTTCAAGGTCAAGGACACTGTGGCTATTTTTAGAAAAACTTTGTTATCGTATTAGCGCCTACATTTCTTGACCGATATAAATAAAACTTCACACAAACGTTCCTTTTGAACATATCTCGAGCGAGTTTGACTTTCAAGGTCGTGGCCTCAAGGTCAAGGTCAATGTGGCTATTTTGACAAAAAATTGTAATCGCTCTAGTGCTTACATGTCTTGACTAATTCCAATATAATTTCACACAAATGTTCCTTTTGACAATATCTCGAGCGAGTTTGGCTTTCAAGGTCGTGGCCTCAAGGTCAAAGTCACTGTGGCTATTTTTTAAAAACTTTGTAATCGCTCTAGCGCCTACATTTCTTGTCCGAGTTCAATATAATTCACACAAATGTTCCTTTTGACAATATGTCGAGTGTGTTTGATTTCGAGGTCAAGGTCACTGTGGCTATTTTTTTGAGAAAAGCTTTTGTCATCGCTCTAGCACCTACATTTCTTGTCAGATTGCTGTATAACTTCACACAAATGTTCCTTATGACAATATCTTGAGCGAGTTCGACTTTCAAGGTCACTGTGCCTATTTTAGAAATACTTTGTCATCGCTCTAGCGCCCACGTTTCTTGTCCGATTTCAATATAATTTCACACAAATGTTCCTTATGACAATATCTTGAGCGAGTTCGCCTTTCAAGGTCAAGTTGACTGTGCCTATTTTAAGTAAAAGTTTGTCATCGCTCCAGCGCCTACATCTTTTGATTGATTTCAATAAAATTTCACACAAATGTTCCTTATGACAATATCTCTAGCGATTTGACTTTCAAGGTCATGACCTCGTGGTCAAAGTCACTGTGCCTATTTTTTTATTTGTAAAAAAAACTTTGTCATCGCTCTAGTGACTACATTTATTGATGGATTTTTATTATCCCCACGCTTTTAAAGAAAGTGTTGGGGGATATTGTGAACGCCTCCGCCCGTCTGTCCCTCCATCCGTCACGCTAACTCCTCCTTAACCACTGGCCGGAATGCAACCATATTTGCTAAATGACTTCCTTACATGGTGAGGGCGTGCGACAGGGACGTTATAGTTGGCTCCGCCAAAAGGGGCCATCTCAAGGGGTCAAAAGGTCACGTCTGCTATTGTAACTACACTGTAAAAAGTCACGCTATCGCCCTAGCGCCTACATTTCACCACCGATTTCAATATAACCACACAAATGTTTCTCATGACAATATCTCGAGCGAGTTCGACATTCAAGGTTGTGGCCTCAAGGTCACTGTGGCTATTTTTAGAAAAAAAAAACAACATTGTCAGCGCCTATATTTGTCCACCGATTTCAAGATAACTTCACACAAATGTTCTTTATGAAAATATCTCGAGCCAGTTTGACTTTCAAGTTTGTGGTATCAAGGTCAAGGTCACTGTGGTCATTTTTAGAACAAAAACTTTGTCATCGCTCTAGCGCCTATATTTGTCCACTGATTTCAATATAACTTCACACAAATGTTCCTTATGAAAATACCTCGAGCAAGTTTGACTTTCAATGTCGTGCTCTCAAGGTCAAGGGCACTGTGGCTATTTTTAGAAAAACTTTGTAATCGCTCTAGCGCCTAAATTTCTTGACCAATTTCAATATAATTCCATACAAATGTTCCTTTTGACAATATCGCGAGTGTGTTTGACTTTCAAGGTCAAGGACACTGTGGCTATTTTAAGAAAAAAACTTTGTTATCGCTCTAGCGCCTACATTTCTTGGCCGATTTCAATATAACTTCACACAAATGTTCCTTATGGAAATATCTCGAGCGAATTTGACTTTCGAGGTCGTGGCCTCAAGGTCAAGGTCACTGTAGCTTTTTTTGAGAAAAATTTGTAATCGCTCTAGTGTTTACATGTCTCGACCAATTTCAATATAATTTCACACAAATGTTCCTTTTGACAATATCTCGAGTGTGTTTGACTTTCAAGCTCAAGGTCACTGTGGCTATTTTTAGAAAAGCTTTGTCATCGCTCTAGCGCCTACATTTCTTGTCCGATTGCAATATAACTTCACACAAATGTTCCTTATGACAATATTTTGAGTGAGTTCGAATTTCAAGGTCAAGGTCACTGTGTCTACTTTTAGAAAAACGTTGTCATCGCTCTAGCGCCTTCATTTCTTGTCAGATTTCAATATAATTTCACACAATTGTTCCTTATGACAATATCTTGAGCGAGTTCGACTTTCAAGGTCAATGTCAATGTGACTATTTTAGAAAAAGTTTGTCATCGCTCTAGCGCCTACATTTTGTATTGATTTCAATATAACTTCACACAAATGTTCCTTATGACAATATCTCGAGCGAGTTGGCTTTCAAGGTCATGACCTCATGGTCGAGGTCACTGTTGCTATTTTGTTTTAAAAAAACTTTGCCATCCCTCTAGTTACTACATTTATTGATGGGTTTTTATTATCCCCACGCTTTTAAAGAAAGCGTTGGGGATATTGTGAACGCCTCCGTCCGTCTGTCTGTCCGTCCGTCACGCCATCTCCTCCTTAACCACTGGCCGGAACGCAACCATATTTGCTGCATGACTTCTTACATGTTGAGGGCGTGCGACAGGGACGTTATAGTTGGCTCCGCCCAAAGGGGCCATCTCAAGGGGTCAAAAGGTCACGTCTGCTATTTGGCAAAAGCGTGGGGATTTGCGATGGTTTACCATCGACTGCTCGCTCTAGTTATATTTTCGATTGAATAAAGATACCTTGAGTGTAGTCATTAGAATCGCCTCGATGAGGCGATTCTAATGAGTACACACAAGATACCTGCGAATCTAATGAGTACACACAAGATACCTTTATAAAGGAGGAAGCAAAACGGCCCTTGATTATCATAAATACACGTTCATGTATATCGATATCTTGAGCTATTTTTTAGAATCGCATATGGACGCAAGAACGTATTCAGAATCTCTTCCGCAGATACAAGATGGTTACTTCAAATCCGAAGTACCAACACTTCGCAATGGCCTGCGCATACTGCTAATTCATATCATTATAAATGACCTTTATACTGCAGTCAGCTAGGACTCATTATTAAAGACACTTATCATGTATTTAACATATATATGGCTAGTGCCCCATAAAAGGTACTTCGACAAACCGTGTAGCCCCAGATCCGTTCAAGGTGTACCACGTTTGGCTAAAACCATGGGACGCTTTGCAAACTGACAACAAATAAAACAACCTTGACATCCCTAAATTTGGAAATGGGTCAGTCGCAAAGCTGTACTTTGACGACTCTATTAATTTTTATATATTTGTGTCAACTACATTTAGAATATCAGTAACATGATCATATAGTCCAGCTGTTATCATATGTCAGAGGATGGACAAGTGATACTCAGGTAATGCGCCGACTCAAGGGAAAACAGTCCTATAGAATCTACTGTTTTATGACTCCTCAAATGCTTATGGTTAGCCGCTGTATAGGACCAGAAAGCTGGAGTTTTACGGGAGGCTTCCCCAAGGTCTCTTATACATAATAGAGTAAAATTCCTCTAGCAAGACCACCTAAAATTAAAACAAAATCTGCTTTTAAAAGCTTATTGAGAATGGTTCAGTTCTTCTTTCTCTGTGTTTTCTACACCCTGTGTCTCCTAATAAGAGACCACCTTTGGGAATGTTCAAAAGTGGTCTTCAGGACCACTTTTGAACAGTCTTAAAGGTGGTGTTCATATAGGAATCTTACTTATATGTCTGCAAGCAGCAGAGACCTTGCTAAGATTGTCCTTATGCGCAGGTTCGCCTGAGCCTTTGCCGTTCGTCTATACGATGAACACCATTTTCCATGCGCTTACTCAAAACGCTTTTTTTTGCCTTTTCAGCACTATCCGAAAAATGGTCTTATAACTACATGTATATGTAATAAAAATGCTTGTTTTGCATAGTGACCTTTCTTCAAAGAATCTGAATTAAAAGAAAATGATATTTAGCAGCGATTTATATATAGCTCACTGTACTATTATGGTTAACTACGTAGAACATATATAGGAGGCTAAACGCTTAGTCCCAAACTCGTCATGAGTGTAAAATAAAAAAAAGTTACTCAAGAAACAGCACGAAGGCCACGCACGCAAGCATACATACACATGGAGTAACTTCTCGTTTCACAGGTCCAGGTGAATGAATGTCATTTAACGTTTCACCAGTGACAATTCTGATTCTGACACGAATGTGCAGCAAAAGTCGAGCTTTTTAGCCATACTAGCCAGTGTCGGTCAATTAGGCATCATCATTCCCAAGTCCCGGAATCAGAATTGTTACTGGTGACAAGTTCAGTGACAGTCATTCGCCAGACGGAATAGGTTAGAATATTCTTGCACACCAGACAAGGAAATCCGTGATTTTACCCTGGGATAGAAATTTATGTTCTGACCCTAGTGTTCCGACCCAGGCAACTAACATAAATGCGCTTCAATTCTATTCAACTGCCGGAACTACTTCCGCACTACTTTTATTTTGTAAACAATATACATGTGCGAGCTGTCAAAACTAACCGGAGGTTTTGTGCAAGAAAAAGAATCCAATATGGGGTTCTGTTGTAGATGGGCGTTTCCAACCCTTGGGATGACCGTGCTGAGCGGAACCTCGGCGTAGCCTCGGTTCCGCTCAGCACGGTCATCCCTCGGGTTGGAAACGCTCATCTACAACAGAACCCCATATCAGATTCTTATATTCCAAAGGAAATTCCAAGCACTGATTGTACTGGTGGGTCGTTTATCTGATTATCTTTTCATGTATATTGGAAAATTGGCGTGAATGGGATCTTAGACCGTTTATTTTTAATCTTTAAGTTCCGGTTCTGTAAGCAATAAGTGTAGACCCGGATCAGACGCCTGGTCAGCGGAAGTCACGTAGACAATAGCTGGTGGGAAGCTTCTGTAGTTGGTAACTGGGTCGATTGATAAACAATGGACCCCAAAATATAAACAGCACAATGATGAATTATAGGGTGACGTTCAACTACCACCGCACGACACATAAGACCAGATGCAGTGTAGTTAAATGAGGCTAAAAAAACGCATGACCTTTGGAAACAAAGAACAGACACACACACGAATGAAAAATACGAATCGAGCTTTCAGAGCCAAATTAGTTACATCAGTGCAATAGTTGAAAGAAAAGCTGAACACCTTTGGCCAGGTCGGGGATCGAACCAGGACCGCCGGATTGGTAAGCAAACATTTTACCACGTCGTTATAAAAGCCGGCTTGTACCGCAAGGCAGTACAAGTGTGCTATATACCTAAACCCTATGACATTCTCCCCCTCCACATTGGAATTCGTCCTCGAATTTCTGGGAGTACCTTATAATCATGTGAAATGCCACTCATTGAATTCTTATGCACAAGTGGGTTATTCACGGTGGGCGCCAAATGTAACAGGTGCAGAAAAATACTGAACACCTTTGGCCCAGCGGGGAATCGAACCCGGGCTGCCGACTTTGTAAGCAAACACTTGTACTCTACCACGTCGCTTTCAAAGCCGGCTTATATCCCAAGGCAGTGCAAGTGTGCTATACTCTTGTGACATATAGTGCATTAATTCTTTATATCTTCAAAACATATAATTATGTAATAAAAATGTCATATTTTTCTTATTTCTGTTCCAAACATAGCTTGAAGGCGATCTTCAGAACCGCCTTACTGAGCCGTTTCTAAAGAGTACCCACAATATATATGATTTGGAGCAGAAATAAGTGTGTACCTCCAATCTATGTTTTGAAACAGAAATAGGAAAAAATAATGCTTTCCCTTGATTTCTCTTTATACTTGTGTTTACCGGAGTGTTTTGTTTGTTTGTTTTGAGGTTTAACGTCCCTGTCAACACAGTATAGGTCATTTGGAGACGCTGCTTCCAATTTTGTGGGACTTTTACCCGACATTGAGATGAAATGACATCTCAAGCCCTGTTGCCCAATGACCACAAAAGTGTTTATAAACATGGACGGTCCGACTCGCACCGCTTTCCTGGGCAGGCTTAGATCCTCTAAGCGGTTTACCAGTACTCGTGTACGGTCGGTTTCAGCTCTGCATGGAAGCATCATGCCGCCCATCTATTTCTTCAATCCCATATGGCCGGGGCGAATTTACAGGAGTGTACACACACTGGTCAATACATACGCACAGGCTGCGTAGCGGTCGCATAGGCTTCGTATTTTGGACGCATAGGCTTCGATGAAAAATGGCGGATGACAGTTCGTCATTGCAGGTAAGAAACTGTTTTTACGTTAAACTAACTGTTGTATTGCATTTCCCGATACTGACATCTGCCTTACGGACCACTTTATTAATATGCGGCTTCGTCTGTTGCAAGAAAAAGTTTGAAAAACGGAATATAGAAAAATAGACCCACAAAGAAATTTGGCAGTCAACACAGATTCACCTGTATTTTCACTTTGATCCGGTCGCCCTATGTAACTACACGTTTTTGGCTGGTGTTCTGGCCGATAAATTGTGAATAACGATAATGAAATCGGAAAGCTAATATGCAACTTTCGTCATATCTTTTGCGAAAAATAAAAATCTTGATATTTCGATACAACGCGCGTAGCTTCGTTACCTATTACAACGCAGAGGCTGCGAACTAAATTTGAAAGCCCTGTATTATGTAGAATAATAGCGAATGCTATTAAATTAATGTCGCGGAATCAGTCAACCAGCGTTAGTTGGTGATGCTAAAGACATTCTGTATCATTTATACCGAAAACATTTTCAGTCTCAGCTATGCAAATACATGTATAACATTTTGAGGCGAATGCACAAAATCTGTCAATTTACAATTATTAACACCACCATTCATAAACTCGACAAGTCCTCGTCTAATCTGTTAAGTATTAAGCCAAATAATGTTTGCACTGTGTGAATTTTTGTCGTGTTTTTTACAAAGCACGTGGCTTCGCAGGTTACAGAGATGGGAAGACGCATTACGAAAACACGCCTATTAAAATACCACTAAAAAAGATAAAAAAATACTTTCAGATAAAACATTCTGATAGTTTTAATATTTCTGCTCAAGACATAGTGTATGGGAACTTGTTACAACCGCCTGGTCCGGGCGGTTTTATCGCTCATCCACAATCTGTATTTCTGAGAGAAATAAGGAAAACAATGTATATCCCTTTAAAGCTCAATATTACTCTATAAAAGTTGGATTTAAGGGGGTCAGAATTATATAGGCATGTTTTCGTGATTCTCCGACTTCTATTTAAATGCTTCAATCGAATACATGCAGCTCCTACAAAACTTCAGCAAAGGTTCATTAATCGCGCCTGCACTGTCTGATCCCAGTCTTCGTTTCCGATAAAATAGAAGCATCTGCTCATTAAACAGTAAACATATAAGCTAATTCTAGCCTTTGTAGGATCAAAGAAGAAAAAAAGACGGTTCTTTATCTCAGATCTATTTTCAATCTCTGTCCTTACATCATAATTTTTTGCTAACCAGACTGTCTTCTTCAACATAGCCTATCAGAATCTGAATTTCATAGTGACTTAGAATATAAATTCAGAAAAATACTTGCTTGCAATGATTTCAGTAACCCATTTCGTGAAATCATTCTTTGATATAATAAGATAACATAGATAAAAAATGTTTTTGCTTTACGGCCCTTTCATAACTCTATGACGGCTCCGGCCCAAAGATTTACTTTTTTAAGAAAGTCTGTCGGCTGGATGCTTACTTATGAAATTAAACTGCTTCCTTTAACCCTTAAACAACAGTTTAAAGCAAAAAGTGAAGACCCTGATAAGACGCTGCGTTTGGCCCTTCAATACATGTAATGTGAGCAAACAGTGAAGACCCTGATTAGATGCCGCGTCTGGACATACACTGTTTGAAAAACCCAATCCATGATCTATAGATTTCCGTATTACCCAACACGCTGAAAAATAAACGCTGCTGTTTTCTATATACAAGTTCCCTGGATTTCCGACCAATCAGTGATAATCACGTGGACTTAAGCACTGTAGAGCTTCTTGCACTTTTTACTTTGTGGCGATTGATAAACAATCGACCCAAAAACTAGTAATCGTCTTTTCAAAAAGTAAACGGGTCATTCATATTTAGCAATTGCAAGTATGCTTTTTATGCGGTATGGTTTGAGATGTCATTTCGTCTCAGTGTCGGGTAAAAGTCCCATAAAGTCGGAAACAATGTCTCAAAAATGACCTGAATGATGTTGTCGGGGACATCAACACAAACAAAAAGGTTCCACTGAGTCATGCGCTGTGACATGAGAGGATTCTCTACCAATAATGAATTGACATACCACCGTTCGTTAGGGATACCAACCTAGGCCGAATTCATCTGGAGCCAAGGGCTAGCTTTGGCTACTTTGGTTGCGGTTTCATTTTCCTATATCAGTTAGGCAAATCCATAAACACCCAATCAAAAATGGAGACTGCTATCTCCATTTTAAGAGTGCTCATGAGTGCGCATGGGTGGAAAACCGGACGAATCAACCGTAAGAAAAACCTGAATTGTAAAATGGCTCCTGTTTATACTGTCTGCTGCATCTTCTTAAAGTTTTTTTCTTTTCTTTCTTTCTTTTTTTTAAATAATATTTTTGGTTATAGGCAAACAGTGTGGACCAAGATCAGACTATAGACTTAGATTGATTCAGGTAACATTTAAAGAAAGCAGCAGATGACTATGCAGACGACAATTGTTGTGATTGACATGTAAGATAGCTATCTTCAGAGCTGCTGCTTCCCTCACTAAATTCCTGATCACAAGTTTCCCTGGATTGAAACATATAAGGCTGAATATCTAAAGTGAAGTCCCCTCAAAGAGTGGCCAGTTCTTGCTTATTTTGCTCCATTTTAAGCTTCAATTTAAACCTCAACATTGCTACATCTGCCTATTCAGTACATTGATGACGTCAGGGCATATCTGTGGTTAATTGGAATTTTCAAGGTCAGTTCTTTAGCAGAGTAAATGGCTGGAGATTACACAGTGATAAAATCCTTATCAGACCACTTAGAAACCTGCAGTATTCAGTGGAAGAAAGGGTTTATTGATGTTTACCTATTTATTGTAACAGATTATCTCTTTCCTTTCTCCTTTAACAGATTTGACGAAGACAGACTTACCAAGTTTATGAACGGTAGTGTACATTGACAGATTTTCTGCATTTATTATATTTCCTTATTTATTCTCAGAAACACAGATTGTGGATACGCGTTAGAACAGCCTGGCCCGGGCGAGCAGAAATATCAAAACTATCAGGATGTTTTATCTGAATGTATTTATGTTTTTAGTGGTATTTTAATAGGGGTGTTTTCGTAATGCGTCTGCCCATCTCTGTAACCTGCACGTCGTAAATTCCTAAGCCACGTGCGTTGTAATAAAACACGACAGAAATTCATACAGTGCAAATATTATTTGGCTTAATACTTAACAGTTTTGGAAGATTTACCAAGTTTATGAATGGTAGTGTAAATAATTGTAACTTGACAGATTTTGGCATTCGAATAATAATAATGTATGTGCATAGCTGAGAATAAAAAAATGTGTTTGGTATAAATGATGCAGAATGTCTTTAGCATCATCAACTAACGCTGGTTGGCTCATTTCTCGATATTGATTTAATATCATTCGTTATTATACTGCATAATTCAGGGCTGTCAAATTTAGTTCGCAGCCTCTGCGTTGTAATAGGTAACGAAGCTACGTTCGTTGTATCGAAATATCATGATTTTTCTTTTTCGCAAAAGATGTGACGAAAGTTGCATGTTAGATTTTCGATTTCATTATCATTATTCACAATTTATCGGCCAGAGCACCAGCCAAAAACGTGTATTTACATAGGGCGACCGGGCCAAAGTGAAACTACAGGTGAATCTGTGTTGACTGCCAAATTTCTTTTGGGGTCTATTTTTCTATATTCCGTTTTTCAAACTTTTTCTTGCAACAGACGAAGCCACACGTTAATAAAGTGGTCCGTAAGGCGGATGTCAGTATTGGGCAACGCTATACAACATTTAGATTGACGTAAAAACCGTTTCTTACCTGCATTAACGAACTGTCATCCGCCATTTTTCATCGAAGCCTTTGCGTCCAAAATACGAAGCCTATGCGACCGCTACGCAGCCTGTGCGTATGTATTGACCAGTGTGGTACAATACACGGACTTGTTAACATGACGCAATTCGAGAATCAAGCTTTCACGACCAGATTTGTTAGTTTGGGCCATCAGGTCAAGTTATAACTTTAATGGCTAACTCCCAAATAGGGCAGAGCGCAAGCCAAGATCTCCATGTTGTATCCCACATCGGCTATAACATTGTAGACATCCCAGTTAGCTACTTGACGCCCACCATATCAATGAGAGGTCCTAATACGAAGTTCCTGGTGTCATATTCGAGAATAATGGTCTATCAGAGATCCATCTTCCCAGACACCATTAAGATATGTAACAGCCGCGTAATGGATAATTTTAATTGCACTGTACATAGTTGTGTATAGTAAATCACTGACAAAATCCCCACAGACAAAATCCCCCGTTTTGTAAAGGCGGACAAAATCCTACCCCGTCATTTGTTTAGGTAGACGAAATCCCCCGGACAAAATCCCTCCCGGACAAACTTCTACCTGCTGTTTATAATGGTGGACGAAATCCCCCCGCCGCCACCACCACCACCACACCTCCACTTGCACAATTATAACACTGAATTTTAAAAAAATGAATCGATTTGTATATATATGTGTCGTTTTGATAACTGCATATTCCAAGTACAGTTACTACAGTTGACACAATACAGAACAGAGAACTAATTCTAACAATGAATAAGAACATTACAAATGAAACAAACATTCTTATTTAGTCATGGCAAAAGAGATTAAAGTCATTCAACTGACTTGATAATGCATGTTCAATTGTGATGATCACCTTTAATTTGCATTAAATCAAAAATGATAAAGAAGTGTTTTAAACATTGTCACATTAATCAAGCATAATTTTCAAAATTGACACATTAACTCAACAAATTAATTCTGTAATCAGCTGCTAATCAAATATTTGTAAGATCAAAATGAAAAGGGAATTAATCGTATCTACTTTTTGATTGGTTTCATAATCAAGTTAACGCATAATTTATATTGAAATTGTCTTAAAAGGATTACTTTAATTAGCAATTAGCAGACAGGAGTCAGCATATTGGCAGCCTAGGGAAAAGAGCAGTACCTACAACTAATCCCAGATGGCGAACTAGGGGTAGCCCCTATGTGCCTATGGCGCCCGGTTACCTTAAAAACAACTGTCAGTCAGTCAGTCAGTCAGTCAGTCAGCAATTAAGACTAAGTAAGGACATCAGTGATAGCTTTTATCTATTCTAACCTTCTTCGTTGGGGGGGGGGGGGGGGGGTCCGACCTGATATACAGCTAGGGGATTATGTCCGGGGGATTTTGTCCGGAGGGATTTTGTCTGCCATTACAAAAGGGAGGATATTATATCCGGGTGGGGGGGGGGGTTCCGGTGGGTGGGTTGAGGTATGTCCTGATACCGTGCTTCACGTTTGAATGTTCCTGCACCACTTGTGGGTAAGTACGAGAATACGCCTCACGTATGAAGTGCTTAAGATACCCTGTGATTATATGGCCTTTATACGGAATATCTTAATTGAAAGAAGAAGAAGGTTCAGAGGATAGTGGAGCTAAGTTTACCTTCGGGTGAGTGCTAGAAGGCTAACAACATGTACCACAGGTCCTGGTGAATGAATATCACCAAACTCCCTGATATTGTGACCCATCGGGCTTCGACGGACCTTCAGAATACAATGTAGACCGAGGGGTCATCATTGCTGAGGAGTATGGAGTCACAGTTTCATCGCAACGTCTCCAAAATGACCTTTACAGTGTTGACGGGGACGTTAAATCTCAAATCAAACAAAACAAAATCATCACAGTCACAGCAAGTGGGCCGGGTCCCGAACCGTGGTCCGGATTTAATCTTTCGGTGTTTCGTTCGACCTTATTGATCTCGCGAGATCAAGGTGGGCGGAAGACGTCAATTTTAATGGTGGATACAGACCGAACTGTCACAGAAATATTTTGTTTTTATACCGACAGACGAAACTCATTTAACTATGGCATGAACCAAGTTGCCAGGCTTCAGAACAAAGCATAAAGATGTCGGCCAACGAGCTGTATACTAAGGTGAGCTTTGTGGTTTGGTAAAAAAATGAGAAAATCCAAAAAAAAAAAAAAAAATAAAAAAAATATGATGATTGAATTTCTATTTGTAGAAAATGTCATTGACACTGACTGTTGCACTAAAATAGCTGTTACTTAGCAAAAATCTGCCTTTAACTAATAGAGTCGATCCCCGGCAGCGGCGATAAAATTTCGGTGTCCGAACACGCTCCATTGGCATCATTTGCAGGGATGAATGTCATTAAGTGCACCGTCCTTCGGATCGGGACGTTAACTGGAGGCCCCCTGTGCAGGGAGAACCATCCCCTGTGCAGGTTAAAGATCCCTACCGTAATAACATGATTACTGTGTAGGCTTTCATCCTGCAAAACTGGAGTGTATGTAATATACACCTGCGGTAATGGTCAAATGTGACCGACGCAGTATCAGAAGATAGATAGATAGATAGATAGAGTCGGCCGCTTTAAACTTAGACTTCATTTGTTCATTGACATGATGTGTCACCAGTAGCTGTTCTGATTCTGATAATGTTTCATTTTTTTTGTATTTATTGACTATTGTGTTACAATGTGGTAGGTTTACAGGGCATATTTCGGACCCAAGCTCATTTAGATCCTGAGTGATTTCAGCTGCATTGTTTCGGACTTGGTTAGGGTTAGGCCCAGTTTTGGGGGTGGGTGTTTCTGCCTAAATCTGTGGGTCATTTCAACTGATATTTTTATTCTAACTCTTTCAAAGCATTACTTTATGTTGCATATCAGATCAGCATTATGCATCTAGCCATCCTTGCTTGTTGCTCTTTTAATAATGCAGAAGTGAAGGAGTGCTCAAATATGAGAAAGGTGAAAACTGATCAAACTGCACATAAGGTAAAGTTTGTAATGTTTCCCCCCCTCCTTTTAGCATTGCACAGCACCATGCCCTTTTCAGATAGAGTAAATGTTGCCCTACAGTTTGGTACAGAAATCACTGAAATTAAACCAAAAAATTACAAAGTTATGCCTGTTTAGATGAAGACTATTTCAGACCTTTTTTGGCAATAAATTATTGCCTATTTGACAGTCCCTATTTATGGTTGACTGCTAATCCCCCTGTTTATTGTACTTAATTAACTGACTTTAAGAAGTCATAACAGTGTTTTGATAACAAGTGTAAGTGATACCAATTAAACAAAGTGTGAAAGTGTGCCAAGTCAGTGTTTGTATGTATTAGAGAATGGGAGCTGTGGCCCAAATCAGGGACCATTTAGCAAAGCTCATTGTTGGTCCATTATTTGAATTTGTTTCCTTGAGATTTTGAAAGAAAATTATAGACTTATTAAGAAAAATTTTTGTCTGGAAGAATATTTTACAAAATTTCCGATAAGAATGTATATGCCAATATTACAGTTTCGCACCAGCAACCATAAATTACCAGTTGAAATTGGTAGGTGGCGGAACATTCCTCATAATCAAAGAGTTTGTTCTAAATGCTCAAAACAGTCTCTGGGCGATGAGTTCCATTATCTACTGGAGTGTGATTTTTATGAAAGGGCAAGGAACCAATACATTTCACGATATTATTATCAACACCCTAGCGTCTTAAAATTTAAAATTTAATGAACTAATGAATAATCTAAATCCGAAAATATTTAAAAATCTTAGTATGTTCTTACGAAAAATAATTGCAGACTTTGATGAAGACTACAAAATGCAGTTCACTACTAGATGGCATTCCTAGTTTGACAAATAAAATATGCGTTAATAACTTAAACAATTAATTCATTACTACTTACCAAATAATAGAGCACTGTATCCGTATTTTGCATAACCATCAATGAGTAAATCCGTATCACAATATACACTGAAATTATATCCAAAATCACTACACAATCATTCATACATATATAGTGAAGTTCTGAATGAAACTTTTGAATTGTTGAATGAAATCACTGACAGGATAAAGTGTGAAGGAGGGGGACTTTCTGGGGACACTGTCCAAATATATAGCGGGGCCCGGACGTGATTATACATCCGGACGCAGGGCCCAAGCTAGCCCAAAAAATTTGGGAGAAGTGACTTCTCCCTCCTGGGAAAATAGGGAGAAGTTTGCTGGGTCTAGGGAGAAGTGGGTGCGACTTAACGCCGAACAACAACCATGTAATGAGTTCTCCTGTAAACCCCTATTTGGAGAGTGTGTTTTATAGGGGTATCAATCAATTCCACTATTGAGACCACCTGAAATGAAGACTAATTCTGCTTTAAAAAGCTTATTTGGTTGGCTGCAGTTATTCTTTCTGTTTTCTGCATACAGTGACCCCTGATCAGAGACCACTTTTGGGACTGTTCAAAAGTGGTCTTAAAGACCACTTTTGAACTGTCCCAAAGGTGGTCTTAATATAGTAATTTTACTATATTTGGGCAAGCTGTAACATTTGTTATATCCAACCATGTTATAATGAAAGGTGTTATAAAGTAAAGAGGTTTCTATGTAATAGATCAGTTCACTGAGTACCTGTCACAATTGTAATTTGAAACAAGGGGGAACAACCTCGCTAGATGAAAATCAGTTGTTATTTTTTATGAATTTGGATAATTACTGAGTAACTGAATATTTACCGGCAAGTAATAATTATTTTCACTAACAAAATAAAAAATTGCTACCTACTTTTGTTGTTGTCCATAAAAAAAATGAAAACGATTGATGGATTCAAAAGTAATGTACAAACAAATCAATGGCAAATAAACCATCTATATTTAAAATTTATTAAATCCTAATGCAGTGTCAAAGTTACCGGTCACATTAATCTTATTACTGTATACAACAGTACTTAACAAAGTACGTCCGCACCCGGACTTTGGCACGAGCTAACGGTACAAATATACCTGTATAAGTTACATAATCTTGTGTAATCTTAATTGGCTCTTAATGCAATAAAAACTTTGTGCAATCAACCGAGATAGATTTATGACAGTACAAGACTACTAAGCGTGTTGCAAGTGGCTCGAGCTGCATGAGCTAACGGTTAGAATTAAATTACATAACAGTACCAAACTGCAACTGGGACGAAGTGCAGAATAAACAGTTAGCTTACTGAGATTTCTGACACTGGTGGATCGAAGGATTATCGTCACCTTGTCAGTTTACCGTTACTGTTCACAAGGAAGACACAAAAAACGGGCGAAATTTCAGGGCGAAGTTTTTTTCGCTTTCATCGCCAAAGTCGGCGAAGTGAGCCCCAACAGGGCGACTTCTTCGCCTGAGTCGCCCTCTAGCTTGAGCCCTGCGGACGGACGTGGTCGCGTCTGTTGATCTTGTTTCCGACGAGAGCCCCATCCCTACCCACTCCCCCACCCTTCATTTAATGATCTGGTCGAAACTCCGGAATATTGTATGTTGATTTATCCAAAATTTTACACTACATGTAGTTCTAAGTGTTTACCAATTTACTATCAATTATCATCAATGACAACTTTTCTGAATGACAATCCGAAAGCACGTGATATTTACTACACATAAATGTTGTTCATTGACCATGACAAACCGGTGTAACAGTTTATCTTTACCCCCTGGGTAGCTTTACCCCCGGGGGTAAAGATATCCCGGGATATCAACGGGCCTCCGTGGCCTAGTGGATAAGAGCGCTGACTCTTAGTCATTAGGTCTCTCACCGCCGTAGGTTCGAGCCTCGCTCGGGCCACGTGTGAGACGCCAAGTTCTGCAACGGAAGGTCAGGTGGTTTTTCTCCGGGTTCTCCGGTTTTCGCCCACCTCTGATTAACGATCGGCTTGATATGAGTGAAATAATCTTGAAAGGGCTGTAAAACCCAAATAAAAAAAAAAAAAATCCCGGGATATCTTTACCCCCACCCTGGATATCTTCACCCCCGGGGGTAAAGCTAAACTGGCTAGGATATCTTTACCCCCACCCTAACTTTTGGGTATAAACTATTTTTTTAATGCCCAATTTCTTCTTATATGTAAGTGAAGCAAGATAGTGGACTTGATGTTTCACTTTTTTTTTCGTTTCAATCATGACTCGGACTAATAGGACTACCCTTAGTAAGAAATATGACCATATTATAGAGGCAAATGATTATTAACAAACTTCTTTTTTGTATATTTTCTTATTCAAAATGTTGCTTATGACAATCTTTCATAATTTTGCATTATCCCTGTCAGTCGTGAAATGGGTGGTGGTGGTGAGTGGAAAGGCGGGGGTAAAGATATCCTGGCTGGGATATCTTTACCCCCGGGGGTAAAGCTAAACTGGCCAGGATATCTTTACCCCCAACCCAACTTTTGGGTATAAAGTATTTTGTAAATGCCCAATTTCTACTTATATGTAAGAGAAGCAAGATAGTGGACTCGATGTTTCACTTGAACATTTTTCGTTTCAATTGTGACTCGGACTTATAGAACTACCCTTAGAAAGAAATATGACCATATTATAGAGGCAAATTATTATTTAATATCTTCTTTTTGTATATTTTCTTATTCAAATGTCCCTTATGACAATCTTTCATAATTTTGCATTATCCCCGTCAGTTGTGAAATGGGTGGTGGTGGTGAGTGGAAAGGCGAGGGTAAAGATATCCCGGCCGGGATATCTTTACCCCCGGGGGTAAAGCTAAACTGGCCCGGATATCTTTACCCCCACCCCAACTTTTGGGTATAAACTATTTTCTAAGAGGGTTAAGAAAATAGTTTATACCCAAAAGTTGGGGTGGGGGTAAAGATATCCTGGCCAGTTTAGCTTTACCCCCGGGGGTAAAGATATCCTGGCCAGTTTAGCTTTACCCCCTGGGGTGAAGATATCCAGGGTGGGGGTAAAGATATCCCGGGATATCCTGACCCCCGGGGGTAAAGCTACCCCTGAGTAACTTTACCCCCGGGGGTAAAGCTACCCAGGGGTCAAGATAAACTGGGACACCGGTTTTTCGCCAGCCAGGTGACAAAGAATAATATTGAGTCCAGCCTACCCTATTTTTATAACGGTACATGATCGCGATTAACAATCATTTTATTTAACCCATTTTGCCCCGCAGCGGGTACCTTGGCCGGCCCAGATCGGGCGCCGCAAAAGTGGCGTCTGATCGGGGCCTACATTGTTTGCGAAAAGTTCGGCTGTTTTCGAACTAAATTTTCATGATAACACAACCGGTGGGCCCCAGTCGTGTATGAGGAGGTGTATTGGTGCAAGGGGGTTAAGTAGTTTAGCCCTGAAAAGATGTTAAATTGGGCAAGAGTCAATTTGAGGCCTGGCTCGAAAATTAAATTTCTTGGCGTGTTGGCAAACAAACAAACCAAAAAAAAAAAAAAAATATAATAAAATAAATAAATAAGAAACGAAAGGCTGTAGCTCCAGTCCTTGACATGTACGCCTTTTGCATTTCATTTTCGGCACAAGGCTACGGTCAAGGAAATCGCACTGTGAAGCTCAAAGTAAACGGGCAGTCACCCCTCCTGCCGACATGACTTGTCCTACAAGTGTCGGCATACATTCAGGGGGAGTGTAACCCTCTTGAGCGGAAAGAGATATAGACATGTACATTTAGTTTATGCATCGAAATTGTTGAAATATATATGTATAGACGAATTTTTACAGTATGTTACGATAACAAGCCTTTGCAATATAGTGCTTTTTTTCATATCTTCAAAATTGCCACTTTTCTGATGAAAAATCCAATTCAGTTTCCTTATTATACCGCAATCATGGGTTGTGGGTGCTCGTTGGAACATGGTACGGTTCTAGCGGGTACCCACAGCCCCTGTCTTGGTCAGAAATGGGACAATTATAATATACCCCCCCTGAAATGGGGTTCAGGGGGTGTTCAATTCACGGACTTGTTCACGTGATGTATATATAATTATATACATGTTCCTCCTAGGATTTGCGTAACTGGTTCATTACAGTAAGCAACCTCTGAAAATGATTAAAAAAAAATAAAAACACGGAAACGACGCACGATGTTTGAATGGGGTCGAAGTGTCGATTTGGCGTCTTGCCGCCGAGTCGATGGTGATGACCTCTGTTCAGGCATTGTGTGTGTAACCCAATTTCTTTTGCAGAGGATTTGTACTTTGGCGTCACGTTGTATTTGCTATGTTCTGTTGCTAGGGACTAATGCCACCTGCTTGTGGCCTGTTGCACTTTCATGAATAAAGGATTCGTATCGTATCGTATTGCTCTATTTTGGCTAAGAATCTCACCTTAATTTGTCAAATGGGAAGGAAAAATCTCAGGCAAAAAGGTAGTTTGGTTATGAACTGTTAAGAAGGGGAATGGGAACACCTGGCAGATTTTTTCCACCATTTTTCAAAGGGAGATCACTGTTGGGACCTTCTGTTTGCTTTTAGCTTTTATATAGACGGTATCCAATGTTTTGACACGTGACCTTGTTTACATTTCACTGCGCATGCGCCAATTACCTCCCCTGTCAAGATACTCTTTTATCTGGTTGGCAAAACATGACTGTTGCCGTACAGTGTCAATGAGAATTTCGAATATTTTTCGTGTGATTAAACTCATTGCTTTCCCAAAAAATTAACTGATCCTTGTCAGTTTGTGTTTTTGAAGTAATAAATGATATAGAACCAGTCTCTTCTGACATTTTATCGCACATTTTGTTGCCTAAGAAGCGTTATAAAACTACCCACCATCATGCCAAAACTTAGTCGATGCACTTTATTTAACGAATGGAAATAAGATGTGTATTTTCTATCCAATTTTATACGAAAAAGAAGCAGTTTAATGTCAAAAATGGTTTGTGGCAAACACTTTTGATAGAAAGACGATTTAACAAAGGTTATTACAGAAAATAATTCGTGCTACATCAACAGTAGAGTATGGAAGCGGAAGTTTTTTTGCCCACCAGATTAAACAAGGCTAATGACCTTTGACCTTGTGTGACGTAGACTTTGGATGTGTCTATAAGCCCTGTCCTTATTGATGAAAAAGGGGTCTACTCTTAAAGGAAGAATTTGCTCCTCGGATCCAATGCAAGGTCTACTTGACACAAGGTCAAAGGTCATTATTCTAATTTTATCTGGTGGGCAAAAAACTTCCATTCCATACTCTACCGTTGATGTAGCACAAATTGTTTTCTGTAAAATTACTATTGTTAAATCGTCATTCTATAAAAACTGTTTGCCACAAACCATTTTGGACATTAAACTGCTTCTTTTTTGAATAAATTAGGATTGAAAATATATGTGCTTTAATCTTATTTCAGTTCGACTACATTTTGGTATGATGGTGGGTAGTTTTATAATGCTTTTAGGCAGCAAAATGTGCTATAAAATGTGAGACTGGTTCAATATCATTTTAATATTTCAAAACACAAAATGACAAGAATCAGTTAAATTTTTGTACATAAGAAAGTAGTTTGATTACATGGTAAATATTCGAAATTCTCATTGACGCTATAGGGCAACAGTCATGTTTTGCCAACTAGATAAAAAAGGTACTCTGCAGGGGAGGTAATTGGCACATGTGCAGTAAAATGTACGCAAAGTCAAATGTCAAAACATTGGATCCGTCTGTTATATCTGAGATTAGTTACGTGTTTGATATATCTCCAGTAACAATTCTAAATGCCCCTTTCATGGAGCAGCTACCGGCCCCGATAGCTCAGTTGGTAGAGTGTCCGCACTGGGGAACGGGAGGTCACGGGTTCAATCCCGGGCTGCGACATACCAAAGTCGTTTACAATGGTACTAACAGCTCCTCGCTTGGCACTCAGATTTATGGGGTAGAGCTAGGACTGGTCGACCCAGTGTCAGGATAATGCAACTGGGTGTGGTATCATGAAATGTGTCTGGGACACGATACTTCAGTGAGGCAGCACCATAAAAGTGAGCATTGAGCTCCCTGTCGCATCCAGACACCATCGTGATATGCCTGAAAAATTGTTGAAAGCGACGTTAAACCCGAATTCACACACACACACTCAATGTCACTCATGGAGCAGCTTGGAAACATCAAGTGTTTTACATCACTTCAACACGTGATACCATTGCAGTACACAACATTGGGTGAAATGGGGTTGTCACTATTTTCCTTATTTTCCCTTGAAATCATCGATTGTGGGGACCCGATAGAACCACCCTGATGGGGTTGTTCTAACCAGCTTCCACAATCTATACTTCAAGCAGAAATGAGGAAACCATGAAAAAATTTGATGCCAGCTATACATGTATGAAAGAGACCTACAGATGCTACCTAATAATTTACATGCACAGCACTGTCCAAATTAGTTTATTAGTTTTGCAGAAATGTGTGAAATACCATATAAATCCTAAAACTGTGGACACCTTGAGGACTTTAACAAATTTGTTTCACAATTCAGCAAGGAGTCCAAAAGGTGCAGGCTGTATGGTGAATAGCGTAGACCCTGATCAGACTGCTCCTTTAGGAGCAGTCTTATCTGGGGCTGCACTGTTTGCCTAGGCCTATCTGTGACCTGTTCAATCATCGTCATCATCAACAGATTTTTTATTAACGTGCAGATACAGGGGCAACGTCCACATAAGTGTGCCCCCTTCCAGTTAGCTGGCTTGCTGCATGCATGTCAGATTTTACACCAGATCTCCAGGCCTGTCTATCATGAGGATCGGTAGCAGAGAGCTCCCATTCTCTGCAATCTCTTTCTGTCAGCTGCTTCCAGGTCATCTTCGGTCTTCCAGGCCCCCAGATTCCACCTACCTGTATGTCACAGGCAGTCTTGACTGCACCGTTGGAGCGTTCCACGTGTCCATATCAGCAGAGCCTTCTCTCTTTCAGGATGAGGTCCAGGTCCTCAATGCCAAGACGCTCAAGTAACTCACTGGACCTGATGGTGACAGTGTCCTGTGGCTTGACATTGTAGATCTGTCTGATCATTGCCCTGCCATTCCGCTGAAGACATTGGAGGTTTGGCTTTGTCAATGGCCATGTCTCACTGGCATGGAGCATTGCGCTCCACACACAAGAGCTGTACACACAGCCGTGTGTCTTGAACAAGAGGAGGTGGGAAGAGAGAACTGGAAGTAACTCCTTGAATTTTTTCCATGCTGTTTTCACACAAGGTCGCAACCACCCCTGCTGAGAGCATATCACCTAGGTAGCAAAAGGAAGCTACAACCTCCAACTTGTCGGATCCGACTTGGACTTCCTTCTGTGGTCTGCCATATAAGGGTCGTGCAGTTCCTTGGCACCTGTAATCAGGGTCCTCTATCAAGGGCTTGAGCCAACTGCATTTCTTGTGCACCCAGAACTTGCACCCATTACAAAAAATACTGTTGCTGCCCACTACAGCCCATGGGAACTGGCCTGTACTCTGCAGGAGGTTCAGACCTGAACCACAGATCATGATCTTTGTCTTTCCTGCATTCACTCTCAGCCCTTTTGTCTCCATTGCGTCTTTCCAAGTGAAGAGCCTCCTGACACATTCCTCAAGGGATTCAGCTATGATGACAAGGTCATCAGCATACAAGCCCTCTCAGGGGACTCCAGAGCGGAACTCACATGACAAGGCTTCAAGCACAATGAAGAAAAGCAGTGGGCTGAGAACAGAGCCTTGATGAACACCCACCTTAACTTCGAATTCGTCACTGTAACCATCACCAACATGGACACGGATAATTAGCATACATCCCTTGGAACAGTCGCACAATGCAGTCGTCCACTCCAAGTTTTCTTAGTGCCCACCAGATGACTTTCCGAGGCACTTGATCAAATGCCTTCTCCAGGTCTACAAAAGCCATGTAGAGTCTCCTGTTGGCCGCCAGATACTTCTCTTGCAGCTGCCGTCCAACAAAAATTGCATCTGTTGTGCCTCTTCCTGGGACGAAGCCAAACTGGGAATGGTCAATGGACACCAACTGCCTAATGAGGCCATCCACAATCCCCTCCATGACTTTCATGGCCTGTTCTGTCAGCTTGAGACCACGTTAGTTGGCTCTTTCCAATGCCTTGCCCTTGCAGAGACAGACAATGAAACTCTGTTCCCAGTCAGGGTGTACCTTTCCCAATACTTAGCTCCATTAACCCTTGTCCTGCTGAGCCCGGATATGCCTTATCTTTGAAACAATGTAGATCCAGATCAGATGGCTTTTGAAGAAGCCATCTGATCAGGATCTTCGTTGTTTGCCATCCAGTTTATGAATTTGTTGCAATGATTTGCATCAAGTAATCTGATTGGCTGATAATCAGTAGTGGGTGTGACATATTTAAATATTCAGCAGGACAAGGTTTAAGGCATTCTCAGAATGACTCTTGATGCACAACTAAAATGTCAGTTGAGAGGCTCTGAACTGTCCCCTTAAACATTGATTCATAGGCAGATACATGTAATCTGATACAGCTGTATAAAATAGAGAGAGAGGCTGAAATACAATATCATTACAGGCAAAAAATTGCTTCACATGGGAACCTTATATCACTGTTATATTAATCTTGGGAGGTACTTTGTCCACCTGCTTTAATTGTAACTTAACAACATTATATATAAACTATAGTAGTTTGTCAAAATAGTGGTGGTAGAATTGGTCCCTTTAGCAGAAAAATGTTAAAACAACTTATTTAAGCAATAATTGTATAAGTCTTGAGGCTAATTCCTTTATGATAAGTTGCCTGAGCTTCTCTTTACTGCTCTTGTCTTTGTTAAGATTGAGTGTTTTGGGTTTAATCACATGTCAACACTTGTGGGCCATTTTGTGTTGTCTCCCAGAGAAAGGGAGAAAAGAGATAGAAGAGGGGATGACAGTGAGCAGAAAGAGGAAAATGAAAGTGCAGAAACGGAAAGAATAACAACCCCCAACCCACCCCACACCCACCTCTACCCTTACCTGCTGCAAACTGTAAGCCAATATCAGTTGGATGCCCCAGTGACGCAAAATATACACCACCTTTGCCTCACCCAACCACACCCAGCTTTTGTTGAGAATAAAAAATGTTATCGCCACAAAAGCATGACAGAATCCATGATAATGTTCATTTTGCAATCCAGCTTTTCACATTCAGGGGGCAGGGCAAAAGAAAAAAAAATAACTCATTGTGTCACTTCTGGAAACCTTTTTGTGAGTGGATAGGTTCTGCAGGTTTGCAGTTTTAAGGTCAGTTGTTTGTCAGTCTACCCAAAGCTACTAGGTGCAGTAGCTTTATGTTGCTGATGTCCACATGACTATTACTTAGGGGATAACTGTACTGAAAATTGTCATTTGGGGATGTAAATCGGAGGTTTTACGGTCGGAAATTTCGTTTTACGTTAGCGGAGCCGTAAAACGTAATTTGCGACCGTAAAACCGACGATTTACCTCCCCAAATGACAATTTTCAATACAGTTATCCCCATTCTAATGCACTTATTCGATTGTTAAGTTAAAAATTGTACTATTTTGCACAAGCCGACAAGCGCGGTGAGCTGCGTAAAACCAAATGCCAGCCAATGAAAAGCGACGTTATGTGATGACGTCGGGTTTCCGACAGTATATCGCAGAATATACTGTCGCTAATTTTTGACGTTATCCAATCAGACGTCGCGTTACATACGCAAGTGCATTAGAATGTTTGTTTGATTTGAGGTTAAACTTCCCCATCAACACTGTATAGCTCATTTTAGAGACATTGCTTTCAGTTTTGTGGGACTTGAACTGTTGATGGCGACTTTGAGATGAAATGACATCTCAAGCCCTGTCACCCAATGAAACCAAAAGGGTTTATAAGAATGGACGGTCCAACTTGCACAGTTTTGCCTGTGTAGGCTTAGATCCTTCAAGCGGTTTACCGGTACTCGTGTGCGGTCGCTTTCAGCTCTGCGTGGAAGCATTATGCAGCCCATCTATTCTTCAAGCCCAGATGGGCGGGGGCCGCATGACTTTTACTGATTTGTACGAAGTGCAGGTAATAGGTCCACCCATTGGGGCTTGGAGAAATATATTGGGATGCATGGTGCTTTCAGGCAGAGCTGAAACTGTCAAGCATTTTAGTAGCACTGTACTGGCAGGGTCCGAAATTAAGCTCGCATTTACGCTAAATGCTTTGTACAAGAAAATTTTTGCGAATGCAAAAAATGTCCATTCGGCGGTAAAAAAACAAAATGATAATACAGACGACAATAATATGTCGGGAGATGTGTCGCCAGTGCGATGTATCAGAGGCCAATAATGGCCGCCGAACCCGTCAAATTTCACTGACAGTTATCACCTTTGATTATTTGTTTCTCATTTGTCCCATTATACTTAACATTAAAATTATTAAAGTATGAAAGACAAATGATTATATTATATCAAAACAATTTTCTTTTTTTGAAAATATCAAAATTACATGGAGAAATTTTGTGTTCAAAATGACCAATTTTGCATTATTGTCTGAAAGGAAGCTTGCCGGTTGCTTGACAGTTTACAAAGAGAGACAACTCTGACTGACTGCAGACAGCGACCACATATTACGCACAATAACGTTCAAGGCAATCAATAAAATACATAAGCCAGGACACACAAAAAAAAAAGCTTTGATCTTCGGCAGAAAATAAATTTCTGCCCTTAATAAAGGGGTTTTGAAAAAAATTGCATTGATTTTCATTTTAGCTAGTTGATACTTTTTGTAACAAGCTAAAGTTTGCTTGTGGCAAAAATATTTAAGTTCGGACCCTGACTGGTAAACAGCTTAGGAGAAATATATAAAAAGACACCCAGGAAAAGTCACAATCAAAGATTACAGCCTATCAATGGCATAGCCCCAAAGGGTATCAACAGTTATCACAACTTCATAATAACTAAGTTTGTTAAAACACGGTTTTGCATGTAACACGGTTTCAAGATGGATCTCAAAAATGTATAGATTATATGGGCCCCGTCAAGCGATTTTGGTACTTATCGCCTATGCGAGCATTGAAGGTTCAGGCGAGCCTGCGCAACCGCGCAGTCTCGCCAGAACCTTCGCTGCTCGCTCATACAAGCAGTGAATCAAGAGGAACCTTCAGAAAGAAAGCCATATCCCTGGCCCCTCTGAATGGCTGGACATGCGCAGTTACAATGTGTCATAACGGAATGCTCGACACAAATTCGCTTGGCTGGCTCATATAGAAAAATGACCATAAATGGTCATTTTAGTCGCGCTTACTATTAGCATGGCGCAACATAGGGTTACATTGTCCATCATTTCATTCGTTCGTCCGCCCATCCATATTTGACCTTGACCTACATTTCATGGTTCACTGACTTTGTAAAATATTGCGACCACCCTAGCGTTCACCCTAATGCTCAAGTTTATTTCTCAAGAACTAGAAGAGCTTCATTAATGACACTTGGTACAAACTTGTATCTGGGGATGACAAGTTAAATGCAATCATCCATATTAATATTCCATATTTGACCTTTACCTACATTTTATGGTTCACCGACTTTGAAAAATATTGCGACCACCCTAGCGTTCATCAAAATGGTCAAGTTAATTTCTCAAGAACTATAAGAGCTTCATTAATGATACTTGGTACAAACTTGTATCTGGGGATGGTGAGTTAAATGTAATCATCCATATTTGACTTGACCTACATTTTATGGTTCTTTCACTTTGTAAAATTTTGCGACCACCATAGCGTTCACCCAAATGGTCAAGTTAATTTCTCAAGAACTATAAGAGCTTCATTAATGATACTTGGTACAAACTTGTATCTGGAGATGGAAACTTAAATGTAAGCATCCATATTTGACCTTGACATACATTGTATGGTTCACTGACTTTGTAAAATATTGCAACCACCCTAGCATTCACCCTAATTGTCAAGTTAATTTCTCAAGAACTATAAGAGATTCATTAATGGTACTTGGTACAAACTTGTCAGAGCTCGCACTAGGATTTTGAAAACCGGATTCCAGGAATCCTTCCTTGCAAAAGTTGGATTCACAGGTAAAAAGGTGGATTCACAGGTAAAAAGTTGGATTCACAGGTTAAAAGTTGGATTCCCACATAGAAAGTTGGAGTTCTGATCTTGATTGCGCATAAACATAGACAAAAATTTCTTATTATCAGGCTACACATCCGAGTAACTGACGTGTAGATTGTGGGTACTAGTTAGAACTATTTCACTGATGTGTCTAAGAGGCAGCCACAATCTGATGTTTTGTAGAAATATTAGGAAAATAATGTATACCCCAGTAAAACCCACTCTCTCCCCCCCTGCCCCCACCCCCACATCCCTCCAAAAAAAACCATGCACTTGCTTTGATTTATTCTCACACTTCTAGCCAAATAATGCCACATCATAAAAATCATGTTGTGTTAGGATAACTGCAGATAAGGATAACTGCAGATATAATGTAAACCCAGATCAGAAAAGAAGCATTCTATACAGCCATGTTTGTGCTTTCAAATTCAGACTTACATGCACATGACACTAGCTCATAATTTTGTGAACAAGTACGTAGGGGAAGCATCCTAACTAAGTCTGACCGCCTGTAATTGTTAAAATGAATTCATCAATTATATCGTCTTAGCCGTAACCCTGGTTTAACTAAATGTGATATTTTACCGACTAATGATAATCCGTTGATGGTTCATGCTTACATCAATCAGCAAACTAATTAATTGTAATCCGTAATTACACAGGGATTAGAGTGGCAAGATTAAAAAGGTACAATCATTTTTAACATGTTCCGCTAACCGACCACTTGCAAAAATACCTGTTAATATGTGGCATGTGTGCTTTCAACAGAAAAAGCGGCGCCACATTTGATCTTTTACTGGTATTACGTACTTCTGTAATTTTGGATGCATGCCGCAATAAAAACATGCGTACATAAAAATCGGCGATAGCGATTTTTACGCGTACAATGACAAAAAGTTGGCGTAAAATACGCAGAATCGTGCGTTTCCGAGAGCTCTGCTTGTATCTGGAGATGGAAGCTAAAATGTAAGCATCCATATTTTAACCTTGACATACATTGTATGGTTCACTGACTTTGTAAAATATTGCAACCACCCTAGCGTTCACCCCAATGGTTAAGTTAATTCCTCAAGAATTATTAAAGCTTAATTAATGATACTGAGTACAAGCTTGCATTTAAGCTTGAATCTGGGGATGGCAATGTAAATGCAAGCATCCACATTTGACCTTGACCTAAATTGTATGGTTCACTGACTTTTTAAAATATTGCGACCACCCTAGCGTTCACCCAAATGGTCAAGTTAATTTCTCAAGAACTATAAGAGCTTCATTAATGATACAAATTTGTATCTGGAGATGGAAACTTAAATGTAAGCATCCATATTTGACCTTGACCTACATTTTATGGTTCACTATCTTTGTTAAATATTGCAACCACCCTAGCGTTCACCCTAATGGTTAAGTTCATTTCTCAAGATTATTACAGCTTAATTAATGATACTTAGTACAAGGTTGCATTTAAGAATGACAACTTTTATGCATGCATCTATGTTTGACCTTGGCCTAGATGTCATGGTTTGGTGACTTTTCGCCCCCACAGCCTTTTGGGGGAATTCTTGTTCTATAAAATCTATACTTTTTTGTTTGGATATAACACAGTTGTATAACTAACACAGTTTCTGGTTTGGACCTCAACAGTAGTGTAATTAAGAGGTTGTGTTGTATTCGTTATCTTATTTCTGCAAGAAAATGTATGTTGAGGCGCTTCTAATGAAATCCATAACAAAGAGGGTAGGCTGAAAAGTTCTGAGCCTGACCAAAATCCAACGGTTTGTCCATGCTGAAAGTGCCTTATTTTTCAACATAGTCTCCCTTCCTGTCCACACACTTCCTCCAGCGATGCTGGAGTCCTTGAATCCCAGTGGTATAGAAAGTCTCATCTTGGTCCCTGAAAAACTCCTCCACAGCAGCTATCACCTCCTCATCTGACCGATAATGCTGCCCAGCCAAGTGCTTTTTCATATTTGGAAACAGGAAACAATCTGATGGAGCTAGATCAGGTGAATACGGAGAGTGATCGACAAGTTTGAAGCCACAGTCATGCACAGCAGCCATTGCGACAACCGATTTATGAGCATGCAGTGTTCAATCTAGGCTGCGCCATTGCGCCCTGGGCCCGCTTTTTACATGAGGGGCGCACTAGAGATCATTCAATGGGCCCGTCGGGCGCAACTGTAGAATTTGTGACTGTTTCATTTAGAGTTCATTTTTGCGATTTTCTCGTGATTTTTCGGCTGCCTGATGCGTATTATTGAGTTTTATCACAAACTGCATGTTGCCCAATCAAAAGTACTCAGAAAAGCGTTTTGTTTTATATGTTTAACTAGTAACAATTCTTAATTTTCAAACCCAAATCGATGTTTTGTTTACCGGGGATGCGGCCATGTTCGGTATACTTGTATGCACCGAGCGGCTTACGCCGTATTCGTGTGCGCCGTGCGGCTTACGCTTAATACCGGACCGAAATACCGCAAAATACCGAGGCCGGCGTTCTCTTCCAGAAATAAATTTAATGGCATTCATTCTAAAGAAAACATGTATTTAACCCTTGAGCAAGACACTTTATCCAAATGGCTTTTTACTGGTTAACAGAGGTAATGAGCATGTGTGACCAACTCAGTATTAGAAGATGGATAGATATAGACTAACAGAATATATTTTGTCTGTGATGTTTAACTTGTTTTGTGTCCATTTTTATCATGCAGCCAAAACCTAAAGATAAATCTGGCAACTTTATGTAGTATAATTTAAGGGCCCCCTAAATTTCCGAATGGCCCCCTTTTCCAAGGCCTGTGGGCCCAGAGGGCCCCCAAACCCCAAATCCTAGATTGAACACTGAGCATGCACATTCTCCTGATGGAACAAGACCCTTTTGTCAATATTCTGGGTCGTTTAGCCTTAATTGCTTTTCACAATTGTTTTAGCAGATCTGCATAATACTCCCTATTAATTGTTCTGCCATTTTGAAGGTAATCTATGAATATTATACCCTTGGCATCCCAGAACACTGATGCCATCACCTTCCCTGCAGAGGAAACAACCTTTGCCTTCTTTGGAGGGGGTGAGCCAGGGTGCTTCCATTGCATGGATTGTTTTTTGGTCTCTGGCTCTAAGTGATGAACCCAACACTCATTCTGAGTGACAAAACAGTCAAGAAAGCCATCTTGGTCTGCTTCAAAAATAGCCAAGTTGGCGTGTGACAGGTTCAGTCTGGTCAACTTTTGGCCAGGCATCAAAAGCCGTGGCACCCATCTGGTGGAAACCCTCGACATTCCTAATTCACTGTGTAGAATGTTCTCTACTCATTCACGGGAGATGCCAACAGTGTTAACTAACTGATTCACAGTTAAACGCCTGTCATCCATCACGGCCCTGTGCACTTGGCTGATGGTTTCCTCAGTTGTTGCCATTGTGGGTCGTCCACACAGGTCATTATCTTCAAGGCTGTCCTTGCCCATCTTAAAATTTGCTGCCCACCATTTCACGGTTGCATACAAAGGAGCATCATCCCCTAATGTAGCAACCATATCGGCATGAATGTCCTTAGGAGCTCACCCCTTTTTATGGAGGTACTTGATGACACCACGATGCCAGATTTTCTCCATTTTCTCAAAAACGTGCTAGTATCAATTTTCAAAGTCTAGAATTTCTACGTTATTGCAGGTAAACTTGAACTCATTTGAGTCAAATCAAGTAATAAAGGTTTGGATCTAATGAATACAAAATTTCATGGCTGTTCGATGCCTTCTTCTTGGTCAGGCTCAGAACTTTTCTGCCTACCCTCGTACATGTACATTTTCATGCAGAAATAAGAAAAAATATTAGTACTTTTCTGATGAAGAAAGCAATGGAATGGCAACAAGAGGAAGAGTAACAAAAATAAAAAAAGGCTCACAAACAGCACAACAACCAACTCTCTCTCCCCACAAGAGGTGATCTAAGGACTTGGAGGTGATCTAAGCCAGATCGGTTGCTGCAGAGATAGTGGCATCTGATCAGGGTCAGCTCAGTCTAAGAGAGAGCAGTCACTGCAGAGATAGTGGCATCTGATCAGGGTCAACTCAGTCTAAGAGAGAGCAGTCACTGGCTCACTGCAGAGATAGTGGCATCTGATTAGGGTCAACTCAGTCTAAGAGAGAGCAGTCACTGCAGAGATAATGGCATCTGATCAGGGTCCACTCAGTCTAAGAGAGAGCAGTCACTGCAGAGATAGTTGCATCTGATCAGGGTCAACTCAGTCTAAGAGAGAGCAGTGACTGCAGAGATAGTGGCATCTGATCAGGGTCAACTCAGTCTAAAAGAGAGCAGTCACTGCAGAGGTAGTGGCATCTGATTAGGATCATTCCTTCCAGTTTTGCATGAAATACAGGATTTTAAAGGCTGAACAAACAACCTATTTTTCTATCTGGGCCATTTTCCTAGCTTATCCTGTTGAATAAATTAATTTAGCTACATCAGTTTCTGACGATCCACCGATCAAATTACTTCATACAATGTATGTTTTAATTCAATACATAAACTGCATGACAAACAGTGTAGATCCTGATCAGATGGCTTCTTCAGAAGCCATCTGATCTGAATCAACACTGTTTGTAAAGGTAGGGCAAGCCTGACAAATCCATTGCCCAGTTGCTCAGGTTAAGTTCAAATTTTGGCTGGGCAAGTGATTTTTTATTTTACCTGCCCAGAAAAATGTTGAGAATATACATGTACAAGATGCTGTGGACTGCCATGCAAGTGGTTGAAATTTGGATTTGTAAGGCCCTGGTAGGGAATATAAGAATCTTATATGGGTGTGAGGGATGGATGGAAAAATCCGTCCCGAAGGTCACTGTCCGGCATCTCGAGGCTTGCCGATCCCGAGGGACTGATTTTTCTATCCACCCCTCACATCCATATTGGATTCTTTTTCTTGCATACCTTCCATTTCTTAGCGCGGAATTTCAATGCTGCAGTCACTTCGATTACCAACGTCCGCCATATTGTGTTGACACTGCAGGAATGTAAAGTGATGTCATGGATCGTGCATGACGTCAACCTTAACGACGGCGCACACAAGGTTGTAATCAACCAGTGCATTTATCATACACACGATTATATTCGATTTGGGGACGGAACACCAGGGTCAGAACATAAATTTCTATCCCAGGGTAAAATCACGGATTTCCTTGTCTGGTGTGCAAGAATGTCATGTCCAGCAGGATAATGGTTAAAGAGAATCAACTCACCAGTGCTGTCTGGCCCCCACCCGTTGGGGCTTGAAGAAATAGATGGGCTGCATGATACTTCCATGCAGAGCTGAAGCTGACCGCACATTAATACTGGTAAACTGCTTAGAGAATCTAGGCCTGCCTAGGTAAAGTGGTGTGAGTCAGACCACTCATGCATACAAACCCTAGTACATGTAGTTTCATTTGGTTTCAGAGCTTGAGATGTCATTTAATCTCAATGTCTAGAAGCAACCTCTCCAAAATGACTTATATAGTGATGAGAGGGACATTAAACCTCAAATCAAACAAAAACCTGTGCTATCAGTAGTCTGATAAAAATTTCACATCCTGCTCATGTGAAATGAGCATTAAAATGTTTTATTTTTAACCTTCTGGCCTGGAAGAATTGATTGTAGTTGGAAGTAACATGCTTGGTTAGTGTTCGGCAAGATTTTACCATATTGAAAGCCAGTTGTATAAGATGCTAAGAAACTCCAAGGAATCTGTTTAATGGACAAATCAATAATAGCCTTATCATTGATCCAAGATCATAGTAAATAGATGGTATTAAATGTACCTTCCCTAATTATTATTTTTTTGGCCTCTGAATTCATGACATTGACCTTGTGGTCATGGACTTTTGAACCTTTATGTTAGAGTTTTTTAACAGGTCATATTTTCTAAACCATACAATGGATTGGGTTCATATTTGATAGATAATGGTTCAAACTTTTATTAGCTCACCTGAGCCGAAGGCTCATTGGTGAGCTGATAGTATGGCCAGGCAAAAATTGTGTGTGTGTGTGTGTGTGTGTGTTCACATTTTCAAACGTCTTCTCCTCCGGAACCGCTGGGCCGATTGTAGTCAAATTTCATGTGGAGGCTCCATGGGGTGGGGGAACGAAAGTTTGCATTTTTGGTCTAGGTCACATGACCAAGATGGCCGCCATGCCCATATATGGTAAAAACCCTTCGAAAATCTTCTCCTCCGGAACCACTGGGCCGATTTGCATGAAACTTGGCATGTAGCACCTGGGACATGGGCCCATCATAAATTGCATAAATGGTGTCCCTGGGATGACCTTGACCTATTTTACGCCAAGGTTAAATTTGGTAACATGGGCATTTGTATGGGAAAAAGTAGAAATGTCTGATATCTTGCAAACTGTTACAAATAATGCCACTAAACCATATATATTCTTATTCCTTATGATGAGGCGCATTTAGTGACGTGGATTTTGGAACCCTGGGCCCCCCGGGGGGGGGGGGGGGGGGGCATGCCCCACCCCCTTTTTGGCACAAAATGCTTAATATCTCCAAAACAGCTAAGATCCCGACCCATAAACCATATATATTCTTGTTCCTTATGATAAGGCGCATTCAGTGACATGGACCTTTGGGTACCGGGGTTCCCCGGGGGGGCATGCCCCACCCCTATTTTGCACAAAATGCTTAATATCTCGGAAACGGTTAAGATCCCGACCCATAAACCATATATACTCTTGTTCCTTATGATGAGGCCCATTCAGTGACATGGACTTTTGGACCATGGGGTACCAGGGGTCCGGGGGGGGGGGGGGCATGCCCCACCCCTTTTTTTTGCACAAAATGCTTAATATCTCGGAAACGGTTAAGATCTCTATCCATGAACCATATATATTCTTGTTCCTGATCATAAGGCGCATTAAGTGACATGAACCTTTGGACCCGGGGGTCCCAGGTGGGGCATGCCCCACCCCCTTTTTTGCATTAAATGCTTAATATCTCTGAAACGGTTAAGATCCCCACCCATAAACCATATATACTCTTGTTCTTTATGATGAGGCGCATTCAGTGACATGGACCTTTGGACCCTGGGGTACCAGGGGTCCGGGGGGGGGGGGCATGCCCCTCCCCCTTTTTTGCTCAAAATGCTTAATATCTCGGAAAAGGTTAAGATCCCCACCCACAAACCATATATATTCTTGTTCCTTATGATAAGGCGCATTCAGTGACATGGACCTTTGGACCTGGGGGGTCCCTGGGTGAGGGAGGGGGGCATTTCTAACCCCCTTTTTTCCACAAAATGCTTAATATCTCGGAAACGGTTAAGATCCCCACCCATAAACCATATATATTCTTGTCGCATTCAGTGTAATGGACCACCCAGTTACACAGACCTTCGGTCCCTCTTGGCCAAAGATCACATATTAAAGTCTTTGAGGACTTCCTCAGAAAAGTCAGGTGAGCGATTCAGGACCAATGGTCCTCTGGTTTAATAATACCTTTACCCATAACCTCAAGGTCAAGGTCACAGACTTTGAAATTTTTTATGTTAAAGTTTTAAAGAGCTAGTATTTTCCAAATCATACAATGGATTTGGTTCATATTTAGTTTGATGATAAGATAAGGTCCAAAGTTTTATTCAGCAATTCCAGACCCTTGATCATTGACCTCAAGGTCAAGGTTTTGGACTTAGAAATTTTGTGTTAAAGTTTTTTTTTTGAGCTCATGTTTTCCTAACTATGGGATGGCTTTGGTTCATGTTGGTATTAATCATGATGATATACAATGTACTATATGTCCGTAGGTTCAGTAGGCTATATCTCCACCTATGCCAATGGCCCCTAGTGAGCTATGCTGTCTTAAGACAGCTCTTGTTACACATTGCTCTGGTGTCACATAGACTAGAATATTGTGGCCATAAATACACATTGCCTGAATTTTGTGCAAAATTTCAACAGTCTGTGAGGTTTGAATCCTACAGTAGACAGAGATTTTTTCCGGCTATGTTTCATTCCTTTGTTATGACTTTCATGTTATTTACAAGAACATGTAGGCCATCAGCAGGATGATTACTCATATTTTCATGCTGCTTGAATTTGTTGACATATTTCTGGAATCTGACATTTTACATGATTGATAATAATTTCTATGATTGTTCACTGATTGTCGATTGAAGGCATGTTTTGGTCTGGAGAAGGAACACACTGTGTCTGTAGCTATATGCTGTTGCTTGTGGCTGGACTGATAATGAAATTTGGAAGTGTTGGATTTTACCCATTATCCTGCTGTACAAGACAACCCCCTACCTTTGCAAATAGTGTAGATCCAGATCAGATGGCTTCTTCAAGATGGCCTTCAGAAGCCATCTGATCAGGATCTGCACTATTTGTCATATAGTTTGTTAATTGAAAAAAACATTTTTTTAAAGTTATTTGACTGGCGGGTGTGGCTAAATTAATTTATTCAACAGGATAAGGGTTGTTTGATTTCTTGGATTATTAGGCACCAGTAGTTGGTTACCAGTACAATTGCGAAATTTGAAAGTGTCAGATTTTAAGTTTGAATTCTTGGATAATAAAACATTATTGACCATTACCTTTCTCTTTAGAAATCTCTATGGTGCAGTGGTTAAGCTACTCATCTCATAAACCAGGGGTTGTGGGTTCTATTCTGGGCTTCTTATGATCTGAATCTACAAATCAAGGTCCTGTCTCTGCATGACCTTTGTTGTTGACAGAACACACATACCACTCACTTCGCTAATTTCAGCAGATGACAAATTGGTGGCTATTTTTCTTACTTGACCCTTAAATAGGTCTATCTAGGCCTGCCCAGGCAAAGCGGTGCAAGTGTCGGACCATCCATGCTTTTAAACCCTATTGGTTTCATTGGGCCTCGGGGCTTGAGATGTCATTTCATCTCAATGTCGGGTAAAAGTCCCACAAATTGGAAGCAACGTCTCCAAAATGACCTTTATAGTTTTGACGGGGAGGTAAAACCTCAAATCAAACAAACAACCTTAAATAGGTTTTGAGTCATAGATTCCCTTGTGGTGTTGTGGTTCAGGTACACAATAACCTCCTTATAACACTATTCTTGGGGTCCAAAGTAAAAACCGTGTTATATCCAAACAAAAATGTGTAGATAGTATAGAAAAATGACCATTTATGGTCATTTTTCTATATAATTTACACATTTTTTGGGATCCATCTTGAAACTGTGTTATATCCAAATCATGTTATATCCAAACCATGTTATAAAAGCCTCTGTGGCGCAGTGGTTAAGCTCCTTGCCTTGTAAACCAGGGATCGCAGGATCGATCCCGGGCTTCTTCAGACTTTCGGATGAGTCTTTAAACCGAGGTCCCATCTCCGTATGACCTTAGCTGTTGGTGGGACGTAAAACTAAAACTCACTCACTCACTCCAAACCATGTTATAACGAGGTTGTGGTGTACTTGCCTAATGAATTCGATTTCTGGTTTCAGACTTCTCCAGACTTTTGGATGTTTTTTGTTTTTTTGGTTTTGGTTTTACAACCCTTTCAGGATTATTTCACTCATATCGAGCCGATCATTAATCAGAGATGGGCTAGAACTGGAGTACCTGGAGAAAAATCACCGGGCCTGCCGTTGCAGAACTTGGGGTCTCACATGTGACTCGAGCGAGGCTTGAACCCACAGCGCAGAGATACCTAATGATTAAGAGTCAGCGCTCTTACCCACTAGACCACGGAGTCCCGTTTGGATGGGTTCCATCTCCATGTGGTCTAATAGTTGTTGATGGGATGTAAAACAAACAAGCAATAGTGTGAATTTGTGTTGACATTTAGGGGGAGGTGGGGTGTGTGCCAGGTTGAGTTATCTTTAGAAATTTATTTGGAAAATGGCTGAACTTTAAGTAAGCAAACAGTGATGGCCAGATCAGATGCCACAGAATGTAGCATCACCACTGAGTGTGGTGTTTAATAAGGGCCTTCACTATTTCCTAAAATGAGTTAATTATAAGACGGTATTTGGAAACGGGTCCCGCCTATCGGGGCTTACAGAAATAAATTGAGCTGCATGACCAGTGCTAACATGCAGAGCTGAAACAGACCACACATGAGTCCTGGTAAACTGCTTGGAAGGCCTAAGACTGCCCAGGCAAAGTGGTACGGGTCGAACCATCCCTGCACATGAACACTATTAATTTCATTGGGCGGTAGGGCTTGTCATTTCAACTCAGTGTTAGGCAAAGTTCCCACAAGATTGGAAGCAAGCCTCCAAAATGACCTAAACAGTGCTGATGGGGATATTAAACCTTAAATCAAACAAACAAACAAATATTTGGAAACATTTGGTTTTTGATATTTTTAATGACAGATTCTTTCTGTCATTCTTCGTCGTGCTGCATGTTTACAATTTAAACGTCCGAACTTCCGGCTTCCACTACTTTTGAAATATGACTCCGCGCAAATAGTCCGTTGTTTGTTGACTTTCATGCTCGCTGTCTCAAAACCAATTTCTCATGGCATTATTTCCGCATTTTGATTACATGTTTTGTTTCATTTGTAATCAAAATACAAAAATGATCTTTCTTAAATACAAACAAAACGGGAAAAGTTAATTGAATATGCATAAGGAAAGTTCCCATTTTATACAGACGACCACATAATGGGTCATTGGCGAATCTTGGAGGCGGCGTCTAACCACGGCCTTCACTGCGGGCTTCACTGTTGTCGAAAGTTAGCCCATTATTTTCCTAAATTAATTCCTATATTTCTTGCTGACGCCCCTTAATTTTGAACCGGGATTTCGAAATGAAATCTTCGTCAGATAAGTGATAATATTACATTCAGTACAAAATGGGTTATGATTAATTATATTTGTATCAATACGCCATTAAAGTACCTTTGTATATTTTTAGAAAAGAAAAACAAAACAAAACAATATGTATAGAGCTACAATCAGTGCACACCATTTAAAGTATCTAGATAAACTTTGAAAAATAAAGAAAATAGACCTATAATAAGCTGTATTTAACTTTTGATTATCGGCCAAGCCGCTTTGTCTGGTCCTGACCCGCACTCAACAGTTACAGGCCAGGTTAAGATTTTACCCCTTCAACCCACGAGTTTCTCCAGTTCACTCTTCAGTCACTGAATTTGTACGCGTCCATTCTACACATGTACATGTAAATTGGGTGCACCTAGTCAATAGTCGTCAATAGCATGTCAAACCATGTAGAACCGAATGCGGTGTATCATTGTGAGCCATCTCACCAGGTTCTACACTGTTTGCATCTGTAGGTATCTGTACTTGGCTATAAAGGGCTGAAAGGGTACAGACTAATAACACATACATGACCTAATTAAATGCGAAGTACGTGACGCTAGAAACTTCACCGTACGGTAGCAAGCCAGCAATAATAAACTCCTAACAGTTATCACTGTCCAATTCTGTTGTATAGGTCTAAATAACTGAATATGTAAGCACAATGTTGTGATAAATAATTAGTCACATGCCGCAAAACTTCAAACATCGCACAAAAAGTATTTTCCTTTATTGTAGCGCACGACATAAGGCAGGTTCTTGACTAAGCCGCGAAACACATCTCAGTCAACAAGTGTAAGCTTTTACAAGAAAGTTGCGGCTATGTGTTGTCATAAAACTGGCAACTATCTCAGCAGGCACATGACGTAATTGTGACGTCACATCAACGTCGGTTCAACGTCATGACGTTGCATCGACGTTGATTTGACGTTGCCCTACCGACGTGTGCCTGCTGGGTAGTCATTTGCATGTTGTTTTATTTATAATGTCCAAGTAAAATGAAGATGAAGGTGTTTACCAGCCGATTCACCTCAGTTTTGTGAACCAAACTAAAAATCAGCACTCCAGCGCCATTGTCCTTATCACTTAAGAAAGTAAATTTGAATTGCACGACCCGCAGAAAAGCGACCGACTGAAGTCGGTTGATTTTCTAAGAGTGCCCTAAAATCAACGTGTCATTCTGTCATTCTGTCAGTCTGTCAGTTTGTCTGTCCGTTCGTAACCCGTTTGTGAAAATTGGTGATAGTGACTTAACCGCTTGGAATATTTAAACAATTTTTGTCATACTGAAAGATATCAATGAGATCTAACCAATGAACTTGCCAGATATTACATTCCATTTAGTATAGCCTCGCCGAGGCGATAAACGTGAAAATTTTCGAACTGCTTCTCCTCGGAAACCGTTGGGCTGATTGAAGTCAAATTTCATATGAAGCCTCTATGGGATGGGGGAAACCAAAATTTGCTTATGGGGTCCAGGTCACATGACCAAAATGGCCGCCAAGCCATATATGGTCTGTCTGTCTGTCCGTCCGTAACCCGTTTGTGAAAATTGGTGATAGTGACTTAACCGGTTGGAATATTTAAACATTTTTTGGCATACTGATAGATATCAATGAGATCTAACCAATGAACTTGCGAAGTATTACATTCCATTTAGTATAGCCTCGCCGAGGCGAAAAATGTGAAAATTTTCGAACTGCTTCTCCTCGGAAACCGTTGGGCCGATTGAAGTCAAATTTCATATGGGGCCTCTATGGGATGGGGGAAACCAAAATTTGCTCATGGGGTCCAGGTCACATGACCAAAATGGCCGCCAAGCCATATATGGTAAAAACCCTTCAAAAGTAGTCTTCTCCAGAACCACTGGGCAGATTTCCACGAAACTTGATAAATAGCATCTGGGACGTAGGCCCATCATAAATTGCTAAAATGATGACCTTGACCTTCTTTGTGCCTAGGTCAAACTTTGACACATATGCTTTTGTATTGGAAAAGTGAGAATGCATTTTATCCTGCAAACCATTCAGAATAAAGATATATTTTGCTCCTTACGATAAGGCGCATTTATTGGGGGAGCCGTTTTAGGTCCAGGTCACATGACCAAAATGGCCGCCATACCCATATATGGTTACACTCATAAAGCTTAAAGCATCCGGCGGGTCGTGCACTTCAGCTGAAGCACTGGTTTTTCACAGAATCTGTCATTTCAGTGCCTTTTGGCGCTTTGATTCAGTGTGAAATATGTTGAGAATTGCAAAACACAAAGTCATGTGACTTTTTTCTTTTTTTCCTTTAAAAAAAGAAAAAAAAAAGAACAATAACAAAATACTGAACATTCTTGTTTTTATCCGTCTTCAAGTTTCAAATATTGTTTTTAGCTCACCGTCACGTAGTGACGAGGTGAGCTTTTGGGATCACTTTTTGTCCGTCGTCCGTCGTGCGTCCGTCCGTGCGTCCGTGCGTGCGTGCGTCCGTGCGTGCGTAAACAATTTCTTCAAACGACATCTCCTCCTAAACCACTGAGCGGATTTTGACCAAACTTCACAGGAATGATCCTTAGGTGGTCCCCTTTCAAAGTTGTTCAAATGGTTCCGGTCCATTGCACATATAGGTCACAGGAGCCAAAAATAGATTTTTTTCACCGAAAACTTAAAAAATCTTCTTCTCTGAAACTGCAAGGCCCAGGTCTTTGATATTTGGTATGAAGCTTCATCTAGTGGACCCCTACCAAGATTGTTCAAATTATAGTGCTGGGGCCAAAAATGCCCCCGCCCCGGGGCCCTTTGGTTTTACATGGGCTTATATAGGGAAAATCTTTAAAAATCTTCTTCTCTGAAACTGCAAGGCCCAGGTCTTTGATATTTGGTATGAATCTTCATCTGTTGGACCCCTACCAAGATTGTTCAAATTATAGTGCTAGGGCCAAAGATGCCCCCGCCCGGGGGCCCTTTGGTTTTACATAGGCTTATATAGGGAAAATCTTTAAAAATCTTCTTCTCTGAAACTGCAAGGCCCAGGTCTTTGATATTTGGTATGAATCTTCATCTTATGGACCCCTACCAAGATTGTTCAAATTATAGTGCTGGGTCCAAAAATGCCCCCGCCCTGGGGCCCTTTGGTTTTACATAGACTTATATAGGGAAAACCTTTAAAAATCTTCTTCTATGAAACCGCAAGGCCCAGGTCTTTGATATTTGGTATGAAGCTTCATCTAGTGGACCCCTCGCAAGATTGTTCAAATTATAGTGCTTGGGCCAAAAATGCCCCCGCCCCAGGGCCCTTTGGTTTTACATGGGCTTTGACTGGGAAAATCTTTAAAAAATCTTCTTCTCTGAAACTGCATGGCCCAGGTCTTTGCTATTTGGTATGAAGCTTCATCTAGTGTACCCCTACCAAGACTGTTCAAATTATAGTGCTGGGTCCAAAAATGCCCCCGCCCCGGGGCCCTTTGGTTTTACATAGGCTTATATAGGGAAAATCTTTAAAAATCTTCTTTTCTGAAACTGCAAGGCCCAGGTCTTTGATATTTGGTATGAAGCTTCATCTTGTGGACCTCTATCAAGATTGTTCAAATAATAGCCCTGAGGCCAAAAATTGCCCCCGCTCCTGGGCCCTTTGGTTTTTCATAGACTTATATAGGGAAAATCTTGAAAAATCTTCTACTCTGAAACCACAAGGCCTATTTCTTTGACATTTAGTATGAAGCTTCAGCTAGTGGACCTCTACCAAGATTGTTCAAATTATAGCCCTGGGACCAAAATCCCCCCACCCCAGGGCCCTTTGGTTTTACATAGACTTATAATAGAGATAATCTTTGAAAATCTTCTTCTCTGAAACAATAAGGCCCAGGTCTTTGATATTTGGAGTGAAGCTTCATGTAGTGGACCTCTATCAAGATTGTTTAAATTATAGCCCCGAGGCCAAAAATGCCCCTACCCCGGGGCCATTTGGTTTTACATAGGCTTATGTAAGGAATATCTTTAAAAAAATCTTCTTCTCTGAAACCGCAAGGCCCAGGTCTTTGATATTTGTTGTGTAGCTTCATCTAGTGGACCTTTGCCAAGATTGTTCAAATTATAGCCTTTTGTTGATATTTGGTATGAAGCTTCACCTTTTTAGACCTCCCTCAACATTATGCACATTATAACCCTGGGGTCAATAATGGCCCTCCCTGGGGCCCACTTGTTACTCTATGGATCAGGTGAGCGATCCAGGGCCATCATGGTCCTCTTGTGTTTTATATTAGGATCACTTTTTGTCCGTCATCCGTGCGTAAACAATTCGTTCAAATGACATCTCCTCCTAAACCACTGATCGGATCTCGACCAAACTTCACATGAATGATCCTTAGGTGGTCCCCTTTCAAGGTTGTTCAAATGGTTCCGGTCTGTTGCACATATAGGTCACAGGAGCCAAAAAATAGATTTTTTCATTGAAAACTTAAAAAATCTTCTTCTCTGAAACCGCAAGGCCCAAGTCTTTGATATTTGGTATGAAGCTTCATCTAGTGGACCCCTACCAAGATTGTTCAAATTATAGTGCTGGGGCCCAAAATGCCCCCGCCCCAGGGCCCTTTGGTTGTACATAGGATTATATAGGGAAAATCTTTAAAAATCTTCTTCTCTGAAACCCCAAGGCCCAGGTCTTTGATATTTGGTATGAAGCTTCATCTAGTGGACCCCTACCAAGATTGTTCAAATTATAGTGCTGGGGCCAAAAATGCCCCACCACCGGGCCCTTTGGTTTTACATAGGATTATATAGGGAAAATTTTTAAAAATCTTCTTCTCTGAAACCACAAGGCCCATATCTTTGATATTCGGTGTGAAGCTTCATCTAGTCAACCTCTACCAAGATTGTTCAAATTATAGTGCTGGGGCCAAAAATGACCCCACTTCGGAGCCCTTTGGTTTTACATGGGCTTATATAGGGAAAATCTTTAAAAATCTTCTTCTCTGAAACCGCAAGGCCCAGGTCTTTGCTATTTGGTATGAAGCTTCATCTAGTGGACCCCTACCAAGATCATTCAATTATAGTGCTGGGGCCAAAAATGCCCCCGCCCCGGGGCCCTTTGGTTTTACATGAGCTTAAATAGGGAAAATCTTTAAAGATCTTCTTCTCTGAAACCACAAGGCCCAGGTCTTTGCTATTTGGTATGAAGCTTCATCTAGTGGAGCCCTACCAAGATTGTTCAAATTATAGTGCTGGGGCCAAAAATGCCCTGCCCTGGGGCCCTTTGGTTTTACATAGGCTTATATAAGGAAAATCTTTAAAAATTCTTCTTCTCTGAAACCGCAAGGCCCAGGTCTTTGATATTTGGTGTGAAGCTTCATCTTGTGGACCACTACCCCCCCCCCCCCCTCCCAAACCCCTTTGGTTTAACAAGACTTATATAGGGAAATCTTTAAAAGTGTTCTTCTCTGAAACTGCAATGCCCATGTCTTTGATATTTGGTATGAAGCTTCACCTTTTTAGATTTCCCTCAACATTATGCACATTATAACGCCGGGGTCAATAATGGCCCTCCCCGGGGCCCACTTGTTACTCTATGGATCAGGTGAGCGATCCAGGGCCATCATGGCCCTCTTGTTGATAATTTTCCTCAAATTTCAGAAGAAATTGGACACATGTTTGGCCATTGGTCAGAGTTAACTCATTCAGTACCAGAAACCTTAGCAAACAGTGCAGGCCCAGATCAGACGCTGCAGCATGCGGTGTCCAGGGCTTTATCCAGGGATTTTGGTAAAAGGCCCCTGGGCAACATTGGGAAAATAATACCAACAAAATACCAAAATTGGGAGCACAATTTCATCAGAGTAATGCCAGGATGTTAAATTTTGCTCATAATAGTCTTATGAATTTGATAGTGAAGCAGTGCAATACAGCTGTAGCTTCACTGTGGTGAATTTTCATCTTGACTATCCAGTGTTAACCTCTGATGTTAAGTATTGTGTCCTCTGTTCCTTTTGTTGCTTTTATTTTTTTCATTTTTTGGGGGGGAAAAAATATGATGAAATTGGGAAAAAATAGGCTATTTGGCATTGGGAATGGGGCTGAATTTTGGCCCTGCTGAACAGGCAGAAAATGCCCTGGGCGTCTGATCAGGGCCTTCACTGTTTGCTAAAAGTTCAGTCATTTTCCAAATAAATTTTGATGAAAACACAACCTGACACCCCTAAATTTTGAAATGGACTCCTCAGAGTAATTGATAAGGGTCGTATCGTCGTAAATACGACTCTAAAATCGAGCAAATACGACTAGAAATGAAGAAACAGTCGTACCAAATACGACCGTCAAATTGGCGATACGCCAAGGTCGTTCCATTGCAGTCGTATCGGCAATGGAAAAACAAAAAAAAACAAAAAAACGTGAGACCTGACAAAAAGCAATCGAAATCGCGGTAATTTTCGCCGCATCATAGTCTTCAACAAAAACTGTTCCAATCTTCAAGAACGATTCGAAATTCATCCATTCATGAATGATGGCATTTGTTTTAATTACGCTGAAACCCTTCAACCTTACCTTTTGACGATCATATATTGAGCTTATATTTAATCTTCCTCAAGTTATGACAACTATCAACATGATTAGGAAACCGATTATTGATGCGTGATTACATAACGGTATTTATTATCTAAGGGAAAGCCGCCGCATTATTAACTTTATTAACAACGCCTGAAGCATGAACAGTAACTTTATGACAAGCGTGCATAAAAATACGATCCTGAATATTGATAGGCAACCATATTGACTTCGACAGAGTGTCATCTTCGAGAAAAAAAAAAGGGTTGGACAGATCTACAGATTCACATTGTCATGTAGTTAGGAATTAAATATCAAAACAGACGCGCAGACGATTAAAAGTTAAGTTTGTGGAGAACCTGACAAAGTTTCTCCGGAAAAACGCAAGAAAAAAAAAATCAAATGCATGGCTTTTTCTACTTGAGCCAAGGTTACTAAAATAGCTCAGTGGCATATTCAGTGTCAGAGAGCTAACTGTGGTGACTCATTCTGCTCATTCTGCTGGTCAGTGTAGCTTGTGCTAACATTGTCGTCAATGCACATCTGAGATACAACCACCGCTGCACCGTCGTGTTCCATATACATTTGATCAAAATTATATTTATTGAGTCACAATGGATTAACCTGTAATACTTGGGTACTCATATATCTGAATGTGAATCACAGGTGGTAAGGTCAGCATGCAGTGCATGCTTATTTACCGCTATCTCTCAAGTAGCCGATTAAATTAACACCCTAAGATGTCTCGCCGGCGTCTTTGAACATTAAGCAGAATGACTGGCAGCGCATCATAAAAGAACGCAAACACAGCAACTGGGACGGACTGATTAGCTTTCACAGATGCGCTTGCTGATCTGAGTCTTCACTGGTCGCACGTTTTATTGTATTTTTGCTGGGCGCTGAATTTCTCGCCTTTTACCAATCGCATGCAGTTGCTACAATTAGTGGAGATTTTCCCTCGCCTTTGAATGCGTAGCACTTAAGGCCGCTGCAGACACAAAACATGGGTTTGAAAACGTTTTGATGACAGTATGATCTGTGTGACAGCTGAAGACTCCGACCAGCCTGCACAGTCTGATCAAAACGAGCCTTCAATAGCGTCTGGGAAATTCCAAAGACACATGCGAAGAATACGACCACATTGGCTGGATTAACATTCTTTAGAAGAAAAAGTAATTTATCATTTTGCTGTCCGCCAGCTTATTAACATGAAAATGTATATCGGTATGTTACGATGATAGAATATGTGTTTAGCGTCTTTTACATATGGCCATTGCCACGTCTGAAATTAATATAAGTGCACTTAGCAGCCATCCTGTGATGAAAGATGAAGATACGACCCTAGTTTCGAATTTAGGAGTACCGATACTCTCAAAGAATCACAGGATACGCCTATGTCTTTAGTTGAAGGAGTAACAGTACTCCTCGGGCAAAAGCTTATCAATAACACTGGACTCCTGCTATATAATTATATAAGGAGGAAGATTCCATTTCGTACAAAAAGGGTTAAACTGTGTGGCTCCCAGTCCAGTGAATGTTGTATGAAATAGGGAACCATAATTGTATCTGCACCTGCTGTTTTATCTTTTGCTGATAAGACATGGAATAGTGTATGTCTTGGCATATAAATTTCCTAATTATTCAAATGGCATAGTTAGCTTTTTTCCTGCTTAATAAATTGATTTTACACCCATTTCTGATTATCAGCCAATCAAATTACTTGATATAATGCATTTGTTCAATTCATAAATTGAATGATAAGCATTGGACGTCCAGATCAGATGGCTTCTTCAGCAGCAGGTACAGGCCCCGTTACTGTCTTTCATCTCTTCCAGTACATGTATGTGTCGTTAAACCCCAACGCAATCTGTCAATCGATGATTCGTTCAAGATGTGTGACTGCATGTACAGCTCTTGTGTGTAGAGGGCAATGCTCCATGCCAGCGAGACTTGGCCATTGACAAAGCCAAATCACCAACATCTGCAGTGGAATGACAGGGCAATGATCAGACAGATCTGCGATGTCAAATTGCAAGATACTGTCACCAGCAAGTCCAATGAGCTCATTGCAGGGCTTGGCATTGAGGACCTGGACCTCATCCTCAGGTCCAATGAGCTACTTGCATGGCTTGGCATTGAGGACCTGGACCTCATCCTCAGGTCCAATGAGCTACTTGCATGGCTTGGCATTGAGGACCTGGACCTCATCCGCAGGTCCAATGAGCTACTTGCATGGCTTGGCATTGAGGTACTGGACCTCATCCGCAGGTCCAATGAGCTACTTGCATGGCTTGGCATTGAGGACCTGGACCTCATCCGCAGGTCCAATGAGCTACTCGCATGGCTTGGCATTGAGGTACTGGACCTCATCCGCAGGTCCAATGAGCTACTTGCATGGCTTGGCATTGAGGACCTGGACCTCATCCGCAGGTCCAATGAGCTACTTGCATGGCTTGGCATTGAGGACCTGGATCTCATCCGCAGGTCCAATGAGCTACTTGCATGGCTTGGCATTGAGGACCTGGATCTCATCTGCACGTCCAATAAGCTACTTGCATGGCTTGGCATTGAGGACCTGGGCCTTATCCGCAGATCCAATGTGCTACTTGCATGGCTTGGCATTAAGGACCTGGGCCTCATCCTGAAGGCTTTGCTGGTATGGACAGATAGAGCACTCCAATAATGCAGTCAAGACAGCCTGTTGATTGGGGGGCCCAAGATGACAGAGAGTGGAAGCTCTCAGCTATCGACCCTTATGATAGACACACCTGGAGGTCTGTTGTGAGCTCTGCCATGCATGTGACAATCCAACTACCTTGAAGAGGGCCCACTTACGTGGATTTTGCCCCTGTACATATCTGCAGATTAATAAAAAATCCTGTGATGATGAATCAATGTGAGAATTTCAAATTGTCTCAATCTTTGGTTTAGTGTTGAGCTGAATTTTTGGTTTCATGAATTTTGGAGTATCTATGTTATGCCATCTCTTGTACATCTGAACATGACACTTAAAAAAATGGAAAATGATATTTTTTGGAGAAATAAGATACATGTGCAAAGACCAGAATGACAAAACTTCTGAAATTTCAGACGAGGAGATGTATTTCTATCTTATAAAGATTTAGTTGTTTCATTACAAAGTTCTTTGTTGGATAATGTGCCTCTTTCGTATTTCATAATAGAAACTGGGGATTTTTATTCGTATTTTATGAGAAATTTTTGTGATTTTTGTTCATATTTTGTGAGAGATGTAATTTTATTCATATTTTGTGAGAGATTAATAAATTGGCAATTTTTTTCTTCATATATTTTGTGACGCATTCTAGTGATTTTAATTCAAGATGGATAAGCAGTAATTATACAAAAAATAAAAACAAAGAGAAATAGCAAAATAGTTGTTAACTCTTATCCTGCTGTTCAAAACAACCCATTTCTTTGCAAACAGCGTAGATCCAGATCAGATGACTTCAGATGCTTTATAATTCCTGAAGCATGTAAAGGATTTGAAACTACTGCGTGTAATAGATGCATGGGAGAATATAGAAAACATATAAGTTGGTGATCACAACAAAATGGCTAGATTATTAAAGTAAATGATGAAAATCCTTATCCAACTGATAAATTCTGATCAGGATCTACACTGTTCATCATTCAGTTTGTTAATTTGAATGAATACATTATGTCAAGTAATTTGATTGGTTGATTGTCAGAAATAGGTGTGCCAAAGTTAATTTATTCAGCAGGATAAGGGCTAAAAGTTTTGTATCTGAGGAAAACAGGCCACAAAACACTGTTACCATATTAGTTTGAAATTCAACAGAATGGTTTGATATTTGAAGTATATATGAACAAGACAAATCACAATGACGACAATTAATTACAACAAATACATTGTGAGGAAAAGTTTTGTGGCTGAAAAATTTTATGGAAGATTTTTGTTCCAAACAGGATTTAGTGAGCATGAATTGACAGTCTTGTTTACAAAAGTGAGTGCTTTATCATTCTTATTTTCATTTTTCTAACCAACCCATGGAGACAGAGGAACCTTCACTGTCTTGTGGTAATTTCATGTGAAATACAGTAAATTTCATACATTAAGACCACCTTTGGGACTGCTCAAAAGTGGTATTAAGACCACTTTTGAACAGTCCCCAAGGTCATCTTTGGGACTGCTCAAAAGTGGTATTAAGACCACTTTTGAACAGTCCCAAAGGTGGTCTCTTACCAGTCCAAGACACTGGGTGTAGAAAACACAAAGAAAGAAAACTGGAAGTTTGAAGTATGTTTTAAATGAAGAATTTTCTTAATTTTAGCTGGTCATAGTAGCGTAATTCCACTGTGTATGAAATGAGTCTTTGGCGAATTTCATAAATTTCATGTAAAATGGCCCACAGAAGTAAGGTCTTTATCATTCATTCATTCTTTCTTTTTTCTAACTGACCATCCGTCCCCGCCCATCGAGGCTTAAAGAAATACATGGGCTGCATGATGCTTCCATGCAGAGCTGAAACCGACCGCACAGGAGTACTGGTAAACCGCTTAGAGGTTCTAAGCATGCCCAGGAAAAGTGGTGCGAGTTGGACCGTCTGTGCATATAAACCCTATTGGTTTCATTAGGCGACAGGGCTTGAGATGTCATTTCATCTCAGCATCGGGTAAAAGTCCCACAAAATTGGAAGCAACGTCTCCAAAATGACCTTTACAGTGTTGACGGGGATGTTAAACCTCACATCAAACAAACAAACAAATGTTATTTTGGAGATGTTGCTTTCAGTTTTGTGGGACTTTTACCCGCAATTGAGATGAAATAATATCTCAAACCCTGTGGTCCAATGAACCAATAGGGTTTAAGGGACAGTCCAATTTGCTCCTGTTAACACTTTACTGGTACTGAAATGTTCTGTTAGTTCTTGGAAGCACCATTCAGCCATATCTATTTATCCAAGCCCTAATGAGCAGGGGCACTGCTTTCAATCTTAATGATGTGATCAAATTATTGAAGATACTATAGTTGAAGTAGAAAAAAATGTAGTGTTTAAGGGACACTTTGCAAAAAGAGAGAACAAATTGTGTACCCTGAACAAATCAGAAAAGACTAAAGTAAGTAAACTTAAATACCGTAAGTGACAATCGAAATGTGCTTAAGACAGGTGCTTGCCTAATACAAGTGAGTTTAATACATTGCCTTTTTGCAGGAACTGCATGCATGCAAAAACTGCTGGTGAGTGTTGCAGGTTTCAAAGACAACAAATAAAAATCCCTGTTCTGTTGTTTCTGGGGTGGTGGGGTGAGGCGAAAGTGTCGTGTAAATTGGGTCACTGGGGTGCCCAACAGGTAGTAGCAAGGCCTGGGCAAGGTTGGGCAAGGTCTGCTGTCCTTGTAGCAAGGGGTAGAAGGGGATTGTTGTTATTTTGTCTTGTTTCTACACTGCCATTTATTTTCCTGTCTTTCTCCTGTCCCTTACTTTCCTCCTCTTTCTCTTCTATCTCTTTTCTCCTCTTCTTTCTATGCAAAATGACCTACAAGGCTTGATGTGTCGTTAAACCCTAACATAATCAAAACTGTTCAGTTGTATACAGTAAAATTCCTATATTAAGACCACCTTTGGGACTGTTCAAAAGTGGTCTAAAAGACCACTTTTGAACAGTCCCAAAGGTGGTCCCTGATCAGAGGACAACGTGGGCAATATACACAAAGAAAGATAAAGTGCACCCTTTGAAGTAAGCTTTTTGAAGCAGAATTAGTCTTAATTGTAGGTGGTCATAATAACAGAATTTCAAAATATTTTCAGGGGGCCAGGATATGGATGCCAGATTCCACTGAAGTTTGGCGGGCAGCTGAGCTCCTAGAGGATTTCAAGGCCATTCCGTGTAAACTGAAGATTCTCTATGAGGAGGCAGAGGTAGGTCAAGGTCAAATGAAATCAAAACTTAATCATTAGGTTTCTCACCATTTTGGTTTTTGCCGACGTCTGATTAACTATCGGCTCAATAGCATAAGTATGATTTCATTTTTGTCACTCACAAACTGCATGAAGGCTCTTCATGCTAAGGCTGAAGGGCTTCATGCTAAGTTTTTCAATGATTCGCCGGAGTTTGTACATTGATAAAATCAACAAAAAATGATAATTTGTTCTTTATAATTCCAACTTTGTCATCAAAATGTTAAAAAAGCCACCCATTTTAAGAATTTTTTCGAAAGGGTAAGAACAGACTTACAAACGGCCATGGCAGAATGATTATTCAATTAGAGGCTGTCATCTTTGAAAGAAACCCAATCTAAAAAGAAACAAAAAACGTCAAGTCTTTAACATTTATCCTGCTGAATATTTGAATTAGCCACACCCATTTCTGACTTCTAGCCAACACAAACTGAATCACAAACAGTGTAGATCCTGATCAGATGGCTTCTTCAGAAGCCATCTGATCTGGGTCTGCGCTGTTTGCAATGGTAGGGGTTGTCGTGAACAGTAGGATAAGGGTTAGGTTTAGTTTATTTGTCTTTTTAATAGTTTCCCATCTTTTAATCAAACGATTTTGACATCATTTCATTATGCAATGATGCGCATGTTCTCTTTGACTTAAGGTTATATTGTTACCTGTCGCTGTGTGAAATAGTTATAAAATTCTTGCTCAAGGAATTCATAACTTTTATTTGAACCAATCAAATTGCTCGAAATGTACATAATGGTCCAGGATTGGAGTTATAAGTGAAATAATCTTGAAAGGGCCAAAAACAAAATCAAAGCGCCAAAAGGCACTGAAATGACAGATTCTGTGAAAAACAAGTGCTTCAGCTGAAGTACACGACCCGCCGGATGCTTTTAGCTTTATGAGTGTAACCATATATGGGTAAGGCGGCCATTTTGGTCATGTGACCTGGACCTAAAACCGCTCCCCCAATAAATGCGCCTTATCGTAAGGAGCAAAAATATATCTTATACTTAAGTACTGTATTCTGAATGGTTTGCAGGATAAAATGCATTCTCACTTTTCCAATACAAACGCATATGTGTCAAAGTTTGACCTAGGCACAAAGAAGGTCAAGGTCAACCCAGGGTCACCATTTTAGCAATTTGTGATGGGCCTACGTCCCAGATGCTATTTATCAAGTTTCGTGGAAATCTGCCCAGTGGTTCTGGAGAAGACTATTTTTGAAGGGTTTTTACCATAAAATGCTTGGCGGCCATTTTGGTCAATTGACCTGGACCCCATGAACAAATTTTGGTTTCCCCCATCCCATAAAGGCCCCATATGAAATTTGACTTCAATCGGCCCAACGGTTTCCGAGGAGAAGCAGTTCGAAAATTTTCACATTTTTCGCCTCGGCGAGGCTATACTAAATGGAATGTAATACTTCGCAAGTTCATTGGTTAGATCTCATTGATATCTATCAGTATGACAAAAATTGTTTAAATATTCCGAGGGGTTAAGTCACTATCACCAATTTTCACAAACGGGTTACGGACGGACAGACAGACAGACCATATATGGTTTGGCGGCCATTTTGGTCATGTGACCTGGACCCCATGAGCAAATTTTGGTTTCCCCCATCCCATAGAGGCTTCATATGAAATTTGACTGCAATCGGCCCAACGGTTTTCGAGGGGAAGCAGTTCGAAAATTTTCACATTTTTCGCCTCGGCGAGGCTATACTAAATGGAATGTAATATTTCGTAAGTTCATTGGTTAGATCTCATTGATATCTTTCAGTATGACAAAAATTGTTTAAATATTCCGAGCGGTTAAGTCACTATCACCAATTTTCACAAACGGGTTACGGACGGACAGACTGACAGAATGACAGAATGACACGGTGATTTTAGGGCACTCTTAGAAAATCAACCGACTTCAGTCGGTCGCTTTTCTGCGGGTCGTGCAATTCAGATTTACTTTCTTAAGTGATAAGGACAATGGCGCTGGAGTGCTGATTTTAAGTTTGGTTCACAAAACTGCGGTGAATCGGCTGTTAAACACTTTCATCTTCATTTTACTTGGACATTATAAATAAAACAACATGCAAATGACTACCCAGCAGGCACACGTCGCTAGGGCAACGTCAAATCAACGTTGATGCAACGTCATGACGTTGCACCGACGTTGATGTGATGTCACAATTACGTCATGTGCCTGCTGAGATAGTTGCCAGTTTTATGACAACACATAGCCACAACTTTCTTGTAAAAGCTTACACTTGTTGACTGATGTGTTTCGCGGCTTAGTGCCTTATGTCGTGCGCTACAATAAAGGAAAACACTATTTGTGCGATGTTTGAAGTTTTGCGGCATGTGACTAATTATTTATCACAACATTATATTCAGTTATTTAGACCTATACAACAGAATTGGACAGTGATAACTGTTAGGAGTTTATTATTGATGGCTTGCTACCGTACGGTGAAGTTTCTAGCGTCACATACTTCGCATTTAATTAGGTCATGTAAGTGTTATGAGTCTGTACCCTTTCAGCCCTTTATAGCCAAGAACAGATACCTACAGATGCAAACAGTGTAGAACCTGGTGAGATGGCTCATAATGATACACCGCATTCGGTTCTACATGGTTTGACATGCTATTGACGACTATTGACTAGACACCCAATTTACATGTGTAGAATGGACGCGTGCAAATTCAGTGACTGAAGAGTGAACTGGAGAAACTAGTGGGTTGAAGGGGTAAAATCTTAACCTGGCCTGTAACTGTTGTGTGCGGGTCAGGACCAGACAAAGCGGCTTGGCTGATAATCAAAAGTTAAATACAGCTTACTATACGGTCTATTTTCTTTATTTTTCAAAGTTTATCTAGATACTTAAATGGTGTGCACTGATTGTAGCTCTATACATATTGTTTTTTTTTTTTTTTTTCTTTTCTAAAAATATACAAAGGTACTTTAATGGCGTTTTGATACAAATATAATTAATCATAACCCATTTTGTACTGAATGTAATATTGTCACTTATCTGACGAAGATTTCATTTCGAAATCCCGGTTCAAAATTAAGGGGCGTCAGCTAGAAATATAGGAATTAATTTAGGAAAAAATTGGGATAACTTTCGACAACAGTGAAGCCCGCAGTGAAAGCCGAGGTTAGACGCCGCCTCCAAGATTCGACAATGACCCATTATGCGGTCGTCTGTATAAAATGGGAACTTTCCTTATGCATATTCAATTAACTTTTCCCGTTTTGTTTGTGATTTAAGATAGATCATTTTTGTATTTTGATTACAAATGAAACAAAACATGTAATCAAAATGCGGAAATAATGCCATGAGAAATTAGTTTTGAGACAGCGAGCATGAAAAGTCAACAAACAACGTACTATTTGCGCGGAGTCATATTTCAAAAGTAGTGGAAGCCAGAAGTTCGGACGTTAAAATTGTAAACATGCAGCACGACGAAGAATGACAGAAAGAATCTGTCATTAAAAATAATCAAACACAAGACACGTGCAAGGTATGTTTTTATGGATAAATTATCGGACAAAGGTTATCTTTATCTTGAGCTGATGAAAAGCCTTTTAGGAATTACGGGGAATGGGAACACCTTCAGAGGAGGCAACTCCTGTAAAAGTATTTTTGCCTCCCATGTCAATAGGGGTCAACTCTTAAAGGAAAGAATTTGCTCCCGAGGAGCAAATTCTTTCCTTTAAGAGTAGACCCCTTTTTCAGCGGGACAGGACTTATAGAAAAGCGAACAGGAAGTCCCGAATGTTGTCTCCCTTTGAAAAATGGTGGGAAAATGTGCCAGGTGTTCCCATTCCCCTTAAGCAGTTGAATTGTTTCAAATTTTTCATCTACCATATTTATCTTGTGAATTCGGACAGATAGTTTCATGCAAACAGTGTAAACCCTGATGAGACTGCAGAATGCAGAGGTATGCACTGTGTGCCATTCATCCAGCTTGTTTTAGACACAAATTCAAGTTAAAGAACAAGTATGGTAAGGCCCATCGGGGGTTGAAGAAAAAGATGGGCTGCATGATGCTTCCACGCAGAGCTGAAACCGACCACACACAATTACTGGTAAACCGCTTAGAGGATCTAAGCCTGCCCAGGCAAAGCGGTGCGAGTCGAACTGTCCATGCTTATAAACCCTATTGGTTTCATTGGACGACAGGGCTTGAGATGTCATTTCATCTCAATGTTTGGTAACAATCCCACAAAATTGGAAGCAATGTCTCAAAAATGACATATACGGTGTTGACGGGGACCTGAAACCTCAAATCAAAGTCCGAATATTTAGGGTAAATACGGTAATTAACTTCGGTTATAATTATTTACAAGATATGAGAGGTCTTCTTTCTCTGTACGGCTGTCAGGATATCTGGAAAGTAAGTGGAGACCACAACTTCAGTTAATGTGGACACACCATTAGATATCACCTGTAGATAATTAAGGGTTGAATCGAATTGAACTCGAATTGAAAATTCTTCAAAATGTCACTTTACATGCATGGCTAAGGGCTTGTAGATTTTGACCTCATGTTCAGACAGCTTCCTCGGGACCCAGCAAATGCTAATGCAATGACATAACCATGGATGATCCTTAGTCTTGCATTATGCACGATTCCAAATTGTGACGAAAACTCCCCAAAGCTCCATATTAACTTCATATAGACCATATAAACACCCTATAGACCATATAAACTCCATATAGACTCTTCAAATGCAATCCGCAAACCAACATGGGTAAGTCCAGAATGTTATTTACAATGAAGCCAGTTGCGCAGTGACCCTCTGACACCATCATAGCATTCTTGAATGCTACGTTTATGGAAATAACATTACTCCGCTCAACATAACATAAAGAAAACAAGGCCCCGTGATATCAAAAGTTCAGACTCCATGTTTAAACAGCAAGTGAATTTCATGATTTCAATATGGGTTTTGTGGTTTAAACACGACAACCTCATTTCTCCATATAACCTATGTTGTGGGTATTCATTAGAACCACCTCGTTGAGGTGGTGCTAATGAATACTCACAACATAGGTTTTTTTTTGAGAATTGTCAAAAACTATCCTTCAATTATCACAAAATACCAACCATATCTGTTGCTATGAAGATGAATAAAAAAAATTTCTCTACATTGGAATGGTCAGTAAAAATTCTACTTTGGCTTCATTGGCATTTTTCAGTTTGTTCATTGCTCTCGGTAGGCCATTGTCATGCTGTTAAATATTTCTTGAGATATTTGGATAAGCCATCCCTTAATTATCATAGTGTTCCACATTATCGTGAGCTGTGTTAGACTAGTCTGATGTGTATGAGATGTGTCATAGAAACTATGATTGTCTTACTGCTGATTTGTTTGAGGTTTAATGGCCCAGTCAACAGTTTTAGGTCATATCGAGCCAGTCAGTTTACCTAACCACACTTTTCTGGGCAGAATGGCAGGCTTTTACATAAGCTGTTAATCAGTACACTACAGAGTCGGACAGCTCCTTAACCCTTTCCCACTCAGATACATGTCTGAACCATCCCCCACCCCCCTTTGAGTCCCAGAACCAACTAAAACCTGCATTCCCCACCCCTGGACAGCTGTGTTTGAGTTAGGATAAGTTGTCCTTAAAAATCTATGGAGGGTTTGACAGCACTGGTTGGTTGATTGTCTCTGAGCGTAGCCTGGAAATTTTTCTAAGACTGTTTTGTTTAACCCTTAAATTACAATTTTAAGCATTCTACGGCATCTGATCAGGGTCTATACTGTTAACCAAACCCAACACGTGATTCTAGTCCAGATTCTATAGATAACCCTCTTATGCAACACTCTGACCTCACATCGGTAAAAATATCATGACTATTTTCTATAAATAACCTGGATTTCCTACAAGTCAGTGATAGTCACATGGACTTCGGCATTGAAAAGCTTCTGGGCTTTATAACTTTGGGTTGATTGATAACGGTCAACTCAGAAAGTATATAGATTATATAGCTGGTGCAATTTGACATGAGACGGACCTCTATGCAAAGAATAAATTAGTCAAATGTTATCACCTAATAGTTTTTGTAAACTTCTCGTTAATTTTCGGCATCTCGTGAATGGCGACCCATTTACCGACCTCTATGTATTGGATAACGTAATTGACCTCTTCAGAAAACCAGTGAAGATAAATATATGCATTTAGTCAGATGTACACACATTTCATTTATCATGGACTTTTCTATGACATATCTCTCATACATGTATGTATAATAAATATGTAATTATAGCCCCGCTTTGAAAAAGTGGGGCTATATTGGATTTGCCATGTCCTTCTGTCATTCCGTGATTCCGTTAATTTGTGTTGGCTCCATAACTTTGTATCTGCTTAACATATTTTCATGAAACTTCACACAAATGTTAAACACCATAAGACAATGTGCAGAGCGAAGGAATTATAACTGTAGATTGCCTACTTTTGAAGTTATTGCCCTTTGAACATTTTCCGTAATTCCGTAATTCCGTAATTCCGTAATTCCGTGATTCCGTTAATTTGTGTTGGCTCCATAACTTTGTATCTGCTTAACATATTTTCATGAAACTTCACACAAATGTTAAACACCATAAGACAATGTGCAGAGCAAAGGAATTATAACTGTGGATTGCCTACTTTTGGAGTTATTGCCCTTTGAACATTGAAAAATGGCAATTTTAATTGTGTCCGCTTCATAACTCGAAAACCGTTTGAGATATTTTTAGGAAACTTCACACAAATGTTAAGCACTATGAGACGATGTGCAGAGCGCAGGAACCATAACTCTGCATTGCTTATTTTTGTAGTTATTGCCCTTTGAACATTGAAAAATGGCAATTTTAACAGTGTCCGCTTCATAACTCGAAAACCGTTTGAGATAATTTCATGAAACTTCACACAAATGTTAAGCACTATGAGACAATGTGCAGAGCGCAAGAACCATAACTCTGGTTTTCGTATTTTCTGTGTGTCTGTCTGTGTGTCTGTCTGTGTCTGTTAACAATTTTCGTGTCCGCTCCATAACTTTAAAACCCATTCACATATTTTCATGAAACTTCACACAAACATTAAACACCATGAGATGGTGTGCAGAGTGCAGGAACCATAACTCTGGATTGCCTAATTTTTGAGTTATTTCCCTTTGAATATTGAAAAATATCAATTTTAGCCGTCTTTGCTCGATAACTCAAAAACCGTTTGAGATAATTTTATGAAACTTCACACAAATGTAAAGCACCATATTACGTGTGCAGAGCGCAGGAATCCAAACTCTGGATTGTCTACTTTTTCAGTTATAGGCTTTTGAATATTAAAAAATGGCAATTTTAACTATGTCCGCTCCATAACCGTTTCTGATATTTTCATGAAACTTCAAATAAATGAAAAGCACCTTGAGATGATGTGCAGAGTGCAGGAACCATAACTCTGGTTTGCCTACTTTAGGAGTTATTGCCCTTTGAACATTTAAAAAGGCAATTTTGACTGTGTCGGCTCCATAACTCACAAACCATTTGAGATATTTTCATGACACTTCACACAAGTGTAAAGCACCATGAGACAATGTGCAGAGCGCAGGAACCCTGACTCTGATTTGCCTACTTTAGGAGTTATTACCCTTTGAACATTGAAAAATGGAAGATGAAATTTAGTATAAACATGGACATTCTGGTAATGTATCATGCTCATTGAAATGAGGGACAAGGGCTCACAACTCTTAGAGTTTTTCCAGATAATGTAAAATTTTCAACAGTTATTTCTTGTTCATAACTGTTTTCTCTGCAGCTTAAATAACTTTCTTCTCTGACGGCGCTGAAGCGGGGCTATAGTCAGATCCTCTGACAGCTCTAGTTGTATTGCTAAATGTGAATTTCATTTGATTTCAGCCTGTATGAATATAGATTTTATTTGGTATGAAATGTTAAAAATATGTTTGTTCTATAGTTAAATAGCTTAGGGAATGCATTGCAGTTTATCCTTAAGTTAAAGTTTTTGTGACAGACTTCAGTGTTTTTGTTCTTTGATTGGTAGTATACACATATCAGGGCCCATTGATTGGTAATATACACATAGCAGGGCCCATTGAATGGTAATACACATGTATATACTCAGTGGGCCCTGATATGTATTATACATATCAGGGCCCATAGATTGGTAATATTTTTTTTCAGTAATATTATAGCTGAAAAAAAATGCTTGTAAATATCTCATCTAATAGTCCTTCATGTACACTTAAGTTAAAAGGCAATAGCAACAATATGATAGCAAAGAAGGTATAAGTCTCTGTTTAATGCCACAGAATGGGCACACACAAATTTCAAAATCAATTCAAATGTGACATTATTTCATAAAATAGGAACCTCTGGTCTTCACCAGACATGGAAACTAACATCTTTAAATTTTTATCTTTCAAAATGTTCTGATTTTATATAGGACAGTGGATTTCGGACAAATTACAGCTTGTTGCAGACAAATTTATATAAGAAACCTGACAGGGTATGTGATCAATGGCTTGTATACTCTGCTGCAATATTGTGGGTAGATCAAACATTTCTTGACTTGGTGAGTAGAGTTGGTTGGCAGAGTTTAGGTACCTGTATAGCTTGGAGTGTCGAGTTCCAGTAGAGAGGAGAGTGCATGACTGAGCATATTGAAGGGAAATTGATGGATAATACCAATAGTTAGAAATTTGTTGTTTCTTCTATTTCTGGGTAGCCTGGAATGTTTTTGATTTCAAGTAAAAAGAGAAGAATGAATAAAAGAAATTGATAGTTGATTTTGTGATTTACCAAATAATTCTTGATGAATTCATAGTCATGAATATATCTGATTTACCAAATAGTTCTTCTGTCGCGGTTTATTTTTGTTATGGTTTGTCTTTGGGTGTTATTATTTTATTTTGTTTAGCCTATTGGCCATTTTGTGGGTAACTAACTGTCCTTTTGGCTTTCCGCTATTGATGTTTCCATTAGGGTCTGTTGTTTTATGTTTGTGTTTCTTTCCCTTTGGTGTCTCTGATGGGAGCTTTGGGTTAATTGTACCGATTCCTGATCATTGCCTCCACTTCTATTTTGGATTATTCTGTTGTTTCTTCTTCTTCCTGTTCAGTTTGGAATGTTTTGGATTTCCAATAGAGAGGAGGAAAATGGATGAGTCAGCAAATTTATTGAAGAAATCAGTGGTTGTTTTAATGATTTAACAAAATAATAATCTTAGATAAATCAGTTGTTTCTTGTATTCCTGGGTACTTTGGAATGTTTTGGATTTCCAGTAGAGAGGAAGAGGGTGGAGGGTGTATTGAAGAGAGATTGGTAGTTGTTTTGGTGATTAACCAAATAATTAGAAGATAAACCTGTTGTTTCTTCTACTCCTGGGTATGATTTAAAATTGAAAGAAAAACTAGATGGATGAATGAGTAGATATAATGAAGGGAAATAGGTGGTTGTTTTAGTGATTTACTTTAGTAATTTAGAGATAAATCTATTCTTCCTTCCAAACCTAGATTCAGAATATAATTCTTACCCTGCTGAACATGACTACACCTACCTTTCAAAACAGTGTAGATCCAGATCAGATATGATCAGGATTAACACTGTCCATCTGACATCATGCAGTTTGTGAATTGAACGATCACATTATAGTAGGTAATTTGATTGGTTGATAGTCAGAAATTGGTGTTGCTATATAGAGGATCGTACATGAGTGTTCATGTATTATTGAATTTATTAAACGAGTTGAAGAAAAGGGATAAAATGCGAGGCTATGCCGAGCATTTTATCCATTTTCCTCAATGAGTTTAATAAATTCAATAATACATGAGCATGAATGCAAGATTCTATTTATCATTTGACATTTAAAACGCATTTTATTCACGATTGTTTACAAAAATGTCCATATTCCGCCATTAGTAAACGCGACGCCGTTAAGGACGTCGTACATGTAACGTTACGGAACGTATCTAGCTAATTTGCATATTTAATCCACTAGTGGATTATCGAAAATAATGCATGGCGTTATTACACTCTCAGACGCGTCGTCATATGATAAATTAATTTATTCAGCAGGCTAAGGTTAAGATACTTAATTTGAACACATTCCCTGTGGAAGTGAAATGGCTAAACGGTTTCAGTAAAACTCCATGGCCCAGTGGGTGGGAGCACTGACTCTTTATAATTAGGTCTCTCAACGCTGTGGTTCAAGTCTCACATATTAAGCCTCTGTGGTGTAGTGGTTACGCTACTGGCCATGTAAACCAGGGGTCGCAGGATCGATCCCGGGCTTCTTCAGACTTTCAGATGAGTCTTTAAACCGAGGTCCTGTCTCCGTATGACCTTAGCTGTTGGTTGCAAGTAAAACTTGAACACACATGTCTGGCTCGGGCCTCAGGCAATGGAAGGTCAGGTGGTTTTTCTCCGGGAACACTGGTTTTTGCCCACCTCTGATTAATGACCTGCTCGAAGTAAGTGAAATAATCTTTAATCAATAAAACCAACCCCCCCAACCTCCCCCCCCCCCAAAAAAAAATCGTAGTGCATGAGTGTAGAGGTGAGTAGATGACTGAGTAAATGAATAAATTGCAATGAACACTTTAAAGAGGTGTATTTGTTTTATGTAAAGAAAAAAAAGAAAGAATTTTTTTTCTGGAAAGAAAGTATGTGGCAGAAAATGGAATTCACAGGATTTACCCGCAATATTACTGAGTATACAAGGATAATTGCTAGTTGCATGGTAGCTGGAAAGCTAATTACATGTACAACAGTTACTATTAATCAGTTAATATGTGTAATTTTTGAATATGCTGAATAATACATCATTACTGTAACTGCATTCTATAATCAGTAATATTCATGAATTCATAATTGGTATAATCATCCACTTCATGTTTCAGTTCCATAGAGTACAAGAGTTTTGGTATATTGGTGTTTTTGAAAATATGTAGCAAAACTGTGATTGTTCATGGCTATATTTAGGTTAGAAACACATGCCTATATGTCAAAGTAAATCATTGATGATTATGAAAATGATATAAAATAATATCTGATATTTTTCCACCAAATAATATCTGATATTTTCAGTCAGATAATATCCAATATTTTCCATCAAATAATATCTGATATTATCAGCCAGATAATATCCAATATTTTCAGTCAAATAATATCTGATATTTTCAATCCAATAATATCTGTCATTTTAATCAAAATTAATATCTTATATTTTTAATTAAATAATATCTGATATTTCCATCAAATGATACCAATTAATGCTTACTATCCGCGGACACCTGATTATACTCTTCTGGAGTCCATGTCTGTTGATCTGAACATTGATATTTGCCATTTTGTCTATGGACTAATGATTTTGGATTAACGCTTTGGTACTACGACCTAAACTACTATGTATCTGATATTTTCAATCAAATAATATTTGATATTTTTAATCAAATAAAATCTGAAATTTTTCATCAAATAATATCTGATATTTTTAACCAAATAATATCTGATATTTTCCATCAAATTATATCCAATATTTTCAATCAAATAATATCTGATATTTTTAATCAAACTTAATATCTGATATTTGTAATCAAAATTAATATCTGATATTTTTAATCAAATAATATCTGATATTTTTGATCAAATGATACATGTATCTGATATTTTCAGTCAAATTATTTTTGATATTTTTAATCAGAAAAAAATCTGAAATTTTCCATAAAATAATATCTTATCTTATTCATCAAATAAAACCTGAAATGTTCCATCAAATAATATCTGAGATTGTCCATCAAATAATGTCTTATATTTTTCATAAAATAATATTTGATATTTCCAATCAGATTATATCTGATATTTTCTGTCAAATAATATCTGAGATTGTCCATCAAATAATATCTTATATTTTTCATAAAATAATATTTGATGTTTTTAATCAAATAATATCTGATATTTTCAATAATATCTGATATTTTCTGTCAAATAATATCTGATATTTTGAATCAAATAATATCTGATATTTTCAGTCAAATAATATTTGATATTTTCAATCAAATAATATCTGATATTTTCCATCAAATAATATCTATTTTCAATCAAATAGTATTTGATATTTTCAATCAAATAATATCTGAAATTTTCAATCAAATAATATTCGATATTTTCAATCAAGTAATAACTGATATTTTCTGTCAAATAATATCTGATATTTTCTGTCAAAATAATATCTGATATTTTCAATCAAATACTATCTGATATTTTCAAGAAGACTAATGATCTCTCTCCATCTTTAAAATCACCATCACTGGCAGCATCATCAAATTTACATCTGAGCCAGAGATTTGACTAACAATAACTTGCTTTTACCTGATTGACTAATGCTCCCCCTCCTCCCTGCTTCCCCTAAAATGGGTATCTCCTTTTTAGTGGAACAATGACCAATAACTAACATATGCCAGCTTCGGAGGTCACAGATTTGATGCGGCCCCCACCCATCGGGGCTTGAAGAAATATATGGGCTGCATGATGCTTCCACGCAGAGCTGAAACCGACCTGCGCAGGAGTACTGGTTAACTGCTTAGAGGATCTATGCCTGCTCAGGCAAAGTGGTGTATGTCGGTCCGTTCATGCTTGTAAACCAAATTGGTTTCATTGGGCGACAGGTCTTGAATTGTCATTTCATGTCAGTGTCGGGTAAAAGTCCCACAAAATTGGAAGCAACGTCTCCAAAATGACCTATACAGTGTTGACGGGGATGTTAAACCTCAAATGAAACAAATCACAGATTTGATCCCACCTGGACTGCAATATTCTTTCATGGATATTGATATTGATCATATTTTCTCCATTCATTGGCTCCCTTCTGCCGTTTCAAGAAGTGAAGTTTTCAGTTTCTGGCAAAAGAAAGTGCACCGTACTGGTCTCTAACCGCTTATGTATATGCCTGCCCAGGAAACTTGTGGTAAAGTAAACTTTTAACTGCCTGGCTTGAGCTGACCTTGACCCTTATCTTGCTGTTCACAACAACCCCTATCTTTACAAACAGTGTAGATCCAGATCAGATGGCTTCTGAAGAAGCCATCTGATCAGGATCTACACTGTTTGGCATTCAGTTTATGAATTTGAAGCAATAAATTATATCAAGTAATTTGATTGGTTGATAGACAGAAATGGGTGTGGCTTAAATGAATATTCAGCAAGATAAGGGTTAATAGTGTGAACCAGGCCATTAAACTCTAAACCAACAAACAATAACATACCGTTTCACAAACCCCTCAGGACGGAGCTCGGCGAATGGCTACACGGCAGGCTCGGAGACACCTGTCAGTCATGAGAGGACAAACAGGGACGGACGGGGCTGGAGCCGAGCGATGGTCTCCCTGTTCACCGGCAACGGGGAATAGGGGTACCATCGAACGGCTACAGTGTTGTGCTAGCATGGATTTGTTCCCTGGGACCCCACCAGCTGACGACCCGCGACAGGGGGAAACTGAAAAACAACAACAACAATAACATACATGAAGATGATACTCTCACTTTGTTATACCCCCACAAATGAAATTTGGGGGGGGGGGGGGGGGGGGTATATAGGAGTGAGCTTGTCGGTCGGTCGGTCTGTTGACTTGGTTTCCAGACGATAACTCAAAAAGCGCTTCACTGATTTTTATAATTTTTGGTACACTGATGTAACATCATAAAATACATGTCAAGTTCGATTTCCACTACAATTCATCAATTTTCGACATAGTTATGGCCCCTTTCAAGTGAAAAAATTGCAAAATGGCGCTGTTGCACTATCAAGGCAGTTTTTGTGGGGGTATTCATCACCTTTAGTGATAGCTCTAGTTTGATTATGAGATGATTGTGGTATGCATACATGTAGTTTCATCAACTGCCTGCTGCTGGCTTTAAACCTGATTGTGTTTTGTTACACTGGGTTAAATTTGGGCTCCATTGATGTTTTGGGCGTTTTTTACTAGTGATGCTATTTTATGAGTGTGATTATTGTACATGGCATGATAATTTGGTTATGTAAAATGAGTTGCGAATTTTGGTATGCATTTAAGTTTCATTTTACTATAAAACTGAAATTTATGTGAAAATAAATGTTTATAGAAAATGTTTGTACTTAGTATGTCATGTACAGTTAATTTAAATGCAAGATTATTTATAATAATCTCTTTTACCAGTGATGTAGTAAACATGTTACTCATGCAGTGCAAAAAAAATCTATGATCTACATGCAAGATTATTTAACTCTTATCCTGCTGCATAAATTAATTTACCCACAACCATGCCTGACTATCCACCAATCACATTACTTGGTATAATGTTTTCTTTCAATTTAAAAACTGCATGACAAACAGTGTAGATCCTGATCAGATGGCTTCTTCAGAAGCCATCTGATCTGGATCTTCACTGTTTGCAAAGGCATGGGTTGTCATGTTCAGTGGCAGAAAAGTTAAAACAAGGATTTACCAATATGATCTGGATCTTCATGGTTTGCAAAGGCATGGGTTGATAAGTGTTAAAACAAGGATTTACCAGTAATGTATAATGTAGTGACTTAATGCATGTATACCGGTAGCTAAAAAGTAGGAAGTGAAACTGTTACTTTGCATTTAAGCATGTGATGTTATTTATTTGTTCATTGATGGTTTGTTGTCGCGCCTGCTATTAGCATGGCGCGATATAGGCGCCCGGTTTTCCATCCGTTCGTTCGTCCATCCGTCCATTTGTCAAAGTGTCTACATTTGCGACCACCCTAGCGTTCACCATGAGGTTCAAGTTTATTTCTCAAGAACTATAAGAGCTTCATTAATGATACTTGGTACAAACTTGTGTCTGGGGATGACAACTTACATGCAAGCATCCATATTTGACCTTGACTTACATTTCATGGTTCAATGACTTTGTAAAATATTGCGACCACCCTAGCGTTCACCCTAATGGTCAAGTTTATTTCTCAAGAACTATTAGAGCTTTATTAATGATACTTCATACAAACTTGTGTCTTGGGATGGCAACTTACATGCAAGCTTCCATATTTCACCTTGACCTTCATTTCATGGTTCACTGACTTTGTAAAATATTGCGACCACCCTAGCGTTCACCCGAATGGTCAAGTTTATTTCTCAAGAACTATAAGAGCTTCATTAATGATACTTGGCACAAGCTTGCATTTAAGAATGGGAACTTTTGTGCAAGCATCTATGTTTGACCTTGACCTACATTCCATGGTTGGGTGACTCTGCGCCCCCACAGGCGCGACATAGCCTTCGGCGGAATTCTTGTTTAAGCATAAATGAGCCATGTCTTCAGACATGTGCCTGATAATTCGTCCCTGTGCAGTCTGTTCATTCTTCTCCTTGTGCCCTATGTTTATCCCCGCACTTTTCAAAGAAAAATCGGGTATCATGTATTACACCCGTCGTCCTTTCATCCACCCATCTGTCTGAAATGTCCCACCATTGCTCCTAGACCATTTAATCTACAATCTCGAAACTCACAGGCAAAAGCCCTATGGCTGATGACTACAGGAACATATTCAGAATTTTGATGTGATCCCCCAGCACTGCCCAAGGGTCAAAATTCATTTTACTCAAATATAGTCATGTTGCATATCAAATTGAAGGTAATGAAGAGTAGAATAGGGTGGTGCAAAAATGTTGTCCCGGTGGCATGTCTGGGGTTCACCAGAGGTCGAAAAGTAGGATTTGGGATCCCTTTTCTCGATTGTCACAAAACTCCTCTTAGGCTTTTGAGCTACAATCTTGAAACTATCACAGTTATTAGCCCTGATTGTTTGGTTTGATTTGAGGTTTAACGTCCCCGTCAACACTGTAAAGGTCATTTTGGAGACGTTGCTTCCAATTTTGTCGGACTTTTACCCGACATTGAGATGAAATGACATCTCAAGCCTTGCCGCCCAATGAAACCAATAGGGTTTATAAGCATGGACAGTTTGACACTCGCACCCCTTTGCCTGGGCAGGCTTAGATCCTCTAAGCTGTTAACCAGTACTCGTGTGCGGGTCGGTTTCAGCTCTGCATGGAAGCATCATGTAGCCCTTCTATTTCTTCAAGCCCCGATGGGCGGGGGCCGATTATGAGCCCTGATGAGGACTTGAGGTCAAAAAGTAGGATTTTCTGTCCTTTTTTCGATGATCGCACAACTCCTTCTTTGGCTTTTTGAGCTAGAATCTTGAAACTGTCACACATATTGGCCCTATGGAAGAGGACTGGAGGAACTTATTCAGAATGCTGATGTGACTCCCTCCTAGGGTAGGGGCCCAACACCCACCCAATGGTCAAAAATCTGTTTTGTAGAACCATAGTCATGTTACATATCAAATTGAAGGTAATGAAGAGTAGAATACAGTGGTGCAACAGGCGATTCTCTACTATTCCTCAGGGGCCGAAAAAGGGCCCCATTCCCAACTGAAAATAGCCTTTGTTTTTCCCAATTTAATTAAAAAATTCCCAAATTGATGAAAGCAAAAAATCAACACAAAGAAACATCTTCTGAGACACTGCATTGCTAACTGAAACTTCAAACAGTCATAGCTGAAACATCGGACCAGTAAACAGTCACAGATGAAAGATATGGTTGCTTGAATGAAGTAGTAATTCTTGTTCCCAAGTTCACTACTTTTGTCTTTAATTACCCAAATTTAGTAATTTTCTTGCTATTTTTCACCAATTTAAGTCGGGGGGCCTTTTCCCAAAATACCTGGATGAAGCCCTGTGCAAAAATTTTGCCCAGGAGGCATGTTTTGGGATCACCAGAGGTCAAAAAGAATATATTGGGTCCTTTTATTGTGACATGATTTTCTCAGTGTAGGGAGATATGCGATGGCTTGCCATTGACTTGCTCTAGTTAACTATGTGTTATTACAATGTCATATACTGTCATATCCTTTGGACACGACATTATCCACTAAATAGCAGCCGCCCCCCCCCCCCTCATCAGGGCTTGAAGAAATATACTACTCAAAGTTTGATAGGGATCACTTTTTTAATGCAAAATAAATTTTGATTAAATTAATCAGCTGAATCCAAATTTGATATATAATAATAGAAAACATGTCCTTCACAAAGACTAGTGATTAATTTTGTCAACTGGTACTGCATTCAAGCGTGACAACAGCAAACGTCTGGGCACCCACAAAATTTGCCGTAACACGAAGGGATTTAGACAATAGATTTTTCACAAATTTCCAAATTTGTTTTGACAAAATTGCCTAATAATGTGTATGGCGTCCACGGGCATCAATTACAGCATGACATCGCATGCACACATTCGTAATCAGAGTGTGTATCAGGTTTTGTGGAATAAGCCTCCATTCAGCAACCAGTGCATCTTTGAGCTCTTGTAAAGTCCTCGGATGCACAGGTCAGGCTAAAACAGCACGCTGTCGCATGTCCCACGCATGCTCAATCGGTGATCGAGCAGACCAGTCCATACGAACGATTGTCTCGCGTTCCAGATAGGCATCAGTGACGTGAGCACGGTGGGAACGGGCATTATTGTCCATTAGAATAAAGTCCAGCCGATTGCACCGGTGTATGGTCTCACAAACTGATAAAGAATCCAATTACAGTACCTAACTGCCGTTAACGTTCCGTTTTCAACGACGTACAAATCAGTTTTACCATTCACGCTTATCCCAGTCAAACCCATGACTGATCCCTTTCCATAGCGGTTATACTCTGCCACATTCAAGTCATCGAATCGCTCTTTAGACATTCGCCACATTAATTGACGTTTATCAGTGATGTCTAGACAGAATCTGGACTCATCAGTAAACAATACTGGCGTCCAGTCACGAATCGTCCACCTGACGTGAGTTCTGGCAAAATCCAACCGGTCTTGCAGGTGCTGTCTCGTCAACGGAACACGTACAGCAAGCCTCCTGGCATTCAATCCGGAATCGTGGTGCCTGTTTCTCACAGTTTGTGTAGAAATTCCTACTCCAGTTCCATTCCTAAACTGGTTATTCAACAGCGTAGCGCTCAGGAACCGTTGACGTTGAGACTGAATCAACAATAAAGGGTCTTGACGTTGAGTTGCAGCCCTTTCTCGACCGCCACCGTGTCTGTGTGAAGGATTCCCGTGGGAAAGATGCGGACTCTACATTCGGGAAACCATGGTCTGCGACACATTCAGAATCCCAGCAACACGACGTTGACAGACGCCAGATTCCAACATTCCGACGCCACGGTTCATTTCTTCTGGGCTCAGGCGGTTTCTTAACTGTCCCCAAGGCATTTTAAAGTTTCACAAATCAAATGAATTCCTTTTTACGCTTAGTAAAGGAACACTGACAAGTTTGATTTTTCTGTTGGAATGCAGTGTTATGCAAGATTTTTGGGGTGCATGAGTTCATTTGCTGAGTGTGAGAAGTGTGCACTTTCATGTATACCGAATTGCACATGAGTTTCTGCTTAAGATATTTATCAATATTCGGAGTACAAATTCTGTCATGAAATTTTAAATTTTCAGTGCAAAATTTGGTATATAAAAAGTGATCCCTATCAAAGTTTGAGTAGTATATATGGGCTGCATGATGCTTCCACGCAGAGCTGAAACCGACCCGCACAGAAGTACTGGTAAACAGCTTAGAGGATCTAAGCCTACCCAGGCAAAGCGCTGCATGTCAGCCCTTCCATGCTTATAAACCCTATTGGTTTCATTGGGCGACATGGCTTGAGTTGTCATTTCATCTCAATGTCGGGTAAAAGTCCCACAAAATTGAAAGCAACGTCTCCAAAATGACCTTTACAGTATTGTCGGGGACGTTAAACCTCAAATCAAACGAACTAAATAGCAGCAATGTTATAATATATAATAGAGAATGATCCATTCGCAGTCATAATTGGCAGAACGATCAATTACTCAGCATAATTTGATCTTTAAGTGGTGAACCTGCAAAATTGTAAGTTGTACCAGTTTAACCCAGAAAATGCCAATCACAACAATTGTCATCTGCTATATCCTCTGCTCATTACTTTAAAAGTCATTTTTGCAAATAGTGAGCACCTCCAGGAGTCCACACTGTTTACCTTACGCAAAAGTATTTTTTTAAAACATTTGGAAAAAAATTCAGCAGACGACATAAGCAGACGACAGTTTCAGATGTAGTTTTTCTCAGCATCTGAAGGGTTAACTCTGGATCAGAGTTGAAAAATAATTCTACAATTCAATTTTCAGGAATCAGTTTTGGAAATCAAAGACAAAAAGAAACTTCCACACTTGAGAAATCCTGAAATTTTGATTGGTGAAAATGATCTGACATCACTTAGCTACCTCAATGAGCCTGAAGGTAAGTGAAATTTCAGGTAGTAAATTGCACTTGTGCAACTTTTAGAAAAATAAGTTAAGATATTTAGGGGAAACATAGTGTGTGGGTACTCATTAGAAGTGCCTCGGTGAGGCACTTCTAATGAGTACCCACAACATGTTTTTATGGAGAAATAAGAAAAATAATATTTGAATACCCCATATCTGGGGCTATGGAACGGCCTTCCTGGATGCATGAGCATTCTGGTCCTCCCGGCTACTCAAAGAGAAACAAGCCAAGACTGGTCATATCAGGGAATGTGCACGGTGATCTGAGTCTATGCTGATTGTATGGCTCGCCTAATATGTTTTGCTGTGTCCCAAGTCATACAAAAATTTAATCGGTGACTCAGAGCTACCTGGGAAGAGCAAAAGGTGAATGAAATTCATCTTCAATTTCATTTCTGCAATTGATCCACCATGAGTAAGTTGATGCACCATGAGTAAGTTGATGCACCATGAGTAAGTTATCTTAACCCTTCTCTTGCTGAATATTCATATAAGCCACACCCATTTCTGTCTATCAACCAATCAAATTACTTGATGTAATTTATTGCGACAAATTCATAATCTGAATGTCAAACCGTGTAGATCCTGATCAGATGGCTTCTTCAGAAGCCATCTGATCGGGATCTTCACTGTTTCCAAAGATAAGAGTTGTCGTGAACAGCAAGATAAGGGTTAATGAATGAATTGAGTATCACTGCCAGCGTGGAAAATGAGCTGAAATTTGAGTGTGAAAATGTTCGGAAGATGTAATAGGTGAAAATGATCTGACATTTTGACATCTTTTGACTTGTCCACTGAGTAAAATTTGATAGTCTGTAATTGGCTTGAGAAAAATTATTTGAATTTGGGTAAAAAGTCTTTTGATTTGTCTATCAGCTGATGAATCTGATGGCCCCAGCCCATTGGGGCTTAAAGAAATAGATTGGGCTGCATGATGCTTCCACCCAGAGCTATTGGTTTCATTGGGTGGCAGGGCTTGAGATGTCATTTCATCTTAATGTTGATATAAGTGAAATAGTCTTGAATGGTGTGTGAAAGCATTATTTGCTAGAAAAAAATCTAAACCATGTCCTGCTGAACATTACCCCCCCTATCTGTGCAAACAGTGTACATCCTGATCAGATAGCTTCTGAAGAAGCCATCTGATCAGGATCTACATGGTTTATTATTCAGTTTGTGGATTTCAATGAATACATTATGTCCAGCTATTTGATTTGGTTTGATATTCCAAAATGGTGCATCAAAATTAATTTATTCAGCAGGACAATGGTTAAGAATTTCCACCTTTGCCAAGGGAGGCAACTTGTTGTATACAAGAGGAACATGCCTTGGCAATGGATATTCAGGTATGGAAGGAAGAACAGATTTATCCCTAACTTGCTTTGTTCTTATTTATACTTCAAACAGAGGTTGTGGGTTCTCGTTAGGTAGAGGCAATTCTAAGGTGCCGGCCTCAGTGGCTTAGTCGGATGCGCGTCTGACTGGTGATCAGGAGGACGCGGGTTCGACTCCCGCCGGGGGTCGGCAACATTCTTTCATGGAGATTGATCATGAAATCTTTTCTACGGTCATTCTCTCTCTTCCACTGATTCAAGAAGGGCAGTTGTCAGTTTCTGGCGAAAGAATGTGCACTGTACTGGTTAACCTCTTACGTATAAGCCTGCCCAGGAAAAGTGCGGATAGGTAAACTGACCAGCTCAAAAATGACCTAAATAGTGTTGACTGGGCCGTAAAACTCCACTACATACAAACAAACAAACAATTCTAAGGTGGTTGTTAGAGGCAAAGGTGACTTGTATCTTGCGTCACTGGGGCGTCCAACTGATATTGGCTTACAGTTGGACAAGGCCTTCTGTCCTTGCAGCAGGTAAGGGTAGAGAGGGAATGTTGTTGTTCTGTTTTAACATTTCCATTCACTTTTCCTCTTTCTCCTCTGTCCCTCACTTTCATCCCCTCTACAATATCTTTTCTCCCTTTCTCTGGAAGAGGACACAAAATGACCACAAGGGTTGATGTGTCATTGAACCCAAAACAATCAATCAAATCTTAAGAGTTGCCTCAACCTATGTCTTGGAGCAGAAGTAACAGAAATAATTGAAACCCCTGTAAACCCCAGTTTTATTTATATAAAGTGGGGTTTACAGGGGTGTTCATTTCATGTAACTGTTAACCCTTCTCTTGCTGAATATTCATTTAAGCCACACCCATTTCTGTCTATCAACCAATCAAATTACTTGATGTAATTTATTGCTACAAATTCGTAAACTGAATGCCAAACAGTGTAGATCCTGATCAGATGGCTTCTTCAGAAGCCATCTGATCTGGATCTACACTGTTTGCAAAGATAGGGGTTGTCGTGAACAGCAAGATAAGGGTTAACTTGATAATTCACAAGTTTCTTTTTTCCATTTCAGTACTGTATAACTTGAAGATCAGATTCATTGAAAGGAACATTATTTACACATATTGTGGTATGTATGAAAACATAATTCTTATATTGTTGCACCTGCTTTGAGGAGTCCAGTTATCTGTCCGTTCATTCATTTATCAGAGCTAACATTTAGGCTTTAGGGACTAATATTATGATTAGATAACAACACAAAATGGTTAGAAAATAATAGATTTATTCCACAAATAAAAGGTTTAGGAGGTTAGCCCCAAAACCAAACAAAAGAAATAGCCCTTAAACCTCAAATGTTAGAATGTCTGTTCTTTAGTTCACCAAGCAGTCAACATTTACAACAACCCTAGAGTTCACCAAAATGTTCCAAGTCCCTGCAAGCCTGACAAAGCCTTTGGCAGAATTCTTGCTACATGTATTACAGTCTATGGCATGAACTCATAACAAGCCCCTGCCCATAGGGGCTTGAAGAAATATATGGGCGGCATGATGCTTCCACGCAGAGCTGAATCCGGCCCGCACACTAGTACTGGTAAACTGCTGAGAGGATCTAAGCCTGTCCAGGAACCGCGGTGCGAGGCGGACCGTCCATGCTAATAAACCCTATTGGTTTCATTGGGCGACAGGGCTTGAGATGTCATTTCATGTCAATGTCGGGTAAAAGTCCCACAAAATTGGAAGCAGCGTCTTCAAAATGACCTTTACAGTGTTGACGTGGACGTTAAACATCAAATCAAACAAACAAAAACCAAGCAGTCAACATTTACGACAACTCTAGAGTTCACCAAAATTTTACGAGGTCGTATAAGCCTGACAAAGCCTTTGGCAGAATTCTTGCTACATGTATTACAGTCTATGGCATGAACGCATAACTTCTTGGGTTGATTGTTAGTCAGCTGTATGAAGCTGCAGGGATTTTCCTAATGCAACTTTGGGGCTGGTAATCGGCCCCTATTTTTCCCAATTTAGAGACAGATATTCCCAAATTTTATGACAAATTTCCCAATTTCTGATGTTGTGCTACATTTTGATAAAAATTTCATGAAAATTGAACCAAAATTGACAAAGTTACAGCTGATTTAAATTCCCAAATATAAATATTAGCAAGCTGTTTTTCCCAAACCCAGCGGCCCCTGGACCCTGATTCTGAAGGATAGGAAAATCCCTGATCTGAGATATATTGCTAGTGTCCATGTGACTGTCACTGACACAAATAGCATTTGTATGGAAGCCAAAAAATGTTTACCGTAATGAGCCTTATTATTGGGACAGATTAGGCCTAATCAGAGAGTGTAGACCCTGATCAGACTGCTCCTGAATGAGCCTAAGTAAACAATGCAAACCCTGATCAGACTGCTCCTTCAGGAGCAGTCTGATCAGGATCTACACTGTTTGATATTCCATCTCCACTTCTTGGACTCCTTGCTAGATCGCGAAACAAACCCATTAAAATTTTAGGAGAATTACAGCAAGTCCTCAAGGTGTCTTAATTGTTAGGATTTTATTGTGCATGTTTTGTTTGATTTGAGGTTTAACATCCCCGTCAACACTGTAGAGGTCATTTTGGAGACGTTGCTTCCAATTTTGTGGGACTTTTACCCGACATTGAGATGAAATGACATCTCAAGCCCTGTCTCCCAATGAAACTGATAGGGTTTATTAGCATGGACAGTCCGCCTCGCACTGCGGTTCCTGGACAAGCTTAGATCCTCTAAGCGGTTTACCAGTACTAGCGTGCGGGCCGGATTCAGCTCTGCATGGAAGCATCGTGCAGCCCATATATTTCTTCAAGCCCCTATGGGCGGGGGTGGATTTATTGTGCATGTACATATTATATGTATATGGCATGAAATCATACCTTTTTGGGTTGATAATTCGTCAATCAACTCAAAGTTACGGAATGAACATAGTAGAGATTTCATGATCAATATCCACCAAATAGTATTGCCAACACCGGCACTGGCCCGGCAGGTATTGAACCCCAAACTGCATGATTTTCAGTCAGTTCGCAACCTATCAAGCTACTGAGGTTAGCAGCTATTCATCAGATTAACACATCCATGTGATGAATACCTCTTTAACTGTTATCTTGCTGTTCACGACAACCCCTTTCTTTGGAAACAGTGTAGATCCAGTTCAGATGGCTTCTGAAGAAGCCTTATCTTGCTGTTCACGACAACCCCTATCTTTGGAAACAGTGTAGATCCAGATCAGATGGCTTCTGAAGAAGCCGTATCTTGCTGTTCACAACAACCCCTATCTTTGGAAACAGTGTAGATCCAGATCAGATGGCTTCTGAAGAAGCCTTATCTTGCTGTTCACGACAACCCCTATCTTTGGGAACAGTAAAGATCCAGATCAGATGGCTTCTGAAGAAGCCTTATCTTGCTGTTCACGACAACCCCTATCTTTGGAAACAGTGTAGATCCAGATCAGATGGCTTCTGAAGAAGTCTTATCTTGCTGTTCACGACAACCCCTATCTGTGGAAACAGTGTAGATCCAGAGCAGATGGCTTCTGAAGAAGCCTTATCTTGCTGTTCACGACAACCCCTATCTTTGGAAACAGTGTAGATCCAGATCAGATGGGTTCTGAAGAAGCCTTATCTTGCTGTTCACGACAACCCCTATCTGTGGAAACAGTGTAGATCCAGAGCAGATGGCTTCTGAAGAAGCCTTATCTTGCTGTTCACGACAACCCCTATCTTTGGAAACAGTGTAGATCCAGATCAGATGGGTTCTGAAGAAGCCTTATCTTGCTGTTCACGACAACCCCTATCTTTGGAAACAGTATAGATCAAGATCAGATGGCTTCTGAAGAAGCCTTATCTTGCTGTTCACGACAACCCCTATCTTTGGAGACAGTGTAGATCCAGATCAGATGGCTTCTGAAGAAGCCTTATCTTGCTGTTCACGACAACCCCTATCTTTGGAAACAGTGTAGATCCAGATCAGATGGGTTCTGAAGAAGCCATCTGACCAGGATCTACACTGTTTGACATTCAATTTATGAATTTGTAGGGATATATAACATCAAGTAATCTGATTGGTTCAAAGTCAGAAATGGGTGTGGCTAATCTGAATAATCAGCAAGAGAAGGGTTAAATCCCATTTTATGTAGAAAAAATTGGGGTTTGCAGGGGTTATACAGTATTTTTATTATTTCTACTCCAAGACATAGATTGTGGATGCTCCTTTGAACCACCTCTAAGGAGCACCCACAACCTATTTTTGGAGTAAAGATAAAAAATAACACAAATTTTTAAAGAAAAACCCAAAAAAAACAAAAAAGCATGTAGCTACATGAAAGAATGCACGTTAAATGGGTGTGTTATAGTAATGTGGAAGGTCTCCTGTATATATGTCTGTCTGCAGATTTAAGAAGGGCAGTTGTCTGTTTCTGGTGAAAGAATGTGCACTGTACTGGTTGACGGCTTAGGTTTACACCTGCCCAGGAAAAGTGTTGATAGGTAAACTGACCGGCTCAAAAATAACTTAAAATAGGGTTGATTGGGCCAATAAACTCTGATACAAACAATGTCTGTCTGCAGAAAAAGCTCTCTATTTTTCAAGAGTTGGCTAATAAGTTGATTTTGGATGATAGTATGAAAATTTTATCTTGAATTTTAAAACTTTCTGACTTGATCAATATGAGGAAAAAGGAAAGAAAAAAGTTTTTGCACCTGTTTATTGTTGTTGTGATAAAGGTTGATGATAAATGATGGATTTTACATTTCTTTCAAAGTAGAGCTGATAAAGTTCATTTTAGCCATAACACAGCAAAAGTAGGGGCTGGTTGGGTGAGGAAAAGGTGTCATGTATCTTGCATCATTGAGGTGTGTGTATGTGTGAATTTGGGTTTAACATCACTTTCAACAATTTTTAGCTCGTCTGTTTTTTGAAAAAAAACTTTCGAGCTATTGTCATCACTCCGGCGTCTTCGTTGTCGCCTGGCGTCGTCCTTAACCGAAAACCTTAACCTTGACCATATTTCCAAAAGTATTTGGCCTACCTTCATGAAACTTCATACACATACTCACCATCACAAGAGCTACATTCCCTACAAGTTTTATAACTCCATCTTGCAATTTGATTGCTCTTGTTTGACTTAGAACTTTGGTTTTCTAAAAGAAACTGCAGACGAGCGTTGGCACCCACATGCGGTGCTCTTGTTCAGTCATATCACGACAGTGTCTGGTTGCGACAGGGAGCTCAATGCTCACTTTTATAGTGCTGCCTCACTGAAGTATCATGTCTCAGACACATTACATAATACCACACCCAGTCACATCATCCTGACACTGGGTCGACAAGTACTAGCTCTACCCCGTAAATCTGAGTGCCAAGCGAGGAGCAGCTAGGCCAAGCGAGGAGCAGCTAGTACCATTTTTAACAACTTTGGTATGTCGCGGCCCGGGATCGAACCCATGACCTCCGGTACCCCGGAGCGGACACTCTACCAACTGAGCTATCGGGGCGGTATGTGAGGAAAAGGTGACATGTATCTTGCATCATTGGGGTGTCCAACTGATATTGGCTTACAGTTGGGCATTAAGTAATCCACTGGAACTGACCAAAATGCCTTTATCCTTATCCTGTTGACAGCAGACAAAGTAAACATAACATTTCCCTAAACAGGTACCTTGGCAAACAGTGCAGGCCCAGATCAGACGCCGCAGAATGCAGCGTCTGATCAGGGCCTCCACTGTTTGCAAAAAGTTAAGTCATTTCCCAAACTACATTTTGAAGAAAACACAACCTGACACCCCTTAGTTTCGAAATGGACTCCTGCTCTATATAAGGTGGAAGATTCCATTTGGTACAAAAAGGGTTAAGTGTTAAAGACTAATTGGTGATTGCTGACTCGTAATAATTTTTCATCACCACTGTGGTTCGAGCCTTGCTCCATTGACATTTGAGACTCCAAGGTCTGCAATGGAAGGCCAGGTGGTTTTTCAACAGGTATGCTAGTTTTCACCCTCCTCTGATTAATCAAACGATTGGCTCGATATAAGTGAAATAATCTAGAAAGGGCCGTTAACCCCCAAAAAAGGCTTATTCAGACATGTTCATTAAAATATGGATCCCAAAAATCATGAAAAATGTATAGAATATTTATAACAAAAATTCCGTAGAAGGCTATGTTGCGCCTTGAGAAATGGACTCTTACATTAGGGTGAAAGGGTGTTCGCAAATATTGACTGCTTGATGGGCAAACAGATGGGAAACCAGACTCTATGGTGCCGTGCTTGTTGTGTCTGCTAGTATTCCGGGTACCTGTCTGTCAAGTCATCAACATTGGCGTCCACCCTGGCGTTCACCCTAATGTTTAAGTCTATTTATCAAGAACTGCAAGCGCTTCAGTCATGATACCTAGTACAAACTTGTATCTGGGGATGACAGCTTGAATGCAAGCATCTGTATTTGACCTTGCCCTACAATTTTTTGGTTCACTGAATTTGTGGACTATTGCATCAACCCTAGTGTTCACTTATGTCCAAGTGCATTCCCAAGACCTGTCAGAGCTTCATTAACCCTTATCTTGCTGTTCATGGCAACCCCTATGTTTGCAAACAGTGTAGATCCAGATCAGATGGCTTCTGAAGAAGCCATCTGATCAGGATCTACACTGTTTGGCATTCAGTTTATGAATTTGTAGCAATAAATTAGATCAAGTAATTTGATTGGTTGATAGACAGAAATGGGTGTGGCTTAAATGAATATTCAGCAAGATAAGGGTAAATGATACTTGGTACAAACTAGTATCTAGGGATGACCTCTGCACCCACCCCAACACCCAGTTGTCAGTTTCTGGCAAAAAAATGTGCACTGACCTGCTCATTATGACTTAAATAGTGTTGACAGGGCTATTAAAATTTGTTCTAATATTTTAAGAAGTACAATTACATACTTGATGTAGACCCTGGTGAAATGCTGCATGCTGTGGCATCTCATCTGGGTTTATACTGTTTGCTCAGGCGTATTTGTTAGATTATTTCTCTATTCATACAGCCTGTCAGACATAATTGGAAATTATCAAAGTCAAAAGTGGACAAACAAAAATTGTTGACCTTTACAATAGAATGACTGACATGTCTTACACCCAGATCTGACTGTAGACTGTAATTTGTAATAATTACCTGGGATGTCCAGGGGCTAGATTTTCAACATAACAAAGCTATAGATTAGATTAATTTAGATAAGTTTTGTCTGACACCATGTTTAACAAGTTTATAGAATGAATATCTAGGTTTAAAGAAAGCAGGGTTTGCAGGGGTCTACATTATTTTCATAATATAAAATCATTTCAAACACGGGCCTATTAGTCTTATGAGCCCTGACTCTTAATCATCAGGGCCCAGTTGTTCAAAGCATCCTTAGCTTAACGAGCTCGTTAGTGGTCATATTGTTGACTGTTCTAGCAAGTTTAATATGTAAAATTTTGGTATTTTTGCTGAAAAAATGTGATCAGCTTTTGCATTCACAAAAGCTGCTCACATTTTTTAGCAAAAATTTTAGCATATTTGCCATAATAAATGATCAAAAGTCTTATCCCAGTTGTTCAAAACATCATTAGCTTAATGAGCTCGTTAAGGGTCATATTGTTAACTGTTCTACCAAGTTTAGATTTTAAACCACATTTATTTCAGCAAAAATATTAGCATATTTGCCATAATAAGGGATCAAAGTTTTAACAAATAAAAATCAAAAATGAGTTCCTTTAAGAGCAATGAAAACATTCATAAGAAAGAAGATGGGTCATACTACGTAGTTTCGGCTAATAAAGCCTCATCAGTGACCCTGTAATATACATTAACTAACGACATCGTTAGTTTTGAACAACTGGCCCCAGGTCTTTCACTTTAATGGCTCGAACGTGGCTTGTGTTGCAACTAGAACTAGATGCAAAGTTCTGCAACAGGTCAGGTGATATTTCTCCTAGATGGTTTTTCTCCGGGTACTGCCGGATCAAAATAAACAATAGTGGAATTATCTTGAAAGGCCATAAAACCAAAACCTTTTAAAAAAAAAAAAATTCAAATTACATCATCTCATTCAGAGATATTCACAGATATTATGTTGAGTACTGAGAAGTTTGGATAAAGTGTGTTGATCAAGGACACAACAGATGAGTCCCAGCATGGGACTCAAACCTGGAACCCCTCAATAATATCTTCTGCGCTGGCATTTTGATCGACTCTAAGTGGTACTTATTACAGCCTATTCTGTTCCCTGTGACACCGGAGCAAAAATGGCTGGTTATCTGTAAAATTCAGACTTGGCTCATATACTGGGACTTTGGCAAATGGTGTAGATCCAGATCAGATGCCACAGAACATGGAGTCTGATCAGTGTCTACACTGTATACTTAAAAAAATTGGTATTTAAGGGTTAAACGCAGTACAAGTCCCCGTTCAGGACCATTTCCGAGCCTAAATTCAGAGCAGTCGAGCGACCAGCGGTCTCTGCACTATAATTATCCTTGAAATGCCTCCTTATTTAGAACCATTGGCTTTGCTGAACACATGACTGAAGACACATTTTCATTGGTTGCTGACAAGGTAGTTTACAGTCAAATTCTGCTATTAAGCCACCAGATTAAGTCTAATTCTGCTTTGAAAACCTTCTTTAGTAGGTCTAAATTATTCTTTCTTTGTGTTTTCTGCATACAGTGTCCTCTTGTCAGAGATCCTTTGGGACTATTCAGAAGTGGTCTTAAATACCACCTTTGGGACTGTTCAAAAGTGGTCTTTAAGGTATTAAAGACCATATTAAAGGTCTGAAAGTGGTCTTAAATGTCTTAAAGACCATCTTTGGGACTGTTCAAAAGTGGTCTTAAAGGTATTATTATTAAAGACCATCTTAAAGGTCTGAAAGTGGTTATAAAGGTCTTAAAGACCATCTTGGCACTGTTCAAAAGTGGTCTTAATATTGGAATTCTACTGTATGCGTTTCAGGTATAGTTCTAGTCGCTATCAACCCCTATGAGTCATTAGACATCTATGGCAATGAGATCATACAAGCTTACAGTGGGCAGGACATGGGGGCCATGGACCCACATATATATGCAGTGGCGGAAGAGGCGTTTAAAAGAATGACCAGGTAAATATGAACATAAGCTGTGCAGTAGGAAAATACAAGAACAGATTGTGATCAAGAATCGAGACACCGAATGTACAGAAGGTGCACATAATTTACATAGCTCCAGAAAAGCACTGATATTTTTCTTATTTCTGCCTGAAACTATATGTTGTGGGTACTCAATAAAAGCGCCTGGATGAGGTTATAGTATTGTTGAATGAAACTTTACCCCTATATCTTTCATCATGCCAAATATGAAACAAATTTATCATATAGTTTGGGAAATATGAGCAGGTAAAAAAACTTTAAGAATTTTTTTTTTAAAATTTCAACATAAAAATTCTAAGCCCATGACCTTAACAAGACCAGTCTATTATTATGAGTGGGGAGTCCTGTCTCCACCAGGTATGCCACGAGATATTTTGCCGTGGTTGATGGCTCTCAAACTAGTGTATTATACTGTTATATTTCAGGTTTGAACAGAATCAGTCTATTATTTTGAGTGGGGCTGGGAAAACTGTCTCAGCCAAGTAGGCCATGAGATATTTTGCTATGGTCAGTGGCTCTCAAACTAGTGTATTATACTGTTATATTCCAGATTTGAACAGGACCAGTCTATTATTGTGAGTGGGGAGTCGGTTGCAGGGAAAACTGTCTCAGCCAAGTATGCCATGAGATATTTTGCTATGGTCGGTGGCTCTCAAACTAGTTTATTATACTGTTATATTCCAGGTTTGAACAGGACCAGTCTATTATTGTGAGCGGGGAGTCGGGTGCAGGGAGAACTGTCTCAGCCAAGTATGCCATGAGATATTTTGCTATGGTTGGTGGCTCTCAAACTAATGTATTATACTGTTATATTTCAGATTTGAACAGGATCAGTCTATTATTGTGAGCGGGGAGTCGGGTGCAGGGAGAACTGTCTCAGCCAAGTATGCCACGAGATATTTTGCCATGGTCAGTGGCTCTCAAATTAGACTATTGTATTATACTGTTATATTCCAGGTTTGAACAGGATCAGTCTATTATTGTGAGTGGGGAGTCGGGTGCAGGGAAAACTGTCTCAGCCAAGTATGCCATGAGATATTTTGCTATGGTCAGTGGCCCTCATACAAGTGTATTGTACTGTTATGTCTCAGCCAAGTATGCCATGAGATATTTTACCATGGTCGGTAGCTCTCAAACTAGTGTATTATACTGTTATATTCCAGGTTTGAACAGGATCAGTCCATTATTGTGAGCAGGGAGTCAGGTGCTGGAAAAAACTATCTCAGCCAAGTATGCCATGAGATATTTTGCTATGGTTGGCGGTTCTCAAACTAGTGTATTGTACTGTTATATTCCAGGTTTGAACAGGACCAGTCTATTATTGTGAGCGGGGAGTCGGGTGCAGGGAAAACTGTCTCAGCCAAGTATGCCATGAGATATTTTGCTATGGTTGGTGGTTCTCAAACAGAAACTCAGGTCGAAAAGAAAGTTTTGGCATCTAATCCAATCATGGAGGTAAATTATAATGTTTAGTGAAACTTACTTGGCATGAAGATAGGATGGCTCTTTTTAGGAATCTCGTAATATTTTTCAGAAACTTTGATATTGGAAAGATGTTTGCTGGGGGAAAATCAGTGCCTTACCTTACAGGGGTATCTAATAAACAGTGCTTATTCATTTCTTTCATTGTGCCAAGTCATTTAAATTCTGAGTCATTGCAACCGATATTTACAGAAATAAAATTATATAATCATTCTTGACATAGGTTGTGACCTGAAGGTGACGAAAGTTACTTGAGACAGAAGATGATATGACAACGTACATGAACTTCACACTGGAAACGTACATTTTGCATACACCTTCCTAATTACCATAGTGTCCCAAAATTTCGAAGATAAGTCATATAATACAGTAAAATTCCTATATTAAGACCATCTTTGGGACTGTTCAAAAGTGGTCTTTAAGACCACTTTTGAACAGTCCCAAGGATGGTCCACGGCCAGAGGACATTGTATGCAGAAAAGACAAAGACAGAATAACTGCACTCTTCTAAATATGCTTTTTGAAGAGCAAAATAATTCTTAATTTTAGGTGGTCTTAATAGAGAAATTCCAGAGTATTTGTCCATTCACAATGTTGTTATTAACCTCCCATTTTCCAATGGAGTGGGGGTTCATACAGTATCACTGCTGTCGGTACACAACGTTACCGGCCCCATAGCTCAGTGGTAGAGCGTCCGCTCCGGGAATCGGAGGTCGCAGGTTCGATCCCCGGCCACGCCATTCCAAAGGTGTGAAAAATGGTACTAGGAGCTCCCTTGGCTGACGCTCGCATTATCAGGGGTAGTCCTAGGAAGATAAATGAAGGCAGGTAAATATTTATTAACCCTTCTCTTGCTGAAAATTCAATTTAGCCACACCTATTTCTGACTCTGAACCAATCAGATTACTTGATTTAATTTATTCTTACAAATCCATAAATTGAATGTCAAACAGTGTAGATCCTGATCAGATGGCTTCTTCAGAAGCCATCTGATCTGGATCTACACTGTTTCCAAAGATAGGGATTGTCGTGAACAGCAAGATAAGGGTTAAAGGATATTTTGTTTGTCGCAATAAAAGCTCTACAGAGCTTATGTTATTTGTTTTGGATATGCGACGTTAAATAAAGCTTCTTTGAGTGAGTGTTTGAGTTTTACGTCCCACCAACAGCTAAGGTCATACAGAGAAGGGACCTCGGTTTAAAGACTCATCCGAAAGTCTGGAGAAGCCTTGGGTTGATCCTGCGACCACTGGTTTACAAGGCGAGTAGTGTAACCACTACACCATGGAGCTTCTAATAAAGCTTCTTTATCTTTAAATATGTCACAAGAAAATTTGTCTATTTTGACAGGCTATTGGTAATGCTAAGACAACTCGTAATGACAACAGCAGTAGGTTCGGCAAATACCTGGAGATCAGCTTCAACAAGAAGAACGAGATCATAGGAGCTAATATGAGAACATATCTTCTGGAGAAATCCAGGTAATTTATTTGTTATCCTGCTGCATAAATTAATTTAGCCACACCCATTTCTGACGTGGAACCAATCGGATTACTTAGTGTAATTTATTCCCACAAATTCACAAACTGACTGTAAAACAGTGTAGCTCCTGATCAGATGGCTTCTTCAGGACTGTAAAACAGTGTAGATTCTGATCAGATGGCTTCTTCAGAAGCCATCTGATCTGGATCTACACTTTTTGCAAAGGTAGGGATGGTCTTAAACAGCAGGATAAGGGTTAAAAATATTTTGGCATGATCATGTCCCCCCACCCGAAAGGGAGGGGGACATATTGGTTTTGGTGCGGATCCTGTCGGTGTCAGCGTCGGCATTGGTGTCGGCGTTGCCTCTTGTCTGCACTCTATCTCCTGAATGGATGGATGGATTTTGATTAAACTTACACAGATACACCATTGGGAGGGGGAAAAGTACTGATTAGATTTTGGTGACCTTGACCTAATTTTCAAGGTCACAGGGCTGAAACCATTGTCAAATTTTAGACCAAAAAAGCTTGTCTGCACTTTAACTCCTGAACCAATGGAAGGATTTGGTTCATACTTGATACATTATATCAGTGGGATGGTCTTAAGAACTGATTAGCTTTTGGTGACCTTGACCTAATTTTCAAGGTCACAACGGGAGTTAGACTTTTAAAAATTGGCTTGTCTGCACTCTTTCTCCTGAACCAGCGGATGAATTTTGATCAAACTTGGTACATTATATCAGTGGGCTGGTCTTAAGAACTGATTAGATGTTGGTGACCTTGACCTAATTTTCAAGGTCACCACGGGACTTAGACTGTTGAAAATTGCCTTGTCTGCACTCTATCTCCTGAACCAGTGGATGGATTTGGTTCAAACTAGGTACATTATATCAGTGGGCTGATCTTAAGAACTGATTAGATTTTGGTGACCTTGACCTAATTTTTCAAGGTCACAGGGCTGAAAAAGTAAAAGTAAAGGGTAAAAGCAGAATTTGAAATAATGAGTGTGGTGGGGGGACATCTGTTTTCTTAGAAAACAATTCTAGTTTTCCATCTTTGATTAATGATCAGCTCAGTATCAATGAAATAATCTTGAATCTTGAAAACAAAAGTGGCAAGTTAAATGAAAATTGAGCAGAATATTTCTATACCATTTTCAGAGTTGTTTTTCAAGCCAAAGATGAGAGAAATTACCATGTTTTCTACCAGCTGTGTGCATCAAGAAATCTTCCAGAGTTAAAGAAATTTCAACTAGGTAAGTAATGAGAATTACTGTAAGTTTTAAACCTTATCCTGCTGAATAAATTAATTGTCACATCATTTCCGACTATCATTCAATCCGATTACTTGATATAATGTTTCATTCAAATTTGCACACTGCATGGCGAACAGTGTAGATCCTGATCAGATGGCTTCTGTTTGCAAAGGTAGGGGTTGTTGTGTTCAGTGGGATGTGTTAAATCAACTTCAACAATACATCAGCAGGGCTGGAAAATTCTTCAAAATTTTACTCGTCCTGCATGACCAAGGGCTTGTAGATTTTGGTATAATTCATTAAGGGGAGTGGGAACACCTTCAGGGGAGACAACTCCTGCAAAAGTATTTTTGTCTCCCATATCAATAGGGGTCAACTCTTAAAGGAAAGAATTTGCTCCTACGGAGCAAATTCTTTCCTTTAAGACTAGACCCCTTTTTCAGTGGGACAGGACTTATAGAAAAGTGAACAGGAAGTCCCAAAAGTTGTCTTTCTTTGAAAAATGGTGGGAAAATCTGTCAGTTGTTCCCATTCCCCTTAAGAATAGACAATAATTTTACTCGTCCTCCAAAATTTTTACTCGGCATGGCGAGCGGACGAGTAAAATTTTCCAGCCCTACCTTGAGTAATCATTATGTTGAAAAGCCAAGACTGTATTATATACATGTAGGTGCTTCTGAGTTGGTTGAACAAACAAATCCTGCCCTAAGTTACCGGCTACCTATGTATCGGCTTCCTGTGTATATCTTTGGTCCAGGAATTTGGGTGGTCACCTTGCAAGACAAAATTGGTCGTGTATCATAGGCAATCCGGCCACCGCCCATCGGGGCTTGAAGAAATAGTTGGGCTGCATGATGCTTCCACGCAGAGCTGAAACCGACCGCAAACGAGTACTGGTAAACCACATAGAGGATCTAAGCCTGCCCAGGCAAAGCCGTGCGAGTCGAACCATCCATGCTTATAAACCCTATTTGTTTCATTGGGCGACAGGGCTTGAGATGTCATTTCATCTCAATGTCGGGTAAAAGTCCCACAAAATTGGAAGCAACGTCTCCAAAATGACCTATACAGTGTTGACGGGGATGTTAAACCTCAAATCAAAAAAAAAAAAAAAAAAAAGAATCATAAGCAATTGAATGAATGTTTTCCCAGTAGAATCTTTAGGAAACAACATAGTGTGAAATTCTAACTCTATATAGGCAATGAAAAACAACTGTGTTTTATTCTGCAACAAATCACGGCAAGGAAGAGCATGACGAGTGACGTCATTAAATACTGCAAAGTTATGACGTCACTAATCGATTTCCTTGACGTTGGACGGTGTAGCGTCATTTTCTCGCATCGAAAACGTTAGAAAAGAATATAAATGCATGTGTTTCAGTCGATAATTTTAGCGGGATTTCTTCTAACAATGGCGGAAAGTTGTGAGAATTTGGAGGAAACAATAGCATTATTGCCGAGTTTCAGCGTGTTAGAATCGAAATAGATCAGCTCCAGCTAGTGATTTGTTAGGTAATAAATCACAGTTTCAGTTTGTCGGTCAGTTGTAAGTAGACAAATCACGGGCGCTATGTGCTCATGATTTGTCTACTTTACAACTGACCTCCAAACTGTGATTTATTACTCAACAAATCACAGCTAGAGCTGATCTATTTCTTAAGTAGAAATTTTCAATAATGTGTGTAACTAGCAGAATGCATGTTAATCATTAAGTTGCTCTGGCTTTGCAGATGCCAATCACAACAATTGTCATCTGCTTTGTTGTCTGCTGGTAACTTAAGAAGTCATTGTAGCAAGCAGTGTGTACCCTGATCAGACTGCTCCTCTAGGAGCAGTCTGATCAGGGTCCACACTATTTGCCTATATGCAAAAAATGCATTTGAAATGTTTGCAAGAAGATGCGGAAGACGACGTAAACAAACAACATTTTCAGATGAAGTTTTTCTCGCAATTTTAAGGGTAAGTGATAAAAATGGGTATATACATTTTTTACAAGTGGTCATTGAAATGTTAAGATTTGAATCCTTGATGCTTAAATTGCCTTGGGTAACATTGGATGAAATAAAACGGCATGAAAACTAGAAGGAACAGGCCACTCAGGAAAGGCCACAATCAAAGACCGCAGCCATCTCAAGTGACCTGAGGCACACACAAAAACAGATGAAACATGAACCAATGGCACAAAGTCAATTAACTAATAAGACACTGCGAAAGAACGACCACCTCGGGACGGTCAGTAGAAAAAATTACTGGGGGGCTTCAACTAAAAATTTCAGTTCCAGTGCAGTTTGTTTGAGTTAGTAAATGACCTAAATAGTGTTGATGGGGACATCATACCTCAATTCAAACAAAAAAAAATGTCTTGAATTGTTTTAATTACTATACAGGTGCTCCAGAAGACTTCAACTACACAAATCAAGGAGAAAATTCTGTGATTGATGGGGTTGATGATGCAGAGGAGTTGAGGAATTTAAGAGAAGCCATGAGACTTTTAGGTAATCTTAAAATACTGTATTGTACGAAATGATGCAGTCGTCAGCTACAGTTGACTTCTTCATACAGACATTGATTTGAGTGAGTGTGTATTTGAGTTTTACATCCCACCAACAGCTAAGGTCATACGGAGATGGGACCTCGGTTTAAAGACTCATCCGAAAGTTTGGAGAAGCCCAGGTGGACACCTGGTTTACAAGGCGGGTAACGTAACCACTGCACCACGGAGGCTTCTCGGACATTGATTTAGTGACAACAAAGTCATTAGAATGATAGTGTGTGTGGAACGAAGCCGAGGCTTAAGATGAGATGAACTAATTGAGATCTAGTATATTGTATTCAATACATGTACTCCAAAAGACAATGTGTCTGTGTGTGAATTCCGTTTTAATGTCGCTTTCAACAATTTTTCAGTCATATTAGACGGTGTCTGGTTGCGACAGGGAGCTCAATGCTCACTTTTAATGTGCTGCCTCACTTAAGTATCATGTCCCAGACACATAACATGATACCACACCCAGTCACATTATCCTGACACTGGGTTGACCAGTCCAAGCTCTACCCCGTATATCTGAGTGCCAAGTGAGGAGCAGCTAGTACCATTCTTAACGACTTTGGTATGTCCCGGCCCGGGATTGAACCCGTGACCTCCCGTTCCCCAGAGCGGACACTACCAACTGAGCTATGGGGGCCAGTCCAAAAGACAAATGTAGTGGCAGCAGTTGTTTCTTACAAAATGCCCTTTTTTTATGTTATATACTGTTTCTGTGGCCTAGTGGTTATGATTTCAGACTTAAACTACATTTCATGGTTCACTGACTTTGCGCCCCCACAGGCATAACATAGCCTTTGGCGGAATTCTTAAATTTGTATCACAACATACAACGTTCTGTTTGTTACGACATGGTTATGGATAGAACACGATTTCAAGATTGATCCCAAAAATGTATAGGAAATATAGAAAGATGACCATAAATGGTCATTTTTCTATATAATCTATACATTTTTGTTTTGATATAATATGGTTGTATAACTAACACAATTTCTGCTTTGGACGCCAACAATAGTGTTATAAACAGGTTGGGGTGTATATTTCAATTTAACTAATTTATTCTAAATATTATAAATATTCTATTCTATTCATCAAACGGGCCTCCGTGGCCTAATGGATAAGAGCGCTGACTCTTAGTCATTACGTCGCTCACCGCCGTGGGTTCGAGTCTTGCTCGGGTCACGTGTGAGATGCCAAGTTCTGCAACGGAAGGTCAGGTGGTTTTTCTCCGGGTACTCCGGTTTTCGCCCACCTATGATTAATGATCGGCTCGATATGAGTGAAATAATCTTGAAAGGGCCGTAAAACCCAAACCAAAAAAAAAAACAAAAAAAAAAATTCTATTCATCAACAGTGTAGTATAGATTGAAGTCTATTGACTTATTGGAAGAGGACCGAATGATTGGTTTTTCAAAGTGTCTGATTGTAATTTAAGGATTATAAGAGAAAGACCAGATGATGTAATTTCTAAATTTGTCAGCCCTTCTGCATTCTGATTGGTTGTTTGAATTATTCAAAGTTTCTGATTGGGTTATAAATTTCTGTATTACAAGAGAAAAACCGGATAATGATATTTCAAATCTGTCAGCCGTTCTACATTCTGATAAGTAGTTTGAATTGTTCAAATTTTCTGATTGGTCAATAATTTCGGGATTACAAGAGAAAGACCAGATAATGATATTTCAAATTCTCTCAGCTTTTCTACATTCTGATTGGTTTCCTTGACTTGTTCAAAGTTTCTGATTGGTTATAAATTTCAGTATTACATAAGAAAGACAAGATAATGATATTTCAAATTCTGTCAGCTTTCCTACGTTTTGATTGGTTGCTTGAATTGTTCAAATTTTCTGATTGGTCAATAATTTCAGGATTACAAGAGAAAGACCAGATAATGATATTTCAAATTCTCTCAGCTTTTCTACATTCTGATTGGTTTCCTTGACTTGTTCAAAGTTTCTGATTGGTTAAAAATTTCAAAATTGCAAGAGAAACACCAGATGATGATATTTCAAATTCTCTGAGCCCTGCTCCATTTTGATTGGTTGCTTGAATTGCAAAGTTTCTGATTGGTCAATAATTTCAGTAATATAAGAGAAAGACCAGATGCTTTCCCCTTCTATTTCTACTGTATATCAATGACATTGTCAATGATATAGGCTACTCAGTCCGACTGTTCGCAGATGACACAAGTCTATACGTTATTGTCGATACCCCTCAAATAGCTGCAGATCTTTTAAACACTGACTTGCAATCTGTCAGTAACTGGGCCCAAAATTGGCTTGTCGATTTCAATGCAAGCAAAACATTATCCATGACTGTTTCTAGGAAAACGAACTTATCCCACCACCCTCCGCTTTGGTTCAACGATGTCACTATAACAGACACAACTACACATAAGCACCTAGGTCTTATGTTTACAAGCACATGTACATGGTAAACTCATATCGAAAACATTGCTAAGAAAGCATGGGCTAGACTTAATCTTATGAGAGCTCTAAAATTTAGAGTCAGTCGTAAAGCTCTTGAAAGAACCTACATAGTTTTTATAAGACCATTGCTGGAGTACTGGGACACAGTTTGGGACAACGGCTCAACTCAGACTAAAAAGCAACTAGACTTAATTCACACCGAAGCTGCAAGGATCATCACTGGGGCAACCAAGTTATGTAGTATTGATAAGATGCTCGCAGATCTAGGATGGGAATCCCTCCAAAGTCGGAGGGACAAACATAAACCCGTTATCTTTTATAAAATAATGAACGGTCTCACGCCAAGTTACCTCTCAGATCTCATTCCACCCCTAGTTCATGAGAGTACTTCATACAACTTTAGAAATTCAATGGGTATTCGAACTCTTCAAGCCAATACAAACTTGTTTTACAACTCATTTTTAGCTCGTCTGTTTTTTGAAAAAAAACTTTCGAGCTATTGTCATCACTCCGGCGTCTTCGTTGTCGTCTGGCGTCGTCCTTAACCGAAAACCTTAACCTTGACCATATTTCCAAAAGGATTTGGCCTACCTTCATGAAACTTCATACACATACTCACCATCACAAGAGCTACATTCCCTACAAGTTTTATAACTCCATCTTGCAATTTGATTGCTCTTGTTTGACTTAGAACTTTGGTTTTTGTCGCACCTGCTTTAGCAGGAAGACATAGGCGTGCAAGTGTCCGTCCGTCCGGTGGTCCGTCATTCCGTCCGTCCGTCTGTCCGTCCGTCATTCCATCAACATTTTACACTGGATGTCTTGTCACCGCAACTCCTCCTACACTTTTAGACCGATCATTTGGAAACTTTGCATGTGCTTTCGGCATGGTATGAGGATGCGCATGTGGTTTGGACTTAATCTTCGAATCAATTTTTGTCACTTTTTCCATATTGTGAACTTAGTCATTTTTAGGTATGCGATACGTACCTCTTGTCATCGCAACTCCTCTTACACTTTTATACTGATCATTTGGAAACTTTGCATGTGCTTTCCCCTTGGTATGAGGATGCGCATATGGTTTGGACTTAATCTTCGAATCAATTTTTGTCACTTTTTCCAGATTGTGAACTTAGTCATTTTTAGGTATGCGATACGTACCTCTTGTCATCGCAACTCCTCTTACACTTTTATACCAATCATTTGGAAAATTTGTATGTGCTTTCGGCATGGTATGAGGATGCGCATGTGGTTTGGACTTAATCTTCGAATCAATTTTTGTCACTTTTTCCATATTGTGAACTTAGTCATTTTTACGTATGCGATACGTACCTCTAGTGACTTTATCTTGGGATCAATTTTTATCACTTTTTCCACATTGTGAACTTAGTCAGTTTTTTTACTTCACATATATAGTCTATGGATTCTTCTCAAAGCCCTATATTCATTTCTTCTGCCTTAAATAAACTTTTATTTTTTTGTGTGGGGCAGGTGGGGAGCAGGTGCGACATCAACTTCACCGAAGTTGAATCTCTGGTCTAAAAGAAACTGCAGACTAGCGTTGGCACCCGCATGCGGTGCTCTTGTTCCCTTCTACAATACGCGCTTGGAATGCTCTGTCTGAAGACGTAAAGCAAGCTCCCTCAGTTACCTCGTTTAAATATCGACTCAATAGAAATATTACAAAACCCCCGAAGTAGTACAACTCGGGCTCGCGCTTCGGACAAATTCTCCAAGCAAGAATGAGAATTGAATGCAGTTCACTTAGCTCCCACCTCTACAGAAAAAATATAGTGTCCAATCCAACCTGTCAGTGTGGTGGCTTTAAAAACACTCACCACTTCCTTTTTACATGCCCCAGATACGAGGATACTCGGCAAAGTTACCTGCCCAGCAACATCAACAACTATAACTCCCACGACCTACTTTTTGGCATAGAAACTATGACCTACCACGAAAACGAGACTCTTTTCGCTAAAGTTCAATACTATATCATACACTCTGGCAGGTTCATTACTAGACCCACAGCCTAGTCGGTTACTAAGTACGCACAAAGATAAAATAATATTGCCATCTAATTTATTTGCTCCGGCCCAGTCACAGGATGAGTTTGTAAGATGAATCGGTCTCCCTCAAATACTAGCATTTCTTTTGTTCTTCTGTATGAAATTTCTCTTTTGAGACATCAGTGACAGCTTCTACATAAGCGTTACGCTTACTGTCAGATCCTGAAATACCTCGAACTGTACGAAAATGTTTGTGATTTATATATAAATAAATATTGTTTAAACTAAGACCAGATGCTGATATTTCTTATTGTCTCATCTGTGCTTGATGCTGATTCGTTGCTTGAATTGTTCAAAGTTTCTGATTGGTTAAAAATTTCAGGAATATAAGAGAAAGACCAGATTCTAATATTTCTTATTGTCTCATCTGTGCTTGATGCTGATTGGTTGCTTGAATTGTTCAAAGTTTCTGATTGGTTAAAAATTACAGGATTGCAAGAGAAAGACCAGATGATGATATTTCAAATTCTCTCAGCCCTGCTGCATTTCGGGAATGTACAGATCAAGGAAAAAGATGCTGAAACGTCAGAAATTCCTGTGAGTATTCCACGTGACCTTCTTTCTGAAAAGTTCAATTTTAATGTTATTCTTGTTCGTAACTTTGGGTACAAGTTATCGTTTATAGATTGTTACATGTTTATTTGTTACTTGTTTAAATCGTAACCAGTATTTTTTGCCATGTAAAAAGTTAGCATTATGAAGTCATAGCCCAAGATAAGAGGCCTTTGAGGGGGTACACACTTCATTTTTCTTATTTCTGCATGAAAATATATGTTGTGGTAACTCTTTAGAAGTGCCTCACTGAGGCACTTCTAATGAGTACACACAACATACATGTATGTTTTCATGCAGAAATAAGAAAAATATCAGTACTTTTCAGGTGAAAAAAGTGCTTCGCGATTCTAAGTGTTCTCAAAGCCTTGCCTGATAAACTTGATATCAAAAGACACAAACCTGGTGTTCTCTATATAAAGAGCAATCACACAGATTACTGGCTGGCATGTGTAATGAAATGCATGTGTTAACGATAGACATTCTTAATATGTTATGTTCTTTGCAATGTATTTGTAAAGAGTTGCTTCTGCAGTATACTAGGCAGTTTAATCGCAGAAAGTTTGCTGCTTGTTTTCATAATTTTGCATGTTTTATGCTTTTGACAAGTTTAATACAGTATAGCTCCAATATATCGCGTTCCGATATTTCGCGATGTCCAATCTATCGCGGTCGCGCCGTGGATCCCGTTTTTTTTTCCCCTTAAAAATTCATAATTAAAAAAAAATAAGAGTTTTAAGTTGTTAAAATTTATTTAAAACCAGGTTAAACCAGGCCCCAATTGTCAGTTCACATATTATAACCAAATAATCCAATTAGCGTCAGTTAGAACAGGTATTGGCGAACAATTAATCTTAATCCCCAAACTTGTCATAACTGAGTAATCCACTCAATGCTCAATCAGACAATGATGTCCGCTACCATTTTCATGCACGCGATCGGTAAATGACGTCATCCTACTCCAGCACCCCCACACATGTTTAATGTCATTGTGTGTATCTCTTTCATAAAAAAATGTTTGAAACCGGTAAAAAATATTTTCTTGATAGCTAAATGGTTGTGAATAGAGGTGGATAGAAAACCAGCGCTTTGCACAGCTCCCGAATTATCCCCAAAAGCTCCGTGTCAATAGCCAACAACAGCGTTTGACTTTTCCCGCCCAGCGTTTGCTATTTGGCGCCAAAACATAAACATTCACGAGATCGCAGAAAAGTCCGTTTTTAATATGCAAACATCTACCGTTAGATGTAGCTAATTGTCTGAGGAGGGATTAAATTGTTTTCACATTGATTGTGGATTAAATTTTATGATTGGAGAATAAACGCCAATTAGAGACATAACTTGACCATATTTTCACACCTTTTCGACACGCACCGCAGGGTGGCAATTATATGACAGGGATTAACAATAGTGTCATACTTGAACCGTAATAAATACACAGATGGTTTGTCTCTCAATTGACAGTGTAGCAATTATTGCAATTTACTTACTGGTCTAGTTTTACCGTATTAAAGGACTCAAAGATACTGACAGTTGTAGACGATTTTTTTTACACTTGCGCGAAATCATAACACAATAAAATGATAGTTTTGTTGTTGTATAGTTTTTCGGCCCGTGGTATCACCGCGACTTGTATTGGCATCTCGGCAAACTACCGCGACTTATATCGCGCTCCGACCACATCGCGGTTTTCGGGGTATGGACCCCGACTACCGCGATATATTGGAGCTAAACTGTAGTAAATAGGTAAGAAGAAAAAAATTAAATGATAGATTTTGGGGAAAAGTAAATTCCTAAAATACAAATCATATAGTTAGCTAATGAGTAAAAATTTATGTCATAATTTTGTTTCAATATTATATACTAACTACAGTCAAACTTTTAAAGCTCGAACATGGATGGGTTTCTTACCATGCCTATTTGAGTTCCTAGTAGGATAGTTAACAGGCCTCTGTGGCCTTGTGGGCCTCTGGCCTAGCAGGTAAGAGTACTGACTCTGGATCTTTAGGTCTCTCACCCCTGTGATTCAATTCTCATTCATATCATGCGAGATGCCAAGTTCTGCAATGGAAGGTCAGGCGGTTTTTCTTCTGGTTCCTAGGTTTTCCCCCACCTTTTTTTAACGACAAACTTGAAATAAGTGAAATAATCTTGAAACGAAAAATAGGATAATTTAGGGAAATTTTTCCTGATTTTATCTTCAAAAGGTGTATTGTGTGTATTCATTAGACTCACCTCCTTTAGGTGATTCTAATAAGTACACACAAAATACATTTAATTTTCAGAAAATTGAAAAGTTATCACTTTTATGCCTCCCAACCCTCAGTATTTCAAACTACCCCTGTCTCAATCAAATTTTCATGGTCTAAAAAACTATTCAGGCTTTTGATTTTGATTGATTGATTTGAGGTTTAACATCCCTATCAACAGTGTATAGGTCATGTTTGGAGATGTTGCTTCCAATTTTGTGGGACTTTTACCAAACGATATGAAATGACATCTCAAGCCCTGTTGCCCAATGAAACTAATAGGGTTTTTATAAGCATGGCTGGTCCCTCTCCCACCGCTTTGCATGGACAGGCGTAGATCCTCTAAGCAGTTTACCAGTACATGGTGCACTTGGTTTCAGCTCTGTGTGGAAGTATCATGCAGCCCATATATTTCTTCAAGCCCGATGGGCGGGGGCCGTTAGGGCTTTTGAAGTTTGACTGTATATATAACATAAATGTTTTCATTTGAAGGTAAATGTTTTATTAAAAGGTTTGTCTGACCGTGTATGTTTTCTTTTTAACTCATTGAAGTGAGGGACAATAAAAGGGATTAATAATAAAATAATGTGAGTTTGGTTATTCCCCTTTATGAAGGACATATTCTATAGGCTCTTTGCATGAAATATCTACTTTAAGACCCATTTATCCAGACAAGCAGAAGAAATAAAAAAAAAAATTGTTGTAGTGTTGGGAAGTGACCGAATGTTTGTAATGAAGAAAATAAACAATAGATATATATATTGAAATTTTGATGGCTCGAACACCGATGGCTCGTTTACCACGGCTGAATCGAACCACTTCTTCAGCCCCTAGGGAAATGCTTCCTCTTTTATATTACAAATGTATGCTATGTGTACTCATTAGAATCGCCTCCATGAGGTGATTCTAATGTATACACACAGGATACATTTTGATTATAGAATAATGAAAAGATGTCCAAAAGTATCTTGTTATGCCTTCTGGCAGTAACCCTCAGTGGCTCGAACTATACCCTCTCTCGAACAGATTTTCGAGGTCCCTTAGGTGTTCGAGCCATCAAAGTTTGACTTTAATATGAAGACAATAATATAGAAGGCCTTACACAAGTTGTTATTTCATATGGAATTTATGAAACAAGCCTCTGGCTCCACAACTGTTTAATGTGCACTGGTGTAATGTGACATCACCATACATGACAGTAACGTCATTACAGACAGGATCTTACATGAGTGTCCATGTATTATTGAATTCATTAAACAAGTTGAGGAAAAGGGATAAAATGTGAGGCTTTGCCGAGCAGGAGTTTAGGAAAAGGGATAAAATGGGAGGCTTCACCAAGGATTTTATCCCTTTTCCTCAACGACTAAACGTGTTTAATAAATTCAATAATACATGAGCACGAATGCAAGATTTGATTTTATCGCATGACGTTTAAAACACATTTTATTCACGCTTGTTTTACAAAAATGCCAATATTCCGCCATTTGTAAACACGACGTCGTTAAGGATGTCATACATCTAACATTACGGGGCGTATCTACCTAATTTGCATATTTAACCCCCTAGTGGATTATGGAATTTATTACATGGCGTTATTACATATGATACAATAAGATGGACATTAGCAATTCAAGTGACTGTGTTATTAAAAATCCATGCTCAGAAATGAATGGTATGCAGAAATGAAAGGAGAGTTGGAGACTGACTTATGTCTATGGAGTATATACTGGTCTAAAGGCAAATTTTTCGCTTAACACAGCACATATACGAATAATAATATAATGTTATTAATCAAGTGATTTCGTATTGGCCCGAGGCCAAAGGCCGAGGCCAATACAGCTGACTGAGGTCCTGTAACTTGGCCAATACGAAAATATTTACTTAATGACAATTTGATTGATTTACACAATTAAAAATATGATTATTGACCTTGTGTTAATACGGATGACCTCCGATCAATACAGGATTGTCAATTAATAATAATTTGTAATGGTAATGGATAAATGGGTTCCTACTGTCTTGCCTATAGAAGGTTTTAAGAATATAACATACATGTTTAAAGGGTTAGAAATACTCCACAACCTCTTTATAATATTGTTCATTGTAAAATGATTTTGATAAACATGTAACTCATATTAAAAATGTATTCCAAAAATGTATCGATTATATCCTATCCATTGATTGAAGGCAGTTGTCTGTGTCTGGTGAAAGAAAGTGCCCTGTAATGGTAAACCATGTATAAGTCTGCCCTGGAAAAGTGTGATTAATAAGACTGACTGGCTGGATATGACCTAGTTAGTGTTGACTGGGCTGTTAAACTCCAGAACAAACAAATAAAGATGGATTAAAAAAAATGTATAGATTATATATGTTCATTTTTGCTATATAATCTGTACATTTTTGTTTGGATGTAACATGGTTGTTTAACTGACATTTTTCAATAGTGTTATAAAGAGGTTGTGGTGTTTATGTATGTTTCATTTTGGTTCTTTGGGATTTATACATGAAATATAATTCATAACTTATGTACATGTTCGATAACAGGAAGGTGCCGAGGTGGTTAGTTACATTAGCGTAAGTCTTAATTTCATCTAAAGCTTGGTGCTGTTTTAACATTTGGTCAGGTAGTAAGTCACAATTATGGCAAAATCCATTTGCCCTTAATCCAGAAAGGAGCGGTCCCTATAAGGCCAATTTTATGGCCCCTTTTGATTTTCTTTAAACTTTGCAGACCCAACATAGGATGTATTTGCTTTAACGTGGTGAAATTTCAAATCCGCAGATGTAATGGTATTGGCTCTAGGAGCAACCAAAGTGGGTGGGGTAATTCTACCCCATTGAGGGACCTGTGGTTCTTACGCTATTATCTCTAGCACAAAGCATCCTGGCAAGTGGGTCTTTTTAGTATTGTTTAGACCTTTATAGATGTTAAACAAAATGTATATGTTTTTGTGGAAAAATTCTTCACTTTACCATTATACTCACTTATAAGTCGTACCTAAATTTCAGCTAAATTTACTGACCGTCTTTACGCAAAACCACAACATAACTTTATATCCAAAGCTATTGCAAAGGTACTTGACAGGGATATTTGAGATATAATAGGCATTGCCAAATTATGAGCATTTCTTTCTTCTATAATTACATATAGAGTTATCTGCCCCTGAATCCATTTTTGTCATATTTTCTGTCATATTTAAAATTATTGACATATGGCAAAAGGATTCTTCAAAACAGTCAAAAAATCAGCACACAATGATTTTCTGTCGATCTTATGAAGCTATTAGGTGATTTGTAAATATCTTCTTTGATAATGACTTAAACAATATGGGTGGGTTAAATACACCCCTTTGCTATTTCTACTGCAAAACTTCCTTTGCTTTATGTCAACTCATCTTCATAAATCTATCTTACTGACAATTAAGATGAAGTTAGAAAAAAATGAAACTTTCTTAATCTTTAGAATAAGTCTCCTTTTAGGTCATACTTACCTATAACATTGAAATATTACTGAACTTAATAAATCTTGCATCACATCAAAACATTTATTTTGAAGCTTTTCTGTTGATTTTACATGTATTTGGAACTGCAGCCAAAATGGTTAGTAGAAAACGGTGGTTCATCTTGTCCAGATTCCATATATGCTTTCAGGTAAACCAAGAAATGATGCTTGAAGAGCCCTTCAAGCACTGGCTTACCCAGTCCCTTCACTTTTATATAATTTTGGAGCCTTCAATAGTCTCTGGCCTTTGATTCTGGTACTCTCATTTAACTCTTGACACCACATACATGGTCGACCAACTGGTAGGTGTTGTTTTTTATGAATTTACCTATCAAGTGATTTCGACAGCCAGTCTTAAATAGATTATCAGCTTTGGCTGACCAACAATTGCTTAGGGATTTGACAGGAAGCAGATCCTGATTTGGACACCGACAGTTATGGTAGAAATCCAGTAAACGAAACAAGCATTCAATATTTTACACCTGAACCCATGGTGATGGTTGGCTGGATATATAGGGTCCTTCATCCCATTGGTAGTCTGTGCTACCGACCATTCTAAGGCAGTGGTTCTGATGTGGTTCATGTAATACTTTGGCTTGTTGGTGTCCCCTTTGTGTGTTACATTTGCTGTGTGTCTTTTGTTTAACATTTTTATCACCCCTTGTGAGGAAGAAATTGTTGATTTTTGCATATGCATTTTGTCTGTCCTTGATTTGGCCACATCTTGTGATTGTGGCTTTCCTTGAACCTTTCCTTTTTACTTTTGTTCATGGGTAAACAAGTCTGATGTTTGACTTTGGTGTGTTTGTCTTCTATCCTGTTCTCTATCAGACCGAGAAGGATGTTACTGTTACAAATGAATTTAGTGCTATGTGTATTCCCGGTAACAATCTATCCTTTCTATTCATCTTCATCAGACACACTTGATGCACTCCAAGTGTCTATGGCTGCATCTACGACGTGGTCTATGTGAGCTCTGTTAAGTTTAGTGTCATTATTTTCTGTATTGTATCTAAAGAAACTTAAGTACCAGAGTACATATGCTATATGTGCACAGCAACCGACTGTGCTTGCCCCACTTCCGCACCGACAGTACCACCCACTAATGGATTTAGTCCTTGACTGCACTCGATCCATGAACTATTTCGTTTTGCTGGTCAGCCCCCGCCCATAGGGGCTTGAAGAAATATATAGGCTGCATGATGCTTCCACGCAGAGCTGAATCCGGCCCGCACACTAGTACTGGTAAACCGCTTAGAGGATCTAAGCCTGCCCAGGAACCGCGGTGCGAGGCTGTCCAGGAACCGCTGTCCGTGCTAATAAACGCTATTGGTTTCATTGGGCGACAGGGCTTGAGATGTCATTCCACCTCAATGTCGGGAAAAAGTCCGACAAAATTGAAAGCACCGTCTCCAAAATGACCTTTACAGTGTTGACGGGGACGTTAAACCTCATATCAAACAAACAAAACGTTTTGCTGGAAGTATGCCTGGAAAGAATCTGGGCTTTAAATGTACTTTCCTCCTCTTTAGGGATCAAGATTTCATCCCGCCCATTCTCGTTGGAATGCTCATCTGAGTAACACTGAGCTTGTTTTAGCTGATATATGCCCATGCTCAAATCCCTAAGCTCATTTTCAGCTAGTTGAGGAAACTTCTAAACCTGCATCCTGCACCCTTTTCCCATTTAACACGTTTTCCCCCCAATCATATTTTAGTACTTTTCCCTGCAGCTTGTTAGGACTTTTCCCCAATGCCATCATTCTTTTGGTGGCCGGATTTAAACCAAGCACCTTTCGATTGTAAGTCTAACGCACTAGACACTGAGCTATCAAGGCTATTTACTTTTAATAGAATGTGATGTAGAGCAAAAGAATAAATATAAAAATTCAAGTAAAAACAAGATGTGTTTGTGAAACACTGATGCCCCTGGACAGCGCATGCTAAATATGAAAGCAGTACCACTAAGCAATCGAAAGAAATGGCCAATGTTTAAGTCTTAAAAAAGTAGGTCAAGGTCACAAGGTAAAAATTATGAGACCATTGGAAAGTTCTTGTGACATAGAATGAACATGTGAAATATCAAAGCCCTATCACTTACCAATCGAAAGTTAAACCCTATTGGTTTCATTGGGCGACAGGGCTTGAGATGTCATTTCATCTCAATGTCGGGTAAAAGTCCCACAAAATTGGAAGCAACGTCTCCAAAATGACCTTTACAGTGTTGACGGGGACGTTAAACCTCAAATCAAACAAACAAAAAACCAATCGAAAGTTATGGCCAATGTTAAAGTTTTTGAAAAGTAGGTCAAACTTCAAGGTAAAAGTCATGAGGTCAAAATTATGGTACCACTGGAAAGGTCTTGTGAAAAAGAAGGCACATGTGAAATATGAAAGCCCTATCACTTACCAATCAAAAGTTATGAACTATGTTAAAGTTTTTTAAAAGTAGGTCAAATGTCATGGTTAAGGTCACGAGGTCAAAAGCTATCGTACCACTAGAAAGGTCTTGTGACAAGGAATGCATATTTGACATATGAAAGCCCTACCACTTACCAATCGAAAGTTATGGCCAATGTTAAAGTTTTTAAAAAGTAGGTCGAATGTCAAGGTCACAAGGTCAACAATTATGCTACCACTAGAAAGGTCTTGCGACAAGGACTGCACTTATGCAATATGAAAGCCCTATCACTTACCTATCGAAAGTTATGGCCAATGTTAAAGTTTTTTTAAAAAAAAAATGGATTCAGGGGCAGATTACTCTATAAGTAATTATAGAAGAAAGAAATGCTCATAATTTGGCAATGCCCATTATATCTTAATTATCCCTGTCAAGTACTTTTGCAGTAGCTTCAGAAATAAACTTATGTTGTGGTTTTGCGTAAAGACGGTCAGTAAATTTAGCTGAAATTTAGGTACGACTTATAAGTGAGTATAGTGGTAAAACGAAGAATTTTCCATAAAAACATATACATTATGTTTAACATCTATAAAGGTCAAAACAATGCTAAAAAGACCCACTTGCCAGGATGCTTTGTGTTAGAGATAATAGCGTAAGAACCACGAGTCTCTCAATGGGGTTGAATTACCCCACCCACTTTGGTTGCTCATAGAGCCAATACCATTTCATCTGCGGATCTGAAATTTCACCACATTACAGCAAATACATCCTTTTTTGAGTCAGCAAAGTTTAAAGAAAATCAAAAGGGGCCATAAAATGGGCCTTATAGGGACTGCTCCTTTAAAAGGAAAGGAAAGCTAAAAATTGTAAACTTTGTATGTAAAACCAGTATTCAGTTGACTGTCATTATTCCAAACACTGATATTTCACTACTGCTTCAGTTGCAATAAATTTTGGGCCGGCCTCGGTAGCTCAATCGGATGCACGTCTGACTGCTGATCAGGAGGACGTGGTTTCGATACCTGCCAGGGTTGGCAACATTCTTTCATGGAGATTGATCATGAAATCTTTTCTACGGTCATTCTCTCCCTTCCACTGATTCAAGAAGGGCAGTTGTCAGTTTCTGGTGAAAGAATGTGCACTATACTGGGTAACCGCTTAAGTGTAAGCCTGCCCATGAAAATTGTTGATAGGTAAACTGACGGGCTGAAAAATGTTGTAAAAATAGTGTTGACTGGGCCATTAAACTCAATTATAAACAGTCGAAATAAATTTTGGGCAATGTTGTATATGTATTGGTTTCACTATACATATTCCTTAAGATTTCAACTCCTACCTGTTTTCTGAAACCAAAATTCAAGTGCGTTTACATTTGAGATCTGTTAACGACAGTCTGTTGTATATGCTTACTCCGCCCATATATACTTAAAAAAGGAAATGTTGATTTATAGTTGTGACTTACTACTGTGGTGGAGTCAGGTCATTTTGATCATAGTTTCAGATAAGGAGGAGACATGAGGATACTAATTTTACCTGTATGTCATCATTGATGTATTGTGTGTGTGACACTGACGTCATTTCCTCTGTACTTGAATACACTTGATAGTGGACAAAAAGTTGTGAATACTTCCATTTTTTTTTTAAACTCTTTTCAACACTTATTTCTCAGTCAAACACGTCATGGGTACTTGTTAGAATTGCCTCAATAACAAGAATCCACAACATGTTTTTAGCTCACCTGTCACGTAGTGACAAGGTGAGCTTTTGGGATCACTTTTTGTCCGTCGTGCATGTGTGCATGCGTGCGTGCGTCCGTCCGTGCGTCCGTAAACTTTTCTTCAAACGACATCTCCTCCTAAACCACTGATCGTATTTTGACCAAACTTCACAGGAATGATCCTTAGGTGGTCCCCTTTCAAAGTTGTTCAAATGGTTCCCGTCCGTTGCACATATAGGTCACAGTAGCCAAAAATAGTTTTTTTTCACCGCAAACTTAAAAAATCTTCTTCTCTGAAACCGCAAGGCCCAGGTCTTTGATATTTGGTATGAAGCTTCATCTAGTGGTCCTCTACCAAGATTGTTCAAATTATAGTGCTGGGGCCAAAAATGCCCCCGCACGGGGGCCCTTTGGTTTTACATGGGCTTATATTGGGAAAATCTTTAAAAATCTTCTTCTCTGAAACCGCAAGGCCCAGGTCTTTGATATTTGGTGTGAAGCTTCATCTAGTGGACCCCTACCAAGATTGTTCAAATTATAGTGCTGGAGCTAAAAATGCCCCCGCACGGGGGCCCTTTGGTTTTACTAGGGCTTATATAGGGAAAATTTTGAAAATTTTCTCACTGAAACCGCAAGGCCCAGGTCTTTGATATTTGGTATGAAGCTTCATCTAGTGGACCCCTACCAAGATTGTTCAAATTATAGTGCTGGGGCCAAAAATGCCCCCGCATGGGGGCCCTTTGGTTTTACATGGGCTTATATAGGGAAAATCTTTAAAAATCTTCTTCTCTGAAACCGCAAGGCCCAGGTCTTTGATATTTGGTATGAAGCTTTATCTAGTGGACCCCTACCAAGATTGTTCAAATTATAGTGCTGGATCTAAAAATGCCCCCGCACGGGGGCCCTTTGGTTTTACATGGGCTTATATAGGGAAAATCTTGAAAAATCTTCTTCTCTGAAATCACAAGGCCCAGGACTTTGATATTTGGTATGAAGCTTCATCTAGTGGACCCCTACCAAGATTGTTCCAATTTTAGTGCTGGGACAAAAAATGCCCCCGCCACGGGGCCCTTTGGTTTTACATGGGCTTATATAGGGAAAATCTTGAAAAATCTTCTTCTCTGAAACCGCAAGGCCCAGGTCTTTGATATTTGGTATGAAGCTTCATCTAGTGGACCCCTACCAAGAATTTTCAAATTATAGTGCTGGGGCCAAAAATGCCCCCACACCAGGGCCCTTTTGTTTTAAGGGGCTCTTACACTGTCACGACTTTGACCACGATTGTCCACGACTGTCCACGACCAATTGGGACCATGAAAATCGTGGCAAATGGGGGCATACACGGTTCCGATTTCACTACCCTACGAATACTCACGACATTGCTACGACACTTCTACGAACAATCACGATTGCTGTACGATAATGGAGTGGATTTACAACGTCTTTACGATCGACCACGATGTCTTACGATCCTCTAGGATTCTTCTACGACTGCACCACGATTGCTTAAAGATATCAGACGATCATACAAGATTTCTCACGATCCATGCAAGACTGCTCCACGACCAAGGCACGATGATCAAAGACTCAGTACGATCATGGAGGATTCGATACGATTTACTCACGATTAACCAAGACTTCTCCCGATTCGTCAGTATTTATAACGATCTGGGTATATAAAAGTGTTCATCGAATGCACAGTGTCATTCAGTTTCAACCATTTCTGTAGAGAGCATCTGACGAAAATGTTTTTGCAGCCAGATCAAAGGCTTCTGTATCTACAAAATTTAGTTCAGCTCGAACAAGGCATGATCGAAAATGACACTGCAATGGCTGAACAATTGGAGGTGCAGAGGAACAGGAGGGACAGGTGACAGATGACCCTAGTTACTTGGGTAATTATATGTACAAAGTTACGTAGAGAAAGTAGTGCGTTCGACGTAGCGTCGGGATAAATCGTGCTAGCGTTGTCATCAGTCGTAGTGCATTCCTGGTGAATCTTGCATTGTCGTGAGCAGTCGTCATGATATCGTAGTAGATCATACGGCAGTCGCAACGGAATCTTAGAGGCGTCGTAGTAGACTTGTCTCGTCGTAGCACAATCGTGGTAGAATTCAGTCACGATTATTCACGATTGGCCACGATTACCACGACGACGGCTCACGATTGAGCTACGATTTCTCTACGACCGCTCTACGATTTGAAAAATGATGCCGACTCGTTACGAATGTTTTGAACATGTCCAAAACAGTCGTGGTCAAACCCGAACTATCACGATCAACCATGATTCCTCAAGATCTCTTAAAAAATCGTGATGAGTCGTGGCCAAAATCGTGACAGTGTAAGAGCCCCTTTACATAGGCTTATATTGGGAAAATCCGGAAAAATCTTCTTCTCTGAAACTGCAAGGCCCAGGTCTTTGATATGTGGTATGAAGCTTAATCTTGTGGACCTCTACCAAAATTGTTCAAATTATAGCCCTGGGGCCAAAAATGCCCCCGCTCCGGGGCCCTTTGGTTTTACATAGACGTATATAGGGAAAATCTTGAAAAATCTTCTTCTTTGAAACCACAAGGCTTAGGTCTTCGATATTTGTTATGAAGCTTCAGCTAGTGGACCTCTATAAAGATTGTTCAAATTGTAGCCCTGAGACCAAAAATGCCTCCGCCATGTGGCCCTTTGGTTTTACATTGACTTATATAGGGAAAATCTTTAAAAATCATCTTCTCTGAAACACAAGGCTTAGGTCTTTGATATTTGTTATTGTCTTTGATATTTGTTATGAAGCTTCAGCTAGTGGACCTCTACCAAGATTGTTCAAATTATAGCCCTGGGGCCAAAAATGCCCCTGCTCCGGGGCCCTTTAGTTTAACATAGACTTATATAGGGAAAATCTTGTTTTACATAGACTTCTATATGCAGGGTAAACCTTTAAAATCTTCTTCTGAAACCAGAAAGCCCAGGTCTTTCATATTCGATATGAAGCTTCATCTTGTGGACCTCTACCAAGATTGTTCAAATTATAGCCCTGGGGCCAAAATTGACCCTGCCCGGGGCCCACTTGTTATACATTGGATCAGGTGAGCGAACCAGGGCCCTCTGGGCCCTCTTGTTATAAGGAAGTTGTTGGAATTGCCTCAATTAAGTGATTATAACAAGCACTCAGAAACGTTTGTAGTGTACAGCTTAGAATTTCCCGAATGAGGCCATTCTAACAAACATGGAAAACATGTTTTTAAAACAGAAAGGAAACTAATCCCTAAAGGGGAATGGGAACACCTTCATGGGATCAGGGGAAGCAACTTCTGCAAAAGTATTTTTGTCTCCCATGTCAATAGCGGTCAACTCTTAAAGGAATGAATTTGCTCCTGAGGAGCAAATTCTTTCCTTTAAGAGTAGACGCCTTTTTCTGTGGGTTAGGTCTTAAATAAAAGCAAACAGGAAGTCACGAAAGTTGTCTCCCTTTGAAAAATGGCTGAAAAATCTGCCAGGTGCTCCCATTCCCCTTTCTCCTCTTCACTATCTGAAGCTGTGTTTGAAGAGGGAAGAAGAAGTTTAAACCTGGTTTGATAACAGCCCTTACCAGTCAGGGATTTTCCTAGTGCAAATTTGGGGCAGATAATTGGCGCCTATTTTTCCCAATTTGGAGACAGATATTCCCAAATTTTACAACAAACTTCCCAATTTATGATTTTGTGCTACATTTTGATGAAAATTTCATGAAAACTGAACCAAAATTGACAAAGTTACAGCTGATTCAAATTCCCAACTTTAAATATTAGCAAGCTGTTTTTCCCATACCCAGTGGCCCCTGGACCGTGATTATGAGATGTAGGAAAATCCCTGCCAGTATTAATACTCATAGTCTGTGCCCACACACGTTTTGTCCCCGTGTTTGAACACAATCCATCAAAAAGGGAGGGGAGGGTGAGGGGCTATAGATGTAAATGCTTTGTACACATATAAATTATAAGATAATGTTGAAGAATTTTATATTCATGATGCTTGTGCATTTGGCATTTAAAGTTGTGTGTTATTATGCTTTATATATTGTGTTGCTAGTTTTGTGTAGTACAGCAAAATTCCTATATTAAGACCACCTTTGGGACTGTTAAAAAGTGGTCTTTCAGACCACTTTTGAACAGTCCCAAAGGTGGTCCCTGACCAGAGGACATTGTGTGCAGAAAACACGAAGAAAGAATAACTGGATTCTTCTAAATATGGTTTTCAAAACAGAATTAGTCTTAATTTTAGGTGGTCTTAATAGCGGAATTCCACTGTATATATTGGCTGAGAATTTAAAAACGTTTGGCTGCATTATCTAGCTGTGTGTCGCAACATGCTAGCAGAATGGCAAATAGAACAACCTTGATTTAACCGCTTTCTGTCATGAAATTTGTGTCCATAAATAAATAATATTCAATATTTACAAACTAGAATATTTTAGCCGACGATAACTGCTTGAAAACTGCTTAAGAACTACGGGTAGTTAAGGTTATTAGACCAAGAACTCACTATAAAAATGGGATATGCATATTAACATTTTGCTTAAGAGTCAAGATTATTAACTTACTTGGTCCCATGAGTTTGTTTTCCAGCATGTTAACCCTTATCCTGCTGAATAAATTAATTTAGCCAAATCCACTTCTGATTACCCACCAATCAAATTACTTGATATAATGTATTCGTTCAGTTTAAACACTGCATGGCAAAAAGGGGAAGATCCTGATCAGATGAAATAGATGGGTTGCATGATGCTTCCACGTAGAGCTGAAACCGGCTGCACATGAGTACTGGTAAACCGCTTAGAGGATCTAAGCCTGCCTAGGCAAAGTTGTGTGAGTCAGACTGTCCATGTTTATAAACCCTATTGGTTTCATCGGGTAAAAGTCCCACAAAATTGGAAGCAACGTCTCCAAAATGACCTATACAGTGTTGACGGGGATGTTATACCTCAAATCAAACAAACAAAGATAGGGTTTACTTTGGTTCACAAGAATTAATATTAACAAGATATAACCAGAGTAAGTTTAATTATGAGTTTTATAAACAGAGGGAGGTTCAAGATTCGATAAAGAAACGAACACACAAGTTGCTTTATTGGATTCTCAACCTCCTCGATAGTAAAGGTAGGACCTTTAGTAAAATGGAGCTGCAAAGTCATGTTTTGTAAAGTTAAAGTTGTATGAAATATCCACTTGTATGAAAAGCTTGATGTGTTGCATGAATGTTATGTATTTAGCTGACAAGTAGAATTGTAGGTTGGTTCTGAGTGTTGAGTAGATTTTGCTTGTCTTGCATTTGCATGTCCTAAAATTGCGAAACTTTGCATGGTAGAGAAAAAGTAGAGACAAAAATAGCTTCTGATATGGAGGCATATATAGCAAGGCTAATTTGGGGAAAATTTTCTTGTTTTTCCAATAAAACATATGATGTGGATATTTGTAATAATTGCCTCAATGAGGCAATTTTTACAAGTATCCACATCATATACAGTAAAACCTGTTATAGTGGCCACCTGTATTAAGCAAACAACCTGTCTGAAGCGACCATACATTTGATTCCCAAAAATGGCAAATCCATTAAAAGTCACCTGTATTATGCAAGCACCTGTCTTAAGCAAGCATATTTTGGCTATCCCTTAGGTGTTTGCTTATTACAGGTTGGACTGTACAGTCGAACTTCGATGGCTCGAACTCGCCGGGACCGCCGAAAAAAGTTTGAGCCATCGGTAGTTCGAGCCATTGGAGTCCAACTCGGCAAGATCCATCTTTGTGTACTATGATTTTTTATAATAGCTGCGGCGATTTTGGTGACTTCCGGTACATTTATCGGTCCGTATTTTAAGGCAAAGACTGTAATTTTGGCAGGCCTTACTCAATGTCGGTGTGAAATTTTAATTTGTGAAAAATATTTTGCCAGCTTTAATTTCCTTATATTGCCTCATTAGCCCTGGGTTATTATAGGTGTTTACAATAAACTTAATTTGACACCTTCTCATCATTAATCTCTTGACCTGTTGATCAGAGGGATTGCGCCATTCAAGTACACCTGTGTTATGTAAACAGTTGTTTTGGCAAGATGCTTTGACAGTATCAAAGCGTCTTATGATACTGATCACGCGCCTGCGTGACTTGATCTATAAAATTGGAATTTTTAAAAAGGTAATTAGTGCGAGCCATCGGTGGGATTTTACATAGAAAATGCACTCTAGGGACCAGGCTTAGAGTTCGAGGGTTCGAGCCATCGTGGTTCGAGCCAAGGGTGGCATGTTTAGTTAAAATGAACAGGGATTTTGCCGGGACTGAAAAGTCAGTTCGACCCAAACGTGGTGTTCGAGCCTACTGAGTTCGACCCATCGAAGTTCGACTGTATATGTTTCTAACAAAAAATGAAGACATTACTAAAACACCCCTATTCAAATATATTGGTAAACTTTTACCACGAAAAAGATAAAATTTTCCAGGGTAAAAATTCTTATATTTTTTTCATATTTCTGCTCAGCAAATAGATTGACGGTACTCGTTAGAAGCGCCCTGGTGAGACGCTTCTGATGTGTACCTACAATCTGTTTTGAGCAGAAATAAGAAAAATAATGTATACCCCTGTAAACCCCAGTTTTACTATATAAAAGTGGGGTTTGAAGGGGTCAAAATCATATAGGCGTGTTTTCAAGATGAAATGGTCCCTTGATGATTCTATGTTACATATCCTTATTTGGAGCTATTCATCATTATCATCATCAACGGATTTTTGATTAACGTGCAGGTACAGGGGCAACGTCCACATAAGTGGGCCCCCTTCCAGGTAGCTGGCTTGCTGCATGCATGGCAGATCTTACACCAGATCTCCAGGCTTGTCTATCATGAGGATCGATAGCAGAGAGCTTCCATTCTCTGCAATCTCTTTCTGTTAGCTGCTTCCAGGTCATCTTGGGCCTTCCTGGCCCCCGCTTTCCACTTACCTTATGTCACAGGCAGTCTTGAACTATTGAAAAAAGTATCTTCTTCCTAGTCCTAGGAAATAAAGACAAAATCTTGATGTGGATTAATTCAATTTGGAGATTTTCCAGCCATTTTTAAAGGGAGGCAATTTCCATTCTGACTGGTGATTAGGAGGTTGTGGGTTTAGATTGGCAACGTTTTTTTTTCAGATTGATCGTGGAATGATTGTTTCTGCAATGTTCCCTCCCTTCCGCTGATCCATGAAGGGCAGCGGTCGGTTTCTAGCACTGTACTGGTTAAGCGTTTAGAGTGTGATAGCTTAGTGGTTAGTGCACTTGCCTCTGATGCTAGAAGTCCCAGGTTCCATCCCTGGCAGCGGCAATAAAATTTTGGTGTCCGAACACGCTCCATTGGCATCATTTGCAGGGATGTATGTCATAAAGTGCACCGTCCTTCGGATTGGGATGTTAACTGGAGGCCCCCTGTGCAGGGAGAACCATCCCCTGTGCAGGTTAAAGATCCCTACCGTAATTACATGATTACTATGTAGGCTTTCATCCTGCAAAACCTGGAGTGTATGTAATATACACCTGCGGTAATGGTCAAATGTGACCGACGCAGTATCAGAAGATAGATAGATAGATAGATAGATAGATAGATAGATAGATAGATAGATAGATAGATAGATAGATAGATAGATAGATATAAGCCTGTCCAGGAAAAGTGTGGTCAGATAAACTGACTTGCTCGATATGACCGAAATAGTGTTACTTGGCTATAAAAACTTGAAACCAAACCAAATCTGACAAACACATGCTCTAGAAGGGAAGAATTAGCTTCAAGTTCTTTTCTTTCAGAGAGGGCCTCTATTGATAGGGGAGATAAATTTGGAAAAGTGTTGTCTCCCTTGAAATTGTTGTATCCAGCTCCCTAACCCTTGTCCTGCTGAATAAATTAATTTAGCTACACCTATTTCTGATTTTCAACAAATCGGGTTACTTGACGTAATTTATTCCTACAAATTCATGAGCAGAGTGTCTAACAATGAAGACCCAGATCAGATGGCTTCTGTTCTGGATCTTCACTGTTTGCAAAGATAGGTGTAATTGTGTTTTTTGCAGGACAATGGTTAAGGTTTTAGAATATAAGAATCTGATATGGGGTTCTGTTGTAGATGAGCGTTTCCAACCCAAGGGATGACCGGGCTGAGCGGAACCGAGGCTACGCCGAGGTTCCGCTTAGCACGGTCATCCCGAGGGTTGGAAACGCCCATCTACAACAGAACCCCATATTGGATTCTTTTTCTTGCACAACACCTCCGGTTAGTTTTGACAGCTCGCACATGTATATTGTTTACAATATAAAAGTAGTGCAGAAGTAGTTCCGGCAGTTGAATAGACGTGAAGCGCATTTATGTTAGTTGCCTGGGTCGGAACACCAGGGTCAGAACATAAATTTCTATCCCAGGGTAAAATCGCGGATTTCCTTGTCTGGTGTGCAAGAAACAGATTTCTTAGCATGCAGGTGGTTGTAAATGCTATTTGCTTAACTTTGTTTTGTAGATCGTGTCATATTTGAAAATTTTAGTGGTTAGTTTAGTGATTTTGTTTTTCACTTTTTTTTTTTAGTAAGATTAGACATCTCATTTCTTCTTTTCATTTCTAAGCTGCATAAAGATTGTAACACTAGTTCAGAACTAAAAATACCAGTTGTGTAAGCATGTTTTTCTTTTATTTTAAATTCATCAGTAACAAGCCATTTAAATTAACAGGTCATTAATTCATCAGTTACAGGCCACCATGGCTTTGGTTGTTAAAAGTTCTGCCTTTTGAACTTAAATGCTTACATGAATGTTGGGATGGCAATGTAAAAGGGATGATTGGGTGTGGTATGGAGTTGTGTTTCTGTCGACTTTGGCATGTCCAATTGACACTGGCTTACCCTTGGGTAAGGCTTGCTGTACTTACAGAGGGGGACGGCAGATTTGAGGGGGGGGGGGGGCGGGGTTGGGGGTGAGGGGTGTGTGTTTATATTCACCTTTTTCCTCATTCTAAATCATTGTTTTTCTTCTCAAGTATCTCTTGTGTTTCTTTTGTCCATTTTGTCCTAGAGGCCTCGATAGTGTGGTGGGGAAGCTACTAACCTCATTAACCAGGGGTCTCAGGTTTGATTCTGGACTTCTCCATACTTTTTGAAGAGTCTGTAAACCAAGGTCCCACCTCCCTATAGCCTTAGTAGAAACTAAGGCTGACACGATTAATCATATAATTGATTCATAGATCGATAAATTCAACAAAAACGAATATCATTTCTGATTTGCTTTTAATTGATTACTTGAAAGGTTCAGTTTACTACGCAAAGTTATGTCTAAAATAGCTGGATGAGTGGCAAACAGTGCAGACCCTGATGAGACGCCGCATTCTGCGGCGTCTCATCTGGGTCTTCACTGTTTGCTCAGGCCTGTCTATTCAAATATACATATGGTAAAGTGCAACATATGGTAAGAGTCATGCTCAGACACAGTAAAATTATGACAAAAACCTTAGCGATTACTAATCGATTATCGATCGCAATGACAGGACTGATAATCGATTATCGTTTCAGCTCCGATTAGCCAGCCCTAGTAGAAACTGCTCATTGTGCAGGGTGGTCTTACTTTTGTATGGTCTTAATAACAGGTGGTCTTATTACTAAGTAGACTTAACAGTCCCAATAGGACTGCCTTTAAAGCAGTATATTAAGGAAATAATCTTTTGAGACCAGGGAAAGGCATTTTGCGGCAGGGTGGTCTTTCTTTTGTATGGTCTTAATAACAGGGTGGGTCTTATTTCTTAGTGGACTTAGCAGTCCTTATAGGATTGCCTTAAAGGGGTATATTAAGGAAATTATCTTGTGGGACCAGCAAACCTTGCTCTTTGCAGCGAGATGGACTTACTTTTGTTTGGTGTTTATGGCAGGGTGGTCTTATTTATATATGGTCTTTATTGTGAGATTCTACTGATTGACAAGGTGAATCTGAATTTTGACTACAGTATATATAAGAATATAATATTTTGAGACTGAGGTATTTATAAGTAGTTTGATTGTATGATTTTTCTGTACTTACAGAGCATAGACAAGAACCTGACAACAGGGTGGCCTTATTTCCAGGTGGTCTTAACCCTCATCTTGCTGTTCACGATAACCCCTATCTTTGCAAACAGTGTAGATCCAGATCAGATGGCTTCTGAAGAAGCCATCTGATCAGGATCTACACTGTTTGGCATGCAGTTTATGAATTTGTAGCAATAAATTACATCAAGTAATTTGATTGGTTGATAGACAGAAATGGGTGTGGCTTAAATGAATATTCAGCAAGATAAGGGTTAATAGATGAGTTTTAACTGTATTTACAGAGTAAAGAGAAAAATTTGACGACAGCTTGTAAATTGTTAGGAATTGAGGAGTCACAGATGAGAATGTGGTTATGTAATAGAAAGATCACGACGGTCGGAGAGACGTTGATGAAACCACTTACCGCTAGTCAGGTATAGTAGTATCATTTAACCCATTGTGTTCTGAAGGGTTCTTCCACCTTCCATTTTGAAATATGGGGGTGTCAGCTTCAGTTATTTTTTAAATTTAAATTTAAAGTTTCTGCAAACAGTGAAGGCCCTGATCAGATGCCGCAGTCTGCGGCATCTGATCTGGGCCTCTGCTGTTTGCCAGTGACCCATTATAGGAAGATTACAACAGTCCGAGAGACTTTGATGAAACCACTCAACGTTAGGCAGGTAGGCAGGATCCCAAGCCGGACAAAACAGTGGTGTTGGCCAACAATCTTTGCTGACTGGGATATAACACTTAATGACTTTATGCAAAGCATTTATTACCTCATTAGGCCTGGTGGGTAAGAGCGCTGACTCTTAATCATTAGGTCTCTTACTGCAGTGGTTTGAGCCACACTCTGGTCACATATGAGACACCATATTCTGCAATGGAAGGTCAGATGTTTTTCTCCAGGTACTCTGGTTTTCACCCACTTCTCCGGCCCCCGCCCATCAGGGCTTGAAGAAATAGATGGGCTGCATGATGCGACCTGCACACGAGTACTGGTAAACCACTTTGAGGATCTATGCCTGCTGAGGCAAAACGGTGCTTATAAACCCTATTGGTTTCATTGGATGACAGGGCTTGAGATGTCATTTCATCTCGATGTCGGGTAAAGGTCCCACAAAATTGGAAGCGACGTCTCAAAATGACCTTTACAGTTTTGACGGGGACGTTAAACCGCAAAGCAAACAAACATTTTACCCACTTCTGATTAACAACCAGCTGGAAATAAGTGAAATAATCTTGAAAGGGCAGCAAAACCAAAACAAAGAAAAACAAAACCTCAGTTTTTATCCTTGGCAAGGCTTTATTGATGATAAAGAGTAGATTATAAATTCATGCATATTCATGGCATGGCTCTTGTTGATGGTAATACAGTAAAATTCCTAATTAAGACCACCTTTGGGACTGTTCAAAAGTGGTCTTAAAGACCACTTTTGAACAGTCCCAAAAGCGATCCCTGACAGAGGTCATTATGTGCTAAAAACACGAAGTCAGCATAACTGCACCCTTCTTAATAAGTTTTTTAAACCAGAATTTGTCTTAATTTTAGGTGGTCTTAATAGCGAAATTTCACTGTATTTAATGAGTCTTTAAACCGAGGTCCCGTCTCCGTATGACCTTAGCTGTTGGTGGGACGTAAAACTCAAACACTCACTCACTCACTGTATTTAATTTCCTGTCTTTTTCAGGCCACCTTCTCCCAAGATGCTCTGTCCAAATGTATCTACTCAAAACTGTTTGACTGGATTGTGACTCAGGTCAACAAAGTTTTACACAGTCAGACAAAACAAAACAGATTTATTGGGGTGCTTGATATTTATGGGTAAGTGGCAGACTTTGCATGTAATAAATTTGTGATAAGTTTCTTTCTGATGCAGAATATTTAAGAGTCAGAAATTGCAAACTTCCTGACCAGGCCACGAGAAAAGCCTCCGTAGTGTAGTGGTTATTCTACTCACTTTGTAAACCAGGGGTCGCAGGATCGATCCTGGGCTTCTCCAGACTTTTGGATGTGTCTTTAAACTGAGCTCCCTTGAGCATGAATTTTGTGAGGCTCATAAGTATTAAAATGCAATTAACTCAGGCAATATTCCTGCTTGAATCAGTAAAGAATGTTGTTTGTCATGCTCATAAATTTCAAAATGCCAACAATTGTTGGCATTTTAAAATGAATGAGCAAGACAAATAGAATTCTGTGCTGCTCTGAGCAAGAAATGTGCCTCTATCTTTTGTATTTTAATATTTATGATCGTTTTAAATTTCATGCTCAGCTGAGTTGAGCAATGAAAAAAAAGTTTTATTACCTCGGGGCCTGACCTGGAAAGATTTTTCTATTAAAAGCGAAAAACAACATTTTTGGTAAGTAAAAATGGATGAGACAGTTTGGGTTAGAGTGTTAGCTAGGAACTCCTTACTTAAAAAATATTCAAATTCTGTAAATTTTTGTCAAACCTGCTTCTGTCCATTTTTCAATCGTCATTTACAACCCAAATGTCCATTCCTCAAGAACTGCAATGACAGCATAGCCTTTGGCAGAATTCTGGTCTATTCAACCTTTACCATGGTCTGATTCACCTTTACCATGTGATAGACCCGCCCACGCCCATCAGGGCTTGAAGAAATGGATGGGCTGCAGAGCTGAAACCAACCACACATGAGTACTAGTAAACCACTTAGAGGTTCTTAGCATGCCCGAGTTGGACTGTCCATGCATATAAACCCTAATGGTTTCATTGGGCGCAGGACTTGAGATGTCATTTCATCTCGTGTCAGGTAAACGTCACACAAAATTGGAAGAAATGTCTCCAAAATGACCTATACAGTGTTGACGGGGACATTAAACCTAAAATCAAACAAACCATGTGATAGACTTCTTTCGAGTAATTTATTGAAAAAAGTAAAATTTATACGTAATAATTACATTGCTTCCTTAGAGCATGAAAGCAGTCAGTGAATATTGTTCTCTGTTTGTAAATTGAACCCATTTTGTTTTTCTTTTTTCCTGCCACAGTTTTGAGACATTTGAAGTGAACAGTTTTGAACAGTTCTGTATTAACTATGCCAATGAGAAGCTACAACAGATCTTTAACATGGTAAGTCGTGAAATAGAAGTAAAGGCAATGATCATGAATAGATACATTACTCCACTCTAAATGGAGACCTCTTTCAGGTTTTGCTTTCTTATAGACTGAAAAAGGGAGCAAAAGGGAGGAAAGTTTTTCCTCCCTGTTGATAGTGGAGACAAAAATTTCTTGCACACCAGATAAAGAAATCCTTTACTTAATCCTGGAATAGAAATTTATATCGTACCCAGGTTATGCTACCCAGGGATAGGATAAAAATTGAGAATCTTAACACCGTTGATGTGCACCAGTTGATTAGGATGTCACATACACCAAGTTTGTCATCAAAGTATGGCGGACTTCGACATTTGAAGTGACTGCATTACAAAAAAAAAATCTACTCTCGGAAATAAAGGTTCGCATGAAAAAGAATTTTACATAGGTGTGAGGGGTAGATAGAAAAATCTGTCCCTTGGGATCACTGTCTGGCATAATTCGGCAAGCCTCGTGATGCCAGACAGTGATGCTCTGGACAGATATTTCTATCCACCCCTCACACTTATGTGAGATTCATATAATATTTAACCCTTGGTCTGCTGAACCAGAATATCCACTACCATTTGCAAACAAAGAAGAAGCAATATGATCAGTATCTACACTATTTATACCCCCGGCATACGAAGTATGCCATGGGGGTATATAGTTTTTGTCTTTTCCGTCTGTCCGTAAACAATTATTTTGTGTCAAAGATATCTCAGGAACTGCTTCACATAGAAACTTGAAATTTTGCACACATGATCAGTATGACTACTTGTATTGTGGGAAAGAAAATAAGGGCCAAGGGGTCAGGCCTTTTAGAGTTATTTCCCTTTGTAGTTTTTGTAAATTTTGTGTCAAAGTTATCTCAGGAACTGCTTCACATAGAAACTTGAAATTTTGCACACATGATCAGTATGACTACTTGTATTGTGGGAAAGAAAATAAGGGCCAAGGGGTCAGGCCTTTTAGAGTTATTTCCCTTTGTAGTTTTTGTAAATTTTGTGTCAAAGATATCTCAGGAACTGCTTCACATAGAAACTTGAAATTTTGCACACATGATCAGTATGACTACTTGTATTGTGGGAAAGAAAATAAGGGCCAAGGGGTCAGGCCTTTTAGAGTTATTTCCCTTTGTAGTTCTTGCTGTTTAATAGTGTATATTTTTATCCCCCGACTGAATAGGTTCGGGGGATATAGCGATCAGCCTGGCGTCCGTCCGTCCGTCCGTCTGTCCGTCCGTCCGTCCGTCCGTAGACGCAACCTTGTGATGGCCATAACTCCTATACCCTTTGAGATTCATTGATGGTTCTTGGCACAATTGTTCACAAGGCTTAGACGGCGTGTCATGCGCAAGAACCAGAACTCTGGATGCCATAATTTTTTAGTTATCTCCCCTTTTAATAAAATAGAATGACTACTTTGTGATGGCCATAACTCCAATACCCTTTGAGATATATTGATGGTACCTGGCACAGTTGTTCACAAGGCTGAGACGGCGTGTCATGCACAAGAACCACAACTCTGGTTGCCATGGTTTTGGAGTTATTTCCCCTTCCAATAAAATAGAGTGACAACTTTGTGATGGCCGTAACTCCTATACCCTTTGAGATTCATTGATGGTTCTTGGCACAATTGTTCACAAGGCTGAGACGGCGTGTCATGCGCAAGAACCAGAACTCTGGATGCCATACTTTTTTAGTTATCTCCCCTTTTAATAAAATAGAATGACTACTTTGTGATGGCCATAACTCCAATACCCTTTGAGATATATTGATAGTACCTGGCACAGTTGTTCACAAGGCTGAGACGGCATGTCATGCACAAGAACCACAACTCTGGTTGCCATGGTTTTGGAGTTATCTCCCCTTCCAATAAAATAGAGTGACAACTCCTATACCCTTTGAGAGGCCATAACTCCTATACCCTTTGAGATTCATTGATGGTTCTTGGCACAATTGTTCACAAGGCTGAGACGGCGTGTCATGCGCAAGAACCAGAACTCTGGATGCCATACTTTTTTAGTTATCTCCCCTTTTAATAAAATAGAATGACTACTTTGTGATGGCCATAACTCCAATACCCTTTGAGATATATTGATGGTACCTGGCACAGTTGTTCACAAGGCTGAGACGGTGTGTCATGCACAAGAACCACAACTCTGGTTGCCATGGTTTTAGAGTTATCTCCCCTTCCAATAAAATAGAGCGACAACCTTGTGATGGCCATAATTCCAATACCCTTTAAGATATATTGGTGATACCTGGCACAGTTGTTCACAAGGCCGAGACGGTGTGTCATGCACAAGAACCACAACTCTGGCTGCCATGGTTTTTTGTTATCTCCCCTTCCAATAATATAGAATCACTACCTTGTGATGGCCACATCTCCAACACTCTTTGAGATATATTGATGATACTTGGTACAGGTGTACATGAGGTTAAGCAGGTGTGTCACGTGCAAGAACCACAACTCTGGTTGGCCTGTTTTTTTTTAATTATCTCCCCTGACAATATAACCTTGTGATGGCCATAACTCCAATACTCTTTGAGATATATTGATGGTACTTGGCACAATTGTATACAACATGGAGACGGTGCTTCATGCCTAAGAACCACAACTTTCGGTACTATGATATTTGAGTTATCTCCCCTTCCAATATAACAGTATGACAACCTTGTGATCATCATACCTCCAATACCCTTTGAGACATATTGGTGGTACTTGATGCAGATGTACATGAGGTTAAGCAGGTGTGTCATGCTCAAGAATTACAACTCTGGGTGCTCTGGTTTTATAGTTATCTCACCTGGCAATAATACCTTGTGATGGCCATAACTCCAACACCCTTTGAGATATATTGAAGGACTTTGGCACAATTGTATACAAGGTATAGAAGGGATGTCATGTGCAAGAACCACAACTGTTGGTGCTGTGGTATTTGAGTTATCTACCCTTCCAATATAACAGTATGACCAGCTTGTGATCACCATATCTCCAATACCTTTTCAGACATACTGATGGTACTTTGTACAGAAATACATGAGCTTAAGCAGGCATGTCATGTGCAAGAACCACATTTCTGAGTGCCCTGGTTTTTCAGTTATCTCCCCTGACAGTATAATCTTGTGATGGCCATAACTGCAATACTTTTGTGATATATTGCTGGTTTAATTCTGGTGCACTTTCTATTGGTGAACAATCTTCTGAAGGCCATATTGGCTTTTGGTCGGGGGATTTGCCATCTCTTCCGATGGCTATTTTTATTTTGTGTCAAAGATTTCTCAATAACTACTGTACATAGAAACTTGAAATTTTGCAAACATGATCAGTATGACTAGTTGTATTGTGGGAAAGAAAATAAGGGCCAAGGGGTCAGGCCTTTTAGAGTTATTTCCCTTTGTAGTTCTCTGTCTTTGTGTCCGTAAACAATTATTTTGTGTCAAAGATATCTCAGGAACTGCTTCATATAGAAACTTGAAATTTTGCTCACATGATCAGTATGACTACTTGTATTGTGGGAAAGAAAATAAGGGCCAAGGGGTCAGGCCTTTTAGAGTTATTTCCCTTTGTAGTTCTTGCTGTTTAATAGTGTATATTTTTTTATTTTGTGTAAAGATTTCTCAATAACTACTGTACACAGAAACTTGAAATTTTGCAAACATGATCAGTATGACTAGTTGTATTGTGGGAAAGAAAATAAGGGCCAAGGGGTCAGGCCTTTTAGAGTTATTTCCCTTTGTAGTTCTTGCTGTTTAATAGTGTATATTTTTATTTTGTGTCAAAGATTTCTCAATAACTACTGTACATAGAAACTTGAAATTTTGCAAACATGATCAGTATGACTAGTTGTATTGTGGGAAAGAAAATAAGGGCCAAGGGGTCAGGCCTTTTAGAGTTATTTCCCTTTGTAGTTTTTGTAAACAATTATTTTGTGTCAAAGATATCTCAGGAACTGCTTCACATAGAAACTTGAAATTTTGCACACATGATCAGTATGACTACTTGTATTGTGGGAAAGAAAATAAGGTCCAAGGGGTCAGGCCTTTTAGAGTTATTTCCCTTTGTAGTTCTTGCTGTTTAATAGTGTATATTTATACCCCCGGCATACGAAGTATGCAATGGGGGTATATAGTTTTTGTCTTTTCCGTCTGTCTGTCCGTAAACAATTATTTTGTGTCAAAGATATCTCAGGAACTGCTTCACATAGAAACTTGAAATTATGCACACATGATCAGTATGACTACTTGTATTGTGGGAAAGAAAATAAGGGCCAAGGGGTCAGACCTTTTAGAGTTATTTCCCTTTGTAGTTCTTGCTGTTTAATAGTGTATATTTTTATTTTGTGTCAAAGATTTCTCAATAACTACTGTACATAGAAACTTGAAATTTTGCAAACATGATCAGTATGACTAGTTGTATTATGGGAAAGAAAATAAGGGCCAAGGGGTCAGGCCTTTTAGAGTTATTTCCCTTTGTAGTTCTGTATATGCAAAGAAGCTTTTGACATTGCTATTTTCAGCTGAGGTGATGGCACTGGCCGGGGGTATACGTGCCCCACTGGGCACTTTTGTCTAGTTGCCATTCATTTCTTGAAGTTGTAGGAATAAATAGCACCAAGAAATCTGATTGGCTGAAAAAAATGGGTGTGGCTAAATTTATACATGCAGCAGGACAAGGGTTAAAAGAATTGTTTTTCCTGAAGGCGTGTCCACTCCTATAACTGTAAACATCCTAAAATTTTGGACATCTCGAGATCTTGCTGTAATTCTCCTAAAATTCTGATAAATTTGTTTCATGATCCAGTAAGAAGTCCAAAAAGTGCAGACAGGCTGGCAAGCAGAGTAGACCCAGATCAGACTGCTCCTTCAGGAGCAGTCTGATCTGGGTCTGCACTGTTTGCTCTGCCCTGTTCGTCTCAATACTTAGGTATATTGTTGTATGTAAGATGTTTTTCTCGTTACAGCATGTGTTTAAGTTGGAACAAGAGGAGTATGTAAAAGAGGAGATAGAATGGTCATTTATTGATTTCTATGACAACCAGCCTTGTATCGATCTGATTGAAGCTAAACTTGGAATACTGGATCTCTTAGATGAGGAATGTAAGGTACGTCAAGGTCATAGGTTGTCATGACAACCAGCCTTGTATCGATCTGATTGAAGCTAAACTTGGAATACTGGATCTCTTAGATGAGGAATGTAAGGTAGGTCAAGGTCATAGGTTGTCATGGCAACCAGCCATGTATTGATCTGATTGAAGCTAAACTTGGAATACTGGATCTCTTAGATGAGGAATATAAGGTAGGTCAAGGTCATAGGTTGTCATGACAACCAGCCTTGTATTGAGCTGATTGAAGCTAAACTTGGAATCCATGATCTCTTAGATGAGGAATGTAAGGTAGGTCAAGGTTCTAGGTTGTCATGACAACCAGCCATGTATTGATCTGAGTGAAGCTAAACTTGAAATACTGGATCTCTAAGATGAGGAATGAAAGGTATGTCAAGGTCATAGGTTGTCATGACAACCGGCCTTGTATTAATCTGTTTGAAGCTAAACTTGGAATCCTGGATCTCTTCGATGAGGAATGTAAGGTAGGTGAAGGTCATAGGTTGTCATGACAACAAGCCTTGTATTTATTGGATTGTAGCTAAACTTGGAATATTGCATCTTTTGGATGAGGAATGTAAGGTAGGTCAAGGTCATAGGTTGTCATGACAACCAGCCATGTATTGATCTGATTGAAGCTAAACTTGGAATACTGGATATCTTAGATGAGGAATGTAAGGTAGGTCAAGGTCATAGGTTGTCATGGCAACCAGCCATGTACTAATCTAATTGAAGCTAAACTTGGAATACTGGATCTCTTAGATGAGGAATGTAAGGTAGGTCAAGGTCATAGGTTGTCATGACAACCAGCCTTGTATTGATCTGATTGAAGCTAAACTTGGAATACTGGATCTCTTAGATGAGGACTGTAAGGTAGGTCAACGTCATAGGATGTCATGACAACCAGCCATGTACTGATCTGATTGAAGCTAAACTTGGAATACTGGATCTCTTAGATGAGGAATGTAAGGTAGGTCAAGGTCATAGGTTGTCATGACAACCAGCCATGTATTGATCTGATTGAAGCTAAACTTACTTTTACATGTACTGGATCTTTCTGATGAGGAATGTAAGGTAATGTAATGATTTTTCCCTTAAGTGCCTCAGTCAGGGCATTCAATCAGCTCCCGCCCATACGGGCTTGAAGAAATATATGGGCTGCATGATGCTTCCACGCAGAGCTGAATCAGGCCCGCACACTAGTACTGGAAAAGCGCTTAGAGGATCTAAGCCTGTCTAGGAACCTAGACAGGCTTAGATCCTCTAAGCGCTTTTCCATGCTAAATGTCATTTCATCTCAATATCGGGTAAAAGTCCCACAAAATTGGAAGCAACGTCTCCAAAATGACCTTTACAGTGTTGACGGGGACGTTAAACATCAAATCAAACAAACAAAGTCAGGGCATTCAACAAGAGCTACTTATCACCCTATAAAGGACCGCCTTTGATTTGCTATAGACAGTATACCACAGGGGGCAATAAAACAATTATGAACACACGGTGTGTCTTAGTGTTACAAGAATAAATGCCTCCGATCAATACAGGATAGTCAATTGATAAATACAGTCGAACTTCAATGGCTCGAACACCTTTGGGACCACGAAAATCTGTTTGAGACAGGGGTAGTTCGAGCCACTGAAGGTCACTGCCAAGAGGCATAACGAGATACTTTTGAACATCTTTCGATGCTAATAATGAAAATGTTTGCTGTGTGTACTCATTAGAATCGCCTCAAATGTTTGCTGTGTGTACTCATTAGAATCGCCTCATTGAGACGATTCTAATGAGTACACACAGCATACGTTTGCAAGATAAAAGACTAAAATCTCCTTAATCATCCCCCACCATTTCTTATCTTGAGGATTTCCCTAGGGGCTTAAGTACGAATTCGAAACAGCTATGGTAAACGAGCCATCGGTGTTCGAGCCATCGAAGTTCTACTGTAGTGTTATAAAGAGGTTGTGGTGTATTTGGTACTCTCCTTGTTTATGTCTTAGTTTTCACTATAGACATACTTTGTATCATTTCAGTTGCCCAAAGGATCTGATGGTAACTGGTGCCAAAAGCTGTATGGTAAACATAGTAAGGCAGAGCATTTCGACAAGCCTCGGATGTCAAATATGGCCTTCTCAATCTACCACTTTGCTGACAAGGTGACATACACTGCCAATGGGTTTCTTGAGAAGAACAGAGACACAGTCTTCGAAGAGCAAATAAATATTCTCAAAGCTAGTGAGGTATAATATTTAAATATTATCATACATATCAACTGATAAGGGTTGTATTTTGTGATAATTGACAGATAGTTTTTCTTATTTCTCCATATAAAATAGAAGTGAAGGCAATGATCAAGAATCGATCCATTTAACCCACAGCACAACGACTAGACCCTAATGGAAACAACAATAGTGGAAAGCCAAAAGGACAGTTACTGTCCCACAAAATGGCCAAGTGGCTATCCGAAACGAAATAATATAAGTGATACACACACTGAAAGACAAACCATATCAAAAAATAAACCGCAACAGAAGAACTGCCTTAGAACGGTCAGTGAACCTGTGTTGTGGGTTTTCATTAGCACTCCCTCCCTGAGGCTCCTATTCCCTGAATTGTCACTCCAGTCTGAAGCTGATCCGATTTTTGAAGAGCATGGCATGGTTCATGAGTTGCTTAATTGTTTCTTTTCACAGTACGAGTTAGTAGCAGAGTTATTCACTGAACCAAAAGCCGAGAAAGACCAAAAGAAACCGGGTGGTAGAGTAAAGGCACTACAAACTGCTCCTCAAGGCTCCAATAAACAGATGAAGAAAACTGTAGGCTCTCAGGTAAGAAACCCGGCGGTAGAGTAAAAGCACTACTAACTGCTCCACAAGGCTCCAATAAACAGATGAAGAAAACTATAGGCTCTAGGGTGAGGTAGACGTCGAGTTATTCACTAAACCAAAAGCCGTGAAAGACCAGAAGAAGCCAGGTAAAGTAAAAGCATTACAAACTGCACCTCAAGGCTCCAATAAACAGATGAAGAAAACTGTAGGCTCTCAGGTAGGCTGGTGTTTTATGTTTGACCAGAAGAAACCTGGTGGTAGAGTAAAAGCATTACAAACTGTTCCGCAAGGCTTCAATAAACAAATGAAGACTCAGGTGAGTTAGTAGCAGAGTTATTCACTGAACCAAAAGCCGAGAAAGACCAAAAGAAACCGGGTGGTAGAGTAAAGGCACTACAAACTGCTCCTCAAGGCTCCAATAAACAGATGAAGAAAACTGTAGGCTCTCAGGTAAGAAACCCTGAACCAAAAGCTGAGAAAGACCGGAAGAAACCGGGTGGTAGAGTAAAAGCACTACAAACCGCTCCTCAAGGCTCCAATAAACAGATGAAGAAAACTGTAGGATCTCAGGTAGGCTGGTGTTTTATGTTTACAGTACGAGATAGTAGCCTAGTTATTCAATGAACCGAAAGCCGAGAAAGATCAGAAGAAACTGTGTGGTAGAGTAAAAGCATTACAAACCGCTCCTCAAGGCTCCAATAAACAGATGAAGAAAACTGTAGGCTCTCGAGTGAGTTAGTAGCGGAATTATTCATTGAACCAAAAGCTGAGAAAGGGTGGTAGAGTGAAGGCTCTACAACCTGCTCCTCAAGGCTCCAATAAATAGATGAAGAAAACTGTAGGCTCTCGGGTGAGTTAGTAGCCGAGTTATTCACTGAACCAAAAGCCGAGAAAGACCAGAAGAAACCTGGTGGTAGAGTAAAGGCACTACAAACTGCGTCTCAAGGCTCCAATAAACAGATAAAGAAAACTGTAGGCTCTCTGGTAGAAATCTGATACTGTACCCTTAAAATCATGGTAAAGGTCGGAAGTGGTTTTGGCAATTCTTTATGAAGCTTTGTTTGTTTGATTTGAAGTTTAACGTCCCCATCAACACTGTAAAGATCATTTTAGAGACGTTGCTTCCAATTTTGTTGGACTTTTACCCGACACTGAGATGAAATGACATCTCAAACCCTACTACCCAATGAAACCAATAGGGTTTATAAGCATGGACGGTGTGGCTCGCACCGCTTTGCCTGGGCAGGCTTAGATCCTCTAAGCGGTTTACCAGTACTTGTGTGTGGGTCAGTTTCAGCTCTGTGTGGAAGCATCATGCAGCCCACCTATTTCTTCAAGTCCCGATGGGCGGGGGCTCAACTGAACTTGAGTACTTGTAAACAGCTTGGTCTAAGCCTGCCCAGGAAAAGTGATGCGAGTCAGACCACCACTCCTTAAACCCTAGCAGTTTCTTTATTTTAAGAAGAAGAGCTTAGTGGAGAAAGTATAAAAATTATTCCAAAATTGTCTGCTCATTGTCCCCCTCCCCATCCCCCCCCCCCCACCCCCACCACCCCACCCCTATTGTGTAAATATATTTGCGATGAAAGACGAAAAACAGTGTGGATAAAATAAAAATTTAATAATTCAATAAACCAAAGCGGCTTATACCAAATTTTGTTTATACAGCATGTCTGTTTTTGTTCTCTGCTGAATCTTCCTGCAAACTTTCGAAACATATTTGTGCATACTGGCACACAATGTGGACCCTGATCAATGTCCACACTGTTTTCAACTATGAATTTTAACCAGCAGGTAACCAAGCAGATAACAGTTTTGTTGTGATTGACATCTTAAGGGTTAACCAAGCTCTAGCCTCCTAGCACTGTATTACTGCAAGTGCTCAGTGAATCCCTATTACAAAATTATTGGCTACAACACCGTCAGAGCCGGCCTCGGTAGCTCAGTTGGATGCACGTCTGACTGGTGATAAGGAAGACACAAGTTCGATACCTGCCGGGATCAGCAACATTCTGTCATGAAGATTGATCACAAAATCTTTTCTACGGTCATTCTCTCCCTTCCACTGATTCAAGAAGGGCAGTTGTCAGTTTCTGGCAAAAAAATGAGCACTGTACTGGTTAATCGCTTACATATAAGCCTGCCCAGGAAAAGTGTGGATACCTAAACTGACGGCTCAAAATTGACCTAAAATAGTGTTGACAGGGCTGTTAAACTCCAATACAAACAAAAAAACAAAGTTATTGGCTACAACACCTTCAGGCAATTGGCGTTTCCTGGATATTCACTTTACTATAAAGTTGTTGTAAAGTAGGAGTTACATGCCTTAGATGCCAAACAAAACTTAAATATTCAGTTTTTAGGGTTACCCTGTCCATCTCTATCCATTCGTGTCTGCATATATTCAGTTTGTAGTGTAACCCTGTCCATCTCCCTCCATTCATGTCCAACTCCATGTCTGTGTCCACGTCCGAGATGGTGTTAGCAATTTGCGTTGAAGTTTTCCACATTTCTCATTTTTATGCCCCCGGAATCTAAGAGATTCGGGGGCATATAGTTTTTGGTCTGTCCGTCTGTTTGTCTGTTTGTCCGTTTGTCTGTCTGCAAAAACTTTAACATTGGGCATAACTTTTGAATGGTAGTAGATAGAGCTTTCATATTTCACATGTGTATACCTTATCACAAGACCTTTCCAGTGGTACCATAATTTTTGATCTCGTGACCTTGAACTTGACCTTTGACCTATTTTTTTCAAAATTTTTAAAAACATTAACATTGGCGCTGTCCGGGGGCATCAGTGTTTCACAAACACATCTTGTTTTCCAATTTGTTGTTTTCAGTTCCGAGATTCATTATACTTGTTGATGGAGACTTTGAACTCAACATCACCACACTACATCAGATGTATAAAACCAAATGATGAAAAAGAGGCTTTCGAGTAAGTTTTCTTATTTATGATAAATATTTATCATTGTTTATGATCTGGCATTTAGTGATGTAGGTGGGGGTGGCCAGATGAGGAGGTGGGCCATCTTGCCAAACCTTTCTCACACAGCTGGGTCAGCAACATTCTTTTGTGGATATTGATCATGAAAATTTTTTTTATTGTAATTCTCTCCCTTACACAGCTGCAAGAGTTTTTTGGCAAAAGAATTTTCAAAGTTAATCCTTAGCCCGCTGAACACAACAACTTCCTTTGCAAACAGCAGAGATTCAGATCAGATGGAAGCACTGATCAGGATCTACACTGTTTGACATTCAGTTTGTGAACTTGCAGGAATAAATTTTATTAAGTTATCTGATTGGTTCAGAATCAGAAATGGGTGTGGCTAAATTAATTTATTCAGCACGATAAGGGTTAAGAAACTCTCAAGTGGCGAACTCTACATCAGAATTTGAACACATGCATTGTTTCAAGTAGGTTATTCAGTCAGTCCTCACAAAGAGGCTTACAGTGTAGATCCAGATGAAACAGTATCTGTACTGGTCTGCAGGGTTGAATGAGTTATGAATTTCAATTTACAGGCCTTTTATCCTAGTGGGTAAGAGTGCTGACACTTAATCATTAGGCCTCTCACTGCTGTTTTCTAGTTATTGAGGTTCAGCTGTAGATGATTGTACAGCGTTCATATTATAAGGCCATTGAATTCAACACTATCAATTTGAACACTAGCCTCCGTAACCTAGTGGGTGAAAGTACGGTATGAGCCTGGGTTTGAGCCTGGCTGGGTCATGTGTGAGATGCCAGGAAGGTCAGGTGTTTTTTCTCGGGGTATCCAGGTTTTTGCCCACCCCTGCTTACCAATCAGCTCAAAATGAGTGAAATAATCTTGAAAGGGCCATAAAACCAAAACAGAAAAAAAAGAAAAATCATTTTCATGATGAAAGTACGCTTTTATCTGCGAAAATGGATTGTGCAATATATACAGGTTAAGAATTTACTGAGTTTCAGTAGTAGAAGAAGCCTCTGTGGTTTAGTGAGTAGAAGATGCCTCTGTGGTGTATAGAGTATGCTACTCGCCTCATCAACCAGTTGTAGGTCTGATTCCAGGCTTTCACAGACTTTCAGAAGAGTCTTTAATCTGAGATCCGATCTCCATATATGACTTTTGTTGTTGGTATGACGTCAAACTGAAACACACACACTTTCTTTTATAGGTTTGAGCCCAAGAGAGTGGTGGAACAGTTACGAGCATGTGGAGTACTGGAAACGATCAGAATAAGTGCTGCTGGCTTCCCTTCACGGTATGTTGTTGACGTGACCTCAACTTTTAGCTTTTGTCCTGCTGATCCTGAATGTGTTCTACCTTTTACAAGCAGTGTAGATACTGATCAGATGGCTTCTGAAGAAGCCATCTGATCAGTATCTACACTGTTTGGCATTCAATTCATGAATTTGTAGGAGTGAATTACATCACATTATCTGATTGGTTGAAAGTCAGAAATGGGTGTGGCTAAATGGATTTATCCAGCAGAATAAGAGTTAAACTCCGTTCAGAAAATCTGAATCATCGATTTTTTCGTTTCTTGCTGATAATACTCATTTTAGCCCATACATCACTATGGGAAAGTTTTAGACCTGACCCTCCGCCGATTTCTCCAACAAGTCGTATGCCACTGCGACAGTCAGGCAAGGCTGTGATTATATGGAGAAAATTGCAAAATCGAAATTTCCTTTCACAGACTAAGTCATTTTGACAGGTTCAGCACACCCATTTAAACCATATATAGAAGTGGTTACTACTCTTGTAAATTACAAGGGCGTTATGGTTTATTTGCACGATCACTTCATGGAAAATCATTAGCTGTGACACCACGTCTGATATCGGTATAATTCTTTTTGACCACTGTTGACAGTACATCGCATTTTTATCCCCTCCGCGAAGCGAAATGGGAATTATAGGAATGACCTTCGTCTGTCCGTCCGTCTGGTCGTCTGTTCGTAACACTTTCTTCTCCGCTCAATATCTCCTGAACCCTTTGATGGATTTTCATTAAACTTTGATCAACTATTCTTCTCATTGAGCTGATGTGCAGAACTCATAAATGAACCATGCCGACTCAAGGTCAAGGTCACAGTTGAAGATAACGAGTTTGAAACTTGGAATTTTGTGTCTGTTCCATATCTCCTGTACCCTTGGAAGTATTTCCATTAAACTTTGGTCAAATATTCTTTTCAGTGAGCTGGTGTACAGAACCCATAAATGAACCATACTGACTCAAGGTCAAGGTCACATCTAAAGGTCAAAGGTTTGAAACTTTGAATTTTGTGTCCGCTCCATATTTCCTTTACCCGTGCAAAGATATGCGTTATAGTTTGGTCAATTATCCCCACTCAGCGAGCTGATGTGCAGAACCCATAAATGAACCATGCCGACTCAAGGTCAAGGTCACACTGGAATGTCACAAGTTTGAAACTTTGAATTTTGTGTCCGTTCCATATCTCCTTTACCCTTCAAAGAATTTTTATTAAACTTTGGTCAAATGCCCCCTCAGTGAGGTGATGTACAGAACCCATAAATAAACCATGCCGACTCAAGGTCAATGTCACATTTGAAGGTCAAGAGTTTGAACTTTAGAATTTTGTGTCCGTTCCATATCTCCTTTACCCCCTGGAGGGATTTTCATTAAACTTTCGTCAAATATCCCTCTCAGCTGATGTGCAGAACCCATAAATAAACCATGCCAACACAAAGTCGTGGTCACAGGTGAAGGTCACGAGTTTGAAACTTGGAATTTTGTGTCCGTTCCATATCTCATTTACCCTTGGAAGGATTTTCATTAAACGTTTGTGAAATATACCCCCTCAGGGAGCTGATGTGGATTACCAATAAATAAATCATGCCAACTCAAGGTCAAAGTCACAGGTTGGAATGGGGGTCTTTCATTTGTGCCCATGCATGTTTTTTCTTTAAACTTTGTATATTAATAACTCACCATATACAACCTATAAAAATGTATTTAATAACTTATATAAATCAAAGTAGGACTCAGGAGGCCACTCTTACTGACTCCCTCCATGAGCTGGTGTCTGTCTCTAAATAAGAGTGTCTTAAATCTTATATTTTATTAAGTTTCAAGATCTGTGAACTGGATTGAATGCAGAACTCCATAGGCATTCCTTTGATACTAAAAACCTTTTGAATTAATTAAAGTTTACATTTTCTGATAAAATAATTACCGAAAATCTCATTTTTTAATTTAAATTTTAAATAATTATCAAAATTCAATCCCTAAGATAAATATGTTCTAGTCTTTGTCAAGATTTCATTTTGCTAGGAAAGCTTGCCATATGTATCTTCTTTAGCTATGCCAAATTTCATTAAAATCCGAAACCGGTAACACTGTAGTTTTACACCTTTAATGGATGTAAGTCGTTTCTGCAAAATTTACTATTTTATTAAAATCATTCAAGAACCCTACAAAAAGGCAATTCGTAACACTTACGTAATAAAAATGAGATTATACAAATCAAAATTAATACATATTGAGCTGATCTAGCTTAGAAACTATTAAAATATCATGAATTTCTGATATTTTCCTTTCATTTATACACTATGATCTATCCAAAAAATTAGATAGTAAACCACTAAATCAAAAGGTATTCTAATCAACAAATTAGGCTTAACAACATATATTGCTTTTTTATTAGCAGCACAATTATTGTGAACATGTGCAACTTTATTTAATGGCTTTGCATAAGTCATGCTTCTCAAATAGGTGTAAGGCAAGGAGATCCATTATTTTCATTCCCATACCAAGCTGGTATGCAAGGACGCAATGGTCAGTGGTTTGTTGTTACTAGTAAAAATAGTTCTGTTGATAAATCCATGGCCAGATTAAGCCTTAGATATACACTGTCTTTATGAACGCTGGATTATTATCCTAACAAAAAAGTTACAGTAATTATTAAAATCGAAATGTTACTGGTATTGAGTTTCTGTTGCAAAAGATATCATTGATGGATGAGGCGCAGAATATTTGGTGTAAACAAAGCTGTCCTATGACCTAGAGATATTGTGCTATTAGACAGGGAGAGAAAAGTTTCCTTCCTTATAGTACACATGCATAAATATGTCTCTTTTCTTCATTGGTATTGTAATTGTTGACGTTTCTTTAGTGTCTTATTTTTTCTATTTACAGTCGAACTTCGATGGCTCGAACTCGCCGGGACCGCCGAAAAAAGTTCGAGCCATCGGTAGTTCGAGCCATTGGAGTCCAACTCGGCAAGATCCATCTTTTTGTACTTTGATTTTTTATCAAAGCTGCGGCGATTTTGGTGACTCCCGGTACATTTATCGGTCATAATTTAAGAGTGAATGATGAGCCGTATTTTTGGTCCGTATTATAATACTGATCACGCGCCTGCGTGACATGATCGATAAAATCGGAATTTTTAAAAAAGTAATTAGTGCGAGCCATCGGTGGGATTTTACATAGAAAATGCACTCTAGGGACCAGGATTAGAGTTCGAGGGTTCGAGCCATCGTGGTTCGAGCCAAGGGTGGCATAATTAGTTAAAATGAATAGGGATTTTGCTGGGACTGAAAAGTCAGTTCGACCCAAACGTGGTGTTCGAGCCAACCGAGTTCGACCCATCGAAGTTCGACTGTACTTTGTCAATATAGTGGTTAATTTGTCGGAAGCGAGCTTTTAGTATTTTTTTCTGGTTGTAAAACTTTCAACCACTTCTTGAATGTTTCTGCTGAATGCAAGTTCACTGTTTTTTTAAGCACTGTTCTTGCTTGCTTTTTGTTCATTAATAATTACCAATAAATTTCTGTGCAATGTATCTCTCAGCTTAGAAAGAGCATTGCAATTTTTGGACAGAAAAAAGCATCACAATGTATTTACTGAAAATAATTTAAAATCCTAAGAGTAATGCGATAACTACTCACAGATTGAATAATTATTAGGGCCCCGCACTGAAAGTGTGGGTGCCCTATAGTAATCACTCTGTCCGTCCGTCTGTCTGTCTGTCTGTCCGTCCGTCTGTCCGTCTGTCCGTCCACAAATTTTTTTATCCTCCATAACTTTTTATTATTCCTGGATGGATTTAAATATTACTTGGCATCATTCTGTCCATCCGTCTGTCTGTCTGTCTGTCTGTCCGTCTGTCCGTCCACAAATTTTTTTATCCTCCATAACTTTCTTATTCCTGGATGGATTTAAATATTACTTGGCAGAAATGTTAACCATAATGTGATGGAGTGTTGCGCGCAAGACTCAGGTCCGTACCTCAAAGGTCAAGGTCATACTTAGAGGTTAAAGGTCAAAAAAGGGTCTTTCCTATGTCCAATTAATAACTTTGTTATTATTCCTGGATGGATTTAAATATTACTTGGCAGAAATGTTAACCATAATGTGACGAAGTGTCACACGCAAGACCCACAGCCGTACCTCAAAGGTCAAGGTCATACTTAGAGATAAAAGGTCAAAAAAGCGTCTTTTTTATTGTGTCCAATCTATAACTTTCTTATACCTGGATGGATTTAAATATTACTTAGCAGAAATATTAACCATAATGTGACAGTGTGTCACGCGCAAGACCCAGGTCCGTACCTCAAAGGTCAAGGTCATACTTAGAGGTGAAAGGAAAAAAAAAACGTCTTTTTTAACATCAACATTTTCCTACTCCTGATAGCGCTGCCGGGGCCCTAGTCAGTTTCACTGACAGCTCTAGTTATCAACAGTTTAAATGCTTCTTGATATCTTACATAATGTGCTTTGTGATTACTGCAACAGCTGCTGAGATAGGTAAATGAAGTGAAAGACCTATACAAATATATAGACCACACAATCATGATCACATAAGTTTTGGAACACTGACAAATGTACGACCATGTGAATTCTAAAAGCAAATTCAAATGGCTTTGGAATACAGCTTCAGGAAGACCTTTGATTTCGTTCATAGGGGCTATACAAAAAAGATAGATTGGCTAGTGCCTATGCAGATACAAATCTGAAAACTTAATGTGCAGGAATAGTAATCTCAAGTGTTATTGATTTTCCCTAGAGTAAACCTTTCTTTTTAAATGGACAGTTAAGGTTAAATAAACAAACAACAGTTTGACTTGAGAGTCATCTCGAGTCGGATAACAAATCTCACAAAATCTGAAGCAACATCTAAAGTGACTGGTATGTTGTTGATTTGAATGTTAAATCTAAACATCACCTTAGTACCATTACTAAATTAGACAAGAAAGACAGAAGAAAATTGTGCACATGATTACATGGATGCGTTTGATGACGTTTGTCATCAAAAACTTTGCGGTATAGTTCTGTAGACAAAATAGTTTGTTCCATAGGGGGCAAATTTACTGAAATGGATGTTTTGAAATAATACTTATAATTATGCTATGAACTACTTACACAAACCATAATATACTATAGCCATTCAAATTGAAAGCAATAGTAAAGTATTATTAAACAGAATGACCAAAACATGATAACCATATAATTTCACATTTTGCTGAATCAGGACTATCAGTATTCAGTCTGTTAAAACACAATGTTACCGGTCTTCAATTTCCATCAAAATTCATCAACATGTTCCTAAGATATGTGGGTAGTTTTAATGCTAAAATGGTGTCTTGACAAAAATTGGAACATGGTAAAAATGCATATATATTTTTAATGAATACAAAAATAGGAGCTGAAATATGGGGACACCATCAAAGAAAACTGAATGCCCAGCCACTATTACTAGACATATGAGGTCATTCATAGTATCAACTAACTCACCAATTATGGCTTTAATTCATAAAACAAAGCAGCATTAGATATATGAAACTCTGAATACTGTAGATAAGTTTATATGAGAGTACTCTCTGTTGTGATAGACACTTCATAAAATATTTAATAAATTTACTACGGAAATAAAATTTAAAAGTGAATGCATCGTAATTATGATGTTTATACCCAAGGCAATTATTGTGCATAATTTAATCAAAATCCAAGCGTGGGCAGAAACCAATGCAAATTTCCTATACCTTGAAAGACCCCCTTTGTGTCTGTTCCATATCCCATTTATCCCTAGAAGGATTTTTCATTAAACTTTTATGATAATATACCCCCTCAGTGAGTTGATGTGCAGAACCCTTAAATAAACCTTGCCATCTCAAGATCACGATCACAAGGTTGAACCCTGATACAAAATGCGGCGGGGAAGTTGGCTGTCCCTCAGACTGCTTTCTTGTATAGTTTAACTTAAAGGAGTTCTAAAGTCTGGCTTATGTATCAAGAGACAAGTGCAACTTTCTTTCTCAGATTCAAAGTACAATATCTTTTTCGGCCTTGGAATAAATTACACACGAAAAGCACATTTGCGAACCCTTTACATTCGCCTCACGATGCATCTCTCTCTCTCTCTCTCTCTCTCTCTCTCTCTCTCTCTCTCTCTCTCTCTCTCTCTCTCCCTCTCTCTCTCTCTCTCTAATAGAACACGGATGCCCCGCCATATGTCATTGGACACAGAAATTAGTGTTACGTAAAGTCTGTGTGAGGAAAACATTTATGACCTCACCTTTGGGCTACGGACCTGCGTTTTTTGTATGCCATATCATCTTATAATGATTAACATTTTGGCCAGATGATTTTCAAATCCATGCAGGAATACGAAAATTATTGACAGGACTCAAAAAAGACCCTTTTTGATATTTGACCTCTAAAGATGACTTTGGCCTTGGTGGCATCCACCTGGGTCTAGCAAGCCACATATCTTCTGAGGATGGGTAACAAAAACAATAGTTACTGACTGGACACGGAAAAGGTCTTTTATTGACATGTGTCCTCTAAGTATGACTTTGACCTAGGGGTACCGACATAAGTCTTGCGAGCGACACAGCATCCTATGATGGTATTACATTTCTGCCATGTTAGTTTAAAAATAATAATAAAAAGTTATTGACCGGACATGTTAAAACACCTTTTTGACCTTTGACTTCTAAGTAGGACCATGACTTTGGAGGTACCGATTTGGGCCATTCGTGTGAAACATCGTCTCATAATAACTATCATTAACTTTTTTTGGAAATCCACCCAGGCATAAGAAAGTTTTTGTCCGGACACGAAAATAATCCCTTTTTAACCTTTGACCTCTAAAAACGACCCCTACCTTGAAGGAACTGTCCAGGGCCCTGCGCGCGACCCATCGTCTCGTAACGGTTAATATTTCTGCCAAGTAATGTATGCAGCATCCATCCATCCATCCATCCTTTTTATCTTCCTCATCCTCATCCATCCATCCATCCATCCATCCATCCATCCATCCATGTCTCACCGACCCAATCTCCCACGTAACCTCTATGTTAACTAGTTTTGGATTAGTCTATAATCCCCATTTGAAAACGAAACTATGCAAAGTCACAGCCTTTAATGCTGTATACCAATTGCCAATACCGCTGACAGTTTGACAAGATGAGTTCCAAAGTGTTTGACCATACATGGGCGTAGCGGCCATCATGGTCATTTCATCAGAATGTCGGAAACACATTTGTTCCCCCATCTACTAGAGGTCCCATCTGAACTTGTCTTCCAAACTAATTTTAAAATGACTGACGTATAGACAGGCGGCCGAAAGGACTAAGAAAACGTAAAAAGAAGAATGACCTTGCTAGGGGGCTCCCTGTTCCTAGTGAGCCTCTATCTAGCCATTGGAATGTAAAATGTGTCGTAATTGCATATCTATTCATGTAGTGTGTCACATGTATTTGAATATTTATTATTTCACCTGACAATCATCGTCAAATGGACTTAGTCTGCGGTCTCATTTCTTTGTTTTTCAATTTTCTCCAAATAATCACAGCCTTTCCTGACTGTCGCAGAGGCATGTAGCTTGCTGGAGAAGTTGGCAGAGGGTCAGATGTAAAACTTTCCCAAGTGATGTATGGGTTAAAATGAGTATTAAAAGGAAGAAACGAAAAAATCGATGATTCAGATTTTCTGAACGGAGTTTAATAGCTCTTTCAACAATAAAAAAAAAGTACATGTGTCATCTAAAATTTGATGTACAGAAAGCTTTAGTTATGAACATGCAGAGTATTAACCTGTACCACTCTCTGGACTAATTCAGCAGACGACAAATTGTTGATATTTTTGTCTCCCCCCGAAAATTTTTTTTCGGAGAGACATACTGTGTTTCCCCTGGGCGTCTGTCTGTCCGTCTGCCACACATTCGTGTCCGCTCTATAACTTGAAAACCATTCCAGCTATCTTCACGAAACTTCATATAAATATTATTCAGCATTAGACAACGTGCAGTGTGCAAGAACTATAACTCTCGCATTTATACTTTTTGAATTATCTCCCTTGGAAGTTTGTCGGTATGTATATATGTATGGGCAAATCGTGTTCGGTCAATAACTTTCTTATTTTCAGATGGATTTTAAAATTACTTGGCAGAAATATTAACAACCATGAGACGATGTGTGGTGCGCTTGAGGCAGGTCGGTACCTCAAAGGTCAAGGTCATACTTAGCTGTCAAAGGTCAAAATATGGGCATTTTTTTCGTGTTTGGTCAATAACTTTCTTATTTTGAGATGGATTTTGAAATCACTTTGCAGAAATGTTAAACAATATAAGACGATGAGTTGCGTGCATGACCCAGATTGGTACCTCAAAGGTCAAGGTCATACTTAGAGGTCAAAGGTAAAAAAAGGGGGCCTTTTTTGGGGTTTTGTCTATAACTTATTTTTTGATAGAATTTGAAGTTACTTGGCAAAAATGTTAACTTTCATGAGACGATTTGTTGCATGCATGATTCAGTTTGGTACCTCAAATGTCAAGGTCATACATAGAGGTTAAGGGTAAAAAAGGGGCCTTTTTTCGTGTTTGGTCAATAACTTTCTTATTTTTAGATGGATTTTGAAATTGCTTGACAGAAATGTTAACCATCATGAGATGAATTGTTCCACGCATGACCCAGGTTGGTACCTGAAAGGTCAAGGTCATACATAGAGATTAAAGGTAAAAAGGGGCCTTTTTTGTGTTCTGTCAATAACTTTCTTATTTTTAGATGGATTTTGAAATTACTTGGCAGAAATATTAACCACCATAAGACGTTGTGTTGCGTGCATGACCCAAGTTGGTACCTCAAATGTCAAGGTTGTACTTAGAGGTCAAAGGATAAAAAGGGGCCTTTTTTAGTGTTCAGTCAATAACATTCTTATTCCTGGATAGATTGTGAAATTACTTGGCAGAAATGTTAACCATCATGAGACGATGTGGTACACACTAGACCCAGGTCGGTACCTCAAAGATCAAGGTCATACTAAGAGGTCAGAGGTAAAAAAAGTTTTTTTTTTGTGTGTGTCCAGTCAATAACTTTTTTATTTCTGGATGGACTTTATAAAGTAACCATGCAGAAATGTTCACCGTCATTAGACCATGAGTCATATGCAAGACCAAGGTCCATATCTCCAAAGTCAAGGTCATACCTAGAGGTCAAAGGTAAAAAAAGGGACTGTCAATAACTTCCTTATTCTTTGATGGATTATGAAATTACTTGGCAGAAATGTTAACCATCATGAGACGATGTGTTGTACCTCAAAGGTCAAGGCCATACTTAGAGGTCAAAGGTAAAAAAGGGCTTTTTTATGTACGGCCAATAACTTTTTTTATTTCTCTATGAACATTTTTAAAGTTACTTTGCAGAAATGTTCATCTTAATTAGATGATGTGTTGCACACAAGACCCAGCTCAATACCTCCAATGTCAAGGTCATACTTAGAGGTCAAAAACGGGGGAGACATCTGTGTTTTTGTAGAAAAATAAATTATAGTTTTACTTTGTTTTTCCAGAAAACAGGACTTGACATTTCATGCAAATTGTCTTCATAAAAAATCAAAATGTTAACTGGTGAACAAATACCCAGCATGTAGAGCACTAAGACATGCTGCAGGCTTTATGTCACGCTGGGTGATCAGTAGGCAAGTTTTGAATGATATGTCATTTGAAATTTGGTGCATGAAAATAATGAGCTTTTGGAGGACTGGAAACCATTTCATTTAAAGCAGGCATTTCTAAAATATGCATGGGGCTATATGAGTCTGGTTTTTTCATCTGTTTCTTGGGCCTTTTGTTCAAAACTAATGACATTTTTAGTTAACAAATTGTTAAAACTAATATTTAATATGGCAAATATACTAATATTTTGGCTGAAAAAATGTGAGTAGCTTTTGCATATGCAAAAGCTACTCACATTTTTTCAGCAAAAATACCAAAATTTTAGATATTGTACTTGCTAGAATTGTTAACAATTTGATCACTAACTAAGCTAACGATGCTTTGAACAACTGGGCCCTTTGTCAATCTGTCAACATCTGTGTCAATCCTAGGACCAGCCCAAATGTTCAAGTTCATTTCTCAAGAACTGCATCACAAGCGCGATATGGCCTCTGGCAGAATTCTTGTTTACTCCCAGGTTAAGAGTAGCAAAAAGGAAACAGTTTTGGCATTCTAAAAAAATGCTTTTTATTTTTGATTCCTCAGTGTTTTCCATATCACAATGAAAAAAAAAAAATATGGTATTACTTGTAGGTGGACCTACCCAGAGTTCTTCCAGAGATACCGAGTGTTGGCAAGATCTAAAGATATCAACAGAAAGAATCACCGGAAGACTTGTGAGAATGTTCTTACAAAACTTATACAGGTGAGCTTACTTATATTTGTCATATACAGAAAAATTCCTATATTAAGACCACCTATGGAACTGTTCAAAAGTGGTCTTTAAAGACCACTTTTGAACAGTTCCGAAGGTGGTCGCCCACTAGAGCATACTGGATGTAGAAAACAGAAAGAAAACATAACTGAAACCTTCTAAATATGTTTTCAAAAGCATAATTTGACTTAATTTTAGGTGGTCTTAATAGTGGATTTTCACTGTATTTATATCTAACACTGGTTCAAGACTTTCTTGGGTCACATGCAAGATGCCAAGTTCTGCAACCGAAGGTGTTACGGGACCACAATTTCTCCCTCCACTTATCTACCTTGGTAGATTATATGCATAGCTTACAGATTTATCACCACTCTCTGACAACTGCATCAGTGAGTCGACTCTTTGGCTCAGTGGTTAGAGCATTGGCCTGGGTTCGAATCCCACCATAGGCAGGGATTTTTTTCTAGGCATGCTTCATGCCTTTGTTACAACTTCCATATCGTAAGAATAGGTCAGAGGCCAATTGTCCAAAATTAACAATTAGGGGATAACTGTTTTCAAAATTGTGATTTGGGGAGGTAAATCGGAGGTTTTACGGTCGGAAATTTAGTTTTACGGCGACGCGACAGCGAGCCGTAAAACGTAATTTGCGACCGTAAAACCGACGATTTACCTCCCCAAATCACAATTTTGCCATACAGTTATCCCTGTTCTAATGCATTTCTACGGTTGTTTTGTTAAAAACTGTATTATTTTGCACAAAACGGCTAGCGCTGTGAACAGCGTAAAACCAAATGCCAGCCAATGAAAAGCGACGTTACGCGATGACGTTGGGTTTCCGACAGTATATCGCAGAATATACTGTCGCAAATTTTTGTCGTTATCCAATCAGACGTCGCGTTACATACGCAAGTGCATTAGAATGTTAGTTAACAAATCATAAAAACTTTGTTCTTTTAATTTGGCAATTAAACTAATAATTTTGCTGAACTGTCATAAAAACTAAAAACGAAGTGTAAATATCAAAAGTCAAATTTTGTTTTTAGCTCCGCTGAGCACACCTGTTGAGCTATTGTGATTGGCCAGTGTTCTTTGTGTTTTGCCTGTCATTTGTCATGTGGTGGCATGTGTCATCTGGTGACACCACTTTGCTTTGGGATTTCTATGAATCTGATATCCCTTTAAAATAATGTCAGATTGCGTTTGTTCATATACACATCATATTTTTAGCCTCCCTCAGGTCACATGTGAGACCTAAGTTTCTGCAACAGAAGGCCTGGTGTTTTTTTCTCCATGTACACCAGTTTCTGCCCACTTCTGATTAATGCTGGTTTCAGCTCGAAATTTGTTATCTTGAAAGGGACGTAAAACCAAAACCAAGCATAAAAAACACACACACACATTGAATTAAATTTGTTTGTATTTTAGGACCCAGATAAGTACAGATTTGGTAAAACAAAGATATTTTTCCGAGCTGGTCAGGTGGCCTATTTGGAGAAGTTACGAGCCGACAAATTACGAGCGTGTGGGGTGATGATACAGAAACATGTACGTGGCTGGTTGGTACAGAAACAATACCAGAAGTTGAGGAGAACGGCACTGGCATTACAGAGATACGGCAGAGGTCTGCTGGCTAGAAGGTAGGGAATGATGGAATACTTAGCTTGTTACTCTGTTTACAACTTGTCAACTGGTTAACAAAATAGAAGTGGAGGTAATGATCAGGAATCTATACAATTAACCCACAGCTCCCATCAGAGACATAAGGGGAAAGAAACTCAAACACGGAATAACTAGACCCGAATGGAAACGTCAATAGCGGAAAGCCAAAAGGACTGTTACTTTCCCACAAAATGGCTAATAGGCTATCCAGAATAAAATAATATAAGCGACACAAACACACAAAGACAAACCATAACAAAAATAAACAGTGACAGAAGAACCGCCTTGGAACAGTCAGTGACATGAATTCCACTGGAGGGGTGGGGGCTCAAATCGATTTTACACGGCCGCAATAATACTATACTTGCCCTTCCGTCAGAATTTAGACAAATAATTTGTTCAGTCCTCATGAAGGCTCCTAACTCACCAGTGCAACATCTCCGAGAACACAAAAATCCAACAACCACAGAGATGAAACAACTTCGAGGACTCGACGGCAAGAAACCACAGAAATGCTGGAGCAAAAGAAAACCAACATTTAGACACTGATGGGCGGACCAGAGTCTGTGTATTGGACACCCCTCTGATATTCGTGGGTTTTACAGGGGTATAAATTATTTACCTTTTTTTTTGTGCTCAAAACAAAGATTGTGGTTACTAGTTAGAGACTTCTCAGCCGATTCTAATGAGCACCCACAACCTATGTTTGGACTGAAAATAAAAAAAAATACCATAATTTTTCACCTGAAAAATTCTGGTTCTAGAGATATAGAAGATGCCATTTTAGCACATGGGTGCGTAATTGTAGTGTTGCATAGGCCATTCCAATTCATTCCAAATCAACCAACCAACTGATTAGGGTCTACACTGCTAAAACCTCTGTCAAATAAACTGGTCATCCTCAGAATTTAAAATGTATCTGTGCAGAATTTATAAGTGGAAGTTTTCTGTAATTTGTAAGTTAATTAGGGTAAAAAATACCAGGGCCCAGTTGGTCAAAGCCTCATTAGCTTAACGAGCTTGTTAGTGGTCATATTGTTAACTGTTCTAGCAAGTTCAATATCTACAATTTTGGTATTTTTGCTGAAAAAATGTGAGTAGCTTTTACATATGCAAAAGCCACTCACATTTTTTAGCAAAAATATTAGTACTTTTGCCATATTGAATGATCAGAGTTTTAACGATTTGTTAGCTAATGACATCATTAGTATTGCACAACTGGCCCCAGAATTAGTATGTGTATGTCATTCTGTGTGGAGTCTTTTTGAATGGCAAATTCTTTGGGTACTACTCATTGGGTACTAGTACTGCTATTATAGAAGGTTCTTCTTTACATTGGCGGCCTCGGTAGCTCAGTCGGATGCGCATATGACTGGTGATCAGGAGGATGCGGGTTCGATACCTGTCGGGGTCGGCAACATTCTTTCATAAAGATTGATCATGAAATCTTTTCTATGGTCATTCTCTCCCTTCCGCTGAATCAAGAAGGGCAGTTGTCAGTTTCTGGCAAAAGAATGTCCACTGTACTGGTTAGCCACTTACGTATAAGCCTGTCCAGGAAAAGTGTGGATAGGAAAACTGACCAGCTAAAAATGACCTAAATAGTGATGACTGGGCTGTTAAACTCCAATTCAGACAAACAAATCCTCTTTGCAATAATAACTGCTTAACAGAGCTGGACTTAGGTGAATTTGTATGTATTTATTGTCTAGGTTTAATACTTCAATTTACTTGACAGACATTACCAGTACCTGCGGGAGATGAGGGCTGCTACTGTTATACAGAAATACTGGCGTGGTTACAACACACGCAAAACCTTCCACACTGTACAGAGGGCTGTTGTCAAGATACAGGTGAGTTGTATTGCCCTGCTGAATAAATTAATTTAGATACACCCATTTTAACCCTTAAGCTGCCGAAAAAATCAACATCTGAAAATTTTGTCTGCTTATGTCGTCTGCTGAATCTTCTTGCAAACTTTTTAAAAATATTTTTTTCATATAGGCAAACAGTGTGGATCCAGATCAGACTGCAAAAATGACTTATAAAGTAACCGGCATTTTATTTAGCAGATGACTTTGTCGTGATTGGCATTTTATGGGTTAACTTCATAATACATTAACCCAGGGCTTGAGAAACTGAAGAATCCAAATCGGTCCAGCCAGATTTCCCCGAAAAATACGGAAATTGCCGATCGGTTTCGGTAATTTCCGTAAAGATGGCCGAACGAGAGTTATTGAAAATCTTACATGGCCTAACCGAGTTTTATAGACTGTAAATACATATTTCACGATTACACAAGCCTGAAACAAATCGCTTTGTCTACAAATGGCAACCGATATTGAAGCCACGCGATCGGAAAATCACGTAATGCGGTTTCATTTTAATTCATTCAAGGGCGTAATACACACGTGGTTTATGCTATTGGTTTCAATGCAGCGTATTTCATAAATAAAAATATTGTTTAGGATGGGTGAAAAAAAAGCATTTTCTCTCGAAGGCTTAACACGCAATGTTCAGACATGACAGGTGTGTATTGAAAATTGCGCCCTGTGAAAAAAAATTATATTCAAATACCGGTTCTATAGTAAGCCATAAATTAATGACTTGTGTAAACAAACTAGCGTATGTCCTGCATTGATTGACCTAATTTTTCTCACCTTGCAAGCTTGCCGGTAACGCCTGAGGCCAGTGTTCACGGTTTAATAATTATGATACACGGGTCAAATTTCGCTGCGATAAGATCAAAGAACCCGATGTGGACTTGTCCGATTTTCACCTAGTTAGATAATGAACCGGTCTAACACATTGTGATGTAGGCGATTTTTGTATACATGCTTGGATTATTAGTGGCAAACGGTCAGCTTGTTTTTACAATGTAATGATTTAGCGAAACTATTCGAACCGATTTTTTAAAAATGTTAAAGAATTATGGACCAATTTTTAGCTCACCTGTCACGTAGTGACGAGGTGAGCTTTTGTGATCACTTTTTGTCCGTCGTCCGTCGTTCGTGCGTGTGTGCGTGTGTGCGTGCGTGTGTGCGTAAACTTTTCTTCAAACAACATCTCCTCCTAAACCACTGATCGGATTTTGACCAAACTTCACAGGAATGATCCTTAGGTGGTCCCCTTTCAAAGTTGTTCAAATGGTTCCGGTCTGTTGCACATCTAGGTCACAGGAGCTAAAAATAGAATTTTTAAATGAAAACTTTAAAAATCTTCTTCTCTGAAACCGCAAGGCCCAGGTCTTTGATATTTGGTATGAAGCTTCATCTGGTGGACCTCTACCAAGATTGTTCAAATTATAGCCCTGGGACCAAAATGCCCCCCCACAAACCCACCCCCTCCGGGGCCCTTTGGTTTTACATAGACTTATAAAGGGAAAATCTTGAAAAATCTTCTTCTCTGAAACCACAAGGCCTAGGTCTTTGATATTTCTAATGGAGCTTCATCTAGTGGACCTCTACCAAGATTGTTCAAATTATAGCCCTGGGGCCACAAATGTCCCTAGCCCGGGGCCCTTTGGTTTTACATAGACTTATATAGCCCAGATGCAAATTTGGTTTTGCATAGGCTTATGTATGGAATATCTTTAAAAAAATCTTCTTCTCTGAAACTGAAAGGCCCAGGTCCTTGATATTTGGTGTGTAGCTTCATCTAGTGGACCTTTGCCAAGATTGTTCATATTATAGCCTTTGTTGATGTTTGTTATGAAGCTTCACCTTTAATACCTTCACCTTTAATACCTATCTCAGCATTATGCACATTAAAGCCCTGGGGCCAATAATGACCCTCCCTGGGGCCAACTTGTTACACTATGGATCAGGTGAGCGATCCAGGGCCATCATGGCCCTCTTGTGTTTTATATTAGGATCACTTTTTGTCCGTCATCCGTGCGTAAACAATTTCTTCAAACGACATCTCCTCCTAAACCACTGATCGGATTTTGACCAAACTTCACAGGAATGATCCTTAGGTGGACCCCTTTCAAAGTTGTTCAAATGGTACCGGTCCGTTGCAAATATAGGTCACAGGAGCCAAAAATAGATTTTTTTCACCGAAAACTCAAAAAAATCTTCTTCTCTGAAACCGCAAGGCCCAGGACTTTGATATTTGGTATGAAGCTTCATCTAGTGGACCCGTACCAAGATTGTTCAATTTATAGTGCCGTGACCAAAAATGCCCCCGCCCGGGGGCCCTTTGGTTTTACATGGGCTTATATAGGGAAAATCTTTAAAAATCTTCTTCTCTGAAACCACAAGGCCCAGGTCTTTGATATTTGATATGAAGCTTCATCTAGTGGACCCCTACCATGATTGTTCAAATTATAGTGCTGGGGCCAAAGATGCCCCCGCCCCGGGGCCCTTTGGTTTTACATGGGCTTATATAGGGAAAATCTTTAAAAATCTTCTTCTCTGAAACCGCAAGGCCCAGTTCTTTGATATTTGGTATGAAGCTTCATCTAGTGGACCCCTACCAAGATTATTCAAATTATAGTGCTGGGGCCCAAAATTGCCCCTGCCCCAGGGCCCTTTGGTTTTAGATGAGCTTATATAGGGAAAATCTTTAAAAATCTTCTACTCTGAAACTGCAAGGCCCAGGTCTTTGCTATTTGGTATGAAGCTTCATCTGGTGGACCCCTACCAAGAATGTTTAAATTATAGTACTGGGGCCAAAAATTCCCCCACCCCGGGGCCCTTTGGTTTTACATAGACTTATGTATGGAAATCTTTAAAAATCTTTTTTGTTATGAAACCACAAGGCCTAGGTCTTTGATATTTGGTGTTAAATTTCATGTAGTGGACCTCTATCAAGATTGTTCAAATTATAGCTCTGGGGCCAAAAATGCCCCGGCTCTGGGGCTGTTTGATTTTACATCTATAGACTTATATATGGAAATCTTTAAAAATGTTCTTCTCCGAAACTGCAAGGCCATGTCTTTGATATTTGGTATGGAGCTTCATCTAGTGGACCTCTACCAAGATTGAACAAATTATAGCCCTCTGGCCACAAATGCCCCCGCCCGGGGCCCTTTGGTTTTACATAGACTTATATAGAGATAATCTTTGAAAATCTCATTGAACAGCAAGGCCCAGGTCTTTGATATTTGGTGTGAAGCTTCATCTCGTGGACCTTTATCAAGATTGTTTTAATTATAGCCCTGAGGCCAAAAAAATGCCCCCGCCCCGGGGCCATTTTGTTTTACGTAGGCTTATGTAGGGAATATCTTTAAAAAAATCTTCTTCTCTGAAACCGCAAGGCTCAGGTCTTTGATATTTGGTGTGTAGCTTCAACTAGTGGACCTTTGCCATGATTGTTCAAATTATTGCCTTTGTTGATATTTGGTATGAAGCTTCACATTTTTAGACCTCCCTCAACATCATGCACATTATAACCCTAGGGTCAATAATGGCCCTCCCCGGGGCCCCCTTGTTACTCTATGGATCAGGTGAGCGATCCAGGGCCATCATGGCCCTCTTGTTTAATCTTCTTCTGAAGTCAAAATCGGTTTATGGCAGCCAAATTCGGTCCGGAACCGGAAAACCGACATTTTCTCGAACCCAGCATTAAAATACAGATGAAGTTCTATTCTGTTCTGTTATTTCAAACCCTTCACAAAACAAAGAGCCTTATTCAGAAAGTCCCCTTAAGGTATTATATGTGTGACTCCCCTTACCTAATGATTTTGTCTGGACACCCAACTACACAACAATCTCTTAATGACACTATTAAACCCTTATCCTGCTGCATAAATTAGTTGAGTCACACCCATTTACATTTCAGCCAATCAAATTACTTGATGTAATTTATTCATTCAGATTCCAAACTGAATGATAAACAGTGCAGATCCTGATCAGATGGCTTCTGATCGGGATCAGCACCGTTTGCCAACATAGGGGTTGTCATGAACAGCAGGATAAGGATTAATGGGGTCCAAAGCAGAATCTATATTAGTTGAACAGCTTGTTATATCCAAAGAAAATTGTATAGATTTTATAGAAAAATTACCTTGGGATCCATTTTGAAACCATGTTATATCCAAAACCATGTTGTAACAAACCATATAAGAATGAGGTTTTGGTCTACAAATTGACATATATACACTTGGACATTTAATATGCAGATTAGATGCTGAATTTCTATATTCAGTAAACGGGAATAATATGAAATATAACTGTAATTCCTTATTCTAATGCACTTACGTATGTAAGGCAACGTTTGATTGGATAACGTCAAAAATTTGCGACAATATATTCTGCGATATACTGTCCGAAACCAGACGTCATCATATAACTTCACTTTCCATTGGTTGGTATTTGGTTTTACGCAGCTCACAGCGCTTGCCGTTATGAGTGAAAAGAGCATTTTTTTTTTAATTCAAAAGTGAATAAGTGCATTAGAATGAGGAAAACATTATTGAAAATTGTCATTTGGGGAGGTAAATCGTCGGTTTTACGGTCGCAAATTCCGTTTTACGGCTCTGCTGTTGTGTCGCCGTAAAATGAAATTTCTGACCGTAAAACCACTGATTTACCTCCCCAAATGACAATTTTAAATAAAGTTATCCCCTGATTACTAGTTTTTGCTAATAATTAATTTGAGCAGAAAAATCTCTGAGTTTTGATGTTTCTAATCTCAAGTAAGATTCTTGATCTTTATTTTGAAACCCCAAATCTCGCAGGAGAAAGAGGGTCTCAGTGGATCCTGGAGATTAAGGGCCAAGGGAAAATCCTGATACAAACACCAATCAAATTTCTGTGTATTTTATTATTCAGTCTGTTATCAGAGGGTACTTTGGTCGCCGAGAGTTCCAGAGAAGGCTGTATGAACACAAGACAAAGATTATTCAGTGCCATGTTAGAACGTTCTTGGCTCGGAGAAGGTTCCAGAAGGTCAAGTATGGTATTGTCAAGGTTCAAGGTCATTTCAAACGAAGGAAGGCCAAGGCTGAATTGAAGCAGTTGAAGGTCAGTGAAGGTCGAATTTTCATAATGAAAGTCAAGATACAAATTTATCACCAAAAAAGATGCTCTGATTTGATGTCTTTGCTTTTTTTTGTAAGGCCAAAAAGAGAAAGGTCTTGTTACTGGAAAAATCCTTAAATTTGTCTGGGTCAGCAGGTTAAAAACCTTTTTAAGACTTTAATTTATTGTTACACAAGTCCAACATTGCTATGTACTTATAGAGAATTTTTACAGTGTTTTTTTAGCTCACCTGTCAAGTAGTGACAAGGTGAGCTTTTGGGATCACTTTTTGTCCGTCGTCCGTCTTGCGTCCGTGCGTGCGTCCCTGCGTCCGTAAACTTTTTCTTCAAACAACATCTCCTCCTAAACCACTGATCAGATTTTGACCAAACTTCACAGGAATGATCCTTAGGTGGTCCCCTTTCAAAGTTGTTCAAATGGTTCCGGTCTGTTGCACATCTAGGTCACAGGAGCTAAAAATAGATTTTTTTACTGAAAATTTTAAAAATCTTCTTCTCTGAAACAGCAAGGCCCAGGTCTTTGATATTTGATAAGAAGCTCCATCTAGTGGACCTCTACCAAGATTGTTCAAATCATAGCCCTGGGGCCAAAAATGCCCCCGCCCCTGGGGCCTTTGGTTTTACATAGGCTTATAAAGGGAAAACCTTTAAAAATCTTCTTCTCTGAAACCACAAGGCCCAGGTCTTTGATATTTGGTTTGAAGCATCATCTAGTGGACCTCTACCAAGATTGTTCAAATTATAACCCTGGGGCCAAAAATGCCCCCGCCCCGGGGGCCTTTGGTTTTATATAGGCCTATATAGGGAAAATCTTTAAAAATCTTCTTTTCTGAAACCGCAAGGCCCAAGTCTTTGATATTTGGTGTGAAGCTTCATCTAGTGGACCGCTATCAAGATCGTTCAAATCATAGCCCTGGGGCGAAAAATGCCCCTGCCCCGAGGGCCTTTGGTTTTACATAGGCTTATATAGGGAAAACCTTTAAAAATCTTCTTCTCTGAAACCACAAGGCCCAGGTCTTTGATATTTGGTTTGAAGCTTCATCTAGTGGACTTCTACCAAGATTGTTCAAATTATAACCGTGGGGCCAAAAATGCCCCCGCCCCGGGGGCCTTTGGTTTTATATAGGCCTATATAGGGAAAATCTTTAAAAATCTTCTTCTCTGAAACCGCAAGGCCTAAGTCTTTGATATTTGGTGTGAAGCTTCATCTAGTGGACCGCTATCAAGATTGTTCAAATTATTGCCCTGGGGCGAAAAATGCCCCTGCCCCGAGGGCATTTGGTTTTACATAGGCTTATATAGGGAAAACCTTTAAAAATCTTCTTCTCTGAAACCACAAGGCCCAGGTCTTTGATATTTGGTTTGAAGCTTCATCTAGTGGACCTTTACCAAGATTGTTCAAATTATAGCCCTGGGGCCAAAAATGCCCCCGCCCCGGGGGCCTTTGTTTTTACATAGGCTTATATAGGGAAAATCTTTAAAAATCTTTTTCTCTGAAACTGCAAGGCCCAAGTCTTTGATATTTGGTGTGAAGCTTCATCTAGGGGACCTTTATCAAGACTGTTTAAATTATAGCCCTAGGGCCAAAAATGCCCCCGCCCCAGGGCCCTTTGGTTTTACAAATGGGTTATATAGGGAAAATATTTAAAAAACCACAAGGCCCAGGTCTTTAATTTTGGTATGAAGCTTCATCTAGTGGACCTCTACCAAGATTGTTCAAATTCTAGCCCTGGGGCCAAAAATGCCCCCGCCCCAGGGGCCTTTGGTTTTACATAGACTTATACAGGGATAATCGTTAAAAATCTTCTTCTCTGAAACCGCAAGGCCCAGTTCTTTGATATTTGGTGTGAGGCTTCATCTAGTGGACCTCTATATCAAGATTGTTCAAATTATAGGCCTAGGGCGATAAATGCCCCCACCTGCAGGCCCTTTGGTTTTACATTGGCTTATACAGGGAAAATCTTTTAAAAGCTTCTTCTCCAAAACCAGATGGCCCAGTTCTTTGAAATTTGGTGTGTAGCTTCATCTAGTGGACTTCTACCAAGATTGTTCAAACCATAGCCCTTGGGTCAAAAATGCCCCCACCCCGGGGCCCTTCGTTTTTAGATTGACTTATATAGGGAAATTAAAAAAATCTTCTACTCTGAAACCACAAGGCCCAGGTCTTTGATATTTGGCTTCATCTAAATTGTTCTAATTATAGCCCTGGGAAATAGAAGTCATGGCAATGAAAACCTTTGAAAATCTTCTTGTCTGAAAGCAGAAGGCCAAGGTCTTTGATATTTGGTATGAAGCTTTGTCTTGTGGATTTCTACCAAGATGGTTCAAATTATAGCCCTGGGGGCAAAAATGGCCCGCCCCTGGGACCCCAAGATTTATGTAGACTTACATAAGGAAAACCTTTAAAAATCTTGTCTGAAACCAGAAGTCTCCGTTCTTTGATATTTGGTATGAAGCTTCACCTTTTAGACCACTACCAAGATTAATCATATTATAGCCTGGGGCCTATAATGGCTCTCCCAGGGGCCCACTTGATACCCTATGGATCAGGTGAGCGATCCAGGGCCATCATGGCCCTCTTGTTTTAAGAGAAATTGATTAGCAGACAGACAGACAATTTTGACAAGCTGTTCTGATACAGAATGCAGAATATATCTTCTGTATTAACTTAATCTTGATTACGGGAGCAATAAATACATATAATTGAAGGAAAACACATGACAGTGGGAATTATTGGAAATAATAACACTTTTCTTAGAGAGACTGCAGCAGCAATATGATTGAGTCTTTACAGCTCTGTATACGGTATGTGCCAGTAAATTGGATATGAATGGCTCAGAAAATGTTTTGTAAATTTTTTGTTTGTGATTTGAACTGTCAAAGCAAGCTCATCAATAAAGAAACAAAATTATGGCTATGGCAAATACTAGAACGTACTTGTCTATATAAATTAACTGTATTTATCATATGACATCGCATCTGAGAGTGTAATAACGCCATGTATTATTTTCGATAATCCACAAGTGGAATAAATATGCAAATTAGCCAGATACGTTCCGTAACGTTACATGTTCGACGTCCTTAACGACTTCGCGTTTACTAATGGCGGAATATTGACATTTTTGTAAACAACCGTCAATAAATGCGTTTTAAATGTCATATGATAAATAGAATCTTGCATTCGTGCTCATGTATTATTGAATTTATAAAATTTATAAAACTCGTTGAGGAAAAGGGATAAAATGCTCGGCAAAGCCTCGCATTTTATCCCTTTTCCTCAACTCGTTTAATAAATTCAATAATACATGAGCACTCATGTAAAATCCTCTATATAGAAATTACCCATGGTTATGAAGAGCTATTTGGATTAATAAAGATGATATTTTTGGCGTGAAGTTGAAGTGTAGTAAGCCACAGAAAAATGACATTTATTAAGTTGTTAAGGCAATGACCCATTGAAACACCAGTCATTCATGTTCTTGCTTACAAAATTATAGAGAGGCTGTTCTAATTGGTCAAAGTAAAAGTAGTGTCTTTTTTTCCATGTCTGATATGAAATTTCCTAAATAAAAACAACCTCTTTGTCACTTGATTCATGAGCGGCATGTTTAAAAAGTGTAAAAAACTAAAATAACAGTCTGCTCTTAAAATTTCTAAGGTTGTTATATTTACTCTTTATTTCACCAGATTGAGGCTAAGTCTGTGGAACACATCAAGAATGTAAACAAAGGTCTGGAGAACAAGATTATACAACTACAACAGAAACTAGATACAAAGGTGAGAGAATGTTTCTTTACTTTATCCTACAGTGTGAATAGTGTTATAATTTTTGTCATGCGGGGTTTAAGCATGGCACAATTTAAGACTCCAGGCCGCTACGGTGAAAGTCCAATACTCTAAGCATTGAGCCATAACACTGACCCCTCTTCAAGGAAGTCATTTATGATGACGCAAAGACATTTTCGGCAAAGTAAAGTCAAATACCAGACGAGCCTCCATCTTACAACATGTACAAAAAGAAATCCCTTCCTCCCGTGGGAGTTTTGAGTTCCTTTGACGAGGTGATTATAATGAGTACACACAAGATACATTTTGAAGATAAAATTAGAAAAAATCTCTGTAAATTATCCCTGATATATCTCTGATATATCACTGTGGAATTTGCTTGAGGACTCAAGAACGTGACATCGATATTATAGCCATCCTTTTCTGTGTCAAATTGACTTAATTCTAGTTTTTGTTAAATTTCAGGTTAAAGAAGTCAAAGATTACCATGAACAAGAGAACCATCTCAGATCACTGCAAGATGAAGTTCAGAAGTTACGAGGCAATAAAGACGTGGCTGAGAAGGCCTCCAATCGTGTCACTGAATTGGAGGAGGAGCTACGCCGACTACGGATTGAGTTAGAGAAGGAACGAGGAGAAAAACAGGATGTGATCTCAGAGAAGGAACTCATGAAGCAGAAATATGAACAGGTTGGTCATAGGCATGGTTGTTCAAAGCATTGTTTGCGTTGCTAAACCCTTATCCTGCTGAATATATTAATTCAGCCACACCAATTTCTGATTATCATCCAATCAAATTACTTAACATAATGTAAAGCCATGTTCTGCAACAGAAGATCAGGTTGTTTTTCTCCAGGTACTCAGGTTTTCACCCACCTCTGATGAACGATCAGCTTGATATATGTGAAATAATATTGAAAGACTGTACAACAAAAACAAAACAAAAAAGAAACCAAAAAAATTACATAATGTAAGCATTCAGTTTACAATCAGAATCACAAACAGTGTAGATCCTGATCAGATGGTTTCTGATCTGGATCTACACTGTTTGCAAACGTGGTTGTCGGGGTGTTGTCGTGTTCAGCAGGATAATGAGTAACAAACCTGTTTGTGGTCAAAATGTTAATGTATGTTTTAGCAAGTACTATTTTTAACCAGTTCTTTTCATCTTAAATATGAGCATATTTTTCATATTAAATGACCAAAAAGGCAGCCTCTGTAGCTCAGTTATATGCACATCTGACTAGTGATAATAGCCCCCTTGCCTATCAGGGCTAGGAGAAATAGATTAGGCTGCATGGTGCTTCACTGCAGAGCGGAAACTGACCAAAATTTTGAGTACTGCTAAAATGGTTGGAATGTCTAAGTCTGCCCAGGAAAAAAGGTACAAGTCAGTCTGCCCCTTAAACTCTAACTGTTTCTTCAGGCAGTAAGGCTTGAGATGTCATATCATCTCAGTGTCAGGTAAAAGTCCCACAAAATCAAAAGCAATATCTCCAAAATGACCTAAATAGTTTTGAAGGGGATGTATAAACTCAACACAAACAAAGACTATTGATAAGGAGGTCATGAGTATGATACCTGCTGGGTTGGCAACAGCCTTTCGTAGAGATTGATCAAGAAATCTTTTCTAGAGTCATTCTTTCCCTTCCGTTGATGCCTGTGAAATGAACAAAAAAAAAACAAACAACTTTTTGGAATGTGTTGGAATGTCGCAGGTTCTATATCTGCCTTGTCTGCAACCTTCTTTCCTGACTATTGATAATGAAACTTCAACGGCTCACCAGTCGGATGCACATCTGACTGAGCTACCAAGGCTAGCACATGCTGAGGTAATTGTAACAGGAGGTTGTCGGTTTGATACCTGCGGGATTTGCAACATTCTTTTGTAGAGATTGATCATGAAATCTTTTAGACAGTCATTCTCCGTTTTCTGCTGATTCAAGAATAGCAGTTGTCCCTTTCTGGCAAAAGACAGAAATTGCTTACCTGCAATCCTGCCCAGCTTCATATGACAACTTATCTAGTGTTGATTTAAGGAATAAATCAGCTCTAGCTATGCGTGAGTGATTTGATTACTTACATAGACAACGGACAGACAAACTGTGATGTACAGTAGAACTTCGATGGCTGGAACACCGATGGCTCGTTTACCAGGGATGTGTCGAACCCATTCTTGAGCCCCTAGCGAAATCCTCTGCATAAGAAATAGTGGGGGATAATTAAGGAGATTTGAGTCTTTTATCTTGCAAATGTATGCTGTGTGTACTCATTAGAATCGCCTCGATGAGGCGATTCTAATGAGTACACACAGCATACATTATCATTATAGAACACCGAAAAGATGTCTAAAAGTATCTCATTATGCCTCCTGACAGTAACCTCAGTGGCTCGAAATACCCTTGCCTCGAACAGATTTTCGAGGTCCCAAAGGTGTTCGAGCCATTGAAGTTCTACTGTATTACTCTGACAACAAATTATACACAAGAGCTGATCAAATTCGATTTTAATATACTAAAAATTGACAAAATTTTGTCGTTTTGTTCAAATTCTGCCAACCTTTCACCATTGTAAGAATGAATCCTGCTCTCATTTTTGACTGTATCAAAATATTTATGTGCTTTTGCAATGTTTTTGATGTTGGAAAATAAAATTTCACAGACAAACGTCAAGAATACTACAAATTGATGTCATAAAACTGGGGCTTTTTATGACGTCACTTGTCACTGTGTTGCACCAAGTGATTTATTGCTGAATAAATCACACTTAATGTCCATTACCTATGTTAGACAGGGCCGTGAAGCTTACATAACGATAGCACACCCGTGCAACTTATTGCATTTTTTGCATCTCAAAAATGGCTACTTTTGGGATGAAAATCCATGATATTTTTCTTATTTTTACTGCAAACATTGGTTATAGATGCTCGTTAGAACCGCCACAACCTATATCTTGGAGTAAAAATAGGGGGAAAAATGTTTACCCCTGTAAACCCCAGTTTTCTCTAAACAAAGTGGGGTGTAAGGGGGTGTTCATTTCACAGACTTGTTCAGGTGATGAGATAAAAACAACAAAAATACCCAGGCCTCAACACGTTTTCTTGCTTTTTTAAATCCAGGAACTTCAGGCTTCCAATGCAGAGAAGATCAAGATGAAAGAAGAACTTGATGCTGCTAATAGAAAACTACAAGAACAGGCTAAGAATAATGAAGGTGAATATTCTTGCACACAAGACAAGGAAATCCGTGATTTTACCATGGGATAGAAATTTATGTTCTGACCCTGGTGTTCTGACCCAGGCAACTTACATAAGTGCGCTTCAATTCTATTCAACTGCCGGAACTACTTCCGTACTACTTATATTTTGTAAACACTATACATGTGCGAGCTGTCAAAACTAACTGGGGGAAAAAAAAAAAATCAAAATCAAAAAATCAATAAGAATGATAATTATTTGACTCTTTTATTGTTAAAGGACGCTGAATACAGGACTTTTGTCTTAAATCTTAAAAAGAAGAAAAGAAATACTGTCTATAGTTCTGCTATTTGCTACAAAATAAAAAGGAATTGTTTGGCAGGTGTTGTGCAAGAAAAAGAATCCAATATGGGGTTCTGTTGTAGACGGGCGTTTCCGACCCTGGGGATGACCGTGCTGAGCCGAACCGAGGCTATGCCTTGGTTCCTCTCAGCACAGTTATCCCGAGAGTTAGAAACACCCATCTACAGCAGAACCCTGTATCAGATCCTTATAATCTAACCCTTTCCTTTCTGAACATAAATGTTCTGAGAAACGGGTAATCCTTTGGAAGTTTGTTTGTTTGAATTGGGGTTTAACGACCCCGTCAACACTATTTAGGTTTTGTTTGTTTGATTTGGTGTTTAACGTCCCCATCAACACTGTAAAGGTCATTTTGGAGACGTTAACACTATTTAGGTCATTTCGGAGACGTTGCTTCCAATTTTGTGGGACTTTTACCCGACATTGAGGTGAAATGACATCTCAAGTCCTGCCGCCCAATGAAACCAGAAGGCTTATATGCATAGGACGATCTGACTCACACTGCTTTGCCTGGGCAAGCTTAGTCCTTCCAAGCGGTTTATCGGTACTTTATTGTGGTCAGATTCAGCTCTGCTTGGAAGCCCCTTGCAGCCCAATCTATTTCTCCAAGGCCCGATGGGCAGAGGCGATAATCCTTTGGAAGCAAGGAGTGGAGTATAGAACTGAAAATTATGGAGTGTACAAGATTTTTCTGGGCCAGACTAGCTAGTTTCTGCCAGTTAGGCCTCCGCAGTGACCCTCAAATATCTCCCAAATTCTGCAGCCAAATTAATGAGGGCACCATCAATGTTTATTGACTGCCCTCAGGCCAGGGCCTGGACAACCAGGTTGATATGGCCCGAGCCTGAGGGAAGTCCATTAACCTTGACCCAAGGGCAGTCCATACTTTGGTTGTGCTGCGGCTCAAGTCATATCAACCTGGCCGTCAAGGCCCTGGCCCAAGGACAGTCCATAATCTTTGAAAGTGCCCAAAGCTGAGGTTTCTATTGCTTTTAGTGCATTGAACAACTACTGCAAAATGATACACCACAAACAATGACAGGTGGGACGTGTTGCTGTTAGGCTGGTTTGCTGCTATTCATCAGGGGCCAGTTGTTCAAAGCATCGTTAGCTTAACGAGCTCGTTAGTGGTCATATTGTTAACTCTTCTAGCAAGTAAAATATCTAAAATTTTGGTATTTTTGCTGAAAAAATGTGAGCAGCTTTTGCATCTGCAAAAGCTGCTCACATTTTTTCAGCAAAAATTTCAGCATATTTGCCATATTTAATGATCAAAATTTTAACGATACGTTAACTAACGATGTCGTTAGTTTTGAACAACTGGCCCCAGAGCGACAACCAGAAATAAAATCCAGTAAATTAATCATGATTGTCTGTAAAAAAAATTCCAGTTATCTCCGCAGCGGGCACTATAAGACTGGACTTGGACCTGTCTGATTCAAATGTTATAGTGCCAGCTGTGCATCTACTGCAGATTAGTGATTTGTACATGATGCATTTCTAGCCAATGAAAGAACGAGTTTCATTTGTGATAAGCACTACTAATATATTTTATAGTTTCTACAGTAATCAACCAATAACCCAAAAGCCCCTGTGGTGTAGTGGTAATGCTACTCGTCTCATAAACCAGAGGTTGTGGGTTCTATCCTGGGCTTCTGCAGACTTTTGGATGAATCTTTAAACCAAGGTCCCTTCTCCATATGACCTTAGCTGTTGGTGGAACATAAAACTATATACACACACAGAAGCATTAATGCTGTCCTGTTGACCCAGAATATGTACTACTCATTTCAAACAGTGTAGATCCAGATGCAATCTGAAGCAGCCATTTGATCAGGATCTACTCTGTTTGTCATGTGAATTTGAATAAATACATTATACCAAGTAATCAAACATACAAATGCATCTGTATTAGGTTAGCATGCATTTTGGTTTTCCTAAGATATTAACCCATTGTATGCCAGTGGACTCTTCCATTGCTACATGTTGGACAAGTCCATTTGTAATATAAGGGGAGGTAGGCCTTTTTTTTCGTTTTTATTCTATTTTTGACTGAAAATTCTGTTAGCAAATAGTGCACGCCATAAGTGTTTTTCTTGTTCTTTTTTCATAGTGAAAGAAAACAAAGAGCTTGAAATTGCCTACCAGCAACTCCAGGCAGAGATTGAGTCAGAACGTCAGCACCACCAGAGACTCGTGAAGGAACATAATCGTCTCCTCCAGAGGTTTGAGAACATGCAGGGTGAGATGCAGGTGCTAACAAGCCCACTAGGTCACAAACGAACACCGTCAGACATCAGTATGATCAGTTTAGAGTCGGTGACGAGTTCCGTGTCCCCTGAGGAGAAGAAAGACAGGGAAGAAGGAGAGAAAGAGGTGAGAAAAGCTCTTCAATATTATTACTTTGGCTGGTTGGATAACATCAAAAATTATCTTCAGCCAAACTTCAGTGGCTCGAACCCCTTTGGGACCATGAAAACCTGGGTGAGACCGGGGTAGTTTGAACCACTGGGAGTTACTGCCAGCAGGTATAAGGGGGTTGATTTGATGTTCTATAATATGAATGTATGCTGTGTGTACTCATTAGAATCACCTCCTTGAGGCGATTCTAATGAGTACACAAAGCATACATTGGCAAAATAAATGTGTAACGAGCATACGTTGGCAAGATAAATGTGCTAACAAGCCCGCTAGGTCACAAAAGAACAACGTCAGATATCAGTATGATCAGTTTAGAGTCGGTGACGAGTTCTGTGTCCCCTGAGGAGAAGAAGGAGAGAAAGAGGTGAGAATATAAGAATCTTATACATTACGCAAAAACGCCTATACAAATACATTGCCACCTTTATCGCTGAAAAAATGAAAATTTTAAGATGAAAAAATGTGATATTTTTTCTTATTTTTGCTCAAAGTATAGATTGTGGGCACTCGTTAGAACCGCCTCATCGAGGCGGTTCTAACGAGTACCCACAATCTATATTTTAGAGCAGAAATTAGAAAAAATAAGGATTACCCTGTAAACCCCGGTTTTACTATATAAAAGTGGGATTCAAGGGGGTCAGAATTATATAGGCATGTTTTTGTGATGTATGGGTGTGAGGGGTGGATGGAAAAATCTGTCCCGAGGGTCACTGTACGACATCACGAGGCAAGCCTCGTGATGCCGGACAGTGATCCCGAGGGACGGATTTTTCTATCCACCCCTTACACCCATATAGGATTCTTTTTCTTTTTCTTGCATACCTTCCATTTTTTTGTGTGGTTTTTTAATGCTACAGTCACTTCGGTTACCGACGTCCGTTATATTGTGATGACACTGCAGGAATGTTTAGTGACGTCACATAACGTGCTGTGACGTCACTCTTAACTACGCTGCCTACGAGGTCATAATCAACCAGGCATTTATCAAACATGCGATTATATTCAATTTTGAGTCGGAACATCAGGGTCAGAACATAAATTTCTATACCAGGGTAAAATGACGGATTTCCTTGTCTGGTGAGAGAACAGCTGTTCAATATTATTACATTAGCAAACATTAGAAGCCTCCATGATGTAGTGGTTATGCTACTTGCCTCATAAACCTGGGCTCATGGGTTTGATCCTGGGCTTCTCTAGACTTTTTGATGAGTCTTTAAACCAAAGTCATCTGTGTGACCTTAGCTCTTGGTGGGATATAAACCTCAAACACACACATATAAACACAATGGAAAACATGTGAACAATTCTTATTCATTTGCATAAGTAACATCTCGTCTGATTGGATAACTTCTAAAATTATATATGGTAGATTCTGCATTCTAACACACTTGGGTATGTAACACCACGTCTGATTGGACAACGTCAAAATTAGCGACAGTATATTCTCGGATATACTGTCGGAAACCCGATGTCATCATGTAACGTCGCCTTCCATTGGTAAGTATGTGTTTTCACGCAGCTGGCTGCGCTTGCTGTTTTGGGCATAGAGAGCAATTTTTCAACAAAACGTGAATTAGTGCATTAGAAAGGGGATAACTCTATTGAAAATTGTCATTTGAAAAATTAAATTGTTGTTTTGCGGTTGCAAATTCCGTTTTACGGCCCCACTGACGCGTCACAGTAAAACGAAATTTCCAACTGTAAAACCGCCGATTTACCTCTGCAAATGACAATTTTGAATACAGTTATCCCCGAAATATACTGTCTGAAACCCGACATCATCATTTGTATTGCTTTTCATTGGTTGGTATTTGGTTTTACACAGCGCATTACACTTGCTGTTTTTGGCAAATAGAACAATTTATTATTAACAAAGCAAGTGAATAAATGTCTTAGAATGGGGAAAAACTGGATTGAAAATCATCATTTCGGGAGGTAAATAGTCAGTTTTACAGTTGCAAATTCCATTTTACAGCTCCACTGACACGCCAATGCAAATCAATATTTATTTTTTACAGTAAAACCACTTATTTACCTTCTAAGATGACAATTATGCTACTCGCCTCATAATCCAGGGGTCGCAGGCTCTTTCCCGGGGCTTCTCCAGACTTTTGGATGAGTCTTAAAACCCAGGACCTGTCTTTGTATGACCTTAGCTGTTGGTGGGACGTAAAACTGAAACTCACTCTAAGAGGACAATTTTCAATAATGTCACGTGCCAGTAGCTAGCAGTTATTATGTGTGTGGTCATGGTATGAGTTTAGCAATTAAATAACAGTGAAAACTAAATAACAGCAATATTATTTGATAAATACAGTAAAATTCCTATATTAAGACCACCTTTGGAACTGTTCAAGTGGTCTTTCAGACCACTTTTGAACAGTCCCAAAGGTGGTCCCTGGCCAGAGGACATTGTGTGCAGAAAACATGAAGAAAGAATAACTGCATTCTTCTTAATAAGGTTTTCAAAGCAGAAACAGTCTTTTTCAGTTGGTTTGAATAGCGGATTTTCACTGTAAAATTCCTATATTAATGCCACCTTTGGGACTTTTCAAAAGTGGTCTTTAAGACTACTTTTGAACAGTCCCAAAGGTGGTCCATGACCAGTGGACACTATGGGCAGAAATCACTGAGAAAAATTAAGTGCAGCCTTCAAAATAAGCTTTTTAAAGCAGAATTAGTCTTAATTTTAGGTAGTTTTAATAGCGGAATTTCACTGTACTTAAATTCATTCTTTCTTAGGACCAAGGTTATGGTACAGAGAAGAAGAAACGTCCCGCCCCTGCCCCGCCCAGTGCCCTCAGTATTGAGAAGGCAATCACAGAGTCCGCCGTTGCCAAGGAGACAGAGAAACAACAACAACAACAACAGGCACCTGTACAGGTAATGGTGTAGACTGTAATTACTGTAAAAATACTCAAAGTTCGGACACCTTGAGAACTTGCTGTGAGTCGTCAACAAAATTTTTTAACACATTTGTTTCTCGATCCAGCAAGGTGTCCGAAAGGTGCAGACAGAATAACAAACAGTGTACACACTGATTAGACAGATCCGACCCCACACGAGTACTGGTAAACTACTTAAAGGATCTAAGACTTCCCTGGCAAAGCGGTGCTATTCGGACCGTCTATGCCTATAAATCCTATTGATTTCTTTGGGTGACAGGGCTTGAGATGTCATTTCATCTCAATATCAGGTAAAAGTCTCACAAAATTGGAAGCAATGTCTCCAAAATGACCTATTCATTGTTGACTGGGATGTTGAACCTCAAATCAAACAAACAAACAATACTAGAGAAACTAAACATACAGCTGTTCAATTTTATATTTGGCCAACTGAAGTAGCTCAGTCTGTCTGGTGATCAGGAGGTGGTGGGATAGATACCTGCTTGTATGGCAATATTCTTTTGTGGAGGTAGATCGTTAAATCTTTTCTATGACATTTGTCTCCCATCCGATACTGGCTTACAGTTGGACAAGGCCTGCTCATTAAATCCCAATCAATCAATCAATTTTGTCCCATCCACTGATCCAAAGTTTCTGGCGAAAAATGTGCACTGTACTTGTTGACCCATTTTGTACAGGGAACCCCAAAACGGATAGTTGGCAAACAGTGCAGGCCCAGATCAGATGTCGCAGAACACGGCGTCTGATCAGGGCCTACACTATTTGAAAAAAAAATTCAGCCAATATCCAAATAGTGTTTGAACAAAACACAATTTGACACCCCTAAATTTTTAAATGGACTCCTGCTATATTTAAGGTGGAAGATTCCATTTGGTACAAAAAGGGTTAACCTCTTATGTATAAGCCTGCCTAGGAAAAGCAAAAGTGTGGATAGGTAAGGTAAACTGACTGGTTCAATATGACCTTAATGGTGTTGGCTGGGCCATTACCCCACACAAAAAAACTTAAGGGAGATTCTGTTTGTTTGTTTGATTTACGGTTTAACGTCCCTGTCAACACTGAATAGGTTATTTCTGAGACTTAGCTTCCAATTTTGTGGGACTTTTACCCGACATTGGGATGAAATGACATCTCAAGTCCTGCCACCCAATGAAACCAGAAGGGTTTATAAGCATGGACTGGGAGATTCTGTTGACATACCAAGAAACTATGGGAATGTGAAAACTTTAAAAAAACAAACAGTGGACTTGGTTTCGTTGGCTTGTCTTGACTACGTCTTGGAAGAGCTGTTGCCGTAGTCCCGGCCACCTTCATTGGCATAGGCACCATCATAAGCATCCACATCTGGTTAAAGGTAACCCGGCCCAGTTGTTCAAAGCATTGTTAGTTTAACAAGCATGTTAGTTGTCAAAATGTTAATTCTTCTAGCAAGTGCTAGATATCAAATCAAATACTAAGAACAAATTTTCATGGTCCCAGCTGTATTTGAGCCATTGAAGTCTGACTGTTGTGAGAATCAAGCCTACCGAGTAATCCATTAACATTACAATAACACACCCGTGTGTCATAGTGCAATTTTTTATACATGTATCTCCAAAATGGTCAATTTTTTTATGAAAAATTATTTATACACAAATCATGGTTATGGGTGCTCGTTACAACCACCCATCATGTTAGATCTTTCTAATGAATGTCACTCTTAACCCCACTTTAAATAGAGAAAACAGGGGTTTACAGAGGTATACATTATTCTTCTTATTACTGCTCCACTTATTTCTGCTACAAGACATAGGTTGTGGGTACTCGTTAGAACCGCTTCAATGAGGCGGTTCTAACGAGTACCCACAACCTATGTTTGTAGAATCAATTAGAAAAAATCCCAAGTCTTGGAGCAGAAATAACAAAAATAATGTATATCCCTGTAAAACGCAGTGGGTTTAATATATAAAGTGGGGTTTAAGGGGGTGTTCATTTCACGGACTTGTTAGCATCATGTTTTCCTATTTCTGTTTCAACAGGCAGCAAGTGATATTGATGTTGGTTTATTATTAAAACTCCAAAACAAAGTTAAAATATTGGAGCGAGAACGAGACTTGCTGAGACACAAGATTGAAGACCTCGAGGAAGAGCCACCTAGCAAACCAAAAAGCCCAGGAATTACAAATGACTCTGCTTTTGAATCTTTAAAGGTAAGTCCAGGAGATAACTTTCATTTAAGCTGCACGCTTACCGTCAAATCCTGTATTAGCAATGTAGTATGTATTCATGTCTCACTTAGCATCAATAAATACAGTCAAACTTCAAAGGCTCGAACACCTTTAGGACCACGAAATCCTATTTGAGACAGGGGTAGTTCGAGCCACTGAGGATACTGACAGGAGGCATAACGGGGCTAGTTTTGGAACATCTTTTCTGTGTTCTATAATAAAAATGTATGCTGTGTGTACTCATTAGAATCGCCTCATAGAGGCGATTCTAATGAGTGCACACAGCATACATTTATAAGAGACTAGGAGAACATTTCCTCAATTACCCTCACTTTTTCTTGTGGGGAAATTCCCTCGGGACACAATAACGTGTTCGACTCAGCCATGGTAAACAAGCCATCGGTGTTCGAGCCATCGAAGTTTGACTGTACTGTTCAAACCAAAGGTAAGTCCGGGAAATAACAATTGACTCCGCATTTGAATCTTTTATTGTAAGAGTGAAGACAATACTGTTTCTTGTCGGGAATTGATCTTCCTGAAAGAGTAAGACCGTAGATAAGTCAGAAATAGAGGATCTTACATGAGTGTTCATGTAGTATTGAATTTATATAAGGAGTTGAGGAAAATGGATCAAATGCGAGGCTTTGCCGAGCATTTTATCCATTTTCCTCAACGACTTTAATAAATTCATAAATTACATAAACACGAATGCAAGATTCTATTTATCATATGACATTTAAAAGGCATTTTATTAACGATTGTTTCACAAAAATGTTAATATTTCGTCATAAGTAAATGCAACATCGTTAAGGACATGGTACATGACTGTAATGTTACACGGCCTATCTTATTAATTTGCATATTTATACCCCCGGCATACGAAGTATGCTATGGGGGTATATAGTTTTCGTCCTGCCGTTCTTCCGTCCGTCCGTGTTTCCGTCCTTCCGTCTGTCCGTCCGTCCGTCCGTCCGTCCATCTGTCAGTCCGTCCGTCCATTAACATTTTGGTTAAAGTTTTGCGTTAAAGTTTCTAAGAGATTTTATCTTCTGAATCCTTTGATAGATTTAGTTGATTCTTACACTGAATTTACATACTGTTCTAAAGATTTCATTGATACATGTCCCACCCCCCACAGTGACCTTGAGGTCAAGGTCACTGACTTAGAAATTTTACATTTTGGTTAAAGTTTTGCGTTAAAGTTTCTAAGAGGTTGTATCTTCTGAACCCTTTGATAGATTTAGTTGATACTTACACTAAAGTTACATACTGGTCTAAAGATTTCATTGATGCATGTCCCAACCCCCACAGTGACCGTCAAGGTCACAGACTTAGAAATTTTACATTTTGGTTAAAGTTTTGCGTTTAAGTTTCTAAGAGGTTGGATCTTCTGAACCCTTTGATAGATTTAGTTGATACTTACACTGAAGTTACATACTGGTCTAAAGATTTCATTCATGCATGTCCCACCCCCCACAATCACCTTGAAGTCAAGGTCACAGACTTAGAAATTTTACGTTTGGTTAAAGTTTTCTGACAAAGTTTATAGATGCCTTTATGTTCTAAACTCTAAGACAAATTCAGTTGATACTTGCATCAATGTTGCATACCAGTCCAAAGATTTTGAGATGCATGTCGCTTCTCCACCCACAGTGACCTAGACCTCAGGGTCATGGACTTAGAAAGTTTACATTTGGTTAAACTTTTATGACAAAGTTTATAAATGCCTGTTAAATAATGTTCTAAATTCTAAGACAAATTAATTGATACTTGCATCAATGTTGCATACCAGTTCAAAGATTTCATTGATGCATACCCCACCCTGCTGCTTCAGTAACATTGATGCCCCCACCGCTTCGTTAACTTTGATGCTCTCACTCCCTTGGTCCATTTAGAAAGATTATGTTTGGTTTAGATTTTATAAGCACATTATAGATTCTTCTAGCTTCTTGACTTCTTCATTCATGTTACATACAAGCTCTAAAGATATATCAGAGGGTGGCACTGGCCGGGGGTATACGTGACCGATAGGTCGCTTTCTCTAGTTAATCCACTAGTGGATTATCAAATTTATTACATAGAGGTTATTATATGGTAAAGGTGTGCCTCTAAGTCATATTGGCACCGGTATGTCATATTGGCCCGAGGGCTTTAGCCCGAGGGCCAATATGACTTCCGGTGCCAATATGACTTAGAGGCACACCTTTACCATATCATAACCTCTTTATTACATCATTTATATAGCTTAGTTTTATTGCAACGTGAAGAAATGAAGGCAAAGAGAACATTTACTTTTTAAAAGTTGATGCCGGGAACGTTTCATCGAATGGGTTGAGGCTATATTTTCGGTATCCGCCGAAAAAAAGAAAGAAATTCCTTTTAATTATATAACTGATTAGTAGGCCTACACTAATCATGCTCACGGTAATACAGTAACATAGTAGTGCGCAGCAAATTACGTCACAAGTGACGTCGCAACTGTCAGTTTAAAAACAAAAACAAATCGCCATTTTAAAAACAGAATTTCTGCAGTTCAAAGAATGCTTTTTAAGGTATTTTACAGAATGTTTTGTGCTTATTTGAAGACCATTTTAATTTTAAAGGCTCTTAGTGTCATTCATCAAGCTACTGCATAATCGATTCCGTGTGTAGCAGTCGGTCGCGGTGGTGGTTTAGGTTAAAATTCAAGACGACAATTTTTGGGGACATGTTTCCCTTCCACAGATTTCTTCCGCACAATTTCCAGCTCCTCATAAGTGAAGGGATCTGTTCGTTTAAGGTTGTTGGCAAGACCTTATTGTTTCAAATGTTGGGACATCCCTGCTGTGCTTGAAAGCAACGTCCTGCACAATGCTTCCCAATCGTGAGTGAACTTCTTTTAAAAAGTATTTTGTTTTTCATTTTTCATGTTTGCCACGAAATATCAGACTTTTCCCAAAATCTATTGTTATCCCTATCTTCTATCGCTCTGTCTAGGTCCAGAAATCGGGTTGACATTGCTTCAAGTGATTTTTCTGCGGCCATTTTGAAGCTTATGGAGTACGGCATTAACGTTCTATTGCTATAGTAACAGAGTGGAGCAGTGCCAATATGGAAAGGCAGTGCCAAAAATCCATATTTTATGGATTTTTGGCCCCGTCACGTGACTGTGCCATCAAAATAGCGAAAAATGAGCCTGTATTGAAAGATTCTAATGTAATTTTCCTATAGAAGGTATGTAATAAATTGCGTTATTACACTCCCAGAAGCGACGTCATATGATAAATTATGTTTATTATTTCTCCATTAATATACGTTTTGGGTACTATAGTCACATATTCAGTAAAATATTTGCAGACGTTGGTATCAGTGTGTGTTTTGTTGGTGAAATGAGAAATGAGAAAAATAACATTATACACCATGAAATAACATTATACACCATGATCTTTTTATAACACTATTTTTGGGGTCCAAAGCAGAAACCTAGCTAGTTACAAAACGGTATTATTGCTTGGCAGCTATTGAACAAAAATAAATAGACTGCATAGGACAATTTATGATCATTTTCTGTATGATCTATTTAGTTTTCGGATCAATCTTTAACTCTTATCCTGCTGTTAACGACAACCCCTGTCTTTGCAAACAGTGTAGATCCAGATCAGATAGCTTCTGAAGAAGCCATCTGATCAGGATCTACACTGTTTGCAAAGACAGTTTATGAATTTGTAGAAATAAATTACATCAAGTAATCTCATTGGTTCAAAGCCAGAAATGGGTTGCTAAACTGAATATTCAGTGGGATAGTGGTTAAATTGTCGTATATCTAAAACCATTTATATAGATATAGATTTTTCATGTACTTGTATACATAGCAACAGATAAGGTGCGTGTTTTGTGATAACTGAAGGAAAGTTTTTGTTATTTCTCCATATAAACCTATGTTGTGGGTACTCATTAGAACCGCCTTGCCGAGAGATCTAATTCAAGGTAATGTTGGTTGGTGCCTGATGCTCTGTCTCTGGTCGGGCCCATCGGAGTCTAACTGTTGGTTTTCTTTTGCTCCAGCATTTCAGTGGTTTCTTGCTGTCGAGTCCTCACCGTTGTCTCACCTCTGTGGTTCTTTGATTTTTGTGTTCATGGAGATGTTGCACTGATGAGTTAGGAGGCCTTAATGCGGACTGAACAAATTATTTGTCTAAATCACGACGGAAGTAAGGGCGAGGATTGTGGCCACGTAAAATCGATTTAAGTTCCCCAGTGAAAATCTTTCCAATGACCGTTCCAAGGCGGCTCTTCTGTGGCGATTTATTTATGGTGTTGTTTGTTACTTACTGTGTGTATCACTTGTGTCTTTTTATTTTGGATGGCCATATGGCCATTTTGTGGGAAAGTAACTGTCCTTATGGCCTTCCTTTGTTTAGGTTTCCATCATGGTCTGGTCGCTTAATGTTTGTGTTTCTTTCCCTTGGGTGTCTTTGATGGGTGGCGTAAGTTAATTGTATCGATTCCTGATCTTTGTTTCACTTCTACTTTTTATGGAGAATTGACAAAAACTATCCTTTAGTTATCACAAAATACTTAACTATCTGTTGTTTTGTTTCTATATGTATTGAGAATGAAAAATTATTGCCATACCAATTATTTTCTTCTGACACCATGTTTAGGAAGCCAAGAAGAACAGTAGTCCTGTTAAGAAGGATGATAGAGGGATAATTTTTCATTGTAAAAATCCTAAAAGATTTGTTACCTTGAGAACTTGCTGTAATTCTCCAAAAATTTTAACAAACATCACGAAAACACGACTATATCATTTGACCCCCTTGTACCTCACTTTTATGTTGTAAAACCGGGGTTCACAGGGGTAAGCCTTATTTTTCTAGCTCCAAAATTTAGATTGTGCGTACAATCTGTATTTTGAGCAGAAATAAGAAAAATATTGCACTTTTTCATCTGAAAATTTTATTTTTTTCGGCAGTAAAATTTACAATGTATTTGTATAGGCGGGTTTTCATAATGTTTGTTTCATAATCCAGGATGCAGATGGAATGGCAGACAGTAGTAGTGTAGACCCTGATCAGACTGCTCCTTCCTGGGTCTGCACGGTTTGCTTAGTCCTATCTGTCCATTTACTTTGGATCATTGCGGTATTTCTTGTTAGAATCACCTCATCAAGGAAATTCTGACATCATCATCATAATCATCTGACATCGGAGTTTTGATTAACATGCAGGTACAGGGGCAACATCCACATAAGTTGGCCCCCTTCCAGGTAGCTGGCTTGCTGCACGCTTGGCAGATCTTACACCAGATCTCCAGGCTTGTCTACCATGAGGATCAATAGCAGAGAGCTTCCATTATCTGCAATCTCTGTCAGCTGCATCTGGGTCATCTTAGGCCTCCCAGGCCCACACCTTCCACCTACCTGTATGTCACAGACAGTCTTGACTGCACCCTTGGAGAGTTCCACATGTCCATACCAGCGGAGTCTTCTCTGAGGATGAGGTCCAGGTCCTCAATGCCAAGCTGTGCAGTTAGCTCCCTGGACCTGATGGTGACAGTGTCCTGTGGCTTGACATTGCAGACCTGTCTGATCATTCTCATAATAAGTACCCACAACAAGAAATAAGAAAAATTATCCCTTACTTATCCTCCAGATTCCTCCTTACCTAGCTATTATATTATTATCTTCTGACACCATGTTTAGGACAACAAGAAGAATAGGAGCCTATTAACTGAGAGTAAGGCATATGACAGCCTTAAGGTATTCTTGTGTGCTGGTTCCTGTTTGCTGTGAAAATTTTTATCTTTCTCTCTCCTAGAACAGTGTTGAAAACAGATTTAAATTAACTACTAGTTGCCTGATTACTCGAGAATTAACCTTTAGCACTCTCTGGGCTATTTCAGCAGACGGCAAGTTGTTGATATTTTTCTTATTTTGGGTTGATCGGTTTACGATCGACCCAAATTTACTAAATGGCCAAATGGAATTCATGCAGTTGTCCGTGTGACCATCACTGATTTGGGAAAACCAATATTATGTTTTATTAATAGAACTTGAAACGTTGAGCTATTTTTATCGATGCAACAATAGCTATCTATAGAGTCTTGACAGGAATCGTGTGCTGGATAATACCCAGATCAGACCCCGCGAAATGGCGTCTGATCAGCAGGTTGCACAGGAACCTCACTGTTTGCTTAAATAGTGGCATTTGAGGGTTAAACGAAATAGTATAAGAATACCACGTTGCTCACATAATGAAAGAAAAACAATATCTTAATCCAGGCCACAATGTCACTTGACGTCTTTCGGAACATTCTATTTATAAAACTGTTACACAAATGTATGCCAAGTCGAGTAAAAGTAGACTTTTTGCACTCCTGCTAAGAACTTAATTTTAGAACCCTGAAATTTTTAAGTGCAAAAATGAGTAGCCCAGACTTTATAGTTGGTACCATTATTAGACATACAGCGTAGACCAAGATCGGATATAGAGTACATTGATTCTGATTAGGTCGGCACTGTTCGCCATATGTATGCAACAACAGTTTTGAACATGATTCAGGGCCGTATGCAGACTCTGAAAGGAGCAGGTTGAGGATGCGATTTCAGGTATTTTGCAGAGGGTGAAAAACTGTATGAATCTGAAATAATTTCCTTAAGATGGGAGGGGGCTGCGTTTGCATCCTCCCCTATCTGTTGAACAAAATCCAAGTACTACCCAAAGACGTCAGAGCGCAGCTTAAGAAGAAAATTCTGGACTGTGCTCGTTTGTTTGATTTAAGGTTAAACCTCCCTGTCAACACTGTATAGGTCATTTGGAGACGTTACTTCCAATGTTATGGGACTTTCAACTCTGCGTGGAAGCATCATGCAGCCCATCTATTTATTCAAGCCCTGATGGGCGGGTGGACTGTGCTCGTGCACTTGGGCATTTGCAAACAGAATCTACATAATAAGATGCCACATAACACGATGTCTGATCAGCTCTACTGTGTTTACTTAAAGTTAAACGAACAGTTCGATTCTCAGTTCAGGACTATTTTCCCAACCTACACTCCGAGACGATCGACCCACCAGTACTCTCAGTGCTTTGATTTTTGATTGGGTCAACTCTTACAGAAAAAATCTAAGACTCAAAGAAGATGGGGTCAACTCTTAAAGGAAAGAATTTGCTCCTTATGGGGCAAATTCTTCCCTTTAAAAGTGACCCCTAGGAGCAAATTCTTTTCTTTAAAAGTTGACCCTTGTTGAAAGGGGAGAATAAAGTATTTATGAAAGAGTTATTGCCCCTGAAGATATATTCATTGCTCCTAACTGAGCTCATATGGCTGCAGAAAATAGTTAAGAACCTAGCTGCAGTCATGATCTGTTTTCATCAATGTTCTAGCTGACTCTGTTAGCTTTTAACTTTAGTCTTTGCTGTTTTGGTCAACAATGATATATAGTAAACTGGCTGTAGAAATGGTAAAAAACTATCAATAGCTGTTTTCATCATCTAACTAATTCTGTTAGCTCTTAACTCTCACAGTATAAGCACCCGCCCATAGGGGCTTGAAGAAATATATGGGCTGCATGATGCTTCCACGCAGAGCTGAATCCGGCCCGCACACTAGTACTGGTAAATCGCTTAGAGGATCTAAATCTTCCAGGAACCGCGGTGCGAGGCGGACCGTCCATGCTAATAAACCCTATTGGTTTCATTGGTTGACAGGGCTTGAGATGTCATTTCATCTCAATGTCAGGTAAAAGTCCCACAAAATTGGAAGCAACATCTCCAAAATGACCTTTACAGTGTTGACGGGGACGTTAAACCTCAAATCAAACAAACAAAAACTCTCACAGTATAGATCTTTGCTGATTTGGTTTACAATGATATGGTGGTAAAATAGCTGTAGAAAATAGTCTAAAACTATTGATATCCTGTTTTCATCATCTAATAATTCTGTAAGCTCTTAACTCTAGTCATAGTGCAGTATGATTCCAATATTTTAAGACCTCCTTTGAACAGTCTCAAAGGTGGTCCTTTATTAGAGGACACTGTTTGCAGAAAGAAAAAAGAAATACTGAAACCTTTTAAAAATGTTTTAAAAATAAGAGTTAGTCTTAATTTTTGCTTGTCTTAATAGCAGAATTTTATGACCTATACAGTGTTGGTGGGGACATTAAACCCCAAATCAAACAAACGTTCTTGCATAAATACCAATGCACATGGCTTTTTGAAGTCATTGTTAAATGGAGTGAAAGCCGTGCTCAAACTACAAAACCCATGTTCAAACCATGAAATTCCCGTGCTGTTTGAACATGGATTTTGAGCTTTTGATATCACAAGATGGGCCTTGCTTTGATTACGTTACATTGAGCGTAACATTATCCCATGAACGTAGGATTTTAAGAGTTCTATGATGAAATAAAACAATGTCATTTTAAGCAGCGTTCTGAACTAGTCAGCATGTTGGTTTCCCGGTCGCAGTTGAACAGTTTATATGGAATTTATAGGGATCCCTTGGGCATTTTCGACAAAATTTGCTGTTTGAATCATATATCATGCAAGAACAATGATCATCCATGGTTATTTCATTGCAGTGACATTTGCAGGATCCCTCGTAAGATATTTGAACATTTGGCCAACCAGCCTCATGTCCAAACAGCTTCCTTGGGATCCAGCAAATGTTAATGCATGAAAAATCATTGTTGATCCCCATAATACTGTAGAGATCTTTGCTGTTTTGGTCTACAATGACATGCTGGTGGTCTGGCTGTAGAAAAAAAACTATCAATATCTGTTTTCATCATCTAACTAATTCTGCTAGCTGAGTATAGATCTTTGCTATTTTGGTCTGTAGAAAATAGTAAAAAAACTGTCAATACCGTATTCCTCCCATTTAGTGCCCCGATCGCTTAAAATGGGAAAAAGAGGGGAGAGTTTAAAACCCATTACACACGGTAGTTTTCGATTAGAATATAGTGAAATCATGTACCAAGTGGTCAACACATACACTCTGTTTAAGCAAGGGTTTTAGAAATACCACAAGAGCTTGAAGTTATCTCACAGAAGCAAGAAAAAAGCCTAAACACTCCAGTTTCTTGCTTCTATGAGATAACTTCAAGCTCCTGTGGCAATACCTTGCATGATACGATGAACAGCAGATATGGCGATGATTGAAAGGCTGAAATCTTTATTTCAGGCAAGCAAAAATATTTTTTCCCCAACAGCAGAAGGGGTGCTTATTATTATTTTGTTCTTGGAAAATAAACAGTGAGGGGCTGCTTATAGGAGTATGGGGTGCTAAATTGGAGGAATACTGTATCTGTTTTAATCATCACTAATTCTGTTAGCTCTTAACTCTAGTCACTGTATACAGTTTTGCTGTTTGATATATGAGGGTAGGCTGAAAAGTTCTGAGCCTGACCAAGAAGCAGGGATCGAACAGCCATGAAATTTTCGATTCATTAAATCCAAACCTTTATTACTTGATCTGACTTAAATGAGTTCAAGTTTACCTGCAATAATGTAAAAATTCTAGACTTTGAAAATTGATACTAGCACGTTTTTGAGAAAATGGACAAAATCGGGCATTGTGGTGTCATCAAGTACCGCCTTAAAAAGGGGTTAGCTCCTAAGGACATACATGCTGATATGGTTGCTACATTAGGGGATGATGCTCCTTCGTATGCAACCGTGAAAAGGTGGGCAGCAAATTTGAAGATTGGCAAGGACAGCCTTGAAGATGATGACCGGTGTGGACGACCCACAATGGCAACAACTGAGGAAACCATCAGCCAAGTGCACAGGGCCGTGATGGATGACAGGCGTTTAACTGTGAATCAGTTAGCTAACACTGTTGGCATCTCCCGTGACTGAGTAGAGAACATTCTACACAGTGAATTAGGAATGTCGAAGGTTTCTGCCAGATGGATGCCACGGCTTTTGATGCCTGACCAAAAGTTGACCAGACTGAACCTGTCACAAGCCAACTTGGCTATTTTTGAAGCAGACCAAGATGGTTTTCTTGACCGTTTTGTCACTCAGGATGAGTGTTGGGTTCATCACTTTGAGCCAGAGACCAAAAGAAAATCCATGCAATGGAAGAACCTGGCTCACCCCCTCCAAAGAAGGCAAAGGTCGTCTCCTCTGCAGGGAAGGTGATGGCATCAGTGTTCTGGGATGCCAATGGTATAATATTCATAGATTACCTTCAAAAGGGCAGAACAATTAATGGGGAGTATTATGCAGATCTGCTAAAACAATTGCGAAAAGCAATTAAGGCTAAACGACCCAGAAAATTGACAAAAGGGGTCTTGTTCCATCAGGACAATGCGCCTGCTCATAAATCGGTTGTTGCAATGGCTGCTGTGCATGACTGTGGCTTCACACTTGTCGATCACCCTCCGTATTCACCTGATCTAGCCCCATCAGATTATTTCCTGTTTCCAAACATGATAAAGCACTTGGCTGGGCAGCATTATAGGTCAGACGAGGAGGTGGTAGCTGCTGTGGAGGAGTTTTTCAGGGACCAAGATAAGACCTTCTATACCACTGGGATACAAGGACTCCAGCATTGCCGGAGGAAGTGTGTGGACAGCAAGGGAGACTATGTTGAAAAATAAGGCACTTTCAGCATGGACAAACCATTGGATCTTGGTCAGGCTCAGAACTTTTCAGCCTACCCTTGTATAATCACTTAATTTAAGCATCACTTCTGGTAAGATTAGTTTTCATGAAATCGCCTTGTTTAAGACGTTGTCAAGAAACATTTTTATTTCATTAGAGCTTGAGTTTCAGGTCTTGAAAAAATGGACACTTATTGATGTCAGTGATGCTTGACCTTTTTTTCTTAACCCTTTTAGTACCAAATGGAATCTTCCTCCTTGTATGTAGCAGGAGTCCGTTTCAAAATTTAGGGGTGCCAGGCTGTGTTTTCATCAACATTTATTTGGAAAATGACTGAACTTATAGCAAACAGTGGAGGCTTTGATCAGACGCCATGTTCTGCAGCGTCTGATCTGGGCCTGCACTGTTTGCCAGGGTAACAGTTTTGGGGTTTCCGGTCCAAAATGGGTTAAACTTGCTTTTATTTTTAGAGTGCTGTTTTGAAGTACATGTACGTTGTAAATCCTGAAAGTTCAGACTCCTTGAGAACTTGCTATAATTCTCCTAAAATTTTAACAAATTTATTTCATGACCCTGCAAGGAGTCCAAAAGGTGCAGATGGAATATCAAACAGTGTAGACCCTGATCAGACTGCTCATTCTGGAGCAGTCTGGTCTGGGTCTGCACTATTTGCTTAGGTATGTCTGTCCCATTACTTAGGATCATTACAGTATAACTTGCCAGCCTAGGTAGGTCAGTTGGATGCGCGTCTGACTGGTGATCAGGAGGACTTTGGTTCCATACCTGCCGGAGTTGGCAACATTCTTCATGAAATCTTTTCTATGGTCATTCTCTCTCTTCCGCTGATTCAAGAAGGGCAGTTGTGAGTTTCTGGCAAAAGAATGTTCACTGTACTGGATAACCGCTTATATATAATGTTGACGGGGATGTTAAACATCAAATCAGACAAATAAACAAATAAAAACAACTGCACATGAGTACTGGTAAACCATTTTAGAAGGTCTATGCCTGCTCAGGCAAAGTGGTGCAAGTCAACCATCCATGCTGCATAATTATAAACCCTGTTTGTTTCATTGGGCTTGAGGTGTCATTTCATCTCAGTGTCTGGTAAAAGTCCCACAGAATTGGAAACAGCATCTCCAAATTACATAAACAGTCTTGACAGGGGCGTAAATCCTCAATTCAAACAAAACAAAACATAAATCGGGGAAACGTTAAGGTTCCTTTTCTCATGACTTTCTTTGGCTCAAATGGTATGATAGTTAGAGATGTGAAAATTGTGGTTTTTGGTATGTTTCAGATGCAGGAACTTGAGAACGAGAATGACAAATTAAAGAGAGAAGTCTCCAAACTGATGACTAGTATAGCTTCCAATACTAACTTTGAAACTAAAGGGAGGAAAATCTCACCAGCAGGAAAAGAATTCCTAGGTTAGTCTCCCTTGGTTTATCTCATTATCCCTTATCCTGCTGAATAAATCAATTTAGCCACACCACTGTCTGATTATCAACCAATCAAATTACTTGATTATAATGTACTCCTTCAATTCACAAACTGCATGACTAACAGTGTAGATCCTGATCAGATGGCTTCTGAAGAAGCCATCTGATCAGGATCTACACTGTTTGTAGATCCAGATTAGATGGAAGTCATCTGATCAGGATCTACACTGTTTGCAAAGGTAGGGGTTTTCAAGTTCAGCGGGATTAGGGATAAGCTTGGTCATTGTTAGTAAATGTCAGACTAAGTATAGTACACTGTGTTTGGTGATGGTTTGCAATTAGCTTTCATCATTATTAGGAAAATAAACAAGATAAATGTTCTATAGAGGACTGGATAATACAAAATGTTGGTTTGATCCCCAAAGGTTCGGCGACTTTCTTTCGTGAAGCTTGATCATGAAATCTTTTCTTCAGTTGTTCTCTCCCTTCTGCTGATTCAATAAGGGCAGTTGTCAGTTTCTGGTGCAAGACTGTGCACTGTACTGGTTAAGCGCTTATGTATAAACCTGCCCAGGAAAAGTGTGGATAGGTAAACTGACCAGCTTAATATGCCTTAAAAAGTGTTGACTGGGTCGTTAAACTCAGAACAATCAAAAGCATCAACTCAGAGCTATTTCTTGGTGGGGAAAATGTTATGATCAAACATAATCTATTGTATGTAAGCTTCCAGTATACAATAGAATTCTTATATTAAGTAAGTTCTGAAGTTAAATCCTTTGGAAGCAAGGAATACACCAAATAAACGAAAATAGCAGACTCCGTTTTATTAAGACCATCTTTGGGGTTGTTCAAAAGTGACCTTTTCAGACCATCTTTGGGACTGTTCAAAAAGTGGTCTTCAAGACCACTTTTGAACAGTCCCAAAGGTGGTCTCTTGCTTGAAAATACAAAGACGGTAATACATGAAACCTTATATATACATGTATGCTGTTAAAGAGTTATTCTCTATTTTATATGGTCTTAGTTTTAGGCGGTCTTAACCCTTATCTTGCTGAATATTCATTTAAGCCACATCCATTTCTGTCTATCAACCAATCAAATTACTTGATGTAATTTATTGCGACAAATTCATAAACTGAATGCCAAACAGTGTAGATCCTGATCAGATGTCTTCTTCAGAAGCCATCTGATCTAGATCTACACTGTTTGCAAAGATAGGGGTTGTTGTGAACAGCATGATAAGGGTTAATTGCCAGTTTGTAGTTATCATTATCAGCTACTTTTTATGTTATTAAAACAGGGAAATTGAAGCGAGGGAAGAATAGGCCAGCAGATGATAATGCTAAAGTTGTTCATGGTACAGTAAAGACTGATATCCCATCATCCTCCCCGAATACTGTCCCATTTAGCACAATAGCACATTCATTTTCCTCTTTCTCCTCTGTCACTCATTTTTATCTCCTCTGCTATCTCTTCTATCTCTTTTTCTCCCATTCTCTGGGAGATGACACAAAATGACCCACAAGGGTTGTGTTATTAAACCCAAAAACGTCAATCAATCTTGTTACCATCTTATCTGTTGCTATCCATCCATCCATCCATCCGTCTATCCATCTCCATCCATCCATCCGTCTATCCATCTCCATCCATCCTATTGAAATATTCTTAGGGGATTTTGGTCTAGTCTACACTTTCTTGCCAGCAAAAGAAACCCACATTGCACATTGCTTGCAAACCAAACTTTGTAAAGAATTCATTTTATATCACCTGAGGGTACCTATAAAAGCCTGCATGATTGTTAAACATAATCATTCCTTTTTTCCCAGCTGTATCTTGTAAATATATACACCACAACCTCTTTATAACACTATTAATGGAGTCCAAAGCAGAAACCGTGTTAGTTAAACAACCATGTTATATCCAAACAAAAATGTGTAGATTCAGAGGAACAATAAGCTTTTATTTGGAATTGGGTAATACCCACTAATGACTATACTAAACTTGGGTATTTGAAGAAACGATTGGGTATCTCAGGTTTTGTTACCCACAGAATTTGAACCGACTGTTACCCACTGAATTTGAAATGACTGGGTAATGAACTTATGCACTTATCAATAAAGCTTACTTTCAGCTTGACAAAGGCTTAAATGCCTCTATGTTTTGTACTTAAATAGTTCTGTTCGTCCCTTGTGTTTGTAAAAAGCAAGAACAGCTAAGGCCATCATTATGGCTGACAACACTGGGCAGGTTATAAAATTGAACAGAAAGTTTTGAATTTTTAAGAATTATATGCAAGAAAGGCAGTATCTATTGGGTATCTTTGATTTTTATTTGGGCTTTCTTACCCTTCAAGTTATTTTATAATAGGGTATTTTTATGCCCCCAACTTTAAAAAAGTTGGGGGGCATATTGCTTCTGGCTTGTCCGTCCGTTAGTCCGTTAGTCCGTTCGTACGTCACGCTTTCTTGTGCATAGCATATCTTTAGAACCGTGTATGCTAGTGTTTTGAAATTTCATATATGGGTTCCTCATGAAAAAATAGTTGACCCGTATTTTTTTTCTTGTCCAAATTATCTCCCCTTCTTGAATTATTTCCCCTTTAATTAAATAACATAGAATTCTCGTTAGCAAGATATCTCAAAAAGTATTTGAGCTACAGCCTTGATATTTGGTATAGTGATTGGGACTAAGGAGGAGATTACCTGATTAAATTTTCAACCAATTCTATAAAATTTTGTTAGAGTTATGGCCCTTTGTAATTTTTTGCCACTCAATTGTGTTGCTTTCTGGTGCATAGCATATCTTTAGAACCGTGTATGCTAGTGTTTTGAAATTTCATATATGGGTTCCTCATGAAAAAATAGTTGACCCGTATTTTTTTTCTTGTCCAAATTATCTCCCCTTCTTGAATTATTTCCCCTTTAATTAAATAACATAGAATTCTCGTTAGCAAGATATCTCAAAAAGTATTTGAGCTACAGCCTTGATATTTGGTATAGTGATTGGGACTAAGGAGGAGACTACCTGATTAAATTTTCAACCAATTCGATAAAATTTTGTTAGAGTTATGGCCCTTTGTAATTTTTTGCTACTCAATTGTGTTGCTTTCTGGTGCATAGCATATCTTCAGAACCGTGTATGCTAGTGTTTTGAAATTTCATATATGAGTTCCTCATGAAAAAATAGTTGACCCGTATTTTTTTTCTTGTCCAAATTATCTCCCCTTCTTGAATTATTTCCCCTTTAATTAAAAAACATAGAATTCTCGTTAAGAGTTTCATTGATGATACTTGGTACATGCTTGGAACTAGGAGTGAAATTTTTATGCAGGCATCCATGTTTGACCTTGACCTAGATTTCATGGTTTGGTGACTTTGCGCCTCCACAGGCGCGACATAGCCTTCGGGGGAATTCTTGTTGTATGTTTTTGAGTCTTTAACAATATTTGTTGAATATTTTGCCATCTAAGGACAAGCAAAGGTTGGGGGCATTGTGTTTTACAAACACCATTTCTAGTTTTAATTTTATTGGGTATTTACGCAAATGCCCTGCTTATCTGTTCCTCTGAGATTATATAGAAAAATGACTATTTATAGTCATTTTTCTATATAATCTACACATTTTTGGGATCCATCTTGAAACTGTGTTATATCCAAACTGTGTTATAATGAACCGTGTTATAATGAGGTTGTGGTGTATTAATAGTCATGTCAGAAGAATGGTTACAACTGTCTATTTCAATAAGTTTTTAACAATTGAAAGAAGCCTTAACCTTTATCCTGCTGTTCACAACAGCCCCTATGTTTGCAAACAGTGTAGATCCTGATCAGATGGCTTCTGAAGAAGTCATCTGATCAGGATCTACATTGTGTTTACAAAAAGTGTAGATCACAAGAAGTGTACATCCTGATCAGATGGCTATGGCTTCTGAAGAAGCCATCTGATCAGGATCTACACTGTTTGTCGTGTAGTTTGTGAATTGAACAAATATATTGTTTCAAGTACTTTGATTGGTTGATAGTCAGCAATTGGTCTGGCTCAATTAATTTATGCAGCAGGATAAGGATTGAGTTTGACTGTTCAGTAAATGATGTAATTGCATCTTAAATGGGTATTGCTAAGAGATTTTCTGTAAACCAATTTTTATCTAGAAAAAAATATTTAATTGTTACAAATGAATAAGGGCATAAGAATGGCGAAAACTGGATTGAAAATTGTGATGTTGGCAGGTTTTATAGGCACAAATACTATTGATATGTCACCAAAAAACGAAATTTCCAACCCTAAAACCACCAATTTATTTCCCCAAAAAGAAGCCTTCTTGGTGTAGTGATTTAAAAGAAGCCTTATTGGTGAAGTGATTTAAAAGAAGCCTTCTTGGTGAAGTGATTTAAGGTTCTTACCTGTGGGTTCTATTTTAGGTTTCTCCAGACTTTTGGATGAGTCTTTAAACTTCATACCTGTGATACCTTCCTCATCAGGAGGGAGGCTTTCTCATTTTGATCCAAATTTTTGCCTATTTTATGCTAATTTTTAGTACAATTTTGGAATCTCCCTCATTTGAACTGAGAATTTCCCTATATATTCTTTACATCTCCATCATCACAATGGCAAATCTCCCTCTTACAGTTCAAAAAATTATTACAGGTATGAAACTTAGTTCCCATCTTTGTATGACCTTAGTCGATGAGGCGATTCTAACGAGTACCCACAATCTATGTTTCTGAGCAAAAATAAGGAAATGGTATACCCCGGTAAACCCCACTTTTCTCTATATAAAGTGAGGTATGGGAGGGGGGTCTTCATTTCACAGATTTGTTAACATGACGGCTGCTCACAGACTTAGGGTAGCTTTATGTAAGAAGTCAGGTGAGCCCTTTTAGTAGTCTGTGAATACTAAGGGACATAACTCCTTAAAGTGTAGTGAGAATTGTTAAGGGATAGTTTTCCTTATTTCATGTTGGAGCCACCCATAACATGTTATTATCACATGTCCTTCGATTCATTTAAGGGATGGTGTTCCTTATTTCGAAAATATCTAATAGACGCAATTCTAACAAATATCTATAACATACTTTGTTGTCGTGCCTGCTTTAACCGTACTACAAAATAGCAGCCTTGTTTTCTGTTCTTTCATCTTGTGTCTGCCATTTGTTAGTCTATCCGACAACATTTCTCAAGAACTACAATGACAGGCATTCAAACATTCATTAATAATCCTGAGTAGATGTAAGCAAATGGTGCATATCCAGATCAGACACAGTCTGATTAGGATCTACACTGTTTGCCATTCTGTGTGCACTTTATGGACCCTTTGCCAGATCCTGAAACAAACTTGTTAAAATGTTTGGAGAATTACAGCAAGACCTCAAGCAATTATATTTGGGGGCATTGCCTTCAGGGCAATTATTGTTAATTTTGTTTGTTTGAATTGAGGTTTAACATCCCCATCATCACTATTTAGGTCATTTTGGAGCTGTTGCTTCCAATTTTGTGGGACATTTATCCGGTATTGAGATGAAATGACATCTCAAGCCCTGCTGCCAAATGAAACCAATAGGGCTTATATGCATTGGATGGTCTAACTCATACCACTTCACCTGGGCAGGCTTAACCCTTTTAAAGGGTTTACGAGTACTCATGTGCAGTGAGTTTCAGCTCTGCGAGGAAGCAACATGCAGCCTAAACTATTTCTCCAAGCCCTGATGGGCGGGGGCCCAAAATTCTTGTTGTAGAGAATTGTGGAACTAAACATATATTCATCATCATCATTATCATTATTCTTCATCCTGGGCTTTGTTAAGGGCTCTTTTCTTATGGCTCACATTTGATGAACCAGGAACCTTAAACCGAAAGCTGATTGTACCGGGAGACCCCAAGAGGAGAAGTTTCATTGGACGAGCTATGAGTCCGCTGCGGCGGTCCTTGTCAGTGAGGGATGTGCATGAAACCCCTAATTCTAAAAATAACAAGAGACTGACACGCCCCCTCAGTAGAACTAAGGGCAAAAAATTGAGTAGATCGGTTTCAATGATGATTACGCATAAGGAAAAAAATGATAACCATGATGAAGATCGTGATGATGATACATGTAGCGATAATATTTATGTCGATAATACAAACCTCGACAAGTCATGGGTGTCAACTCCTGCGATTCCAGAAATGAAAGAGAAGAAAAAAAGTTTCTTCCGGCGAACTTTTCTTTCGGAAAAGAAACAAAAACCGACAAAGAAGAAAATTACTATCGGTAGAGTATATATGTATATCTACTGTACTCCTAACAAGATGGCAAGAGAAAATCAAGCCAGAACTGAAATATGTGTGTTTAGGGTGAAATTCAATGACTAGAAAATGCCTTAACTCTTATCCTGCTGTTCACAGCAATGCTTTTCTTTGCAAACAGTGTAGATCCAGATCAGATGGCTTCTGAAGAAGCCATCTGATCAGGATCTATACTGTTTGATATTCAGTTTATGAATTTGTGGGAATAAATTACATCAAGTAATCTGATTGGTTCAAAGTCAGAGGTGGGTGTGGCTAAAATGAATATTCAGCAAGAGAAGGGTTAAGGGTATGAATACTAATCAAGGGTGTGGGGGGGGGCCTGACCTTGAAAACAGCAAGAGGAGTTTCAGAGACATTATCTTTATTATGGCACAGATATATTATCTGTTATCCTGCTGGACTCAACAACCATTCATTATCTTTGCAAACTGTAGATCCAGATCAGAAGCCATCTGATCAGGAACTAGTCTGTTTGTCATGCAGTTTTCAAATTAAATGAATATATTATATAAAGTTATTTGATTGGCTGATAGTCAGAAATGGGTGTGGCTAAATTAATTTATTCAGCATGTTGAAGCCATATTAGCCATAAGATTGCCAATCACAACAATTATTGTGGTCTGCTTTGCTGTATGCTAATAACTTTAAAAGTAATTTTTGCAAACAGTGTGGACTCAGATCAGACTGCTCCTCTAGGAGCTGTCTGATCTGTGTCCACACTGTTTGCCTGTATGCAAAAATATTTTTAAAAAGTTTGCCAAAAAGATGACATAAGCAGACTTAAGGGTTAAAAGTCATTGTTGCATAATTGCTGAATAAAGGGTCCACACTGTTAAAACGTGTTTGAAAATTTTGCAATGCAAATACAGACAACAATTCCAGATACCGTTTTAATCTGCCTTAAATGAGTAAATAAATTTTATACTTGGGCTTTTTCCATATTTTGCATGATGTTTACAGTCCCAGTTTTGCCCCCCACCCATTGGGGCTTGAAGAAATAGATGGGCTGCACAATGCTTCCACGCAGAGCTGAAACTGACCGCACAAGAGTACTGGTAATATGCTGTCCAGGCAGAGCAGTGCGAGTCGGACCATCCATGCTTATAAACCATATTGGTTTCATTGGGCGACAGAGCTTGAGATGTCATTTCATCTCAATGTTGGGTAAAAGTCCCACAAAATTGGAAGCAACGCCTCCAAAATGACCTATACAATGTTGACGGGCACGTTAATCCACAAATCAAACAAACAAACAAAACTTGGCATCTTCAGAGTTAAGCAATATTTCTCAAGAGGTATAAAACTCTTCCATTATTAGTCTGATCAGATTTTTTTTTAACCTTTTTACACATACACATTTCCAGCCTATTTACTAGATATCATGCAAGTTTCGACCCAAGATCTTTAAAGTTTAACAGCCATGCGAAAACTAGTTCCATTCTGCCAGAAACTAACAAATATGTGAAATGTGCTGGTTAACCATTTGAGTCTAAATTGGCTTGAAATGAGTTAAACTGCTGTTGATTTGCCCATTAAACTAGATCATTGAAACATATCGCTAACCGTATGATCTTGCATTGTCTACAGCAACCCTAAACATGCATATTTATTTTGTTTGGCTGTTCCAGATAAAAGCTTGATAATTGGCATAGCAGTAACTAATAAATGTAAAGCATTAAAGACAACAGAACAATAATAAATATTGAAGCCTGATCTTCTTTATAAATTCTAATATTAATCAAAACTGACATTTAACATCTATTGGAATTTAGCTGAGCAAAACAGCTTATTGTAGCCACCAGAAGAGAGGATTCCAGGACATTTGCCCCCCCGGACATTTGCCCCCATATGATTTAATCTAAAAATGGACATTTGCCCCCCCAGTTGAAAATGCGACCCAGACATTTGCCCCCCAGAGCTTATTTTTGGTATGGACATCTGCCCCCCAGTGCTTATTTTTCAGGTGGTCAATTGCCCCCCACTGCTTATTTCAGAAAGGGACATTTGCCCCCCAGATAGACCAGGGCTAAAACAAAGGAGGGAAACAATGTATTTATTGGTTTATTATCATCAGAAATACAAAATGTTAAGCAATAAATTATTCCAACTATATAAATATGAATCCCATTATAACCTGCTGTTATAGACAACCCTACATTAGAAAGCAGTATGGATGCCGATCAGAGGCCATATCTGATGGGGATCTATACGGTTTGTCATGCAATTTATTAAGTTAACAAAAATATACCAAGAATGTGATAATGTGATGGTTAAAAGTCAACAATTGGAGATGCTTAATTTATTCAGCAGGATAAAGGGTTAAGCCAGTCAGCTACAGAACCATATATAGAGTTTGTGCCTCACTGAGGGTCCAGTGTCAGCTTCCTATTCTCAAGTGGTTTTTACACTGGATACACTTATGGTTAATTCTTGAAGAAATTGAAGTGATCTTGAATGGGCTGTAAAACTTTAACCAAAACATTATCATGTAAATTATGTAGCTATATACAAGTCTGTGTAATGAATATCCTTGTCTAGCCAGGTTGGGGGGCAAATGTCCCTTTCTGAAATAAGCAGTGGGGGGGTGGGGGGGGGGGGGGGGGGGGGGCAATTGTCCACCTCTAAAATAAGCACTGGGGGGCAGATGTCCATACCAAAAATAAGCTCTGTGGGGCAAATGTCTGGGTCGCATTTTCAACTGGGGGGCAAATGTCCATTTTTAGATTAAGTCATTGGGGGGCAAACGTCCTGGGGGGCTAACGTCGGGAGACCGAAGAGAGATATCACTCTTGTTGACCTGGTTGCCGGAAGAACAGAGAAAATTGTTGAAAATTTTAACCTTACTAATATAATAATACTGCTCAAGATCTTTCTAAAAATGACACATTGTGAGAAAAATATGTAGCAATTTTCTTTCACATAAAGTATCGTTAGCAAAAATTAGATACTAGTGGTGAAATTTTTGGTTGTTTTAGCAAGTAATTTTTTACTGTTTTACCAGTTACAATATCTAAAACTCTGTCATTTTTTGCTGAAAAAAATGTGAGCAGCTTTTACAAGTGCAAAAGCTGCTCACATTTTTAGCAGAAATATTAGCGTATTCGCGTTATTAACCCTTGTTCTGCTGAATCTTTAAATATGCCACACCCACTTTTATTATCAACCAGTCAGATTACTTGATGCAAATTATTGCAACAAATCCCTAAACTGAATGACAATGTAGATCCTGATCAGATAGCTTCTTCAGAAGCCATCTTATCTGGATCTACATTGTTTGAAAGATAAGACATATCCGGGCTCAGCAGGACTAGATTTAAATGATCAAGTTATAACAATTTGTTTACTAATGATATTGTTAGTTTTGAGCCATCTAGACTGTTTAGTGTACCTGTACAAAGAAAAACCTCTGTCACACAAGGGCCACATTTTCACGGTGTCCAAGAAAAATGCAGAACGCCAAGGTGCGCGCAGTACAATCGCAAACATCGCTGTTAAACCTCAGATCAAACAAACGAACACCAAGTTCTGCAAAGTGATAACCTCTGGATACTCTGGTTTTTGCTCCCACCCCCACCCCCTCTGATTAACAATTGACTTGAAATGTACTGATTATCGAACCACTTATGTATAAGCCTGCCCGTGAAGAGTGTGCTTAGGTAAAAACCGAGGTCCTGTCTCATTACCTTAGCTGTTGATGAGATGTACAACCCAAAAAACACACACATCTCGAAATTTCGACTCAAGATCTAGAGAATTCGACCTATTAACTTGGAATTGGGGCGTAATAACTTGAAATTTCAACTTAATGTCCTGAAAGTTTGACATAATAGCTCAAAATTTCCACTTACTGTTCCGAAAAGTCCAGATAATAAGTCAAATTTCAAGATAGTAAGTCAAAATTTCAAGTTAATAAGTTTAAATTTCAAGTTAATAAGTTTAAATTTCAAGATACTGAGTCAAAATTTCGAGATACTAAGTTGAAATTTCGAACTAATAATTCGAAATTTTGAGATAGTAAGTCGAAATTTTGAGATACTAAGTCAAAATTTCGAGAAAGTAAGTCAAAATTGTGATATAATAGGGAAATAATAGTATACCTGGCCCTATAATGCTCTACCATACATTCTAGCCTTATGGACAGTAAAAATTTGTTTGACTTTAACCCATTTAGGTGAATTTATGATGTGAGAAGCCAAGTTCTGCAACAGATGGTTTTGTTTCATGTCACTTAACCATTGACCTGCTTCGCCTCCGCCCATCGGGGCTTGGAGAAATAGATTGGGCTGCATGGTGCTGCCACGCAGAGCTGAATCTGACCACACACGAGCACAGGTAAACTGCTAAGAAGGACTGAGCATGTCCAGCCAAAGCAGTGTGAGTCAGATCGTCCAATGCATATAAGCCTTCTGGTTTCAATGGGCAGCAGGGCTTGAGGTGTCATTTCACCTCTATATCGGGTAAAAGTCCCACAAAATGGGAAGCAATGCTCCCAAATGACCTAAATAGTGTTGATGGGGACGTTAAACCCCAATTCAAACAAAACAAAAACCATTGACCAGCTGAATAATTTAATTTTTGTCACACCCTTTTCCTACTATCAACCAATCAAATTACATGATATATTTATTTAAATTTAAAAACTCAATAACAAACAGTGTAGACCCTGATCAGATGGCTTCCGATCTGGAACTGCACTGTTTGCAAAGGTAGGGGTTGTTGTGTTTAGCAGGATAAGGGTTCTATAGAAGCCATCTGATCTAGATCTACACTGTTTGCAAAGGTAGGGTTGTTCTGAACAGCGGGATAAGGATAAAGGCATTTTCTGTTTGTTGTTAAGTCAACAGGAAACTGATGGTTTTTAAACCCAAGAGACACAAATATCTCAACAACTCACATTTTGCAAGATACCAATTTGTATTGTTTTTAAACTTATACAGTCTAACCTGTATTAAGCAAGCACCAATGGGATATTCAAAAAGTGCTTGCTTAAGACAGGTGTTTGCTTAACACAGGTGAATTTTAATGCTTGCTTAATAGAGGTGGCCACTAAGACAGGTTTGACTGTATATGTATTGTTTTTAAACTTGAATGTGGCTGGGATATTATGTTGTTCTATAATCCTAGAAACAAAATCTTGGAATTTTTTGTTTTCTTGTTTTGACAGAAATGAAAGGGCTATAGACAGTCAACAATTGGTATATTGACATTCTTTATAATGATAAAACTCTTTGCTGCCCCCACCCATTGGGGCTTGTAGAAATAGTTTTGGCTGCATGATGCTTCCAGGCAGAGCTGAAACTTACCACACATGAGTACTGGTAAACCACTTGGAAGGTCTAAGCCTGCCCAGGCGAAGTGTTGCGAGCCGGCCAGTCCCTACATATAAATGGTTTCATTGGGCGACAGGGATTGAGATGTCATTTCATCTCAATGTTGGGTAAAAGTCCCACAAAATTGGAAGCAATGTCTCCAAAATGACCTAAATAGTGTTGACAGGGAGGTTAAACCTCAAACAAACTGTAACGATTTACAATTTTAGTATATACTGTAATGTTCCAAAGTGTTGGGACAGCCAGGCATAAGCAAACAGTGGAGATCCAGATCTGAGCAGTCTGATCAGGGTCTTCACTGTTTGCCATTCTGTCTGCACTTTTTAGCTCACCTGTCACGTAGTGACAAGGTGAGCTTTTGTGATCACTTTACGTCCGTCGTCCGTCGTCAGTGCGTGCGTGTGTGCGTGCGTAAACTTTTTCTTCAAATGACATCTCCTCCTAAACCACTGATCGGATTTTGACCAAACTTCACAGCAATGATCCTTAGGTGGTCCCCTTTCAAAATTGTTCAAATGGTTCTGGTCCATTGCACATCTGGGTCACAGGAGCTAAAAATAGATTTTTTAAACGAAAACTTTAAAAATCTTCTTCTCTGAAACTGCAAGGCCCAGGTCTTTGATATTTGGTATGAAGCTTCATCTAGTGAACCTCTACCAAGATTGTTCAAATTATAGCCCTGGGGGCCAAAATGCCCCCGCCCCGGGGGCCTTTGGTTTTGCATAGGCTTTTATAGGGAAAATCATTAAAAAATCTTCTTCTCTGAAACCACAAGGCCCAGGTCTTTAATATTTGGTGTGAAGCTTTACCTGGTGGACCTCTACTAAGATTGTTCAAATTATAGCCTTGGGGCCAAAAATGCCCCCGCCCCAGAAGGCCTTTGGTTTTACATAGGCTTATACAGGGAAAATCTTTAAAAATCTTCTTCTCTGAAACCGAAAGGCCCAGATCTTTGATATTTGATGTGAAGCTTCATCTAGTGGACCTCTACCAAGATTGGTCAAATTATAGCCCTGGGGGCCAAAATGCCCCCGCCCCGGGGGCCTATGGTTTTACATAGTCTTATATAGGTAAAATCATTAAAAAATCTTCTTCTCTGAAACCGCAAGGCCCAGATCTTTGATATTTGGTGTGAAGCGTCATCTAGTGGACCTTTACCAAGATTGTTCAAATCATAGCCCTGGTGGCCAGAATGCCCCCGCCCCGGGGGCCTATGGTTTTACATAGGCTTATATAGGGAAAATCATTAAAAATCTTCTTCTCTGAAACAGCAAGGCCCAGATCTTTGATATTTGGTGTGAAGCTTCATCTAGTGGACCTCTACCAAGATTGTTCAAATTGTAGCCCTGGGGGCCAAAAATGCCCCCGCCCTGGGGGCCTTTGTTATTACATAGGCTTATACAGGGAAAAGCTTTAAAAATCTTCTTCTCTGAAACCGAAAGGCTCAGATCTTTGATATTTGGTGTGAAGCTTCATCTAGTGGACCACTACCAAGATTGTTCAAATTATAGCCCTGGGGGCCAAAATGCCCCCGCCACGGGGGCCTATGGTTTTACATAGGCTTATATAGGAAAATTCATTAAAAAATCTTCTTCTCTGAAACAACAAGGCCCAGGTCTTAAATATTTGGTGTGAAGCTTCACCTGGTGGACCTTAACTAAGATTGTTCAAATTATAGCCTTGGGGCCAAAAATGTCCCCGCCCCAGGGGCCTATGGTTGTTCATAGGCTTATACAGGGAAAATCTTAAAAAATCTTCTTCTCTGAAACCACAAGGCCCAGATCTTTGACATTTGGTGTGAAGCTACATCTAGTGGACCTCTTTCAAGATCGTGCAAATTATAGCCCTGGGGCCGAAAATGGTCCCACCCTTGCACCCTTTGGTTTTTCATAGCCTTATATAGTGAAACCTTTAAAAATCTTCTTCTCTGAAACCACAAGGCCCAGGTCTTTGATATTTGGTATGAAGCTTCACCTAGTGGACCTCTACCAAGATTGTTCAAATTATAGCCCTGGGGCCAAAAATGCCCCCGCCCAGGGGGCCTTTGGTTTTACATTAGCTTATGTAGGGGAAATCTTTAAAACTTTTCTTCTCTGAAACCGCAAGGCCCAGGTCATTGATATTTGGTGTGAAACTTAATCTAATAGACCTCTACCAAGATTGTTAAAATTATAGCCCTGGGGCCAAAAATGCCCCCCACCCCTGGGGCCTTTGGTTTTACGTATGGTTATACATGGAAAATCTTTAAAAATCTTCTTCTCTGAATCCGTAAGGCCCAGATCTTTAGCATTTGGTGTGAAGCTTCATCTTGGCAACCTCTTTCAAGATTGTTCAAATTATATCCCTGGGGCCAAAAATGCCCCCACTCTGGGACCCTTTGTTTTTCATAGGCTTATATAGGGAAAACCTTTAAAAAATTTCTTGTCTGAAACCAGAAGGCCCAGGTCTTTGATATTTGGATTGAAGCTTCATTTAGTGGACCATTACCAAGTTTGTTCAAATTATAGCCCTTGGGCCTAGAATGTACTGGAGACACTAATTCTCAGGTGAGCGATTCAGGGCCCTCAGGGCCCTCTTGTTAGACTTCTTGCTGGATCATGAAACAAATTTGTTAAAATTTTAGGAGAATTACAGCAAGAATTCAAATATGTCCGAATTTTTAGGATTTTTACAGTACATAAAAATTTTGGGTTACGAAATGTTTGAGAATATAGTATTCAGTGCTCCAGGAAACAAATGGTGCGATATAGGAGTCCAATTTTCTGTCTGTTCATCTGTCCATCCATCTGTTTGTCAAGTAATCTACATTTAAGACCACCCAAGCCATCAACATTTGCGACCACTCTATAGCATTCACCCTAATGGTCAAGTTCATTTCTGAAGAACTATAAGAGTTTCATTGTTAATGATAGTTATTATGTCCCCCCACCCGAAAGGGAGGGGGATATATTGGTTTTGGTGCGGATCCTGTCGGCGTCGGCGTAGGCGTTGCCTCTTATCTGCACTCTATCTCCTGAATGGATGGATGGATTTTGATTAAACTTACACAGATACACCATTGGGAGGGGGAAAAGTACTGATTAGATTTTGGTGACCTTGGTCTAATTTTCAAGGTCACAGTGCTCAAAACATTGTCGAATTTTAGGCCAAAAAAGCTTGTCTGCACTCTATCTCCTGAACCAATGGATGGATTTTGTTCAAACTTGGTACATAGTATAAGTGGGATGGTCTCAAGAACTGATTAGATTTTGGTGACCTTGACCTAATTTTCAAGGTCACCACGGGACTAAGACTGTAAAAAATAAGCTTGTCTGCACTCTATCTCCTGAACCAATAGATGGATTTGGTTCAAACTTGGTACATAAAGTAAGTGGGATAGTCTCTAGAACTGATTAGATTTTGGTGACCTTGACCTAATTTTCAAGGTCACCACGGGACTTAGACTGTTAAAAATAAACTTGTCTGCGCTCTATCTCCTGACCCGATGGATGGATTTGGTTCAAACTTGGTACATAAGGTAAGTGGGACAGTCTCTAGAATTGGTGAGATTTTGGTGACCTTGACCTAATTTTCAAGGTCACCACGGGACTTAGATTGTTAAAAATAAGCTTGCCTGCACTCTATCTCCTGAACCAATGGATGGATTTGGTTCAGACTTGGTACATAAGATCAATGGGATGGTCTCAAGGACTGATTAGATTTTGGTGACCTTGATCCAATTTTCAAGGTCACCACAGGTCTTAGGCTGTTAAAAATAAGCTTGCCTGTGCTCTTTCTCCTGAACCAATGGGTGGATTTGGTTTAAACTTGGTACATAAGATAAGTGGGGTAGTCTCTAGAACTGATTAGATTTTGGTGACCTTGACCTAATTTTCAAGGTGACCAAGGGACTTAGACTGTTAAAAATAAGCTTGTCTGCACTTTATCTCCTGAACCATTGGATGGATTTGGTTCAGACTTGGTACATAAGATAAATGGGATGGTTTCAAGAACTAATTAGATTTTGGTGACCTTGATTTAATTTTCAAGGTCACCACAGGTCTTAGCACTGTTAAGAATAAGCTTGTATGCACTGTATCTCCTGAACCAGTAGATGGATTTGGTTCAAACTTAGTACATAATACAAGTGGGATTGTCTCTAAAATTGATTAGATTTTGATGACCTTGACCTAATTATCAAGGTCACCATGGGACTAGACTGTTGAAAATAAGCTTATCTGCACTGTTTCTCCTGAACCAATGGATGGATTTGGTTCAAACATGGTATAAAATATAAGTGGGAATGGCTTAAGAACTGATTATATTTTGGTGACCTTGACCCAATTTTCAAGGTCACCACAGGACTTAGACGTTAAAAAATAAGCTTACAGCACTCAGTCTCCTGAATGAGTTGATGAATAGAATTTTTGTAAGAAGACCATATACAAAAGAAACCACTCAGTTTCCTGAATGAGTGGATATATAGAATTTTTGTAAGAAGACCATATACAAAAGAAATGTCAAGATGCTCTGGACTTCAAACTGGTGGGGGGACATACGTTTTCCTCTGAAAACACTGTTCTAGTTACAAGCTTGTATCCAGGGATGGCAACTTTAATACACGTACAAGCATCCACATTTGACATTAACCCACATTTCATGGTACACTGACTTTGTGAACTTTTGCATCATCCCTAGTGTTAGATAAAGATAAAGAAGCTTTATTTAACGTGGCATATCCGAAACAAGTAACATAAGCTCTGTAGAGCTTTTATTGCGACAAACAAAGTATCCTTTAACAAATACTTACCTGCCTTCATTTATCTTCCTAGGACTACCCCTGATAATGTGAGCGTCAGCCAAGGGAGTGCTTAGTACCGTTTTTAACGCCTTTGGTATGGCAGGGCTGGGAATCAAACCCGCGACGTCCCATTCCCAAAGCCGACGCTCTACCACTGAGCTATTAGAGTTAAAGAGTTTATTTCTCGAGAAACTTCATTAATGATACTTGGTACAAGCTTGCATCTAGGAATGGCAACTTTTATGCCAGCATCCATGTTTGACCTTGACTTTGATTTCATGGTTCGGTGACTTTGCGCCCCCACAGGCATCACATAGCTTTTGATGGAATTCTTGTTTTAACAAGGGACACAATGTTTTACTTCCTGTTTGCTCTTCTATCAATTCTGTAAAAGGGGTCTACTCTTAAAGGAATTAATTTTTTCCAGGAGTGCAAACTCTTTCCTTTAAGAGTAGACCCCTGCTGATGTTGGAGACAAAAAATATTTTTGAAATGGTCGACTCCCCAGAAGGCGTATCCAATTCCTTGTAACCAACAATGTACACCACAACCTCATTATAGCGTGGTTTGGATATGAAACGGTTTCAAGACGGTTCCCAAAAATGTATAGCTTATATTGAAAAATTACCATAAATGGTCATTTTTCTGTATAATCTATACATTTTTGTTTGGAGATAACATAGTTGTTTAGGTAAAATGGTTTCTACTTTGGAACCCATTAATAGTGTTATAAAGAGGCTGTGGTCTAATCTGATAGAGGTGAGATGTAGACCTTGTTGGTTTTGTATAAATTTCTGACATCATATTACAAATATGTTACTGTTTTCACTTTTGCTTCAGTTGATCATGTATATTACAGTTATTTGGGCCGCGTCAAGCGATTTTGGTACTTATCGCCTATGCGAGCAGCGAAGGTTCAGGCGAGCCTGCGCATCCGCGCAGTCTCGCCAGAACCTTCGCTGCTCGTTCATACAAGCATTGAATCAAGAGGAACCTTCAGACAGAAAGCCATATCCCTGGCCCCTCTGAATGGCTGAGCATGCGCAGTTAAAGTTTGTCATTACGGAATGCTCGAAGACCCAAATTCGCTTGGCGGGGCTCATTTAATACCAAATACTTATAGTTGAGTATTTTAAGGAATTATTTTAACTTGAAATTTCTTCTTAATGCCAGAAAATGTATCACAGTTATCCCTTCTCTTGCTGAATATTCATTTTAGCCACACCCATTTCTGACTCTGAACCAATCAGATTACTTGATTTAATTTATTTTTACAAATCCATAAACTGGATGTCAAACAGTGTAGATCCTGATCAGATGGCTTCTTCAGAAGCCAATCTGGATCTACACTGTTTACAAAGATAGGGGTTGTCGTGAACAGCAAGATAAGGGTTATTACTGGTTCATGACTAAAGTATCACTATATGTATTGTATGATTAAGTAACTGTATTGTAGCAGCCACACATTACATGTATTTCCTTAACTCATTTTGTATCAGAAACCAAAAACGGGTACACTGGCAAACAGTGCAGTCCCAGATCAGATGCCGCAGAATGCAGCATTTGATCTGAGCCTACACTGTTTGCAAAACATAAAGCCATTTTCCAAATTAATTTTGAAGGAAACACAACCTGACACCCCTAAATTTCGAAATGGACTCCTTTTATATATAAGGAGGAAGATTCCATTTGGTACAAAAAGGGTTAAAACTGGCCTCTAATGAGGAAAGAAGGCAAATAGTTCTTGTCATCTTGCTGTATGGTATATACAGTCGAACTTCGATGGCTCGAACTCGCCGGGACCGCCGTAAAAAGTTCGAGCCATCGGTAGTTCGAGCCATTGGAGTCCAACTCGGCAAGATGCATCTTTGTGTACTATGATTTATTATCATAGCTGCGGCGATTTTGGTGGCTTCCGGTACATTTATCGGTCATAATTTAAGCCACGTAGTATACCTTTTGCACTTTCACGTAGGTTACTGTTCTTATGATACTGCGTGACTTGACCGATAAAACTGGATTTTTTAAAAAGGTAATTAGTGCGAGCCATCGGTGGGATTTTTCATAGAAAATGCACTCTAGGGACCAGGCTTAGAGTTCGAGGGTTCGAGCCATCGTGGTTCGAGCCAAGGGTGGTATGTTTAGTTAAAATGAATATGGATTTTGCTGGGACTGAAAAGTCAGTTCGACCCAAACGTGGTGTTCGAGCCTACCGAGTTCGACCCATCGAAGTTCGACTGTAAATATATCTAAATGTGAATGGTTTGGGATCACATGACCCCAAAAGAAGGGCTGCTGTTTCTTTAAGGTTTATACTCATTATGAAAACACGCCTATTAAAATACATTGTAAATTTTAACACTGAAAAAAAAAAAACAAAAAAAAACACGAAAATTTTAAGATGCAAAATGGTGACTGCTCAAAATATAGATTGTGGGTACACATTTGAACCGCCTCTCAGCGGTAGTTCTAAAGAGAACCCACAATCTATATTTTAGAGCAGAAATAAGGAAAATAAGGTTTACCCCTGTAAACCCCAGTTTTACTTTATAAAACTGGGGTTCAAGGGGGTCATGTGCTATTCATGACAACCTTTACCTTTGCCAACAGTTTCAGCCTTGATAGCACAGTGGTTAGCACGTTTGACTCATGATCGAGAGGTTGTGCGTTCGAATCCGGCCACCGGTATCAAGGTGTGTCCTTGGGCAAGACACGTAATGACACTGCCCCACTCCTCCCAGGTGTAAACGGGTGGCAGTGGTCTAAAAGCCACTGCCTCTCTCTCTCGCGCACGTGAAAACACCCGGAATGAGTGTTCGAGAGCGATTCAATAAGCTTGAAGCTTTCATCGCAATCAAACTAAAATAAATTAGTATAAACTAACAGTGTAGATCCGGATCAGATGACTTCTGAAGAAGCCATCTGATCAAGATCTACACAGTCATACAGTTTGTGCAAATTTGAATGAATAAATTACATAAAGTAAATTTGATTGGTTGAAATGTAAATGGGTGTGGCAAAATTAATTTATGCAGCAGGATAAGGGTTAAAGTTGAAGTCATTAACACCATCTCACTGTGAAATGATACTATTAGATTAGGTAGTAACTTGTATTGTGTAATTTTATTCTTCCTTTTAATATGTGAACATCCATGTACATGTTCTCAAATTTAAATATTAAGGATATTATTTTCATTATTTAGTAGATCAGTTTGAAACAACATCTGATTAGCGGGAAAGTGATGTCAGAACTACATTAAAAGTCTTACATATAGACCACCATTGGAACTGTTCAAAAGTGGTCTTTAAGACCACTTTTGAACAGTTCAAAGGTGGTGTCTCACTGGATAACACTTGTGTAGGAAACACACAGGAAGAATAATGAAACCTTCTAAAAAATGTATTTAGCCGCATTTTTGGTCTTAATCTTAGCTGGTCTTAATAGCAGAACATCACTGTATTCAAATACTGGTTCCCTAGTTTTGTGCCAAACATTAATGATGTTGCTTTCCATATTAAACAGATCAGTTTGAGGCAATGTCAGATGAGCTCGAGAGACGGAGAGAGGAATGTCTACAGTTACGAGCCCTTCTTGCCGAGAAGAGTATATCAACACATTCCATTGCTAAACAGTCATATGGAGGAGAAGATGACCTGGTTAATGAGGATAATGAGTTAACTATGGCCTACAAGTCACAGAGGGACATTATAAGGTAAGATTTAATTGGATAATGAGCTAGTCACAGACTTGATAATGTAAGATTCGATTGGTTAGTGAACTAACAATGGCCTTTAGTGTCTCTGATGGGAGCTGTGGGTTAATTGTATCAATTCCTGATCATTGCCTTCTCTTCTATTCTACATGTTGCAGAGAGACATTATAAGGTAAGATTGGATTAGATAAATAGCTAAACAGACCTTAAAGTCAGAGAGACATTGTAAGGTAAGATTTGATTGGATAATGAGCTTAAGATAATGAGCTTAATTATAGCCTACAGGTCACAGAGATCTTATATTATAATATTTGATTGACTAGTGAGCTTATTATGGTCGACAAGTCCAGATGGGCATTATAAGGTAAGATTTGATTGGATAATGAGCTAAGTCACAGAGAGACATTAAAATGTACAGTTTGATTGGATAAGCTTATCATTTAATAATTTAAAATTCAAAGATCATGTGTACATGTATGTCTGTGAATTAATTGATAACAGCCTGCAAGCTCCAGCAAGTTTGTCAATGAATTAGATGACAATAGCCTACAAGCTCCAGAAAGTATGTCAATGAATTAGATGATAATAGTCTACAAGCTCCAGCAAGTATGTCAGTGAATTAGGTGACAGTCATCTAAAAGTTTTAGCAAGTATGTCAATGAATTAGATGACAATAGTCTACAAGTTTCAGCAAATATGTCAATGAATTAGATGACAATAGTCTACAAGTTTCAGTAAGTATGTCAATGAACTAGATGACAATAGTCTACAAGCTCCAGCAAGTATGTCAATGAATTAGGTGACAGTAATCTACAAGTTCCAGCAAGTATGTCAATGAATTAGATAACAATAGTCTACAAGCTCCAGCAAGTATGTCAATGAATAAGATGACGATAGCCTACAAGTTTCAGCAAGTATGTCAATGAACTAGATGACAATAGTCTACAAGCTCCAGCAAGTATGCCAATGAATAAGATGACAATAGTCTACAAGCTCCAGCAAGTATGCCAATGAATTAGATGACAATAGTCTACAAGTTCCAGCAAGTATGTCAATGAATTAGGTGACAATAGCCTATAAGTTTCAGCAAGCATGTCAATGAATTAGATGACAATAGTCTACAAGTTTCAGCAAGTATGTCAGTGAATTAGGTGACAATAGTCTACAGGTTTCAGCAAGTATGTCAATGAATTAGATTACAATAGTCTACAAGTTCCAGCAAGTATGTCAATGAATTAGGTGACAATAGCCTACAAGTTCCAGCAAGTATGTCAATGAATTAGGTGGCAATAGTCTACAAGCTCCAGCAAGTATGTCAATGAATTAGGTGACAATAGTCTACAAGTTTCAGCAAATATGTCAATGAATTAGATGACAATAGTCTACAAGTTCCAGCAAGTTTGTCAATGAATTAGGTGACAATAGTCTACAAGCTCCAGCAAGTATGTCAGTGAATTAGGTGACAGTAATCTACAAGCTCCAGCAAGTATGTCAATGAATTAGATAACAATAGTCTACAAGCTCCAGCAAGTATGTCAATGAATAAGATGACAATATCCTACAAGTTTCAGCAAGTATTTCAATGAACTAGATGACAATAGTCTACAAGCTCCAGCAAGTATGCCAATGAATTAGATGACAATAGTCTACAAGCTCCAGCAAGTATGTCAATGAATTAGGTGACAATAGCCTACAAGTTTCAGCAAGTATGTCAATGAATTACATGACAATAGTCTAGTGAGTGAGTTTTAGTTTTACGTCCCACCAACAGCTAAGGTCATACGGAGACTGGACCTCGGTTTAAAGACTCATCCGAAAGTCTATGACAATAGTCTACAAGCTCCAGCAAGTATGTCAATGAATTAGGTGACAGTAGCCTACAAGTTTCAGCAAGTATGTCAGTGAATTAGGTGACAATAGTCTACAAGCTCCAGAAAGTATGTCAATGAATTAGGTGACAATAATCTACAAGCTCCAGCAAGTATGTCAATGAATTAGGTGACAATAGCCTACAAGTTTCAGCCAGTATGTCAATGAATTAGGTGACAATAGCCTGCAAGTTTCTGCAAGTATGTCAATGAATTAGGTTGCAATAGCCTACAAGTTTCAGCAAGGATGTCAATGAATTAAGTGACAATAGCCGACAAGTTTCAGCAAGTATGTCAATGTATTAGGTGACAATAGTCTACAAGTTTCAGCAAGGATGTCAATGAATTAGATGAAAATAGCCTACAAGTTTCAGCAAGGATGTCAATGAATTAGTCGACAATAGTCTACAAGTTTCAGCAAGGATGTCAATGAATTAGGTGACAATAGTCTACAAGTTTCAGCAAGGATGTCAATGGCAAGACAGGCCCTGATAGCTCAGTGGTAGAGCGTCCGCTTCGGGAATGGGAGGTCGCGGGTTTGATCCCCAGGCACGCCATACTAAAGGCGTGAAAAATGGTACTAGGCACTCCATTGGCGGACGCTCGCATTATCAGGGGTAGTCCTAGGAAAATAAATGATGGCAGGTAAGTATTTGTTTCAGGATACTTTGTTTGTCACAATAAAAGCTCTACAGAGCTTATGTTATTTGTTTTGGATATGTGACGTTAAATAAAGCTTCTTTGTCTTTATCTTTAATGAATTAATTGACAACAGCCTGCAAGCTTCAGCAAGTATGTCAATGAATTAGGTGACAATAGCCTACAAGTTTCAGCAAGTATGTCAGTGAATTAGGTGACAATAGTCTACAGGTTTCAGCAAGTATGTCAGTGAATTAGGTGACAATAGTCTACAAACTCCAGCAAGTATGTCAATGAATTAGATTACAATAGTCTACAAGCTCCAGCAAGTATATCAATGAATTAGATGATAATAGCCTACAAGATTCAGCAAGTATGTCAGTGAATTAGGTGACAAAAGCCTACAAGTTTCAGCAAATATGTCAATGAATTAGGTGACAATAACCTACAAGCTTCTGCAAGTATGTCAATGAATGAGGTGACAGTAGCCTACAAGTTTCAGCAAGGATGTCAACCAATTAAGTAACATTGACCTACAAGTTTCAGCAAGTATGCCAGTTAATTAGGTGACAATAGCCTGCAAGTGTCAGCTAATATGAAACAATTTAGGTGACAATAGCCTACAAATCTAAAAATAGAAAGATGCTGGCATGTGCAACTCTTCACAGAAATATGTCATAAAGCAAAATAGCCATATATGTGAAATATGTTTACATTCAATTGCAGTGTCTTTTTGAGTTGTGGAATGATGTTCTACCTTGTAATTTGAACTTTTATCACTGTCTAACATTAATTTCTCTGATAAAGTCAGAGAGATGCATTATGTTTTGAAGTTAAAGTGTTATTAATCAGAAACTATTTTCCTCAGTGGATGTTTGTTTAGTACACCAGAGCATCCAAACTTAAGTGCTTAACCCTTGTCCTGCTAATCCTGGATATGTCTTATCTTTGAAACAATGTAGATCCAGATCAAATGGCTTCTGACGAAGCCATCTGATCAGGATCTACATTGTTTGCCATTCAGATTGTGAATTTGTGGCAATAATTTGCATCAAGTAATCTGATTGGTTGATAATTGGTAGTGGGTGTGGCATATGAATATTCAGCAGGACAAGGGTTAAACATGGGGGTCCAGTGCATAGGCAAACACTAGTTCTTTATTACTCTTTATGCAGTTAACGGAGTGAACTACATTTTTGCTAGACTCCAGAAAATAGTTGTACTTAGGGGATAACTGTATTCAAAATTGTAATTTGGGGAGGTAAATCGGAGGTTTTACGGTCGGAAATTTTGTTTTACGGCGACGCGTCAGCGGAGCCGTGTGACGCGTCGCCGTAAAACGTAATTTGCGACCGTAAAACCGACGATTTACCTCCCCAAATCACAATTTTCAATACAGTTATCCCCATTCTAATGCACTTATTCGATTGTTAAGTTAAAAATTGTACTATTTTGCACAAGCCGGCAAGCGCGGTGAGCTGCGTAAAACCAAATGCCAGCCAATGAAAAGCGACGTTACGTGATGACGTCGGGTTTCCGACAGTATGTCGCAGAATATACTGTCGCAAATTTTTGACGTTATCCAATCAGACGTCGCGTTATATACGCATGTGCATTAGAATGTTGTTTTATACCAAGTTAGGTTTACAGGTGTACATCATTTCTTTGTTTCTCTTCAAATTAAAGATTGTATGTACTTGTTTTCATCAGCCATAGTACAGCAATCTTTCTATCATAAGTCACCCTTGGGACTGTTCTTTAAACAAGTTCCTAAGGTGGTCCTTTACTAGAGGACACTGGGTGTGGAAAATGTTAAGAAAGAATAGCTGAAACCTTATAAATATGCTTTTTGTCGCGCCTGCTATTAGCATGGCGGGATATAGGCGCCCGGTTTTCCATCCGTTTGTCCATTCGTCCGTTCGTCCGTTCATTCGTCCGTCCGTCCGTCCGTTTGTCAAGGTGTCAACATTTGCGACCACCCTAGCGTTCACCCTGAGGTTCAAGTTTATTTCTCAAGAACTATAAGAGCTTCATTAATGATACTTGGTACAAACTTGTATCTGGGGATGACAACTTACATGCAAGCATCCATATTTGACCTTGGCCTACATTTCATGGTTCACTGACTTTGCAAAATATTGCGACCACCCTAGCATTCACCCTGAGGTTCAAGTTTATTTCTCAAGAACTGTAAGAGCTTCATTAATGATACTTGGTACAAACTTGTATCTGGGTATCGTTACTTAAATGCAAGCATCCATATTTGACCTTGACCTATATTTCATGGTTCACCGACTTTGTAAAATATTGCGACCACCCTAGCGTTCACCCTGAGGTTCAAGTTTATTTCTCAAGAACTATAAGAGCTACATTAATGATACTTGGTACAAGCTTTCATTTAAGAATGGAAACTTTTGTGCAAGCATCTATGTTTGACCTTGACCTACATATCATGGTTGGGTGACTTTGCGCCCCCACAGGCGCGACATAGCCTTCGGCGGAATTCTTGTAAAAGCAGAAATAGTCCTAATTTTAGTTGGTCTTAATAGTAGGATATTGAAAATCTGTGATATTTTCTCTTATTTATATTTCTAACATAGGTTGTGGGTGCTCATTAGTACCCACAACTATGTCTTGGAGCAGAAATAAGAAAAGTAATATACTTTTTTGTATAACACGGCTGGTAAACTCGTAAGGGGTAACCGTCGGTTATGCACTCAAAATCCGTACGGGAACTTCTGGTTATGCCTCCAGAGACCACAAATATGTCAACAAACATGTGAGTGTTCCCGATATATGATTTTTAGTCATTTTTGTAAACATGTTTTGAGAAATCGGGCAATGCTATTCTCAACAACTTTCATTTCTGCATCAGAAAAGATGGGTGTGGACATGAAAAGGGAAGCGGTCGATTTTTAATTTAATTTCTCCCCGAGGAAGGTAGTCAGATATTTCTGTTTTGACCTGTTTACTAGTGCCGATTGAAGGCATTTTCAGCTACCCGGACGATGCGAAACTAATCCAACATGCCAAATAACACATAATTCAAACCACTTTCATGTTGAAATACATAATTTGCGAAATTTCCGCAGAATTTTTACCAGGAGCTTTAATATTTGTGTCGACTATGACTTACGAGTCCCATTACCCCTTACGGGAGCATTACCCCTTACTGTGTCAGTCCCAATACTAGCATGTAGGTTCCTTTTTAGTTATTACTGATGATGTACAACCTAATCGGAGCAGCTTTGTTGATGTTGCACTGATGAGTTAGGACGTTTAAGGAGCATTTCCACTCGCAGCAGTTTTCCTGCATGGGCAGGCTTAGACCTAAACAGTTTACCAGTACTCAAGTTCGCTCGGTTTCAGCCCTGCACAGAAGCATTCCAAGATGGGCAGGGGCGTATAGTAAAATGCATATCTAATATGAAATTTATTCTACTGTACGAGCATATCAGATAAATGCCTTGAAAATATAGCAGTATCAGGTTTTCAGCAATTCGTTGAGTACATGAATTTGGATTCGTACGAGCAATTCATTCGAGGGCACGAATTTCGATTTTAGGTATCGTTCTGAATAAAGTTAACAGTATTATCAGTCGTACTGAGCAACTGCAGTGTCTTCAGGGTCTTGATGAACCGTTTGTGTGAATTATTGAATGAAGAAACGCATTTCAATCAGACAACCATTACTTGGCTTTTTTTCTGTCCCCGTAAGGGTTAATGCTCCCGTAAGGGGTAATGGGTCTCGTAAGTCATAATCGACACAAATATTAACGCCCCTGGAACAAATTCTGCAGAAATTTTGCAACTTATGTATTTCAACACAAAAGTGGTTTGAATTAAATGTTATTTGGCATGTTGGATTAGTTTCGCATCGTCCGGGTAGCTGAAAATGCCATCATTCGACACTAGAAAAGAGGTCAAAACAGAAATATCTGACTACCTTCCTCAGGGAGAAATTCAATTAAAAATCGCCCGCTTGCCTTTTCATGTCCACACCCATTTTTTCTGATGCAGAAATGAAAGTTGTTGAGAATAGCATTGCCCGATTTCTCAAAATATGTTTGCAAAAATGACTAAAAATCATATATCGGGAACACTCACCTGTTTGTTGACATATTTGTGGTCTCGGAAGGCATAACCAGAAGTTCCTGTAAGGATTTTGAGTGCATAACCGACGGTTACCCCTTACGAGTTTCCCAGCCGTGTATAAATAAAATTTAAATGACATAAAATATCATACTTTTAAAACTTTTATGCTTTTATACTATTTTGTAAAAATAATATACTTTTGTTGTAAAGACGAAAAGTCACTTCCATTGCTGAGGGGTAGTAAAGATGAAAAGTCGCTTCCATTGCTGAGTGAATTAATCATAATCCCGGAAAAAACAAAACAAAGTAGTAAAAATAATATAACCTACCCACAAGAAGCCATCTGATCAGGATCTTCACTGTTTGGCATTAAGTTTATGAATTTGTAGCAATAAAATACATCAAGTAATTTGATTGGTTGATAGACATAAATGTGTGTGGCGTAAATGAATATTCAGCAAGATAAGGGTTAAAATGGGTGAATTAGATATGAACCATGTCAAGGGACAGATGGGTTCAGGGTCGTTCAACAAGTCAAGACACAGATCAATCTTTGGACCTGTCAAGTATAGCTGACATGATTTTGACATAATTTGATTACCACAAAAAGGCTATAGTACGGTAATAATGATAAGGTTGGAAAATATTAGGTGCAAGGAGAACTGAATAAACATTTATAGCTTTTGTTCTAGTCCTGACCGTCAAGAAAATGCAAAAACTACTCTTTTTTTTTCAGCAAAAATATCACTTTTATTTTAGTATTAGATATTTTAATGATTAGAACAGTTAACGCCGGCCTCAGTAGCTCAGTTGGATGCGTGTCTGACTGGTGATCAGGTGGACGTGGGTTCAATACCTGCCGGAGTTGGCAGCATTCTTTTGTGGAGATTGATCATGAAATCTTTTCTACGGTTATTCTCTCCCTTCTGCTGAGTCAAGAAGGGCAGTTGTCAGTTTCTGGCGAAAGAATATGCACTGTACTGGTTAACCGCTTACGTATATAAAGCCTGCCCAGGAAAGTGTGGATAGGTAATCTGACTGGCTCAAAATGACCTAAAATAGTGTTGACTGGGCCTTAAAACTGCAAAACAAACAAAAACCAAACAAATATGTATAGATTATATAGAAAAATGACCATTTTTATGGTCATTTTTCTATATAAGCCAATCAGTTTTGGGATCCATCTTGAAACCGTGTTATATTCAAAACAGTGTTATAAGGAATAGTGTTATAATGAGGTTGTGGTATAAAATTCATATTGCTTCAGTTTTTTCCTCTCTCTTCCCTGTCCCTCACTTTCATCTCCTATACGATTTCTTCTCTCCCTTTCTCTGAGAGACGACACAAAATGACCCACAAGGGTTGATGTGCCGTTTAAACTCTATACAATCAATCAAACATATTGCCTCAAGCTCTGTGTCTCACCTGCATAAAGGATTAATATCTGGTGCTAATAATGTTATTGTTGGATAATTGATACACATTGTTCAAGGTTTGTAAACTTGTCCCTTCATATTTAAACATCTGTTACAACCAGTGTCTTAGATAAACAAAGAACATCTCAGATTACCGACACAAAAAAACCCTGCCTCTGTCTTTGCATGCAGTGTAGATCCAGATCGGATGGCTTCTGAAGAAGCGATTTTGATCAGGATCTACACTGTCATTCAGTTTTCGAAATCAAATGAATAGTATATTTTGTAATTTGATTAAATGGGTTTGGTACCTTAGCTTTACAAACAGTGTAGATCCAGATCAGATGGCTTCTGAAGAAGCCATCTGATCAGGATCTACACTGTTAGTCATGCAGTTTGTGGATTGAACGAGAACGTTGTACACATGTATCAAGTAATTTGATTGGTTGATAGTCAGAAATTGATGTGGCGGAATAGGTTATTCAGCAGTACGAGGGTTGATATTTTATTGCCCTTTCTGTCCTAATATTAACTTTCAGTTTTTACCTGTATTGAGTGCTTTTTGCCTTACAGTCTTAAGACTGGATCAGTCCATTCTAGGTGTGCTGAGTTGTCATATCAAAATGGTTGTGGCTGAATTAATTTATTCAGCAGGATGAGGGTTAATATTTTATTGCTCTTTCTCTCCTAATATTAACTTAAACAGTTTTTACCTGTATTGGGTGTTTTTACCTGTCTAAAGATTGGATCAGTCCATGCTAGCTGTGCTGCGTTGTCATATCGAAATTGTTATGTCTGAATTAATTTATTCAGCAGGATGAGGGTTGATATTTTATTGCCCTTTCTCTTCTAGTTTTAACTTAACTCTTATCCTGCTGTTCACGACAACCCTTTTCCTTGCAAACAGTGCAGATCCAGATCAGATGGCTTCTGAAGAAGCCATCTGATCAGGATCTACACTGTTTGGCATTCAGTTTATGAATTTGTAGCAGTACATTACATCAAGTAATTTAATTGGTGGATAGACAGAAATGGGTGTGACTAAACTGAATATTCAGTTTTTACCTGTATTTGGTGTTTTTACCTGTCTAAAGATTGGATCAATCCATTCTAGGTGTGCTGAGTTGTTACAACTGTCTCAGCCACTCTACTATACCTGTATACAGGTAGATAATAGACTGATCTGTCAACTACCTGTCAACCCTGGTAAATGGATCAGTCCATTATTATACCCTGTCTCATCAATGGAATGTCAAGGATATTTCTTCTTTAATGGAGAAAATGATTGTGTTTTATAGACTGCAGTATTTTATATTGTCAGCGATGTGTTTAATAGTTTTGGAATAAGTGAAGTGATATGAACTTTTAATTCCGGTTTTATTCGCTTGGATTGTTAAGTTTTAATCTGGATGTTTTTATGGGATTACGGATTTTAAAAAGTGAAAATAGTTTACCTAAGAATGTAAAAATACGATTGTGATATTTGTCTCCTGATGGAATATCGTCTTAACAATTTTAAAATGTGGGCGGAAGTAATTAGTGAGGGAGTTTAAAGGAAAATAGTGAGGGAGTTTAGATATTAATGTCACACACATATGAGATAATAGTGAAGTGGTTTAGATAACATCATACACACATGTGAGTGAGTGAGTGTTTGAGTTTTACATCCCGCCAACAGCTAAGGTCATACGGAGACAACAGCCCAACCTCGTTTTAAAGACTCATCCAAAAGTCTGGAGAAGCCCAGGATCGATCCTGCGACCCATTGTTTGCAAGGCGAGTAGCGTAACCACTACACCAAGGAGGCTTCTAGGCACACACATGTGAGATAAAAGGGAGTTTAGATAATGTCACACATGCGTGAGATCTTTTTTTCTGAATCAGATGATATTTTTTTTTTTTGAGTGGGGGGGGGGGGCTTTACTGCCCTTTCAAGATTAATTCACTTATTTTGAGACAGTCGTTAATCAGAGGTGGGCAAAAACCTTGTGATAATTTTGCTTCAAATATAGATTGTGGGTGCTCGTTAGAACCGCCTAATCTCGGACCAGTTGTTGAAAGCTCGTAAATGGTCAAATTGTTAACTGTACCAGTTAAGTCCAATTCCTTAATAAATTTTATTTTTTCTGAAAAAATGAGAAGCTACTCCCATTTTTTTTCAGCAAAAATATTAGCATATTTGCCAAATTAAATGAATAAAAATTTAACAATATGTTAACTAACAACAGCGTTAGTTTTGGACAATTCACCTTTTTTGCATTATCTGCTGGTTCCTAGTCTGAAGGATATCAGTGTTGGAAAAACAGGTAACCAGACCCCCCTGACCTTTCAAGGTCAGGGGGGTCTGGTTACCTGTTTTTCCAATACTGACAATGTGCAAGCTGGGAGCCAACAAATAATGCAAATATGGTGAATTGGACCCAGTTGTTCAAAGCTTAACGATGTTGGTAGTTAACGTAATGTTAAAATTTTGATCACTAAATATGGTATATACATTAATATTTTTGGTGAGAAAAAATGTGGGTGGCTTTTGCAAATGCAAAACACTACTCAATTTTTTTTCAGCAAAAAAGAAAAAAAAAAAAACAGTATTAGATATTGTATTTGCTAGAACACTTAACATTTTGGGCCACTAACGAGCTCGTTAGGCTAACAATTATCTGCTGGTTCCTAGGCTGAAGGTTATCAGTGTTGGAAAAACAGGTAACCAGACCTCCCTGACCTTTCGAGGTCAGGGGGGTTTGGTTACCTGTTTTTCCAATATTGACAATGTGCAAGCTGGGAGCCAGCAAATAATGCAAATATGGTGAATAGTTTGAAGAACTGGATCCAGGTCATCAGTGAAATCTTTTTTGGGCAGCCCTTAATTAAGCCCAGTTTCCTCCAGTTGGTTTTACTACAGGAAAATCATGTTGCCCCAGGCAGAGAACTTTTAACCCTAAAGATGCCAAGAAAAACTGAATCAGAAAATGTCGTCTGCTTCATGTCGTCTGCTGAATCCTCTTGTGATCTTTTTAAACTTATTTTTGCATACAAGCAAACAGTGTGGACCCAGATCAGACTGCTCCTAGAGGAGCAGTCTGATCTGGGTCCAATGACTTTTAAAGTAACCAGCAGACGACAAAGCAGACGACAATTCTTGTGCATGGCCAAGCGCTTTTAAAGTGTATTTTAAATCCTATCCATATAAAAAGTTTACCTTAATGTTTGTATTATGGGGTGATTACACGTTTATTTATGCTAGAAATTAGTATCTGTTCAACACCTTAGCCCAGGGCCAGAGATTACCTACGTTTGAGTTAACAGCCATGAAATTGTTGTTATAGCTGGTCACCTCGCTCTGGAGATGTACATGTAGAACTGGTTTAGCTTTCTTCCTTTCTTTCAAAATTTGGGGGAGACTGGGTGAGGCAAAGGTGATATGTATCTTACATCACTTGGGAGTTCAACTGATATTGCCTACTGTCCTGTAGAGTGTGTGTGTGTGAATTCGGGTTTAACGCAGCTTTCAACAATTTTTCAGTCATATCATGACGGTGTCTGGTTGCGACAGGGAGCTCAATGCTCAATTTTATAGTGCTGCCTCACTGAAGTATCATGTCCCAGACACATTACATGATACCACACCCAGTCACATTATCCTGACACTGGGTCGACCAGTCCTAGCTCTACCCCGTAAATCTGAGTGCCAAGCGAGGAGCAGCTAGTACCATTTTTAACAATTTTGGTATGTCGCGCCCCGGGATCGAACCCGTGACCTCCGTTCCGCTGTCCTGTAGAGGGGGAATGTTGTTATTTCTTCTGTTTCTACACTTCTATTCATTTTCCTCTTTCTCCTCTGTCCTTCACTATCATCTCTACTATCTCTTCTATCTCTTTTCTCCCTTATCTGGGAGACGGCACAAAATGACCCACAAGGGTTGACGTGTCGTCAAACCCAAAACAAGCAATCAGTCAATCAATCTTTCAAAATTTATCAACCTGGAAAAAGCATCATTCAAAAATGGGGATGTTTGTAACCTCTGAAAAGAAAATGACAAATTCAATATGAAAATATTTATTCCTTGGCTACGCACCCAACTGAGGTAATGGCAAAATATGAGATAGATAGATAGTGAGTGAGTGAGTGTTTGAGTTTTATGTCTCACAAACAGCTAAGGTCATACGGAGACGGGACCTCGGTTTAAGGACTTATCCGAAAGTCTGGAGAAGCCCGGGATCGATCCTGCGATCCCTGGTTTACAAGGTGAGTAGCCTAACTACCAGACAGACAGACCTTGGATGGTCACATGCGATGCCATGGAAGGTTGGGTGGTTTTCTGCAGGTAGTTTTGTTATCACCCACCTCAGACTAAAGGTCAGTTTACATAAGAGAACAATGTTCGTAAAAAAAGACTTTATTAATCCAAAACAAATCAACCAGATCTTACACCAGACCTTCAGGGGGTTGATTTGTTTTGTTTGTTTGATTTGAGGTTAAGTGTCCCCGTCAACACTGTATAGGTCTTTTTGGAGACGTTGCTTCCAGCTTTTTGGGACTTTTACCCGACATTGAGATGAAATGACATCTCAAGCCCTGGCTGCCAATGAAACCAGTAGGGTTTATAAGCATGGATGGTCGGACTCGCAACGCTTTGCCTGGGCAAGCTTAGATCCTCCAAGTGGTTTACCAGTTCTCGTGTGCGGTCAGTTCCAGCTCTGCGCTGAAGCATCATGCAACAGGCCCCGATGGGCGGGGGCCGTCATAAGAGTTGATAGCTGAGAACTTCCACTGTTTGTGATCACTCTCTCTCTGTCAGCTGCTTCCAGGTCATCTTGGGCCTCCCAGGCTCGCACTTTCCATCCACCTATATGTTACATGCTGTCATGAAACCTAAACAAAAAAATATTGCATAAAACCAATGAAAATATAAAAGAAAAAAAAATCAGAATGGATAAATGTTCAAGAATGTAAATCAAAAATAAATGTAATCAAAATGAAATGTTAATATCTTGTCCTGATAGGGATAATCCCATTGAAGTTGGGTTAGAAATACCTAATGTTATGAGTAGGAATAAGAGGATTGTGCGATGTTTAACTGATAGGATTGAAGATTTGATCATATTTGAATTTTCATACTTAAAATTGTTGATGGGATTAATCATTTTAAAATACAGTAAAATTCCTATATTAAGACCACCTTTGGGGCTGTTCAAAAGTGATCTTAAAAACCACTTTTGAGCAGCCCCAAAGGTGGTCCCTGACGAGAGGACATTGTGTACTGAAAACCACACATGAGTACTGGTAAACAGCTTAGAAAGTCTAAGCCTGCCCAGGCAACATTGTGCGAATCAGAACATACAATGCATGCATATAAAGCCTATTGGTTTCATTGGGCAGCAGGGCTTGAGAGTCATTACATCAAAAGTCCCACAAAATTGGAAGCAACGTCTCCAAAATGACCTACACAGTATTGAAGGGGACTTTAAACCTCAAATCAAACAAACAAAGTCATTACATCTCAATGAAGTCCCACAAAATTGGAAGCTATGTCTCCAATATGACCTATATAGTGTTGATGGGGATGTTAAACCTCAAATCAAACAAAAAACTCCAATTTTTGCCAACCTCTGATTAATGATCCATCTCAAAATAAGTAAAATAATCTTGAAAAGGCCATAAATCAGGGACCTTAAACCTCAAATCAAACAAAAAACTCCAGTTTTTGCCAACCTCTAGTTAACGATCATCTCAAAATAAGTAAAATAATCTTGAAAAGGCCATAAAACCAAAAAGAAAGAAAAATTGAAACGAACCAGACTTAAAGCAGGACTGTTTAGTTATCTCCCGCAGGAATCTCAATTTCATTGATTTATAATAAAACTGCTAGATATTTAAAATGCAAATAAAAGGTTACCGAATAATTGCACTATCAAATGATACCAAAATATAATAGCATATGGATCACCGGGTTTTTATTCTGATGACAGTTCTTATAATACTGATTGATTTCGTAGTAATTGATGTTTGTTTCCGATCAATATACACATAGTTAGCCCATCTTAGACAGGAAGCCCAAAAATGGGACTTTGGCAAAAATGGGACTTTGGCAAACAGTGCAGGCCCAGATCAGATGCCACATTCTGTGGCATCTGATCAGGGCCTTCATTGTTTACAAAAATGATAAGCCATTTTCTGAATTAAATTGTGTATTAGTTTGTACTAATTTATTATGGAAGCTTCAAGCTTATTTATTCGCTCTCAAAACACTCATTCCAGATGTTTTCATGCGCGCAAGAGAGGCAATGACTATTACATTATTGCTACATATTTGCAACTGGGTGGAGTGAGGCAGTGTCATTATGTGTCTTGCCCAAGGACACACCTCGATACGGGGTGCGGGATTCGAACGCACAACTTCGAGATCATGGGTCGAATGTGTTAACCACTGTGCTATCGAGGCTGACGAATTTGTGTATTTTGGTGAACCTCAGGCAGAGTTCTTGTTAACTCCAACTTTTCATATCTGATTCAAATTTTTTGGAACATCTCAGCAGAAAAGTATGGTAAAAGGGACCAACTATTTCTGGAGGAAATCACCTTTACGCCAATTTCTCAAAATCCTAGTGAGAACCATTAAACTGTCCATGCATATAAACCCTATTGTTTTAATTGGCTGGCAGGGCTTGAGATGTCATTTCATCTCAATGTCAGGTAAAAGTCCCACAAAATTGGAAGCCACATCTCCAAAATGACCTATATAGTGTTGACAGGGACTTTAAAGGTGCATTATTGAGCTACCGGGTCTCAAATTTTTTTTTCTGGTTTTTATCTTCAATGCATACTCCTTTGTCATGTGTACACTTTGCGAGCCAAATACAGCTTCAGGACTTTGTGAAAATGGTCGTTTTTATTCGTGTTTACCCTAAGCTCTGAACATGTGTTCGGAATTTCTGTTCTAAAAATAAATCTGTCACTTTACACATACATGGCGACAGTATCGTCTCTGAGTGTCGTTACTTATGGCATGGTATTCAGGGTCATATTTTTTCCGATTCAGGCATGGCCTAAGCAAACAAGGCCAAAAATGAACGTCGCATAAAGTCATATATGGGGATTCTATTTTTGTCACAAACTATAAATAGATCTAACTAATGTTCGAAACCTAGTTAGGGAATCCCTCTCAAACTCATTTACCTGTCATCATAATTGTTCGCATTTTTGCATAAAATGCATTCATTTGTATTGTTTTAAAGAAAAATACCAGCTATATGTATTTTATTTTTTGAAGCATTTTTTCCAGATAGCTCAATAATGCACCTTTAATCCTCAAATAAAACAAACAAATAAAAACCCTGAGTTACCTGACATCCCTTAATTACCAAAGGACTAATCTACCATACCATAAATATTCGGATACCTCAACTCCTTACCATACTTGTTCTAAAATTTGTGGTGTAGTGGTTACGCTACTCGCCTTGTAAACCAGGGGTCGCAGGATCGATCCCGGGCTTCTCCAGACTTTCGGATGAGTCTTTAAACCGAGGTCCCGTCTCCGTATGACCTTAGCTGTTGTTGGGTCGTAAAACTCAAACACTCACTCTAAAATTTGTACAAGTTCAATTTACTTCCTAGAAATAGCTGCCTACTTGCCTAGAAATAGCTGGATAAGTGGCAAATGGTGTAGACCCAGATGAGATGCTGCATTCTGCGGCATCTCATCTGGGTCTACACCGTTTGCTCAGGCTTATCTGTCCCAATACGTACGATGTATAGTCAGGAAGATTTTTTCAGCTTATAATGTTTGTTTGTTTGATTTGAGGTTTATCGTCCCCGTCAACACTGTAAAGGTCATTTTGGAGACGTTGCTTCCAATTTTGTGGGACTTTAACCCGACATTGAGATGAAATGACATCTCAAGCCCTGTCGCCAAATGAAACCAATAGGGTTTATTAGCATGGGCGGTCTGTCTCGCACCGCGGTTCCTGGACAGGCTTAGATCCTCTAAGCGGTTTACCAGTACTAGGTTGCGGGCCGGATTCAGCTCTGCGTGGAAGCATCATGCAGCCCATATATTTCTTCAAGCCCCTATGGGCGGGGGCTTTCAGCTTATAGTGGGTTTATGGTTTGGAAATAATTATTGTGGCCGCGGTTTTTAATGCTCTTATGTTTTCTGAGAAATATTATACCGTCTTTTTTCATCACAATTCCGTGTCATAAAGACTTATTTCTTTTTAGGAGACTGTATTTTATTTAGGAAAATCCAGAGCTTTTCTGCTCAAATACATAGTCAAGATTCAAGAAGGTCAGTTTCTGGCAAAGAATTTGCACTTTACTGGTTAACCGCTTACACATAAGCCTGCCCAGGTAAACTGACCAGCTCAATATGACCTAAATAGTGTTGACTGGGCCATTAAAGTCCAATACAAACATAGATTTTGGATACCTCAATATGGTAGTTTTAACAAACACCCACAATCTCAAAAATGAAAGATGTGAATCTGGGTAAGGATCTACTTAACCCTTATCTTGCTGAATTTTCATTTAAGCCACACCCATTTCTGTCTATCAACCAATCAACTTACTTGATGCAATTTATTGCTACAAATTCATAAACCGAATGCCAAACAGTGTAGATCCTGATCAGATGGCTTCTTCAGAAGCCATCTGATCTGGATCTACACTGTTTGCAAAGATAGGGGTTGTCGTGAACAGCAAGATAAGGGTTAACCCTTTAAACGCAACAGAAAAAATCTAGCAGATATTTCGCATGAAATGTTAAATACAGTAAAACTTCGATGGCTCGAACTCCGATGGCTTGTTTACCATGGAAGAGTTGAACCCGTTCTTGAGTCCGCAGGGAATTCTTCCAAAATACGATATAGGGGTAATTTAGGAAGATTTTCTACATTTATCTTGCAAATGTATGCTGTGTGTACTCATTAGAATCGCCTCGATGAGGCGATTCTAATGAGTACACACAAAGTACAATTAATACAGAACACTGAAAAGATATCTACAATTATCTCCATTATGCCTCCTGGTATGGCACTAATAGTAACCCTCTGTGGCTCGAACTACCGCTGTCTCGAACAAATTTTCATGGGCCCAAAGTGGTTCGAGCCATCGAAGTTTGACTGTAGAAGTGAAGACAATGATCAGGAATGGATACAATTAACCCAAACCTCCCATCAGAGACACCAAAGGGAAAGAAACCCAAACCTACCATCAGAGACACCAAAGGGAAAGAAACCCAAACCTCCCATCAGAGACACCAAAGGGAAAGAAACACAAACATGAAACAAGTGGACCCTTATGGAAACATCACTAGTGGCAGTTACTTTCCCACAAAATGGCCTTGTTTTCCCTAAAAAATGAAAAATGCTGCATGCTCACATGGTGAAAAAAAAAACTTTGAAAGCTTGATTGATGCCAGTCTCGTCTAGATTCTGGCCATTTGCAGTAAAAGAGGATCTCATGTGACTTTGTTCACCTGAATCAAGAAGGGCAGTTGTCAGTTTCTGGCGAAAGAATGTGCACTGTACTGGTTAACAGCTTGTGTACAAGCCTGTCCAGGGAAAGTGTGTTTCAGTAAGCTGGCCGTCTTGATATGACCTAAATAGTGTTGACTGGACCATTAACCCTTGAGATGCCAATCACAACAATTGTTGTCTGCTTTGTGATCTGTTTATTTTAAAAGTCATCATTGCAAACTGGAGCAGTCTGATATTGCAAACAGTGTGGACCCAGATCAGACTGCTCCTGTAGGAGCAGTCTGATCAGGGTCCACACTGTTTGCCTGTATGAAAAAAAATGATTGAAGTAATTGCCAGAAGATACAACAGACAACATAAATAGACAACATTTTCAGATGCAATTTGTCTTGGCACCTTAAGGGTTAGACGCAAAATCAAACAGCCTCGATAGCTCAGTGGTTAGTGTGTTCAACTTATGATTGAGAGGTTGAGGGTTCGAAGCTGGCCACTGGAGCTGAGGTGTGACCTTGGGCTAGACAGGTAATGCCACTGCCCCACTCCACCCAGGTATAAATGGTTTGCAGTGGTGTAAAAGTCACTGCCTCTCTCTCACATGCGTGATAACATCCGAAAATTTGAGTGTTCAAGATCAATTGAAACAAGGTTGAATCTTTCATTGCAATCGAACTAAAAATAAATAAGTATAAACTAAATCAAACAAAACAAAACAAAGAAAAAACTGGTAGAGTAATATCTTGTCAATGTTAGGCAGTCTTGTCGCTTTAATTTGACATTTTGCCCTATCATTGACCTCAGATTCTATGTATGACAGGACAGAACACATTATTATTATTATTATTATTATTATTATTATTACTTTTTCCTAGACAAATTTCATTATGTGTTCTTGTCTTGTCATTAACAGTAATTATCACCTTGCCATAAAAAAAATTATAGGGTGCTCATTAAGGATTTGGAAAACTGGAGTCCCAGAGCCTTTGTCCGGAAAAAAGTTACACCTGTGGACACAAAAGCGTTCAAACTCCAATGAAATAACTTTCAACTAATCTCTTTGCATCAAGTTAGTTTGACAAGCCAATGTCATTCATCATATAATTCTAAAACTAGATAAAGCAATTGATTGGTCTCATTTTGGCAAACACTTTCTGATTGACATTTGAGATGTATTTTGATTGGACAGTGCAGGAGTCAGCAATGAAATGTACACCACCTTGTGTTTTGAATCTATTTCTGTCCATAGGATGTTAGGATATATTGATTGATGTTTCAAGTCAAAATGAAATGAAGCTCATCAAAGTTTGAACGCTTTTGTGTCCACAGGTGTACATCCCACTATGCATTTAATAGTAATTGTATGAAATAGGAGGTCTCTCTTTAAAAAATAAGCATCCAGGATGGAAATTAGCAGTTAATTTAGAACACTGAATTAACAACAGGCCCAGGGGCCCCTGCTTGTGGGGGCTTGGAGAAATAGATAGGGCTGCAAGATGCTTCCATGCAGAGCTGAATTCAACCACACATGAGTACTGGTAAACTGCTCAGGGGGCCTAAGCTGGTCCAAGTCAGACCAACCCTACGTATAAACACTTTTGGTTTGTTTAGGCAGCAGGGCTTCAGATGTCATTTCATCTCATTGGCGGATAAAAGTCCCACAAAATTGGAAGCAATGTCTCCAGGGTTGGCAGGCCCAGTAGTCGTTTATACAATGCTGGCTTGGGTAGCTGAGTCAGATGCATGGACTGAATAGTGATCAGGAAGTCACGTGTCCGATTCCGGCCGGAGTCGACAAGATGGATCCTAACCCATTCAGTACCAGAAACCCTTGAAGGGGTACCTTGGCAAACAGTGCAGGCCCAGAACAGACGCCCCAGAATGTGGCGTCTGATCAGGGCCTACACTGTTTGCAAAAAGTTAAGCCATTCCCAGAATAAACTTTGAAGAAAACACAACCCGACACCCCTAAATTTCGAAATGGACCCCTGTCATATATAAGGAGGAAGATTCCATTTGGTACAAAAAGGGTTAATATTGCAAGAACTGTTGATATTTTGACCTCTAAAAGGCTTGTTAACCCTTGTCCTGCTGAATATTTAAATATGTCACACCCACTACTGACTCTCAGCCAATCAGATTACTTGATGCAAATTACTGTAGCAAATTCATAAACTGGATGACAAACCATGTAGATCCTGATCAGATGAAGCCATCTGATCTGGATCTGCATTGTTTGAAAGGCAAGACCTATCCGGGCTCAGCAGGACAAGGGTTAAACTATACAATACTTTAAATTTATAATCAAAGCCCCTGATAGCATTGAAGGGTGGATTATGTCTCTGAGTGGTGGCTAAAAAAATGACTCAGACTGTTTCGTTTAACCCTGAAGTTCCTGTAGTGTAGACAGACAGTGTAGACCTTGATCACATATGTAGTGTCTGATTTCGGTCATATTGTTTGCCAATGTCCCAGCAGATGTGCCAAGTTGATGTTTTATAATAAGTTTTCTTTTACGCAATATTCTGATGTCATAATGACGAGCGCCCCCACCCATTGGGGCTTGAAGAAATAGATGGGCTGCACGATGCTTCCACGCAGAGCTGAAACCGACCCAAACATGTGTTATGGTTAACCGCTTAGAGGATCTAAGCCTGCCGAGGCAAAGCAGTGCGAGTCGGACCGTCCATGCTTATAATCACTATTGGTTTCATCGTCTTGCTGTGCCACTATGGAGCAAGTCCGTGGGACCATGGAGACGTAAAACACCAGAACATTACTACTACTACTACTATTGGGTGACAGGGCTTGAGATGTCATTTCATCTCAATGTTGGGTAAAAGTCCAACAAAATTGGAAGCAGCGTCTCCAAAATGACCTTTTCAGTGTTTCAGTGTTGATGCGGACGGTAAACCTCAAATCAAACATATTGACAAGAATACCACTTGGAAGAAAAAACGATGCCTGGATTTCCTAAGGTCAGTGATAGTTACATGGACTTCAGAAATTGAAAGCTACTGCACTTTATAACTTTTGATCAATTGATGGGCAACTGACCAAAAAGAATAACATAGAATGTTTATGTTTTTAAAGGAAATAAAACAGTACATGTATATGACCTACAGTTTCTGATGTAAATAGGTTGAAAGCCTGCATAGTTTCACTGACTAGTATTAACTCTTATCCTGCTGTTCACGACAACCCTTATCTTTGGAAACAGTGTAGATCCAGATCAGATGCCTTCTGAAGATGCCATCTGATCAGGATCTACACTGTTTGACATTCAATTTATGGATTTGTAAAAATAAATTATATCAAGTAATCTGATTGGTTCTAAGTCAGGAATGAGTGTGGCTAAACTGAATATTCAGCAAGAGAAGGGTTAACGTTGGAAAATAAGACAGTTGATGATAACCAGAATATCTCAATGAAATCGTAAACCATTTTTGTACAAACAATCTATGATTTGGACCAATAGTAAGAAAAACAAATACCCCTGTAAACCCCAGTTTTCTCCCTGTAAAATGAGGTCTACAGGGTTATGTTCATTGGATAATAGTGTACCGGTATTCAACTGATACTGGCTTACACTTTATCCAAGTGCTGGCCTTCCGCACTTTTGAGTTCCCCACTCCCCCCACCCCCCCACCCACACACCCCACCCCTACTGACTAGCAGAGAAAGAGAGATAAATAAAAAGAGCATAATTATTTATTATATTTAACCCTTATCCAGCTGAGTGAATTAATTTAACCTCACCCATTTCTGACTGTCCACCAGCCCCCTGCCCATAGGGGCTTGAAGAAATATATGGGCTGCATGATGCTTCGACGCAGAGCTGAATCCGGCCCGCACACTAGTACTGGTAAACCGCTTAGAGGATTTAAGCATGTCCAGGAACCGCGGTGCGAGGCGGACCGTCCATGCTAATAAGCCCTATTGGTTTCATTGGGCGACAGGGCTTGAGATGTCATTTCACCTCAATGTCGGGTAAAAGTCCCACAAAATTGGAAGTAATGTCTCCAAAATGACATTTACAGTGTTGACGAGGACGTTAAACCTCAAATAAAACAAATTCGGACTGTCCACCAATCAAATTATTCAATATTATGTTCACAAGCTGCATGACAAACATTGTAGATCCTGATCATATGGCTTCTTCAGAAACTATCCGAAGCCATCAGTTTTGCAAAGGTAGGGATTGCCCTGTTCAGCAGAGTGGGGGTTAACTCTTATCCTGAAAACAATGTAGATCCAGATCAGATCAGGATCTACACTATTTGCCATTCAGTTTGGAAATTTTAATGAATAAATTACATCAAGTATTTTGATTGGTTGAAATGTGAATTGGGTGTTGCTAAATTAATTTATGCAGCGGGATATTAAATGGTTAATTATCATAAAAGCTTACGCATGAATAAATTTTTAAATATCGACGTTTTTAGCGAACTTACAGCGGCCATGTGACTCGTACTCTATGGGGACCCATAGGGGTATTTATGGGGGAGGAAATTATCATAAACGCTTACGCCTGACTAAATTTTGTAATATCAATATTTTTAGCAACTGAGCTTTATGAAAATATTTAATATATCTGATAGTATCTTCAAAGAAAATGAGTTACAGCTAAATAAACTACAGTAAAATGTTATATTAAGACCACCTTTGGGACTGTTCAAAAGTGGTCTTTAAGACCATTTTTGAACAGTCCAAAAGGTGGTCTTAATACAGGAATTACCCTGTTCTTTATATCAAGTCATTTGATTGGCTGATAGTCAAAATTGGGCTGTGGCTAAATTAATTTATTCAGCAGGTTGATGGCTAAATACATCATGATTGTACCAGTCGGGAAGTTTAGACAATCTTTAGATAGTGTCTGGATTATGTGTTCTGGTTATTATTAAACATAAAAGATCTATAAAATGCTGTAACCCACTAGTATTTTGGTGTCATTTATTGGGTGTGAAAAAGTCATGACCTCGACCAGTAATTGGATTTGTTCTGTCGCAGGGTTTAAGTGATTTTGGTGTACAAGTTTCAAGTGTGGGAGGGTAGATCGAGTACAAATTGAAGAGGATTAAGCGAGGGCCAGTAGATCATTTACATATTTAAGAGAATTAAGCGAAGAAAACTTTAGATGCTTTTATATTTTTTGTGTTTCAAAAAGAAAAAATATTGAGATGGATGGAATTTGGTATGGTACACCGTAGCCACTTTATAACATTGTTCATTGGAACACAGTTTTGGATATAGCACAGTTTGATTTGTTTGATATTAGGTTCAACGTCCCCATCAACACTATTTAGGTCATTTTGGAGACATTGCTTCCAGTTTTGTGGGACTTTACCCAACATTGAGATGAAATGACATCTCAAGCCCTGTCGCCCAATGAAACCAATAGGGTTTATCAGCATGGACTAATAGCATGGCCTGCACCATGGTTCCTGGACAGGCTTAGATCCTCTAAGCGGTTTACCAGTACTAGTGTGCGGGTTGGATTCAGCTCTGCGTGGAAGCATCATGCAACCCATATATTTCTTCAAGCCCCTATGGGCGGGGGTCGTTTGATTTGTTTGATTTAAGGTTTAAGGTCCCCATTAACACTATTTATATCATTTTAGAGACGTTGCTTCAAATTTTGTGGGACTTTACCCGGGATTGAGATGAAATGACATCTCTAGCCCTACAGTCCCAACAAACCAATAGGGCTTATATGCATGGAGGATACATACTCACACCACTTTGCCTGGGCAGGCTTAGACCTTCTAAGCGGTTTACCAGTACTCATGTGCCGTCAGTTTCAGCTCTGCGTGGAAGCAGCATGCAGCCCAATCTATTTCTCCAAGCCCTGATGGGCGGGGGCCGAAAAAGTTTGGGTTAAATGAATATTTAAAAAGAGGCTCAGCTTGCCCAATTTTAGATGTCTGTTTTTTGTTGTTGTTTTTGTCACTTTTTGCAGTGTTTTTTGTTTGATTGAGATTTAACCTCCCTGTCAACACTATTTAGGTCAGATTTTGTTTGATTTGAGGTTTAATGTCCCCGTCAACACTGTATAGGTCATTTTGGATACCTTGCTTCCAGTTTTGTGGGACTTTTACCCGACATTGAGATGAAATGACATCTCAAGCCCTGTCGCCCAATCAAACCAATAGGGTTTATAAGCATGGACAGTTCGACTCGCACCGCTTTACCTGGTCAAGCTTAGATTCTCTAAGCGGTTTACCAGTACTCGTGAGCGGTCGGTTTCAGCTCTGCGTGGAAGCATCATGCAGCCCATATATTTCTGCAAGCCCCGATGGGCGGGGGCCGTTTTAGGTCAGATTGCAAGCTGTATAAAGGTTTAAAGATGCAATAAACAACAACACACATGATTATGCATGCAGTCATGCACACAGGTGATTCAGAATTCTCATCAACATCATGTAATTCATCATCTTTTTCAATCATTATGGTAATTTGAGCTGTAAATTGATTTGTTTTTGTTTGATTTGAGGTTTAACGTCCCTGTCAACACTGTAAAGGTCATTTTGGAGACGTTGCTTCCAATTTTGTGGGACTTTTACCCGACATTGAGATGAAATGACATCTCAAGCCCTGTCGCCCAATGAAACCAATAGGGTTTATTAGCATGGACGGTCCGCCTCGCACCGCGGTTCCTGGACAGGCTTAGATCCTCTGTGCGGTTTACCAGTACTAGTGTGCGGGTCGGATTCAGCTCTGCGTGGAAGCATCATGCAGTCCATATATTTCTTCAAGCCCCTATGGGCGGGGGCTTAGCTGTAAATTGAGTAAGATATTTCAAAATTTATGAAACATTAAGTTATAAAACCTTATGATCTGATAAATCTGTGAAGCTGCTGAGAAAAACAACATCTGAAGATGTCGTCTGCTGATGTCGTCTGCTGAATTTTCATACAAACTTTTTGAAAATATTTTTGCACACAGGCAAACAGTGTGGGCTTAGATCAGACTGCTCCGAGGAGCAGTCTGATCTGGGTCCACACTGTTTGCCAAAAAAATATTTTTAAGGTAACCGGCAGACGGCAAAGCAGACGACAATTATCGTGATTGGCATGTTATAGGTTAAAACTGCCTGGGGTGATAGAAAATTAATAGAAAGCTTAAAATGAAACATTTTTTCAAGCATTGTGAGTTTAATAGGTGTATCCTACATACTTTTCTGGATCAGATAACAAATGTATAGACATGAGACCTTGTATAGAAATGGGATGACAGTTTTGTTGTGGTATTGGAAAGTATCTAATTACATTTTCGTAGAGGAAGAAATAAACATCGAAAATGTCTCGATCAAAATTTGAAAGTATTGAGAATTTGTGGAAGAATCTAGAACCAGCAGCACCGTCAATTCCGTTCAAATTGGAAGAGAGTGTGGCAGACCTAGAATCAGATACGGGGTGTGGAGAAAATCCCTTTGAAGGGAGGACTTACGGGCCCCCTGGGACTGAACCTTATGATGATCCCTTTGATCAAGATGGGGATCTTGCGGACTATGATGCTGAAGTGGAGATAATTAATTTGAATAAACGCGTGTCGAGAGAGTTTAGTTTGTCACATTATGATGTTAATATTCATGAATTCGGAAGACTCCGAGCAAAATATGCTGATTCGAATGGAGATAATACACTTCATTCAGATGACTCTCATTCAAGGGAGTTAAATCAGGATGATGAGTTTTATTCAGAAGAGTTTAATCACATTGATGGTCGGCCAAGGGAGGTAAATTATGGCCACGATTATGAGGGGTCAAATGACGGTACCGGTTCAGGTCACCTGATCTGTGACTGTGAAGATTGTATTAATCAGACGGAGGTTGTCGAATGTCACTGTGTAAATTGTGTTCAGAACGGGGAGGTAATTCCCCACACTCCTCCCCCAGGGGAGACAACTTGTGATTGTGATGACTGCTTGAACAATTCTGCTGAGTCATACTCCTGCGACTGTGAAAACTGTCGGACAGGTGAAAAAGTTTTAAATAATAACAGACCAGATGAAACATGTAAGTGTGAAAATTGTATCGGGACTGAGGATGGCGAAGCTAATTATTCTGGGGAAGGTTGTCTGTGTGAAAAATGTTGTGACGAGCACAACCAGTCAAGTAATCATGTAAATGGGACTGATAATTGGGAACCTAGTAGGTTTAGGGGTCTGAGGGGCTCCCCTGTGGGATCATCACAACAGTTTGATCTACCTAGAATTGAAGAGGTTGATCAACTGGAAGAAATTGAGGACAATGCTCTTACTGATTTAAACTGTGGTCTTACCAGTTGTGCAAAAACAAATGATCTAACAGACAATTTTACAAATGAATTGTATACAAAACTGGAAAATGTGAAACTCAGCGATAAGAGAAGGACAACAAAACATGAAAATGCAATAGTCCTCGGTGGTAAACCCTCTGAGGTTTTTCATAAGAATGAAATATCAAGTCATGAACATCACAATGTGTTCATTGGTAAATCGAAAAATAATCAAAAGAGAATTTCAGAGTTGGAGAATCAGTGTTCAGATTGTGATGTAGGTCATAGTCTTGAGAATGATTGTGGAGTGACGATACTAGATCATGACAGTCCTCATACGATACAGGAATATACGGACTGCGATTGTGCGAAATGTAGAAGTCCGCCACAAAGGGGACATAATCATATAACACTACATCATAGTCACGTACAGTCTGTACCAAAGGAACATAACCATGTTCCGGCTCCACCAAAGGGACATAATCATGTGATACAGCCGTTGGCTGTAAACATCGGAGGGTAAGTTTTTCTTTTTTATTAGACCTTGTGATATTACTTTCAGTGATGTTCTTGTTACACTCTGCCAGCCTTTGTTCCTGAATTAACTTAACTCATGTCAAGCTGAAAATGACAACTCCTACCTTTTCAAACAGTGTAGATCCTGATCAGATGGCTTCTGAAGAAGCCATCTGATCAGGATCTACACTGTCATTCAAATTGAGAGTTGAACAAATGAAGTATATCAAGGACCGGGTAATTCTAGGGTGTTGCTTAATGGGTGTGGTTAAATTTATTTATTCAGCAGGATAAGGGTTTAAAATTAGTCAGTGAGTGTCTCAGTGAATAGGTAAGTTGGCTCGAAGCTAAGGCAATCATTTTGCATGGTAAGTAGGTGTGAAATAATCTTGAAAGGGCTGTATAACCAAAAGGAAAAAATAAAAAAGGCCAGCCTTTAGTTTTAGAGCAGAAGAATTGCACAACTTCTTTGATACACCCAGTGCTTGTACCGTAAAAAGCGTAAAAATTCAGACACATTAAGGACTTGCTGTAATTCTCCTAAAATTTTGACAAATTTGTTTCACGATCCAGCAAGGAGTCCGAAAGGTGCAGACAGAATCAGACAAGCTGAAACAATGTAGACCAAGATCAGACTGCTCCATCAGGAGCAGTCTGATCTGGGTCTGCACTGTTTGCTTAGGCCTCTCTTGTCCAATACTTAGGATATTTACCGTAAATCTCATATTTCCATTAGGACCTATGCTTTACTGAAGGACTGTACTGGCCTCGGTAGCTCAGGTGGATGCGCATCTGACTGGTGATCAGGAGGATGAAGGTTTGATACCTGCCGGGGTTGGCAACATTCTTTCTTGGAGATGGATCATGAAATCTTTTCTACAGTCATTCTCTCTCTTCCGCTGATTCAAGAAGGGCAGTTTTCAATTTTTGGCGAAAGAATGTGCACTGTACTGGTTAACCACTTACATATAAGCCTGTCCAGGAAAAGTGTGGATAGGTGAACTGACCGGCTCAAAAATGACCTAAATAGTGTTGACTGGGACGTTAAACTGCAATTCAAACAAAAACAAAACTTCAGAAACTCGAGTTTTGATAACCGTAAAAATTCTAAAAATTTGGACACCTTGAGGATTTGCTGTAATTCTCCAAGATTCTGACAAATTTGTTTCTTTATCCAACAAGGAATCCAAAAGGTGTAGACCCAGATCAGACTCAAACAATATAGACCCTGATCAGACTGCTTCTGCAGGAGCAGTCTGATCTGGGTTTACACTGTTTGCTTAGGCCTATCTGTCCCAGAAGCCTCTGTGGTGTAGTGGTTATGCTACTCGCCTTGTAAACCAGGGGTAGGAGGATCGATCGTGGGCTTCTCAAGACTTTCGGATGAGTCTTTAAACCGAGGTCCCGTCTCCGTATGACCATAGCTGTTGGTGGGACGTAAAACTCAAACACTCAGCTATCTGTCCCAATACAGGATATTTACCGTAAACCACATATTTCCAGCAGGACTTATATTATACTTTACTGGAGCACTGTTTCTGTTTCAGATTGTTAGAAGACCAACTACAGAAAGCCGAGAAAGATCTTAAGAAGAGAGAAACAGATTATAACAAAGAGATACACGAACTACAGAAGGAAAATGAAAAACAGCAGAAAATTATTACACAGGTTGGTACGAATTGTTACATTTTCAGTGAAATATTTGCGTATGCTGGTATCAGTTTGTGCTTTGGTGGTGAAATATACATGAACATAGCATAAAGGACAGTACAATTATATGGTTTAATGCTACTCTATAGCGTGTGACAATATTGAAATCACCATGAATATTGAATATGAAAAGCATTAATATTTATGAAACTTAATACAATATATGTCAGTCTAGATCAGAAAGTAGGTAATGATAAAAAACCATTTGAATACTGAAAGGGAGTCATCAACTATTGATGTGACTGAAGTTGTTTCTGACTGATTAACAAACAACATACAAGCATGGTTCGAGGTTATTAGACATGAAAGAAAGTTCAAGAAATGAAGACATCTGTTATTATAGTTATTTGAGTTTGTTTTTTTAAAGTGTCGAAAAGCAAAAGACAAAAGAAAAGAAAGAAAGAATACACAATATTTATTTATCATATAATGTTTCTGTTATTAAGTGGATAATGTCATGTCACAAAATTGATGTAACCACACATGTACTAACACATAGTTACTGGAGTGTAACTTCATGACGCCATCCGTGACAACCCTATGTTCGCTAATGAAATTCTGCTGAATTTCTTCCACAATTAAGTCTGATTTTAAAATCATTATAAGATAAACAGAATCTTACACTCATGTCCATTTCACTTGAATTTTATGACATGAGTTTCATTAAATATATTTCATTTGAAATAACCAGATTGTGTAAGATACCCTGCAGAAACCATACTTCTGTCTTTAGATTCAAGCTTATTGGACAATCATAACTTTTCAAAGATATTTTAGGATTCGACTGATAAATTTTATGTAAAAAAATAGAGCTTACTCTTCAATCAAAGTAATTTTCTGTAGCTTGAAATCTTCCGGTTTAGTTACTTTGAAAAAAGTTATTTATCATATACAGTAGAACTTCGATGGCGCGTTTACCATGGATGAGTCGAACCCATTCTTGAGCCCCTAGCGAATAAAGATCAAAGATGAGTTCCTTTAAGAGCAATGAAAACATTCATAAGAACGAAGATGGGTCATACTACGTAGTTTCGGCTAATAAAGCCTCATCAGTGACCCTGTAATGATCCGGCAAAGAAAGCCAGAGGAAACATACTGCAATTGAAATCCTCTACGTAAGAACTAGTGGGGGATAATAAAGAAGATTTTAGTCTTTCATCTTGCAAATGCATGCTGTGTGTACTCATTAGAATCGCCTCGATGAGGCAATTCTAATGAGTACACACAGCATACATATTCATTATAGAACACCGAAAATATGTCTAAAAGTATCTCGTTATGGCTCCTGACAGTAACCTCAGTGGCTCGAACTACCCCAGTCTCGAACAGATTTCCGAGGTCCCAAAGGTGTTCGTGTCAATGAAGTTCGACTGTATTTTATTAATTGCTTTTGACAGCTTAGCGACATTAAGACAGTACGTATTAGCATGCTTCAGCCGTTTATCTACACTCGTACACTTGTATATGTTCTTGTACACATCATATGAGCCCCGCCAAGCGAATTTGTGTCTTCGAGCATTCCGTCATGACAAATTTTAACTGCGCATGCCAAGCCATTCAGAGGGGCCAGGGATATGGCTTTCTGTCTGAAGGTTCAGTCTTCGAGCATTCCGTCATGACAAATTTTAACTGCGCATGCCAAGCCATTCAGAGGGGCCAGGGATATGGCTTTCTGTCTGAAGGTTCCCCTTGATTCACTGCTTGTATGAGCGAGCAGCGAATGTTCTGGCGAGACTGCGCGGATGCGCAGGCTCGCCTGAACCTTCGCTGCTCGCATAGGCGATATGTACCAAAATCGCTTGACGGGGCCCATATGTCCTTGTACACACGTATATGTATTGTAAAAACCATCGTGTGTAAAAGTAGTTCTCTCCCCTGATTATATGCTTAAGGGGTTTGGATACACCTTCAGGGGAGGCAACTCTTTCAAAATCATTTTTGTGTCCCTTGTCAATGGGGGGTTATCTGCCCCGCCCATTGGGCCTTGGTGAAATGGATTGGGCTGCATGGTGCATCTGTGCAGTGCTGTAATGAAAGAAATGTTTTTAGACCCGCTTAGAAGGTCTAAGCCTGCCCAGGAAAAGTTTTTCAAGTTGGACCATTCCTTAAGCCCTTGTGGTTTCTTTTGGCGGTAGGGCTTGAGATGTCATTTCAGCTCAGCGTTGGGTAAAAGTCCTATAAAATTGGGAGAAATGTGTCCACGATGTCCTAAATAGGGTTGATGGGAATGTAAAACCACAACAGACAAACAAACAATGGGGTTGACTCTTAAAGGAAAGAATTTGTTCCCGAGAGTAGATCCCTGGTAGTTTCTGTGTGTGGTAGGGGTTGAGAAGTCATTTCATCTCAAATATCTGGTTAAACACCAAAAAACTGAAGCAACATCTCCAAAATGATCTTAATGGTGTTGAAGGGAACATAAAACCACAACGCACACAAACTAACAACATGGGTTGACTCCTAAAGGAAAGAATTTGCTGGAGCAAATTCTTTCCTTTAAGAGTAGACCTCTTTGCCATTAGAACCCTTTGCAATAGGGGCTGATCTTATAGCGAAAGCAAACAGGAAGTATCAGAAATTCACTCCCTCACAAAAATGGCAAAAAAAAATAATATATTTTGAGTGTGTCCAGTCCCCATAAGTAAAGCACTCTCACACAAGAAAAACATTACGCTAACACACCCGTGCGACATAGTGCATTTTTCACACCTTCAAAATGGCTACTTTTCTGATGAAATTTCATGATAATTTTCTTATTTATACTGCAAACATAGGTTGTGGGTGCTCGTTAGAACCGTCTCAATGAGGCGGTTCTAACGAGTACCTACAACCTATGTCTTGGAGCAGAAATAAGAAAAATAATGTATACCCCCTTAAACCCCAGTTTTCTCTATATAAAGTGGGGTTTAGGGGGGTCTTCATCTCACGGACTTGTTCACGTGATGGAATCTTTTACACAAACACTTTCCAGTATCCAGTATACATGACCAAAAAAAGAGATTTTACATCCTTCCAGTCCCCTCCCATGTATATATGGAGTCAAGTCATGTTGTTTTGTATTTCTTTATTTAAGTAAAGAAAAAAATCCTATCAAAAAAAAAAAAAGAACAACAGAAAAAAATCATAAAAGTTGCATGATTTTCTTACGAAGCCTCCATGGTGTAGTGGTTAAGCTACTTTCCTCGTGAACCAGGAGTCGTGGGTTTGATTCCGGGCTTCTCTAGAATTTCAGATGAGTCTTTTAACTGAGGTCCCAACTCCACGTGACCTTAGTAAGTGTTTGTGGGACATAAAACACAGACACACCTGCACATAATTTTTGGACGCGTTTTTCAAGAAAAAATTCGGTCCTTTAGAATACCGATGTCCGTGGGGCAGGCGGGTGTCCGCGTCCCGGTTTACCTTTTAGTTAACCCTGAAAAACGCATCCATAATGCCATTTGGCGTTTTTCTTGTCAGGAAATATATTTAGCATTTGAGGTGCAAGATTTTATAAAACATTTATTATTCAACTTTATGCAAAACCACATGCAAAATATGAAAATCCCTCAACTTATCAATATATACCTTTCGTAGAATAAGAAAAGACACGGTAACCGGGTAAGTTATACAGGAATGATGTATATATCACTCTTAGAAATAACCCTGTTATGTTAGTTTTGTCTGTTCATGAACTTTTCATATTGTTTGAGTGACGACAGGTGATAACATCTCTGGACATGTTTGCTAAGGGAAAACTAGACTCAGGCTCGATTCTTGGCTATAGTTCTTTTAACTCTTTTCCTGCTACTCCCCCAGCGGGCATATGATGTCTTAGCAATGTCGGATCAAAGTCCTTACATCTACATTGATAGAACCTTGCACACACATTGTTTGCCTGCTGTGTCCCATTTGCAAACAGTGTAGATACAGATCAGATGGCTTTTGAAGAAGCCATCTGATCAGTATCTACACTGTTTGACATTCAGTTTGTGTATTTGTAGGAATACATTACATCAAATAATCTGATTGGTTTAAAATCAGAAATGTGATTTAATTAAGTTATTCAGCAGGACTGAAGTAAAATGATTTTACAAAATTGAAAAAATAAGAGAGTGAAACAAAAGACCAAAAAAAAAAAAAAAAAATAGGTAGGGGACTTCTATTAGCCTACCTCGATGTTCACTTGACACATGACCACAAAACAGGCATCTCTGACTTTGTGGAGAACGTTTGAATAAAAACAGTGTCAGGCATCCACATAGTACACAGGGAAAATGATCAGACTGTTCAGATATACCTGTACAATCTGATCTGATTCTTTGTTGTTTGTGCTAATTCAGAGACATATTGTCACTTGTCATGTCTCACATTTCTATCATCATTCAGTAGAACTTCAACGGCTCGAACAACGATGGCTCGAACAACGATGGCTGGTTTAGCATGGATGTGTCGAACCCATTCTTGAGCCCCTAGCGAAATCCTCTACATAAGAAATAGTAGGGGATAATTAAGGAGATTTTCGACTTTCATCTTGCAAATCTATGCTGTGTGTACTCATTAGAATCGCCTCAATGAGGCGATTCTAATGAGTACACACAGCATACATTTATGTTACAGAACACCGAAAAGAAGTCCAAAAATAACCCTGTTATGTTTTCTGGAAGTATGCAACAGTGGCTCGAACTACCGCTGTTTCGAACAAATTTCTATGGTCCCGAAGGGGTTCGAGCCATCGAAGTTTGACTGTATTTGCTCATCACTACAACAATTTCATGTTATGAGAAACCTGACAAACCCCATTTCATATAAAATGGGGGTTTTCAGGGGTTTACATTATTTTCATATTTCTTCTCAACAAACACCATGGTCCTGTAGATTGTTGGTATCTGTTAGAAGTGCCAAGTTGAGGCGGTTCTGATGAACATCAGCAATCTATTTTTAGAAACCACAGCAAAGTTGTTCAATCGTTAGCTTCTCAAGCTTATAAGTGGTTAAAATGTAAACAATAAATTATCTAAGACATTGGTATTTTTGCTGAAAAAATGTGAGTAGCAAAAGCCACTCATACTTTTTTCAGCAAAATTTAATGGTATGGGTACATGCCATATCAAATAATCATGTTTTAGCAATACATAAACCTAACGATTTTATTAATTTTTAACTACTAATAAAAAATATGTTCTATAAAAGGGTTATCCTTTGGAAGCAAGGAATACACCACAGAAGTGAAAAATATGGAGTGTACATGTTTTCTGGGCCAGACTAGCTAGTTTCGGCCAATAAGGCCTCATCAGTGACCCTCAGATATTTCCAAAATTCCACAATGGAATTAATGATCCCAAAGGACAAGAAAATACAATCTACACTATGATGTAGGGCAGGGAGACGTTTTACCGCCGCCACACATTCCCACACACCAGCTGTTGTGAAGTTAAATATGTTCTATAAAAGGGTTATCCTTTGGAAGCAAGGAATACACCACAGAAGTGAAAAAATTGTTTTGGAAAACTCTGGCTAATAAAAGCATTAGTTAACATCTTGACATTCAGTGTGGGAAGTACTCTGAATTTTTTGGCTGAAAAATGAGCATTTTCCAGTAAAAAATACTGCAACACTGTATCGGGTATGGAACTTGCTAGAACAGTTATTGTTTTGAGCCCTAATGAATTTGTTAAAAAGGTGATAAAATTGCTTCAAACAACTTTCCTATAGTTAACCCTTGTCCTGCTGAGACCGGATTTGCCTTGTCTTTCAAACAATGTAGATCCAGATCAGATGGCTTCTGAAGAAGCCATCTGATCAGGATCTACACTGTTTGGCATACAGTTATGAAATTGTAGCAATAAATTACATCAAGTAATTTGATTGGCTGATAATCAGTAGTGGGTGTGGTATGTTTAAATATTCAGCAGGACAAGGGTTAAAGTACAAGTTTCCCATCTGAAAAATGGCATTTCTAGAGGCATGAGTGATAGAGTCATGTTATCGGAATGGTTTCAATCTCTGTTATTAATAATTCATGTTACTGTTAATATTTTCATAATGTTGTGACTGTTTTAATCATGCCTGTTACTCCAGTTTCTCCCATTGTTGCATAGGGTGTATGTCATATTTATAAGAATATTGCAACATTGTTTGAGAAAACCTGTTTGGGGGATTTGCTACACAGACTAGCAAAAAATAGTTTTGAAGTTTTAGATATAGAGTTATTATAAGAATCTTACATGGTTGTGAGAGGTGGATGGCAAAATCTGTCCCGAGGGTCATTGTCTGGCATCACAAGGCTTGCCGAGTGATGCCAGACAGAGATCCTGAGGGACAGATTTTTCTATCCACCCCTCACACCATGTAGGATTCATTTTCTTGCATACCTGCTATTTCTGAGCGTTGATTTCTACTGCGGTTGCCAATATCCGCCATATTGTGATGACACAACAGTGATTTGATATCAGCCTTAACGACGGCGCATACGAGGTCGTATTCAACCAGTGATTTTATTGAACATACGAGAATATACGATTTTTACCCTGTCCCTGGGTAAGAACACCAAGGTTAGAACAGAATTTCTATCCCAAGCTAAAACAATGGATTTCCTTATCTGGTGTGCAAGAACGTTATGTCCAACGAAATGATCTGTACCTTTATTGTTCGCAAATGAGTGAAATGACAAAAAGAGTTTTTCTCATGATGTGGTTTATATAACCCACTGTATGCTGGTGGACTCTTCCATTGCTATATGTTGGACAAGTCCATTTGTCATATAAGGGGTGGCAGGCCAATTTTTTTTTTTTCTATTTTTGACAGAAAATTCTGTTAGCAAATAGTGCAGGTCCTGATCAGATGCCGCATTTTGCGGCATCTGATCTGGGCCTGCACTGTTTGGCAAGGTACCTCTTTAGTGGATTCCGGCCTGACATGGGATAATTGCACTATTTCGTTCGTTACTAATGAGGAATGACCAACTTGCTTGCAGGTTTTGAACATTTTTGGCATGATCTGCCTTGAAATTCATGTTTCTCCAGTTGTCCATGCCTTGTTAGTCTTCATGTGAACTCTGAAATCTTCATGTGTGAAATGTCTTCATACAAAAGATGTAATCTTTAAATTGGGTGTGAAGTCTTCCTGTGGACTGTGAAGTGTTACTGTGAAATCTTTCTTTGAAAACTCCCTCTCATCTCTCTCTCTCTCTCTCTCTCTCTCTCTCTCTCTCTCTCCTCTCTCTCTCTTCTCTCTTCTCTCTTCTCTCTCTCTCTCTCTCTCTCTCTCTCTCTCTCTCTCTCTCTTCTCTCTCTCTCTCTCTCTCTCGTTAGCTCTGTATCATATGTACATACTACTACTAACCCATAGGTAAACACGACTAATTCAACATGACGCTAACTGTGTTGACTAGGCCATTAAACTTAAAATCAAAACTATGCCAGTTTCAACTCACTAGGAGGTAGAAAAGTCCCTCTCATCTCTCATTCTCTCTCTCTCTCTCTCTCTCTCTCTCTCTCTCTCTCTCTCTCTCTCTCTCTCTCTCTCTCTCTCTCTCACTCTCTCTCTCTCTCTCTCTCTCTCTCTCCTCTCTCTCTCTCTCTCTCTCTCTCTCTCTCTCTCTCTCTCTCTCTCTCTCTCTCTCTCTCTCTTCTCTCTCTCTCTCTCTCTTCTCTCTCTCTCTCGTTAGCTCTGTATATATGTACATACTACTACTAACCCATAGGTAAACCGACTAATTCAACATGACGCTAACTGTGTTGACTAGGCCATTAAACTTAAAATCAAAACTATGCCAGTTTCAACTCACTAGGAGGTAGAAAAGTAGAAAAAATTGAGAAAGAGCTGGTTAAGTGTGAGCTTGTATTAAAATGTAAAGGCAGGGAAAATTATATTCATTCTTTATCATTTGAAAAATGAAGATAAATTTATCAAACAAGATATTTATGTCCGGCTTGCATGCTAAGTTTTGCATCATTTCATGGTCTGGAGTTTTTGCCTTTCCTTCTTAAATAAAGCATGATTTTATTAGCACCAAATAAGGAGCAATATTATGGATAATATAAAAAAAATAACTTTTCTTATTTCTTCATAAAAACTTATGTTGTGGGTACTTGTTAGAATCGCCTCATGGAGGCGATTCTAACAAGTACCCACAACACAGGATTTTTATGGAAAAATAAGGAAAATCATCCTTTTATTATACTGATAACTGTAATGATCCTAAGTATTGGGACAGGCCTAAGCAAACAATGCAAACCCAGATCAGACTGCTCCTGAAGCAAGGAGCAGTCTGATCAGGGTCTACACTGTTTGTCATTCTGTCTCCACCTTTTGCACTCCTTGTTGGATCATGAAACAAATCTATTAAAATTTTAGGAGAATTACCGCAAGTTCTCAAGGTGCCTGAAATTTTAGGATTTTTACGGTTCCCTGCATTATCTGGAGCCCTAAGGTTTCATTGTTGATATTAACCATTGGCCAATTAAGATGATTTGGTAACCAATTAATTATTCACTTACACTTAGTAACTCTTGAAATAATAGTTAACGTTTATGGTTAATGTCAGGAAAAACCTCTTCAGATTATAAAGGAAATTGAAGGCTTTGTAATGGTTTTGGAATCTTTGACCCTAAAGTATAATTTATAATGGGACACAAAGGCAAATACAACTGTACAGGGATTGTATCTTTGGATATGCATATGTTATGATAACCCATCCGTGTGATATAGTGCATCGTTTCATATAGGTTTTCTGTGCTCATTAGAACCGTCTCATCGAGATGGTTCTAACGAGTACCCACAACCTATGTCTTGGAGCAGAAATAAGAAATATAATGTATATACCCGTCAACCCCAGTTTTCTCCATATAATGTGGGGTTTAGACGGATGTTCGTTACACAGACTTGTTGACGTGATGTGACTGACAATCTTGAACCTGACCTAACTCACATTTTGCTCTTCAATATAACAGTCATGCGCACACTAGTACTGGTAAACCGCTTTGAGGATCTAATCCTGTCCAGGAACCGCGGTGTGAGGCGGACCGTCCATGCAAATAAACCCTATTGGTTTCATTGGGCGACAGGCCTTGAGATGTCATTTCATCTCAGTGTCGGGTAAAACTCTCACAAAATTGGAATCAACGTCTCCAAAATGACCTTTACAGTGTTGACGGGGACGTTAAACCTCAAATCAAACAAATATTGAGAGTAAAACTCCAGAGGCATTATTTGACTGCAAGGCACTTCCATGCAGAGCTGAAACCGACCATGCAAATAAGTTCTGGTAAACCCCTTAGAAGATCTAAGCCTGCCCTGACAAAATGGTCCATGTTGGACCATCCATGCAGTTTCATTGGGGGCAGGGCTTGAGAAGTCATTTCATCTTGAGAAGTCATTTCATCTTGAGATGTCATTTCATCTCAATGTCGGGTAAAAGTCCCACAAAATGGGAAGCAACGTCTCCAAAATTACCTAAATAGTGTTGAGGGGGACGTTAAACCCCAAATCAATCAAAATGAGGATAATTAACCCATTTAGTACCGGAAACCCCAAAACGGGTGCCAGGCAAACAGTGCAGGCCCAGATCAGATGCCGCAGATCACGGCATCTGATCATGGCCTCCACTGTTTGCGAAAAGTTAAGCCATTTTCCAAATAAATTTTGAAGAAAAAATAACCTGACACCCCTAATTTTGAAATGGACTCCTGCTATATATAAGGAGGAAGATTCCATTTGGAACAGACAGGGTTAAAGGAGAAATAAGAAAAACTATCCCTTAAAAGTCCTTGTTAGGCCTCCTAATCTGGAGTTAGGTGAGAGGTTATGTGGTATTGAAATTGATACAGTCAAACCTGTCTTAGTGGCCACCTCTATTAAGCAAGCAACCTGTCTTAAGCAAGCAGGCATTCAGTTCCCAAAAAAGGAAAATGCATTAAAATTCACCTGTATTAAGCAAGCACCTGCCTTAAGCAAACACTTTTTGAATATCCCAAAGGTGCTTGCTTAATACAGGCTGGAATGTATAATGTTTTATGTATATATGAATATTTATTCAATTTCAGAGCCTGTCCCTCACCCCAGAGGCTAAGATTGAGGCTACTATGCAACATGAGATCACCCGGCTGACTGCTGAAAATCTGGTTAGTTCACATTTTTGTCACACTTTATCGGGATATGGGAGTCTGGCGGCCCCTGCCCATCAGGGCTAGGAGAAATAGATTGGGCTCGAAGGTGCTTCCTCACAGAGCTGAAACTGATCCGCATGAGTATTGGTAAACTGCTTAGAAGGACTAAGCCTAGCCAGGCAAAGTGGTTTGTGTCGGACCATCCAGTGCATATAAACTCTATTAGTTTCATTTGGCGGTAGGGCTTGAGAAGTTATTTTATCTCAGTGTCGGGTAAAAGTCTTTCAAAATTGGAAGCAATGTCTCCAAAATGACCTAAATGGTGTTGACGGGGACGTTAAACCTCAAATCAAAACAAAATATGGGAGTCTGGTTTTTCATCTGTCCTTTGGTTTGCACATTCATCCATCCATTTGTCTGCTTGTCAATCTGTCAGTCCTCAACATTTGCATAAAGCCCCCGCCCATAGGGGCTTGAAGAAATATATGTGCTGCATGATGCTTCCACGCAGAGCTGAATCCGGCCCGCACACTAGTACTGGTAAACCGCTTAAAGGATCTAAGCCTGTCCAGGAACCGCGGTGCGAGGTTGACCGTCCATGCATATAAGCTCTATTTGTTTCATTTGGGCGGTAGGGCTTGAGAAGTCGTTTCATCTCAGTGACGGGTAAAAGTCCTGTAAAATTTGAAGCAATGGATCCAAAATGACCTAAATACTGTTGACAAGGACATTAAACCTCAATTCAAACAGAATATGGGAGTCTGGTTTTTATGCCCCCACAAATGAAATTTGGGGGGGGGGGGTATATAGGAGTGAGCTTGTCGGTCGGTCTGTTGACTTGGTTTCCAGACAATAACTCAAAAAGTGCTTCACCGATTTTTATAATTTTTGGTACACTGATGTAACATCATAAAATACAGGTCAAGTTCGATTTCCACTACAATTCGTCAATTTTCGACATAGTTATGGCCCCTTTCAAGTGAAAAAATTGCAAAATGCCGCTGTTGTACTATCAAGGCAGTTTTCGTGGGGGTATTCATCACCTTTAGTGATAGCTCTAGTTCATTTGTCCTTTGGTTTGTACATTCATCCATCCTTTTGTCTGTTTGTCAGTCTGTCACTCCTCAACATTTGCATCAACCGTAGCCTAAACCCAATTGTTCAAGTCCATTTCTGAAGAACTACAACCACAGGTGTGACATAGGCTTCAGCTGTATAAAGAGGATCTTACATGAGTATTCATGTATTATTGAATTTATTAAACGAGTTGAGGAAAAGGGATAAAATGCGTGCATTTTATCCCTTTTCCTCAACTCGTTTAATAAATCCAATAATACATGAGCACTATTGAATTTATTAAACGAGTTGAGGAAAAGGGATAAAATGCGTGCATTTTATCCCTTTTCCTCAACTCGTTTAATAAATCCAATAATACATGAGCACGAATGCAAGATTCTATTTATCATATGACATTTAAAACACATTTTATTCACAACTGTTTACAAAAATATCAATATTCCGCCATTAGTTAACGCGATGTTGTTAAGGATGTCGTACATGAAACGTTACGGGATGTATCTAGCTAATTTGCAAATTTAATCCACTAGTGGATTATCGAAAATATTACATGGCATTATTACACTCTCAGACCCGACGTCATATGATAAAATAGTTTATCGCCACTGCGCATACAATTAACTGAAACTTGGTAGGGTGGTCTCTTTACGGTCACTTTTCTCCCTTTTACTGACAAAATAAGCTGCAAGGATTGATGTCATAAACCCTTTTTGTACCACATGGAATCTTACTGCTTATATATACATGTACAGTAAAACCTGTTATAGTGGCCACCTCTATAATGCAAGCAACCTGTCTTAAGCAAGCATGCATTTGGTTCCCACAAAAGGCAAATGCATTAAAATTCACCTGTATTAGGCAAGCACCTGTCTGAAGCAAGTACATTTTGATCATCCCTAAAGTACTCGCTTAACACAGGTTGGACTGTAGCAGGAGTTCATGTCAAAATTAAGGGGTGTCAGATTGTGTTTTCATCAATATTTATTTGGAAAATGACTGAACATTTAGCAAACAGTGGAGGCGCTGATCAGACGCCACATTCTGTGGGGTCTGATCTGGGCCTGCACTGTTTGCCAGGGTACCCGTTTTGGGTTTCTGGTACTCAATGGGTTAATTCCTAACATGATAAGTAAGAAGCATCCTCAATTATCTGTATTTAATAATTGATATGTTCAAGGGCCCCCAGGCCTCCGTGGCCTAATGGATAAGAGCGCTGACTCTTAGTCATTAGGTCTCTCACCGCCGTGGGTTCGAGCCTCGCTCGGGTCATGTGTGAGACGCCAAGTTCTGCAACGGAAGGTCAGGTGGTTTTTCTCCGGGTACTCCGGTTTTCGCCCACCTATGATTAACGATCGGCTCGATATGAGTGAAATAATCTTGAAAGGGCCGTAAAACCCAAACCCCCCCAAAAAAAAAAAAATGTTCAAGGGCCCCCGCCCATCGGGGCTTGAAGAAATATATGGGCTGCAGGATGCTTCCACGCAGAGCTGAAACCGACACGCACACGACTACTGGTAATCCGCTTAGAGGATCTAAGTAGAAGTAAAACAAAGATCAGGCAAAGCGGTGCTAGTCGGTCCGTCCATGCTTGTAAACCATTTTGGTTTCATTGGGCGGCAGGGCTTGAGATGTCATTTCATCTCAATGTCGGGTAAAAGTCCCACAGAATTGGAAGCAGCGTCTCCAAAATGACCTTTACAGTGTTGACGGGGACGTTAAACCTCAAATCAAACAAACAAATCAAGGGATCTTTGTTCAAGGGACTGTCTCAAGTTTAACAGACTGCAGAATCTTGCAATTTAAATTAGTGTCAATATTGGGATCAACCATGGTTTTTCATGCATTAACATTTGCTGGATCCCGAAGAAGCTGTTTGTACATTAGGCTGCTAGGCCGAATGTTCAAATATCCGGCAAATGTTAATGCATTGAAATAACCATGGATGATCGTTGTTCTTGCATAACTTACGAATCCGACAGGAAATTTTGAAGAAAACTCCCCAAAGCGCCATATAGATTCCATATAAACTCTTCAAATGCGATTGGCAAACCAAAATGGCGGCCAGTTCAGAACTTTGTTTACCATGACATTGTCATGGTGTGACGTTGTCATAGAACCCTCAAACGCTACATTCAGGGCAATAACGTAATGTCACCCAACTTAACGTAAACAAAACAAGGCCCGTCTTGTGATATCAAAAGCTCAAAAATCCATGTTCAAACAGCACGCGAATTTCATGATTTGAACATGGTTTTTGCTGTTTGAGCACAGCTTTTGGTCCATTTGACAATGGCTTCAAACAGCCATGCACATAGGTATTTATGCAAGAACTATACTTCTTGAATAAGTAGTGATATCCCCTTGTTATGGCAAATATACTGGGTTCAAGTGTCATATAACTTCCCTATAGTGGGCCCCCACCATTGGGGCTTGCAGAAATAGATTGGGCTGCATGATGCTTCCATGTAGAGCTGAAACCAACCTCACTTAAATACTGGTAAACGGTGTAGAAGGTCTAAGCCTGCCCAAACAAAATATTGCGAGTTGGACTGCCTTTGCATACAAACCTTGATTGTTTCATTAGGCGCAAGGGATTGAGTTTTCATTTAATCTCAATTATTGGTAATGGCCCCCGCCCATAGGGGCTTGAAGAATTATATGGGCTGCATGATGCTTCCACGCAGAGCTGAATCCAGCCCGCACACTAGTACCGGTAAACCACTTAGAGGATCTAGGCCTGTCCAGGAACCGCGGTGCGAGGCAGACCGTCCATGCTAATAAACCCTTTTGGTTTCATTGGGCAACAGGGCTTGAGATGCTATTTCATCTCAATGTCGGGTAAAATTCCCACAAAATTGGAAGCAACGTCTCCAAAATGACCTTTACAGTGTTGGAGGGGACATTAAACTTCAAATCAAACAAACAAACAAATCTCCCTTTTACTGGCAAAATAAGCCACAAGGATTGATGTCATAAACCGTTTTTGCACCACATGGAATCTTCCTCCTTATATAGGAGGAATTCATTTCAAAATTAAGGGATGTCAAATTGTGTTTTCATCAATATTTATTTGGAAAGTGACTGAACATTTAGCAAACAGTGGAGGCCCTGATCAGACACCGCATTCTGCGGCGTCTGATCTGGGCCTGCACTGTTTACCAGGGTACCTGTTTTGGGGTTTCTGGTACTAAATGGGTTAATCCCTAACATGACAACTAGAAGACATCCTGAATTATCTGTATTTAATATTTGATATGTTCAAGGGATCTTTTAGGACTGTCTCAACTGTAACAGACTTCAAAATCTTGTCAACTTGTCAACTATACTTCTTAGAAATATAATTATAGCCCCTCATTATGGCAAATATACAGGGTTCAAGTGTCATATTACTGCCTTATAGTGGGCTCCAACCATTGGGGCATATAGAAATAGTTTGGGCTGCATGATGCTTCCATGCAGAGCTGAAACCGTTGACACTTAAATACTGGTATACAATTAGAAGATCTAAGCCTGCCCAGGCAAAATGTTGCGAGTTGGACTGTCCATGCATACAAACCATGATGGTTTCAATGGGCATCAGGGATTGAGATGTCATTTATTCTCAATTTCAGGTAAATGGTTAATTGTTTATTTCAGGATCTGAGGGAGATTATTGACAAGAAAGATGCTGAAATCAGAAAATTGAAGAAAATGATCAAACACTATGCTAAACGATTAAAAGAAGGAGAAGGTATGATAATTATGTCATTAATATGATAAGTGCATTCGATAAAAATACCACAGGAACTTGACATTACATCAGCAGTGTTCAGTCTAGGAGGCCCCAATGTGCCCCTGGGCCCGCTTTTAACATGAATGTTGCACTTGAAATAATTCAATGGGCCCATTGGGCGCATCAGTAAAAGTTTGTGCCATTCAATCTAGAGTTTGTTTTGGCGATTTTTTCACCATTTTCAGCTGTCTGGTGCTAATTTATGAGTTTGTCATAAACTGTATGTTGTGCAATGGAAGTTATACAGTGAGTGTTTGAGTTTTATGTCTCACCAACAGCTAAGGTCATACAGAGACGGGACCTTGGTTTATAGACTCATCCGAAAGTCTGGAGAAGCCCGGGATTGATTCTGCCATCCCTGGTTCACAAGGCGAGTAGCATAACCACTACACCACAGAAGCTTCTAAAGTTACACAGTAAAAACTTCTGTTTTATCTGCTACAAGCCTGATTTTTTAAGCACATATCGATTTACCGCGGATGCAGCCATGTTTTAATTTCCTATACTTGATTAGTTTACGCTGTAGATGCCATACAAAAGAGGGCGTCTTACGCTTAGTACTGGACCAAAATGCCGCAAAATACCAAAGTGGACGGTATTTATTCTAGAGATTTTATCTGCTAGGAATAAATTTGATTGGATTTTGTTCAAAATAAAATAAATGCAATGACCTTCTGCTCTATACTGGCAAAGATGAAGAAAATATATTGGACAAAATTCGAAAAAAAAAAGGGTTTTTGTTTTTGTTATGTTTATCATTTTATGGCTATCACCATATCTATATCAGTCTCACAGTATCACTGTCAGTTTCCATATCATCACAGTATCAGTTTATGTCCGGGTCATGTTTTATGACCACAACTGCTGATCAGGTTGTTCTCAGAGTGGTTCAAGTACCTTTGAGTGAGCAGCCCCCAAAAGAGAGCCAAATGTATTGTATATGTAGGTTGTAAAGTAGGGTATTTGTTAATTATTGTAGTTGAAGAAACAGCATGTTTATTATGTATTTCATTAAAATAGTTTCAATATATTATCTTGTTGGTTGTGTATAAACTGCTAGGAATAAATTTAATTGGATTTTGTTCAAAATAAAATAAATGCAATGACCTTCTGCTCTATACTGGCAAAGATGAAGAAAATATATTGGACAAAATTCGAAAAAAAAGGGTTTTTGTTTTTGTTATGTTGTCTAACTTGTTTGTCTCCATTTTTATCATGAAGCCTAAAACTAAAGATAAATCTGGCAATTATATATAGAATAATCTAAAGGCCCCTAAATTTCCAAATTGCCCTCTTTCCAAGGTCTATTGGCCCAAGGGCCCCACTAACCACAAATCCTAGATTGAACACTGCATCAGCATTGTGATAAAAACAGGATAGACAAAAATCGAGATGTTTGCAAAACAAATAATGAATGTGATAAAAATATCAGAAAGTAAAAAAACTGAGATCATGAGACAAAGTTGAACTTCAAAATGTAATAAAACACCAGAAAGCCCAAAATTTAAGGTTTGTGAGACGGAGTCAGACATCAGAATTCCAATTAGAATACCCAAAAGGCTTCTCAAATTATGCTTGTGACCAGATGTTTTAACTCTTCAATGAAAAATAAATAGGGAAACAAAATGTCAACCAGTCAAGGGCATTCTCTGTGACAAAAAAAAATATGTACGGGGGCCATTTCGAAAGTATAAATATTGGCCATATTGCTTTATAGTTTTAATGGTTTCATGCATTTTTCATTTGACAGAATTAAAATTTGCACGATTTTTATGCCTGCAGTGTGCCATAAAAGGTCATTTTTCTGTATGAACTATACATTTTTGTTTGGATATAAGGTGGTTGTTTTGGACCCCACTAATAGTGTTATAAAGAGGTACATTAAAAGAACTATAAATGCAAAACCAAAAAAAAATGTAATAATTATGTTGTGTGTTCCTGCTGCTCAGGAGGAAGGTGGAGGCCATTATTTACCGCCTCAATGTCTCTTAGCCCCACCACGGGTAAGACTGCATGATAGTTTTGCTTGTACAAAAGTTTAAACATATTTAGTTTTGCTTCGATTACATATACAGTGCTCCAGCTAGAATCTGAGAAGGGCAGGGCGTACGTGCCCTGAAAGGGCACTCCGAGTCGCGAAGCGACGAGACGGGGGAGGGTGTGGGAGGAGGTGTCCCCCTCCCACCAGGGGGGTTTGGGGGTCCTCCCCCAAGAAAATTTTGAAAATTTAGTCCTTAAAGGTGGCCTCTGGAGTGTTTTGAGTGGAAATTATTGCCAAAAATGAGACTGTTTCGACCCCTCCATGGGTCTCATCAGGCAGGTGGCAGTACTGTATTTGGCAAAAAACAAGTACTACAGGTATTCCCCTGCGACGTTATAAACATGCTGTGTGTCCGCTGGCCATTGAGCACACGTGAAGGCAACGTTGTCGCAAACTCGATGCATGGCGTTGCATCAACGTTAATACGATGTTGCTTTAACATCATATTCTGATTTACGACCAGCTCGAAATAAGCGAAATAATTTTGCAACGGTCATAAAAAATGATTCTGCAAAGGAAACTAGTGAGTTTCCTCTTATTCGCATTACCAATCTTAGTAAGAGAACGCTGCACACGATCTCGAGTAGGCATGTTGCAAATTTGTGTCTCAGACAGAAAGTATACGTGTTAGCAGACTTAAATCTGATAGATAAATGTTGAAATTTTTGACCTTGCTTAAATAATGATGATGATGATTTCGTGTTTAACGACGCGTCAACCCTCTTTGTGGGTCATAAGCGTCAAGCGGTTAATGGTTAAACGGCTCTTGCTTAAATATACTTCGAGCAAACAAATGAATAATTTCTCTATGTAACAGTGGCACATGTGATACAAGCTGAACACAAAGAGATTAAAGAAACCGGCACATTTACACAGTCCCGTTAACTGCCGTGCCTTATGCATTTCATGCTGATCTGACCCACTTGAAAAGTGTGAGCCAACAATTTCTGCATCCCCACTACGGTAAAACGAGCCCCGCCAAGTGAAAATGTTCTTTAGGTATTTGAGAACAAATCCCTGCAGTGCATTTGGAATCTTGCGTCTGGGAACAGCAAAAACTCACACCAGACTGTGCGGTTGAAATCTGTGCTGGCCGTATATGCTGGAAGCGCCATTTAGTCGACGCCCAGATCAGACTGCACAACCGCAGATGAAGTGCGAATCATCAGGCTGCGCAGATGCGACTGAGTGTTGGTCGTGTATCTTAGATTGGTTCTAATGGCCAACGCTCGGATCAGCCTGCACCGACGCCGATGAGGCCCGAACCGTACGAACAGCCGACGCTTGTGCATTTGCGGCGCAAACTGCCGAGAATAAGATCAGATGGTGCGGGTGCAGTCAGTGTCTACGCTGGTCATGCTGGATGCGCTATTTTAAATTGATGCGAACAGCCGGCGCTTAGATCGGTGTGCATTCCCTTCGACGCACAGATCAGACTGCGCTTATGCATTTGCGGCGCAAACTGCCGAGAATAAGATCAGTTAGTGCGGGTGCCGTCAGTGTCTACGCTGGTCATGCTGGATGCGCTATTTTAAATTGATGCGAACAGCCGGCGCTCAGATCGCTGTGCATTCCCTTATTTTCTGTGCGAACAACCGAAGATTAGACTGCGCACATGCGGTATTAGTCGTATGAAGCGCATTTTTTGGATTGGTGCGAACAGCCGATGCTCAGATCAGTCTGCCGCAGATCGGCGCCAACAGCAATGGCTCAGATTAGACTGCGCCGATGCGAGTTGATTCTGTGCTGGTCGTATATGCCGGAAGAAGCATTTTTGATAGACACAGCTCTTAGCTGCATGTGATGCAGTAAAAATCCGATAAATCTGGTGTGTGCCACGGTGGGGATTCCCCACAATAATTTAAGTAGATTGATAACACGTGAAAAAGCCACGCTCCGAAACGAGAAAAATGAAATAAAAGATACGGTTGATTTTAGGGCAGGGCGTTAGGAAAAGGGGCAGGGCGCCGCATTTCGAGGGCAGGGCGCGGCGCCCCGGAAAAACGGTCCAGCTGGAGCACTGCATATAGCCTTGGTAGCTCAGTCGAACGTGCATTTGACTCGTGAACAGGAGGTCACAGTTTTTATATCTGCCTGTTTGGCAAGAATTTTTTGTGAAGTATATATTTGAGTTTTATGTCCTACCAAAAACTAAGGTCATATGGAGATGGGACCTCAGTTTAAAGATACTTCCAAAAGTCTTCAGAAGCCACATAATATTATCGAACCCACACCTTCAGGCTTAAGGGGAAGAGTAGCTTTACCTCCAGCTTCTTTTATGGAAATTGATCATGAAATCATTTCTACAGTCATTCTCCCCCTTCTGCTGATTCAATAAGGGCAGTTTCTGACAAATGCTTGTACACTAATCACTTTTGTATAAGCCTGCCCATGAAAATCATGGTTAGGTAAACCAACTGGCTCAATAAGACCTAATATTGTTGATTGGGCCATTGAACTCTTCAAAAACATAGAGGACCTTACACCAGTGGTCATTTCATGTGATATTTGTGAATAAATTTCATATAAAATGACCACGAGTAATGTATTGTTGACATGGATGTCGTCATGATGTTACTTAAACCCAACACAAGTGTTATTACATTTGTGGTCATACGATTTTTATTACACGACCTTATCCACTGCTTACCAACAATGTCATATGATAAAAAACAAATCAGACACATTTATATTTTGAATATCACTTTATTCAGCATGTAACTATAGAATTTTTTTTTAGCTATTTTAGTGATTCCATTTGCATGATACAATTTACATTAAATGTGAAATTACTTAGATGTACAATGAAATTCTGCTATTAAGACCACCAAAAATTAAGACAAAAAGCATATTTAGAATATACATGTGCTTTGTATTTTCTGCATCCAGTATGGTCAAGTGGGAGACCACCTTTGAGACTGTTCAAAAGACCACTTTTGTACAGTCCCAGAGGTGGTCTTTACATAGCAAATTTACTGTATTTTGTTCAGATATCATAGGTATTGTCAGCATGCTTTTTTCCCTACATATAATCAGCTTCAGAAATTTTCCATTTATTGTCTGACCTCCCTTAAGTGGAATGGGGACACCTGGCACATTTTTCTGCCATTTTTCAAAGGGTGACAACTTTCAGGACTTCCTGTTCGCTACTCTAAAAGCTTCGTCCCACTGAAAAAGGGGTCGACTCTTATTAAAGGAAAGAATTTGCTTCCCAGGAGCAAATTCTTTCCTTTAAGAGTTGGCCCCTTTTGAAATCAGAGGCAAAAATACTTTTGCAGGAGTTGTCTCCCCTGAAGATGTTCTCATTCCCCTAAAGAATGGTGCAAAATAGGAGTCCAGTTTTCCTTCTGTTCGGCAGTTTTTCAATCCGTCAGCATTCACACCAATATTGACTTAATTCAAATGTTCATTCCAATGTTCAAAACCACACAAGTGCAACATTGCCTTGGACAGAATGCTTGTGATGTTTCAGGTGAGCCATATTGTGTTAAAAAGGTGTAAATTAGCCTGAATTTTTGTATCAGGATGAATCTTATGTGGGCTCCTGTGTATCCAGACAGAACATATTGCTTGTTCCTTGCTGGCTCTATTGGTACAGGCTAATCTCTGTTTTTACTGGTCATGCAAGCATAGGGGCTTGAAGAAATATATGGGCTGCATGATGTTTCCACGCAGAGCTGAATCCAGCCTGCACACTAGTACTGGTAAACGGCTTAGAGGATCTAAGCCTGTCCAGGAACCGCGGTGCAAGGCGGACCGTCCATGCTAATAAACCCTATTGGTTTCATTGGGCGACAGGGCTTGAGATGTCATTTCATCTCAATGTCGGGTAAAAGTCCCACAAAATTGGAAGCAATGTCTCCAAAATGACCTTTACTGTGTTGACGGGGACGTTAAACCTCAAATCAAACAAACAAAAAATAATGGTCATGCAATCTAAAGACAGGGTTTTCTTGTGCTCAGATTCCAGCCAAGTTACAATTAAAGCACTAACAGCACTGATGGTCATCTGTTTTTGATGGTAGGCTAGGAAAACTGTCTGTATCTGAGAGACTGTTTTGTTCAGTCCTTAAGTACCAGTGTTTTAAACATACAGTGTAGACACTGATCAGATTCTGCAATCTGCAGCATCTGATCTGGGTTAATAATGTTTGCCAATGTCACAATGCACAAGCCCAGTCAAAGCCCCCGTCCATCCGGGTTTGAAGAAATAGATGGGCTGCATGATGCTTCCACGCAGAGCTGAAACCGAACACACACGAGTACTGGTAAACAGCTTAGAGAATCTAAGCCTGCCCTGGCAAAGCGGTGTGAGTCCATGCTTATAAACCCTATTGGTTTCATTGGGCAACAGGGCTTGAAATGCCATTTCATCTAAGTGTTGGGTAAATGTCCCACAAAATTAGAAGCAAAGTCTCCAAAATGACCTTTACAGTGTTGACGGGGACATAAAACCTCAAATCAAACAAACAAAACAAGCCCAATCCATATTTCACAAATAACCAACCTTTCTACCTCAGGTGTCTGATGTCACAGGGAAAAGAAGAGAGTGACTATAAATAACTCTTACCTGGATTTGTCACAAACTTAATGCTATTGCCTGGTCACTTGATAGTCATGTGAACATTAGCAACAAAGGTCATATTCATATAGCAACTTTGGGTTGATTGATAAACAGTCAACCCAAAAAGAGGTGGTGTTGTAGCAGTAAATAGCTGCTTATAAACGGGTAGCACTCTGGGTAAAAATTTCAGCAGGCGGCATTTTAAAAATATTTCTCTTATTTTTTCCTGGAAAGCAGATTTTTTTATATTTTTCACTTCTGTGGTGTATTCCTTGCTTCCAAAGGATGACCCTTTTATAGAACATATTTAACTTCACTACAGCTGGTGTGTGGGAATGTGTGGCGGCGGTAAAACGTCTCCCTGCCCTACACCATAGTGTAGATTATATTTTCTTGTCCTTTGGGATCATTGATTCCATTGTGGAACTTTGAAAATATCTGAGGGTCACTGATGAGGCCTAATTGGCCGAAACTAGCTAGTCTGGCCCAGAAAACATATACACTCTATATTTTTCACTTCTGTGGTGTATTCCTTGCTTCCAAAGGATGACCCTTTTATAGAACATATTTTATATTGCATGCAAATTATCTCCAATGGAGATGGTTTGCATGAAATGTCAAAATCTGTTTTGTAGGAAAAATAATAAAAAATATCATCAAAGTGTTGTCTGCTGAATTAGTCCTGAGAGTGGTAAAGGTTCCATGTTCAGTAGCTGTTTACTAATATTTACGCTGTAAAACTACATTTTTTTTTTCAGCAAAGGCTACACATATAATTAAGCAAACTACTGGTTTATCTGATAAAGATTTTAACATAACATCAGTTACAGTCTTCATTAGACTTAGAATTGTGGAATTTTGAAAATATTTGTGGGTCACTATTTGGCCAAAACTAGCTAGTCTTGCCCAGAAAACATATACACTCCATATTTTCCAGTTCTGTTGTGTATTCCTTGCTTTTTCTAGAACATACTAAACGTCACTACAGCTGGTGTCTGGGACTGTGTGGCTGCTGTAAAAAGTCTCCATGCTCTACATCATAGTAAATTTTATATTTTCTTGTCCTTTGGGATCATTGATTCAATTGTTGAATTTTGAAAATATTTTAGGGTCACTGATGAGGCCTTATTGGCCGAAACTAGCTAGTCTGGCCCAGAATACATTTACACTCCATATTTTCCAGTTCTGTTGTGTAGTCCTTGCTTCCAAAAGATAACCATTTCTAAAACATATTTAGAATATGAACAAGAGCTTCTCATTACTTATTCATGAACTATTCACTAATTATTCACCAAATACTCACTAACTCTCACTCTGTTTCAGCTTAGATAAAGAGTAAGCTGAGAGATTGTTGTAGAAGTCAAACATCCCTGGAAAAAAAACATTTACTTACTATGTAGTCTCTAGTTATTCTTTTCACTTTATAGCTTGTATTCCCTGTTGCAGCTGCTGAGTAAACTGAGTTAGAGAAAGAGAAAGCTAAAAGATTGTAGAACTGGGCCACAATCAGGGACCAGAAAGGGAACAGAACAATTCTTTAATTAGTCACAGGGACATAAAATCTCAACACAATCAAACAAACTACAAACAGATAGTTCATGTAATATGCAAAATGGACTAACTCAACTCATGCTTTCTTTCAGCTGCTGAGATCCAAGCTGAGTTAGAGAAGGAAGAGGCTAGGAGTGTAGAGAATGTTGCCACAATCAAACAATGAGAAAAACTTCTTATTAAACTCATGCTGTCTTTCAGCTGCTGAGATCCAAGCTGAGTTAGAGAAGGAAGAAGCTAAGAGTGTGGAGATTGTTGCCACAATCAAATGCAGAGAAAAACTTTTCTAACTAAACTCATACTTTCTGTCAGCTGCTGAGATCCAAGCTGAGTTAGAGAAGCAAGAAGCTAAGAGTGGAGAGAATGTTGCCACAATCAGAAACCAAGATAAACTTTACTCACAAAACCCATGCTTTCTTTCAGCTGCTAAGATCCAAGCTGAGTTAGAGAAGGAAGCAGCTAAGAGTGGAGATTGTTGCCACAATCAAACACAGAGAAAAACTTTTCTAAATAAACTCATACTTTCTTTCAGCTGCTGAGATCCAAGCTGAGTTAGAGAAGCAAGAAGCTAAGAGTGTAGAGAATGTTGCCTCAATCAGAAACCAAGAAAAACTTTACTCATAAAACCCATGCTTTCTTTCAGCTGCTAAGATCCAAGCTGAGTTACAGCAGGAAGAGGCTAAGAGTGTGTAGAATGTTGCCACAATCAAACGCTGATAAAAACTTCTCTCACTAAACTCATTCTTTCTTTCAGCTGCTGAGATCCAGTCTGAGTTAGAGAAGGAAGAGGCTAAGAGTGTAGAGAATGTTGCCACAATCAAAACACCATGAAGAACTTTTCTCATTAAACTCTAATTGTCTTTCAGCTGCTGAGATCCAAGCTGAGTTAGAGAAAGAAGAAGCTAAGAGTGTGGAGAATGTTGCCGCAATCAAAAACTGAGAAAAACTTCTCATTAAACTCATACTTTCTTTACGGTGCTTAGATCCAAGCTGAGTTAGAGAAGGAAGAACCTAAGAGTGTAGAGAATGTTGCCACAATCAAAAACTGAGAAAAACTTTTCTCACAAAACTTATAATGTCTTTCAGCTGCTGAGATACAAGCTGAGTTAGAGAAGGAAGAAGCTAAGAGTGTAGAAAATGTTGCCACAATCAAACACCGAGAGCGAAACTACATGGGCATGTTAGAGTACAAGAAGGAAAATGAGACGGCATTGATCAAAACACTTATAACAGGTGAAACTGAATAATTATAACATTTTTATCCATTTAAAGTAGAAGTAAAACAAAGATCAGGAATCGATACAATTAACTTACTCCGACCATCAAAGACACCAAAGGGAAAGAAACACAAACATTAAGCGACCAGACCATAATGGAAACCTAAACAAAGGAAGGCCATAAGGACAGTTACTTTCCCACAAAATGGCTATCTGGCCATCCAAAATAAAAAGACACAAGTGATACACACAGTAAGTAACAAACAACACCATAAATAAACCGCCACCGAAGAACCGCCTTGGAACGGTCAGTGGAAAGATTTCCACTGGGGGGGGGGGGGGGGGGCTTAAATCGATTTCACGTGGCCACAATCCTCGCCCTTACTTCCGTCGCGATTTAGACATATAATTTGTTCAGTCCGCATGAAGGCCTCCTAACTCATCAGTGCAACATCTCCGTGAACACAAAAAAATCAAAGAACCACAGAGGTGAGACAACGGTGAGGAATCGACAGCAAGAAACCACTGAAATGCTGGAGCAAAAGAAAACCAACAGTTAGACTCCGATGGGCCCGACCAGAGACAGAGCATCAGGCACCAACCAACATTACCTTGAATTAGATCTCTCTAATTCTCAATAAGCCTTTACGTTGGAGCCTGACCTACCGGAGTGCAATTAAAGAGTGAAGCAAAGTTGCCAACCGTGATTGGGTTAACTACCATGCATGCAGTCTGTCGTATAACATCCATGTTGTACCCAATCTTTTTATATCGAAGAATGATTTTACGAAATTGGGTGCTGAAGTCATTGCAGTTATATATTTTTCTGAATTTATATACTAAGTCACCATAAAATTCGGGTTCCGATAGACCCTGTTGCAGAAGAGATTTAAGTCCAATATTGAATTTTGAAATCAAATCAGAATGGTGTCTATAAAATTTTGAAAAGGCTTTGCGTAGTTTATGGTACCAATAACCCTGATAAAGGAGTTTAGCCGTTAATAATTTATTACAAGTGTTGAAGTCAGTTACATGACTACACACTCTAGCAAATCGAATTAATTGCGAAATATAAACGCCATAGGATGGCGCATGAGGAACATCACCATCCAAAAAAGGAAAATTCACAATCTCAAAATCAAAGTCATCGCATTTATCATAAATTTTGCATGAAACAAACCCATCTACAATAGATAGATGTAAATCCAAAAACGGGGCCTCGGTATCAGAAGAATTTGCTTTATTTAACTGAAGTTGGGGGGGGGGGTAAATCTGACTGATCAAACCATCGAAATAGGCATTATCAATATTTAATAAATCATCTTAATATCTAGAAATGGAGCTAAAAGCTTCAATAATTTCAGATTGGTTATCAATGGAAAGCGACAACATGAAGTCTCTTTCATAACAATACAAGAACATATCAGCCACAAGAGGTGCGCAATTCGTACCAAACGGAATACCCACAATTTGTCTAAATAAGTTAGTACCGAATCTAATATAAATATTGCCAAGTAGAAAGGTGAGGTAAGACTGAATGCAATCGTAACAGGTACCTTTGCAAACTGCAGATCCAGATGATCTGATTGCTTCTGAAGAATGCATCTGATCAGGATCTACAATGTCATGCTGTTTGTAAATTGGATGAAAACATTATATCAAGCAATTCGATTAGTTGCTAGTCAGAAATTGGTGTGGCTAGATTAATTTATTCAGTAGGTTAAGGTTAAATGCTTATGTATAAGCTCAGGAAAAGCGTGGTTAGGTAAACTGACTAAGAGGATGACTTGGAGGAATATGTTCTATAAAAGGGTTATCCTTTGGAAGCAAGGAATACACCACAGAAGTGAAACATATGGAGTGTACATATTTTATGGGCCAGACTATTTATTTATGTTGTTGTTTGTTACTTACTGTATCACTTGTGTCTTTTAATTTTGGATGGCCATATGGCCATTTTGTGGGAAAGTAACTGTCCATATGGCCTTCCTTTGTTTAGGTTTCCATTATGGTCTGGTCGCTTAATGTTTGTATTTCTTTCCCTTTGGTGTCTTTTATGGATGGAGTAAGTTAATTGTATCAATTCCTGGTCTTTGTTTTACTTCTACTTAGCTAGTTTCGACCAATTAGGCTTCATCAGTGACCCTCAGATATTTTCAAAATTCCACAATGGAATCAATGATCCCAAAGGACAAGAAGCTTGCTTAACCCATTTAACCCATCTATACAGTTACCTATGCACACAGTGTTGATTCTGATGAGACTGCTCAATAGAAGCCAGTTGCTGAGGAAAGAATATGCACTGTATTTACCAGAATTTCATTCAGGCTTGTTTACTTTAATGTCACAGGCACCATTGCAGATGAAGATAAAATATAGTCGAACTTAGATGGCTGGAATATCTTATGGGACCATGAAAAATTGTTTCAGTAAGGGTAGTTATAACTACCGAGTCATGAGGCAGAATAGGAATGACCTGGAGATGTCTTCTGTATTTTCTGTAAAATAAAGGAGTGTTGTGGGCACTTATTAGAATCGACTCATTGAGGTGATTCTAATGAGTACACACAACATTTCTTTCCAAGTAAGAATCAGAAACACCTCCACAAATTATCCTTAACCCTTATCCTGCTGAATAAATGAATTTAGCCTCAATCATGTCAGTTGAAACATATTTTTGTTATATCTCAAACACATAAATATTACAAAAAAAGCCATGACAAATAAAGGATTTTAATTATTTAGTCGTTCTCCCATTCTGATCTGGATCTACACTGTTTGCAAAGGAAGGGGTTGTCATGAACTGCAGTGGGAAGGTTAATACCATAATGATCCTAAGTATTGGGACAGATAGGCCTAAGCAAACAGAGCAGACACAGATCAGACTGCTCCTGATCAGACTGCTCCTCAGTAGCAGTCTTATCTGGGTCTGCACTGTTTTCCATTCCATCTGCACTTTTTGGACTCACGGGTGGATTGTGAAACAAATTTGTTGAAAATTTTGGAGAGTTATAGCATGTGTCCAAACTTTTATGGGAGGTGTGGGCTAATTGTGTTGATTCCTGATCATTGCCTTCACTTCTATTTTTGGATTTTTATGGTACATGTGGATTTCTTTTGAAGAAATTCTCTGGAGACTCACGTGCGAGTTTGAATTAGTCAAAGTAAACAAACCAGCCATGGTTGAGTTACTGAAGTTTTACCATACATTTATCATTTCAGATTTACGTCCCAAGGTGGCAGCTGGACTGTTGCCAGGGTTACCAGCGTATATACTGTTCATGTGTGTACGACATACAGATTACATCAATGATGACGAGAAAGTGAGGTCACTGTTGACTAGTACAATTAATGGGATAAAGAAGGCTGTCAAGGTAATTATATAGGAGTCAGATAAATTCGAGGTGGTGTCCGGTTGTTTAAAGCATTATTAGCTTTATGAGCTTGTTACTTGCTGAATTGTTAACTGTTCTAGCAAGTATAATATCTAATGCTCTGGTATTTTTGCTGGAAAAGTGTGAGTAGCTTTTGCATTTTCAAAGGCTATGCATGCTCTGCCAGCAAAAATATTAGGATATTTGCCATGTAATATGATAAGTTTACTTGGTATAATGTGTTCGTTTTGTTTGATTTAAGGTTTAACATCCCCGTCAACACTGTGAAGAGACGTTCCTTCCAATTTTGTGGGACTTTTACCCAACATTGAGATAAAATGACATCTCAAGCCCTGCCATCCAATGAAACCAATAGGGTTTATGTGCATGGACGGTCCGATTCACACCACTTTGCTTGAGCTGGCTTGGATCCTCTTAGCGGTTTACCAGTACTCGTTTGTGGGTCAGTTCCAGCTCTGCATGGAAGCATCAAGCAGCCCATCTATTTCTTCAAGCCCCAATGGGCGGGGACCATTATAATGTGTTCATTCAGTCCACATACAGTTATTACTGAATGACAAACAGTTTAGTTCCTACAATTTGCAAAGGAGGAGTTGTTGTGTTTACCAGAGTTTTAAAGACTTTAACTAACAACATAAGCTTTGAAGAACTGGAATCAGGAACCAAGGTTATAAATATTTCTTCTACTCAAATCGGTTCAGCATGAAATTTATATTGCTCATAAATGCTAAAATGCCAACAAATTTGGGATTTTTCCTTTTTCAGAATAGTGGCAAATGATATTTTTTCTACCTTTTTGTTGACACTTTAATATTTATAAAGATGATAATTTTAATTTTCCAGTGAGTTGAGCATGAAAACCTTTAGTAACCTTGAGCCAAGGTGATAATTACTAATTTACAGTTTCATTGGGTGGCAGGTCTTGAAATACAATTTCATCTCAGTGTCCGAAAAAGTCCAACAAACTGGAAGCAACTTCTCCAACATGACCTACATAGTGTTGACAGTCTTATTAACACTTTCTGTACCAAGTGGAATCTTCCTCCTTATATATAGCTGGAGTCCATTTCAAAATTTAGGGGTGTCAGGTTGTGTTGACTTCAAAATTTATTTGGAAAATAGCTGAACTTTTTGCAAACAGTGCAGGCCCTGATCAGACGCTGCATTCTGCAGCGTCTGATCTGCGCCTGCACTGTTTGCCAATTACCCGTCTTGGGGTTTCCGTTACAAAAAGGGTTAAACCTTATCACAAACAAACACACAAAAGTTTATAATATAGGGATTAACCATGGTTTTTCATGCATTAACATTTGCCGGATCCTGAGGAAGCGGTTTGAACATGAGGCCGCTAGGCCGAATGTTCAAATATCTTCCGAGGGATCCGGCAAATATTAATGCAATGAAATAACCATGGCTGATTGTTGTTCTTGCATAACTTACGAATCCAATAGCAAATTTTGACGAAAAGGCCCAAAAGCTCTATATAAAGTCCATATAAACTCTTCAAATGCGACAGGCAAACCAAAATGGCGGCCAGTTCGGAATGTTGCTTAAAATGACGTTGTCATGCAGTGATGTCATCATAGAACCCTAAAACGCTACGTTCAGGGCGATAACGTTACTTAGCTCAACGTAACGTAAACAAAACAAGGTCCGTCTTGTGATATCAAAAGCTCAAAATCCATGTTCAAACAGCACGCGAATTTCATGATTTGAACATGGCTTTTGCTGTTTGAGCATGGCTTTCCGTCCATTTGACAATGGCTTCAAACAGCTATGAGCATAGGTTTTTATGCAAGAATTAAATATTCATTGCTATCTTTGGCAAACATTTGAATATTACTCTTCTATTTATAGAAACATCATGATGACCTTGACCGAGTGACCTTGTGGTTAGCCAATACCTGCAGGTTCCTTCACACCTTGAAACAGTACAGTGGGGAAAAGGTATGTACATGTATTGTATTCAAATAACAGGCGGTGGTATTGAGTCAATACGAAATAAGTGAAGGATGTTACACAAGTGGTCATTTTATATAAAATTTATGAAACAAGCCTCTGGCAGGTTCTTGACAAATCGTGTTGACAAGTCTATATTGAATACCCTTCTAAATCCTATTTTCTCATCACGTGAACAAGTCTGTGAAATGAATGCCCTCCCTAAACCCCAATTTATATAGAGAAAAATTGGTGTTTACGGGGCTATACATTATTTTTCTTACCTCTGCTCCATGACTTAGGTTGTGGGTGCTCGTTAGAACCGCCTCTATCAGGTCAGTTCTAACAAGCACCCACAACCTATGTTTGCAGTATAAATAAGAAAAATATCAAGGATTTTCATCAGAAAAGTAGCCATTTTGGAGTTGTGAAAAATGCATTATGTTATCGAAATGTGTAGAGAAGTTTGGGTTTACCTAAATAAACATTACTTTCTTATTACTGCGTAGTCACAGTATCCATAGTCTAGTTAAATATTTTTCACATATGTATGTCTGTTTTACTAACTTAGGATTCACTCTTGTAAAGACCTGATTTAAATATAGCTTCTGACTTAAAGCTTAAATTTTTTACAGCATCAAAAAACGGTTTCAGGTTTCAGGAAATCAGTTGCCTTGTAAAAATATAGTAAAATTCTGGTATATTGGTGGTCAGGCATGGAATTTCTTGTACAGACCTGAAAAATATTGAAAAAAAAAATACAAAAATTACTGTATTTAACCTAAGTATTCGGACACCTCAACTTCTTACCATACTCATTGTAAAATTTGAACTAGTACAATTTACTACCTGATGGTGTGTCTGAGAATAGTGGGATGAGGGGCAAACAGTGTAGAACCTGATGAGATGTCGCTTTCTGCAGTGTCTCATCTGGGTCTACACTGTTTGCTCAGGCCTGTATGTCTGAATGCATACATTAAATAACGGTAGGTTATATATTCTCTGCTTATTTTTTGCAGGCTTTTAATCAAGAAAACACACCCAGACAGAATGAGCATTGTTTACGCAACTTCGACTTAGCCGAGTACCGACAAGTGTTCAGTGATTTGGCAGTATGGATCTATCAGACGCTTATTAAGCTAATGGAAGCTACAATTCAGCCATCTATAGGTAGGTTTTTGTGGAAGGGATGGGTATGTCCCTTTCAACACTATTTCACTTATTCTGAGCCCATTGTTAACCCAAGAAAACCCAAGTACCAGGAGAAAAATCACTCGACATCCCATTCCAGTACTTGGGTCGCATTGTTTGTGGGTCAATTGTGCTCATGGCACAATACAGGAGTCCAGTTTTCCATTTGTTGGTTTGTGAAGCTGTCGACATTAGCAACCATCTTAGCTTTCATCCTAATGTTCAAGTCCATTTCTCAAGAACCATAAGAGCTCCATTAATGATACATGGTTCAAACTTGCATAAAGGGATGGCAACTTTAATGCAAGCATCCATATTTAGCATTTATGTACATTTCGTATCTCACTTACTTTGTGAAGATTTCGCCCCCGCAGTTAGGACATAACCTCAGGCAGAATTCTTCTATCTACGATATTTACTCTATGTATTTGGATAGACAGGCCTTAGCAAACAGTGTAGGCCCAGATGCGACGCCGCAGAAAGCGGTATCTCATCAGAGTCTACACTGTTTACCAATCATCTGCCTATGCTTAGACACAACATCGGGTAGTAAATTGTACTTGTTAAAATTTCATAACAAGTGTGGTAAGGAGTTGAGGTGTCCGAATATTTACGGTAAATGCGGTACAAAGATGTACGAGTCATTGAGATCCAATTATTATTTCTTTCTTACAGTCGCAGCAGTATTAGAACATGAAGCAATAGCCGGGTTATCAGGCAGCAAGCCGAGTGGACTACGTGGAAGAACTAGTAGTCGCACAGAAGACTCACCAGAATACTCACTCGATTCACTCATGAAGGCAGTAAGTGAAATGTTTTTTGTCATATGTTGCGTCTGAGAGTGTAATAATGCCATGTAATATTTTCGATAATCCACTAGTGGATTAAATATGCAAATTAGCTACATACGTCCCGTAACGTGACATGTATGATGTCCTTACTGATGTTGCATTTACTAACGGTGGAATATTGACATTTTTGTAAACAGTCATGAATAAAATGTGTTTTAAATGTCATATGATAAATATAATCTTGCATTCATGCTCATGTATTATTGAATTTATTAAACGAGTTGAGGAAAAGGGATAAAATGCTCGGCAAGCATCGCATTTTATCCCTTTTCCTCAACTCGTTTAATATATTCAATAATACAGTAAAACCTGTCATAGTTGCCACCTCTATTAAGCAAGCAACCTGTATTAAGCAAGCATACATTCAGTTCCCAAAACAGGCAAATGCACTTAAATTCACGTGTATTAAGCAAGCACCTGTCTTAAGCAAGCACATGTTGAATATCCCAAAGGTGCTTGCTTAACACAGGTTGGACTGTACATGAACACTCATGTAAGATCGTCTTTGACACATAGAACTCGAACCCGACATACAACTTGTTACTTTAACTTTATTGTGATGCAATAGGGTAATAATAATTTTAACACACCTTAGGCAGTTAAGTAGTTACAATAACATCCCAGCTTTTTAGCAACCCGCCCATCGGGGCTTGGATGAAACTGACCTCACATGAGTACTGGTAAACTGTTTAAGCCAAAGCCTGCCTAGGCAAAGTGGTGCAAGTCGGTCTGTCCATGCTTATAAACCCTATTGGTTTCAATGGGCGGCAGGGATTGATATGTCATTTCATCTGCATGTCCGTTAAAAGTCCCACAAAATTGGAAGCAATGTCTCCAAAATGACCTAAATAGTGTTGATGGGGACATTTAACCTCAAATCAAACAAATAAACAAAGCAGTTATACAGATTGTTGATTATAACATTCACAAATCCCAGCCTACTTTATGCCCTTAATAATGAGGTTTGTTAGATGCTATTGCCATTAAAGGTTTGAGCATCTTTAACCCTTTTTGTACCAAATGGAATCTTCCTCACATATTGCAGGTGTCCATTTAAAAATTTAGGGGTGTCAGGTTGTGTTTTCATCAAAATTTAGCAAACAGTGGAGGCCCTGAACACGACGTCTGATCTGGGCCTGCACTGTTTGCCAAGGTAGCCCTTCAGGGGTTTCTGGTACTGAATGGGTTAAATAAAATAATCATCCAGTGGATTCACTAAATTAGGGCAGTAACTGAAATGTTTTGCCACAGAGACAAATAACATGTGGTTAAAACTTCGGGTGGTAGGGCTTGAGATGTCATTTCATCTCAATGTCAAATAAAAGTCCCACAAAATGACCAAAATAGTGTTTGACCTCAATTCAAACAAACAAACAGCCCATCTTCAAATTACTCTGACTATCATTGTCCTTGGTGGCTCAGTAGGGTTTGCATCTGACTGGTGATATGGGTTTCTATCCATGCAACATTTTTGTGGAAACTGATTATGAAATATTTTCTCTTGTTATTCTCTCCCTTCTGCTGTTTCAAGAATTCTTTGCAAAGAATGTGCACTGTACTGGTCAACTGGGTGACACAGTTCTAATTAATTCCCACAACATAGGTTTATATGGAGAAATAACGAAATTTATCCTTCTGTTATCATCAAATACCCACCTTATATGTTGCTATGGCAATGTCGCTTTGAGTTTTCCATCAGCTTGACACGGACTGTCTTTTCAAAGGACTGTTAAAAGTTAATTTAACCCTTGTCCTGTTGAATAAATTAATTTTGGCCACACCCATTTCCGACTACATTGTATTAACCAATCAAATTCGGCCCCTGCCCATCAGGGCTTGAAGAAATAGATAGGCTGCATGATGCTTCCACGCAGAGCTGAAACTGACCAGCACACGAGTACTGGTTAACCGCTTAGAGGATCTAAGCCTGCCCAGGCAAAGCGGTGCAAGTGGTCGGTCCATGCTTATAAACCCTACTTATAAACCCTATTGGTTTCATTGGGCGACAGGGCTTGAGATGTCATTTCCTCTCAATGTTGGGTAAAAGTCCCACATAATTGGAAGCAATGTCTCGAAAATGACCTATACAGTGTTGATGGGGACGTTAAACCTCAAATCAAACAAACAAACAAACCAATTAAATTACTTAATGTAATGTATTTGCTCAATTCACAAACTGTACAGCAATCAGTGTAGAACCTGATCAGATGGCTTCTGCACTGTTTGCAAAGGTAGGGGCCAAAAGCTTCATTGTAAAAATCTTTGATATTGATTCTACTGGTTCAAGTGCATTCCTGTGTTACATACAGCTTATTCTTGTACATTTGTTTCAGTTAAACCAGTTTGTTCGAACTCTGTCCCAGCATGCTGTGGACCCAGAACTGGTGAAACAGATCTTCCGACAGTTGTACTATTTCATAGGTGCAAGTGCACTGAACAATCTGTTGTTACGGAAAGACATGTGTAACTGGTCGAAGGGAATGCAAATCAGGTAAGAGCTTAAGGAATTACCGTGTCCTGACTATACCCGAAAGACCCAGAGACAGTTATGGGACTTCTCTTTATGCAAGGTTGGGCTATAGATGGTGTAACCTGTTATTAAGGAAAGATGAGCCCCACCAAGCGAATTTGTGTCTTCGAGCATTCCGTCATGACAAATTTTCACTGTACATGCCCAGCCATTCAGAGGGGTCAGGGATATGGCTTTCTGTCTGAAGGTTCCTCTTGATTCACCGCTTTTATGAGGGAGCAGCGAAGGTTCTGGCGAGACTGCGCGGATGCGCAGGGTCGCCTGAACCTTCGCTGCTCCCATAGGCGATAAGTACCAAAATCGCTTGACGGGGCCCAAATAATCTTGAACTCAATATGCATGCAGTTGTATGCATGCAGCAAGCCAGCTACCTCGAAGTGGGCCCACGTATGTGGATGTTGTCCATGTGTCTGCACGTTAATCAAAACTCTGATGATGATGAAAACAGAATTGCTGACCAAAAAAGAGAATTCAGGCTGGATACATGTATTTAATGAGGGTAGCCCAGTTGGCATAGCCAGTCTTCCTTTGGACCCTCTAAAACAACATACAGTTATCACAGGCACACCCAGAACTCACATATCATACTCACATATCTGTGGCGATTTATTTATGTTGTTGTTTGTTACTTACTGTGTGTATCACTTGTGTCTTTTAATTTTGGATGGCCATATGGCCATTTTGTGGGAAAGTAACTGTCCTTATGGCCTTCCTTTGTTTAGGTTTCCATTATGGTCTGGTCGCTTAATGTTTGTATTTCTTTCCCTTTGGTGTCTTTTATGGGTGGAGTAAGTTAATTGTATCAATTCCTGATCTTTGTTTTACTTCTACTTTACTAAATCAATAGCTCGAACAGCAGTTTGAGACAGGGGTAGTTTGAGCCACAGAGGGTTACTGTCAAGAGTCATAAAGAGGTTAATTTTGGGACATCATTTCGGTGTTCTGTAGTAAAGATGTATGCTGTGTGTACTCATAAGAATCGCCTCAAAAAATGTATGCTGTGTGTACTCATTAGAATCGCCTCATCGAGGCAATTCTTAAGAGTATACACAACATATATTTGCAAGATGAATTTGAATCATCATAATAATCCCTCACTATTTCTTAAGTGCAGAAATTCCCTAAGGACTCAAGAAAGGGTTTGTCTCGGGCATGCTTAAATGCAATCTGACTGCCCCGCCCCTCGGGGCTCGAAGAAATAGATAGGCTGCATGATGCTTCCACACAGAGCTGAAACCGACCACACAGGAGTACTGGTAATTCGTTTAGAGAATCTAAGCCTTCCCAGGCAAAGCGGTGCTAGATGGGCCATCCATGCTTATAAACCTATTTGTTTCATTGGGCAACAGGGGTTGAGATGTCATTTCACCTCAATATTGGGTAAAAGTTCCACAAAATTGGAAGCAAAGTCTCCAAAATGACCTAGACAGTGTTGACGGGGATGTTAAACCTCAAATCAAAAACAAAACAGGAATTCCCTATGTACTCAAGAAAGGGTTCGACTCAGGTATATGCTTACAAATCATCTGCATTCCAGTCATCAAAGTTCTACTATATCACATTGGCTTCTTTTATCTCTAGCTTCTGAATAGACTTCAGAGATATCACAATTCTTATGGACTATTCAGTGTAACCTCCATTAAACAGCCATCCTGGGAAAACTCCAAAACTTGCTGTTTAAGGGAGGTGGCTGTTCAACAGAGAAAAATACCTGAGATAATGTATGGCTTGTTATTGACAGACAAAAAATAGTGATTATTGAAGACAGCTCAAGATGGATGGTCTAAAAGAAAAATAAATGATGGAGAGGTGTCATCTGACACCTCTCCATCATTTATGTTTCTTTTCACATGCTTATATTGTATTTATGCATATATCACAATGGTAGTTTTGAGAAAAATAAATTTTGAAATAAATACACCAGAAGAGATATTCCTATTTTCATTGTAAATACCGTAAAATCTCTATTGGAAGCCCATGCTCTATTAAACGCCCACCACCCGATTTGGATGTTAAAAATGGCGATTTTTCGGGCAATTCTCAGAAAAGTACCAGCCTCTAATAATTAAACGCCCATTGGAAAAAAAAAGGGGAAAAAAAACAATCTTACATTGTGCTGATAGTTTCCAAATTTGTCGCTTGATCGTCGAATGCACAAGTCCTTTTTTCTCTCGTGGTTCAAATAAATGGTAAATACAAGGAATTTCCAGTTCTCTGCCTTGAACAAAAGTCCCTTCTACAGTGGAGTGTGGGCCTCCAGTAATTTCGGCTGTGATATGAATGATACTGCCGTCCTTGTGCAATTGTGTCAAAGACGGACATAAATCTTCCGTAATATGTCTGACAGTATTATCACCTTTCTTTACAATGATCACACTGTCACTGTGCTGATTGTCAGGCTCTAAAACAATCCAAATTTGTCCCAAAAGAATGAGAAATCCTGTAAATGTGATGACCTTTACTAACAGATTTGACCGACACAATCTTGCTGACTGCCATCATGTGTTTGACGCATGTTTACCTATCATCAAAGGCAGAAACACAGTGTTTTCCCACTGCAAATTTTAGAGCCAGCGTCTAAACAATTGATCACGTCTATTCTAAGACATGGTTATTGTATCACCAGTCATTTTCTGAGAATCAAGATGACAGCCATAAGAGTGTTTTGGACCATCATATGTGAGTTGCCTCTAATAAAGGCCCACCCCCCTCTTCAGGAAAGGTAATGATTCTTATAAACGCCTGGGCTTCTATTAGAGATTTTACGGTACCCATAAATTATCTCCATGATGGAGATAACATTTCAGGCTGAAAGATTTTAATAGGATTCTTGACAGGTCATGATAGGCTAAGAAACATGTTGCTTCCAAGGAATCTGGTAAAACTTGCTGGCCTGTTTTTACATCTGATTGTTTGCTTTTGAGTTAACTCTGGCTGTTTAATAGAGGGAATTTAGATGTTGCTGCTGGCTGGAGAAGAGAGGTGGCTGCTGAGCAGAGGTAAAATATATAGTAAAATGCTATGGGAGGAATTAATGTGGCTACTAAAGAGAGGTGGCTGCTAAACAGAGGTGACCATTAGTGGAGGTTTTACTCTAAATATTTCAGATACAACTTGAGTCATCTTGAACAATGGTTAAGGGACAGTAAGTTACAGGAGTCCGGGGCGTGCACCTCTCTAGAACCTATTGTACAGGCTTCTCAGTTACTACAAGCCAGGAAGACCGAGGCCGATGTCGAGAGTGTTTGTGATATGTGCTCCAAACTTTCAATTCCACAGGTCAGTATTTTGAAGACTAATTATTATGCCCCGCCATTCAAAGAATGGTGGAAAGGGCATATAGCGTTGCCCCTGTCCGTCCGTCCGTCCGTGCGTGCGTGCATCCGTCCGTGCGTCCGAAACTTAAACGCAGTTAATAACTTCCTTATTTCTTGATGGATTTTAAATATACTCAGCAGAAATGTTAACCATCATGAGACGACGTGTCATGTGCAAAACCCAGGTCTGTACCTCCAAGGTCAAGGTCATACTTAGAGGTCAAAGGACAAATAATGGGTCCGAAACTTAAACGCAGTCAATAACTTTCTTATTTCTGGATGGATTTTGAAATTACTTTGTAGAAATGTTAACCATCATGAGTCGATGTGTCACGTGCAAAATCCAGGTCGGAACCTCTAAGGTCAAGGTCATACTTGGAGGTCAAAGGTCAAAAAAAGGGTCCGAAACTTAAACACTGTCAATAACTTTCTATGGATGAATGCGAACATAGACATATTTTCAGGCGGGGGCATCCGTGTCCCATGGACGCATTTCTAGTTTTGTCTTATTTCTTCATAAAAACCTGTATTGTAAATAAAAAATCTGTTGATGATGATGATATGGGAACTTTGCCATTTTATAAATACACCACAAACTCTTTATAACAGAAGCCTCCGTGGTGTAGTGGTTATGCTACTCCCCTTGTAAACCAGGGATCGCAGGATTGATCCCGGACTTCTCCAGACTTTCAGATGAGTCTTCAAACCGAGGTCCTGTCTCCGTATGACCTTAGCTGTTGGTGGGACGTAAAACTCTAATGCACACCTCTTTATAGCATGGTTTGTTATAACAGGGTTTTGCATATAACACAGTTTCAAGATGGATCCCAAAAATGTATAGATTAGATAGAAAAATGACCATACACGGTCATTTTTCTATCTAATCTATACGGGCCTCCGTGGCCTAATGGATAAGAGCGCTGACTCTTAGTCATTAGGTCTCACCGCCGTGGGTTCGAGCCTCGCTCGGGTCACGTGTGAGACGCCAAGTTCTGCAACGGAAGGTCAGGTGGTTTTTCTCTAGGTACTCCGGTTTTCGCCCACCTATGATTAACGATCGGCTTGATATGAGTGAAATAATCTTAAAGGGAAGTAAAACCCAAACCAAAAAAAAAAAAAAAATCTAATCTATACATTTTTGTTTGGATATAACACAGTTGTATAACTAACACGGTTTCTGCATTTGACCCCATTAATAGTGTTCCCACAACATGGATTTTTCAGAGGTCACGGTATTACCATATTACTTCATAAAAGCCAGTATTGTGGGTACTCTGCCTAATGAGGCTATTCTTACAAATCCCCACAAAATGAATTAATCTGGAGCAATGATAAGCTTTGGTTATCACCTCTGTTTCATTGCAAAAAAAAGTGTTTGGGCAGAGCAAATTTGTTGTGCATCTTTGGAGGTCAAAGTGTCCAAGTTATACTTGGGCAGTAGGTATGGGTAGAAGTATGAATATTTCCATCCCATCTTGGGTTTTCTGATTTCTACATGATACCCTATGACCATAAAAAGTAGAAGTAAAACAAAGATCAGGAATCGATACAATTAACTTACTCCACCCATCAAAGACACAAAAGAAAAAGAAACACAAACATGAAACGACCAGACCATAATGGAAACCTAAACAAAGGAAAACCATAAGGACAGTTACTTTCCCACAAAATGGCCAAATCCATCCAAAATAAAAAGACACAAGTGATACACACAGTAAGTAACAAACAACAACATAAATAAACCGCCACAGAAGAACCGCCTTGGAACGGTCAGTGGAAAGAATTCCACTGGGGGGATTAAATCGATTCTACATGGCCATAATCCTCGCCCTTACCTCTGTCGCGGTATACAATAATTTTGTTTAGTCCGCATGAAGGCTTCCTAACTCATCAGTGTGACATCTCCGAGAACATACAAATAAAAAAACTAGAGATGAAACAAGGTTGAGGACTCGATAGCATACAACAACAGGATTGCTGGAGCAAAAGAAAACCAACAGTTAGACTCTGAGGGGCCCGACCAAAGACGGAGCATCAGGCGCCAACCAACATAAAGAATACTAAAATAAAATAAAATTCCATTTATGTTTTTACGCTGGAACCGTCATATAATCTTAAGCCCGACCCACCCGTGTGCAACCAAAGAGGGAAGCAAAGTTGCGAACCGTGATTGGGTTGACCACCATGCATGCAGTCTGTTTTATAACATTTATGTTGTACCCAATCTTTATACATCAACAAACGATTTTACATAATTGGGTACTAAAGTCATTATTCAGCCCCCGCCCATAGGGGCTTGAAGAAATATATGGGCTGCATGATGCTTCCACGCAGAGCTGAATCGAGCCAGCACACTAGTACTGGTAAACCGCTTAGAGGATCTAAGCCTGTCCAGGAACCGCGGCGCGAGGCGGACCGTCCATGCTAATAAACCCTATTGGTTTCATTGGGCGACAGGGCTTGAGATGTCATTTCATCTCATTGTTGGGTAAAAGTCCCACAATATTGGAAGCAACGTCTCCAAAATGACCTTTACAGTGTTGAGGGGGACGTTAAACCTCAAATCAAACAAACAAATAAACAAACTAAAGTCATTACAGGCATGTATTTTTCTAAATTTATATACTAAGTCACCATAGAATGGTCGGGTATGAAACACCCTTCCCGATCCCGATCCGAAAATCCCCGATCCAAAATTTTCTATTTGCCCTAATTCATTCATAAGAATATATTTTAAAAACTTTTTGCGTTTATTTTTAGCTCACCTGTCACGTAGTGACAAGGTGAGCTTTTGGGATCACTTTTTGTCCGTCGTCCGTCGTGCGTCCGTGCGTGCGTGCGTGCGTGCGTGCGTGCGTGAGTGCGTCCGTAAACTTTTTCTTCAAACGACATCTCCTCCTAAACCACTGAACGGATTTTGACCAAACTTCACAGGAATGATCCTTAGGTGGTCCCCTTTCAAAGTTGTTCAAATGGTTCCGGTCCGTTGCACATATAGGTCACAGTAGCCAAAAATAGATTTTTTTCACCGAAAACTTAAAAAATCTTCTTCTCTGAAACCACAAGGCCCAGGTCTTTGATATTTGGTATGAAGCTTCATCTAGTGGACCCCTACCAAGATTGTTTAAATTATAGTGCTGGGGCCAAAAATGCCCCCGCACGGGGGCCCTTTGGTTTTACATGGGCTTATATAGGGAAAATCTTTAAAAATCTTCTTCTCTGAAACCGCAAGGCCCAGGTCTTTGATATTTGGTATGAAGCTTTATCTAGTGGACCCCTACCAAGATTGTTCAAATTATAGTGCTGGAGTTCAAAATGCCCCCGCACGGGGGCCCTTTGGTGTTACATGGGCTTATATAGGGAAAATCTTGAAAAATCTTCTTCTCTGAAACCGCAAGGCCCAGGTCTTTGATATGTGGTATGAAGCTTCATCTAGTGGACCCCTACCAAGATTGTTCAAATTATAGTGCTGGGGCCAAAAATGCCCCCGCACGGGGGCCCTTTGGTTTTACATGGGCTTATATAGGGAAAATCTTTAAAAATCTTCTTCTCTGAAACCGCAAGGCCCAGGTCTTTGATATTTGGTATGAAGCTTTATCTAGTGGACCCCTACCAAGATTGTTCAAATTATAGTGCTGGATCTCAAAATGCCCCCGCACGGGGGCCCTTTGGTTTTACATGGGCTTATATAGGGAAAATCTTGAAAAATCTTCTTCTCTGAAACCGCAAGGCCCAGGTCTTTGATATTTGGTATGAAGCTTCATCTAGTGGACCCCTACCAAGATTGTTCAAATTATAGTGCTGGGGCCAAAAATGCCCTCGCACCAGGGCCCTTTTGTTTTACATAGGCTTATATAGGGAAAATCTTTAAAAATCTTCTTCTCTGAAACCGCAAGGCCCAGGTCTTTGATATTTGGTATGAAGCTTCATCTTGTGGACCCCTACCAAGATTGTTCAAATTATAGTGCTGGGGCCAAAAATGCCCCCGCACCAGGGCCCTTTTGTTTTACATGGCTTATATAGGGAAAATCTTTAAAAATCTTCTTCTCTGAAACTGCAAGGCCCAGGTCTTTGATATGTGGTATGAAGCTTCATCTAATGGACCCCTACCAAGATTGTTCAAATTATAGTGCTGGAGCTCAAAATGCCCCAGCACGGGGGCCCTTTGGTTTTACATGTGCTTATATAAGGAAAATCTTGAAAAATCTTCTTCTCTGAAACCGCAAGGCCCAGGTCTTTGATATGTGGTATGAAGCTTCATCTAGTGGACCCCTACCAAGATTGTTCAAATTATAGTGCTGGGGCCAAAAATGCCTCCGCACGGGGGCCCTTTGGTTTTACATTGGCTTATATAGGGAAAATCTTGAAAAATCTTCTTCTCTGAAACCGCAAGGCCCAGGTCTTTGATATTTGGTATGAAGCTTTATCTAGTGGACCCCTACCAAGATTGTTCAAATTATAGTGCTGGAGCTAAAAATGCCCCCGCACGGGGGCCCTTTGGTTTTACATGGGCTTATATAGGGAAAATCTTGAAAAATCTTCTTCTCTGAAACCGCAAGGCCCAGGTCTTTGATATGTGGTATGAAGCTTTATCTAGTGGACCCCTACCAAGATTGTTCGAATTAAAGTGCAGGGGCCAAAAATGCCCCCGCACCAGGGCCCTTTTGTTTTACATAGGCTTATATAGGGAAAATCTTGAAAAATCTTCTTCTCTGAAACTGCAAGGCCCAGGTCTTTGATATTTGGTATGAAGCTTCATCTTGTGGACCTCTACCAAGATTGTTCAAATTATAGCCCTGGGGCCAAAAATGCGCCCGCTCCGGGGCCCTTTGGTTTTAGATAAACTTATATAGGGAAAATCTTGTTTTACATAGTCTTTATGCAGGCTAAACCTTTAAAATCTTCTCCTCTGAAACCAGAAAGCCCAGGTCTTTCATATTCGATATGAAGCTTCATCTTGTGGACCTCTACCAAGATTGTTCAAATTATAGCCTTGGGGCCAAAATTGACGCTGCCCGGGTCCCACTTGTTATACATTGGATCAGGTGAGCGAACCAGGGCCCTCTGGGCCCTCTTGTATTACTTTTAAGTATTTTAATCATGATTTATGTATATTTTGTTTAAATGTGTCCAATTTGTGATTTTATCCTAAATTATTCCTCTCTCAGGGGTATGAAAGACCCTGCCGATTTTTCGTAAAAATATTGTATTCTTCTGCCTCTTATTCAGAAAATAAACAATAACTAAATGATAAAATCAACATAACAGAATTGTTATATACATTTATGGCTTTTCACGAATAAAAGAGAACTTAAAAAAGGTTTCGGAGGTGTTTTTTGCTTATTTTTATCCAAAACGATTACCGATCATTATTGCTATTTATAGTTACGAACATTGAGCCGAATGTGAAAGAAATGACCGGAAACGGGCCGATCTTGGGTTTCACATTGTCTCAAAAATAAAAAAATAGATAGATATGACATCCTGAAACTTCCATCACTCGCACAATGGACATAATATTTCACACATACGATTTTTGAGACATTTGAAAACTCAAAATCGGTCCGTTTCCAGTCATTTATTTCACATTCGGTTCAATTTTCGTAACTATAAATAGCAATAATGATCGGTAATCGTTTAGGATGAAAATATGCAAAAAACACATCCGAAACTCCTTTTGAGTTCTCTTTTATTCTAGAAAAGCCATAAAAGTAAAAAACAATTCCGTTATGTTGATTTTATCATTTAGTTATTGCTTATTTCTTTATCAGAGGCGGAAGAATACAATACTTTTACGAAAAATCGGTAGGGTCTTTCATACCCCTGAGATAGGAATAATTTAGGATAAAATCACAAATTGGACACATTTAAACAAAATGTACATAAATAATTATTAAAATACATAAAAATAATAAAAAAACACAAAAGTGTTTAAAATATATTCTTATGAATGAATTAGGGCAAATAGAAAATTTTGGATCGGGGATTTTCGGATCGGGATCGGGATCGGGAAGGGTGTTTCATACCCGACCCCATAGAATTCGGGTTCCGATAGGCCTTGTTGCAGAAGTGTTTTAATTCCAACATTGAATTTTGAAACCAAATCAGAATGACGTCTATACAACTTAGAAAAGGCTTTTTGTAGTTTATGATACCGATACCATAAAAGCTAGATCATGTACATTAGTCTTCACAAATTGGCAGCCATTAAAAGGTCAGACCACCCTTGCCTTAGATTTAGCATACATAGCATAAGATAAAGTGTTAATTTATGTATACCATAATCATCCTAATAATTGGGACAGATATGCCTGAGCAAACAGTGCAGTCCCAGTTCAGACTGATCATGAAGGAGCAGTCTGATCAAGGTCTACACTGTTTGACATTCTGTCTGCACCTTTTGGACTCCTTGCTGGATCATGAAACAAAGTTGTTAAAATTTTAGGTGAATTACAGCAAATACTCAAGGTGTCCAAATATTTTAGATTTCTACAGTAGTTTTACTTATTGCTCCATAAAAACCTATGTTGTGGGTACTCATTAGAACCACCTCATAAAAACCTATGTTGTGGGTACTCATTAGAACCACCTCATAAAAACCTATGTTGTGGGTACTCATTAGAACCACCTCATAAAAACCTATGTATAATTTTCAAATTTGTTTTATGAAACAGAAGTGTACTGGACAGCACAGTTTAAATTCCCACTAACTTGTTATTATGTCCACCCACCCGAAAGGGAGGGGGACATATTGGTTTTGGTGCCGATCCTGTCGGCGTTGGCATTGCCTCTTGTCTGCACTCTATCTCCTGAATAGATGGATGGATTTTGATTAAACTTACACAGATACACCATTGGGAGGGGGAAAAGTACTGATTAGATTTTGGTGACCTTGGTCTAATTTTCAAGGTCACTGCTCAAAACATTGTAGAATTTTAGGCCAAAAAAGCTTGTCTGCACTCTATCTCCTGAATCAATGAATGGATTTTGTTCAAACTTGGTACATAGTATAATTGGGATGGTCTCAAGAACTGATTTGATTTTGGTGACCTTGACCTAATTTTCAAGGTCACCACGGGACTAAGACTGTTAAAAATAAGCTTGTCTGCACTCTATCTCCTGAACCAATGGATGGATTTGATTCAAACTTGGTACATAAAGTTAGTGGGATAGTCTCTAGAACTGATTAGATTTTGGTGACCTTGACTTAATTTTCAAGGTCACCACAGGACTTAGACTGTTAAAAATAAACTTGTCTGCGCTCTTATCTCCTGACCCGATGGATGGATTTGGTTCAAACTTGGTACATAAGGTAAGTGGGACAGTCTCTAGAATTGATGAGATTTTGGTGACCTTGACCTAATTTTCAAGGTCACCACGGGACTAAGATTGTTAAAAATAAGCTTGTCTGCACTCTATCTCCTGAACCAATGGATGGATTTGGTTCAGACTTGGTACATAAGGTAAATGGGATGGTCTCAAGAACTGATTAGATTTTGGTGACCTTGATCCAATTTTCAAGGTCACCACGGGTCTTAGGCTGTTAAAAATAAGCTTGCCTGTGCTCTTTCTCCTGAACCAATGGATGGATTTGGTTTAAACTTGGTACATAAGATAAGTGGGGTAGTCTCTAGAACTGATCAGATTTTGGTGACCTTGACCTAATTTTCAAGGTCACCAAGGGACTTAGACCATATACAAAAGAAATGTCAAGATGCTCTGGACTTTAAACTGGTGGGTGGACATATGTTTTCCTCTGAAAACACTGTTCTAGTATTTCTTTTTTAGTAAGTGTCCTGTTGGAAAATTGCGTGTGAAAATTGCATTGTCCTTGTAATGGCACAGCCTCTTTGCATGGAACACCCAGAAAAGCTATTCCCATCCGAGTCATGATCAAGTACCTGTTATCAGTACTGATGGAAGTGTTTTGTGAAACGAAATGGATATTTTCGGGGGAGGCAACTCTTTCAGAAATATCTGTTTACCTAACCAACATCAGTACAGGTTCATATATTGTTGAACAGCAGATCATTTTGTGTCCTTTATCAATAGGTAGGGCTGGCTAATCGGTGCTGAAATGATAATCGATTATCGGTCTTGCCATATCGATAAATAATCGATTAGTAATCACTGGAGATTTGGTCATTATTTTACCTGTCTTGCTTTCTGTCTGAATATGACTCTTACCATATGTTGTACTTAACTCTAGGTATTTGCACAGACAGGCCGGAGCAAACAGTGTAGACCCAGATGAGACGCCGCAGAACGCGGCGTCTCATCAGGGTCTGCACTGTTTGCCACTCATCTAGCTATTTAAGAAATTTCTTTGGCTGGTAAATTCTACTAAGAAAATAATCGATTACGAAAAATCAGTATCGATAATCATATTTCTGGAATCTATCGATCAATTAATCGATTATCCGATTAATCGTGGCAGCCTTATCAATAGGGGTCTATCCTTAAAGGAAACAATTTGCTTATTCTTAGGAGCAAATTCATTCCTCTAAGAATAGATCCTTTTCAGGAGAGACTCAAGTTCACACACAATTAAAGCGGACATTTGAACTGGATAATGCTGCTGCCTTAAAAAAACAAAACAAATGTGCTTCTGCTTTGGCTGAGTGGATGACTCACTTCAAGGTGACATCTTGGATGGCACAGAATTTTAGGGTGCTTTAAGCCAGAGGATTGGCCCATGTAAGACGTTAGTCAGGCGGGCATTTGGTTACTTAATATCGAAGAAGCTTCTATCTTGTATTTATGAGTAATGACCATGTTTGCTCTATATTGTCTTGGTACTTGAATAAATGTTGAGAATGAAAAAAAAAAAAATAAAAAAAAAAAATAAAAACCTATGTTGTGGGTACTCATTAGAACCACCTCATAAAAACCTATGTTGTGGGTACTCATTAGAACCACCTCATAAAAACCTATGTTGTGGGCACTCATTAGAACCACCTCATAAAAACCTATGTTGTGGGTACTCATTTAGAACCACCCCATAAAAACCTATGTTGTGGGTACTCATTAGAACCACCTTTAATCGAGGTGGTTCTAATGAATACCTTCAACATAGGATTTTATTGAGAATTGACGAAAATTAACCTCCAATTATCACATGATACTTACCTTGTCTGTTGCTATGGGCTTTGTGCCTGTTGACTCGTGAAGACGGGGAGGGTTCTGTTATGCTGATTTGACTCTTGCTAACTTGACAATTTATATCATTACGATAACAAACCCATGCGAATTGGTGCATTTTTACACATCTTCAAAATGGCCATTTTTCTGATGAAAATCTGTGATATTTTTCTTATTAATACTGCAAAAATAGGGTGCGGGCGCTCGTTAGAACTGCCTCAATGAGGCGGTTCTAATGAGTACCCACAACCTATGTCTTGGAACAGAAATAAGGAAATGATGTTTATCCCCACAAACCCCAGTTTTCTGTATATAAAGTGGGGTTTAGGGTGGTCTTTATTTCAAGGATGTGAACAATCTGATAAAGGAACATAAATCAAAATCATTTATTTAACTTGTGAATCACTACCATCGATATTTTCAATAGAAGCTGAAACTTTTTTTGTCTAGATGGCCAAAAGAAAAAAGGAAAAATATATACAAGGAACAATTTTATATTCACATTGTCATGAAAGAAGACTCTTTACCTTCCAGACTAATGAATTGTTTCTACATTTTTACATATTTATCATTTTAGATTGTGAAGATTCTGAATCTATACACACCAGTGGATGAATTCGAGGAAAGAGTTCCAATTAGTTTTATACGTAAACTTCAGCAACACCTGAAGAATCGGCCAAATCAAGACAGTCATCTACTTATGGACTTGAAATTTTCATTCTCTGTGACTTTTCCATTCAATCCTTCCAATATATCACTAGAAACAATAGATATCCCAGACTCTTTACACCTTACTGGAGTTACCAAGCTGTAGGAAGTTCTTCCGCCAAGAAAATAGTTCTCCACTGAGGAATGTAGTTTTGAAGTGTGTTTTAAGTTAATGTGTTGTGATCATGTCTGTGAAGTCACGAAGAAAAGAAAATCAAAGGCCTACAACTTACAGATATAATAATATCAAATCAATGTGTTGTGATTCTGTCTGTGAAGTTATGGAGATGAAAAAAAGAAACCAAAGGCTGTACTTGTATAATACACAACAAGCTCTATAGCACTACTGTATGGATCCAAAGCCTAAACAGTGCTAGTTAAATAACCATGTTATGTCATAACAAAAAACAAAAAGATATAGATTATATAGAAAAATGACAATAAATGGTCATTTTTCTATATAATCTATATATTTTTGGGATTCATCTTTAATCCGTGTAATATCTAAAAATGTGTTATAAAGAGGTAGATGTGAACAACGATTGAAGAAATATTGCCAAAGAAGGTATGTGTAGTTGGTAACAAACAGCTCAGAAGTATCAAACTGTACAGAAGTAATAAAACATGCAGAGGACTTGAACTGTCAAGAAATAACAAACCATACAGAGGTATCCAACCATACAGAAATAACAAACCATACAGAGGTATCAAACCGTACAGAAATAACAAACCATACAGAGGTATCAAACCATACAGAGGTATCAAACTGTACAGAAATAACAAACCATACAGAGGTATCAAACCATACAGAGGTATCAAACCGTACAGAAATAACAAACCATACAGAGGTATCAAACCATATAGAGGTATCAAACTGTACAGAAATAACAAACCATACAGAGGTATCAAACCATACAGAGGTATCAAACTGTACAGAAATAACAAACCATACAGAGGTATCAAACTGTACAGAAATAACAAACCATACAGAGGTATCAAACCATACAGAGGTATCAAACTGTACAGAAATAACAAACCATACAGAGGTATCAAATCATACAGAAGTAGCAAACTGTACAGTGGTATAAAACTGTACAGAAATATCAAACCATACAGAAGTCAGATACTTTACCCAAGAAGTATTAAAATGTTTTCATGTAACATCATTTCTGAATGGGTAGAAACTTACATCACTCATATTTCATCAACATAAGTAGTTGACTCAACAGAAGTAGTTTGCGGAAAGAGGGCAGGTTGCCTTGTCATAGATTATCCATATTACAGCTGTAATCTGTTGTACCAAATATCCTGATTGGTGATGGAAGCTGAAGATGACAGTTTGGAGATATTTTTATGCCCCCGCATCATATGATGCCGGGGGCATATAGTTTTTGGGTTTTCCGTACGTGCGTACATGTGTACGTCCGTCTGTACGTGTGTGTGTAACGTACGTACGTACGTGATCCTGTAACCTCAGGTTAAAGTTTTTGTAACAGGTAGAGCCTGAACTTTTAGAACTCATATTTTCCTAACCATTTGATGGAACTGGTTCATCTTTGGTGTGATGATAGATATAGGTCCAAAGTTTTATTAAGCAATACCCCCACCCATGCCTGTGACCTCAAGGTCAAGGTCACAGACTTAGACATTTTCGATGTTAAAGACTCAGGTTAAGGTTTTTGTAACAGGTAGACTTGAACATTTTAGAACTCATATTTTCCAAACCATTTGATGGAATTGGTTCATAATTGGTATGATGATAGATATAGGTCCAAAGTTTTATTCAGCGGTACCCCCACCCATGCCCGTGGCCTCAAGGTCAAGGTCATGGACTTAGAAATTTTCCATGTTAAAGACTCCAGTTAAGGTATTTGTACCTGGTAGAACCTGAACTTTTATGATGGCTTTGTTTCATATGATGATAGATATAGGTACAGTGTTTTATTCAGCAATACCCCCACCCATGCCTATGACCTCAAGGTCAAGGTCACAGACTTAGACAATTTTAATGTGAAAGATTTTAAAGAGCTCAAATTTTCCAAACTATATTATGGATTTGGTTTATGTATGCTATGATGATAGATACAGGTCCAAATGTTTATTTGGCAATACCCCCACTCATGCCTATGGCTTCAAGGTCAAGGTCACAGACTTAGAAATTTTTAATTAGATATTTTAAGAGTTGATATTTTCCAAATCGTGCGATGGATTGAGTTGATATTTGGTATCATGTTAGATATCTGTCCATTTTATTCAGCGATACCCCCACCCATGCCCATGAGCTCAAGGTCAAGGTCACAGACTTAAAAATTTTTTAATTATCCCCTCCCGGGCCATAACTCCTAAACCGTATGGAATATATTCATGAAACTTCACAGGTGCATTCATCACACTGAGACGATGTGTCATGAACAATGTAGACAACTCTTGCATTTTTGTTTTTTGGATTATCTGCCCTTGATGCATATATTTTATGATTGATTTGAAGTACATTTGTAATATTTTTATGAATGGCATTTGGCGGGGGCATCCGTGTCCTATGGGCACTTTTTCTAGTTTCTTATATCTCCATGGAAAAAATGTTGACAGTCATGCCCCTGGGGTCCAAATTGGCCACACTCTGGGGCCCCTTAGCTCCCATAGACTTCTAATGGAAAAAAGCTTCAAAAATCTTCTACTCTGAAATCATGACCTAATTGGCCTCAGTAGCTCAGTCGGATGCGCGTCTGACTGGTGATCAGGAGGATGCGGGTACGATACCTGCCGGGGTCGTCAACATTCTTTCGTGGAGTTTGATTATGAAATCTTTTCTATGGGCATTCTCTCACTTCCGCTGATTCAAGAAGGGCAGTGTCAGTTTCTGGAAAAAGAATGTGCACTGTACTGGTTAACCGCTTACATATAAACCTGCCCAGGAAAAATGTGGATAGGTAAACTGACCTTCTCAAAGATGACCTAAATAGTGTTGGCTGGGCTGTTAAACTCCAATACAAACAAACAAAATGTATGGCCTAATGGGTAAGAGCGCCACCTCGTTATCATTAGGTCTCTCCCCACTATATTTCGAGCCTTACTCAGATCATGTGTGAGATGCCAAGTTCTGCGACGGAAGGTCAGGTAGATTTTCTCCAGATTCTCCAGTTTTCCCACACCTCTTAACAATCAGCTCAAGAAACGTCCCTAAAAAAAAATAAAGCAACATATGTTGTGGGTACTTGTTAGAATTGAGACAATTCTAACAGGTACCCACAACATTTGTTGCTAACAAGAAATAAGAAAAACATCCCTTAATACTATCTGGAGGTAACTATGAGACCCATTATGCATGTTGCAGCATAGATAACTGTCAGTTCGAAGAGATAACATTCCATATCAAGTCACGAAATTCCATTCAAATCACACAAAATGGCTGTTTGTATTTATTGTGATGTAAAAATAAGTTGATGTTCGTAGATATACAAAGTTAATTAGGAATATTAATTGAATTGGCATATTTATGCATGATGTGATTTTTGTTAAGTTTTTAACGACATTCTCAATATCATGGCTGTCAGTCACTGGCTGTTTGACTTCGTTATATTTAGTTGTGATAATTTATGCAATAAAATTAGGCGCAGTGTTTCAAAGCATCATTGCTTAACGAGATTTTTCCATTACGAAAACATGCCTATTCAAATAAATTGAAAATTTTACCACCAAAAAATGAAAACATTCAGATAAAAAATTCTGATATTTTTCATATTTCTGTTCCAATCATAGATTATGAGGCCTTGTTATAACTGCCTCAGCCTACCTCGCTGAGGCAGTTCTAACGAGTTCCCTTAATCTATGTTTTTGAGCAGAAATAATAAAAATAATGTATACCCCTGTAAACCCCAGTTTTACTGTATAAAAGTGTGGTTAAAGGGGATCAAAATTATATAGGCATGTTTTTGTGATGGAAGTCAAAATATGAACTGTTTTAGGGATATCTAATACACTGGATGCAAATGGCAAACACTGCACAAATAATAAAAGAAATCTTGAATTGTATAGAAAAATACCAGGTTCTACAAATTAATTGAACTCCCCTCATAGTTAAGTTAAAGGGTATCCCTCAAACACATATTTGCTATCCCTTTGAAAACCTAATTTCACATAGAAATAGATATGGTGGTTATTTTGCGATAATTGAAGGTTAAATTTTGTCAATTCTCCATAAAAACCTATGCTGTGGTTATTCATTAGAACTGCCTCAGCGAGGCAGTTCTAATGAATAACCACAAAATAGGTTTATATGCAGATAATTATCCTTCAGCTATCACCAAATAGCCACCTCATTTGTTGCTATGCTAGTGTGCTTAATTTTATTTCCCGTAGAAAACAAAGGGAAGCAACTACTATGTGAAGGAGGTATTATATCCATTTGTCATAAAAACAAAGGGAGGGAACTCCACCAGATATTTGTTCAAAACCAAACTTGCATTTCCTGCCATAATAATAATTGTTCTTGTTTAAATTTTCATCTGTGAATAATCATTTCATCAGAGAAACTGCAGTAGAAGAGAGTTTACAATATTCTAAGAGCGTCATGTGGCAACATACCGTATTTGCCCTTATTACCGCACATGTTCCTATAAGCGCACACCAAAGCTTTTTTTGAAAAGGAAATGCATAAGCGCACACTTTACAGTAACCTCCCCTTGCAGCTCTCAAAGTAAATCTATAAAAACTTAGTTATTTCTTCAACAGTGAAGGCAATGCTTTATTATCCTTTTCCGTCCCATTAAATACATGTATCAGTATGCATCATCTCTAAAGCTATTGTTTTCGCATCGAGTGTGCGCTAATTAGGTAGATCTTCACCGTGATTTTTTTTTTTACACAATTTTGAAAAAAACTAAGCGCACGGTGCGGTAATTAGGGCGAATACGGTATCCGTATTTACGGTTTACCCTTAGTATTCAAACACTTCAACTTCTTATCATACTTTTCCTAAAATTTCTTTAACGCCTCCAACTGCTTTTCCAAACATTTCAACAAGTGAGTTTGACTACCTGATGTTATGTCTGAAAACAGTTTGACGAGTGGAACAAAACCCATGGAATAAAATGCACTAATTGAAGCTCATGTCATTATTCACCTTATTTGCATTATCTGCTGGTTCCTAGTCTGAAGGTTATCAGTGTTGGAAAAACAGGTAACCAGACCCCCCTGACCTTTCAAGGTCAGGGGGGTCTGGTTACCTGTTTTTCCATTATTGACAATGTGCAAGCTGGGAGCCAGCAAATAATGCAAATATGGTGAATATACAGCATAGCCATATATATCTTGAGCTTCCCAAAAATGGGACATTGGTAAACAGTGTAGATTTGTAACAGATCATGCAGAATGTGGCATCATTCTGTTCTTGTGTACAGTGTTTGCTTAAAATATCCACAGTGTGCTTAGAAATAACCACAATCAAAACAAACCTAACATCCTATATTTGGAAATGTACCTGCCCAATAGGATGGGTTTTCTAAGACTTAATGTGTAAATCTTCTTATAGTGCAGTTTCCTTCACATATTATAGTCACAGAAATATTAAATAATCGAGTTTGATTGCCGTAATTTATTGTGTGCTTGCCTGGTAGTGTGTAGTATCGTAAAACCTCGGCGAGGTGAAAGTTTTTTCTAGTCGGTTTTACTGGTTCCCAGTCATAGTTTTCTGGTTTTGCTTAGCCAAATAGTAGATATAGTTTGGTCATGATAATAAGTCCATGTAATGAACATCCCTCTAAACCCCACTTTATATAGAGAAAAGTGGGGTTTAAGGAGGCAGTTAATATTTTCCTTATCTTTGCTCCAAGATATAAGTTGTGAGTACTCGTTAGAACCGCCTCGATGAGGCGGTTCTAACAAGTACCCACAACCTATGTTTCTCTAAGACATAGGTTGTGGGTACTTGTTAGAACCGTCTCGATGAGGCGGCTCTAACGAGCACCCACAAACCTATGTTTGCAGTTTAAATAAGAAAAATATCAAAAATTTTCAACTGAAAAATAACAGTTTTCGGTATCTGAAAGAATGCACTTTGTCACACGGGTGGATTATTGAAATGTATAATTTACTGCAGAGGTTCATATATGAATATTTTGTTTGTGTTGTGGTTTTATGTCCCTGTCAACACTATTTAGGACATTTTGGAGTCATTGCTTCTAATTTTGTGGGACATTTACCCAACATTGAGATGAAATGACAACTCAAGCCCTACTATCCAAAGAAACCGCTAGGGTTTGAGGAGTGGTACGACTCCATATGACCTTGGCTGTTGGTGGGACGTAAAACTGAAAAACACACACTCCTTTTCCAGTCTACAGTTTTGAAAGAAATAACTTACTTTAATGATCCTAAGTATTGGGACAGCCAGGCCTATTGAAACAGTGCAGACCCAGATCAGACTGCTCCTTAAGGAGCAGTCTGATCAGGGTCTACACTTTTTTGCCATTCTGTCTGCACCTTTTGGACTCCTTGCTGCATCATGAAACAAATTTGTTAAAATTTTAGGAGAATAACAGCAAACCTTCAACATGTCCAAATTTTTGGTATTTTTTCGGTATTGCTGGAGCTGTACAGTATTGGTTGTTACTTGCATCATATCATTATTAAAAAAGACGAGTCTTTCTTTGGTTAGGCAAAGCTTGGTCGTTGATTTCATGTATGTTTTTAAATAACAGCAAGACTGTGTATTTTGTGTACGTTAGTTTTCTATAACATGTCTTTATATTGTCATGAGGAAGCTTTAGTTATCTAATGGTGAAGTAAGGAATGCCGGAAATTTGAGGGGAATTGGAGGAAGGCAGTCAAAAGGTGTCCACTCTTAACCCATTTTGAACCAGAAACTCCAAAAGGGATAATAGGCAAACAGTGCAGGTCCAGATCAGATGTCGCATTGTGTGGCATCTACAATGCTGTGTCTGATCAGGGCATACACTGTTTGTAAAAAATTTAGCCATTTTTCCAAATAAGATATCCTGAGGAGCAAGTTCTTTCCCTGAAGAGTAGATCCCATTTTTTGTGGGTCTTGAATTACAAGTAAATTGGAAGAAGGTGCCCTTACCCACAAGCTCAGGAAGGCTTGTTGGAAGCTTAGTTTAGACCAAGCGACAAGATGGACCAGAAGCCTCTGTGGCCTATTGGATAAGAGCGCTGAGTCTTAATCATTAGATTTCTCATTGCTGTGGTTCGAGCCTCACTTGGGTACATGTGAGATTTCTGTGATGGAAGGTCCGGAGGTTTTTCTCCAGATACTCCCGTTTTTGCACACCTCTGATTAAAAAAAAGACATGGGCTGTTAGGAAGGGCTTTTTGGTAGATTTTATAATGTGGTTGTAAAAATAATAATTATGTTAGTAATGTGTTTTAAAGGGCATTCAGAGAGAGAAAGTGTTCAATTGCCATAAAAGTTAATCTAATATTAATAAGCATTTTCATCCAGCACTTAAGACACGCAGCCCAAGATTTGGTTGCTATAGGCACCTGGGTACCGGCCCCGATAGCTCAGTTGGTAGAGTGTCCGCTCCGGGGAATGGGAGGTCACGGGTTCGATCCCGGGCCACGACATACCAAAGTCGTTAAAAATGGTACTAGATGCTCCTCGCTTGGTACTCAGATTTACGGGGTAGAGCTAGGACTGGTCGACCCAGTGTCAGGATAATGTGACTGGGTGTGGTATCATGTAATGTGTCTGGGACATGATACTTAAGTGAGGCAGCACTATAAAAGTCAGCATTGAGCTCCCTGTCGCAACCAGACACCGTCGTGATATGACTGAAAAATTGTTGAAAGCGGCGCTAAACCCGAATTCACACACACACACATAGGCACCTGTTTCCATACCAAGTTTGTCTTTAAGACTTTTATTGACTTCATCTTGTATCGTTTGCATGCTTTCTTTATACATTTCGAGACCAGATTTGGTCTTGACGCTTAACTCTTATCCTGCTTTTCATGGCAACTCCTTTGTGAACAGTGTAGATCCAGTTCAGAGAATCCATCTGATCGGGATTTACACTGTTTGTCATGTAGTTTGTGACTTGAACAAATACACTACATCAAGTAATTTGATTGACCGATATTCAGAAATGGGCGTGGCTAAGTTAACTTATTCAGCAGGATAAAGGTTAAAGCAGCATGAAAAATCCTAAAGAGGATAATTTTGTTTTTTATCAGTTTTCAGTGAAAATAAAACTTCTCATTTCATTTGAATCGCCCTGCAGACAATTCACATGAAATGTTCAGCCTTATCCCCCCCTCCCCACCCACCTCCAAAAAAAAAAAGAGGAAAATCATACCCAGAAAATGTTGTCTGTTAATCAGGATGGGTGTTTTTGGGGTTAAATGACTAGGTGTTAAGCTATAATCATTTCGAAAAACACGCCTCTATACAAATACATTGTAAATTTTACCGCCAAAAAAAAAATGAACATTTTAAGATGAAAAAATATGATATTTTTCTTATTTCTGCTCAAAATATAGATTGTGGGTACTCATTAGAACCAACTCATCGAGCAGAAATAAGAAAAAAAAAAGTTTACCCCTGTAACTCCAATTTTACTGTATAAAAGTGAGGTTCAAGGGGGTCAGAATTATATAGGCGTGTTTTTGTGATGAATTTTGAGTTTTCCAATAGTGTGGCCTTCTGATTAAGTGTCACCTCAATTTGAGTGAAATAATCTTGAAAGGGACATAACATTACGAAAACATGCCTATATAAATACATGTAACCTTTATAGCAGAAAAAATCAAAAAAATTTTTAGATGAAAAATTGTAATATTTTTCTTATCTGCTCCAAATATAGATTGTGGGTACTCGTTAGAACCGCCTCCATGAGGCGGTTCTGACGAGTACCCACATTCTATATTTAGAGCAGAAATAAGAAAAATAAGGTTTACCCCTGCAAACCCCAACTTTACTATATGAAAGTGCGGTTCAAGGGCGTCAAAATTATATAGGGGTGATTTCGTGATGAATCAAAAATAGAAAAAAATAAATAAATAGATCCAAATATTTGGATAGCTAGACGCAAAAGTGAGAATGTCTTTTAATATGTCAGTATCTGACACTTTCTGTTTGGCTTTAAAAGCATTGCACGTTTTTTGTCATCAACATTCCATTAATTATGCTGCTTTGCATTTTTGTAAATGTTTGTTTAAATTTATAGATTTTAATTGTTTAATAAATATGTTTCTTATTTTTGTAAAAAAGCTTTGTGTAAGGAATATTTATGGATTTTTTTTCCATAGTCCATAATGCATTTTTCACTGAGGTAGGCTCTTCTTGTTTGGTGCTCGGCTAAAGCCTCCTGAAGTGCAGGTTTGCTTCACTCTGTGCATCATTTTAATCAGAGCAAAGTAAAATGTGAGTCACGCCTTGAGAGAATCTGTTTTTGCAAATACACCACAACCTCATTATAACATGGTTCATTATAACATGGTTTTTGGATATAACACGGTTTCAAGATGGATCCCAAAAATGTAAAGATTATATAGAAAAATGACGATAAATGGTCATTTTTCTATATAATCTATAAATTTTTGTTTGGATATAACACGGTTGTTTACAGCCCCCGCCTAAGCCTGCCCAGGCAATGCGGTGCGAGTCGGCCCGTCAATGTTTATAAACCCTATTGGTTTCATTGGGCGGCAGGGCTTGAGATGTCATTTCATCTCAGTGTCGGGTAAAAGTTCTACAAAATTGGAAGCAACGTCTCCAAAATGACCTTTACAGTGTTGACGGGGACATTAAACTTCAAAACACGGTTGTTTAACTAACACAATTTCTGCTTTGGACCCCAGCAATAGTGTTATAAAAGAGATTATGGTGTAACAAAGATGCAGATAGCGTAATGATCCTTAGTATTGGAACAGCCAGGCCAAAGCAAACAGGGCAGACCCTGAAGGAGAAGTCTGGTCAGGGTCTTACATTGTTTGCCATTCAGTTTGCACCTTTTGGTCTCCTCACAGGATCGTGAAACAAATTCGTTAAGATTTTAGGAGAATTAGAGCAAGTCGTTACGGTAAACCTGCAGGTCTGGGCAGTCTGATCAGCTTCTTAGTATATCTTGCTTGGACAGAAAAATGCTTCTAGTTGCTATATAGAGGACCTTACATGAATGTTCATGTATTATTGAATTTATTAAACTTGTTGGAGAAAAGGGATAAAATGTGAGGCTGTGCCAGCATTTTATCCCTTTTCTTCAATTATTGTTTTAGAGGATCTTACATGAGTGTTCATGTATTATTGAATTTATTAAACAACTTGAGGAAAAGGGATAAAATGTGAGGCTTCACCGAGCATTTTATCCCTTTTCCTCAGCGAGTTTAATAACTTTTTGATGTGGAGGATCTTACATGAGTGTTCATGTATTATTGAATTTATTAAACAAGTTGAAGAAAAAAGATAAAATGCGAGGCTTTGCCAAGCATTTTATCCCTTTTCTTCAAAGAGTTTAATAAATTCAATAGTACATCAGCACGAATACAAGATTCTATTTATCATATGACATTTAAAATGCATTTTATTCATGATGGTTTCACAAAAATGCCAATATTCCGCCATTGGTAAACCCGACGTCAAAGACGTCGTGCATGTAGCATTACCGGGGTGTATCTAACTAATTTGCAGATTTAATCCACCAGTGGATTATTTAATTTATTACATGGTGTTATTACATTCTCAGACGCAACGTCATATGATAAATCTAAAATGTCAAGACTTTTCCAAGTCTGTGTACCTGAGCAGGCTGGCTTTCAGACAGATTTTCATGTGATGAGCTTGTATGTTCTGTAATTATTTTAACCCTTTTTGTACCAAATGGAATCTTCCTACTTGTATACAGCAGGAGTCCATTTCAAAATTTAGGGGTGTCAGGGTGTGTTTTCTTCAAAATCTATTTTAAAGTGGCTGAAAGTTTTACAAACAGTGTAGGCCCTGATCAGACGCCGCAGAATGCGGCGTCTGATCTGGGCCTGCACTGTTTGCCAACTATCCAGTTTGGGGTTTCTGGTACAAAATGGGTTAAGTGTTTCAGACAGTAATGCTTCAGCTATAAGCATAGATCTAGATCAGATATAGACTTTACATAATCTCTGGCATATTTGTTAACTCCTGTCCTGCTGTATAAATTAATTTGGTCACACCCGTTTCTGGCAGCCAGCAAATCAAATCATTTGATACAACGTATTCATTTAAATTTGTAAACTGAATTACAGACTGTATAGATCCTGATCAGATGGTTCTGAAGGCTTCTTTACCATATGATCAATAACTACAATGTTTGCAGTGGTAGGGTTGATGTGTTCAGCCGGACAATGGTTAAAAAAGTGTGACTGACACACATACTGGTACAAATGGCACATGAAATTTACGTGTAGTGAAAAATATTATCTGAAATCCATATTGATAACACTACAAAGAAGATATAGTTCGAACAATTTGATATGACACTGACCTTTATGCAAGGAATAAATTAGTCAATGTTATCGTCTAATACGTCGGCTATCGTAAACTTCTCGTGAATTTTCGGCATCTCGTGAATAGCGACCCATTTACCGACCTCTATGTATTGAATAATAATATTGCCATTTTCGGGAGACAGAGAAGATAAATACATGCATTCTGTCGGGTGTGAAATTATGATAACCCTTTTCTTGCTGTTCACGACAACCCCTATCTTTGCAAACAGTGTAGATCCAGATCAGATGGCTTCTGAAGAAGCCTTATCTTGCTGTTCACGACAACCCCTATCTTTGCAAACAGTGTAGATCCAGATCAGATGGCTTCTGAAGAAGCCATCTGATCAGGATCTACACTGTTTGACATTCACTTTATGAACTTGCAGGAATAAATTACATCAAGCAATCTGGTTGAAAGGCTAAAATGAATATTCAGCAAGAGAAGGGTTAATAGAGTTCACCAGTCTCAGGTCAGTTTGTTCCAACTATATCTATGAAGGTGTATAATGGCAGATTCACCGCACCGTTTTTACTTATTTGCAGTGTACAAACTTGTCCATATCTAGGGCTGGCTAATCAGAGCTGAAAAGATATTCGATTATCAGTCCTGTCATTGCGATCGATAATCGATTAGTAATCACTAAGGTTTTTGTCATTGTTTTACCTGTCTGGCTTTATGTCTGAGGATGACGCTTACCATATGTAGGACTTTACCATATGTATATTTGAACAGACAGGCCCGAGCAAACAGTGTAGACCCAGATGAGACGCCGCATAATGCGGCGTCTCATCAGGGTCTGCACTGTTTGCCACTCATCCAGCTATTTTAAGCATAACTTAGGGTAGTAAATTGTACCTATCAAGTAATTGATTAAAGGCAAATCAGAAATTATAATCATTTTTGTGGAATTTATCGATCAATTAATCGATTATACGATTAATCGTGTCAGCCTTATCCATATCTACAGAACATGTCCAGTTGGTCGAAGCATGGTGGGCCTAACAAGCTCATTAGTGGCTAAAATGTTACTGTAAAAATTCCAAAAAATTTGGACACGTTGAGGACTTGCTGTAATTCTCCTAAAATTTTCAACAAATTTGTTTCATGATCCAGCAAGGAGTCCAAAAGGTACAGACAGAATGGCAAACAGTGTAGAACCTGATCAGACTGCTCCTTCAGGAGCAGTCTGATCAGGGTCTGCACTGTTTGCTGAGGCCTATCTGTCCCAATACTTCCGATCATTACGGTATTTTTTTTTGGCAGGTACAATATCTGAGACTTTTATTTTTGCTGAAAAATGTGGTAGCTTTTGTTTTCAGTAAAAATATATAGAGGATCTTACATTAGTGCTCATGTATTATTGAATTTATTAAACAAGTTGAGGAAAAGGGATAAAATGCGAGGCTTGCCTAGCATTTTATTCCTTTTTCCTCAACAAGTTTAATAAATTCAATAATACATGAGCACGAATGCAAGATTCTATTTATCATATGACATTTAAAACGCATTTTATTCACGATTGTTTACAAAAATATCAATATTCCGCATTAGTAAATGCGACGTCGTTAAGGACGTCGTACATCTAACGTTACGGGATGTATCTAGCCAATTTGCATATTTAATCCACTAGTGGATTATCGAAAATATTTCATGGCCTTATTACAATCAGACAGGACGTCATATGATAAAAGTATTTATACCATATTTACTGATTGAACTTTTTAACCCATAAAATGCCAGTCACGACAATTGTCGTCTGCTTTGCAGTCCGCCGGTTACCTTAAAAGTAATTTTTTGCAAACAGTGTGGACCAGATCGGACTGCTCCTGTAGAAGCAGTCCAATCTGGTCCCACACAGTTTGCCTGTATGCAAAAATATTTTTAAAAAGTTTGCAAAAAAAATTCAGCAGAAGACATAAGCAGATGACATTTTCAGATGTAGTTTTTTCTCAGCGTCTAAAAGGTTAACAATATGATAACTGACAATACAACTTTGCACTGTATGTTATAATACCGGTATGTCTGAGTCTACAAAATTAACGACCCCTGCCCATCAGGGCTTTAAGAAATGAATGGGCTGCATGATGCTTCCAGGCAGAGCTGAATCCAACCACACACGAGTACTGGTTAACCACTTAGAGGATCTAAGCCTGCCCAAGCAAAGAGGTGCGACTCCGACCATTCATGCTTATAAACCTTATTAGTTTCATTGGAGGACAGAGCTTGAGATGGCATTTCCTCTCAATGTCGGGTTAAAGTCCCACGAAATTGGAAGCAGCATCTCCAAAATTATCTATACAGTGTTGACGGGGACGTTAAACCTCAAATCAAACAAAACAAATATTACTGTAAGTCCGATTCTACAAAATTTGATGTTAGTTTAGTCTTTTGAATTATTTGTAGATTTAGTTTCATTTGCTTGGAAAACCATTACGTGAACAAGTCCGTGAAATAAAAACCCCACTAAACCCCACTTTATGTAGAGAAAACTGGGGTTTAGGGGGGTAAACATTAATTTCCTTATTTCTGATTTCCTTATTTCTGCTCCAAGACATATGTTGTGGGTACTCGTTAGAACCGCCTCAATGAGGGTGTTCTAACAAGCACCATAAACCTATGTTTGGAGTATAAATAAGAATAATATCACATATTTTCATCAGAAAATGGCCTTTTTTGAGGTCTAAAAAATGTACTATATCACAAAAATGTGTTATCGTAGTGTAGAGAATCAAAAGCATTTAGCAGCCTACACAATGTACTAAACTCATTCTCTACTACAGTAAATTTCCTGTATTAAGGCCACCTTTGTGACTGTTCAGAAGTGGTCTTAAATTTAAGACCACTGTAGAACAGACCTAAAGATGTCAAAGACCACTTCTGAACTGAATCCCTTTATAAGTTATTGTATTTGTGTAAAATATGTTTATGACATAATTTGAAATAATATAGGGATCAACCATGGTTTTTCATGCATTAACATTTGCCATATCCCGAGGAAGCTGTTTGAACATGAGGCCGCTAGGCTGAATGTTCAAATATCTTCCGAGGGATCCGGCAAATGTTAATGCAATGAAATAACCATGGATGATCGTTGTTCTTGCATAACTTAGAATCCGACAGCAAATTTTGAAGAAAACGCCCAAAAGCTCCATATAAATTCCATATAAACTCTTCAAATGTGATTGGTAAACCAAAATGGCGGCCAGTTCAGAATGTTGTTTACAAGACGTTGTCATGCAGTGACGTCATCATAGAACTAAAATGCTATGTTCAGGGCGATAACGTTACATCGCTTAACATAACGTAAACAAAGCAGGTCCCGTCTTGTGGTATCAAAAGCTCAAAATCTATGTTCAAACAGCACACGAATTTCATGATTTGATCATGGTTTTTGCTGTTTGAGCACGGCTTTCGGTCCATTTGACAATGGCTTCAAACAGCCATGTGCATAGATATTTATGCAAGAAAATATGTTTAAACCAACTGTCCAAAAGGTGGTCTCTTACATCTACATGTGTATGAGTTTAGCCTTCTACCCTGTTTTTTTTGTGGTTGGGGGGGGGGGGGGTTATTTGTTATTAAAAATTGATAAGATAATAAATTATGTAGCAATAAATTTATTATTGTGAGAATTTACCTTGTACAGTAGACTGTATATGCAATGAAAGGAACACAATGAATTTTGTAAATAGCTTTTATTATTTATATAACTGTGTTGCATTTTTAGAATTTTACTGCTTTTTTCGACACAATTAAACCCATGTGTGGCAAGTTTCCCAAAACAGGGACAATGGCAAATAGTGTAGACCCAGATCAGATGCCGCATTCTGTGGCATCTGATCAGGGTCCACACTGTTTGCTTAAAGCATGGGAATTTTTGTAAACTTACAACAATTAAAACAAGTCTAACACCCTTAAAAGTGGTAATGAACTAGTCTAAGCTTATGGGTGGAAGATTCCATTTGTGATATATTGGTTAATGAAAAATGGGATGGCATTATTAGATGCAGAAAACATTATCTCGCATAGACAGGCAAACATTATCTCCCATAGACGGTCAAACATTATCTTCTATAGACAGACTTTTATTGGTTTCTCCAGCTGCCATAATCAGCTTCATGTTAACAAGTCCGTTTAATGTACACCCCTCTAAACCCCCCTTTACATAGAGAAAACCGGGGTTTACAGAAATGTACATTAGGTTTCTAATTTCTGTTCCAAGACATAGGTTGTTGGTACTTGTTAGAACCGCCTCAATGAGGTGGTTCTAACGAGCACCCACAATCTATGTTTGCAGTATAAATAAGAAAAATATCACAGATTTTCTCAAGAAATGTGCTTTGGAGATATGAAAAAATGCACTTTCTTATTTCTGCTCCGCGACATAGGTTGTGGGTACTTGTTAGAACCGCCTCATTGAGGCGGTTCTAACGAGTGCCAACAACCTATGTTTGGAGTACAAATAAGAAAAATATCACAAATTTTCTTCAGAAAAGTCACCGTTTTGGAGATATGAAACAATGCACTATGCCTCACGGGTGTGTTATCATAATGGAATTCTAAACCCTTTTTTCCAGCATAGGATATATATAGGATCTTACAAGGGTGGTCATTTCATATGAAATTTAGGAAACAAGCCTGTGGTGAAATGACCACTAGGTTAAGATTCTGTTTATCATATACCAACTTGAATCCTTATCTTGCTGTATATTCATTTAAGCCACACTCATTTCTGTCTATTAACCAATCAAATTACTTGATGTAATTTATTGCAAAAATTCATGAATTGAATGCCAAACAGTGTAGATCCTGATCAGATGGCCATCTGATCTGGATCTACACTGTTTGCAAAGATAGGGGTTGTCATGAACAGCAAGATAAGGGTTAAATTGGTTTTTTATTGCCAAAGAAATTTACAGACGGCATCATGATGATATGCACCAGTATATAAATGAATGCTGCCAAATTTATAACAATCCCACCGCTGTTTTTGCTACACATCTTTGATGATTTTGTTTGTACTAAAATGTAATGTACCACAAACACTTTATAACACTATTGTGTGGTCCAAAGCCAACACCATGTTAGTTCAACAGCTGTGTTATATCCAAAGAAAGGTGTATAGGTTAAATAGAAAATATTTTTTTATGAATACACCGAGTAGAATTAAATAAACACTATCACAATAGTACGTCTTTCATTAAAATGGTGTATTTGAATAATCTTACATGGGTGTGAGGGGTGGATGGAAAAATCCATCCCAAGGGTCACTGTCCGGCATCATGAGGCTTGCCTTGTGATGCCGGACAGTGATCCTGAGGGACGAATTTTTCTATCCACCCCTCACACCCATGTAAGGTTCTTTTTCTTGCATACCTTATATTTCTGAGGATTGGATTTTAATACTCGAGTCACTTCGGTTGCCGACATCCACCATATTGTGCTCACACTACAGTGATGTTTAGTGACTTTACGTATAACATGCGGTGACATCAGCCTTAATGACGGGGCATATGAGGTCGTATTTGTTTGTTTGTTTGATTTGAGGTTTAACGTCCCCGTCAACACTGTAAAGGTCATTTTGGAGAAGTTGCTTCCATTTTTGTGGGACTTTTACCCGACATTGAGATGAAATGACTTCTCAAGCCCTGTCGCCCAATGAAACCAATAAGGTTTTATTAGCATGGACGGTCCACCTCGCACCGCAGTTCCTGGACAGGCTTAGATCCTCTAAGCGGTTTACCAGTACTAGTGTGCGGGCTGGATTCAGCTCTGCGTGGAAGCATCATGCAGCCCATATATTTCTTCAAGCCCCTATGGGCGGGGGCGATAGAGGTCGTATTTAATCAGTGCATTTATCAAACGCGAGAGTATTCGATTTTGAGTAAGAACACAGGGTTAGAACAGAATTTCTATCACAAGCTTAAACTATGGATTTCCTTATATGGTGTTCAAGAAAGAAAATGTCCATTTATTGTTTAAAGTTTTTGTATACATTTTTGGGATTCGTCTTCAAATCATGTGATATTGAAAATGGTGTGACGTATAATGAACAGTGTTATAAAGAGGTTGTGGTGTATAAATAATGAAATTTGGGGAATGTTTATACCTGGCAGATTTTCTTGCTATTTTTAAAAAGAGAAATTTTTTGTGTCTTCCTGTTCACGCAGCCCCATCCTAAAAGGAGTCTACACTGAAAGGAGAGAATTTGCTGCCTTTCATAGTAGATCCCTCAAAGGAGCAAATTCTTTCCTTTCAGAGTAGACCCGTTTTGATCAGAGGCAGCAAGAGTTGTTCTCCTTAAAATTAGAGTAATTCCCCTTTATAAATATATAAAGATAGTAATCACAGATACAATTGGCAGGATGGAGTTATTGTTTGCACATGTCTATTCCACTTTGGAAGAAGGTAAACCAAGTCACCTGATTATGTGAATTCAACTGTACCACAAACAAAGGTTACATAGAGTAGAACATGACCTTTTGGTGCGCTTGCAAAAAGGCTTGCAATTGGCATTTTCTACCAAATCTTCTTGTGGGCTCAGCTAATTTCACATACAGTTGAACTTCGATGGCTCGAACATCGATGACTCGTTTACCATGGATGAGTCGAACCCGTTCTTGAGTCCCTAGCGGAATCCTCTACATAAGAAATAGTGGGGGATAATTAAGATTTTAGTCTTTTATCTTGCAAATGTATGCTGTGTGTACTCATTAGAATCGCCTCAATGAGGCGATTCTAATGAGTACACACAGCATACATTTTCATTATAGAACACCGAAAAGATGTCAAAAAGTATCAAGTTATGCGTCCTGGCAGTAATCCTGAGTGGCTCGAACTACCCCTGTCTCAAACAGATTTTCGAGGTCCCAAAGGTGTTCAAGCCATTGAAGTTTGACTGTATATTGAGAACACCTGAACTGCCCCGCACTGCCAATTTTATCTGTTACAGTAACTTACTATGAAACCACAATATGTTAACCAGTTCATGAAATGAATACCCCTCTAAACCCCACTTTATATAGAGAAAAGTGGGGTTTACGATGGTACACATTGGTTTTCTTATTTCTGCTCTATAACATAGATTCTGTGTACTCGTTAGAACCGCCTCAATGAGGCAGTTCTAACGAGCACCCACAATCTATGTTTGAAGTGAAAAGAAGAAAAATATCAAACTGTTTAATTAGAAAAGAAGGTATCTTGGAGATGTCCATAAAATGAACACCCCTCTAAACCCCACTTTAAAAGAGAAAAGTGGGGTTTACCAGGGTATACATTAATTTCCTTATGACTGATCCAAGACATAGGCTGTGGGTACTTGTTAGAACCGCCTCAATGAGGCGGTTCTAATGAGCACACACAACCTATTATTGGAAGTAAACAAAGAAAAATATCACAATTTTTCGTCGGAAAAGTAGCCATTTTGGAGATATGAAAAAATACACTATGTCACACGGGTGTGTTATCGTAAAGAGCAGTTAATCTAATGAATTAAAGAAATTTAACCCTTCTCTTGCTGAATATTCATTTTAGCCATACCCATTTCTGACTTTGAACCAATCAGATTTCTTCATGTAATTTATTCCTACAAATTCATAAACTGAACGTCAAACAGTGTAGATCCTGATCAGATGGCTTCTTCAGAAGCCATCTGATCTGGATCTACACTGTTGCCAAAGATATGGGTTGTCGTGAACAGCAAGGTAAGAGTTAATACTTATATTAGTGCATGTTTTTGATTTTTTTTTTGTGTTTTTACATATCTGAATGTTGATATACATGTTTAATTTGTTGACAATGAAATGTTAAGGATGAGTAAACTGAAAGAAAAAGAAAAGAAAAAAATGTGTTGATTTGATTTTCTACCTGTGACATGCATGTTGATTCATTACGAGTGAGTGAGTGTTTGAGTTTTACGTCCCACCAACAGTTAAGCTCATACGGAGACGGGACCTCGGTTTAAAGACTCATCCGATAGTCTGGAGAAGCCCGGGATCGATCCTCCGATCCATGGTTTACAAGGCGAGTAGAGTAACCACTACACCACGGAGGCCTCTAAATTCATTACGAAAATAGGTCTATTCAAATACAGTGAAATTCTGCTATTAACACCACCAAAAACTTAAAAAGACTAATTCTCCTTTAGAAACCATATTTGAAAGTTTTCAATCATTCTTTCTGTGTGTTTTCTGCACTCAGTGTCTTCTAGAAAGAGACCACCTTTGGAACTGTTCAAAAGTGGTCTTAAAGACCACTTTTGAACAGGTCCAAAGGTGGTCTTATTATAGGAATTCTACTGTATACCGGTATTGAAAATGTTATCACCAAAAAATGAAAATTTTCAGATAAAAAATTCTGATATTTTTCGTATTCTGAAAACATAGATTGAATAGCCTCACAGGATCTAACAAGTACCCACAATCTATGTTTGTGAGCAGAGGTGAGGTGGTTCTAATGAGTACCTAAATCTATGTTTTGAGCAGAAATAAAAAAAAATAATGTATACCCCTTTAAACACCAGTTTTACAATATAAAAGTGGGGATTAAGGGGATGATAATAATATAGGCATGTCATCTTGATATGCTATACATTACTGGTAATCAGTAAATGCCATGGCCAACTTTATCTGACATTTTACCTGATCACCTGTATCGTGACAGTCACACTAAAAGTCAATGTTGGATTGTCTCCCTTTGACTGAGGCTCATGATAGATACCTGTTGTGTAATAATCTGGTTGTGTGTGAAATCATTTTCGCCTTTATGACCCCGGGATATACTGAACGAGAATCGCTCATGTCAATAGATGTCTAGTTAATTTCGGACTGGCTGTTTTGGTGAGGCCTAAAGTTCTGTTCTGTTTTGTCATTACTAACGTCTTAACGAGCGAGAAAATCACTCTTTTTGTGAAACCGTTAAAAATGAGCCATTTTAATATTGGCATTAGCAAGAAAATATTGCCCAAATATTTAGATGTTTAACTACATCCAATATTATAATGTTGGTGGGGAAAATACCTGTTTTGTTGTAAATTTTGAGAGTAAGAAGGATGAAGATTTGTTTGATTTGAGGTTTAACATCCCTGTCAACACTGTAAAGGTCATTTTGGAGATGTTGCTCTAAGCAGATCCTCTAAGCAGTTTACCAGTACTAATGTATGGGCCGGATTCAGCTCTGCGTGGAAGCATCATGCAGCCCATATATTTCTTCAAGCCCCTATTGGCGGGGGCTAGAGACGGATGAAGAACATGTTCCATTAATTCTGAGGTGATGGCTGCATGAAAGGTAGGGAAAGGCCAAAGGAAATGTTTTTAAGTCCGCCTGTATGAATTACAAGGAGAGCTATTGTAGTCACCTGCTTTTTTCAAAAACTATGGTGATTTATTACATTAAAATAGGTACAAAATGAATGTCTATGAATGCTTAACCCTTATCTTGCTGTTCACTACAACCCCTATCTTTGCAAACAGTGTTGATCCATCCAGAAGCCATCTGATCTGGATCTACACTGTTTGCAACGGTAATAGTTGTGTCTTGTTCAGCAGGATAAGGGTTGAAGCTGCAAATCGGGCCTTTCAGGCATGGAAAAGTGTGGTCAGTATGAGGCCTGTACCATTTGTGATACTGTCAAGAAACTTCACAGAATTGTAGAACACTATGAGATGACATGCAGAACATATGAACCATAACTCATTGAAGGCAATGATTAGGAATCAATACAATCAACCCACAGCTCCCATCAGAGACACCAAAGTGAAAGAACACAAACATGAAATAACTAGACCCTAATGGAAACATCAATAACGGAAAGACATTCCCATAAAATGGCCAATCGGCTATCCAAAACAAAATAATATAAGTGATACACACACTCAAAGACAAACCATAACAAATATAAACCAAGACAGAAGAACCTCCTTGGAACGGTCAGTGAGACCAATACCACTGGGGTGCTTAAATCAATTTTACTGGCCACAATCTTCGCCCTTCCGCCGCGATTTAGACAAATAAGTTGTTCAGTCGGCATGAAGGCCTCCTAACTCTGATACCATTTGAGATGTTTTCACGAAACTACATAGATATGTAGAGCACCTTGAGTCGACGTGCAGAACATATGAATCATAATTCAGATTTTCCTACTATTGGAGTTATCGCCCCTTGAACATAGCCATTTCTATCATGTAGTCTGAAGCACTATTATCAAGAAAACACGCCTATATAATTTTGACCCCCTCGAACCCCACTTTCATATAGTGAAACTGGGGGTTTCCGGGGGTATACCTTATTTTTCTTATTTCTGCTCCAAAATATAGATTGTGGGTACTCGTTAGAACCGCCTTGAGGAGACAGTTCTAATGAGTGCCCACAATTTATATTTGGAGCAGAAATAAGAAAAATATAACAATTTTTCCAAATAAAATTTTCATTATTTCGGCAATAAAGATGGCAATATATTTGTATAGGCGTGTTTGCGTAATGTATCTCCTGAACCTAATGATTGATTATGATCAAACTTGCATGGCTACATCACTAGGATGTGGGAAAACAGCCATTAGGTTTTGATATCCGCCTTATTTTCAAGGGCACAAGCCCCGAAAAACTCAATTCTGGGCCAAAGATCTGTAGATCTGCCATGCGTGCAGCAAGCCAGCTACCTGGAAGGGGGTCCACTTATGTGGACGTTGCCACTGTACCTGCATGCTAATAAAAAATCCGTTAAACTCAAAACAAATTGCTGATCTGAATATTTAAAAAAAAAACATATTTGTCCGTAATTGTCAATTTGAGAGCTATATAAATTTCGTGCTCAGGTGAATTGAGCATACAAAAAGTTTTATGTACAGTGACGTACAACTCACGTTGAATAAAAATGGCCCCGCTCATCGGGGCTTGAGAAATAATTTGGGCTACATGAGGCTTTCATGCAGAGCTGAAACCAACCGCACATGAGTAAGAGGATCTAAGCCTGCCCAGGCAAAGTGGTGCGAGACGGCCCGTCCATGCTTATAAACCCTATTGGTTTCATTGGGCGACATGGCTTGAGATGTCATTTCATCTCAATATCGGGTAAAAGTCCCACAAAATTTGAAGCAACGTCCCCCAAAATGACCTATACAGTGTTGACGGGGACGTTAAACCTCAAATCAAACAAACAAAAGCCCCAGATGATATATCGTAAATAGTAACTGGACCTCTCCAAAGCCGTTTGATGCAAGACTATCATAGACCCAGATAAGAGGGGATATCCACACATTATCTGCCTTAATTCTGAACGATAACATATGTTGTGGGTACTCATTAGAAGCGCCTCAGCGAGGCGCTTCTAATGAGTACCCACAACATATGTTTTATGCAAAATTAAGAAAAATATCAGTACTTTTCGGATGAATAAAAAAGCCTTATCTGTAGCGCTATGAGATTGTTAAACAGAACATAAAAGCATTAGCATAATTTACGCTTGATTTAACGTAATTGGTCAGTGACAGTCACATGGGCAGCTGTTTAACTGGACTTGTATATATTATAACTTCGGGTCGATTGTTTTTTTACGTCGATTGATGTCGAACGATAAATAATCGACCAAAAATATAATTGTACAGAAATAAAAGACTTCAAAAATATTGAGACCATGAGAAGATTATACTACTGACCTATTTTGTAAATGTATAAATTTTGGTATTCATCGAGAAAAAAATGACAGTGCTTTTTATCCGTGGTCATTTCATGTCACTCGTTTTAACGTCCCCGTCAACATTATTTAGGTCATTTTGGAGGCGATGCTACCAGTTTTGTGGGACTTTTACCCGACATAAAATGACATCTCAATCCCTGCCAGGGTTTATATGCATGGACAGTCAGACTAGCAACACTTTGCATGGGCATGAGCGATTTATCAGCACTCATGTGTGGTAGGTTTCAGCTCTGCGTGGAAGCATCATGCAGCCCAATCTATTTCTCCAAGTCCCAACAGGCGGGGCCGTATAAGATCTGCATTATTAGGATGCAAGACTTTCAAAGAGTCTGCACCTGATATTTCGGGATACAGTCTGTTTGAATTTTGAACAAACTTTCAAATTTGAAAGAAAGAGTCCGTTGTCACAATTACTCGGATCTTTAAACACTTGAAACAAAGTGATAACAAATTGATACAAGATCGGAACCCACTTTTCATGTCAAATCCCTCTCAGGCGACCAGGATAGCTCGCTCTCTTTGTTTCCTGCTAAAAATATTTCATCTTTAACGACATGAACAAAGACACTCAAGATTTATATTAAATGTCTAACAATTTCCTTTCAATAACTGAACGTTTATAATAGTTAACGTTGCGACTATATTTAATTGAGCGTTTCATATTCCAGCATCTGTCCGTCAAGGAGCACCATTTGTTCCGTTTTTATTCCGTATATTGATTTTTGTCAGAAGGTTTGCATATTTGATCAGATAAAGAAGTGGTTCTTTATTGTATCAATTAGATTTTCGAATTATCAAGTTTCTACGGTTTCCGACTTGCTGCGATGTCGACCATGTCTGTCACTGAGCATTTTAAATTTATGCTTTCAAATGAATTGCTCCGTTTCATTACGATAATTCGCTTGTACAAATACACTGCCTATAAAATCGAAAATTTTAGGATGAAAAAGTGTGATTCTAACGAGTACCCACAATCTACATTTCAGAGCAGAAATAAGAAAAATAAGTTTTACCCCTGTAAACCCCAGTTTTACTATATAAAAGTGGGGACCAATGGGGTCAAAATTATATATATATATCAGAATTTTTATCTGAAAAATTTTATTTTATTTTATTTATTTATTTATTTATTTATTTTTTTTTTTTTTGGTGGTAAAATTTTCAATATATTTGAATAAGTGTGTTTTCGTAATGTTATTGACAGCTAAATATGCGTTTTCTTTGAATATTCTGTTTTGTATTCCATTTGATACTAAAAAGTCCCATCCCGCGCGAAGATTAAACTAAGGCATTCAGCAAACACCGATCAGCCCACGAATCCGTGTGAAGTCTGACCAGACCGTTCTCTGTAAGTCACACATAAATGGCTACTCTCTCTCTCTCTAGATTATGTTTTTTTTTTTTTTCATTTTTTTTTTTTTCATATTTCTGCTCAAACCATACATTATAGATACTTGTTAGAACCGCCGGTTCTAGCGAGTACCCACAATCTATATTTTTGAACAGAAATAATAAAAAATGATGTATACCCCTGGGAACCCCAGTTTTACTATATGAAAGTGGGGTTTAAGAGGATCAAAATTATATGATGCAAGTTCTGCTAGTCTTTGGGTAAGTTTTCGCTCACCTCTGATTTTCGATGGCTCCATATAAGTGATAGAATCTTGAAAAATGAAAAGGATGGCTGTGTTATCCTTTCTAGATTTTGTATACTGCTATGATACATTATAATCTATATAGACACACCCAAACACTACGTCATTGCTCAATAATACTATTTGCCGGGACGTACCGGTGGTGGGCAAAACACGTATTTGGCCGTTTATCGCCATTGTAAAAATGCGATGTTATTTTCTGTAAACTTGTATTTTGTTTGGACTCGAAACGACAAAATTTGAGCTTTAAACTTTTATAATAGACATTTCTTAGCTAGTAATTATTTGTTTCTAGAAGATTTGAGGATGTTTTTGATGATTATTACCTGTTAAACTTATGCAGGTAACGAGGCGCGACGGTCTTAATTATTTGTAATAAAAATGCACAAAACGAATGACTAAATGCGGAAGATGCACGAATGAACTCTAAAATATATAAATCTACCCATTTAAAGTGTAATTCGATCGATTTTCTATGACAGTCAACTAAAATATGCCCGTAATATTAAACCAATTTACAATGTGTTTATATGGAACCAGGGGCTTTTTGCCAACCACGAAAGATCGTTATCGGAAGGAAAAGTAATTTTGTCCATGCGCAATGACAGGTAAACAAGGTCACATGTCAAAACATTGGATCCGTCTATAGATTCAGATTTTACGTGTTCACCGGGGCTTGACCGCTCCGGACATTGTCCTTGTTATTTGAGAGGCTGAACAAATCGGGTTTAAAGTTGCATGTCCCACTCTGTTACCAAGCCGACAAATAAGTATACCGACACAATATTAACCTGAAACATGCCAATCACGACAATTGTCGTCTGCTTTGCCGTCTGCCGTTTACTTTAAAAGTCATTTTTGGCAAGCAGTGTGGACCTAGATCAGACTGCTGCAATATGGGCCCACACTGTTTGCGTGTATGCCAAAATAATTTTAAAAAGTTTGCAAAAAAAATCAGCAGACGACATTTTCAGGTGTAGTTTTTTTCTCGGCGTCTTAAGGGTAAAAGAATATCTCATTGCCTCAACTTATTTTTATTATCAGACTTAAGTGTCTTGTTAGAACAGCCTGGTTTTAGCGGTTCTAACGAGAACAATTAATGCGTGTTTTCGAGCAAATACTTAGGCAAACCCTATAAACTCCACCTTATACAGAGAAATGCGGGGTTTATGGGGGTAAACCATATTCATTTTAGTTCTGCTCCAAGACATAGGTTGTGGGTGCTGGTTAGAACCGCCTCAATGAGGCGATTCTAACGAGCACCCTGAACCTATGTTTGGATTAAAAATAAGAAAAATATCACAACTTTTCGTCAGAAAATGTCCATTTTTGAGATAGGGAAAATGCATTATGCCTCACGAATGTGTTTCGTAATGGCAAGGACCATCCGATTCGCACCGCTGTCAGACTTAGGCATCGAAGCGGTTTACCAGTTCTCAAAAGATCGGTCGGTTTCAGCTCTGCGCGGAAACAACATGCAGCCCAGACTCGATGGGCGGTGCGCCACGGATTTTTTTTTTTTTTTTTTTTTTATTTGTAATCTAATACGTGATGTGAAAGTTCTCGTTATTTACTAAATATTTTACAGCTGCAGTTAAGTCAGTGTCCTCAAAAAGTTGTTATTCCCATCAGACAATAAAAGATTTTCAATATTTCAGGTCACACTCTAAATTTAACCTGAATTTATGACCGGTCCATGAAATCAGCTTTCGTGCCTGAGGTGACGTGATTACATTAGTGTGAAAAATATAACGTCATAAAATATCAACGTTAAATATATCGCTGTCAGATCTATATTTAAGCTTTTCTTCTTGTTTTTTTTTTTTTTTGTTTGTTTTTTCCGCAATTGGCTTTTTTTGTGCAGCTTCACGCTCTTTCACGGTAAATCTCAAATGACTTAACGCACCAATAGCAGACGACAATCTGATTTTCAGAGAAAAGGCCTTTCATAGAACATACTTGACTTCCATCACGTGAACAAGTCCGTGAAATGAAAGAAAAAACTGGGGTTATACCTTATTTTTCTTTTTTTCTGCTTTAAAAATAGATTGTGGGCACTCGTTAGAACCGCCTCGATTGTGGGCACTCGTTAGAACCGCCTCGGTGACTACCCACAATCTATATTTTGAACAGAAATAAGAAAAAAATCACAATTTTTCATATGAAATTTTCGTTTGTTCGGCTGTTAAGTTTACAAAGTATTTGTATAGGCGGGTTTTCGTAATGTTTCTCAATAAATCTTTAAATATTACCGTCAAATGACTTAACGCACCAAAGAAAGTAGCAGACGACAATATATTTTTTCAGAGAAAATACTTGACTTCCGTGACTTCCTTGTGAAGCGTATCTGGAGAAAGGATTCATATGTATACATGAAACGTCAAGCCAGCAGTGAAATGAATGAAATCTTCACACTGTAAAAAATAACATGACCATGTTATTTTCACAGTAGCAGCCCGGGCTACTTTTTTCGCCAAAGTCATGTATAAAATAAAAATAAAATTCTGATATTTTCAACAAACTGGGTATTCATCTCAAAAAGTAAAAAAAATCTGTCTGAAAAAAAAAAAAAATACTTCGAAACCGTCGTCTGCGACTGTTTTAACAATATGATTGATTGATTGATTGATTGATTGATTGATTGACTGGAATTTATTGATCATAATATTAATTAGTCATTTTCAAATAATATTTATTTATCTATTTACAAATTGTGTTTATTTATTTATCAACATTTTCAGACGATTCACGTTTTCCCGGCTCTTCCACTAACACCACATTGTCTTATTAGCGACAAAGCGGGAACCAGCGCATCGTTCCGCCTGAAGGCACCGCAGTGTGGCGAGCTTATGATCGCCAATAATCATCATCTGTCGTTGACTTAGGAGAGAATTGACACGAAAATCGAACACATCTGGAGTCTGGTTAATATTATTGGAGATTAATTCCAGATAAGCACTATTACTACCACTAATGATACTTAACTTGGATGACATCGAAGTTGTTTATTCGACATGTGTATTCCGGAAGCTGTGATTATTGGATGTCATCTACAGCTTACTGTCAATTTATTTATTTAAACTGAAAGTGGTTTTCAGAGGATAAAGACAAAGAAATATTTATCTCGAAATAAGGATTATTGATTCACTCATCATGGAACCAGATGACGGTAACAGATTTATATTTTAAAAAATGCATTTTTTTATCAATAAAATGCACCACGACCTCTTTACAACACTATTAATGGGGTCCAAAGCAGAAACCATGTTAGTTAAACAACCATGTTAAATCCAAACAAATATGTTTAGATTTTATAGAAAAATGACCATTTATAGTCATTTTGCTATATAATTTATATATTTTTGGGATCCATCATAATATCGTGTTTTATCAAAACCGCGTTATAACGAACAGTTTTATAATGAGATTGTGGCATATTAATTCATTGATTTAAGGTTTAATGTCCCCATCATTACTGTATAGGTCATTTTGGAGACATTCCTTCCAATTTTGTGGGACTTTTACCCGACAATGAGATGAAATGACATTTCAAGCCTTGTCACCCAATGAAACCAATAGGGTTTAAAAGCATGGACGGTCCGATTCCGGGACGTTTCGCCCCCAAACCATTTCCTCCCCTAGTCGTTTCGCCCCCAAGACGTTTCCTCCCAGGTCGTTTCCTCCCTAGTCGTTTCGCCCCCCCTGGTCGTTTCGTCCCCCTAGTCGTTTCGCCCACTTTTTCCTGTAAAACTAAGTTTCGCTTTTATAAGAGGTGAGAAGAGGCAAATATTTAAGAAGCATCATGTCCCTGTCACGTCAGCTTAAGGATAACTTGTCCTTAGTTACCGGCTGGAACCGGGCCTTAAAAGTGGCCACTCGGAGAGGTGTGACTAGGACTTGTTACACTAAAATCATTGAGGCTGTTTACTTCAAAAACATCCACCTTAACCTCACTTTATATAGAGAAAACTGATGTTTACGGGGTGTTCATTATTTTACTTATTTCCGTTCAAAGTCATAGGCTGTGTGCACTCGTTAGAATCCTCCCAATATAGCGGCTGTAACAAGAATTCTCAAACCATGTTTGCAATATATAGCTTTACAAGTACTTTGTCTGGTCTGAAAAAAAAAATGTAATAACAAAAACAGAGAACAATTAACAAAAAATAATAAGAAAAAATAAAGTAAACACCAACATTAAATTAAAAACATGAACGTGTAACTTGAGTGATAAATAAATCAATAAATCAGTCATATCTGTCCCACAAAGGCGATGCTCCCATCGCTCACACAGACACACACACATCACAAGAAATAGAATGGCGGCGGCCATCCACTTCCTTCTGACATGTGACACACAAAAAGGACAATATTCTACTTCAGAAGACCTTGATAAACGTATTTGGCGAATTCAAAGATGAATGATGCTGGGATCTTTGGGCGAAGCTTATATATTGCTATCGTCGGCGTTTGAAAGATTTTCTAGAAACTAAAGATGAACCAATTGTGACAATTTTACCATTTTCAACCGTTGCTTGCCGACACTGTTAAAGAACCAACCGACCAATTTAAAGACAATTATTTTTTCATAGAGCACGTGTTTTCGCACCTCAGCATTAATCTTTGCTGACCGACTCTCTTGACGAACCAACCGACCAATTTAAAACAAAACCTGTAAAGGTGCTTAAGCGATAATTAAAGACATATAACCTTGCAAAGAGCACGTGTTTTCACACCTCGTCATTAATCGCATCAATTACGTGATTAATGTGTCAAATCAAATTAACAATGTGATTGACGGTATTGATCAAATACAGGTAATACATCATAATTTCATTTAAATTACATGTTCTTCTCTCACTCTTTCTCTCCCTTTGTCTCTGTCCCACATGGAGATAATAAATCTTATATATATATATATTTAAAAAATAGGAAAATATTTTGGGGGCGAAACGACTAGGGTTTGGGGGCGAAACGACTAGGGGCCAAAAAGGGAGGCGAAACGACTAGGGGGGAAACGACCAGGGGGGAAACGTCTTGGGGGCGAAACGTCTTGTTACCGACGGTCCGACTCCCACCGCTTTGCCTTGGCACGCTTAGATCTCTAAATGGTTTACCAGTTTACCAGTGCGATCGGTTTCAGCTCTGCGTGGAAGCATCATGCAGCAAGCCCCGATGGGCGGGGGTCGGTTGTGGCATATTAAAACAATGCGAAAAGGGGGGTTTGGTGACTAAATTAGTTAAACAATTTATTGAGAACGACATAAACACTGAGAGTTAATGTTGTTTGCTGGTTGGTTTGGTGTTAAACGACCTAACCAAGAGTAATAAGGTCATATCGAGTCATTTTTCCTAAACAGCTTTATACATTTGCTTTCACTAGAGATTGGCAACTGCCCTTCTTGGATTAACGGAAGGAGATAGTGGGTACCCGTTGGAACCGCCTTACTTCTAACGAACACCAACAATTAATGTTTGGGGCTAACAGCAGAAAAATGCGACTTTTTACAGCCATATAGCATGAACATAACGTTGAATCAACGTTGAAACAAGGACTGTTTTGAACATTGTTTCAGTATATGCTGGGAAGTTGCTTATAGGCATATTAGCTAAGAATTTCCTGTCATTAATTTATTTGAGTTGTGGTATTATTGATGATACGTTGCGCCGTTATTGACAGCTAATATATCACCAGGCGTTATAATTTAACCACATTTTACTTCTTACATAACAGGACTGTCAATGTTAAATTTAAAACGATATTGTTATATTTGCTAAAATAACTTCTTTATTTGTAAATGATTATTTTCTAGCTAGTACTCAACATTGAATCAACATTGAAACGTACTCAACGTTGAAGCAACGTTGAAACTTCCTTTTTTAACGTTGCTTGTTCTCGTTCAGTCTGACGTATGGTTGCTAGCATGTGCCCTCTGTATTCTGAATAGTTCGACTATTTACGAGTAGGTCGCGTGCTCGATCCCACTGTGTCCTTGGTGGTTGACCATGAAACGACTTCTTTCTACTTTTATTCCACGTTTTAAGCGGGCAAAAACGCCAAGGTATACCCGATTAAAACCGACTTCAAAGCAGGATTTTATGAGAAACCTACATTTAAAGGCCTAGTAATTGAAAGAGGAACTGGGCAGACAGTAGAGAAAGAAAATGTACTTCTGGAGAAGAGAGGGAAGGGGCGGCGGAGTCCAGTCATACATAATAATGCAGATGTTATTGGCCCTCTGCTCGGGTCGAGCCGTATTATAGTTCAGGCCTATAGTTTAATAGAACTTTATTCGTCTGCATTTTAACCACAATTTACGTTAGTCCCCGTCAACACTACCCCGTCTGGAAGCAACGTCTCCAAAATGACCTAAATAGTGTTGATGGGGATGTTAAACCTCAAATCAAACAAACAAACGTTAGTGAGAGGCATTATATGGCAGGATACTGATTAATCCTGTAGTCCAAGACACGCAGCGTATAAACACTTTTTTAACCCCACACACATGCCTACAACGCACAGGTAGTGTCACAGCAACGTCATTGGAACGCCGCATCAACGTCGATGCAACGTCATGACGTTGCATCGACGTTGATGTGACGTTGTTGACCGACATGTGCCCAGTGGGTTGGGCCAGCCTACACAAAACAGAGAAGCATAGCAAAAACAAACATGACAAAAAAGGACGAAAATAAATGTATTTTTTGTTTGTCAGAATAGCCTTTTAATGGCCAAAGTCGTAGAACATGTGTGGGTATGATACGTTTACAATAAACGAGGGTCATTAAGCAATGATTATGGTCGCCATTAATGGCCCACCACACCACTAAAATGTGTTATAAATTGTATATTTGTGTCAACGCTGACCTCATTTTTACTCCAAAATAATGTGACCTGTATCATAATGTCACATCTCCCACTGACTTGTAATTTATCTTTATATCCAACAGTTGCATATGCCCGAACGCCATCCACGTGCCGTTAATCACGGTTAATGCAACAACGCGTCAACGTCGATGCAGGGTCATAACGCTGCGTCGGCGTTGATGCGATGTTGCCCCACATAAAATTACTGCTTTAATTGCATGGCAATGCAACGTCGCGTCAACCCCCAATGCAACTAAAGAACGTTGCACTGACGTTAATGCGGTGTTGCCTTCAGATTGCATTGCTGGTATCACAGACAAAACAAGCATCGGCAGTAACAACAACGTCTTTCAAAATTTCTTACGTGACCACGTCTTACCAGTTACCTGCAATATTTTCATAAACGTCACCCCAGAGTGGGAACACCATACATACGCAACGACGTATCCACTATCCACGTCGATGCAGCGTTGTTGAAACACGATAAGGTGTTGAAACACGATAAGGCTTCATCGACGTTGATTCGTTGTTGCCGCAAAATAATGTGCCAGTCGGAACGGCAGTGAAAGTAAAACAATCAATTTAAGCCAGTAGAAATCGGTGAAATCAAGGTTTGGAAAAACGAGGTTATAATGCATAATGCTTTTGTCTGTTTGAATCACTCTGAATTTAGATTTAACGTCCCCGTCAGCACTATATTGGCCATTTTGAAGATGTTACTTCCAATTTTGTGGGACTTTTACCCAACATTGAGATAAAATGACATCTCAAGCACTGCCGCCCAATGAAACCAATAGGGTTTATATGCATGGACGGTCCGGTCTGACTCGCACCACTTTGCCTGGGCAGGCTTAGCCATCTAAGCGGTTTACCAGTACTCATGGTGGGTCGGTTTCAGCTCTGCGCGGAAGCATCTTGCAGCCCATATATTTCTTCAAGCCCCGATGGCTTCAAGCTCCTGATGCATTGTACTGTGAATCCCACATTGCGTGTGCATTGTTTATCTCACTCTGACCCCTACTACGCCCACACACGCTACAAGGTACTTATGTCATCTCCACCCCCCCCCCCCCCACACACACACACCCCTCGTATACACGGTCATCCTACCCCTCAGTCCGCTATATATGAAGAATCCTTTGGTTTGTTTAGGCGGCAGGGCTTTAGATGTCATTTCATTTTATCTCGGGTAAAAGTCCCACAGAATTGGAAGAAATCTCTCCAAAATGACATAAATAATGTTGACGGGTACGTAAACCTAAATTTAACACCTCCATCCCGGACCTCCTCCCCCACACACATCACAGGACAACAACATCAAGATATGATAATGAAAAATAAGTAATTGGCATGTCCCCCATGAAATCTAATTTTTAATCTGAATTCGAGGTTGATGACCAACAGGCCGTATTACCAATACGTGTGAAAGTTGGGAAATAGTTCACGAATTCATTTTAAGACCGACCTGCATTTGTTAAAGTTCATTCATCTTAGCTCTTATCCTGCTGAATAAATTAATTTAAGCAACACCCATTTCTGACTATTCACCGGTCAAATGACTTGATACAGAGGACCCTCGTTATAACGACAGTATTTGTTCCCCGATTTGGTGCCGTTATAAGGATTTAGCCGTTATAAAGAATCCCAATAAGGAGTAAAAATGACTTTGTCGCTAAATTACTCCAAGCAACAAATGTTGTGGATATTTGTTAGAATCGCCTCGTCGAGGCGATTCTAACAAATATCCATAACATTTGCTTCTTGGAGTATTAAATAATTACAATATTCTTGAATACTACCATTAATCCGTACCAACTTTAACTGAGGATTCGCTTCATTGAAATTGTCGTTATAACCAGTTCTGTCGTTATATCGATTGTCGGTATAAAGAGGATTGACTGTATAATGTTTTCGTTGAATTCACAAACTCCACGACAAACAGTGTAGATCCTGATCAGATTTAGAAGCCATCTGATCTGATTCTAGACTGTTTTCAAATTTAGAAGCCATCTGATCAGGATCTACATACACTGTTGGCTTCTAAAGAAGCCATCTGATCAGGATTTACACTGTTGAAGAAGCCATCTGATCAGGATCTACACTGTTTTCAAAGGTAGGGGTTGCCGTCTTCAGCAAGATAACGGTATATTTGTATCTCTGTTTGCTCCAAATACGTAATAATTTTTCATATCATAATAGTTTTTGCTATTTTGAAGGGTAAGACATCTTTAGACACACTGATTGATTGTATGCTGTCCCAAAATTTATGCCTCCGCTTCCGGCATATTACTCCAGGTCAAAACAAATAGTGTCAAAGAATATGCCGACATGCGCTGATGTATAGACAGTATGCGACAATATTTTTCATAGGGTGAGGGTGGGGTAGGTAGGGCGAGACTTTAGACGTTGAAATAATGGATGCACCGAGGAACTTTTGTATTCTAATTTGGCATTTCTGCATTTAAGAAATGAAATTTATTTTTCTGTAGTTCATGGAAGTATGAACGCAGTGGGTCGCGTGCAAAGTAAATGTAAACTTTGCTAGCGACCCACTGTCGTTCATACGTTCATGAAAAGCAGAAACATTAATTTTATTTTTTTATATTTACATTATTTGCCCCTCATCACTGGGCGAAAAAAAATGCTTGTAGGGCAAACTTTTAAAGCTGAAAAACATTTACACGCTGTTTTTCTACAAATAGCGGAGCAGCGTTGACGTCATCAACGCCCGTAGAGAACAATGGTGTAGAATGACGTCACTTAACGATACTGAAAATCATGTGATTCGCATCGAAGTGGAAGTATGAACGCAATTGTTTTCTATAGGTTTACATTAGACTTTACACTGGAAATGTAAATATTTGGGGTTAACTCGGTATTTCCAACAAACATGAATCCGTTCACATCACATTAAAACTCCGTGTAATAAACACGAAAGAATCGTATCGAAAAACGGGGTTTATCATATGACGTCGCGTTTGAGAGTGTAATAACGCAATGTAATAAATTCGATAATCCACTAGTGGATTAAATATGCAAATTAGTTAGATACGCCCCGTAACGTTAGATGTACGACGTCCTTAACGACGTCATGTTTACTAATGGCGAAATATTGGCCTTTCTATTAAACAGTCGTGAATAAAATGCGTTTTGAATGTCATATGATAAATAGAATCTTGCATTCGTGCTCATATATTATTGAATTTATTAAACTCGTTGGGGAAAAGGGATAAAATGCTCGGCAAAGCCTCGCATTTTATCCCTTTTCCTCAACTCGTTTAATAAATTCAATAATACATGAGCACTCGTGTAAGATCCTCTATTTACAAGGGTCTACTATATGTCTTTTATACTTACTAAAACAGAACAGATTGTGGGTTCTAACGAGTACACACATTCTTCGTTTGCAATAGAAATAAGAAATTCACAATCTTTCATTGGACAATCACCGCAGAGTAGACGATTAAAATGTTATTTGCTGAAAATAAGAAGAAATATATTGTCGTCTGCTATAAAATTGTCCGCAGCACGCTAAGGATTAAGACCATTTTAGGCTATGAGCAGCTGGACTTGTGCCACTAAATTACCCAATATTAGGGGATGATTTATTCTATTGTTCGACGGCGCGTGCATTCAAATGCAGATGAGCAATTATTCCTCCGCTGTGAGAAAATAGGTCCTCAATGGCTTCGGGCGAGCTTTGGGCGAGCAACGCCCCGACCTTACACGACCTTTATAGAACTCCAGTCACGTGCTTAACCATATATTTTGGCATTAATTTTCTTAATTGGCATTTCTTTAAAGTTTATTTTACAAGATTTGACATTTCGCCGTTACCGACATCTGTTTTATCCGGATATTTTGCTTTGTTCTTAAGTGCAAAACGGAATAAGATAGAAACTTTCGGAAAGAAAGAAATAAAGAAAAGAAAGGAAAATAGAAAGGAAAGAAAGAAAGGAAGAATTAAAGAAAGAAAACATAGAAGAAAAGAATCGAAAAAAAAAATCGAAACTTTGATATGATTTCCAGTCATTTTTGTCCTTTGTGTGTATTTAAATTTCAGAATTTTAATTTTAAATTTCAATTTCAAACTTTTAATTTTTCAACTAGGATAGCATAGCCGTGTTACAAAGTGCAGCTAACATTTTTTCTGTAAATTTTTTTATGTTAACAAGTCTAAGCAATGAACCCCCTCTAAATCACACTTTATTCAGTCGAACTTCAATGGCTCGAACACCTTTAGGACAATGAAAATCTGTTCGAGACAGGGGTAGTTCGAGCCACTGAGGGTTACTTCCAGGAAACATAACGGGGTTCATTTTGGGACATCTTTTCGGTGTTCCATATTAAAAATGTATGCTGTGTGTACTCATTAGAATCGCCTCAAAGAGGCGATTCTAATGAGCACACACAGCATACATTTGCAAGATAAAAGTCGAAAATGTCCTTAATTATCCCACACTACTTCTAATGTTGAGGAAATCCCTAGGGACTCAAAAATGGGTTCGGCTCAGCCATGGTAAACGAGCCATCGGTGTTCGAGCCATCGAAGTTTTACTGTACATTGCAAATTTTCATCAGAAAAATAACCATTTTGGAGATACGAAAAGAAAGGCATTATGTCACAATGATGCATCACCGTAATGTAATGTAATATTTTCTTATTTCCGCTGCAAATATAGCTGGTACATGTAGGTACTCGTTAGAACTGCCTCACTGTGGCGGTTCTAATGAGTACCAACATTTTATGTTTGCTACAGAAATCTGTTTGCAACAGAAATAAGGACTGCAAACATAGATCGCAGGTGCTCGTTGGAACCGCCTCATTGGGGTGGTTCTAACGAGTACCCACAATCTATGTTCATAGTAGAAATCAGGACAATAACATATACCCAACCCCAGCTGACCCCACTTTTCTCAGTGTAAAGTGGGGTTCATTACGTAAGTTGGTTTATAATCATAATATATGGGCTGCATGATGCTTCCACGCAGAGCTGAATCCGGCCTGCACACTAGTACTGGTTAACCGCTTAGAGGATCTAAGCCTGTCCAGGAACCGCGGTGCGAAGCGGACCGTCCATGCTAATAAACCCTATTGGTTTCATTGGGCGACAGGGCTTGAGAAGTCAGTTCATCTCAATGTCGGGTAAAAGTCCCACAAAATTGGAAGCAACGCCTCCAAAATGACCTTTACAGTGTTGACGGGGACGTTAAACCTTAAATTAACCAACCAACCAACCAACCGCTAAACATATAGATGGTACATGTAGGTACTCGTTAGAACTGCCTCACTGAGGCGGTTCTAATGAGTACCAAGATATTATGTTTGCTACAGAAATCTGTTTACAACAGAAACAAGGACAGCAAACATAGATTGTAGGTGCTTGTTGGAACTGACTCATTGAGGTGGTTCTAACGTACCCACAATCTATGTTCATAGTAAAAATCAGGACAATAACGTATACCCAACCCCAGCTGACCCCACTTTTCTCAGTGTAAAGGTTCTTTACGTAAGTGGGTTTATAATCATATTACACTCATATGTTAAAATGATGAAAAATCATTGCAAATTTCATATGTTTTGTTTGTCTTCCTAATGTAAATTTCAGGCAAAACATTTTTCACATCGTTATTTCCAGCTTTGCAGTTCTTTTAGACAAAATTTGGGAATCCATTCGTGCCGTGCGTTTGTCACCTGACACAAAAGCATTCGAGTCTGGTACAGGATTTAAAACAAAGAGAAAAGAGGTCGATATGTTTGAAATATAAAATTCTTTGATACACAGATACTCTTTTAATAAATAAAATAAAAGTTCTTGCAAGAATGCTTTTAATATCGATATTATTGTTGTCATTATTAAAAAAGACATCTACCGACCCACAAAACACAGCAGTTTTCTGTTGCTAAGCAACGCTTTAAGAGGGCGACCAGCAGTCCAGCTGAACGCTGTCGTTCCAATATAAACGAGTGATTAATTAATAGAAATGAATTTTCTCTGGAAGGGAAGCCTAGTCAGAGAAATCAAATGTTACCAGAAGATTCAGAAAAATCAATAAAAAATTCTCGGGTACTGTTACTACTGTAACGGTTGCCATGGTTGCAAAACAGTTTTCCATTAATTCTATGAGTTGTCGATTGTTGACATAAAATGACTTTTTGTTTGAGTTCATATGTTCACGCACACTCAGGTCCACATTAGTACTTCCTGAACCCACAAATGCCAAGAAAATCGGAAAATGTCATCTGTTTTTGTCGTCTGGCGAATCATCTAACAAACTTTTTTTTTCAAACAAATATTTTCACACAGGCAAACAGTGTGAACCCTGATCAGACTCTGATCTAAATTCACACTGTTCATAACAATGACTTAGACGACAAATCAGACGACAATTGTTATGGCTGACATCTTAAGGGTTAAGTATGCGGAATGAGATTTCCGAGCCCTTTTTCACGAAACGCGTACTTTAATGTCTTTGCGCAAATAAAAAAACAGGCGGTTTCAATTTGACTGTATTAAAATGACATATATTAATAATATATAGATAAAAATAAGCTGTAAGTACTTTAGAACGATTGCATACCCGGGCGTGAACATGCAACGATTTTGGTGAAGCTCAACACACATACAACGCAGGCAAACATACATCCTCCCCTACGCTATGTACATGTAGATGAAAGAGACGCGTTTACCAAAACGAATTAAGACGGATATAACCAGCTAGCCATAAGCACCGTGTCCGCCACACTGATCAAATACAGTAGGCTCTATCCGTGGCTCAGCGCGGCTCAGCGCGGCCATGGTTCTCCACCGTGACGATGGATTCGGAGGTTGAGGATGGGAGGGGTTCTTGTCGTGATTTCTCCTCGAGTCCCTAAAGGGTTTAGGTAGACTGGAATCAGTCCAAAAGTTTAATCAATATCTTCCTGTTTGTATGAGCACTGAATTCTGCCTCTCTGATACTTTTTCATTATTTCCAAAACTGTTGGACCATTCATTTGGTTTTGTTTGTTTGTATGTTTGTTTGAGGTGTAACGTCCCCGTCAACACTGTATAGATCATTTTGAACTTGTTGCTTCCAATTGTGTGGGACTTTTACCCGACATTGAGATGAAATGACATCTCAAGCCCTGTCGCCCAATGAAACCAACAGGCTTTATAAGCATGGACGGTCCGACTCTGCTTTGCCTGGGCATGCTTAGATTCTTTAAGCGGTTTACCAGTACTCGTGTGCGGTCGGTTTCAGCTCTGCGTGGAAGCATCATGCAGACCATCTTTTTCTTCAAGCCCCGATGGGCATTTGACACAAGTCATTGTCAATCAGACAGAAGTCATTGTTTTTCAGATGGGTTAGAATTAATAAGCATATTCTTATGAAAACAATTAAATGAATGAACTTTTTCTAGTATAGGGTTTAGGTTGTGCCAGACCAGACTGGGAAATCGCTTAGTGAGGACCGTAAGGCAGAATAAGCAATAAAACGATCGAATGAAAGAAAATATCCGCCTACTATGTGTCGTTAAAACTCAACAATATTAACGCCAGTATGACCGTAGGTAGCACGATGAGTCTCTGATAACGTTTGATGAGATCAGAAACGTCTGTATAAGGTGAGCCCCGCCAAGCGAATTTGTGTCTTTGAGCATTCCGTCATGACAAATTTTATCTTCGCATGCCCAGCCATTCAGAGGGGCCAGGGATATGGCTTTCTGTCTGAAGGTTCCTCTTGATTCACTGCTTGGAAGGTTCGGGCGAGACTGCGCGGATGCGCAGGCTCGCCTGAACCTTCGCTGCTCGCATAGGCGATAAGTACCAAAAACGCTTGACGGGGCCCAGGTAATACGGTAGATTGTTTTGGCTGATAATACTATTTTAGCAAGTGACTTTTATCACGTTATGTATATCAAGGCGATATCTTGGTGTTACCTTTTGATCAGAATATTGCACCGCAAGTAAAAACATTGGAACAGATCAAATAATATTTTTCTTGAGCGTAACTTAGGAACGTCGCATGTTCTACATCAAATAGAATGACGGTAAACGCCTTAAACGTGAATGTAAAAACGTTAGGTTGATAATAAGACGGGGCTGCCTCCTTTGTTTGTTTAGTTTGATTTGAAGGTCATTTTGAAGACGTTGCTTCCAATTTTGTGGGACTTTCACCCGACATTGAGATGAAATGACATCTCAAGTCCTACCGTCCAAACAAACCAATAGGGCTGATATGCAGGGACGGTCCGACTCGCACCATTTTGCCTTGGCTTAGACCTTCTTAGCGGTTTACCAGTACGCATGGGGTCTGGTATAGCTGTACGTGGAAGTATCATGCACCCCAGTCTATTTCCCCAAGTCCCGATCGGCGGGGCGCGACAGCATGTTGCATTGGGATAGAAAGATTATGTCTTAGGGTTATGGCACTGGAAAAACTAGTCATCTATTACAACTGACATTTCCGCATTGGGAATGCAAATATCGATATGGTGCTTATAACGATAAACGGTCGTACAATCGAAATAAATAAATAAAGAGAGAGAGAGAGAGATATAATTATAATTACATTATCACGAAGAAAGAAAGAAAGGAAAGAAAGAAAGAGTTAATAAGATTATTAAATTTCGTGTACATTATCTTGAAACAGTTACGGAGCTCAATCTATTCACCATCAATTTGTTCTGTGAAATTGTTTCTTGTAGAACTGATTTTATCTTAAATTGATTTTCAGCCACCGTAGCGTAGCCATCTGTCCCCATGTTGCCTCCCCAATCAAATCAGACATCATCATGACAATAAATACATATTAACCACCACTGCGCACTTGTTCTCTTTGATGTGGTCACTGTGGTGATCAGACGCGTTTACGCCTCATCTCACACGAATGCAACCTCGGGGAATTGTAACGGGATTGTTCGTGAGCTGAGAGAGTTGTTGGTTTATTGGTTGGTTCATAGGGGCTTGAATCATGAAAAAAAAAAAAAAAAAAAAATGAAAAAAAAAAAAAAAAAAATTTTATTTTTTTTTTTTTTTCATTTTTTTTTTTTTTTGGTACTATATTATACGGAACCCGGGAAGGGACATGATTTTTTTTTATTTTATAAGTTGTGTGCACAAGATAATATCTTGTGCGGACAAGATATTATCTTGTGCGGACAACATATTATCTTGTGCGGACAAGATAATATCTTGTCCGCACAACATAATATCTTGTCCGCACAAGATATTATCTTGTGCGGACAACATATCTTGTGCAGACAAGATATTATCTTGTCCGCACAAGATATTAAGTTGTGCGAACAAGATATTATCTTGTCCGCACAAGATAATATCTTGTCTGCACAACATAGATCTTGTGCGGACAAGATATTATCTTGTTCGCACAAGATATTATCTTGTTCGCACAAGATAATATCTTGTCCGCACAAGATAATATCTTGTCCGCACAACTTCCCAAGATCTATGTTGAGCAAACAAGATAATATGTTGTCCGCACAAGATAACATCTTGTCCGCACAAGATAATATGTTGTCCGAACAAGATAATATCTTGTCCGCTCAAGATATTATCTTGTTCGCACAACATAATAAAAATAAAAAATCATGTCCCTTCCCGGGTTCCGTAATATTAGAATTTTTTTTTTTTTTTGGTACTATATTAGAGTCTAATATAGTACCAAAAAAAAAAAAAAAAATTTTTTTTTTTTTTTGTACTATATTAGATACGGAACCCGGGAAGGGACATGATTTTTTATTTTTATTATGTTGTGCGAACAAGATAATATCTTGAGCGGACAAGATATTATCTTGTTCGGACAACATATTATCTTGTGCGGACAAGATATTATCTTGTCCGCACAACATATTATCTTGTGCGAACAAGATAATATCTTGTCCGCACAAGATAATATCTTGTCCCCACAACATATTATCTTGTTTGCACAACATAGATCTTGGGCAGTTGTGCGAACAAGATATTATCTTGTTCGGACAACATACTATCTTGTTCGGACAACATATTATCTTGTGCGCACAAGATATTATCTTGTGCGGACAAGATAATATCTTGTGCGCACAAGATATTATCTTGTCCGAACAAGATAATATCTTGTCTGCACAAGATCTATGTTGTGCAGACAAGATATTATCTTGTGAGGACAAGATAATATCTTGTTCGCACAACTTAATATCTTGTGCGGACAAGATAATATCTTGTCTGCACAAGATAATATGTTGTCCGCACAAGATAATATCTTGTCAGCACAAGATAATATGTTGTCCGAACAAGATAATATCTTGTCCGCACAAGATATTATCTTGTGCGCACAACTTATAAAATAAAAAAAAATCATGTCCCTTCCCGGGTTCCGTAATTAGAGCATATTTATTTTTTTTATGATTCAAGCCCTTATGGTTGGTTTGGAGCTAACAACCCAGTAAACATTGTTTAGGTCATGCCGAGCCGGTCAGTTTATCTATCCATACCTTTCCTGGACATGTTAATTCATAAGAGTGCGCATTCTTTCGCCAGAAACCAGTAACAGATAAGGCAACCTAAAAAAATATATATAAAAAAACTCTGACCTAATAACCAGTCAGACGCGCATCCGACTGAGCTACTGAGGCCGGCGACCTGAGAGAGAGAGAGAGAGAGAGAGAGAGAGAGAGAGAGAGAGAGAGAGAGAGAGAGAGAGAGAGAGAGAGAGAGAGAGAGAGAGAGAGAGAGAGAGAGAGAGAGTTTATGACTAGAGGGACCAGACTTGGCGAGGGGGAGCGGGAGACGATTTGATTTTTTGTTCATTTAAATCGGTAGTTATGAGCCGTCCCAACGGTCTACTCTGTTCTCCCTACTCCAAATTCACAAGCATTCTAAGATTAAAAAACCTTCTTTAGAAACTCAGTGAGGAAATGTTTTAGGGCTAACGTTTTGCATATAGTACCATTCTATTTCATGGCACCCGCCCATCGGGACTTGGAGAAATAGACTGGGTTGCATGAGCTGAAACCGACCGCACATGAGCACTGGTAAACCGCTTAAAAGGTTAAAGCCTGCCCAGGCAAAGTGATGCGAGTCGGACCGTCCAATGCATATAAACCATATTGGTTTCATTGGACGGCACGGATTGGGCTGTCATTTCATCTCAGGTCGGGTCAAAGTCCCACTAAAATTTGAAGCAACGTCTCCAAAATGACACAAATAATGTTGACGGGGACGTTAAACCTCAAATCAATCAAACAAAAACCATTCTATTTCAGAGCTATGCCCGGCGCTATCATTGACCGATGACGTGGGAACCAGCACCAGTAACAGATCCGTAGGAACTCTTGTGCAGTTTGAATGTTCTAGCGAGAACTTCGAGCTCGTAGGCCCGAGGTTTTTATACTGCACTACAGATAAGACATGGAATGGGACGACGCCATATTGTACCTCGCTCACAGGTAATTGCATTATTATCCCATATATGCGGCATTTTTTGGGATATTGGTAAACAGTGCAGACCCAGATCAGACGCCGCAGAAGGCGGCGTCTGATCTGGGTGTACACTGTTAGCTTAAAGTACATACAATTTTGTAAAACTTATCGCAAACAAAACAAACCTCGGACCCTTTAATTGGAAATGGACCACTCCAAATTAATTAGGTGGGAGATTCCATTGTCATAGGTTAAGTATGATGGTTCTTAATTTTTTTCTGATGCTCTTGAAAACCACCTCATTGAAGCGGAAGGCGATCCCTACGAGAACCCACAAACGATGTTTGTAGCGTGCATATTTTCTTCCTTATATTACCCTATGTGATTACAATGTAACACTGATGTGTCTTAATCATTAAGGCTCTCACCGCTGTGGGTTCGAGCCTGGCTCGGGTGACATGTGAGACGCCAAGTTCTTCAACGGAAGGTCAGGTGGTCTTTCTTCTGGTACTCCGATTTTCACCCATCTGTCATCAACGATAGGCTCGATATGAGTGGAATAATATTGAAAGGGCCGTAAAAACTCCCAATGTAACATTCTTGAAATGCTGCGGCTATAAAACGAGTATATATTTGCGAGCGAGTGGTATCTGTCTAATTAAATCATATTGGTAGGGTGACAATGGGCCAAAAAGTCCACTATTTCTGGTAGTAACCCATACCCCCCCGTATAACAAAACATGTCATATACCAACATGTTCGTCAGGATCCGTAGTAGCTGAAACTGCCGGCATAAATTGGCATAAATGATGGCGAGCTGAGAAATCCAAGATGGCGTCCAAGATGGCCGCCATAGCTGTAAATTCCAGCTTTTCGTAAAATATGAATATAAATACCACAAATCATCTTACAAACTTATTTTAATTAATTTTTTTTTGGTGTAGAAGGAAGATTTGTGCTAGAATATAGATCAAATTTTTAGATTTGACTTGAAAACCGGTGAAAAAATGATATTTTATTGTTTTTGTGTCTAGTTTCCAAAGTGGTACATAAAAGCAATTCTGATATTTCAAAATTTAAACAGTTTTTACATATCTAATGTTTTATTTTAACTAAGACACTATTCTAAAATACATTTAACATAATTCTAAAATACATTTATGGTTGGTTATGACTTTTTTACCATCAATTAAGCCCCAGGATTACCCCACCCACTCAGTTTACCAGTAAAATTCATTCACATAATATTGCCACAATTCATCTTACAAACTTATTTTAATTTATTTTTCTGGTATAGAAAGATGATTTGTGCTAGAATATTGATCAACATCTTAGGTTTGACTTGGAAACCGGGGAAATAAAAGACATTGCATCGTTTTTGTGTCTAGTTTCATCGGTGGTACATAAAGGCGATGCTGATGTTTCAAAATTTTTAACAGTTTTTATTTATCTATTGTTTTATTTTAACTAAGACACTATTCTAAAATGCATTTAACACTATTCCCAAGTACATTTATGGTTTGTTATGACTTTTTTTACCATCAATTTAGCCCCAGAATTACCCCACCCACTCAGTTTACCAGTACAATTCATTCACATAATACTCCCACTCAAGGGATTTGCAGGTGAGGATTTCATTTTAGACAACAAGTGGAAGAGAGCATTGAAACTAATGCTTAGTTCTGTTTTCATACTTATTATATGATCAGCCATTAGGATACACCACCTCTTTATAACACTGTTTTAGGGATCTGAACATTAACCGTCTTAATTAAGCATCCAAACAAAATAGCAAAATAGCGTTTATCAAATTGATCTAAAATGACTTTTATTGTCATTTTTGCTGTGTAACTGGCTAGGTTTTGGGAGTTATGAAGTGCTATATCCAAAACTGTCTGTTAAAAACGTGTTATAAAGAGGATGTGCTATACAATTAGGTTATATTTTGTTTGATTTGAGGTACAACATCCCCGTCAACGCTGTATCAGTCATTTTACATTTTGGAGACATTGCTTCCAATTTTTTGTGGGACTTTCCCCGACATTGAGATGAAATGACATCTCAAACCCCGCCACACATTTAAACCAAAAGGTTTTATATGCAAGGATGGTCCAGCTCGCACCACTTTTCCTGGGCATGCTTATCATCTCTAAGCGGTTTACTCTGTATACCCTAGGTCTACTGGGCTAGGCAAATTAATCTTAGATTTTATAGCTCCCTATCAAATTGGTAGCTGATATGGACACCAGGTCCTGTGCACTAAAAAGAAATTGCTGCTGCTTTAACTAGCCCTGAGATATTTGACTCAGTCCCAAGATCTGAAATATCTTGAAGCTGGAAGTCTGGTTTAGGCAGAACATGAATTGCCTGTACTATGTAAAGAAGGGCAGGTATCACAGCCCATAAGGCAATACAGACAGCATAATTGCACTTTCATCTGGCTCTAGCTTCCTGAAAACAGTCTGAACTGGAATATACCTGGTGCAGTCAGCATGAATACCTTTTCTACCTGTCATTAGCATAAAGCAGGTTATTAAAGTGATGCACAAATAGAAAGAAAACTTCGGTATCAGAACTGACAACAAGGGCTGCGTTAACTCCAAGAGAACCTGCAACTGCTAGTTGCAATTCATTCTACTATCAGCTTCTTCACGGTTGGAATAATGAACAGAAACAACACCAGCGGAAACTTCATAGCCTTGTTCTTAAGTCAACCTGCACCAACAACAGTAGCATTCTTCTTAAGAAGCTCATGGCAGTTTTCGTTAAGGTACCTAGTGTAAAGTATTGTCAGTTCGTTCTTGCTTTTACTGCTTGAAAGTATCTATCAGTCACCAGTTACTATATTTTTCCTCGTAGACACAGGTGCGGGTGAAGAAACATTCTTTCCACACTTTTGTTGGGTCTGTGATTTGAGACTGTTTGCCTCATTCCTGTCAAAACCGAAGTGAATGGTAGCCACCCAAATGATGGTAAGCAGATTGTAAGACCAAAACATAGCAGTCATCTGTTGATATGTCAATTTGAGACATGATGAATGCTGCAACATTTTAAGCACAGACATCCCTTCAAATACTATACAGCCAGCAAGTCATTCTAGTCTTTTTAAGGAAATCCGACTTATTGGTAGACATCATACATTCTTCATCTGTAAACAAACTCGCTTGATCATGCGCATTTTTGAAAGACAGGACCTTGAATGAATGAATTGATGTATAGAAAGGATATATCTCTTCACCGGTGGCAGTCAGTTCCTCAGACTGGTTTCCCCAGACACCTGTATCATTGACCTGAAATCACTCATAGTCAGGAGTTTTGACCCAGACAAAGGCTTATAAGATTGTTTTCTTTGGACTGCCAAACAAGCTCTGGGTATGAGCCTTTCCTGCATGAATGACTCAAATGGCAACCCATTTTATGGCAACTTATCAAACTTCTCTATCTCTTGAGGACTTTCATCTGCAGTAGCTATATTGTCCAAATGTCTTCGGCCCCCGCTCATCGGGCTTGAAGAAATAGTTGGGCTGCATGATGCTTCCACGCAGAGCTGAAACCGACCGCACATGAGTATTGGTAAACCCCTTAGAGGATCTAAGCCTGTCCGGGCAAAGCGGTGCGAGTCGGACCATCCATGCTTATAAGCTGTATTGGTTTCATTGGGTGACAGGGCTTGAGATGACATTTCATCTAAATGTCGGGTAAAAGTCCCACAAAATTGGAAGCAACGTTTCCAAAATGATCTATACAGTGTTGATGGGTACGTTAAACTTCAAATAAAGCAACAAACAAACAAAATTGTCCAAATGTCAGGGAAAATGGTTCAATAAATTTTAAACTGTCATTGTGAAATAAATCCAACATCTTGTTAATAGGCTTATTATAAGCCTGTGTATTGGTATGGTGTTTAGAAGAGCTTGCAACTATGCATGGCATACTTAGCAGTAATGGGTCATGTTAAAAACCATCTTATAAGGGCTTGTTCATAACTTCATCGTGGGTGATTCCTATAATATAACTGGATAGCCTGTTTGCCATTTTGTGGGACAGTAACTGTCCTTTTTGCTTTCCTGTGTTGTTGTTTCCATTAAGTTCTAGTTACTTCATGTTTGTGATTCTTTCCCTTTAGAGTCATTGATGGGAGGTCTAAATTAATTGTATTGATTCTTGATCATTGCTTTACTTCTATTTTGAGAACAAATCTCTGAAAGTATGCAGTGAGGTTGTTGCTGCTCAGCATTAACTCGATTACAACTATGAAGAAGCTGATAGTAGAATGATTTTGCACCTGCAGTTTGCAGGTTCTCTGGGAGATAACACAGCTGTTCTGGTCAGTCCATATACCCATGTTTTCGATCTACTTCTCAAGTTCTGCTTCATTTAAGCCAGCTTAATGTTGGTAACATATTCTTCAAGACAGACAGGAAGTGTATTCATGCTGACTGCACCATGTATTCCAGTTCATACTGTTTTCAGGAAGCTATAGCCAGATGAAAGGGCAATTATGCTGTCTGTATTGCCTAACAGGTTGTGAAACCTGGTCTTCTTTACATAGTATAGGCAAGAAAAATGCGTAAACCAGACTTCAAGCTTCAAGAGATTTCATATCTTGGTATTGAGTCAAATGTCTCAGGGCCAGTTAAGGCAGCAGCAATTTTTCTGTAGGTTTGCCTTTCAGACAAACACATTAGACAACAATGGTGCTCCAAAAATCCAGAGTTAGACCTAGTAATCTACCACCAACTAATAGTTTTTTTTTTGCTCCATTTGTACAGGTGTACATATCAGCAACTGATTTGATGGGGAGCTATAAAAGCTAAGATTAATTTGTCTTGCCCTATAGACCTAGAGCATATGGTTGATCCTGAGACTGGGTTATTCATTCCACAGGTCATAAGACAGACACAAGCAGCCCCCAGCTATTAACTGATATGGTTGTAAAAAGCCCGATCAGTGTAGTGATGACTGCATTTGCTCATAGAAAGTACAACAATGTTCATTGGGCGACAGGGCTTGAGATGTCATTTCGTTTCAATGTCGGGGAAAAGTCCCACAAAATTGGAATCAACGTCTCCAAAATGACCTTTACAGTGTTGACGGGGACGTTAAACCTCAAATCAAACAAACAAAACAATACTAGCTCATGTTTATACCGAGGACTATGACAGTTTTAAAACATGTACTTGTAGTCTCATTTGGCCTATTAGTACAGCACAATCATTTTATAACACATTTTTATATAACACTGTTCAAAGTCCAAACCCCTAACTAATTGCATAGAAAAATGACAAAAAAAAAAAAAAAAAAACATGTAAAGGAAGTTATTTTACGCTATTCTACCTTTTTGTTTGGATAAAACACTGTTTAACTAAGCGGTTTATGCTTTGATTAAGAACAAAGTATTATAAAGAGGTGGTGTTTCCAAATGGCTAAATGGCTAAATACATAATATCACATTACGAAAACACACATAATTCAAATCCAATGGAAGATTTTACTACCGTCACCCCATCACCCCCCCCCCCTCCCACACACACACAAAATTCAGTTAAAAATGAAATTTTTCTTATTTCTCTTCAAAACATAGATGGCGGGGACTTGTTAGAACGCTCTCAACGTGACGATGCTGTCAAAAACCCACAAGCTATGTCCTTAGCATAAATTAGAAAAAATGCTTACCCCTGAAAACCATAGTTTTTCTATATAAAAGTCAGGTTCAAGGGGGTCAAAGACATATGGGCATGTTTTCGTGACAATATGAAAACAGAACTAAGCATTATTGTGAATGTCCTCTACTACTTAATTGTCTGAAATGAAGCAGAAACCTACAAATCCCTTGTGTGTCAGCATTTATGTGAATGAATTTTACAGGTAAACTGAGTGGGTGGGGTAATCCTGGGGCTAAATTGATGGTAAAAAAGTCATAACCAGCCATAAATGTATTCTAGAATAGTGTTAAATGTATTTTAGAATAGTGTCTTAGTCAAAATAAAACAATATATATGTAAAAACTGTTTAAATTTTGAAACATCAGAATTGCTTTTATGTATCACCTATGAAACTAGACACGAACACAATAATATATCTTTTTTCACCGGTTTTCAAGTCAAACCTAAAAAGTTATTCTATATTCTAGCACAAATCTTCTTTCTACACCAGAAAAATAAATTAAAATAAGTTTGTAAGATGATTTGTGGTATTTATAATCATATTTTACGAAAAGCTGGAATTTTCAGCTATGGCGGCCATCTTGGACGCCATCTTGGATTTCTCAGCTCGCCATCATTTATGCCAATTTATGCCGGCAGTTTAGGATACTACTGATCCTGACGAACATTTTGGTATATGACTTGTCTTGTTATACGGGGGGGGGGGGGGGGGGGGGGGTATGGGTTTCCATTTTTTTGGTCCAGATTGTCACCCTACCATATACATGTAATTGTGCTTAGTTATATGGCGAATCAGGATTTTTGCAGCGTGGCACTATAAAGTTTATTTTTAGTTGCTTCCCTTGCACTGCAATGCGCATAGCCGACTTACATATAGATTATCTTACACGAGTGGTCATTTCATATGGAATTAATGAAACGAACCTTTGTCGAGTTTCATAAATTTTATGTGGCATTACGATAACATATCGGTGTGAGATACTGCATTCCTTCATTTCTCGAAATTGGCTACTTTTCTGATGAATTCTTATTTGCACTACAAACGTAGGTTGTGGGTGTTCGTTAGAACCGCCTCAATGAGGCGGTTCTAACGAGTACCCACAACCTATGTCTTGGAGCAGAAATAAGCAAAATACATGTACATGTAATGTACACACCTACAAGCCCCAGTTTTCTATATTTAAAGTGGGGTCTCAAGGGGTATTCGTTTCACGGCCTGGTTAACATGATGAAATGACCGCGAGTGTAAATCCTATTTATCATATACTGATTTTAAACCGGATTTTATCTTTGAAAAAGTTCATAAGAATACAAGCAGTTGTCATGAAAAAGTTCATAAGAATACAAGCAGTTGTCATAGACATTTTGTTTGGCCCCCGCCCATTGAAGAAATAAAACTGGCTGCATGATGCTTCCACGCAGAGCTGAAACCGACAGCAAACGAGTACTGGTAAACCAATTAGAGGATCTAAGCCTGCCCAGGCAAAGCAGTGCGAGTTGGACCGTCCATGCTTATCAACCCTATTGGTTTCATTGGGCGACAGGGCTTGAGATGTCATTTCACCTCAATGTCGGGTAAAAGTCCCACAAAATTGGAAGCAGCGTCTCCAAAATGACCTTGTTTGTTTGATTTGTTTGATTTGATGTTTAACGTCCCCGTCAACACTATAGAGGTCATTTTGGAGACTGTGTTTCCAATTTTGTGGGACTTTTACCCGACATTGAGACGAAATGACATCTCAAGCCCTGTCGCCCAATGAAACCAATAGAGAAATGACCTATACTGTGTTTACGGGGACGTTAAACAAAGAATTGTCTTTGAAAAAGTTCAATAGAATATATGTAGTTGTCATTGACATTATTATTACGGAGTCGAGGTTTATCTGTACTTTTGATGTTCGCAAACTTTGGCAAAGCAGGATTTCCCACGACCATGTTGACTTATTGTGCTAATTTCAGATTTCTCAACGTCAACGTCATCTTCAAACGTAACGGGAGACACAGACGGCAGTTTCGGTGGTCTCCAAGTGGACACGGTGGTGATAGTACTGTGGTGTTGCGGTGGCGCTCTGTTGCTCACTCTCATAGTTCTGATGGCGTGTATTCTACAGTCACACAAGAAAGGAAGAACTGCTATCAACAGGTAATGATTTGTTTAATTTGATGTTTAACGCCCCCGTCAACACTGTAAAGGTCATTTTGGAGACGTTGCTTCCAATTTGGAGCGCTGTGGTGCAGTGGTTAAGCATCGGAATCGAGATCGAGAGGTAGCCGGTTCGATCCTCGCAAGCGCCACGTGTTGTTTCCTTGAGCAAGAGACTTTATCCACATTGCTTAGTACTGGTTCTTACCCAGGAAAAGAGGGCCACATGAAAGATTAGTACCAGTACTAAATGTGTTACCCTCTATAAATAAGGTCGATTATTATTATTATTATTATTATTATTATTATTATTATTATTATTATTATTAATTTTGTTGGACTTTTACCCGGCATTGAGATGAAACGACATCTCAAGCCCTGCTACCCAATGAAACCAATCGGGTTTATAGGCATGGACGGGCCGACTCGCACCGCTTAGATCCTCTAAGCGGTTTACCAGTACTCGCGTGCGGGTCGGTTTCAGCTCTGCGTGGAAGCATCATGCAGCCCATATATTTCTTCAAGCCCCTATGGGCGGGGACTGATCAACAGGTAATGATGAAGATCAGAAAACCTAACGAGAAACAATTAATCATGACGTGAACAATTCCGTGAAATAAACATCCCCCCCCCCACACACACCTCACTTTATATTGAGAGAACTGGGGTTTACAGGGGTATACATATTTTTCTTATTTCTGCTCCAGAACATAGGTTGTGGGTACTCATTAGAACCGCCTCAATGAGGCGGTTCTAACGAGGCGGTTCTAACGAGCACCACAACCTATGTTTGCAATATAAATAAGACAAATATCAGGGATTGTCATCAGAAAATTGGTCATTTTGGAGATGTGAAAAAATCCACTATGTATCACGGGTATGTTATCGTAATGTTACATATGACCTTTACAGTGTTGACTGGGACGTTAAACCTCAAATCAAACAAACAAACAAATCGTAATGTTACAAAAGATGCATGGAGCTTCTAAAGGAGGTTTTGACTACAGGCCGTCCTGATTCATCACAATAACAAGTCCATGTAATGAACATCCATGTAAACCCCACTTTATAGAGAGAAAAATGGGTTTACAGGGTATACTTCATTCCTATTATTATTGTTCTAGATAATAGATTTTGGGTTGGGTACTCGTTGAGACGGTTCTAACGAGCACATCCAATCTATATTTGGAGGAAAAATAAGACAATATTCGTTTTCGTTAGAAAAGTATCAGTTTTGGGAGATATAAAGAATGCACTATGTATCATGGGTGTGACTTTGTTTGTTTTGGAGTTTAACGACCCAGTCGACACTATTTTAGGTCATTTTTGAACCGGTCAGTTTACCTATCCACACTTTTCTTGGTCAGGCTTATACATAAGCGGTTAACCAGTACAGTGCACATTCTTTCGCCTTAAACTGACAACTGCCTTTAAACCCTATTGGTTTCATTGGGCGACAGGGCTTGAGATGTCATTTCATCTCAATGTCGGGTAAAAGTCCCACAAAATTGGAAGCAACGTCTCCAAAATGATCTTTACAGTTTTGACGGGGACGTTAAACCTCAAATCAAACAAAAAGACAACTGCCTTTTTGAATCAGCGGAATGGACAGAATGACTGTAGAAAAGATTTCATGATCAATCTCCACGAAAGAATGTTGCCGACCCCGGCACATGGGTGTGATATATATCCGGATGCAGTAAGTGTAAATTAACAAAGGCTGATTGAGGCTTAAATTCAATAAACTGTCAACAGATCCTCTTATAAAGCCAGTATTTTTATTTGCATACTTTCTTAAATCCACAAGGAAACAAAATTGTCACGAGTACGAATACAAACCCATAGCCAATATGATTTATTCGATTTTAGCGGGCATTTTCATCTTGCTTAATGTTTAATCCTCAAGACGCCAAGAAACACTGCGTCTCAAAATGTCCTTCACACAGTCAGAGTTTGGCTACTCGTAGCAGGTCGTAGTGATGTCGCCATATGTCGGCGGTTGTCGTACGCATCTCACCTCATTTCACCACTGCTCGTAGCTTGTCGGGAAGAGCCTACGACGATTTTAAACGGGACAAGTCGTAGTTCAAGTGGGCGGAGCTAAACTCGTACTGATCTCGTTACTGATTCGTTGTGTGTCGTGTAAATCTCGTAGTAATGTCGTAGGATCTCATGCAAGTATAGTCTGCTACGACATACCACGAGTTAGTACGAGTAAGTCACGAGTTGCTGCGACAAAGTACGATATAATGCCGAGATATCACGAGACGGCTACAACATTCCTGTTCGAGTCGACTTAGTACGAATTTGCATGAGTTATGGCGAGATTACTAGCTGCTCATGTCCATTCGCAGTTTTTCGATTATGTCATTACCCAAACACGCCTACATAAATACATTGCCACCTTTATCGCCGAAAAAAATGAAAATTTTATGATGAAAATTGTGATATTTTTTTTTTTGCTCAAAATATAGATTGAGGGCACTCTTTAGAACCGCCTCATCGAGGCGGTTCTAACGAGTACCCACAATCTATAGTTTAGAGCAGAAATAAGAAAAATAAAGTATACCCCCGGAAACTCCAGTTTTACTATATAAAAATGGGGTTCAAGGGGTGAAAATTATATAGGCGTGTTTTCGTGATGCGAGGACATCGTAGAGTAGTACAGAGCAACAACTTGCGTTAACTCCATGCCTCGTACTAACTCGGCTCATGTCATAGAGAAACTCGTGACTGTGGGGCAGGGATAGTAATGTCGTCTGCTGAAGGTCTTTGGAACTTTTAAATACTTATGTTTGCATACAGACAAACCGTCTGACGAGCGGTTCAACGGGCGGTCTAATCTGGGGACACACTGTTTGCAACAACGACATTTAAAGAAACCAGCAGACGACAAGACAAATGACAATTGTTCATTTACAGGGTTAAGAGTTTACTAAAACAGCCAGTAAAGCCTTTAATCAGAATTCGCGACAGTCAATGCTGTGGGTCTTGGAACTATTTATATGTGTTATTGAATGCTAATGAACTCCATGCAATATCTTTTCCTCTACGCTTAAAATGAACGGCAATAATCCCATTTATGTAAAAAAAAGATACTGAACACCGGCCTCTAGGCGGCCATTATAGAGCGAAACTTCAGTAAACCGAACGCGGATGGCTCGTTAATGATGGCTAATTCGAACTCACACTTCTCGTAGCTCAAGATATCCATATTTTTGGGGGGATAATTTAGGTCAGGGGAAGGTCTGACTTTACGCTGAAAAGGTATGTTATGTTTACACATTAGAATCGCCTCAATGAGGCGATTCTAATGAGTACACACAACATTCCTTTATTTTTAAGGAAAATCTAAAAGATAATTATAAGTCATCACCATAACAGCTCATGACCTGGCAGTTTGATTAACCTTCAGTACTTCGAACAACCCCTATCTCGAATAATTTTGCATGGTTCCCGAGGTATTCGAGTTATTGAAGTTTGACAGTATAAGTGTGTGAAATCGGTTTTTAACGTCGCTTTCAAAAAATTTTCAGTCATATCACGACGGTGTCTGGTTGCGACAGGGAGCTCAATGCTCACTTTTATAGTGGTGCCTCACTGAACTATCATGTCCCAGACACATTACATGATACCACACCCAGTCACATTATCCTGACACTGGGTCGACCAGTCCTAGCTCTGCCCCGTAAATCTGAGTGCCAAGCGAGGAGCAGCTATTACCATTTTTAACGACTTTGGTATGTCGCGGCCCGGGATCGAACCCGAGACCTCCCGTTCCCCGGAGCAGACACTCTACCAACTGAGCTATCGGGGCCGGTTTGACAGTATAAGTACAAATTTCAAAATACGATGCTAAAAGGGGCGTCGCACTCATCTTATAGGCATAGCGCCAGATAAATATTTTTTTTTTCTTATTCCTGCAAGAAAACGTATGTTGTGGGTATTCATTAGAAGCGCCTCACCGAGGCGTTTCTAATGAATACCCACAATATATGTTTTTGTGCAGAAATAACAAAAATATCAGTACTTTTCGGATGTCTGCAGCTATGTTATAAGACTAAGCGTATCATTTCTTGCATGGTGTTCCGTCAAAATCTCCTCTTACATGTCAGAGAGCAGTAAAGGCTCTGGCGAGACTGAGTGAATGCGCATGCTCGCCCGAGCCTTTGCTGGTTGTCTTTATGATAAATACCATTTTTTCATGAGCTTGCTGTTTTCTCCTTTCAGGTCAAATTTATTTCCTGGTCGGCAACCAAGACACGGCGGTGTAAATCCAACATTTACGTCCTATGACGAAATTTGGACGTGGATTCCAGTCGTAACCGAATCACAGAACAATTGTAACTCACAGATTTATCCATCCGCTAGAGAAAATAGTGCGCCTGCTGACACAAACGTATCGACAGTGACATTACCGTCATATGAAAATGCTGTTAGACAGTCTTCCAATACTGTGCCAAGAAATAGTGCTCAAAATAACGAAAACCCCCGTGCAAGAGACAGTGAAAACCATTACGATACTATACCGGTCGACACTAGTCGGATTCCTCCGACGACTACCGTTGGCGCAATAGTTCCTTCTGTTTCCCGTCCAAGCAATGCATTAAGTGCCTTAACTGCTGCCTTACAGTCTCCGTTACCTGACAGACGAGTGGAACCAACAAGGCGGGAAGCTTCTCGCAGGGGAAACAACCGTGAACGTCGTCACAGAGACCGGCATAACAGAGTTCGAGAAAGTTCTGTCTCACACGTGGAAGAGATAAGAGAGCGATCTCAGCAGTTTTATCGACAGTACAATGGTCGGAACCAGAGTCAAAGAGTTGTATCTACAAATCCAGGTAGATCTTAATATATTTCAGTTGCTTATCTACCGTAAACTTCCTATATTCTATATAAAGGCCACCTTTGGGACTTCAAAAGTGGTCTTAAGACCACTTTTGAACAGTCCCAAAGTGGTTTGTTATTAGGAGACACTAGGTATAGAAAATACACAGAAAGAAAAACTGAAACCTTCTCAATAAGCTTTTAAAAACAGATTTAGTTTTAATTTTAGGTGGTCTTTATAGGGGAATTTTACTGTATCTGTGTTTCCGTACTGCAACAACCCCCTCGCGAGGATTATATGCAGATTGATAACCTTTTTATCCCTACCTTAGCCTAGGTTTCTGAAGTGGACTCATCCATCTTTGAATTTGGACTCTTCCATTCTTGTAAATTTGGTGTATTATCAAAATTATTAACAGCATGGCAAAAGTGTAGATCCTGATGAGTGCGGCTCTGGACTTAAAATGTTAGTATATGGATATGTGCCGGTCTAAAGGGTTTTAAATATTTACCTAGTTGCCCTCTCGAGATGCTGCCAAAGATGCTCATCTGGGGCTCTAAAATTTGAAATAAGTTCCAATTAAAGAAAATGGGTAAATTTCAACTCGAACAACCGTAACAAAATTGTGCATCAGGTCACGTGCATTGCCATGGCAAAGAAGTATTTGACATGCCGTTTTAGCTGAATTACCTATCGTTATATTGAAATCTCCTGGTCACGGCACCAAATATATGTCATGTATCAGATATGATATCACTGGCACTAGAGGGTTGTCTATTACTATCTCTTATCTGAATTATGTATCATTATATTGAAATACCCTGGTCTCGGAAACATGTTGTAATGTCTTCTGTTTTTACACTTCCATTTATTTTTCCTTTTCTAACCTGTCCCTCACTTTCATCTCCTCTACTATTTTTTCTATCTCTTCACCCTTTCTTTTGGAGAAGATACAAGATGAGAAGATACAAGATGACCCACAAGGGTCGACGTGTCGTTAAACCCAAACACAATCAATCGATAAGCAATGCAAAAACATGTATTTCCCTTTTCAGGATTTCGTCACAGTGAAAGCAGTATGTTCTCTTACTACGGTGATAATGGTAGGCGTATCTACTGTGACATTCCTCCAACCCTCCTAGACGAAGATGCCCCACCCCCTTACAATAACAACAATTACGATTCTCAGAATGGCAACAGACCAGTGGCATCTGCCCCAATCATGAGGTAAACTACTTTATTTTATACTTAGCCGTGAAATCAATACATATCTGAAACAAATATAATAAGTATCCTTTCACAAATAAAATGATATCAATCACTGTCTAGTGAAATGATATTAGATCATGTCACTAGTGATTGGCATCGTTTATATTGGTTCACAGTTGGGAGTCGGGGGTGAGGGGGGGCTACTTTTTTGTTTACGTTCTGCTATAAATATTGCGCTCTGTTAGTGACAAATTGAAAAGAAAATGTCCTATGCTGAAACATACGAATTTTCATTTGTGCTTTGCACTTGTGTAAAACCCGGATGTTTTCAGCACACTCGATGGAATATATTTGGTATCCACCTCAAAAATGTAAATATCTTCTTTATTTTTTCTTCATTTTCACATATATGCCTCCTCATAAGAAAATCTGACTTCATTGTGCAACATACAATACGGGGGCCTCCGTGGCCTCTGACTCTTAATCATTAGGTCTCTCACCGTTGTGGTTCGAGCCTGGCTCGGGTCACATGTGAGATGCCAAGTTCTGCAACGGAAGGCCATGTGGGTTTTCTCAGGTACTTTGGTTTTCGCCTACCTCTGATTAACGATCGCCCCGATATGAATGAAATAATCTTTAAAGGACCGTAAAGCCAACACCAAAAAAAAAAAACAAACAAAAAAACTGCTCAGCTACACAGACTTACAAGAGTCAATTTATAATGACTACCCGCAGTCTATATCTTGGAGTGGTAAACCCCAGTTTTCTCTATATAAAGTGGGGTTTAGAGGGTGTCCATTTTACGGATTTGTTCACGGTATGAGGTTTTATACTTTCCAAGAGGTGAATACTACATTTATTACTGATCAGACTGTGTAGATGTGCAGGCTAATCTCCACCTTTATTTTCAATAAGCTAAACATTGGTTTTCTAATGACATTGCTTATTCGTAGTAGACCCTCAATAATTCAAAATACAAGGACAAGCAGATTTTGTTTTAATTATCGAGATTTTGAATTATCATGAGTGAATATATCATATGTTGTAAATGTGATTTCAAGATCATTGAATCACCAATACTTCGAATTATGGAGAAAGAAAATATATATACTAAATGCGCCCCACCCGACTCCCGCCGCAATTGAGTCTATGAATTCTCTACTATGCTAGAATGAATCAGGCTCAGGCTGAACATTTAAAACAAATCTGGATTCTTAGCTGAATTATAGACATTGTAGATTGATTTGCGACATAAAGATGAATAACAGTGAAATTCAGATATTAAGGCCAGCTAAATTTGGAAAAATTCTTCTTTTTATAGTATTTTAAAGGTTTCAGCTATTCTTTCTTTGTGTTTTCATGTCTCATTGTCCAATAATAATAGAACACCTTTGGGACAGTTCAAGGTAGTAATAGAACACCTTTGGGACAGTTCAAGGTGGTCTTTAAGACCATTTTTCAATAGTCCAAGAGGCGTAATAGACCACCCATGGAACTGTATAAAAGTGGTCTTAAAAGACCATTAAAGACCAGTTTTGAACAGTCACAGAGGTGGTCTCACTATGGGACTTTTGAAGAACCACTGAGATCAAGGGACATAATCCAATTTTCTCTCCTGATTGCTAATCACGAATTACCTTGCTTTATTGTTTCAGGCTGGACTACGAATATTTCTGACTATAAATGTGCTCCAGCTTCAAGACCAGAGAAATCCAACCTCACAACACTCACACCAAACAACGGATCTTTCTGTGAATCATAACATGCGTGTATTTCATCCATGGACAGCGATGGATGCAACTTTCAGTGTGCCTTACGCAAAGACTCAAGAGACACTTAAACAGTCACACTTCATTTTACTTTTTCATCTCTGTTTTTCATCCATGGAGAGCGATGGAGTCATCTTTAAATGTGCCTTGAGCAAAGACTCAGAGACACTTAAAAATTCACACTTCATTCTGCTCTAATATAGGGATGTGATTTTCTGTCTGTCTGTCCACAGGGACTAAACTATACTTGTATGTTTAGGGAATATCGACACTTCAGTGTATTTCAAGCAGATTTATTCCGTTGATCACAAGTCTGTCAAATTCTTGTGTGTCGAAAAATCGACTTGTGTGTCTAAGTTTCCTAGAAATTTCGAAGCAGTAGTCTAGATCCAGATTAGATGGCTACTCAGGATCTGCATCGTTTGTTATTTACAGAAAAATTCTGCTATTAAGACCACCTAGAATTAAGACTAAATCTGATTTCAAAAGTTTATTGAGAAAGTTTCAGTTACTCTTTCGTTGTGTTTTCTATGCTCAGTGTCTGTTAATTAGAGACCACCGTTGGGACTGTTCAAAAGTGGTCTTAAAGACCACTTTTGAACAGTCCCAAAGGTGGTCTTATGTAGGAATTTTACTGTATTTTGTGTGTTAATTGAATGCATTATATCAAATAATTTGATTGGTTGATAGTAAGAAATGTGTGTGACAATTAATTTATTTAACAGGACAATGGTAAGATTTCTCCTCCTTGGAAAATAATAATGAGGCAGGAATTAAGAGAAAGTACAAAATGGTTGTTCTGTGTATCACATACTAAACTCAAAACTGTTGTCTTGGCAGTGCTAGTCTGAACTAGTCACATATTCTGGTCATTATTCACATACTGTTTTATTCATAGTTTCTTCATTTTTTCTCATACAAATTCAGATTTGTGTTTTAGTTTCTTTGTGTAGTTTAGAAGATGTATATACATGTACCAATGTTGCCAAATTTTTGTGCCAAACTTAATCTTATAGTGCAAAATATTGATTGTTTTCTATGTAATCATTGTTTCTAATGTGTTACTGTGAAAGCTTCCAGCTTCTTTCTTGTGGTTTTACGACCCTTTCAAGATTATTTCACTTATTTCGAGCCAGCAGTTAATCGGAGGTGGGCGAAAACTGGTGTATCCGGAGAAAAACCACCTGACCTTCTGTTGCAAAGCTTGCTTCTCACAGGCTAGGACCACAGCGGTGAGAGACCTAATGATCTTATCCACTAGGCAGCGGATGCCCGTTATTAAGCACAGCTAAAATTAAGACTAAGTATGCTTTTTAAATCATGTTAAAAACGTTTCAGTTTTTCTTTCTCTGTATTTTCTACACTGAGTTCCTTCTTGTAAAAGAACACTTTTTGGACTGTTCAAAAGTGGTCTTAAAGACCACTTTTGAACAATCCCAAAGTTGGTCTAAATATAGGAATTTTGCTGTATATGGAAGTCTTAGAGGGACTGCTACCATCATATCTTCTGCTTCTGACTTCTTTCTGCATTACATGACTTCATGAATTCCTACTTCTAACTTCGAGACTGCTTACTTCTGACTTCATGACTTATTCCAACTTCTTACTTTTGATTTCTAAATTGGCATTTTATCACTTCTGTTATCACTTTAAGACTTCTTGCTTTCAACTTTTTATGTCAGACTTCCAACTTCTAATTTCTTCTCTTCTTACTTCCAACTTCTTACTTTAGACTTTCAACTTCTAACTGAATCACTTCTTACTTCTGACTTCATGACTTCTTTCTTCAAACTTCTTCTTACTTTCGATTTCCAACTTCTAATTTTATCAAGACAGAGGTGATAAAGTCATCAAGCCAGAAGTGATGAAGTTAGAGAAGTTTTTGTTTGTTTGATTTGAGGTTTAACGTCCCCGTCAACACTGTAAAGGTCATTTTGGAGACGTTGCTTCCAATTTTGTGGGACTTTTACCCGACATTGAGATGAAATGACATCTCAAGCCCTGTCGCCCAATGAAACCTATAGGGTTTATAAGCATGGACGGGCTGACTCGCACCGCATTGCCTGGGCAGGCTTAGATCCTCTATGCGGGTTACCAGTACTTATGTGCGGGTTGGTTTCAGCTCTGCGTGGAAGCATCATGCAGCCCATATATTTCCTCAAGCCCCGATGGGCGGGGGCCGAGAAGTTAGAAGTGGGAAGTAAGAAAGTGATGAAGACAGAAGTCCCTTCAGGGCTTCAATAGAGATATCCAGCGGTTAAAACTATACACGTTTTCCTTTTGCATTAACTGGGGCTCATTATAAAAGTACACACATTTCCATTTTCATTTTTTTTCTGCCATTTATAATGTATGACAGAAACTAATCATATATTGACAATGGCTATTCTGTTTCAAACTCAGTAATTCAATCAAATACCGGATTTAATTTTCTTTCTTTTAAAATATCTGCTATATAGTTCTGTAAATGAAAAGGCAATGTTTCTTTTATTCAATCATTTTTAATAGAACTTTCTGTCAGAAATTTCAGAGCAAATTTTGACTACCTCCCTTTGACCACAAAAGCTTCAGACCGAGGGAAAACACGTGTATAGTTAGTTCCTTTGCTTCTCTTTATATTAATCTCTATTGGATTTGATCAACGGGCCTCCGTGGCCTAGTGGATAAGAGCGCTGACTCTTAGTCATTAGGTCTCTCACCGCCGTAGGTTCGAGCCTCGCTCGGGCCACGTGTGAGACGCCAAGTTCTGCAACGGAAGGTCAGGTGGTTTTTCTCCGGGTACTCCGGTTTTCGCCCACCTCTGATTAACGATCGGCTCGATATGAGTGAAATAATCTTGAAAGGGCCGTAAAACCCAAACCAAAAAAAAAAAAAAAAAAATTGGATTTGATCACAACATTGCTGTCTTTGACGAATCGGCTGTTTAACCATCACATGAACATGTCCGTGAAACGAACACCCCCCTAAACCCCAGTTTATAGAGGGAAAACTTGGGTTTACGGGGGTATATATATTATTTTTCATATTACTGCTCCAAGACATAGGTTGTGGGTACTCGTTAGAACCGCCTCAATGTGGCGGTTAGGAGCACCCACAACCTACCTATGAAGTAAAAATAACAAAAATATCATATATTTTCATCAGAAAAATAGCCGGAGATGTGAAAAGTGTAGTATGTTTAATAGCGTAATGAGAACCATATATTTACATATTTAATAAGCAGTTTTAACCCTTAAAGTTGAGAACACAAATGAAGCATTTGGCCTTTTAGATTACTGTAGTATTGTTTTTCTATTATTAAATTTCAGAGTATTTCTTGATTTGAAATATCAAACCTGATTTTCTCTGGAAATTGGTAATAATAATAATAAAAATAAAAATGAAAATCAGCTTAAGTTCTAGAATTTTGTAAGATGGTTTAAGGGAAAACTTCCAGAATAGCACTATCATAGTATCATGCATTTAAAGCACTGTTGTAGATATATTGTAAATAAAAACGTGTAAGCAACGTCGTTTCAACGTCGATGCAACGTCATGACGTTGCATCGACGTTGATACGACATTGCAGAAACATCACATACATAGTAGGTTAGATCTCATTTTGCCAAGAATGTGCCAATTTGTTTGTTTGTTTGATTTGAGGTTTAACGTCCCCGTCAACACTGTAAAGGTCATTTTGGAGATGTTGCTTCCAATTCTGTGGGACTTTTACCCGACATTGAGTTGAAATGACATCTCAAGCCCTGTCGTCCAATGAAACCAATAGGGTTTATATGCATGGATGGTCCGACTTGTGCGCACCGCTTTGCCTGGGCAGGCTTAGATCCTCTAAGCGATTTACCAGTACTCGTATGCGGGTCGGATTCAGCTCTGCGTGGAAGTATCATGCAGCCCAAATATTTCTTCAAGCCCCGATGGGCGGGGGCCCAAGAATGTGCCAAGCTTGCCTCCAATGCATAATACATGATTATTGTATATAGACAGAGTATATCATTATTGCTCTACTTCTTGCCCAGTGAGATGGACCATGATTTGAATATGTTTGATAAGTGACCAGCTCCAACATGTTCAAATTGAGGTTTATCCCATTTCATGATTGAACTTGCAATGTTGTGTTATTTATCCAAGTCTTCCAATTATAATTGTATTGCATTGTTTGTTGATAGTTTGCTTCATTTATTCATATCTTTGCATACTTTCATAAAAAATTGTTTGTATCTTGGAAATTTGTCATACATGTCAGATAAGCATGTCTGGCCCATCTTCTCTGTTCACCAGAAAAGTCTGAACAGACAACTTTGATGCACAAGATGATCTTTCCCAGCAGGTACTCAAGGTTGAAGCAATGCTGAAACAACATTGAGAACGTTGTATCAATGAACAACATTGAAAACATTGTTTCAACGATGACTCAGTGATGCATCATGAAAACACGCCTCTATAATTTTGAACCCCACTTTAATATAGTAAAACTGGGGTTTACAGGAATAAACCTTATTTTTCTTATTTCTGCTCTGAAAAATAGATTGTGGATACTTGTTAGAACCGCCTCGACGAGGCGGTTCTAACGAGTACCCACAATCTATACTTTGAGCAGCAATAAGCAAAATATCACATTTTTTCAGCTTAAAATCTTCGATTTTTGGGCGGTAATTTACAATGAATTTGTATAGGCGTGTTTTCGTAATGAGTCAATGTGTCACAATATCTACCTGGCACTTAAAACACCAATCAAAATTTTGGAGCAGATGAATATTTTTTTTTTTTTTCAGAGAGAATAAGGCTCGATATCTAATACAATACCAAGTCTTATTTTTTCTAAACAATAAGAAAAATACCCTGAAAAATGTCATCTGCTAGTCATGACTGCTGCTTAAAGGCTTAAAAACTTGAGAAAGCGATTTTTTTTTAGTATTTTGAAAACTAATTTCAGCAATGGTTGAATCATGGTATCCTACTGATAATATGAGTGTATGTTTGTTATATGTGTTCAAACAGTTTCAATACCTAGAAAGAATACTCATATAATATATAAACAATAATAAGATATGTGTTCAAATTACAGTTCTTGTTTTCTTTTTAGCTCGCCTTACGAAAGTATGGGGGAGCTATTGCCATACCCACGGAGTCCATCGTTGACATAATGGCGTTCGCATTTGGTTAAAGCACGCTTGCTTTAATTTTTCAAGTTTATTTTCAAATCAACTAAACAACAGGGAAAAATAAAATTTGACATATTTTTTCTCACTCCATTTCACAAGTTTTGGCTTAAATGTGACTTTTTTGGAAGTTAATAATTTCAGCTATATTACCTCCCAAGGTTAAAGTTGAATCAGATTGCAAAGAATTTTAAGCACCCCATGATCTTTTTGTTTTAGCCGGTAATGACCAAATGTGATCGACTATTTCTTTCTCCTATTACTGCCACTCGCTCACATCAGAGCATTACGAGCAGGACTTCCTGGGTGGTAACCAGTACTTTTTTAAGCAATGTGGATGAAATACCTTGCTCAAGGACACAACACTTTGGTCAGCGTGAGGATCGAACCCGCAACCTCTCAATCACAAATCCGATGCGCTACCACTGCACCAAAGCGCTCCACTAAAGATAGAACGCACGAGTATGTCGCGGGGTCGATACCTGCCGGGGTCGGCAACCTTCTTCTATGGAGGTTTATCATGAAATATTTTCTACAACCGTTCTCTACCGTCCACAGATTTAAGAAGGGCAGTTGTCAGTTTCGTGTAAAGGAATACTGGTTAAGCCTGTCCAATTTTATTAATCAAGTAATTTCGTATTGGCCCAGTTACAGGTCCGAGGTCTGCTGTATTGGCCCGAGGCCAATACAGCAGACCTCGGACCTGTAACTTGGCCAGTACGAAAATACTTGATTAATGACAATTTTATTAACTGACACCAGTAAAAACACGATGATTGATTTTTGACCTCAGTGTTAATACGGATGACCTCCGAACAATACAGGATAACTAGTCAATTAATAATTACTCAGTAATGAGGGCGTCGCAGTATCGATATATTGACAGAAGTGGGGTAAGGTAAACTGACCAGCTCGATATGACCTAACTATTGTTTACTGGGCCGTCAAACGCGAATACTAACAAACAAACTCACGAGTGGGTAACGGGACCACAGGGATTAAAGAACTGGGGACAGGTAGAGACGATAATCGTATAATGTTTAGAATTTGCTTTTGCACGTGAGTTTTCGAGTATATTCTGAGTTCCTTTTTGGGTGAAAACGGCTTCTATATTATGTGTTCGTTTTGGATAAGATGTCTTTATTTTGTGGGAAATTGACATTCAAACCCATTTTGTACCAGAAACCCCAAAACGGGTAACTGACAAACAGTGCAGGCACAGATCAGACGCCACAGAACTGGCGTCTATTCAGAACCTCACTGTTTACAAAAATTCAAACCTTTTCCAAATAAATTTTGAAGAAAACACATTCTGACAACCCTAAATTTTTCAGTGGACTCCTGCTTTATATGAGGAGGAAGATTCCATTTAGTACAAAAAAGGGTTAACATCGAAAACGCCCGGAGAATAATAAACAGTATACGTGTTCTGTGAAACTTCAATGCCTGGAAAAAGGATAACTCGTTTGCAATGATTGAGTCCAACCTGCTCTTGAGTCCCCAGGATTTCACTCTCTAGCTCCAGGTAAGAGATAGTGAGGTTAGCTTAGGGATATTTTCTTTTTCTATCAAAATGAGGAGCGTTGCACTTGCTTCTGATGTCAAGAGGCCACGGTTCAGAATCAATCAGAATTGTTACTAGTGATACGTCAAATGACATTCAAACACCAGCACCAGTGATATGGGAAATCACTATAGAGGTAAACTTAGCTACACAATCCTCTGTTCCTTCAGCTAAGGAAATGATCGAATCGGATGGGGTTGAAATGCTGGCAACACCGTTTAGACCTTTCTATAATAGTATAATAGTATGTGTTGGTAGTATGTGAGACACCAATATCAACAACGGAAGGTCAGGTGGCTTTTCTCAGGGTACTCCGGTTTTCGCTGGAACCACAGCGCCCTTTCAAGATTATTTCACTCATATTGAGCCGATCGTTAATCAGAGGTGGGCAGAAACCGGAGAACCCGGAGAAAAAAATACCTGGCACACTCCGTTGCAGAACTTTACGTCTCACATTTGACCCGAGCCAGGCTCGAACTCCAGCGATGAGTGACCTTATGATTAAGAGTAAGCACACCTACCCACTAGGCCCGTTAATGTCAGGTCAAGAAAGTGTGCTCTGACAGCCGGCTACAAGTTTTTTTTTTTTTTTTTATATTTATTGACCTTATTTGCTGGTTCCTAGTCTGAGGATTATCAGTGTTGAGAAAACAGGTAAGCTGACCCCGCTGACCTTTCAAGGTCAGGGGGGTCTGGTTACCTGTTTTTCCAATATTGACAATGTGCAAGCAGGGATCCAGCAGATAATGCAAATATGGTGAATATCACATGGGCAAGCGATGACTCAGATCAGACTGCACATCCGCGCAGCCTTCGCTGCCCGCATAAAGTTTCAGTGTTTCCGTGTTTCCCCGGGGTTCCCTAGGGCAGCTAGCACTGCTCGATCCAGGCTCGACTGACGTACAGACTGATCCAAGTCGCCAGTGTTCGGACATGCATTCACATGGCGTGGCACATGTTAACCCATAAAAATGTCCATCACGACAATTGTCGTCTGCTTTGTCGTCTGCCTAGTACTTTAAAATTAGTTTTTGCAAACAGTGTGGACCCCGATCAGACCTCCTAGAGGAGATTATTTGCTTGTATGCAAAAATATTTTTGAAATGTTTGCAAAAAGATTCAGAAGCCGACATAAGCAGACAACATTTTCAAATGTAGGTTTTCTCGGCGTCTTGAGGGTTAAATACGGCGGCAAACTAGTTCATTCTGGGTCTAGCGCGTGGGCCTAACAGTGAGTTTTGTGACCCCGCCCCCTGGTATAAATATGTGCCTTCAAGTTCTTTTCATCTTATGTTAAAATTTAGAATCTTGATTTTGATAAATCATTGAAGTCATCAGTCTTATAAAAATGACGTGAGGCGGTTCTAACGAGCGCACACATCCTATGTTTGGAGTATGATTAAGAAATATATCACAAATTTACTTCAGAAAAATAAACTTTTTATCAAAAGAATGCACCCGTGAAAAACGGTTTGCACTGACTTAATGCCCTACCAATAACTAAGGTCATATTGAGACGGGACCTCGGTTTAAAGACTCATTCGAAAGTCTGGTGAAGCCCAGAACCCAACCCATGACCGGCGAGTAGGTTATCACTAAACCACGGAAACTCGTATTTATGCATTGCAAGCAGTTGGAAACGTATTCAGCCAAAAAAAAAAGAAAAAGAAAAGAAGATAAATGCAATAAATAAATACATTTAATGCTTTAAATAAATTTAATGTTTATGTACTTATCTAGTAGACCGATTAAAAACAGAAACAGGAACCTTAATTGATGTCGATTTCAGCATTTCCTCTGTTTCAAATTACATGTATTACATGTATCTTCAGCAGTGCGACAAAACGTTCCGCAAGGTCTGTGACGACATTAGGAACCACCATGGTTCTGTCGTCTGCGAATAAGATGGTTTCTTTGCTGGATAATAGACTGATAAAAGATGAGCTGGAAAAGCTTAGAACAATATTCACAGCATTTGAGCAGACGGACACAAGTGGAAGATTTGTCTTATGAGTAAAATACAGTTCTGCATGCTTAGTTTCAAGACCTCGGTTTTCCATTATGAAAACACGCTTATACAAATACATTGTAAATTTCACCGCCGAAAAATTCATTTCATCTCAATGTTGGGTAAAAGTCCCACAAAAATTGGAAGCAACGTCTCCAAAATGACCTTTATAGTGTTTACGGGGACGTTAAACCTCAAATCAAACAAAATCACCGCCGAAAACAACAACAACAACAACAACAACAACAACAAAAAAAAAACGGAAATTTTAAGATGAAAATTTGTGGTATTTTTCTTATTTCAGTTCAAAATATAGATTGTGGGCGGTTCTAATGAGTAGCCACAATCAAAACTTACCGGCCCCGCCCATTGGGGATTGAAGAAATAAATGGGCTGCATGATGCTTCCACGCAGAGCTGAAACCAACCGCACATTAGCACTGGTAAACCGCTTAGAGGTTCTAAGCATGCCCAGGTAAAGTGGTGCGAGTTGGACTGCCCATGCAAATAAACCCCATTGGTTATATTGGGCGGCAGAGCTTGAGATGTCATTTCGTCTCAGTGTAGGGTAAAAGTCCCACAAAATTGAAGCAGTGTCTCAAAAATGACCTACACAGTCTTGACGGGGACGTTAAACCTCAAAACAAACAAACAAAACAATCAAAATTTTAGACCAGAAATATGAAAACAAGGTTTATCTCTGTAAACCATAGTTTTACTATATAAAAGTGGGGTTCAAGGGGGTCAATTTATATAGGCGTGTTTTCGTGATGTCCAGTTTATTTTGTTTCCAAAGAATATTCCATTTACAATTATGGAAATTGTTATCAACAATGATGATCAAACATTATTGTCCAGTGTCGGCCCGCGCCCATCAGGGCTTGAAGAAATAGATGGACTGCATGATGCTTCCACGAAGAGTTGAATCCGACCCGCACACGAGTACTGGTAAACCGCTTCGAGGATCTAAGCCTGCTCAGGCAAAGCGGTGCGAGTCGAACCCGTCCATGCTTATTAACCCTGTTGGTTTCATTTGGCGGCAGGGCTTGAGATGTCATTTCATCTCAATGTCGGGTAAAAGTCGCCAAAATTGGAAGCAACGTCTCCAAAATGACCTTTACAGTGTTGACGGGGACGTTAAACCTCAAATCAAACAAACAAACAAAATTGTCCAGTGTTTTAAATCTTAAAGCGCCAAGAACAGCTAAAACAAACAGGCAGACGATATTTTCATCTTTTGTTTTCAAAGCAAGTAAAATCTTACGAGGAATGGGAACACCATCAGGAGAGGCAACTCCTGCAAATGTATTTGTGTCTCCCATGTCAATAGGGGTCAACTCTTAAAGGAGTAAATTCTGTCCTTTAATAGCAGACCCCTTTTTCACTGGGAATGGATTTACAGAAAAGCGAACAGGAAGTCCCGAAAGTTGTTCCCCTTTGAAAAAAAGGCGGAAAAAATATGTCAGGTGTTCTGATTCCCCTTAACAGGCGATTCACGTGTAATATCAAACACTATTTACTTCGGAAAAAAAAATCATCCGCGGTGTTGTAGTTGAGCTACTCACCACATAAACCAGGGGTTGTTGGTTCGATTACGGGCTTCTCCAGACTTTAGGATAAGTCTGTAACCGAGTTCCCGTCTCCATATGATCTCTGTTAATGATGGGATGTAAAACTCAAACAAACAATTTTCGGAAAATATATGATGTCGTCTGATTCACTTTTACTTTTTGAGGGTTAAGATGAACCAAATCGCTCCTGGCTGCAGTTGATACACATAATGACATGGAAAATAATGTTATATCATGTAAAGGCGTGGTCGCAAACAAAATGAATGATTTATCTCCCTGTTTGTTTTGTCTGTTTGTACTGGAGTTTAACGGCCCGGTCGGCCACGTGTGAGACGCCAAGTTTTGCAACGGAAGGTCAGTCGGTTTTTCTCCGGGTACTCCGGTTTTCGCCCACCCCTGATTAACGATCGGCTCGATATGAGTGAAATAATCTTGAAAGGGCCGTAAAACCCAAACCAAAAAAAAAAAAAAAAAAAAGAAATAAAAAAATAACGGCCCGGTCAACACTATTTAGGTAATTTTTAAGCCGGTCAGTTTACCTATCCATACTATTCCTGTGCAGGCTTATGCGTAAGCTGTTCACCAGTACAGTGTACATTCTTTCGCTAGAAACTGACAACTGCCCTTCTTGAATCAGCGGAAGGGAGAGAATGACCGTCGAAAAGATTTCATGATCAAACTCCATGAAAGAATGTTGCCGACCCCGCCAGCCAGACGCGCATTCGACTGAGCTACCGAGGTCGGCTTATCTCCCTGTAATGTAAAGAATATAACTATTGCAAGTTGCCTAATAATGTGCATAAATTGCAAGTAAATATGTCACAGCACATGTGGCAATCAACCTGTAGCCTGAATTCAGCCACCCCTCGCCCCACCCCCGACAACCCCCGTTCCAACCCTTAAAGGCAAATCTGTATTTTAACTCATAAAATGCCAATCACGACAATTGTCGTCTGCTTTGTCATCTGCCGGTTACTTTACAAGTCATTTTTTGAAAACAATGTGGACCAGGATCAGGCTGCCAGGAGATCAGACTGCCAGGAGCAGTCTGATCAGGGTCAAAACTGCTTGCCTGTATGCAAAAATATTTTTAAAAAGTTTGCAAGGAGATTAGCCGACAACATTTTCAGATGTTTTTTTTTCTTGGCACCTTAAGGGTAAAGCAAGCATCTGTCCTAAGCGAGCATTTTTTACGGCATAGCCGTTATGGTTTTGCTTTTGTCCTACATTTTTCGTTATTCCATTGGTCAATAAAACCACATGTCCAAGGAGATGACCATTTCATTGGTCAATGATTTGCATAAATAAATCTACACAAAAATACGACAGTTTGCTGAAGTTTTAACCTAAGAAATGTTTCGTTTTTTATGTGAGACATGAATGAAAAATATATACTGTTTCGGCTTGCTCACCGTCTTGTCCTTTGATGACCATACGTCATATGTATAATTGTGTTTCTAGTGACTTCTGTAACTGCTGCGGTGAATAGCTATTTTGACCTAATTTCACGTGGTTGGTCTATATAGCGAAAGGAACCATTTCGCGAAAGGAAGGTTCCTTTCGCGAAAGGAAGAATTTTCTGCGAAAGGAATTGTTTGTTTGATTTAAGGTTTAACGTCCCCATCAACACTGTGTAGGTCATTTTGGAGACGTTGCTTCCAAGTTTGTGGGACTTTTACCCGACATTGAGATGAAATGACACCTCAAGCCCTGTTGCCCAATGAAACCAATAAAGAGATATAGCATGACAAAAACATGTAATAATCGCATTACAAATTGACAGATGTTTAATTTACAATATATGCTAAATAAAAGTTGCAGTGTATCATTTGTCTTCAGCATACTTTATGTTCTCCATTTTAACACAAAATGGACATTTTCGAATATCATTAATGTTATATAAATTCTGAAAAGGAATAAGTGTAATTTGAGTTTTAATTAGGTGCACATAAGATCAAGTTTCCGTCCGTTTGTCTGCTCGTCCGTTTGTTCGTCCGCCTATGCGTTTACGTTCACCATAGCGACAACCCTAAATGTTAACCCTAGAATTTGTGTTCAAAATCAGTAAATGATAACGTTTTCTTATTTGTTGTGCATATACTTGAGATCATATGCTCTTGAAATGAGGTCATGTTTTTAACCTTGACCTTTTACGTTGACCTTAGCTCAAACAGGCGGGACACCGCCCTCTGCAAAGCTATTTTTCCTCGCGTGACATCTGAATTGTTTGAATACAGTAAACCAGTTCATAGCTAGACAATTGTTGCTGTCACTATTGTAGCTCATATTGCACAACCCGCAGAAAAAGCTACCGACTGAAGTCGGTTGATTTTCTAAGAGTGCCCTAAAATCACCGTTTCATTCTGTCAGTCTGTCTGTCCGTCCGTAACCCGTTTGTGAAAATTGGTGATAGTGACTTAACCGCTTGGAATATTTAAACCATTTTTTGCATACCGATAGATATCAATGAGATCTAACCAATGAACTTACGAAATATTACATTCCATTTAGTATAGCCTCGCCGAGGCGAAAAATGTGAAAATTTTCGAACTGCTTTTCCTCGGAAACCGTTGGGCCGATTGAAGTCAAATTTCATATGGAGCCTCTATGGGATATTTGCTCATGGGGTCCAGGTCACATGACCAAAATGGCCGCCAAGCCATATATGGTCTGTCTTTCTGTCCGTCCGTAACCCGTTTGTGAAAATTGGTGATAGTGACTTAACCACTTGGAATATTTAAACAATTTTTGGCAAACTGATAGTATCAATGAGATCTAACCAATGAACTTGCGAAATATTACATTCCATGTAGTATAGCCTCGCCGAGGCGAAAAATGTGAAAATTTTCGAACTGCTTCTCCTCGGAAACCGTTGGGCCGATTAAGGTCAAATTTCATTTTGAGCCTCTATGGGATGGAGGAAACCAAAATTTGCTCATGGGGTCTAGGTCACATGACCAAAATGGCCGCCAAGCCATATATGGTAAAAACCCTTCAAAATAGTCTTCTCCAGAACCACTTGGCAGATTTCCACGAAACTTGATCAATAGCATCTGGGACGTAGGCCCATCATAAATTGCTTAAATGGTGACCCTGGGTTGACCTTGACCTTCTTTGTGCCTAGGTCAAACTTAGACACATATGCTTTTGTATTGGAAAAGTGAGAATTCATTTTATCCTGCAAACGATTCAGAATACAGTACTAAAGTATTAGATATATTTTTGCTCCTTACGATAAGGCGCATTTATTGGGGGACCGTTTGAGGTCCAGGTCACATGACCAAAATGGCCGCCATACCCATATATGGTAACACTCATAAAGCTAAAAGCATCCGGCGGGTCGTGCACTTCAGCTGAAGCACTGGTTTCTAAACAACCTTCCAATTAAATCTACGCCGCATATCTTTTTTAAAGATATTTCTTGTTAATTATCCATTTGGTGCTTGCTTAATATAGGCTTGTCTGTATACGAAGCTGAAACCAGTCCCTCAGGTAACTGAAGGTCCGTGTAAAGTCCCGGCAAAGTCCCATTAAGTCCCAGTAAATTCCCAGTACACTAGTAGCGACATATGTTTTGCTTTTTGCTGAGAAACTGGTGCTGAGACGGACAAGGTAAGTGGATTTGTAAGTTACACTCCCTTAAGAATTGTCATCTGTTTCGTTATCTGCAAGCTACTTTGAAATTCATTATTGCAAACATTATGGCCGCTAAGCAGACCGCTTCTCTAGGAGCTGTCTGATCAGATTCCAAATTGTTTGCCTGTATGCATTTTTTAAACGTCGCAAGAAGATGCAACAGACGACATAAACGTCATTTTCAGGTGTAAGAGTCCACAATATCATGCCAACCTGAGGGTGCATTCCACAGATTCACACATCTGAACCTGGGCAAAAATGTAATTATTTGGGGGTAGGGCTAGAAACCAGCATGTAAATACATTTTACTGGATATTTTGTCAAAAGCTAAAATCTTATGTTTATCAGTTATTGTTTACATTGAAAAAAGACTTTCCTTGAGGTCACATGACCTTATAATCAAAGACTGTGTAAGATACATAACTGTGGATTTTTATCTGGTGTCGGCTTTTACGCTGTCAAACAAAAAAAACAAACAAAAAAAAAAAAAAAAAAAAAAAAAACACAAAAAACAAAAACAAAACTGGAGCTATCTTTTGGTGATAATTTCTGCCGAAAACAACAGGGATTACAAATAGTAAAATTCCGCTATTAAGACCACCTAAAATTAAGACATATTCTCCTTTAGAAAGCATATTTTAAAGGTTTACGTCATTCCTGCTGTGTGTCACGGTTTTCTGTACTCGGTGTCTTCTAGAGAGAGACTTACTTTGGAACTGTTCAAAAGTGGTCTTAAAGACCACGTTTGAACAGTCCAAAATGTGGTCTTATTATAGGAATTTTACTATATTCATTTCTGCATATAATTAATATTCTGTAGGTGTTCTGTGTGTCATGTGTTCCAAGGCAGTGTATTTCTTGAAAAAAACTCTATTTTGGGATAAAAATGGACGCTGTCGGAGGTGGGTGGGGTATTGTTCATGTAAGTGCGAAAGCATATGTTCATAGATTGCAGTGAGTTTTAAGATGGTTAGATAAGTATTTGGTATGTACTGTTGAATTTAATTTGCTTGCACTTCATTTGTGCGACGACCATGCAGACGTCGAAATGGACAAAAAAAAAAAAAAAACAAACAAACTAAAAACAAACAAACAAACAAAAAAACAAAAAAACAAAAAAAAAAACTGGAATGCATCCTGACCGTAGTTATCAAGAAGTGTGTGAATGTTTCCAAGTGTATGAAATATTGGTAGCAATCTACGGATGAAAACTAGCTTCGAAGGATTTTGCGGATACCCTATAGGACATGAGTAATGAAGAGGTGTGATATTCTCCAAGTGTATGGAATACTTGAAGGAATCACAGTCTTGATGAAAATGTAGCGATTTACTATTGCGAACTAGTTACGGACAATTTTGCGGATACAATACATGTATAAACATATATTGATGTGAATGTCTCCAAGTGTTTGAATTACCTGAAGAAATCACGGTAGCAATTTACTGATGCAAACTAGGTACTAACGATTTTGAAATGACTAGTAATCAAGTGGCGTGAAAGGTGGAACCTTTGTTATGTCTTATTATGCTCCCACTTATTCAGGGCCCCGTCCGTCCGTTCTTTCATACCTGCTCTGGGCCTCATCTCTCAATTCATATTGAATATATTAATGAAACTTCACATAAGGGTCATACTGTCGAGACCATGTGTTGCTAACAAAGAAGACAACTCCTTCGTGTTTGTTTTATTAATAATCCCCCCTTGACTTAATAAAGCTGAGATTGTTAAATTGTATAGGGAGTAGGTACCTTTCAACTCCACCTACAATCTCAGGGCGATTCTTAGTTTAAACTTTATTTTTTTTTGTATATACATATTACACGTAATATGAGTAATACAATACACAAAGCACAAACATGTCAATATATACAAAATGGGATTCAGAAGAAAGTCATAAGACTTGTGTAATCTGTTTCCCATTGGGTACTCTGACTGAAGCATCACTATATATGTGTACACACATGATTAAGCAGTTGTTACTAACATGGATTTAGAGAATATTACTAGAATGAAAATCAATACATGTATAACAAATGATATGCTATGCTGCTGCTTGGCTGGGGATCGGGGGAGGGGTGGGGGGTGGGGGAGGGAGCAACGGTAATGACACTGGTATAACGCTCACTAGACATCTCGATTTACATCAAGTAGGGTAATCGTCCTTATTACAAAGTTTGTCTACAGGTGAAAATTTCTATATTAAATGTCTTACTGTCTATTGAATTTTGAATCTATTAAAATTTCTATATCAAATGTCTTACTGTCTATTGAATTTTGAATCTGCGGCTTTGAATGATAAATTCTTGCACTGACAACATAATGGTCTTGTTTTGTTCGTATGTCAAGTTTGAGTCGCCGAATAGTAGAGTATTCAATGTTGGGTCACAAAACTCAGAGATACTATCGAGAAGCTGTTGTCTGATACCTACGTACTTAGCACAGTCAAGGAAATAATGCCTGGTGTCTTCAACTGACCCACAGTCACAAAGGAAGCTGTCTACAATATTTTTAGAAAATAAATGTTGGTTCAAGGAACTACAATGTGTTCTTAATACAGAATGGTAAATCTGTCCTAGACGTCGACCTTCATAATAAAACAACGGAGGCTTGCTCAATCCAGTATTGAGTCTATATTTAAAAGACGATAACGTAGGTAATTCACGTATAACTTGAGGAAGCTCGTTCCATTCACGTATGACAGATGGTAGGAAGGAGTTATAGTAAAGTTGCGTGTTTGCATGAACAGTCTGCAAGTTATTAACATTTCTAAGGTTATATCGGGAAGTATTACCAATGGTAGGGGGAACCAAAGCGTTTAAATAATCAGGACATAGGCCATTCACCATTTTGTAAATTTGAATAAGTTTGTGTTTCTTTCGTCTTTCTGAAAGTTTTTCCCACCCGACCTCTTCAAGAAGTGCATTAATCGAAACAAGTTTTGTAGCACCAGATACGATGCGAGCAGCCTCATGCTGAATTTTTTCTAATTCGTTGGACTCGTACTGCACGCAATTATTCCATATGACGTCGCTGTATTCGAGAAGAGGACGTATGAATGAAAAATAAATAGTTTGCAATGATTTTCTGTCTAATTGAAATTTTAATTTCCGCATAATATTAATTCTCGACCAAGCTTTAGTTTTCAAAATTTCAAGATGATCATGCCAAGTACAGTCACTATTTAGCGTAATCCCTAAATGTTTATGCGCATTTACTTCCAATATAGGTTGGCTATTCATGCAAATGGGAGGGTGATAAGGTTTATTATGCTTTCTAGAAATTAAGAGAACTTCTGACTTGTTAGGGTTGAATTTTACAAGCCATTTTTCCGCCCAACAGTAGACTCTCGCTACATCGTCTTTAAGAGTTTGAGCAGCTGTCATTGGATTATCGACAATAAGATAAAGGCTCGTATCATCGGCAAATAGCCGTATGGTAGAGTTTATGTTTTCGACTATATCATTAATGTAAACAAGAAAAAGCAGTGGTCCCAGGATAGAACCCTGGGGTACACCAGCTTTGAGACTGGTCCATTCCGAGGATACACCCGGAAGCACTACACGTTGGCTTCTATTATTTAAGTAGTCCGTAAACCAATCAATTAGAGAACCGGAGATGCCCACAGTTTGCAGTTTGAAAAGAAGGCCCCTATGCCAGACCCTGTCGAAGGCTTTACTAATATCGAAAAATACAGCACGCACTTCTTTGCCTTCGTCCAAGGCCTGGCAAAAGGTATTGTATATATCAGTAAGTTGGTTTACAGTGGAATCACCAGCAATAAAACCTGATTGCAATGTAGTTATGACTCTGTTTTCCATAAGAAAATTGAAAACATATTTGTGGACAAGCTTTTCCATTACTTTGCCAGTCATACTGAGAAGAGAGATAGGTCTATAGTTGGATGAGTCTGATTGATCTCCCTTTTTAAATATAGGTGTAACATTTGCCTGTTTCCATATGTTCGGAACTTGGCCACATGAAAGCGAGTAATTGAAGAGTTCACAAAGGGGAAAGGATAATGGATGAGCAAGCTCTTTCAGTAGGCGGTTATTTATTACATCTGGTCCAGATGCTTTACCAACTTTCAAAGATTTTAATATAGATTCAACCTCATTTGCAGACACCGATATGTTATTGAGTGAGGAATTAACACGACGTCTAAACCTCGGTAATGTAGCTCCACTGTCATCAAGTTTGGTTTGGGATGTAAAGAATTCATTCAATATTTCAGCCTTGTCTTGTTCGTCAGAAAATACTTCGTCATTACTTTGGAGAGGGGGAATAGAAGTTTTTTGTTCAGGTTTTATAAAACTTTTCAAAATTTTCCACCAATCTTTGTGTCCATGATTACTATTTTTCAAATTATCTGCTAATTTATCCGTTTGTAACTTTCTAGATTTGCGCGTTTCACGTGTTACTTGATTCCTTACCTGTTTATATTTTTCAAAGTCAGCCAAATTATTTGTTCGCTTGAATTTGTCGAAATAGCGCTTCCGCTTCCTCATAAGTTTCCTTATATTATTGGTTAGCCACTCAGGGTCTGATTGTCTTATTTTAACTGACTTGTTAGGAACATGTTTTTTTGCTAGAAGTGTAATAGAGTTGGTAACATTGTTTGCATAAATATCAATATCGTCATCTTTCAATGCACCCCAATTCGTAGATTCTATATCCCGAGCAAACGATGCGTAATCCCCTCTGTCATATAACCAAACATTACGAGTAAAAACGGGACACGATTTCTTATTAAACTTGAGCACACAAAATTTTGGACAGTGATATCTAATGTCCTGATTGAGAAAGGGTTCACCTACGCCACTAAGAAGTACATTGTTCTTGTTTGAGGTCAGAAATAAATCTATTATGGACGACGAGTTCTCGGTAAAGTGTGTTGGTTCTAATATTAAGTTCTCAAGACCAAAATACTGACAAATGTTATCGATTTTTCTACAGGTATTTGCTTTAGATAAATCCAGATTAAAATCCCCTGTTACTAGTATATTTTGAATACTCGTATCAAAAGCCAGTCCTATCGAATCTTCTAATGCTGTTAGAACTTCATTTGTACTATTAGGAGGCCTATAAAAGGTCCCAATTAACATTTTTCTACGGTCAACTGTTAATTCAAGCCATATACATTCAACATTATTCATTTCTAAGTCAAGTCGTCTTTTAGAAAAATAATTCTGATCTACATAGACACAGACACCGCCATGTGTGTCTCCAATACGGTCTCGTCTGAAAAGTTTGAAACCGGGAATAGAAATTTCGTCGTTCAGCTATGTTTGGACTTAGCAATGTCTCTGAAACGCATATAACATTAAAATTACGTAATTCAGTTTCCAACTGGTCAATTTTTTGTGCTATGCTTTGAACGTTGTAGTGCACCACAGAGAAGTTATTTACAAAGACTGAGCTATTATGAGAGAACGTTGACCCTTCTGAAGATGTCGATGAGTTAAGGTCTTCTGAAGATGTCGATGAGTCAGGACCCCGATTTTTTTCTACGTCCCCGCATCTTAATATTATCATTGATAGCATTATTACCAATTCGAAACTTGATAAGAAATTTACACCTTTAACTTTGCTTTGACGATAGTAGTGAAGACCGATACGAAGCCTGTAATCAACGAGATCTACAGCCATTTAAGTGATACAATCAATTATTGAACGACTTAGTTTGAAGGCTTCAAAGTACGGTCTTGCCACAACAAAACAGGAGTCTCGAAAAAATTCTAGAACGTTAAAAATGTGAATGGTACCATCCCTACGCCAAGTCCCACAGCCCCGGTCCCCGCATAGCAGCACACGTACAATTCTAAAAAGTTGATATATCAGGTACAGCATTGTTTATACATATATATGAAAGTGGGATGAGGATAACATCATCTTACTAATTTGGAAAAATACCAAGACTTGTCAAATGGAACAATCATAAAGATAAACACAAAAGATCACTTTGTAGCTCAGTTCAGATTAATGAGGAGATTGGAAATAGTTTCCCAAACTTTGTACAGGTTTGTGACACTATCGTCACAACCCCATGTGCCGACTGGGAAGCCTCTCATTTGTTGACAAAAACCGACATCAAAGCGCACATGTACTTAAAGGGAATCACACCCACAAAAACAAACTGTCACTCTAAAATATTGCCCCCGATGAGGCGAACATTCCGGCACAGATCCTATGAAAATCGGTCGAGCGTTCCTGAAATCATGACCCCTTGAACATTTCACAATTGCTGTCTATGAGGGCCGCCATTTTGCCAATCGAGTCATGTGAACAAAATAGAAAAATAATAATTTATAGCATACTTTTCAGATTTTGTACTTAAAACAGTAAATTCTCATCGCATTGAATAAATGGAATGCATACTGAACTATTTACTGCTGTTTTTTGCACAAGAATCGCTGTAATTCAAAGTTCTCCAATTGTGAGTTTATGACGTCAATTACTCACAGCCTCGTTCTGAACTCACAAAACCAGAACTTGTGAAATGCTCAAAAAGTCCCAAACCACTTGGTCAACCCCCACAAAACCTGCACCAAAATGTTCGTCCCCTCAAAAGCCTTGTTCCGAAGCGAAAGTCAATTTTTGTGGTTGTTTTCCTTTAATTTTGTAAAAATAATAAAAAAAAAAAATAAAATAAATAAATAAATAAAAAATAAGGCCAGAAAAGATGAAGACCGATTGTAGGTATAGCTTCCGTTTCATAGGAACCCGACACATTGCAAAATGCCAAGTCGACCTAGTTAAGTACTCTTTGATAGTTCTTTACAAAGATATGTTCTTGCATAAATACCTATGCCCATGATTGCTTGAAGCTATTGTCAAATGGACCGAAAGCCGTGCTCAAACAGCAAAAACCATATTCAAATCATGAAATTCGCGTGCTGTTTGAACATGGATTCTGAGCCCCCGACATCACAAGACTGGTCCTGCCCCGCTCACGCCACGCCGAGCGACGCAACGCCACCGCCCCGAACGTAGCGTTTTAGAGCTCCATGATGACATCAGGGGCCAGTTGTTCAAAGCATCGTTAGCCCAGCGAGCCCGCCAGTGGCCAAACCGCCAACTGTTCTAGAAAGTACAAGATTGAAAACTTTGGTATTTTGGCTGCAAAAATGTGAGCAGCCTTTGCATCTGCAAAAGCTGCTCACATTTTTTCAGCAAAAATTTTAGAATATTTGCCATATTAATGATCAAAGTTTTAACGACACGTCAACCAACGACGTCGTTAGTTTTGAACAAATGGCCCCAGATGGTTACTCCGTAACAACGTCATTTTAAACAACATTCTGAACTGGCCGCCATGTTGGTCCGCCGGTCGCATTTGAAGAGTTTATATGGAATTTATATTGAGCTTTTGGACGTGTTCGACAAAATTTGCTGTCGGAATCGTAAGTTATTCAAGAACAACGATCACCCATGGTTATCTCATTGCATCAACATTCACCGGATCCCTCGGAAGAAATATGAACATTCGGCCTGGCGGCCTTATGCCCAAACAGCCTCCTCGAGACCCGGCGAACGCCAATGCACAAAACAACACGGTTGATCCCTATAGTTTTACATACCATTTAGCCAGCGCAAACAGTCGGCCTCCATACATCAACAATTACAAATGACATAACAATATTCTACTATGTTGTAGCCTGATGATGGAAAAACCCAAAACCTATTATTAACACAGACAGTATTTATCCCTAAATCAGTTAATCAATCAGTCAAATTTATTCCCTTAAGCATATACAGCTCATATGCTTTAAAATGGTTGAAAGAAATGCATGTGCTTTTTGTCAGTATCCTAAGATTAATATGCAAGCTGCAAGCTGGGGGGGGGGGGGGGGTGAAGGGGTTGAGAGTTCATATATGGATTCCTAATGATAAAATGGCGGAAAATATGTCGGGTGTTCCTATGCCCCTTAAGCAAGCATTTTTTAAATTATCCATTTGGTGCTTGCTTAATATAGGTTAGTCTGTATGCGAATCTGAAACCAGTCCCCGAGGTAAGTGAAAGTCCCTGTAAAGTCCCGGCAAAATACTTTTAAGTCCCAGTAATTTCCCAGTACACTTGTAGTGACATATATGTTTAGCATTTTTGCTGAGAAACTGTTGCAGAGACGGACACGGTAAGTGGATTTGTAAGTTATGGTCCCTTAAGTCGTCTGTTTTGTTATCTGCCAGCATTGCAAACGTTATGGCCGCTGACCAGACCGCTTCTCTGGGAGCTGTCTGATTAGGTTCCACATTGTTTGCCTGTATACATTTTCAGATGCAGGTGTTCATAATATCATGTCAACCTGAGGGTGCATTCCACAGTTTCACACCTCTGAACCTGGGCAAAATTGTAACTATTTGGGGGTAGGGCTAGAAACCAACCTGTAAATACATTTTACTGGATATTTTTGGCAAAATCTAAAATCTTATGTTTATCAGTTATTGTTTACATTGAAAAAAAAGGCTTTTCTTGAGGTCACATGACCGTATAATCAAAGTCTGTGTAAGATACGTAACTGTGGATTTCTGTCTGGTGCCGGCTTTTACTTTGTCACTATTAAGACCACCTAAAGTTAAGACATATTCTCCTGTAGAAAGCATATTTGAAAGGTTTACGTCATTCCTTCTGTGTTTTCTGTACTCTGTGTCTTCTAGAAAGAGAACTACTTTGGAACTGTTCAAAAGTGGTCTTAAAGACCACTTTTGAACAGTCCCAAAGGTGGTCTTATTATAGGAATTTTTACTGGATTCTTTTCTGCATATAATTAATATTCAGTAGGTGTTGTGTCTATCATGTGTTCCAAGGCAGGTTATTTCTTGAAAACCTGGAGTCCATTTTGGGATAAAAATGGACGCTGTCGGAGGTGCGTGGGGTATTGTTCATGTAAGTGCAAAAGCATATGTTCATAGATTGCAGTGAGTTTTAAGATGATTAAATTAATATTTGGTATGTACTGTTGAATTTAATTTGCTTGCACTGCATTTGTGCGACGTCCATGCAGACGTTCAAATGGACACCCCCACACCCCCCCCCCCACCCCCCCCCCCCCCCAAAAAAAAAAAAAAAAAAAAAAAAAACCTGTGGAATGTATCCTGACCGTAGTTATCAAGAAGTGTATGAGTGTTTCCGAGTGTATGAAATATTGGTAGCAATTTACGGATGAAAACTAGCGTCGAAGGATTTTGCGGATACCGTATAGGACATGAGTAATGAAGAGGTATGATATTCTCCAAGTGTATGAAATACTTGAAGGAATCACAATCTTGATGAAAATGTAGTGATTTGTTACGGACAATTTTGCGGATACAATATATAAATATATCTAGAGATGTGAATGTCTCGGAGTGTTTGAAATACCTGAAGAAATCATGGTAGCAATTTACTGATACAAACTAGGTACGAACGATTTTTATATGACCCTAGTAATCAAGTGGTACGAAAAGCAGAACCTTTGTTATGTCACTTATTCGGGGCATTAAGTTTTAACCCCGTCCGTCCGTTCTTTCATACCTGTCTGGACATCATCTCTCAATTCATATTGACTGATATAACATTAATGAACTACACATAAGGGTGTGTCATGTCGAGACCATGTGTTGCGAACAAGAAGGACAACTCCTGCTTGTTTGTTTTATTAATTATCTCCCCTTGACTAAATAAAACCAAGATTGTTAAAGTGTATATTCCACCTACAATCTCCGGCCGATTACAGATGCTTTAAAAAAGGTCTAAAGATATGCATGTGCTTTTTGTCAGTATCCTGAAATTATTATGCCCCCAACTTTGAAAAAGCTGGTGGTCATATTGCTTCTGTCTTGTCCGTTCGTTCGTTCGTTTGTTCGTCACGCTTTCTTGTGCATAGCAAAACTTAAGAAACAGGTATCCTAGTGTTTTGAAATTTCATATACTGGCAGGACCGAAGTTCGAGGACGTAAGCGACTTGACCCGGTTATGTTTCTATAAATAGCAAGATAATGATTTTTTTTTTTTTTTTTTTTTTTTTTTTTTGGTTTGGGTTTTACGGCCCTTTCAAGATTATTTCACTCATATCGAGCCGATCGTTAATCATAGGTGGGCGAAAACCGGAGTACCCGGAGAAAAACCACCTGACCTTCCGTTGCAGAACTTGGCGTCTCACACGTGACCCGAGCGAGGCTCGAACCCACGGCGGTGAGAGACCTAATGACTAAGAGTCAGCGCTCTTATCCATTAGGCCACGGAGGCCCGTAAGATAATGATTTAAATGGTAGTAAAATAGTCAAGTATTAATTGATGAATAAACTGTCAGAAACAAACATAACATTATCGAGCGAACTTCAACAGAGTTTATTATTTATTGAATTACCCATTTCTTTTGTCATTTTTAAAATGGCATTTAAGTTCGAGAATGCATTACTCCAGTGTAGTTTATAATGATAAACCCAGTCAGTTACTGCTACAAACTGCAGTAGGCTACTCTCTCTCTCTCTCTCTCTCTCTCTCTCTCTCTCTCTCTCTCTCTCTGCACAGTCTTATTGAAGTCTTCCGTCCTTAGCTATCAATAGCTCGCCCACCCAAGTCTGATGTAAGATGAAATACGAATACAAAAATGACAAGGTGGGCTTAAAAGACTGACGGACACTTTATTCCCAAGCCTATATTATACAATGTCTGAAACCAAAACGGGGTTGCATCAACATGCCCCTTGCTTATTGTATCAACTTGCCCCAAACATGCCACACGTGACATTCAGCAAGGAAGACACCTAATACACAAAGATGTCTTTCAGAATGTCATATATTGTTGAAGATCAAAGAAATCTCTACCTATATGCATGATATCGGAAAGAAATGCGCGCTAGACGAAAAATTACAAAATATCCAAACATTTACATGCAGGTGTCAGTATCGAACATCGAACTTATCTTCACCAAAATCATATTTGTTGTCATTCATGAATTTAATGTCTATTTATTGCGACTTCATTCATTAACTTGCCCGGTGCATCAACTATCCCCGGTCCCCCCTATGGCCCTTTGCAATTTCGGGCCATTTAATGGTGTTGCTTTCTTGTGCATAGAATCAAAGAGTTGCAACTTATCTGTTTTTATTAGAGTTTAACGGCTCAGTCAACACTATTTTAGGTTATTTTTGAGCCGATCAGTTTACCTATCCCCACTTTTCTTGGGCAGGCTTATACGTAAGAGGTTAACCAGTACAGTGCACATTCTTTCGCCAGAAACTGACAACTGCCCTTCTTGAATCAGCGGAAGAGAAATAATACCGTAGAAAAGATTCCATGATCAATCTTCCCGAAAGAATGTTGCCAACCCAGGCATGTATCGAACCCGCGTCCTCCTGATCACCAGTTAGACGCGCATCCGACTGAGCTACCGAGGCTGGCTCAAGAGTTGCATATACAAATCCAGGTATATACAGTAAAATTCCTCTATTAAGACCACCTAAAATTAAGACTAAATCTGCTTTTAAGAGCTTATTGAGGTTCAGTTATTCTTTCTTTGTGTTTTCTACACCCAGTGTCTCCTAACAAGAGACCACCTTTTGAACAGTCCCAAAGGTGGTCTTAATATAGGAGTTTTACTCTATCTTTGGTTTCTTTAATCCTTTTATTCACAGGTTCGGTCGATGTCATTTTCGTTTTGTTATAATTATGTCGCTTTGACTTCAACGTCTTTCATCTCAAACTACTTCTACCTCAAACGAAAACTAATTGACACTTGGAGTTTGAGACAGTGAGAGTCGACGATACTTAAAATACTTAAAACAATGTTCCTTATGATATTGCTTTGGATACAAAAAAAATGAAGCATCGACCCACCAGTGCTCCCAGTGCTTTGATTTATAATTGCATAGAGGATCTTACATGAGTGTTAATGTATTATTGAATTTGTTATACGAGTTAAGGAAAAGGTATTAAATGCGAGGCTTGCCGAGCATTTTATCCCTTTTCCTCAACGAGTTTAATTTGATTATTTATAACATACAGGATCTTACATGAATGTTCGTGTATTATTAAAATAATTAAACGAGTTGAGGAAAAGGAATAAAATGCGAGGCTTCGCCCAGCATTTATCCATATTCCTCAACGAGTTTAATAATCGCCGAGCATTTTATCCCTTTTCCTCCGAACGAGTTTAATAAATTTAATAATACATGAACACGAATGCAAGATTCTATTTATCATATGAGATTAAAAACGCATTTTATTATACCCTCGGCATACGAAGTATGCTATGCTGGTATAATATTTTTGTCCTGCCGTTCGTCCGTCCGTGTGTTCGTCTTTCTGTCCGTCCGTCCGTCCGTCCGTACGTTAACTTTTTGGTTAAAGTTTTGCGTCAATGTTTCTAAGAGATTGTATCTTCTGAGCCCTTTGATAGATTTAGTTGATACTTACACTGAAGTTACATACTGGTCTAAAATGTCATTGATGCATGTCCCCCCCCCCCCCTCAGTGACCTTGAGGTCACAGAAGGTTTACATAGTCTAAGTCACAGACTTAGACATTTTATATTTGGTTAAAGTTTTGAGTCAAAGTTTCTAAGAGATTGTATATTCTGAACTCTTTGATAGATTTAGTTGATACTTACACTGAAGTTGCATACTGGTCTAAAATTTCATTGATGTATGTCCCCTTCCACAGTGACCTTGAGGTCAAGGTCACGGACTTAGAAATTTTACATTTGGTTAATTTTTTATGACAAAGTTTATAGATGCGTGAATGTTCCAAACTCTTAGACAAATTCGGTTGATACTTGCATTAATGTACCAGTCCAAAGATTTCATTGATGCATACACCACCCTGTTGCTTCAGTAACATTGATTCTACCACCCCTTCAGTAACTTTGATGCCCCCACTCCCTTTGTCAATTTAGAAATTTTATGTTTGATTTAGCTTTTACAAGCATATTTTTATAGATTCTTATAGCTTCTTGACATCTTCATTCATATTACATACAAGCTTAAAAGATATATCAGAGTATGCCACTGGCCGGGGGTATACGTGACCCACTGGCCGCATTCTCTAGTTCATTTTCGTTTTACAAAAATGTCAATATTCCACCATTATAGTAAATGCGACGTCGTTAATGACGTCGTACATGTAACCTTACGGGGCCTTTCTAACTAATTTGCATGTTTAATCCACTAGTGGATTATCGAATTTATCACATGGCGTTATTACATTCTCAGGCTCGACGTCATATGATAAATAGTTTTATAATCTATGCACATTGAATTAGCTATTGCAGAGTTTAAGCTCGGACCCATCAATTAACGGAAACGGACAGATTCAAGTCCGGGTATTGATGGGTAATTCTAACACAGCGCGCCTATATAGACAATGGAAAATAACTGTGTTTTATTCTACAACAAATCACAGCTCGGAAGAGCGTGAAGAGTGACGTCATTAAAATTCCCAATTTATGACGTCACTAGTCGATTTACTTGACGTTAGACGGTGTAACGTCATTTTCTCGCATTGAAAACGTAAGAAAAGGATATAAATGCATGTGTTTCAGTCGATAATTTTAGCGGGATTTCTTCTAACAATGGCGAACACTTGAGAGATTTTGAAGGAAACAACAACATTATTGCCGATTTTCAGCGTGTTAGAATCGAAATAGATCAGTTCTTGTCTGTGATTTGTTGAGTAATAAATCACAGTTTGTCGGTCAGTTGTAAGTAGATAAATCACGCGCTCTACGCGCTCGTGATTTGTCTACTTTACAACTGACCTCCAAACTGTGATTTATTACTCAACAAATCACAGTTAGAGCTGATCTATTTCTTAAATACAAAATGTCTTTGAATCTTGATAAATTAACAGTGAAAATTCACTTACTCAAACCTCGATGACTCGCTTCAAAGTCATTCTTAGTCACTGGGATAATTTTCTCAAATCTCGAGATATATTAATATTAATGTTAATATATTTGGGATTTGTTTGTATCGTTTGTATTGTAGTTTGATGGCCTATTCAACACTATTTAGGTCATTTTTGAGCCGGCCAGTTTACCTATCCAAACTTTTCCTGGGCATGCTTATACGTAAGCCGTTAACCAGAACATTACACATTCTTTCACCAGAAACTGACAACTGCCCTTCTTGAATCAGCGGAAGGGAGAAAATGACCGTAGAAAAGATTTCATGATCAATCTCCACGAACTAATGTTGCCAACCCCAGCAGGTATCGAACCCGCGTCCTCCTGATCACCAGTCAGACGCCCATCCGACTGAGCAACAGAGGCCGGCATCTGGGTAGTAGTATGAGACAACAAGGCAATACCATATAACAACAAACTATATGTTATAATCATTTCAGTTTAATGATAATGTTAATTCTAACAGAAATCAGATCTATTTTACATTCAAACAATTAAAGAGCAAATTCATACCATAATTTAACATATAATGAGTTCCCGCCACGACAAAACGGGTCTCTGTGGTCGTCATGCACTCAACGTTGCATGCACACAACGTTGATTCAAACGTTGAAACAACGTTAAAACGTTGTTTCAACGTTGAATTGTCGTTGAGCCCACGTCGCGTGTCTCCATGGACCTCTGTGACTAATGACAACACAGATCAGCACGTATGTCTGTAAAGACAGATAAGAACATTTTTTTCTTCACTCTTTGGATAGACTTGGTATACGGAAGCTTTATTTGAATAGCGAATGCGCGCATGCATAAGCTAAGCTGAGTGTATGATGTCCGCTCATGCTATAAACAGTTTTGCTCATGACGCGTCACAAATGTATATGCAAATAATAATAATAATAATAATAATAATAATAATAATAATCTTCTTATCAGTAGCAGTAGAACTAGTTTTTGTATTTATTATTATTATTATTATTATTGTTATTTATATTGTCATTAATTATTTTTATTATTATTATTATCAGTAGTAGTTGTAGTAGTTTTGTTTGTTTGTTTGATTTGAGGTTTAACGTCCCCGTCAACACTGTAAAGGTGATTTTGGAGACGTCGCTTCCATTTTGTGGGACTTTTACCCGACATTGAGATGAAATGACATCTCAAGCCCTGCCGCCCAATGAAACCAATAGGGTTTATTAGCATGGACGGTCCGCCTCGCACCGCGGTTCCTGGACAGGCTTAGATCCTCTAAGCGGTTTACCAGTACTAGTGTGCGGGCCGGATTCAGCTCTGCGTGGAAGCATCATGCAGCCCATATATTTCTTAATAATATTTATAATAATAATCTTATCAGTAGTAGTAGTAGTTGTCGTATTTATTATTATCATTTCTATTGTCATTAATTATTATTATTATTATTATTATTATTATCAGTAGTAGTTGTAGTAGTTTTGTTTTTTTTGTTTGATTTGAGGTTTAACATCCCCGTCAACACTATAAAGGTCATTTTGGAGACGTCGCTTCCAATTTTGTGGGACTTTTACCCGACATTGAGATGAAAATACATCTCAAGCCCTGCCGCCCAATGAAACCAATAGGATTTATAAGCATGGACGGGCCGACTCGCACCGCTTTGCCTGGGCAGGCTTAGATCCTCTAAGTGGTTTACCAGTACTCGTTTGTGGGTGGGTTTCAGCTCTGCTGGAAGCATCATGCAGCTCATCTATTTCTTCAAGCCCCGATGGGCGGGGGGGGGGGGATCTAAAATTAAGACTAAATTTGCTTTTAAAAGATTATTGAGAAGGTTTCAGTTATTCTTTCTTTCTGTTTTCTACACCCAGTATCTCCTAAAAAGAGATCACCTTTGGGATTGTTCAAAACAGCCCCACAGGTGGTCTTAATATAGGATTTTACTGTACTTGATTGCATGCCGAAAGACACCTATACACTTGACGAGCTTCATCTGTATATAACTTTTTATTTTTTTTTTAATAATTAAATTAAGCTTTATTATATAAAGCTCCAGATGATAGTTTTTTTTTTAGTTCACAGACTCGAGGAATATTTTTTTTTCGTGCTGTATTCTTAGAAGTAATCATTAATGAAACTGTCCAAAGGCCATGGCCATTTTAGTGGACATGCACGTCACGAAAATACGCCAAAATAATTTTGACTTAGGTGGTAAAGTTTACAATGTATTTGTATTAATCATTTATGAAACTAGCCAAAGACCATGGCCAGTTGACTGGGCATGCAGGTCACTCTCAAACCCTACTTTTATACAGTAAAACTCGATGAGGCGGTTCTAATGAGTACCAACAATCTATATTTTGGGCAGAAATAAGAAAAAGTATCACACTTTTTCATCTTAAAATGTTCTTTTTTTGGCGGTAAAGTTTACAATGTATTTGTATAGGCGTATTTTCGTAACGAAAACAGGATAAATAAGCTTCTGTATATTTTAGAATCTAAACTTAAACGTGCTCAATTAAAGACTCTAAAGCTGAAAAGAATTACAAAAATACAACAGATTACAATTTCGTGTTAACGGACTATAGAACTAAGTTAGAATGGGTTGATTTGAAAATGTTTCTGTTAATAGTTGATAATGAAAAATATGACTTCAAGAATACAATTGTCACACAGCTTCTTCAACGACAATGGATTCTTGTCTATTGTAGGACGACCCAGCCGTCTCTCACACCCGTCTCATACCAGTGCCCATATCGAATGACAAACGAATGGAAGCTGTTTAATAAGCTAGTCTATTCCCTGTTGGTCAACATAAGATTGTCATAAAGGTTGCGAGAGTTTCTACTGTCATTCTAAAACGCCCATTCATAAATCAACAAAATTATTTGCTAATGTAATATAATTTTATAATTTATAAAATATACTATTTACATAACACAACATGTACAATAGTGAGAAACATGAAGGAACGTAATAGTACTTTTGATCATTTACATGTAACGTAACATACGGTAATGTGATAACCTTAATATAATGTAACAAAACTGGTTTTGGAATTTGCTAACATGTATAATGTAACATGTGTAATAAAACAACATTATTGTTATTAATATTGATAGCAGAAATCTAGTAGATTTGATAATAGTAGTTTTGTTCATTTACATATAACATATCACACGGTAACGTGATAACCTTAACATAATGTAACGAAACTGGTTTTTGATTTCCTAATATGTAAATGTAATGTATATAATAGAACAACAGTATTATTGATACTTTTTTATAACAGAAATCTGTGGTTTTAATAATGATATTTTTGTTCATTTACAGATAACGCAACATACGTTAACGTGATAAAATTAACATAACGTAAAATAACTGGTTTTGGACTTTTGAACTTACATAATGAAATGAAAAAAATATTATTATTACTTTGAGAATAGTATTTTTGTTCATTCGCACGCAACATAACGTAAGGTAACATGGTACCTTTGCTAAACGCAATATACCTGGTTTAAAAGTGGTTTTTAAATTTTATATGTCTAATAGAATAAACATATAAAAACAATACTATTTCATTGACTTCAAATATATTGCTTTGGTTGTAAAATCATAAAATTTTGATTTATGAAGGCAAGTGGCTTTTAGCAGAACAAGAGCTATGAAAGCAACGCGTTATGTTAACATGTCAACGGGCCCAGTTGTTCAAGTTTGCAGTTTGCAAAAGCTGCTCACATTTTTTCAGCCAAAAATAGCATATTTGCCATATTAAATGATCAAAGATTTAATGATACATTAACTAACGACGTCGTTAGTTTTGAACAACTGGCCCCTGAATAGTTAGATCCTTCGCAAAGAATACACAAAATAAACGAAAATAGCAGACTCGGTTTTATTGAGTCTGTTTATGACCAGTACTGAAATGTGCAACACCGACGACGCCCTCTAGCACTTTTCATTTTCGGTCGACCCTAACCGTAAATAACATGTTCTCAAGTTGGACGTGATTTTTGCAACAATTGTCTGTAATTGCAGAGGCAAAATTTCTAATACAGGAGTTTAAAAAAATCGAACTTTGGATTGCGAGTACAATTCTCCACCGTCTGTCATGTTTGTTGTTGTTATTACTCTTTTAACTCTTACACCAATAGAAGCCTCCCTGCTGTAGTGGTTATGCTACTCACCTTGTAAACAAGGGATCGCAGGATCGATCCTGGGCTTCTCCAGACTTTTGGATGAGTCTTTAAACCGAGGTACCGTCTCCATATGACCTTAGCTGTTGGTGGGACGAAAAACGCAAACACTCACTCTCACACCTAGCTGGGTTGAATTCAAGGTAACTCTGGTAGTCACAAGATTCCTACTCCGCGCGTTATGGTGAAACTCTAGTTAACTCTAGTAGCTCGACTGAATTCACTCTCTGACTGCGCTACCTAATAAACCGGTAAATCACATTACAAAAACACGCCTATATAATTTTGACCCCCCTTGAACCCCACTTTTATATAGTAAAACTGGGGTTTACAGGGCTAAACTTTATTTTTCTTATTTCTGCTCTAAAATATAGACTGTGGGTACTCGTTAGAACCGCCTCAGTGAGGCGGTTCTTACGAGTACCCACAATCTATATTTTGAGCAGAAATAAGAAAATTATCACAATTTTTCATCTTAAAATTTTCGATTTTTTTTCCAAATAAAATTTACAATGTATTAGTAGAGGCGTGTTTTCGTAATGAAAACAAAATAGTGTCACAGTGAATTAATTTTATCGCTTTCCTCGAAGAAAGGGAATTTGGACTTTGATGATTTCTTTTTTTATTTGCATACCATTATGAAAACACGCCTATACAAATATACAATTTTAATTTAACGCCGAAATAACGAAAATTTCCAGATGAAAAATTGTGATATTTTTCTTATTTCCGCTCAAAATATCGATCGTGGGCGCACGTTAGAACCGCCTCATCTAGGCGGTTCTAACGAGTACCCACACTCTATATTTTAGAGCAGAAATAAGAAAAATAGGGTTTACCTCTATAAGCCCCAGTTATAATTTATAAAATAGGGTTTCAAGGAGGTCAGAATTATATAGGCGTGTTTTCGTGATGCAAACTAATGCTTTCATATTACTTATCATGTCACACTGAATATTACACATCACTTTCCTCACAGACATCACGTGAACAAGTCCGTGAAATGAAAACCCACCTCTACCCCACTTCATATAGAGAAAACTGGGGTTTATGGGAGTAAACATTATTTTTCTTATTTTTACTCCAAAACATAGGCGGTTCTAATGAGCACCCACAACCTATATTTGCAGTATTTATAAGAAAAATATCACGGATATTCATCAGAAAAGTAGCCATTTTGGAGATGTGAAAAATGCACTTTATTGCCCGGGTATGTTATCGTAATGAAAACGCCTGCTTGACAGTGATTATGGTTGTCTAAAAGCAGATATACTAGAAATTTAAACAAAAGTGATTTCGAACTGAAGTGTGTATATCACTTGACTCTCCAATAATATTTCAGACTGTGATATTTCCTTTTACTTCAAATTAAAAAAGGAAGTACTCTGTAACGGGGAACTGTACGTATCGATTCTTACAGACGAGAAGTGGACTTTGATGCTTATTTGACAGCATATATATTCATGATCAACGGGGTTACAATCACAGTGATTTATGCATATCACTTTCCTCATAGACGAACCTCCACCCTTGTCTTGGACAAATTCGGTAACAATGAAGTGTATTTAACAGCAAATAAACTGACAACTAAATTGGAAGTGATGTCACAGTGAACTCTACAAATCACTTTATTCAAGGTATTTTTGACTATGATGCTATGTTGACAGCACATAAACTGCTAATTCAAGAAGAAGTACTCTGTCTCCGTGAACTGTACAGATCAATTTCATCACAGAAGAACTCCGAGAAGTTGACTTTGTGCTTATTTGACAGTATATACAATCATGATCAATGGAGTTATTGTCACAGTGATTTATACATATCACTTTCCTCATAGACGAAACCTCCTGTCTCGAACAAATTCGCTAACAGTGAAATGTATTTAACAGCAAATAAACTAAGAATTAAATGGGAAGAACTGTCACAGTGAACTCCGTATGTCACTTTATTTATGGTATTTTTGACTATGGCGCTATGTTGACAGCACATAAACTGCTAATTAAAAAAGAACTGTACAGATCAATTTCGTCATATATAACTGCTGGTTCCAAAAGAAGTACTCTTTCATTGGGAACTGCACATATAAATTTCTTCACAGACGAGAAGTTGACTTTGATGCTTATTTGACGTCATATATATTCATGATAAACGGAGTTATTGTCACAGCGATTTAAACATATCACTTTCTTCATAGACGAAACCATCTGACTCGAACACATTCGCTAACAGTGAATAAACTGAGAATTAACTTGGAAGTGCTGTCACAGTGAACTATACCTGTCACTTTCTTCACCATATTTTTTCAAAGTGATGCTAATTTGACAGCATATAAATGTAAGCTTGAAAAGTAACAGCGTCATAGTACAGTATGCGCATCACTTTCCTAACAGACGGGACTTTCTGACTGCGATGCTCATTTATCAGCATATATACGGATGAGTAAAACGGAATTATTGTCACAGTGAATTGTTTTTTTGGAATTCATTGTTTATGGATATGGTTTATAGTCTAAGTATGTTGTCTTGGTAACACGTGTGTTGCTATGGTGCTCGTTCTCCTACCAACCAGTAGGTCGTCACAGAACCTTTGCCCTGAAATAGACGAACAAGATAATTATTTGAGCAAAGATCACTGAAAATGTGTCTGAAAATATGTCTTTGGATATATTAGCACAGCAACAACTCAGATCAGCTTTTCCGACCGCACAGTCTGGTCAAAGTCTTTCAAGAGGGTTGTATGTGTATGGGCAGATATTTTTTCCAGAGGGAATACTGTGTTTTACGTCCCATATGGAGATGGTCTAAAGACCGATCAGAAAGTCTGGAGAAGTCCGGAATCGAACCCACTACACCTAGTTTGAGGCGAGTGGCTTTACCACTATACCTCGGTGACTTTCAAAGGGGGATACTCTATTCAGACTAGAAGCGTCCGTGGTGTAGTAGTTAAGCTATTCGCCTTATAAACCAAGGTCGTGAGTTCGATCCTGGGTTTCCCCAGACTTTCGGATGAGTCTTTAAACCGAGGTCCCGTCTCCTTATGATCTTAGCTGTTGATGGGACGTAAAATTCAAACACACACTGTAGTCAGACCGAAAGGTTAACCACTCAGTTATGTTGCTTCTGTGTTTAACAGTTGAAGGCAAAAAAAAACAACCAACAAACAAAAAAAAAAACAAAAAAACAACAACAACAAGAATAACAACAACAAAAAACACACACACGAATAAACAAGAACAAAAGAGAAAACAAAAAAACAAAAAAAACTTTCTGTTGATACTTCACGTTGCCCACTATCATAATGCCAGTTCAGTTTCTTTATCAGACGCGAAATGTTTTTATGGCCGTCATCATGTTGACAGGTCCGTGAAATGAACACCCCACTAAACCTCACTTTAAACAGAGAAAACTGGGGTTTACAGGTTGTACATTATTTTTCTTATTTTTGCTTCAAGACATACGTTGTTGGTACTCGTTTGAGGAGCCGGTTCTAACGTGTACCTGCAACATATGTTTGGAGTATAAATAAGAAACATATCACAAATTTTCATCCGAAAAAGTAACCGAAACACGGTTGTGTTACCGTAATGTTCCTAACAACAATGGCGCTGATCAGGCTGCGCTATCAGCTTTTTGTGTCCACTACTTATGAAGAATATTATTGTAATGTTGCGAACAACAATGTGCTTATCCGGCTGCGTTATCAGCTTTTTTGTGTTCACTACTTGTGAAGTACAATGTATCAGTTACCCCCTATATTAACTGCATTGTAATACACTGATCTGATCTCAGGACACTTTTATGAATGAACCGGACTTGTGAAAAAAAGGCAAAAATGTTATCATTACTGGAAAATTTGGAAAGAAGTACCTAAATTAAAAATATTGTTTGTTTGTTTATATTGGAGTTTAACGGCCCAGTCAACACTATTTAGGTCATTTTTGAGCCGACCAATTTACCTATCCACACTTTTACTGGGCAGGCTTATACATAAGCGGTTATCCAGTGCAGTGCCCATTCTTTCGCAAGAAACTGACAACTACCCTTCTTGAATCAGCCGGAGGGAGAGAAATACCGTAGAAAAGATTTCATGATCAGTCCCCACGAAATAATGTTGCCGACCCCGGCAGGTATCGAACCCGAGTCCTCCTGATTACCAGTCAGACGCGCATCCAACTGAGCTACCGAGGCTGGCAAATTAAAAATATTATAGAAGTATTACGGTCAGAAGATACTAAATATATGGACCGAATTTGCACGCTGGAATGTTTGAGCGCACTGAGGACAATCAATAACTGATCGTAAATTGCATAGCTGAAGAGGAAGGGGGGACACTGATAAATCTTGTCATTTGACATCAAGTTTTTCAGGCTCAGCTTCGAAGCCTCAGCTTCGAGAACGCATTTAGAATCGCTCGGAAAGCCTCGCGATTCTACAAACATTCTCGCAGCCTTGCCTGATAAACTTGATATCAAAAGACATGAACATGATATTCTCTATATCTGTAGTTTTTATATCTAGCAATTCAAGACCCTTGCTGTTGGCTTTTATAGTCGTTGCATATGTTGTTCTGGCTCTTGATTTGATGCATCACGAAAACACGCCTATATAATTTTGACCTCCATGAATCCCACTTTTATATAGAAAAACTTGGGTTCAAATGGGTAAACCTTATTTTTCCTATTTCTGCTCTAAAATATAGATTGTGGGTACTCGTTAGAATCGATGAGCAAAAATAAGAAAACTATCACAATTTTTCATCTTAAAATTTTCGTTTTTCGGCAGTAAAGTTTACAATGTATTTGTATAGGTGTATTTTCCTAATGGACTTGCGATGGTCATGTTCTTTTGTCGTGTTTTAGCTCGCTTTAAGAAAGTAAGTGTGTGTGTTAGTGGGGGGTGGGGGGGGTGGGGGGGGGCGCTATTTGCCATAACCCCGGCGCCCGGCGTCAGCGTCAGCATCTGGTTAAAGTTTATTTGCCAGCTCTTATTTGTGATATTATACAGACACTCCGTTTACAAATTTATTTTCAAATCAACAACAGCTACATGTAAAACAATTCAGTTGTAGCGTTTTCACTTTTGTTCAGGATATTTGAATTACAACAGTATATTTTTGTGGAGACCCGTATAATTGTCTTACCTTCATTTCCACGGCACCTCTGAGTTCGAGGTCAAATGTCCCAAACTCTTGTAAGACCTTATGGGTGTCAGGACTGACATGTATGCGTAAAGCTGAAAAATAAAATTGACAACCGTAAAAATCATAAAGATTTGAACACCTTGAGAATTGGCTGTAATTTTATTTCAATTTTAACAATGTTCTAGAAAGGGTTATCCTTTGGAAGCAAAGCATACACAACAGAACTGGAAAATATGGAGTGTTCCTGTTTTCTGGGCCAGACTTGCTAGTTTTGGCCAATTAGGCCTCATCAGTGACCCTTAAATATTTTCAAAATTTAGTAATGGAATCGTTGATCCCAAAGGACAAGAAAATATAAACTACACTATGATGCAGGGCAGGGAAGTTTGTTTCGCGATCCAGCAAGGAGTCCAAAACGTAGAGACGGACTGCCAAACAAAGTAGACCCTGATCAGACTGCTCCTTAGTCTAGTCTGGATCTGCACTGTTTGCTCGGAGGAGTCTGATCTGGATCTACACTGTTGGCCTAGGCCTGTCTGTCCAAATACTTAGGGTAATTACCGTATAAGTGTCATATATACAAACGACTCTACCATATTGTTAAATATTGGTTTAAACTTTATTTTATTGTATATTCTAACACAGCACGCCTGTATAGTCAATAAAAACAACAAATCACGGCAAAGAAGAGCGTGACGAGTGACGTCATTCAAGCTGCAAATTTATGGCGTCACTCGTCAATTTCCTTGACGTTAGACGGTGTAATGTCATATTCTCGCATCGAAAACGTTAGAAAAGGATACAAATGAATATGTTTAAGTCGATAATTTTAGCGGGATGTCTTATGTGTGTGTGAATTCGGGTTTAACGTCGCTTTCAACAATTTTTCAGTCATATCACGACGGTGTCTGGTTGCGGCAGGGAGCTCAATGCTCACTTTTATAGTGCTGCCTCACTGAAGTATCATGTCCCAGACACATTACATGATACCACACCCAGTCACATTATCCTGACACTGGGTCGACCAGTCCTAGCTCTACCCCGTAAATCTGAGTGCCAAGCGAGGAGCAGTTAGTACCATTGTTAACGACTTTGGTATGTCGCGTCCCGGGATCGAACCCGTGACATCCCGTTCTCCGGAGCGGACACCCTACCGACTGAGCTATCGGGGCCGGTCCCGGGATGTCTTATAACAATGGCAAAAAGATGTGAGATTTTGAAGGAAACAACAGCATTATTGCCGATTTTCAGCCTGTTAGAATCGAAATAGATCAGCTCAAGCTTGTGATTTGTTGAGTAATAAATCAAAGTATGTCGGTCAGTTGTAAGTAGACAAATCACGCGCGCTACGCGCTCGTGATTTGATCTACTTTACAACTGACCTCCAAACTGTGATTTATTACTCAACAAATCACAGTTAGAGCTGATCTATTTCTTAAACACAGACATCAATGACAAACATGCACATATTGAGAACATAGGTACACTAGTTATAGTATCATACAAATAGGATCCAGAAGAAAGTCAAATCTCTGATGGGAGCTGTGGGTTGATTGTATCGATTCCTGATCATCGCCTCCACTTCTATTTTGCATATCAGAGCTGTTTCGTTTGTGCCGTGTGGTGGCTGTAAAAGGTCTCCCCGTACATGCATTTAATGCTCTTATTTTTCCAATCCTCGGGGATTGCTTTTGCAATTGCTTTTTCTCTGATGGGAGCTGTGGGTTGATTGTATCGATTCCTGATCATTGCCTCCACTTCTATTATTTGAATCTGTATCCCTGATTGTTATTGTTAAATATTCGCAATGAAATGAATTTTTTTAATTGATGTTTAACGTCCCCGTCAACACTATTTAGGTCATTTTGGAGACGTTGCTTCTGATTCTGGTGGACTTTTAACTGACATGGAGACGAAATGACATCTCAAGCCCTGTCGCCCAATGAAGCCAAAAGGCTGATATGCAGTGGAGGTTCTGACTCACACCGCTTTGCCTGGGCAAGTTTAGTCCTTCTAAGCAGTTTATCAGTACTCATTTGTGGTCAGATTCAGCTCTAGGTGGAAGCACAAAGCAGCCGAATCAATTTCCCCAAGCCCCGATGGGCGGGGGCGAGTAATGAAATGAAAACGTATATGAAGCCATTAATATAAAATCATCCAAAATATAAATGAAGATGACTAGAAAATGATGCAGGCACAGATTGTAGGCTAGTAAATGCTGTTTTTGCTGGCGCATGAAAAAACACATAGTAAATAAGTACTGAAGTTAGATCCTTTGGAAGCAAGGAATACACCAAATAAACGAAAATAGCAGACTCGGTCTTATTGAGTCTGTGCATGCCCAGTACTGAAAGGTGCAACACCGGCCACGCCCTTTAGCACCGGCTTAAGCAGAACTCTATTCTCAAAATGATACCAAATGAACTCAATGATCCCAAAGGACCAGAAAATATAATCTGCACTATGATGATGTATGTGGAGACATTTTACGGCCACCACACGGCACAACACCAGCTACAGTGAAAATAAATAGCAGACTCGGTTTTATTGAGTCTGTTTATGACCAGTACTGAAATGTGCAACACCGGCCATGCCCTCTAGCACCGGCTTAATCAGAACTCTAATTTCAAAATGATACCAAATGAACTCAATGATCCCAAAGGACCAGAAAATATAATGTGCACTATGACGATGTACGGGGAGACGTTTTACGGCCGCCACACGGCACAACACCAGCTACAGTGAAAATAAATAAGTTCTGAAGTTTTGTCCGAAGAGCGAAACAAGTGAAGGCAATGATCAGGACGAGATACAAATGCCCCAAAACTTCCATACAAGACACCAAAAGGAAAGAAACACAAACACAAAACAACTTCACTATAATGAAAACGTCACAGGTGGAAAGCAAAAAGGACAGTTACTTACGCACGACTAACCAAAAATAAGAAGATATTAGCAATGCTCAAACAGCTTGAGTATCCGTCCCGGCTGACCAGATACAAGATCGCATTTGCTTTCTACCTTTTATGGACTATCAATAGAGAAATACGCAAAAACAGTCTTGACAAATGTACAGGCTGGTGATATCAAGTCTTTTGTGATATCAAGGACCAGTTGTTCAAAGCATCATTAGCTTAACGAGCTCGTTAGTGGTCAAATTGTTAACTGTTCTAATAAGCACACTATCTAATATAGTGTTATTTTATTATCTAATATAGTGTTAATTTTGCTGAAAAAAATGTGAACAGCTTTTGCATTTGCAAAAGCTGGTCATATTTTTTTCAGCAAAAATATTAGCATATTTTTAACGATATGTTAACTAACAACACTACTGGTTTTGAACAACTGACCCCAGCGCTCTTTTCGTAGGTTTTGGATGCGTAGGGTTGATTTAAGTCCCCCAGTGGAATTCGTTTCCACTGACGGTTCCAAGGCGGTTCTTCTGAAAGAAAAGAAAGGAAAGTGATTTTTGTTGTTGTTTTTGTTGCTTTCTATTGGATTACCTCCCTGTTTGTCACTTCGGCTATCGTTTAATTCTGTATACATCGTGTCTTGCTCCTAATAATAACTTGTGGATTATCCAATTTATAAGGAGGTTATTACATTCTCAGACGCCGGCCCCCGCCCATCGGGGCTTGAAGAAATATACGGGCCGCATGATGCTTCCACGCAGAGCTGAAATCGACCCGCACACGAGTACTGGTAAACCGCTTAGAGGATCTAAGCCTGCCCATGCGAAGCGGTGCGAGTCGGTCCGTCCATGCTTATTAACCCTATTGGTTTCATTGGGCGGCAGGGATTGAGATGTCATTTCATCTCAAGGTCGGGTAAAAGTCCCACAAAATTGGAAGCAACGTCTCCAAAATAACCTATACAGTGTTGACGGGGACGCTAAACCTCAAATCAACCAAAAAATTCTCAGACGCGACATTATTTGATAAATGTAAATATTCTGTACACAATCACTTACGTAAGCCATTTGATTCCATTCTTGAACAAGTGTTTACAGTGTCACCAAATAAACAGTATCTCGGCATCTTCAAACCTACAACCCCTGCACATACGGGACCTAATAAAAGAAGAGAACCGGCTATACAGTTTATAAAATGTATAAGTAATACAACTTTTGCATCACGAAAACACGCTTATATAATTTTGACCCCAGTGACATCCACTTATATATATTAAAATTGGGTACTGGCCTCCGTGGCCTAGTGGATAAGAGCGCTGTCTCTTATTCATTAGGTCTCTCACCGCTGTGGTTCGAGCCTCGCTCGGGTCACATGTGAGACGAAAAGTTCTGCAACGGAAGGTGAGGTGGTTTTTCTCCGGATACTCCAGTTTTCGCCCACCTCTGATTCACGATCAGCTCGATATGAGTGAAATAATCCTGAAAGGGCCATAAAACCAAAATAAAAAAAAAATATTAAAATTGGGGTTTAGCCATTTTTAGTACCAGAAACCCCTAAATGGGTATTTGGGATTTAGTGCAGGCCAAGATCAGACGCCGCAGAACGCAGCATCTGATCAGGCCCTACAATGTTTGCAAAACGTTCAGCCATTTCCCAAACAAATTTTGAATAAACACAGACTGACATTCCTAGATTTTGAAATGGAGTCCATTAGGGTCTAGTTGTTTCATGTCTGTGCTTCTTTCCCTTTGGTGTCTCTGACGGGAGCTGTGGGTTAATTGTATCGATTCCTAATCATTGCCTTCACTTGTATTCTGCTATATATAAGGAGGGAGATTCCATTTGGTACAAAAAGGGTTAAAGGGGTATACATTTTCTTTTGATTTCTGCTTTGAGCAAAAAATAAGGAAAACATGAATACCCCCTACATTACGAGAACACGCCTATATAATTTTGACCCCCTCATACCCCACTTTTATATAGTAAAACTGGGGTTTAAGGGGGTATAGATTATTTTTCTTATTTCTGCTCAAAAACAGAGCAGTTTTGTTTTGAGCAGAAATAAGAAAAATATCACAATTTTTCATCTTAAAATTTCTAACTTTTGGCCAAAAAATTGGCAGTGTATTTGTATAGGCATGTTTTCGTAATGAATCCCACTTTTCTCTATATAGATTGGAGTTTAAGGATGTCTTTCTTGAGTAAAGGCGAGGACTGTGGCCACGTAAAATCAATTTAAGCGCCCCCCCCCGCCCCTCAGTGGAATTGTTTCACTGACCGTTCCAAGGCGGTTCTTCTGTCGCGGTTTATTTTTGTGATGGTTTGTCTTTGGGTGTTTGTATCACTTATATTATATTGTTTTGGATGGCCAATTGTCCATTTTGTGGGAAAGTAACTGTCCCTTTGGCTTTGCGCCTTTGTTTCATTTCCACAAACCTACGTTTTCATTACAGCTAAGTTAGTCCATACGCCCCCGCCCATAGGGGCTTGAAGAAATATATGGGCTGCATGATGCTTCCACACAGAGCTGAATCCGGCCCACACACTAGTACTGGTAAACCGCTTAAAGGATCTAAGCCTGTCCAGGAACCGTGGTGCGGGGCGGACCGTGCATGCTAATAAACCCTATTGGTTTCATTTGGTGACAGAGCTTGAGATGTCATTTCATCTCAGTGTCGGGTGAAAGTCCCACAAAATTGGAAGCAACGTCTCCAAAATGACCTTTACAGTGTTGACGGGGACGTTAAACCTCAAATCAAACAAACAAATAGTTCAGTTAGTCCATGTGTTTCTTTCCTTTTGGCTTCTTGGATGGGAAATGAGGTAAGTGTATCGATTCCTGATCATTGCCTTCACTTCTTTTACTAGTGCGAGATTAGTTTTACATTATGGCCTGAATCATTGTTTGGTTTTACATTTAAAACCATCCTATTGACCTTATTTGCATACATGCTGGTTCCTAGTCTGAAGGTTATCAGTGTTGGAAAAACAGGTAACCAGACCCCCCCCCCCCCGACCTTAAAAGGTCAGGGGGGTCTTGTTACCTGTTTTTTTCCAATATTGACAATGTGCAAGCTGGGAGCCAGCAAATAATGCAAATATGGTGAATACGTACCTGTATGCAAACCAATTCTAAGTTTGAGTTGATCACTTGGTTTATGACGTATTTTGAAAGACAAAACGGCATTAAGAAGAGCAATAGACATGCGGGCGATTTCCCGGGCATGAAGGTTTCCATTTCTATCAGGAAGGCCAGAGACTACCATGTATGCATCACCTATTGTTTCAACCTGAAAAATAGTAGGGCTGGCTAATCGGAGCTGAATAGATAATCAATTATTATTCTTGTCATTGCGATCGATGCTCGATAAGTAATCGCTAAGCATTTTGTCAATATTTTACCTGTCTGACTTTCTGTCCGAGCATGACTCTTGCCATATGTTGCACTTATCATTGTATATTTGAACAGACACACCTTAGCAAACAGTGTAGACCCAGATGAGACTGTTTGCCACTCATCCGGCTATTTTAGGCATAACTTTGGGTAGTAAATTGTGCTAATCAAGTAATCGATTAAAGGCAAATCAGGAATGATAATCATTTTTGTGGAATTTATCGATCGATTATATGATTACAAGTGTCAGCCTTAAAATAGAAAATGCAAATCATGTGCATAAACATGACATCGCCATTTTAGATAAGAGTTTGTGTGTTTTGTCTCATATATAGAGGACTTTACACGAGTAGTCATTTCATATGAAATTTATGAAACGAGCCTTTGGCGAGTTTCATAAATTTCATATGAAATCATCACGAATGTAAGATTCTGTTGATCATATGACAACTTTAAATCGGATTTTATCGCCTTTGAATTTTGACAGTTATTTTCACAAAAACGCATTGTTGACATGGACGTCGTCATGACGTTACTTTGTCCCATCAAAGTGTTACTACACGTGTGGTCAAATGATTTTTATTACAAAACGTTATCCACTGCTTATCAACGACGTCGTATGATAAATGTTAAATATAATAGTTGCCAGAAGATGATTTTCAGACAAGCTATGGCAGGATAATGTTGTATTGTTTTACATTATATTGTATTTAAAGCCACCAAAAATAAAGATTAAACCAAAAATACTAGGTGCTATTGACAATATTACCAAAGATAATGAATAAACAAAGTTTACCGTAGTTTTCAGGAGTGTTGCAATTGGCATGTTCAAAGGTTATGATGTTACCAACCATAACTGTTTGTTTGTTTGTTTGAGTATCTTAGGACCTGTACCCCCCAGTTGCTTAGCTTTGCGAATGTTGACGTTACATACCTTTTTTACGACACAACGGCCCCCGCCCATCTGGGCTTGGAGAAATAGATGGGCTGCATGATGCTTCCACGCTGAGCCGAAACCGACCCGCACACGAGTACTGGTAAACTGCTTAGAGGACCTAAGCCTGCCCAGGCAAAACGGTGCAAGTCGGACCATCCATGCTTATAAACCTTATTGGTTTCATTGGGCGGCAGGGCTTGAGATATCATTTCATTTCAATGTCGGGTAAAAGTCTCACAAAATTGGAAGCAATGTCTCCAAAATGACATTTACAGTGTTAATGGGGACGTTAAACCTCAAATCAAACAAACAAAAAAATCTTACGACACAAATGCTTGAATATAACAATAAAGTGCAAATTATTAATCGCACAAACTTTTTTTCTAGACAAAAGTTAAGAAAAGCACCTAAGCAAATATCAAAGTATATTTCGAACAATTTGACCTGAGACTAACCTTTATGCATGGAATAAATTTGTCAATGTTATCGCCTAATACGTCGGCTTACGTAAACTTTTCGTGAATTTTCAGCATCACGTGAATTGCGACCCATTTACCGACCTGTTTGTATTGAATAACAATATCGCCATTTTCGGGAGACGGCGAAGATAAATACATGCATTCAGTCGGGTGTGAAATTATGTTAATAGAGTTCACCAGTCTCAGGTCAATTTGTTCGAATTATACTAGTATGTTTAAAACTGTTAAACAATACGGAGATTCAATTATGACTTCATTTAAAATAAAACACGTGAAGAACACCACTCACCTTGTAGACATCAAAATGTTCTATAATGGAATCAAATGTCGTATAGAGATCATTAAGCAGATCCACTACCTGTAACGATAAATTAGTTTTTAATGACAGATTCTTTCTGTCATTCTTCGTCGTGCTGCATGTTTACAATTTTAACGTCCGAACTTCCGGCTTCCACTACTTTTGAAATATGACTCCGCGCAAATAGTCCGTTGTTTGTTGACTTTTCATGCTCGCTGTCTCAAAACTAATTTCCCATGGCATTATTTCCGCATTTTGATTACATGTTTTGTTTCATTTGTAATCAAAATACAAAAATGATCTTTCTTAAATTACAAACAAAACGGGAAAAGTTAATTGAATATGCATAAGGAAAGTTCCCATTTTATACAGACGACCGCATAATGGGTCATTGGCGAATCTTGGAGGCGGCGTCTAACCACGGCCTTCACTGCGGGCTTCACTGTTGTCGAAAGTTAGCCCATTTCTTTTCCTAAATTAATTCCTATATTTCTAGCTGACGCCCCTTAATTTTGAACCGGGATTTCGAAATGAAATCTTCGTCAGATAAGTGATAATATTACATTCAGTACAAAATGGGTTATGATTAATTATATTTGTATCAATACGCCATTAAAGTACCTTTGTATATTTTTAGCAAAGAAAAAAAATACAATATGTATAGAGCTACAATCAGTGCACACCATTTGAAAAATAAAGAAAATAGACCGTATAATAAGCTGTATTTAACTTTTGATTATCGGCCAAGCCGCTTTGTCTGGTCCTGACCCACACACAACAGTTACAGGCCAGGTTAAGATTTTACCCCTTCAACCCACGAGTTTCTCCAGTTCACTCTTCAGTCACTGAATTTGTACGCGTCCGTTCTACACATGTAAATTGGGTGTCTAGTCAATAGTCGTCAATAGCATGTCAAACCATGTAGAACCGAATGCGGTGTATCATTATGAGCCATCTCACCAGGTTCTACACTGTTTGCATCTGTAGGTATCTGTACTTGGCTATAAAGGGCTGAAAGGGTACAGACTCATAACACTTACATGACCGAATTAAATGCGAAGTACGTGACGCTAGAAACTTCACCGTACGGTAGCAAGCCAGCAATAATAAACTCCTAACAGTTATCACTGTCCAATTCTGTTGTATAGGTCTAAATAACTGAATATGTAAGCACAATGTTGTGATAAATAATTAGTCACATGCCGCAAAACTTCAAACATCGCACAAAAAGTGTTTTCCTTTATTGTAGCGCACGACATAAGGCAGGTTCTTGACTAAGCCGCGAAACACATCTCAGTCAACAAGTGTAAGCTTTTACAAGAAAGTTGCGGCTATGTGTTGTCATAAAACTGGCAACTATCTCAGCAGGCACATGACGTAATTGTGACGTCACATCAACGTCGGTGCAACGTCATGACGTTGCATCGACGTTGATTTGACGTTGCCCTAGCGACGTGTGCCTGCATGCTGGGTAGTCATTTGCATGTTGTTTTATTTATAATGTCCAAGTGAAGATGAAAGTGTTTAACAGCCTATTCACCTCAGTTTTGTGAACCAAACTAAAAATCAGCACTCCAGCGCCATTGTCCTTATCACTTACAAGAAAGTAAATCTGAATTGCACGACCCGCAGAAAAGCGACCGACTGAAGTCGGCTGATTTTCTAAGAGTGCCCTAAAATCACCGTGTCATTCTGTCAGTCTGTCTGTACGTCCGTAATCCGTTTGTGAAAATTGGTGATAGTGACTTAACCGCTTGGAATATTTAAACAATTTTTGTCATACTGAAAGATATCAATGAGATCTAACCAATGAACTTGCGAAATATTACATTCCATTTAGTATAGCCTCGCCGAGGCGAAAAATGTGAAAATTTTCGAACTGCTTCTCCTCGGAAACAGATGGGCCGATTGAAGTCAAATTTCATATGAAGCCTCTATGGGATGGGGGAAACCAAAATTTTCTCATGGGGTCCAGGTCACATGACCAAAATGGCCGCCAAGCCATATATGGTCTGTCTGTCTGTCCGTCCGTAACCCGTTTGTGAAAATTGGTGATAGTGACTTAACCGCTTGGAATATTTAAACAATTTTTGGCATACTGGTAGATATTAATGAGAGCTAACCAATGAACTTGCGAAGTATTACATTCCATTTAGTATAGCCTCGCCGAGGCGAAAAATGTGAAAATTTTCGAACTGCTTCTCCTCGGAAACCGTGGGCCGATTGAAGTCAAATTTCATATGGGGCCTCTATGGGATGGGGGAAACCAAAATTTGCTCATGGGTCCAGGTCACATGACCAAAATGGCCGCCAAGCCATATATGGTAAAAACCCTTCAAAAATAGTCTTCTCCAGAACCACTGGGCAGATTTCCACGAAACTTGATAAATAGCATCTGGGACGTCGGCCCATCATAAATCGCTAAAATGGTGACCATGGGTTGACCTTGACCTTCTTTGTGCCTAGGTCAAACTTTGACACATATGCTTTTGTATTGGAAAAGTGAGAATGCATTTTATCTTGCAAACCATTCAGAAAACAGTACTAAAGTATAAGATATATTTTTGCTCCTTACGAAAAGGCGCATTTATTTGGGGGGGGGGGGGCGTTTTAGGTCCAGGTCACATGACCAAAATGGCCGCCATACCCATATATGGTTACACTCATAAAGCTAAAAGCATCCGGCGGGTCGTGCACTTCAGCTGAAGCACTGGTTTTTCACAGAATCTGTCATTTCAGTGCCTTTTGGCGCTTTGATTTATAATTGTCATAATATACATGCTGCAATAACTAAGACATTCGACGGAGTACTAATCTAAAGTCAATCAAAAAATTAAAACAGTATAACTAAATGTATTTAGTACTATTTTTAAGGTCAATCGTAAAATTAAAACAGTATAACTGAATGTATTTAGTACTATTTCTCAGTTCAATAAAAAAAAAATAAAACAGTATAACTGAATGTATTTAGTATTATTTCTAAGGTCAATAAAAAATTAAAACAGTATAACTAAATGTATTTAGTACTATTTTTAAGGTCAATCAAAAAATTAAAACAGTGTAACTGAATGCATTTAGTATTATTTTAAAGTCAATAAAAACTAAAACAGTATAACTGAATGTATTTAGTATTATTTTTAAGGTCAATCAAAAAATTAAAACAGTATAATTAAATGTATTTAGTACTATTTTTAAGGTCAATCAAAAAATTAAAACAGTATAACGGAATGTATTTAGTACTATTCCAAAAATTAAAACAGTATAACCGAATATATTTAGTACTATTTCTTAGGTCAATCAAAAAATTAAAACAGTATAATTAAATATATTTAGTACTATGCGAGATTGTAATTTCTTTTAAACTACATCGGTAAGTAAATATAAGAACTGAATGTAATTATGTCTCCCCCGAAATCTTTTTTTCGGAGAGACATATTGTTTTTCCCCCGGGCGTCTGTCTGTCCGTCTGTCACACATTCGTGTCCGCTCTGTAACTTGAAAACCGTTAGAGCTATCTTCACGAAACTTCGTATAAATGTTAATCAGCATTAGACGACGTACAGTGCGCAAGAACTATAACGCTCGCATTTATACTTTTTGAATTATCTCCCTTGGAAGTTTGTTGGTATGTATATATGTATGGGCAAATCGTGTTCGGTCAATAACTATCTTATTTTTTGATGGATTTTAAAATTACTTGGCAGAAATATTAACAACCATAAGACGATGTGTGGTGCGCATGAGGCAGGTCGGTACCTCAAAGGTCAAGGTCATACTTAGAGGTCAAAGGTCAAAAAGGGGCCTTTTTTCGTATTTGGTCAATAACTTTCTAATTTTGAGATGGATTTTAAAACTAGAGCTGTCAGTGATACTGACTAGGGCCCCGGCAGCGCTATCAGAGGAGTAGGAAAAAAATTGTGGACGGACAGACAGACAGACAGACGGACGGACAGAGTGATTACTATAGGGCACCCACACTTTCAGTGCGGGGCCCTAATAAGAAAGTTATGGAGGATAAAAAAAATTGTAGACGGACAGACGGACAGACAGACAGACGGACGGACAGAGTGATTACTATAGGGCACCCACACTTTCAGTGCGGGGCCACATTATGGTTAACATTTCTGCCAAGTAATATTTAAATCCATCCAGGAATAATAACAAAGTTATTAATTGGACACAGGAAAGACCCTTTTTGACCTTTAACCTCTAAGTATGACCTTGACCTTTGAGGTACGGACCTGAGTCTTGCGCGCAACACTCCATCACATTATGGTTAACATTTCTGCCATCCCGGAATAATAATAACAAAGTTATTAATTGGACACAGGAAAGACCCTTTTTTGACATTTAACCTCTAAGTATGACCTTGACCTTTTAGGTACGGACCTGATTCTTGCGCGTAACACTCCATCACATTATGGTTAACATTTCTGCCAAGTAATATTTAAATCCATCCAGGAATAAGAAAGTTATGGAGGATAAAAAAAATTGTGGACGGACAGATGGACAGACAGACAGACAGACAGACGGACAGACGGACGTTCTAACAAATCCGGTTTATGGGCTTTTCCCATTATAAACTCCCATAGAGAAATTAAGCTCCTAAGCCGAAAATAGCCCCTAAGCAGTAAGGTTTATGAGTTTATAGTGTTAACGGAATAAACCCGTAAGGTTGGACAAAATATAACCCCTAACACTTATATGTTGGCCCGGACAGACAGACAGACAGACGGACGGACAGAGTGATTACTATAGGGCACCCACACTTTCAGTGCGGGACCCTAATTATTAACAACCATGAGACGATGTGTGGTGCACATGAGGCAGGTCGGTACCTCAAAGGTCAAGGTCATACTTAGAGGTCAAAGGTCAAAAAGGGGGCCTTTTTTCGTATTTGGTCAATAACTTTGTTATTTTGAGATGGATTTTGAAATCACTTGGCAGAAATGTTAACCAATATAAGGCGATGTGTTGCGTGCATAGCCCAGGTTGGTACCTCAAAGGTCAAGGTCATACTTAGAGGTCAAAGGTAAAAAAAGGGACCTTTTTTCGGGTTTTGTCAATAACTTGCTTATTTTTAAATAGAATTTGAAGTTACTTGGCAAACATGTAAACTATCATGGGACGATGTGTTGCTTGCATGATTCAGTTTGGTACCTAAAATGTCAAGGTTATACACAGAGGTCAAAGGTAAAAAGGGGCATTTTTTCGTGTTTGGTCAATAACTTTCTTAATTTTAGATGGATTTGGAAATTGCTAGGCAGAAGTGTTAACCACCATGAGATGATGTGTTGCACGCATGACCCAGTTTGGTGCCTGAAAGGTCAAGGTCATACATAGAGGTTTAAGGTAAAAAAGGGCCTTTTTTGTGTTCTGTCAATAACTTTCTTATTATGCCCCCAACTTTGAAAAAGTTGGAGGGGCATATTGGTTCTGGTTCGTTCATCCGTTACGCTTTTGATGCATAGCATAACTAAAGAACCGTGTATGCTAGGGTTTTGAAATTTCATATATGGATTCCTCGTGGAAAATTAGCTGACGTGTATTTTTTTCTCGTCCGGATTATGCCCCCTTCAAGAGTTATTGCCCTTTGAAATTTTTTTAATAAAATCTTGTCAGCAAGACATCTCAAAAACTATTGGAGCTAGAGTCTTGAAAGTTGGTGAATATATTGGTGGTGATAAGTAGATGAACTGATTAACTTTTGACAAAATTCCGAAAAATACTTTGTGAGTTATGGCCCTTTGTCATTTTTTGTAATTTGTGCCCATTGTAATGTATGCTAAAAGTGATGCATAGCATAACTTTAGAACCGTGTATGCTAGGGTTTTGAAATTTCATATATGGATTCCTCATGGAAAATTAGCTGAAGCGTATTTTTTTTTTCTCGTCCGGATTATGCCCCCTTCAAGAGTTATTGCCCTTTGAATTTTTTTTTTTATAAAATCTTGTCAGCAAGATATCTAAAACACTATTGGAGCTAGAGCCTTGAATGTTGGTGAATATATTGGTGGTGATGATTAGATGAACTGATTAACTGTTGACAAAATTCCAAAAAACACTTTGTGAGTTATGGCCCTTTGTCATTTTGGTAATTTGTGCCAATTGTAATGTATGCTAAAAGTGATGCATAGCATAACTTCAGAACTGTGTATGCTAGGGTTTTGAAATTTCATATATGAATCCTCATGGAAAATTAGCTGACGCGTATTTTTTTCTCGTCAGGATTATGCCCCTTTCAAGAGTTATTGCCCTTTGAATTTTTTTAATAAAATCTTGTCAGCAAGATATCTAAAAAACTATTGGAGCTAGAGCCTTGAAAATTGGTGAATAGATTGGTTGTGATAAGTAGATGAAATGATTAACTTATGACAAAATTCCGAAAAATATTTTGAGTTATGGCCCTTTGTCATTTTGGTAATTTGTGTCTATTGTAATGTATGCTAAAAGTGATGCATTCCATAACTTTAGAACCGTGTATGCTATGGTTTTGAAATTTCATATATGCATTTCTGATGGAAAATAAGCTGACACGTATTTTTTTCTCGTCCGGATTATGCCCCCTTCATGAGTTATTGCCCTTTGAAATTTTTTAATAAAATCTTGTCAGCAAGATATCTCAAAAACTATTGGAGCAAGAGCCTTGAAAGTTAATGATTATATTGGTGATGATGAGTAGATGAACTGATTAACTTTTGACAAAATTCCGAAAAATACTTTGTGAGTTATGGCCCTTTGTCATTTTGGGTAAAAGTGATGCAAAGCATAACTTTAGAAGCGTGTATGCTAGGGTTTTGAAATTTCATATATGGATTCCTCATGGAAAATTAGCTGACGCGTATTTTTTTCTCGTCCGGATTATGCCCCTTTCAAGGGTTATTGCCCTTTGAAATTTTTTAATGAAATCTTGTCAGCAAAATATCTCAAACACTATTGGAGCTAGAGCCTTGAAAGTTGTTGAGTATATTGGTGGTGATGAGTATATGAACTGATTAACTTTTGACAAAATTCCGAAAAATACTTTGCGAGTTATGACCCTTTGTCATTTTGGTAATTTGTGCCCATTGTAATGAATGCTAAAAGTGATGCATAGCATAACTTTAGAACTGTGTATTCTATGGTTTTGAAATTACATATATGCATTCCTAATGGAAATTAAGCTGACGCGTATTTGTTTTCTCATCCGGATTATGCCCCTTTCAAGAGTTATTGCCCTTTGAATTTTTTTTAATAAAATCTTGTCAGCAAGATATCTCAAAAACTATTGGAGCTAGAGCCTTGAAAGTTGGTGAACATATTGGAGGTGATGAGCAGATGGACTGATTAACTTTTGACAAAATTCCGGAAAATACTTTGTGAGTTATGGCCCTTTGTCATTTTGGTAATTTGTGCCCATTGTAATATATGCTAAAAGTGATGCATAGCATAACTTTAGAACCGTGTATGCTACGGTTTTGAAATTTCATTTATGCATTCCTGATGGAAAATTAGCTGACAAGCATTTTTTTCTCATCAGGATTATGCCCCTTTCAAGAGTTATTGCCCTTTGAAGTTTTTTGAATAAAATCTTGTCAGCAAAATATCTCAAAAACTATTATAGCTACAGCCTTGAATGTTGGTGAATACACGTAGATTGGTGTTGATGAGTAGATGACCTGCTTAACTTTTGAAAAAATTCCGAAAAATTCTTTGTGAGCTATGGCCCTTTGTCATTTTGGTAATTTGTGCCCATTATAATGTATGCTAAAAGTGATGCATAGCATAACTTTAGAGCCGTATTTGCTATTGTTTTGAAATTTCATATATGCATTCCTGATGGAAAATAAGCTGATGTGTATTTTTTTCTCATCCGGATTATGCCTCTTACAAGAGTTATTGCCCTTTGAAGTTTTTTAATAAAATCTTGTCAGAAAGATATCTCAAAAACTATTATAGCTAGAGTCTTGAAAGTTGATGAAAAGATTGGTGGTGATGAGTAGATGACCTGATTAACTTTTGACAAAATTTGAGCTATGGCCCTTTGTCATTTTGGTAATTTGTGTCTATTGTAATGTATGCTAAAAGTGATGCATTCCATAACTTTAGAACCGTGTATGCTATGGTTTTGAAATTTCATATATGCGTTCCTGATGGAAAATAAGCTGATATGTAATTTTTTCATCCGGATTAACTTAAGAACCATGTAAGCTAGGGTTTTGAAATTTCATATATGGATTCGCTATGGAAAATTAGCTGACACAATTTTTTTCTCATCCTCCAATGTCAAGGTTATACTTAGCAGTCAAAAACGGGGGAGACATCTGTGTTTTTGTAGAAAAACAAATTCTAGTTCAAAATGCCGTTTTTCCCACGAATAACATGGACATAGGATCTTACACAAGTGGTCATTTCATATGAAATTTATGAAACGAGCCTTTGGCGAGTTTCATAAATATCGTATGAAATGACCACGAGTGTAAGATTCTCTTTATCATATGACTACTTTAAATTGGATTTTATCGCCTTTTTATTTGACAATTTTTTGGATTGTTGACATGTACGTCGTCATGACGTTACTTAATCCCGCCAAAGTGTTATTACACGTGTGGTCATATGATTTTTATTTCACGACATTATCCACTGCTTATCAACGACGTCATATGATAAAGCAAGTTATACTACAGCATACTTGCAGAACCTTTTCGAACTTCATTTGTTATTATTACTCTATTCAATGATTGTCCATGTAATCGTGACTACAAAGGTATGTCTCTGATGGGAGCTGTGGGTTAATTGTATCGATTCCTGACCATTGCCTCCACTTCTACTATGTTATAGAAAGGCTCTGGTACGAGTGGTCATTTCGTATTAAATAGAGGATCTTTCATGAGTGTTTATGTATTATTGATCTTTTTAAACGCGTTGAGGAAAATGGATAAAATGCTCGGCAAGCCTCGCATTTTATTGCTTTTCGTGAACTCGTTAAATAAATTAAATAATACATGAGCACGAATGCAAAATTCTTTTTATCATATGCCATTTAAAATGCATTTTATTCAAGATTGTTAACAAAAATGTCAATATTCCGCTGTTAGTAAACGAGACGTCGTTGAGGACGTCGTACATGTAACGTTACAGGACGTATCTAGCTAATTTGCATATTTAATCCACCAGTGCATTATCGAAAATATTACATGACGTTATTACAGTCTCAGAGGCGCCGTCATATGATAAATGTATGAAGGTGGCCGGACATGAAACGAGCCTCCGGCAGCTTCACACGAGGTTCACACGATTCATAAAACGATTTTAGCCCGATTTTTCTTGCCTAAGAATTTCAATAAATTATAGTGATCATTGCCTTCACTTCTATTTGTCACGGTTTGCGTCATGACGATACGTCTTATTACACTTGTGTTCATGTCATTTTTGACTTGACGTTATCCGCTATATAGCAACGACGTTATATGATCGATATATGTAATGAGAGATATTACCTGCATGGGAGTACTCTCGGCAGACAAAGCAGTAAATCCACAAATATCACTGAAATAGATAGTCACAGCATCGAAGGCTTCGGGCATCACTGTTTCACCTCGTATCAGCTGGCCCGCTACAGACCTGATAACAAAAATATCATAACAATTAAGTGTTTTGCCATATAAGTGTCACAAGCGAGGAAACCGAACATACCTCGACCAGGACTCGAACCCATGGCCTCCCGCATACAGTGGTAGCTGACTATCGACTGAGCTGTCAAGTCACACGGTGGACCTGTTACGCTTCATAACTACTTATTATATGAGATTCGTCCCGAATCTCTAGAGTCTTATCCTGTCCCACTGCATTACTTTTGTTCACACTCTTTCATGCTCTCAGACCCAAGGTTGGAACCACACTGATCACCGATTGTCACAGGCGAGACAAAAGAACGTAACTCGGCCATAACTGGTACTCAGGGCTTCTCGTATACCGTGCAAGCACTCTACCCGACTGAGTTATGGAGCCACACGGTCGACATGTAACATAACCAGGAATTGTTTTTCATCCTAAACGAGAATTCTCAGTTCTATTGTGTATTCCTTGCTTTCAAAGGTTTACTTTTTATGGAACATGTAATTACTTTAATGTTGACGTTTAATTCGAAACTTTACATATAGATCACGAATGCCTTCAAACATCAACGATGGCGATCTGAAGGTAAAATTTAAAGAAACGACTGTCCAGATAATTGAAAGGGTTAACCTTTCAAAGAATGAATTTTGCCAATGTGTGATGGAGAATCTGTTTGCGACTGACGGCATCCGGTCGAGCAAAACAATGAACACTTAGTGTTTCATACTAGAATGCGAACAAAAGAACGGTTTGATTCGTGTCTGAAGCAAGTTTACTTAACTGATATTTCATCCAACTTCAACTGCGTGGCCTTAGTGGTGAAATCTTAGCATGTCTAATAAATTATAACCATACTGCTGCATGGACTGGATTGTACCAATATCTTGTCAATGTAGACCGAACAAAATTTCATCTTTTTTCATGCTGTAGTCTCTGACCGAAACATGTACCCATATATGACACAAATATCGTTTTTCATAACAAAGGCAGATCCATTACCAATGAAAAGGGTGTCAGATTTGTTGTAAGTTTTACAAAAGTATCTGTACTTAGGACAAAAAGATCTAGATTGTTTGAAAATGCTCCATTTATACTACCATGGGTACGTGGGCCAACTGATTCTGAGTTTGATTGATTTGATGTTTAACGTCCCCGTCAACACTATAAAGGTCATTTTGGAGACGTTGCTTCCAATTTTGTGGGACTTTTACCCGACATTGAGATGAAATGACCCCTCAAGCCCTGTCGCCCAATGAAACCAATAGGGTTTATAAGCATGGACGGTCCGACTCGCACCGCTTTGCCTGGGCAAACTTAGTTCCTCTAAGCGGTTTACCAGTACTCGTGTGCGGCTGAATTCAGCTCTGCGTGGAAGCATCATGCAGCCCATTTATTTCTTCAAGCCCCAATGGGCGGGAGCCGTGTGGGCCAACTGAAACAGATGAGATTTAGATGTTTAGACAATCTAATTCTCGCTTACTTTGGAAGCATCATATACAATAAATCTTCAGCTTTCTTCTTCTGCTCCAGATAGTCAGCTGTCCTTTCTTCTACTAGAGATTCTAGATTGTTCGCATACTGCTCCATACGAGACAGGAGGTTGTCAAGGATGTTCCCTTTATCACCATCCCTGGAAAAGAACATCAAATTTATTAAGTTTTTTTTTTCAATAATTGTGCCGCGTTAATGTATATAATGGATCTTACATGAGCGTTCTTGTATAATTGAACTTATTAAACGAGTTGAGGAAAAGGAATAAAATGCGAGGCGTTGCCGAGCATTTTATCCCTTTTCCACAACGAGTTTAATAAATTCAATAATGCATGAGCACGAATGCAAGATTCTATTTATCATATGACATTTAAAACGCATGTTTTATTCACGATTGTTTACAAAAATATCAATATACCGCCATTAGTAAACGCGACATCGTTAAAGACGTCGTACATGTAACGTTACGGGATGTATCTAGCTAATTTGCATATTTAATCCGCTAGTGGATTATCGAAAATAATACATGGCGTTATTATACTCTTAGACGCGACGTGATGTGATAAATCAGATTTATCATTTTTTTTTTCAAATAATTGTGCCGCGTTAATGTATATAATGGAACTTCAGCACCCCATTCAATGACTTCAGCACCTAATTACGTAAAATCATTCTTCGATATAAAAAGATTGGGTACAACATGGATGTTATACGACAGACTGCATGCATGGTAGATAACCCAATCACGGTTGGCAACTTTGCTTCCCTCTTTAATTGCACGCCGGTGGGTCAGGCCTCAGATTCTATGACGGCTCCAACGTAAGGGCTTATTGAGAATTAGAGAGATGTAATTCAAAGTAATGTTGGTTGGTGCCTGATGCTCTTTCTCTGGTTGGGCCCGGAGTCTAACTGTTGGTTTTATTTTGCTCCAGCATTTCAGTGGTTTCTTGCTGTCGAGTCGTCACCGTTGTCTCACCTCTGTGGTTCTTTGATTTTTTGTGTTCACGGAGATGTTGCACTGATGAGTTAGGAGGCCTTCATGCGGACTGAACAAATTATTTGTCTAAATCGTGACGGAAGTAAGGGCGAGGATTGTGGCCACGTAAAATCGATTTAAGCCCCCCAGTGGAAATCTTTCCACTGACCGTTCCAAGGCGGTTCTTCTGTGGCGGTTTATTTATGGTGTTGTTTGTTACTTACTGTGTGTATCACTCGTGTCTTTTTATTTTGAATGGCCATATGGCCATTTTGTGGGAAAGTAACTGTCCTTATGGCCTTCCTTTGTTTAGGTTTCCATTATGGTCTGGTCGCTTAATGTTTGTGTTTCTTTCCCTTTTGTGTCTTTGACCGCCTTGGAACGGTCAGTGGAAAGAATTCCACTGGGGGGCTTAAATCGATTTTATATGGCCATAATCCTCGCCCTTACCTCTGTCGCGGTATACACTAATTTTGTTTAGTCCGCATGAAGGCTTCCTTACTCATCAGTGTAACATCTCCGAGAACGTACAAATCAAAAAACTACAGAAATGAAACAAGGTTGAGAACTCGACAGCATACAACAACAGAATTGCTGGAGTAAAAGAAAACAAACAGTTAGACTCCGAGGACCAAAGACGGAGCATCAGGCGTCTTTAAGGACGATGTACGTGTAACGTTACGGGGCGCATCTAATTTGCATATTTAATCCACTAGTCCATTACAGAATCTATTACATGGCGTTATTTTCATTCTCAGACGCGACGGCATAGGAGAAAACGTGTCTTTGAGTGAATTGGATCAACCGGAGCGGCCTAGCAACTCAGTCATAATACAACCAAATGTTAGTGTCAACAGACTTGCACAGTGGAGATACCGACCATACTGTGCGCATGTGCAGGTTGATCTGAATCTTCGCTGAGTGTACATGTCCGAACATAAATATTCGCTGTGATGACAAAAAAGTAATCAGGATGGGAAAATAATATATGAATGTTTGCGTTTTTCTCCTAAATATATTAAGTCACAGACATTTTTGACTTAAACTAAACAATTTAACTACTTTATATAAACATAACTTGATGTAATGCTTTCATTCAAATCTGCAAACTGAATAATAAACGTTGCAGGTCCTGATCAGATGGCTTCAGAAGCTATCTGATCTTGTTCTACAATGTTTGTAAAGGTAGGTGATGTGGTGTTCAGAAGGCCAAGCGTTATAATACGAGAGCGATGCTGGATTGTCTCACTATAGCAGTGGATTCATGTAAAATCGCGTTATTAGTAAAGGACGTGCTGCAAGCATTGTGTGAAGTGTAGACCAAAATCATCATCATCATCATCATCATCAGCAGCAGCAGCAGCAGCAGCACCACCACCACCACCACCACCAACAACAACACCCTCATGTTGTTGTTGTTGATGATGATGATGATGATCTTCATCATCATCGTCATCAGCAGCAGCATTGCAAAGAAAGGTATTTTAACAGTACTGGGATGCGTTGTCGTTAAAATTACATTACAGGCATTGATTTTGCTCACAAATCGCAGAAAGTTTAGAAAGGTTTCTTTCATGATTTCGTGACAAGCCATCCCACTAGACATATATTTACGTACAGAAATAGCTAGCTCAGGAAATGAAGCCCTATATTATGTTGTGAAAAGTATATAGCTCTTAGACAATTGCGTTCTTGACTAAGTTAATTTTCGTTGTGGTTTATCTTTGAGAGTGTTTATCGCTTGTATATTTTTTGTTTTGGATAGCCAATTGGTCATTTTGTGGGAAAGTAACTGTCCTTTTGGCTTTCCGCTATCGATGTTTCCATTAGGGTCTAGTTATTTCATGTTTGTGTTTCTTTCACTTTGGTGTCCGATGGGAACTGTGGGTTAATTGTATCGATTTCTGATCATTGCTTTACTTCTCTTTAACTACTAATCGAAATTCAATGTTTGGAACAACTTTGGGACCATGAAAATCTGTTCGATACGGGGATATTTCGGGCCCCTGAGGGTTATGTTAGAAATAATATAGGTAGATCTTTAACCCGTATAAGTCACCTAATAGGTTTGGAGTGATCCATTTCGAATTACAGCGGTATCAGGTTTATTTTTGTTTGTGGTAAATTTTACAAAAATGTGTGTTGTTCCAGCAGTCAGCGTTCTGCGTCGTCTGATCTGGGTCTACACTGTTTGCCAACATCCCATAATTTGCCGCTAGGTAAATATAGGTTAAAATGGGCTATCAAATAAGGGTATGTTATGTGTACTAATTTGAGCCGCCTCGATGTGCTGATTGTAATGATAAACATTTTCTTGAGCAAAATTAGAGCATCTCACTAAATAAGTATGAGCAACTTTCCCCAGGGATTCAAGAACTGGTTCGACTCGACCATGGTAAACGAGACATATTAATTCGAATCACTGACGTTTTACTTTACTTTTAAACATACACATTCACACATTTTACTCGCACGCACGCCTGCAAAAATACGCACTTATGCACACAAACTAACACGCACGATGCACACATACACGCAAAGTGCACGCACATCTGCAGTCCTTAAAACTTCTTTTTCAACATGTCGCCTGCTGAGTGCAATAACGATGTAACTGACATTTTGGCCAAAATAGTTTTTTTTTGCATAAATGGGTGCCTTAGGACTCGACACATTTGGCAAATAAGTTCTACAGCTGGATTCTGCCTGAATCGTGATTTATTTCAGCATTTTGGAATTTTTTTTGTCAGTTACACCGTTTTTGCGCTGATTTTTAGACAAAAAGTTGGCGCAAAAGCAGTGTAAGTGCACTTACCCCATTTTTGCGCCAAGTTTTTTAATACCTCAAAAATATTGAATCCTGCTGCTTGATATTTCAGAATAAGCATGTAAGTACCATGCAGAATGTATAAAATGTGACCTATTACCTACCAAGTGGCTTTATTTTACTGCTTTACCATGTAAAAGGCAAAGAAATAAGGTTTGTACACTTACACCGGTTTAGCGCTGGATGCACTTACACCGTTTTTGCACCAAAAAAGTTGAAAAAAATACTTGGCGCAGAAATGATGTATCAACCCTTAAATGCTAAATATTTCTTTTCAAATGTCATTTATTCAACAATAAACATCACACACAAATGAAAGAAATCGCATTGAAGTTAAGAAACCAGCTTATAGTATGGTTTTCTATGCCATTCTTTAATAAAACAGTTTTTTGTCTCTCCTGAAAAGTTGCCATTTTGCACTTACAACGTAATTGCACTCAGCAGACGATGTAAAGAAAGCATGGTTTGTCACCTACGAATTCTTTAATATATTTTTGTTGTGTTTTAAGCATGCATGTATTGATGTATTGCTGATATTTTTTTTATTTTGAATAGCCGTTTGACCATTTTGTAGCTGTCGTTTTCGCTTTCCTATTGTGACGTTCTCATTAGGATGAAGTTGTTTTATGTTTATGTTTCTTCCCGTTTGGTGTCTTTGATAGGAGGTGTGAGATAATTGTATCAGTTCCTGATCATTGCCTTCACTTCTATTTTAACATATACATAGACATACAGGTTCATGTTGAACTAAGAATAAGTGCTTGAAAGTATGTGCAGTTTTACGAGAACGTTTTGGGGCTTTAGCTTGTAATTGTGGGAATAAATTAAAGGGAATGCATTCACCTTTAGGGGAGACAACTTTTGAAAACATTTAGTCTCCACTGGCAATAAAGGTCTAAATTTAGACGAATGTTGGTTTTTTTTTGCTCCTCCTCAGAAGCAAATTCTTAGTTTTAAGGGTAGATTCCTTTTTCAGAGGGATTGAATTTATAGGAAAGCGTACCAGAAGTCCCGAGAGTTAGCGTTATCTCCCTTCTTAATTGGCATACAATAAGACATGTATCTATTCCCCTTAAAATGGAAGTTAAGACAATGACCGGAATTCGATACATAGAGGAGCTTACACGAGTGGTAATTTCATATGAAATTTATGAAACTCGCCGAAGGCTCGTTTCATAAAGTTCATATGAAATTACCACTGTTTAACATATGACCACTTTAAATTGGATTTTATCGTCGTTAAATATGACATATTTTCAACAAAAAATGCATTGTTGACTTGTTGACATGGACGTCGTCATGACGTTACTTAAACCCGCCAAATTGTTATTACACGTGTGGTCATACGATTTTAATTACACGACGTTATCCACTGCTTATCAACGACGTCATATGATAAATTTACATTATTTCCCATTCAGTGTAGACCAAAACCATAACTGTAATTAAACCATCACAAGCGGAAAGCCGAAAAGACAAATATGTTACATCTTTAGAATATTTACGACGGCCTGGCGATGACCCAATCTCATTATGTCCTGCACAACCCAATTTCTTCATGATCATGAAACATTTCCGCTGATAAATTACAAACATGTCATCTATATCAGAGCAAGGCTGATCAATACCTAGTTCTAGAAATACAGTAAAATTCCTATATTAAGACCACCTTTGGGACTGTTCAAAAGTGGTCTTTAAGACCACTTTTGAACAGTCCCAAAGGAGGTCTCTGACCAGGGAACACTGTGTGTGGAACACACGAAGAAAAAAAAAACTGCACCCTTCTAAATAAGCTTTTAAAAGCAGAATTAGTCTTAATTTCAGGTGGTCTTAATAGCGGAATTTTGCTGTATATGAATGAATGCATGATATCATTTTGCAAATGCAAAAGTTCACTCGATCTGAGATTCGAAAATACTCACTCAACCCAAAGCATAACAGAAAAGAGTGGATAGAAATTATATCTGTGTTTGGGCATATACTCGGGAATATTATTTCTTTGATGTTTTGTTGAGAGATTCGAAAAGTCCTTTTCTTAGAACATGCTTTACTTTCGGCAAACACTTCGAAATATCCGAAGTGTCCCTGTAATTGATTTGGTAGTTTAAGTGACGCTTTGTTTGATTATTTTGCTTTCACAAGTCACGTTTCATGATGTTAAGTGTAACTTCCAACATCGGGACGTCAAACTGATATTAGCCTAGAGTTGGACAAGGCTCGCTGTCCATTCAGCATGTCGGGTAGATGGAGCATTTGTGATTTCTTTTGTTTCTCTTTTTTAATTTCCTATTCCCTTATTCTTCTCTGGATCTCCTTTTCATCTTTTCCTCTTCACTAGTGTCTCTTCTAGCTCTTTTCTCTCTCTCTTGGAGACGACACAAAACAACCCTCAAGGGTTGACGTGTCGTTAAAACCCAACACTATCAATTTATTAATCAGAAGGTTATATTGTCTTTCGTTGCAGCGACAACACCCAGGGATGCTACGTTATTATAAGAAAACCATACAATTCTATATAGAGTAACCAGACCTTATATAGAAAAAGTGGGGTTTATATAGGCATATATCATTTTCCTTATTTTCACTAAAAACAAATGTTGTGTGTATACGTTAGAACCACATCAATGAGACGAGCTCCCATTATCTACGCTTGGACTACACATAAACAAAATTAAAAAAATCAACTTTTCTTCTGAAAAATGTAAGTTCTATAGATAGAAAGACGCGATTTCAGAGCGCAAATGTGTTATATAATTATTTGCTGGAAAGTGGCGGTATATAAAACAATCCTAACCCAAACCCTAATCATTGCTTACATTAAACATCAAATAAACTTACTTGTTTAGTTTTCGAATGATTGACTTTAAGGCTTGGAAATCTGGTCTCTCCATCGGATCCTCGGCCCAACACCTTCTTATAACGCCTGCCAGTTCATCACACGGACAGTCGTATTCTTCTAATGTGGGACGAAACGCCGGCTTTAATGGATTCTTAACTTTTTCTACGATTTCTGAAAAAGGAATGAACTCGATCCATGTACATGTGTTTTGTTTGATTTTAGGTGTATAACGTTATGTCTTATGTTGTTTTGGAGTTATGGATCAGTCAAACACGTTTTAAATGTCCAGTCTGTTTTATCGGAACAATCACAAGACCCATATATACAGAATACCAGGTTCGTGTCTTTTAGTATCAAGTTTATCAGGCAAGGCTTCGAGAACGCTTGTAGAATCGCGAGGCTGGCCGAGCGATTCTACATCCTTTCTCGAAGTCGAGCCTGATAAATTTGATATCAAATGACACGAATCCGATATAATATATATAAGTTAGTCCCCTTGTACACCCTTACAGTTTTTCCAGTAGCCCAGTTTATGGCAGTGCAATGTCACGTTGACCTGATAAAGCTCACTTGTTCTGAGATAGCATATCTTTATCAGGTCAAGGTAGCACGATTTAATTAATATAGGGGCTAACTGATAATGCGATCATGTTTTCACTCATAATATGGGGTGAGACACAATATACTTAATGAAATCTTAGCATGAAATCTTAGACTTCGTCTTTGTATGTATTGCGTATCATGTAACATCGCTGCTATTTAGTGGATAACGTCATGTAATAAAACTCATATGACAACACGTATTTAAACACAAGGTTACTAGAACGCCTTCCGTAACAACCCTATGTTTTGGTTTAAACTGCTTCGGCGATAAAATCTAATTTAAAATCGTTATATGATAAACAAAATCTTACAGTCGTGGTCATTTGATTTAAAATTTTTGAAACTCGGCAAAGGCTCGTTTCATAATATGATCTATCACTCGTGTAAGATGCTCTATATTTTCGATAGCCGTTTGTCCGTTTTGTGGGAACGTACTTTTGGCCTTCCGCTTGTGACGTTTTCAGTATGGTAAATAGAGAATAGCAGGTGAGTGTCTTTTGATATCAAGTTTATCAGGCAAGGCTTCGAGAACGCTTGTAGAATCGCGAGGCTTGCCGAGCGATTCTACATGCGTTCTCAAAGCCGAGCCTGATAAACTTGATATCAAATGCACGAATCTGGTATTCTATTTATCTGTTTATCCCATTATACACTCACATTTTTGCCATTTTTTCCAGCAGTCCAGTTCTAAGAAGTGCAATGTAACGTTGACCTGATAAAGCTCACTTGTCCTGAGATAGCATATGTTTATCAGGTCAATGTGCTACAAGGCAATTAATAAAGGGGGTGACTGATAAACTTGTTTATGTAATTGTTTATTTTCCCTTTTGTGTCTTGGGTGTGAGGAATGAGGTATCTGTATCGATTCCTGATCATTGCCTTCACTTCTATTCAGATTTTTTGTGATGAGAATCATTTTAACGCAAGTGCGCCGTAATTCAGAGAACTTGTCTTTTTGTACCTGACTCGCACTATTACAATGTTGGGCAGTTAATCATGCACCGGAAGTACATAAGTAGCGTCCAGTAATGTCAGCTCTGCAGTGCGATAAACATTATGTTTGGAACTGTTTTAAACGCAACAACAATGGTGTTTGTCCTACGAAGTATTGTCATCAGAGTGAAACACATCTCAAAGCCAGATCATGAAATCTTTTCTACGGTCATTTTCACCCTTCCGCTGATTCAAGAAGGGCAGTTGTCAGTTTCTCGCGAAAGAATGTGCACTGTACTGGTTAACCGCTTACGTATAAGCCTGCCCAGGAAAGTGTTGATAGGTAAACTGACCGGCTCAAAAATGACCTAAATAGTGTTGACTGGGCCGTAAAACTCCAAAACAAACAAACAAACAAAAACATCTCAAAGCCTTTAGAAATACACGATGAAAACATGCCTTTACAAATGCATTGTAAATTTTACCTCCGAAAACACGAACCGTCATTTTACAGTGAAAAAAGTGTGATATTGTCTTATTTCTGCTCAAAACCTATATTGTCGGTACTCGTTAGAACCACCTCACTGATACGATTCTAAAGAGTACCCACAATCTATGTTTTAGAGAAGAAATAAGAAAAATAAGGTTTACCCCTGTAAATTCCAGTTTTACTATATAAAAGTGGGGTTCAAGGGGGGGGGGGAGGGGGGCAAAATTATATAGGTGTGGTTTCTTGATGGCGGATCTAACATCAGTAGTCATTACGGCGAGTTTCATATATTTCATAGAAAAGAAAAAAACAATAAAAATCTACGAGTGTAAGATTCTGCTTATAAAGATTTCAAACCGATTTGTGTTGCCCAAGAAGAAGTGGAAAATGTTTTCATCGACCGTTTCATACGCGCCAGTAACCATGTGTTGTTACACATATTTTCATATCACTTTTATTACACGAACTTCCACTAAATAGCATGTACGTTATATGATTGACAAAAAAACGTTACAAATGGAAAATGGGTGGCTCGGTTTATTTAGACTTTTCAAAAGCTGCCACTGCCTTTCCCACCTAGCGTATTCTAAAGAGTACCCACAATCTATGTTTTAGAGAAGAAATAAGAAAAATAAGGTTTACCCCTGTAAATTCCAGTTTTACTATATAAAAGTGGGGTTCAAGGGGGGGGGGGAGGGGGGCAAAATTATATAGGTGTGGTTTCTTGATGGCGGATCTAACATCAGTAGTCATTACGGCGAGTTTCATATATTTCATAGAAAAGAAAAAAACAATAAAAATCTACGAGTGTAAGATTCTGCTTATAAAGATTTCAAACCGATTTGTGTTGCCCAAGAAGAAGTGGAAAATGTTTTCATCGACCGTTTCATACGCGCCAGTAACCATGTGTTGTTACACATATTTTCATATCACTTTTATTACACGAACTTCCACTAAATAGCATGTACGTTATATGATTGACAAAAAAACGTTACAAATGGAAAATGGGTGGCTCGGTTTATTTAGACTTTTCATAAGCTGCCACTGCCTTTCCCACCTAGCGTATTCTTGAGCAGAACGCCGTTTTCAAAAATACCAAAATGAGCTGGACGATCCAAGAGGAAATAAACATATACATTGCAATATGATGAAGTGCACGGAGACGTTCTTTCACCACACCGAAATTAATATCAGAGACACCGTGTCATCATCAGTTTATCATGTGCATATACATAAAAAAGGCGGTAACAGTAATGCGATCCCCCAGTTTGTGGGAAGTTTATGATCCATGAAACGGTCTTCAAAACACTAGTGTCTTGAGGCACTATGCGATGAACATTTAGGCAATGAACGGACCAGGATAACGAAATAACAATTCATGTAATGGGGACTGACGCATGTCTTTGAAACTACACGTGTCAACGCAAATAGGATTAAGTCTAAAATCCTTACCCATGATACTTCTTAGATCCTTCCATATATACAAGTTAAATCCTCAACGTACACAATCATAATTAAATCTGACAGATATATCTTAAATCCAAAAATCTGTTCTAGCTAACGCTTTGTATGTATGAAAATGTTGAGAAACTCTGAAAAGTCCCTTAATGAACACAGGAAATTCACCGTACATTACATCCTAAGACTCATATGACTCGCTCCACGAGAAAAGAGCCCTCCATAATATCCGGTTTTTGTTCTTCAAATGCGCATGTGCAGCGCATGCGCAGCCAAGATATCGGACCATGCAACTGCCTCAAGAGCTATTCTACATGTCTGCAAAGGTTCTGGTGAGCCTCTGCATGCGCGGCCCTGCGCATGCGCAGACTCGCCTGAACCTTTGCTAGTCGCATCTGCTATAAATATACTTTCCTCCTGAATTGGCATTTATGCATTATTATCTTCGACCAGCCACTGACCGGTATACATTTAGAAGTAATGTCGTAAATAACTCCGTCCATTACCATATGGGTCGAAATATGGCAACACTTCCGACCAGCAAAAATTCAGTGCAGACAGTGCATCAAGCCAACATGATCAACCTGCTCTAAATTCGCGCTGCTTTTGACATTTCTGACGCACAAGCTGTCGATATCATCTTTGCAAGTATGCTCTTATCAGACTGCGAATAATTCTAAAGGTTTCACTGTTTTACTTATAGACTTAAGTCGTGCCTTGGCTCAAATGCAAATATGGAACTTCTGTTATGCAAGAATATTGTCACATAAACATCATTATCTGAGAATTATACGGAGAATAGATTGGTAGTTTGCCCGTCCCAAGGAGGTCATTCCATTGCCAATTGTTACGTGTTAGGTGGCTTGGTGAATAGCGCACACGTTCTTGCACACCAGACAAGGAAATCCGGGATTTTACCCTGGGATAGAAATTTATGTTCTGACCCTGGTGTTCCGACCCCAAATCGAATATAATCGCGTGTTTGATAAATGCACTGGTTGATTACGACCTTGTGGGCGCCGTCGTTAAGATTGACGTCATGCACGATCCGTGACGTCACTTTACATTCCTGCAGTGCCAACACAATATGGCGGACGTTGGTAACCGAAGTGACTGCAGCATTGAAATTCCGCGCTGAGAAATGGAAGGTATGCAAGAAAAAGAATCCAATATGGATGTGAGGGGTGGATAGAAAAATCCGTCCCTCGGGATCACTGTCCGGCATCACTCGGCAAGCCTCGTGATGCCGGACAGTGACCCTTTGGACGGATTTTTTCCATCCACCCCTCACACCATATAAATTTCTTATATTTTGTGCGTGCAATCATGTTACTAGGTCCGTCTCTTCGTTTGGTGGCTTCAGATGCCCGTATCACATTACGATAACACATCCGCGCGACTTAGTGCGTTTTTCATATCTCTTAAATGGCTACTTTTCTGATAAAAATATGTTTTTTTTTCTTAATGTCACAGTTGTTACTTTTCGTAATATACTCGTAAAGGTGAATTGTCTTGGTTGTGCCTTTTTCGGTAGTTTGTTGCACCTCGTCACTTCGGCTTATATTCCGGTGGCAAAACGAAAGTGTCTTCATTATTGTTTATTTTTGACATTTGAGGTCAACCAATGGAATTTCTTTTATTATTGCCAAAGGTATTTTCCCCATTGACTTTTAACGTATGTGTGAGTAACAGTATGTGTGATTGGTCACTTTTAATATGCACAATAACAATTATTGCACGCGGGAAATCTTTTTGTATGATTTCTGGAACAGCCATTTTGTACAGCTGATTTTCAAGTCGATTTGAAGTCTTCAATGATTTCAGAAATAGATATAGATCCAGTAGTAGTATTATTTTAAGATGAGTCCAGGTAATTCCCCAATGCTTGCCCTTTTCCACAATAGTATTATTTTACCAGAAATTGTGTATTTATTCTGAATGGGCCAATATTTACATTGTACATGTAAATTGCTGATAAGCAAAATGCTTTCAAGTTGTCCATAGAAGAACATGGTTTAGTTTATCCCTTGTCCTGCTATTCATGTACATCTCTGCCTTTGTAAGCAGTGTGGAACCAGATCAGATGAATTCTGATGATGCCATCTGATCGGGGTCTGCAATGTTTGCCATTCAGTTTGTGAGTTTACGTATGTACATGAATAGTTTTATGTAGTTGCATTGGTTATTTAGGGGAACAAGAGTTGTCCCAGCCATTGTTCATTATGTCGGTCTGTGTCCCACATTCCGATACAGAAAATAGTTATTATATAAGGGATTTCGGTAAAACCTGGAGTGAAACATAAATATTTTCCCTGTGCTGCAATATTTTATGTGCTGGTCCCAAGATTATGTAGTTTTAATAAGACCAATGTGTGTGAAGTTTTAATTATGTGTCCCAGCAACTATTATGGTCATGCAGAGATGAGGCCTTGGTCTGGCGGTTTGTCTGATGTCTGAAGGAGCCAGGGATCAATTCAAGGACCTCGATTATTAAGCGCATAATATGCAAACCACTGTATCATACGGCTTCTTGACCAAGGTAAATTTATATATAAATTGTGAGAGGCAAATATACAGCTCGGTCGGTGTAGCTGAGCCGTCTGATCTGTATCTTTGTTATCTCAGTGACATCTAATCTGTCTCTCTGTATTTTAGAATTTCTGTATTTATTTATTTATGTTAATATGATTTGTGCATGAGGTTGTAATAATTTCATATATTATCATGCACCGGCTGTCCGAAGAATTGTTGTCGTCGTCTGACATTTGTCGATTCATACCGACAAAGTCTTCTCTATATTTATTATATTTATTCAGGGATAGTTATGACAGTTTATATTGTCATGCTATGTTGAATATATGTAATATGAATTAGTCATATATATTTATTAGTATATTATAGTAGCTATGACAATTATTTATATTTGTTGCAGGACACCCTTTTTCTCCTATTTTATAATTAAAATCAACTAGTCCGACTGAGTTACTCCTTTATCCAAAACTCCACCTGCGACACATGGCGCCCAACGTGGGGCCATTGTACCCATAAAGTTCCCGGACAGAAGAAGAAGAAGAAGGAGTCTGTTCCTTGGCAGTGGGGTGATGCTCAAGAGCTTGCTTTTAATTCCCTTAAAGAAAAACTGTCCTCTCCTCCTATTTTAGCATATGCAGATTTTTCAAAACCCTTTATTCTGCATACTGACGCCAGTACTGAAGGGCTTGGTGCTGTTCTTTATCAAGAACAAGACGGCCTGGAACGCGTTATTGCGTACGCTAGTAGAGGCCTTAGGAATAGTGAAAAGCACTATCCTGCACATAAGTTGGAATTTCTTTGTCTGAAATGGGCAGTGACTGACAAATTCCATGACTATCTCTATGGAAATCAGTTCACTGTCCATACAGACAACAATCCCTTAACTTATGTTTTGTCTACAGCCAAATTAGATGCAACAAGTCATCGGTGGCTAGCATCTCTTGGTAGTTTCAATTTTAAATTAGTTTACAGAAGTGGTAAATCCAATGGAGATGCAGATGGACTCTCTAGAAGACCTAAGGATACAGAGGAATTATTTCCAGATGTTATTTCGGCAATTTGTGATGCCCTTACTGTATCACGTGACAGTTGTCCTTTGGCCGAAAATTTAGTTGTTACTAGTCATGCAACTATTCTGGATTCTGTTGATCCTCATTTAGATCATTCAGTAGATTCTACTGATATTAGTACTGTTGACTGGGCAAAGGAACAAGCTTCCGATCCAACCATTGGCAGAGTCATGTATTTGATCAAAGGTGGTTATAAACCACAAGATATTGATCGAAAGTCTGAAAGTTCAGAGGTTTCGAAATACTTTCGAGAATGGAACAAGTTATCTTTGTGTGACAACATTTTGTACAGGTTTACTGTACTGAATGGTGTTGACACAAAACAACTTGTATTACCTGTTCGCTTTCATAGCATTGTGTTACAACATTTACATGATGATGTCGGTCATCAGGGCCGTGATCGCACTCTGTCATTGGTTCGTTCACGTTTTTATTGGCCTGGTTTAGAAGCAGATGTGGTAAACAAGGTACAGAATTGTGAAAAATGCATAAGAAGAAAGATTATTCCAGCTCCTGGTGCTGAACTATGCAATATAGTCAGTACACAGCCCATGGAATTATTATGTATTGATTTCCTTACGTTGGAAAGGTCTAAGGGCGGCTTTGAAAACATCCTGGTCATTACAGACCATTTTACAAGGTACGCCCAGGCATTTCCAACTAGAAATCAAGAAGCCAAAACCACTGCAAAAGTTCTCTTCGACAATTTCATTGTTCATTATGGCTTCCCTGCTCGTTTACATAGCGATCAGGGAAGAAATTTTGAAAGCAATGTCATTAGTGAACTGTGCAGCCTGGCTAGTATTGAAAAATCTAGAACTACACCATACCACCCTATGGGGAATGGTATGGTGGAAAGGTTCAATCAGACCTTATTAAATATGTTGGGTACCTTAGAGAGCCATCAGAAGGATGACTGGAAATCATATGTAGCTCCATTGGTACACTCGTACAATGTTACTCGCCATGACAGTACTGGTTATAATCCTTTCTTCCTTATGTTTGGAAGACACCCCAGACTTGCTATTGACGCCTATTTAGGTCTGAAGTCCCCGGAGGAGCATAAAGTCCGTTCTAAGGAGCATTATGCAACAAAACTGAAGAAACGTCTTCAGTTTGCATATAAAGTTGCTTCAAATGAAGCTCGTAAAAGTGCTGACAGGAATAAGAGACACTATGATCTCAAAGTCAGAGAAGCAACTTTAGATGTAGGCCACAAAGTCTTAGTAAGGCAAGTTGGCTTTCGGGGAAGGCATAAGATAGCGGACAGATGGGAGAAAACACCATATGTAGTTGTTAAAATCCCCAATAAAAATGTCCCTGTCTACAAGGTCCAAAAGGAATCTGGTGACCATGTGGTCAAAACTCTACACCGGAATATGCTACTACCGTTTAGTGCTATTCCGGCAAAATCTGATAATTCAGATCCTCAAGCAAGGCCTCTACGATCTAGAAAGGTTGCCACCAATCAGCGGGATACATTTTCAGGTGATTCAGAATCAAGTCATTCTGATTCTGACACAAATACACCTTTTATGTACCCCGTCCTGCAACCTAGGCGTGGAAGGTCTCAGCAAAGGAGTAGAGTTCCTTCTTCTATTTCAGGTCATGGTCCTAATATTCAATTATCAGGTTCCTTATCTGATCTTGATTCAGTGCAGACAACTGATGGTACTCCAGATGCATTTCTCGTGGATGACACTACACACCCTTATTCAATAGGGACTGACTCAGATCAGTCACATCCACCAGAAGCATCTGAATTACCAGCAGCAATGCCTCCATCCCCGAGAAGGTCGACCAGAGTAAGAAAAGCTCCTAGCCGCTATGGCGAATGGGTCAGCAGCCAGATACTGATTGAAAACCCAGATGTACAGGAGTACTTTGTTTAAATATGTATTTTATTTGTGTTTTATTTACATTTTCCCACTCAGGGGAGAATGTCACAGTCAGTGAAATTATTTGTATTTGCAAATAAGTGTTTTATATACATTTTCCCATCCAGGGGAGAATGTCACAGTCAGTGAAAGTATTTGTATTTGCAAATAAGTGTTTTATATACATTTTCCCATCCAGGGGAGAATGTCAGTCAGTGAATTTATGTGTATTTGCAATTAAGTGTCTGAATGTCTCTTTGATTGTTGTGGTTAGATCCATTGCAGTCTTAAGATACATTATATATTAAAATTGTGTATTTGCAAATCCTTGTCTGTGTATGTTTCTGTGGTTGTTGTGGTAAGCTCTATAGCAATCATAAGATACATTATATTTTATATGTAAAAGTCTGTTTAAATGGGGATAGTAGCTGTGTTATAACTCACAACCTGCTGGATGTTCATGTTGATTTACTATGTTTCATGAACTGTTCAGGAATAGTTCAGTTATGAAGTGTTTTCTTTAAACGTTGGAAATCATGAGATACATTATTGTATTCATATAAAGTGTAAAAAGTAGAATACTGTGTGGAGCAATTTTTGCTGATATTGATTCTTCAGAATCATTTAACTGATTGGTATTCTTATAATGCGTACACTTCAGGTATTGTATAGTTTTTGATTTATTTTCATATCACATCCAGCGTCGTGATTTCCATACTTTGTTGATATTGAAAATGTCAGGAGACTTTTTATTCTAAGCAGGGGAGAATGTCACAGTTGTTACTTTTCGTAATATACTCGTAAAGGTGAATTGTCTTGGTTGTGCCTTTTTCGGTAGTTTGTGGCACCTCGTCACTTCGGCTTATATTCCGGTGGCAAAACGAAAGTGTCTTCATTATTGTTTATTTTTGACATTTGAGGTCAACCAATGGAATTTCTTTTATTATAGCAAAAGGTATTTTCCCCATTGACTTTTAACGTATGTGTGAGTAACAGTATGTGTGATTGGTCACTTTTAATATGCACAATAACAATTATTGCACGCGGGAAATCTTTTTGTATGATTTCTGGAACAGCCATTTTGTACAGCTGATTTTCAAGTCGATTTGAAGTCTTCAATGATTTCAGAAATAGATATAGATCCAGTAGTAGTATTATTTTAAGATGAGTCCAGGTAATTCCCCAATGCTTGCCCTTTTCCACAATAGTATTATTTTACCAGAAATTGTGTATTTATTCTGAATGGGCCAATATTTACATTGTACATGTAAATTGCTGATAAGCAAAATGCTTTCAAGTTGTCCATAGAAGAACATGGTTTAGTTTATCCCTTGTCCTGCTATTCATGTACATCTCTGCCTTTGAAGCAGTGTGGAACCAGATCAGATGAATTCTGATGATGCCATCTGATCGGGGTCTGCAATGTTTGCCATTCAGTTTGTGAGTTTACGTTTGTACATGAATAGTTTTATGTAGTTGCATTGGTTATTTAGGGGAACAAGAGTTGTCCCAGCCATTGTTCATTATGTCGGTCTGTGTCCCACATTCCGATACAGAAAATAGTTATTATATAAGGGATTTCGGTAAAACCTGGAGTGAAACATAAATATTTTCCCTGTGCTGCAATATTTTATGTGCTGGTCCCAAGATTATGTAGTTTTAATAAGACCAATGTGTGTGAAGTTTTAATTATGTGTCCCAGCAACTATTATGGTCATGCAGAGATGAGGCCTTGGTCTGGCGGTTTGTCTGATGTCTGAAGGAGCCAGGGATCAATTCAAGGACCTCGATTATTAAGCGCATAATATGCAAACCACTGTATCATACGGCTTCTTGACCAAGGTAAATTTATATATAAATTGTGAGAGGCAAATATACAGCTCGGTCGGTGTAGCTGAGCCGTCTGATCTGTATCTTTGTTATCTCAGTGACATCTAATCTGTCTCTCTGTATTTTAGAATTTCTGTATTTATTTATTTATGTTAATATGATTTGTGCATGAGGTTGTAATAATTTCATATATTATCATGCACCGGCTGTCCGAAGAATTGTTGTCGTCGTCTGACATTTGTCGATTCATACCGACAAAGTCTTCTCTATATTTATTATATTTATTCAGGGATAGTTATGACAGTTTGTATTGTCATGCTATGTTGAATATATGTAATATGAATTAGTCATATATATTTATTAGTATATTATAGTAGCTATGACAATTATTTATATTTGTTGCAGGACACCCTTTTTCTCCTATTTTATAATCAAAATCAACTAGTCCGACTGAGTTACTCCTTTATCCAAAACTCCACCTGCGACATTATTTATACTGCAAACATAGGTTGTGGGTGCTCGTTAGAACCTCCTCATTAAGGCGGTTCTAACGAGTATCCACAACCTATGTCTTGGGTCAAAAATAAGCAAATGTATATTCCCGTAAACCCCAGTTAACTCTATGTAAAGTAGGGTTTAAGGGGCTTTTCATTTCACGGACATGTTCACGTGATCTTCGTTGGTTTTTCTGCATAACTTTTTTCTATTTTTTACGCTTAATGTGTGTGTTTCCTATATAAATTAAGTATGTATGGTTACCAATAATGTCTTACGCATTAAAGAAAAATTAGCCCATCATATCATTTTAAGTTTGAAGTCTTGACCAACAAAAACGCCCTAGATTTCTGAGCAACTTTTTCCCAGACTTTGCAACTCTCAAATTATAAGGGGTTCACTCTTATATTAGTTCATACAATGAGTGGGATAAACGGCAATGGGCAGGAACTATTTAAACATTTTTTTCAAGACTTTCAAATGTGCTATATGAAATGATCATGGATGTAAGATCAATTGTACAGCATGTTCTAATGATGGTGTCCTTTTTAAACACGTTCTAAGCGGCGGAGCTTGTCGAACTTTTGTTACGTTAAAATATCTGGGGCCAGTTGTTCAAAACTAACGACGTCGTTAGTTAACGTATCGTTAAAACTTTGATCATTTATTATGGCAAATATGCTAATATTTTTGCTGAAAAAATGCGAGCAGCTTTTGCATCTGCTGCAAAAGCTGCTCACATTTTTTCAGCAAAAATAACTGAACTTTAGGTATTAAACTCCCTAAAACAGTTAACAATATTATCACTAACGGGCTCGTTAAGCTAGCGATGCTTTGAACAACTGGCCCCTGATTTGCCACCTTTGTGTGAAAGATAGAAGTGAAGGCAATGATCAAGAATCGATTCAATTAACCAACAGCTCCAATCAGAGGCACCAAAGGGAAAAAATACTAAACCCACAATGGTTTTTTTTCTGGGCATCTATGTCTGTATTTTTGCTGTTTGTGTGTTTTTTGTAAAGTTATGTTAATAAATTTATGTTTATCTGATTGTTTCAGTTATTGATTTTTCACTTGTAGAAATTATAAGTTACGAGTAAAACGTATGTTTACTGCCCCCGCCCATAGGGGGTTGAAGAAATATATGGGCTGCATGATGCTTCCACGCAGAGCTGAATCCGGCCCGCACACTAGTACTGGTAAACCGCTTAGAGGATCTAAGCCTGTCCAGGAACCGCGGTGCGAGGCTAATAAATGCTAATAAACCCTATTGGTTTCATTGGGCGACAGGGCTCGAGATGCCATTTCATCTCAGTGTCGGGTAAAAGTCCCACAAAATTGGAAGCAACGTCTCCAAAATGACCTTTAAGAGGTTGACGGGGATGTTAAACCTCAAATCAAACAAAACAAACAAAAACGTATATTTCGAAGGCTTCCGATGAGTGGAGACTACAACTAGAATACTCGTTTATCCAAAAGATTAAGTACACTTATCATATGACGTCGTTGATAAGCAGTGGATCACGTCGTATAATAAAAAAACGTATGACCACACATGTAATAAAACTTTAACGAGATTAAGTAACGTCATCATTACGAAAACACGCCTGTACAAGTACATTGTGAAAATTTACCGCCAAAAAACGAAGATTTTAAGATGAAAACTGTGATATCTTTCTCATCTCTGCTAGAAATGTAGATTGTAGGTGCACGTTAGAACCGCCTCCTCGATGAGGCGGTTCTAACGAATACCCACAATCTATATTTCAGAGCAGAAATAAGAAAAATAAGGTATACCCCTGTAAACCCCAGATTTACTATATGAAAGTGGGGTTTAAAGGGGTCAGTATTATATAGGTGTGTTTTCGTGATGATGAAGACGTCCATGTCAACCATGCATGTTTTGTTGAAAAATTGTTAAATTTAAAGGCTATGCAATCAAATTAAAAATTGTCATATGATAAACAGAATCTATCTAATTGTCATTTCATATGAAATTTATGAAACTTGCCAAATGCTCGTTTCATAAATATCATATGAAATGACCACTCGTGTAAGATTCTCTATTTGTCTTCTTATGTAACATTTTCACCCCAAACACATTCATTCCATTTAATAAATTGCACCGCCACTATAACATACACTGATACACGCGATATGATTGTATCCACACTTGCATTCCTGTAGTTTTTGTGCACTTTCATGCTAAAATTCAGAAAAACCGTTTCCTTGTTAAATAGCATGTTTAAGAGATTTAAAATGTCCTGCAAATAGCACTCCCGCCAAGTTATTATCGATCATTTCCTTGTTTTGATAGCCCCTTTTAATCCGTGATATCAGTTCTGTAATATTACCGGCAATTATGGAAAAATCTTTTCCAGCATCAAATTAAGCCATACGTAGCAAACGGATTGTTCAATGGTTAAACTTCGTTTGCTGTTTTGTTTGTATTATTTGTTACAACGTATTGAATATTACAGCAAGGAGTGCAGAGCTTGATCAGACGCCGCGTATAAGACGAGGAAGTGTTATGCAAAGGGTTGGAAAAATCATAAGTAGACAGAGTTGAAGAGCGAAAACGTCTGGATTTCATTTTATAAAAACCTTCAACAAATTTGTTTATGGACCAAAACAGATTTCTCCCTGATCTTTCAAAGCCTGTTTCGCAATGTTTAATAGTATGTGTTTTTGGTGGCAGTGAAACATAAAGTTAATAATTTAGAAAGTTCTGTAGTGGTACAAGAGCGTGAATTTGCAAGAAACCGCACTTCGTATGGTCTTTTATCAAGTTTAAGTAACCGATATAACGCATGAAGCTTGCCATGGCCTTCTGTAACACATACAGCAAATTTGGCTAAAGCCCTCTCAATTTCAATGCACGCATCCATATCTCACCTTGACCTAGATTTCATAGATCACTGACTTGGTGAATTATTGCGAGCACCATATCTTTGACTCTAATCTAAGACTCCATTTCTCGAGAATTATATGAGGTTTATTAATGATACTTGGCACAAACTAGCATCTAGGAGTGACAACTTTTTTTTCAGGTATCCGTGTTTGACCTAGATCTCATTGTTCGGTGATTTTGCACCACAAAGGCGCGATATAGCCTTCGGTGGAATTCTTGTGTAACACAGATTTATTATTTGTCATAATCGCGACGGAAGTAAGGGCGAGGATTGCGGCCGCCTAAAACCGATTTAAGCCCGCCAGTGGAATTCGTTTCACTGACCGTTCCAAGGCGGTTCTTCTGTCGCAGTTTATTTTTGCAATGGTTTGTCTTTGAGTGTGTGTATCGCTTGTATTTTTTTGTTTTGGATAGCCTATTAGCCGTTTTGTGGGAAAGTAACTGTCCTTTTGGCTTTCCGCTATTTATGTTTCCATTAGGAGATGTGGATTAATTGTATCGATTCCTCACCATTGCATTCACTTAAATTTTGGTACAAACTTGCATTGAGGAGTGACTACTTTTATTCAGGCATCCGTGTTCGACCTTGATCTAGATTTCATGGTTCGGTGACTTTGCACGCCGAAGGCGCGACAAAGCCTTCGGCGAAATTCTTGTAAAACACATGTTTGGAAAGTGGTCGATTACGTGTTAAGCTTACATGACTAAAACTGACGGTATTTGCAAGCCCCACGTAGTATTCCGGAACACGATAAACCGAGGATGTACTGGAACTCGGGGTTCTTATAAACTTGTGTCAAATGTGTAGGGATTGTAGCCATTAGAAGATCCCCTCCGTTATAAGAGATTATCTGGCACAAAGGATTGTTGAAATCTTGCCCCAACATTACTTTTTGACAACAGATACCACTGATAACTACGTTAACAAGACAATGTTGTTCTTCAAAGTTAACAGAGAAAACTCTTCTGGTCCTTTTCATAAATATTCATGAAATCGTAATTAGGCATTGCTTATGCAGGTTATAAACGGGAACTTCATGAATTAATTAGTATGTTAATGCTATTTGGTATTTGCATAGTGATTACTTAATAAACCCATAGCAATCACTCGTTTACAAAAATGAGTAATCTGGATCTATTTGAATGATAAACAGAATGGCAGACCCATGTGATAGAATGTTTTCTTGCACACCAGACAAGATATCCGCGATTTTACCCTGGGATAGAAATTTATGTTCTGACCCTGGTGTTCCGACCCCAAATCGAAAATAATCGCTTGTTTGATAAATGCACTGGTTTATCAAACAACCTCATGCGCGGCGTCGTCATGCGTGAAGTCACTAAACATTCCTGTTGTGTCATCACAAAACGGCGGACGTCGGTATCCGAAGTGACAGCAGCATTAAAAAATCGCAATAGAAATGGAAGGTTTGCAAGAAAAAGAATCCTATATGGGTGTGAGGGGTGGATAGAAAAATCCGTCCCTCGGGATCACTGTCCGGCATAACTCGGCAAGCCTCGTGATGCCGGACAGTGACCCTTGGGACGGATTTTTCCATCCACCCCTCACACCCATATAAGATTGTTATATTCGCGCATGTATGTAAAATGGCAGTTTGGGATGAAAATTTATGTCATTTCTTTTATTATCTTTTTAAAGTTTCACATAAAATGAGCCCCGTCAAGCGAATTTGTGTTTCGAGCATTTCGTCATGACAAATTTTAACTGCGCATGCCCAGCCATTCAGAGGGGCCAGGGATATGGCTTTCTGTCTGAAGGTTCCTCTTAGTTCACTGCGTATATGAGCGAGCAGCGAAGGTTCTGGCGAGACTGCGCGGATGCGCAGGCTCGCCTGAACCTTCGCTGCTCGCATAGGCGATAAGTTCCAAAATCACTTGAAGGGGCCCAAATGTGGTTGCTCTTTTGGACCATCTCATTGATGAGCTTCCTATGTGAACAATCTATATTTGGATCAAAGTATGAACAACTATATTCACCGTTTTAAACATGTTCTTTGAAACGGTTATCATTCGGAAGCAAGGAATAAACGACAAAACTGAAAAATATGGAGTTTACAAAGTAGAAGTGAAACAAAGATCAGGAATCGATCAAATTAACTTACTCCAACCATCAAAGACACCAAAGGGAAAGAAACACAAACATAAGCGACCAGACCATAATGGAAACCTAAACAAAGGTAGGCCATAAGGACAGTTACTTTCCCACAAAATGGCCACATGGCCATCCAGAATAAAAACCCACAAGTGATACACACAGTAAGTAACAAACAACAACATAACTAAACCGCCACAGAAGAACCGCCTTGGAACGGTCAGTGGAAAGAATTCCACAAGGGGGCTTAAATCGATTTTATACGGCCATAATCCTCGCCCTTACCTCTGTCGCGGTATACACTAATTTTGTTTAGTCCGCATGAAGGCTTCCTAACTGATCAGTGTAACATCTACGAGAACATACAAATAAAAAACTACAGAGATGAAACAAGGTTGAGGGCTCGACAGCATACAACAACAGAATTGCTGGAGCAAAAGAAAACCAACAGTTAGACTCCGAGGGGCCCGACCAAGTTTTTCTGGTCCAGACTAGCTAGTTTCGCCCAATTTGGCTTCATCATGTATTCAAAAATCCACAATGGAATCTATGGTCCCAAAGGACAAGAAAATATAAGATAGCAGTGAAGGCAATGATCAGGAAACCCACTTTGCTCTATTTATATTATACGAGGGTGTTCATTACAAAGACACGTTGACGTGATGCAGTGAACGTAGGTGGTGTTTATTTTTCGCCGAATTTCCGTAGAAAACCCCCCAGAACAGGGTCATGGTGAATGCTATGGAATCAGAGCAGTCCGTAAGCTTCCTTTTCTTATCTATACAGGTATAGTGGCGCCAATGTTGGAATTACCTAATTTCCCTTGTGTATGTCGTATTTACTTTTTATGATGAATACCAAATCATTTAATCGAGTGTGTTGAAAACATTAAGAATATTTGCCCGTGCGAGTGTGTTAAAAGATCTGATTTTTTAAACACACTCGGTGAATTTTAATAGTTTGGCCCAGAAAAATCTTGTACACGCCATAAGTTTCAGTTTTGTGCTGTACTCCTTGCTTCCAAGGGATTACCCCTTTCTCAGAATATCTGTTAAGGCTATCGTAAAAAGTATATTGTCTTTTTATTTTACACATGACTTTAACCAAAAAGGTCGTCCGGGCTGCTACGTTGAAAATAAAATGGTCATGGAATTTTCACAGAGTGAAACTATCATATTTACACGACATGAAAATGTCATTTTTATTTGTATCAGATGTGCATTTATTCCACTGCTAAGTATGAAGTACATACATTTGTTTATCCCGTTATGTGTTTAAATGCATGCAGCTTGGGAGAACAATTAAACAAACAAAAAATTGTTTCCATATTTATTTACACCAAAAGCAACTACGAATGCAAGTCGTATTGTGAAACATGACTACTAGTAACAGAACCTTCCATGTACATTGATTTTGATAGCCTCAGTTGCAATATTAGAGATAATTGCATTAGTTACAAGTTTTGCAAAATATTCTGTGCTTTAAGCGAGATCAGACACGTTGGCCAATGTCCCGTTTGCCAATGCCTCGTTTGCCAATGTCCTGTCCTGTTTGCCACTGCCCTGTTTGCCAATACCCCGTTTTCCGATGTACAAGGTACTGTTTGCTAATGCCCTGTTTGGTAATGCCCTGTTTACCAATGTTTGTCAATGTCCTGTTTGCCCATGATCTGCTTGCTTATGTCCTGTTTGCCAATGTCCCGATTGCTTATGTCCTGTTTGACAATGACCGGCTTGCTTATGTCCCATTTGCCAATGTTCCGTTTGCAATGCCCTGTTTGCTAATGTTCCGTTTGCTTATGTCGCATTTGCTAATGTACCGTTTGCCAATGTCCCGTTTGCCAATGCCCTGTTTGCTAATGTCCTGTTTGCCAATGTCCCATTTGCCAATGCCCTGTTTGCCAATGTTCTGTTTGCCAATGTTCCGTTTGCCAATGCCCTGTTTGCTAATGTCCTACTTGCTAATGTCCTGTTTGCTAATGTTCTGTTTGCCAATGTCCTATTTGCCAATGCCCTGGATGCCAATGTTCTGTTTGGCAATGTTCCGTTTGCTATTGCCCTGTTTGCTAATGTCCTGTTTGCTAATGCCCTGTTTGCTAATGTGCTGTTTGCCAATGTCCCGTTTGCTTATGTCCCATTTGCCAATGTCCCGTTTGCCAATGTCCTGTTTGCTTATGTCTTGTTTGCCAATGTCCCATTTGCCAATGTCCTGTTTGCAACTGATGTGCTGTTTGCTAATGTCCTGTTTGCCAATGTCCTGTTTGCCAATGTCCCTTTTGCCAATCTCCTGTTTGCCAATGTCCCGTTTGCTTATGTCCCATTTGCCAATGTCCCGTTTGCCAATGTCCCATTTGCCAATATCCCGTTTGCTTATGTCCCATTTGCCAATGTCCAGTTTGCCAATGTCCTGTTTGCTATTGTCCTGTTTGCCAATGTCCTGTTTGTCAATGTCCTGTTTGCCAATGTCCTGTTTGCCAATGCCCTGTTTGCTAATGTCCTTTTGCTAATGTCCTGATTGCCAATGCCCCATTTGCCAATGCCATGTTTGCCAATGTCCTGTTTGCCAATGTCCCGTTTGCAATTGTCCCGTTTGACAATGACCCGTTTGCTTATGTCCCATTTGCCATTGTCCCGTTTGCCAATGTTCTGTTTGCCAATGTTCTGTTTGCCAATGTTCTGTCTGCTAATGTCCTGTTTGCCGATGCCCCGTTTGCTAATGTCCTGTTTGACAGTGACCCGTTTGCTTATGTCCCATTTGCCAAAGTCCCGTTTGCCATTGTTCTGTTTGCCAATTTTCTGTTTGCTTATGTCCTGTTTGCCAATGTCCAGTTTGCCAATGTCCCGTTTGCTAATGTGCTGTTTACTAATGCCCTGTTTGCCAATGTCTTGTTTGCCCTGTTTGCCAATGTCTTGTTTGCCAATGTTCTGTTTGCTAATGCCCTGTGTGCCAATGTCCTTTTCGCCAATAATGTCACGTATGCCAATGCCCTGTTTGTCAATGTCCCATTTGCCAATTTCCGATGTGCCAATGTTCCAGTTTTTGAACACTAAGCGCAGTTGTGCAGTGGTAAAGCATCGGCTTAGAGATCGAGAGGTACCGAGTTCGATCCTCACATGCGTCATGTGTTGTTTCCTTGAGCAAGAGACTTTATCCACATTGCTCAGTACTGGTTTATACCCAGGATAAGATGGCCACATGGAAGATTAGTACTAATACTAAATGTGTAACCCTCTATAAATAAGGTCGATTATTATTATTATTATTATTATTTTTATTATGGTATAACCCAATATTGGTTTATAATGGCACCCTTTGGCGACATAGCAATAGTTAAGGTTGGCATGTGATAACTGAGGGATTGTTTTCCTTATTTCGTGGTGAATCGATTCTAATGAATACCCATAACATAGGTTTTTTTTATTGAGAAATGACAACAACTATCCTTCCGTTATCAAGAAAATACTTGTCTGTTGTTATGGACGATACGCGACAGCGGAAGAAGGATAGTGTTTTTTCAGATCCTTACAATCTCTCTAATTGCTTACACAATCATTTTCCAAGACAAAAACAAAGGAGAATACTAAATGTTTATTCGTGCGGGTGTACAATATGTTCTAAAAAGTAATCACTTGGAAGCATGGAATACTTAACAGGATTGAAAATTGTAGAATTGACCGGTTTTGCCGAACAAAACGGATTTCTACTTTCTAGTTGCTGGGTTACAATATGCAATAATGATGATTTTATTGTTTATCAATGCTTGTTTTATCAGTGTTACGTTTGGTCAGTGCGTCTTGTGTAAGTCAGCGTAATAAGGTTATGGTATTGGCTAATGCTGACACGATTAATCGTATAATCGATTAATCAATCGATTAATTCCACAAAAATGGTAATCATTTCTGATTTGCTTTTAATCGATTACAATTTACTACCCAAAGTTATTCCTAAAATAGCTGGATGAGTGGCAAACAGTCCAGACCCTGATGAGATGCCTCATTATGCGGCGTCTCATCTGGGTCTACACTGTTTGCTCAGGCCTGTCTGTTCAAATATACATATGGTAAAGTGCAACATATGGTAAGAGTCATGCTCAGACAGAAAGTCAGACAGGTAGAATAATGACAAAAACCTTAGCGAATACTAATCGATTATCGATCACAATGACAGGATTGATAATCGATTATCTTTTCAGCTCCGATTAGCCAGCCCTAGTATTGGTGCAAAAGTAGTCTGTTAAATAGAAGTGAAAGCAATGTTAGTCTGGAAATGCTATGGACGGACCGACTCGCACCGCATTGCCTGGACAGGCTTAGATCCTCTAAGGGGTTTACCAGCCCTTGTGTGCGGGTCGGTTTCAGCTCTGCTTGGAAGCATCATGCAGCCCATCTATTTCTTCAAAGGCAAGGTCGTGGCTACTTTTCTTTCAATTCGGATTTGCGCAATTGCAAACAAATATCATAAACCTACTACCACTTCCAGATATTACATTTCGTATCCTAAGTAGAGAATCCTACATTCATGGTCCTTACATATGAAATTTATGAAAACGAGCCAATCATGAAATCATTTCTACGGTCATTCTATCCCTTCCACTGATTCAAGAAGGGCAGTTGTCAGTTTCTGGCGAAAGAATGTGCACTGTACTGGTTAACCGCTTACGTATAAGCCTGCCCAGGAAAGTGTTGATAGGTAAACTGACCGGCTCAAAAATGACCTAAATAGTGTTGACTGGGCCGTAAAACTCCAAAACAAACAAACAAACAATGAAAACGAGCCTGACCACGAGTGTAAGATTTTGTTGATCATATAAACATTTTAAATATAGTTTTATCGACGAAGCAGTTCAAAAGCATTTGAGTAGTAAACATAGGGTTGTCACAGACTATACCATGGCGTTACGCGCTAGTAACTGTGTTATTGCACATGTGGTCACATTTTGTTTATAAAATGACAGTATCCACTACAACACATCGACGTTATATGCTAATTAGTAATATAATTATATACGGTGGGTTCAGTTTACGCTCAACTCAGTTTTAAACATCGAAGCCAGTGTTCCGAAAGGTCGTAACTGACTTTCAAGTATCCTGAAGGTGAATTTATAACACTCCAGAAAGGGATAGCACAGACAAATTAACACTCCGAATAACGGACAAGACCAGTCAACAGTTAGATAAAAAATCCTTTAAGCATTCTGTTCTGATATATGAACTTGTTTCTCCGATGTGATCTCAAACTACTTCCAGTTCGAATTTAATCTGGTGCACTGTTTATTTAAGGCAACGGAACCGCCACAAATGCAAACACAACTCTTTATGAGTTCAAAGCTTAGACTAGAGAAGTTCAATAATGTTCCCATGCGCACGTAAAGACACTCACCGGCAGGTGCGACCAGCGATGATTTCAAATTAGCATGTGCACCAATGTCCATTCGCTTTTTAGATGTGACAGGATTGCATCCAACACAGGCTCATCAGACGGTGCAGATGCGAAAAAAAAAATGATTTGACTCTTAGCTGTATGCGCATGACAGCTTATATCTGTTTTGAAGCACATCTTCAATTATCCAATATCAGCCTTGATGCAGATTAAATAAATATAAAGTTTAATATCCGCGTAGAAAAAATGACAAATGTAATTAATAAAGTATTCAGAATATCTGATTTCGTTGCAATTTCCATTTGCAATAGAACGTCGCGTTTAAAATTCTATCTGATGAATAACCTTTAAATGCTTCTTTACATAAGGGAAATAGGGGATCTACATGAGTGTTCCTGTATTAACGAGTTGAGGTAAAGGGATAAAACGCGAGGCTTTGCCGAGCATTTTATCCCTTTTCCTCAACGAGTTTAATAAATTCAATAATACATGAACACGAATGCAATGTTCTATTAATCATATGACAGTTTCACGACTGTTTTACAAAAATGTCAATATTCCACCATTAGTAAACGCGACGTCGTTAAGAACGTCGAACATGTAACGTTACGGGACGTATCTTACTAATTTGCATATTTAATCCACCAGTGGATTATCGAAATTATTACATGGCGTTATTACATTGTCAGACGCGACGTCATATGAGAAATATGGATTTTCCAGAATTTGTTATTTTCCGTATTTCTGTTTGCAGGACTCGATTGTTTGTTTTAATGAGAACCGTCACATGCAGACTGTTCAAACGAGCACCTTCATTCATTTAGAAAACGTCTCAAACTTTTGTAAAATAATCGTTTTAGTCACTTGAATCTTGTTGTATCCAACAAAATGTGTCAACTGTCCTATTGGTCCTGAAATAATTCCGGGCTGTCACCTTAATGCAACTGCTTGACGACTAAGAATATAAGAATCTTATATGGGTGTGAGGGGTGGATTGAAAAATCCGTCCCGAGGGACACTGTCCGGCATCACGAGGCTTGCCGAGTGATGCCGGACAGTGATCCCGAGGGACGGATTTTTCTATCCACCCCTCACACCCATATTGGATTCTTTTTCTTGCATACCTTCCATTTCTATTGCGAATTTTTAATGCTGCTGTCACTTCGGTTACCGACGTCCGCTATTTTGTGTTGACACCGCAGGAATGTTTAATGACGTCACGCATGACGACGCCGCGCATGAGGTTGTAATCAACCAGTGCATTTATCAAACACGCGATTATATTCGATTTGGGGTTGGAACACCAGGGTCAGAACATAAATTTCTATCCCAGGGTAAAATCACGGATTTCCTTGTCTGGTGTACAAGAAATAATTTGCCATTCCAAATTAACCATATAGCACCAAATCACGATTTTCTATCCCACTACATTTCTTGCCACACAATAAACATCCCCTTCTGAGATTCTGTTTGTTTGCATATGCATGATCTAAGACATCATAATCAAGGATCAATATTTCGGAAAATTTAGTGCGTGCTAGTATGAAATTATTCACCGCTGCGACCAAATTAATGTTTGTTCGTCTGAAGATTTAAATAATTTTATACAAAACATGGCACTGACAAAAAATGCATACACAGATCAGACACCAACAAGAAACCTACTTCAGATCAGTGACTTAAATTCTTGTAAAACGTCAAGTCATTTTCTAAATAAGTTGCCAAATAGAAATGAAGGCAATGATAACGAATGAATACAATTTCCTAACAACTCCAACCAAGACACACAAAACGGGCATAAAGTTATGTCCTTTTAATAAAAAAAGACTGCTGCTTAAGACTCAGATGCCTTCGAATTTTACCCTGAAACGAGGTTACATCTGATGAAATAGAAGTGAAGGCAACGATCAGAAATCGATATAATTAACATACAGCTCCCATCAGAGATACCAAAGGGAAAGAAACAAAATCATGAAATAACTAGACCCTAAAATAAACATTAATAGCGGAAAGCCATAAGGACAGTTACTTTCCCAATAAAAAGGCCAATTGGATATCACAAATAAACCGCGACAGAAGAACCGATAATTTACTATAAATACAATAAACCTATTACATCTATCATTTTTAATTTTAATAAGTAGAAGTGAAACAAAGATCAGGAATTGATACAATTAACTTACTCCATCCATAAAAGACACCAAAGGGAAAGAAATACAAACATTAAGCGACCAGACCATAATGGAAACCTAAACAAAGGAAGGCCATATGGACAGTTACTTTCCCACAAAATGGCCATAAGGCCATCCAAAATTAAAAGACACAAGTGATACACACAGTAAGTAGCAAACAACAACATAAATAAATCGCCACAGAAGAGCCGCCTTGGAACGGTCAGTGGAAGATTTCCACTGGGGGGCTTAAATCGATTTTACGTGGCCACAATCCTCGCCCTTACTTCCGTCGCGATTTAGACAAATAATTTGTTCAGTCCGCATGAATGCCTCCTAACTCATCAGTGCAACATCTCCGTGAACACAGAAATCAAAGAACCACAGAGGTGAGACAACGGTGAGGACTCGACAGCAAGAAACCACTGAAATGCTGGAGCAAAAGAAAACCAACAGTTAGACTCCGATGAGCCCGACCAGAGACAGAGCATCAGGCACTTGTTTCTTATCTTGATATTGGCACTAACACTCCTGATACCTGTGAAAGTAAAAAAAAATCAGTGTATTGCTATCATGCTGCTGGTCATATTACTAGTGACAATTTAAAACATTATTCCTGATTCTAGGATACGAAATATAATTTCTAAAGGACCGAAATATCGATTTCCTTCTAAAAGTGTGGAGATGAAATTGCTGCTGCCAAAATACGAACGTATTACCCCCTTAACCTCAGACGTCTTCAGGAGTTAGGAGGCCTTCATGCGGACTGAACAAATTGTCTTAATCGCGACGGAAGTAAGGGCGAGGATTGTGTCCACGTAAAATCGATTTCAGCCCTCAGTGAAATTCGATTCCGCTGACCGTTCCAAGGCAGTTCTACTGTCGCGGTTTATTTTTGTAATGGTTTGTCTTTGGGTGTTTGTGACGCTTATATTATTTTATTTTGGATAGCCTTTTGGCCATTTTGTGGGAAAGTAACTGTCCTTTTGGCTTTCCGCTGTTGGTGTTTCCGTTGGGGTCTGTTGCTTCATGTTTGTGATTCGTTCCCTTTGGTGTCTCTGATGGGAGCCGTGGGTTAATTGTATCGACTTTCAACTTACCTTGAGGACTAAGGCCAAGGTTAGCGAGAAAAAAAAAAAAAAGCACTTTGAACTTACCTTTGGGACTAAGGTCGAGGTTAGCGAGGAATAATACACTTTCAACTTACCTTGGGGACTAAGGTTGAGGTTAGCGAGGAAAGATACTCTTCCGACTTACCTTGGGGACTAAGGTCGAGGTAAGCGAGGAAAATGGCACTTCCAACTTACCTTGAGGACTAAGGTCGAGGTAAGCGAGGAAAGATACACTTCCACTTTACCTTGAGGACTTAGGTCGTGGTTAGCGAGGAAAGATACACTCCCAACTTACCTTGAGGACTAAGGTCGAGGTAATCGATGAAAAATACACTTCCGACTTACCTTGAGGACTAAGGTCTAGGTTAGCGATGAAATATACACCCCCAACTTACCTTGAGGACTAAGGTCGAGGTTAGCGAGGAAAGATACTCTTCCGACTTACCTTGGGGACTAAGGTCGAGGTTAGCGAGGAAAATGACACTTCCAACTTACCTTGAGGACTAAGGTCGAGGTTAGCGATGAAAAATACACTTCCGACTTACCTTGAGGACTAAGGTCGAGGTTAGCGAGGAAAGATACACTTCCAACTTACCTTGAGGACTAAAGTCGAGGTAAGCGAGGAAAGATACACTTCCAACTTACCTTGAGGACTAAGGTCGAGGTAAGCGAGGAAAGATACACTTCCAGCTTACCTTGAGGACTAAGGTCGAGGTTAGCGAGAAAAGATACACTTCCATCTTACCTTGAGGATTACGGTCGAGGTTAGCGATGAAAAATACACTTCCGACTTACCTTGGGGACTAAGGTCGAGGTTAGCGAGGAAAGATACTCTTCCGACTTACCTTAGGGACTAAAGTCGAGGTTAGCGAGGAAAATGACACTTCCAACTTACCTTGAGGACTAAGGTCGAGGTTAGCGAGGAAAGATACACTTCCAACTTACTGTGAGGACTAAGGTCGATGTTAGCGAGGAAAGATACACTTTCAACTTACCTTGAGGACTAAGGTCGAGGTTAGCGAGGAAAAATACACTTCCGATTTACCATTGGGACTAAGGTCGAGGTTAGCGCGGAAAAAGACACTTTCAACTTTCCTTGGGACTAAGATCGAGGTTAGCGAGGAAATAGACACTTTCAACTTACCTTGGGAATAAGGTCGAGGTTAGCGAGGAAAAAGACACTTTCAACTTACCTTGGGGACTAAGGTCGAGGTTAGCGAGGAAAAAGACACCATTTCTGTACACAACCTCCTGACATATAATACCAAAACTATACACATCGCCTTTGATTGTACCATTTGGTGGCCTATGTTGCATCCGTAATAATTCTGGAGCCGTCCAGAGTAGACCTTGAAAAATGATAATAAAGACCTTTTATTCACCATATTTGCATTATTTGCTGGCTCCCAGCTTGCACATTGTCAATATTGGAAAAACAGGTAACCACAACCCCCTGACCTTTCAAGGTCAGGGGGGTAACCCTGACCTTTCAATGTCAGGGGGATCTGGTTCCCTGTTTTTCCAACACTTATAATCTTCAGACTAGGAACCAGAAGAAGATAATGCAAATAAGGTGAATACAGATGAAAATAATAATACAGGACTAGCAGAAACCACAGAAGGCACAAAGAAAAAGATAAACTAAACGAAGAACACAAAGAACAATCAAAAGAGTGAATCCTAACCTGCTCTTGCGTTCAAGATGTGTAAACAGAACTAAATAAAACATAACCTACGCGTATAAGATACGAATATGGAAATGTGTTCATTAAGAACACTGACCAAACAAAAATGTTAATGACAAATGGCTAGAAGAAGGTCTGGCCATTTAAGTTTAATAAGCCACCATCGATCGGGCTATATGGCGCTTGGATGCAAGGCTTCATGTTTTCACTTTTGCAAAACGTAATTACAGGTTAGCTCTGTGCGCATTGTTAAAATATTGTGTAACTATACCAAACGTAGTGCCACAGAGGCCTCTCTGATGTTTAATCGTCTTCAGTGTGGCTACACCGCAAAAACAAAATTGAAATCAAAACAGGTGATGGACAAGACACGGCAAGCAAAGCAAATCCTCCCCCGATCACGCATCAACCAAAGCAGCTGAAGAGACCGGACAACCACAGACATCAGGTGAGAACAGTCACCGTTGAATGTTATCTAGTAATTAAGGTCTAGTGAGGACTGTAAAGTTAGCGAGAAACAGCAGACCCTTTCTGATACATTTCGTTGATATATTGCTATAGTAACGATAACGCACAGAATAATGACAAAATAATGACAAGAATCTAGGACTCGAGGTCATCGAAGTTCGTGTAATGAATTTCATATCAACTAAAAACTCATATAGAACGCACTATTATGCACATCACGTCGCTGTTATTTTGTACATATAACTATGTTCTAGAAAAGGGTTATCCTTTGGAAGCAAGGAATATATCACAGAACTGGAAATATGGAGTGTACATGTTTATGGGCCAGACTAGCTAGTTTCGGCCAATTAGGCCTCATCAGTGACCCTAAAATATATTCAAAATTTAACAATGGAATCAATGATCCCAAAGGACAAGAAAATATAAACTACACTATGATGTAGGGCAGGGAGATATTTTACGGCCGCCACACATTCCCAGACACCAGCTGCAGTGACGTTAAATATGTTCTACAAAAGGGTTATCCTTTGGAAGCAAGGAATACATCACAGAACTTGAAAATATGGAGTGTACATGTTTTCTGGGCTAGACTAGCTAGTTACGGCCAATTAGGCCTCATAAAAGTCATAAAACATATGCGCACACGTGTAATACCTCATGGTAACTGGCGCGTAAAGTCATAACGCTGTCCATGACGTCCCGCTGTTGAAATTCTTTTTATAAAATTCATCTATAAAAGATGTACACTCCTTACATTTCAGTTCTGTTGTGTATTCCTTACTTCCAAAAGATAACCTTTTTATATGAAATTAACGTCATTACAGCTGAAGGTAAGGGAATGTGTGGCGAGAGTAACATTACGCAAACATGCCTATACAAATACATTGCCACTTTTATCGCCGAAAAAATGAAACTTTTAAGATGAAAAATTGTCATATTTTTCGTATTTCTGCTCAAAATATAGATTGTGGCTACTCGTTAGAACCGCCTCACCGAGGCGGTTCGAACGAGTACCCACAATCTATATCTTAAAGCAGAAATAAGAATAATAAGGCATACCCCTTATAGGCGTGTTTTCGTGATGAAATTCTTTCTGCCCTTCATCATAGTGTAGTTTTTATTTTCATGTCCTTTGGGTGGCCCCCGCCCATAGGGGCTTGAAAAAATATATGGGCTGCATGATGCTTCCACGCAGAGTTGAATCCGGCCCGCACACTAGTACTGGTAAACAGCTTCGAGGATCTAAGCCTGTCCAGGAACCCCGGTGCGAGGCGGACCGTCGATGCTAATAAACCCTATTGGTTTCATTGGCCGACAGGGCTTGAGATGTCATTTCATCTCAATGTCGGGTAAAAGTCCCACAAAATTGGAAGCAACGTCTCCAAAATGACCTTTACAGTGTTGACGGGGACGTTAAACCTCAAATCAAACAAACAAACAAAATGTCCTTTGGGATCATTGATTCCTTTGTGGAATTTTGAAATTATCTGAGGGTCACTGATGATACCTTATTGGTTGAAACTAGCTAGTCTTTGCCAGAAAACATGAACACGACATCCGTTTTCAGTTCTGTAGTGTAATCCTTGTTTCCAAAGGAGGTTGATACTGCGGTGTTGACGTCAGTACTCAGGCACTGATTTAAATAACTATATTATATCTTTAACGTTTGCAGTATAAAATTCTATTTTTTCTAAAACTAAGACTTGTCAGGTGAGACATGTAGCTTAGCGGATTTGGTTGCCATTTTTTGTTATATTTTAAATTTTGCAAGTCTGGCTACTTTGGACATCTCCTTCCTGACGCCCGGGACTTACGTGGAGTGTGGGCCATGTTTGCTGAGGTTTGCTTGGTGGGGGACGCCTATAAGTCCGCGGGTAGACTCTCTTGCCTGATGCCTCCAGTTGACCTGTCTCACGAGCTACGTCGAACGATGTGGGCTCGGGGGGGGGGATGTGCTGTGTTTACCGGGTCTTGTCCATCATCCGTTTCGGTTTCAGAACTTTGGGATTGAGACACACTGATGAAGATTAAAAATCAGAAAGGCCTCTGTGTCACTAAATTTGGTATAGTTACGCCTTAATTCCAAAGGATAACCCTTTTATAGAACATATTTAAATCATTCTATGAATCTTACAGTCATGGACATTTCATATGATGCTTGTCTTCTGGATTTTATAAAACTCGCCAGAGGTTTGTTTGATAAATTTGGTATGCAATGACAACTCGTGTAAGATCCTCTATACAATACGTACTTCTATAGAAAGCATAAGAGCCTTCCAGTGTGTCTTCATCTGGACCTCTAAAATCATGCAGTCCAAAATCAGTGAGTTTTAACACAAATCTACTATCAACCACACAATTTGTAGACTTCAAGGCGCCATGACTACGGAGTTCAGTGGATGACAGATATGCCATTGCCTGAAATAAAACAATTAATTGAAACTGAAATAGTCTAAATGAGCCGTGATAAGGAAAATTGTAGTTTTAGTTTCTGATTGGAGATGTGGGGTATAGAGAATACCAGGTTCGTGTCTTTTGATATCATGTTTATCAGACAAGGCCTCGAGAACGCTTGTAGAAGTGCGAGGCTTGCCGAGCGATTCTACATGTGTTCTCGAAGCCGAGCCTGATAAACTTGATATCGAATGACACGCATCTGGTATTCTATATATCGGTTATACCCATTATTCACTTTTTATATATGCAATTTGCATTCAGTTATCGATTATCCTCAGTGCGTCTCAACATTCCGGATTGCAATAATCGGTCCATATATATTTATTAAAACTGATCGTAATTTTTCCTATGATACTTTTCTCAAGTGATTTTTTCTATTTTTCCAGTTATTATGATATTTTTGACATTTTTTTCAGGTAGTCCGGTTCATTCATAAAAGTGTAATATCACGTTGACGTGATAAAGCTCACTTGTCCTGAGATAGCATCTCTTTATCAGGTCATTGTGTTACAATGCAATATATATAGGGCGTAACTGATAAAATTGTATCGATTCCTGATCAATGCCTTCACTTCTATGTTAGACGCTGTGGCATTTAGCGAAGTTTCAAACAACCCCGCGTACACATCCAATTAACATAGTCTTCCCTACCTATGTAAAAGCTTGACATTTGCTGCACAGCAAGGATTCTGATCAGTCTGCGCTGATCATCATCTTCGCTGCGTGAACATGCGCGAGGAACCATTTTCTCCTAAAATCGCTTAAATGATTAAATAGAGGATCTGACATGAGTGTTCATGTATTATTGAATTTATTAAACGAATTGTGGAAAAGGGATAAAATGCGAGGCCTTTGCCTCGCATTGTATCCCTTTTCCTCAACGAGTTTAATAAATAATTGACTTAGAGGATCTAACATGAGTGCTCATGTATTATTGAATTTATTAAACGAGTTGAGGTAAAGGGATAAAATGCTCGGCAGCCGAGCATTTTATCCCTTTTCCTCAACTCGTTTAATAAATTCAGTAATACATGAGCACGAATGCAAGATTCTATTTATCATATGACATTTAAAACGCATTTTATTCACGATTTATTTACAAAAATGTCAATATTCCGCCGTTAGAAAACGCGACGCCATTAAGGACGCCGTACATGTAACGCAACGGGACGTATCTAGCTAATTTGCATATTTAATCCACTAGTGGATTATCGAAAATATTACATGGCGTTATTACACTCTCAGACGCGACGTCATATGATAAATTTGTATACAACATGAATGTGTGGAAAGGATATCCAGCTTTGCTATGACAGTCGCGACAAAACGTCTGTTTTTTCACGATTGTGCTCAAAGATCAAGGTGACGATTCACTGCTCAGAGTTTCTTTGAAAACAGCAGAGAGATAAACACATATAAAAATAATCTCTATGATTTTTAATGTATTTTCGGAAACCATGAAAATGACAAAGGTCGACCAGACTTGGCGTCGCAACAAGCATGTGCTTTTTACATGTGGCAATTTTTGTGCTTTGCGTTTATTTTAAGTATACTCATCATCATCATCAACGGACTTTTGATTAACGTGCAGGTACTGTGCCAAAATCAGAATTTGTCTAATAATAATTTCGCATGCAATTTCCACTGTAACGTGAATCATCAAGACAACACATATATATAATTCTGACCCCGTTGAAGCCTACTTTTATATAGTAACACTGGGGTTTACAGGTATAAACCGTATTTTTATGCCCCCGCATCATATGATGCCGGGGGCATATAGTTTTTCGGTTTTCCGTACGTGCGTACTTGCGTACGTGCGTACATGTGTACGTCCGTCTGTACGTGTGTGTGTACGTACGTACGTGATCCTGTAACCTCAGGTTAAAGTTTTTGTAACAGGTAGAGCCTGAACTTTTAGAACTCATATTTTCCTAACCATTTAATGGAACTGGTTCATCTCTGGTATGATGATAGATATAGGTCCAAAGTTTTAATAAGCAATACCCCCACCCATGCTTGTGAACTCAAAGTCAAGGTCACAGACTTAGAAATTTTCAATGTTAAAGACTCAGGTTAAGGTTTTTGTAACAGGTAGACTTGAACATTTAAGAACTCATATTTTCCAAACCATTCCATGGAATTGGTTCATATTCAGTTTTATTCAGCGATACCCCCACCCATTCCCATGGCCTCAAGGTCAAGGTCATGGAATTAGAAATTTCCCATGTTAAAGACTCCAGTTAAGGTATTTGTACCTGGTAGAACCTGAACTTTTATGATGGCTTTGGTTCATATGATGATAGATATAGGTACAATGTTTTATTCAGCAATACCCCCACCCATGCCTATGACCTCAAGGTCAAGGTCACAGACTTAGACAATTTTAATGTGAAAGATTTTAAATATCTCACATTTTCCAAACTATATTATGGATTTGGCTTATGTATGCTATGATGATAGATACAGGTCCAAATGTTTATTTGGCAATACCCCCACTCATGCCTATGGCTTCAAGGTCAAGGTCACAGACTTAGAAATTTTTAATTAGATATTTTAAGAGTTGATATTTTCCAAATCGTGCGATGGATTGAGTTGATATTTGATATGATGTTAGATACCTGTCCATTTTATTCAGCTATACCCCCACCCATGCCCATGAGCTCAAGGTCAAGGTCACAGACTTAAAATTTTTTAATTATCCCCGCGCACAACATAGCTCTAGCGTCTATATTTCTTCACTGATTTCAATATAACTTCACACTAATGTTCCTTATGAAAATACCTCGAACGAGTTTGACTTTCAAGGTCAAGGTCACTGTGGCTATTTTTAGAAAAACTTTGTCATCGCTCTAGCGCCTGCATTTCTTCACTGGTTTCAAAATAACTTCACACAACTGTTCCTTATGACAATACCTCGAACGAGTTTGACTTTCAAGGTCAAGGTCACTGTGGCTATTTGTAGAAAAACTTTGTCATTACTCTAGCGCTTACATTTTTTCACCAATTTCAATATAACTTCTCACAAATGTTCCTAATGACAAGGTCACACACTTAGAAAATTTTGTTGCAACATGGATTTTCGGGGTGAGGCGGGGCCCTTGGCGGGGGCATCTGTGTCGTCTGGACACATTTCTAGTTCTTTTTTCTGCTCTAAAATATAGATTGTGGGTACTCGCTAGAACCGCCTCGATGACGAGTACCCAAAATCTATATTTTAGAGCAGAAATAAGAAAAATATCACAATATTTCCTCTAAAAACTTCCATTTTTTTCGGCGATAAAGTTTACAATGTATTTGTATAGGCGTTTTTCTCGCAATGATTTTGTGATACTTGTATAGAACATAATGAGGGTATCCATAAAAATTTTGCCACATACCATGATGATGACAATTCTTTGTAATGAAAACCCCGGTTACCATGTACAGTTATAGCTCAGTTGGTAGAGTGTCCGCTCCGGGGAACGGGAGGTCTGGGGTTCGACTCCGGGCCGCGACATACCAAAGTCGTTAAAAATGGTACTAGCTGCTCCTCGTTTGGCACTCAGATTTACGGGGTAGAGCTAGGACTGGTCGATCCAGTGTCAGGATAATGTGACTGGGTGTGGTATCATGTAATGTGTCTGGGACATGATACTTCAGTGAGGCAGCACTATAAATGTGAGCATTGAGCTCCCTGTCGCAACCAGACACCGTCGTGATATGACTGAAAAATTGTTGAAAGCGACGTTAAACCCGAATTCACACACACACACACCATGTACAGTTAAACTTCAATGGCTCGAACACCTTTGGGCCCTCGAAAATCAGTTCGAGACAGGGGTAGTTCGAGCCACCGAGGGTTACTGTGAGGAGGCATAACGAGATACTTTTGGACAGCTTTTCGGTGTTCTATAATGAAAATGTATGTTGTGTGTACTCATTAGAATCGCCTCGAGGCGATTCTAATAAGTATACACAGCATAAACTTGCAAGATAAAAGACTAAAATCTCCTAAATTATTCCCCACTTTTTCTTATGTAGAGGATATTCCAAGAGGCTCAAGAATGAGTTCGATTTAGCCATGGTAAACGAGCCATCGCTGCTCTAGCCATCGAAGTTCTACTGTATTTGTATGGAGAAAAGTAGAATTGGTAGAGACAAACATATCCTTCTCTTTGGTTTATCGTTACAGGCAGAAAGTCATATTGAAAATTTCAGATGGCTATTTTGGGGTTTGATTTGAGGTTTAACGTCCCAGTCAACACTGTATAGGTAATTTATACCGCAATCAGTCATTCTAGTTACCTAATAAAGGGGGTCGAATAACTGCACGCTATTATCGGTAGTGACCTATAATACCTTCTACTGACCTATAATACGTCTAGTGACCGATCATAGACCGGGCCTACTTTTCAGGTCACTAATTTACAAGTGTAAACAATAACATGCAACCTGTTTTGCATGGGAAAACAACGAAACTGCAAGTTAAAATCTTTGCAATATTTATTTTAACAGATTTTCAGAAATTTCAGCTAAATTCTTACCTCCTCGGCCTTTTCTGGTTTGAATGACCCGTTGGAATAACTGCGCACTGCTACTGCAGTTGAGTCTCAACCTCGAAAATAATTTCAAAAGCTAGAATAAAGTACTTATTTGCAGATTTTCATACAGAATGTAAAGCGCTGAGAAACTTTTATTCGAGCGTCCATGTTATTTCCTACGTCTTTTTGGCGTGGTGACGTCAGAAACTGTGCACTTGTTGACGTCACGTTATACTACGTGTGCGCGCCATGGCACTGAATGTTGTTAACATGTCACACTGTCTGCTGTCTTTTTTGCTTAGATTTGCTAAATTATTGCAAAACCCCTTGATTTTTGAATTGCGGTATAAACTAAATACATGATTAGTGTCTCTAATAATAAAATATAATCGGTTCGCCGCGACAATTTTATAGGGCCTCGCTAAAGCTCGCCCCTATAAAATTGTTTAAGGCTCACCGATTATATTTTATAATTAATGACACTAACCATGTATTTACTATTTTGGAAACATTGCTTCCAATTTTGGTTGGCCTTTTACCCGACATTGAGATGAAATGACATCTCAAGTCCTGTCGCACAATGATACCTATAGGATTTATAAGCATGGATGGCCCGACTCGCACCGCCTTGCGAGGGCAGGGTTAGATGCTCTAAGCAGTTTACCAGTACTCGTGTACGGTCGTTTTCAGCCCATCTATTTCTTCAAGGCCGGATGGGCGGGGGCCGTTCTGATGGCTATCCAAGTCCTTCAGTTGGTGCATAAATAAGGAATCTTTATGATAAAAAGAGTTTCTGCATAACACAAATTAATTGCATGGAATCGTTTTCTAAAATTAACCCTTAACCTGCAGTTCACAACAACCCCTACCTTTGCAAACAGTGCAAATCCAGATAAGATGGTTTCTGAAGAAACCATACAGTGTAGATCAAGATCGGATGAAGCCATATGATAAGGATCTACTATGTCATGCAGTTTGTGAACTGAATGAATATAATATATCAAGTAATCTGATTGGCTGAAAGCTGATAATGGGTGTGGCCCAATTAATATATTCAGCAGGTCAAGAAATAAGGATTAACAAAACTGATAAAACCCAGTCTATATCTTGAAAGGATATGATATAGCAAGTTATCTGACTAGCTGATTGCGGATAATGGGTGGTGTGGCTATTGTTAATATATTCAGCAGGTCAAGGGTTAAACGGTTGACCAAATAGAAGTAACGAAGCTGATACAAACCCTGACAACATCTTGCATTAGAGAATATCTAAACATCCAGTCTAACTTTATTTGATCATTTTCTAACACATCCTGAAAATAATAATAATAATAATAATGATAATAATAATAATAATAATGATAAAAATAATAATAATAATAATAATAATAATAATAATAATAATATGGCTGAAATCAAAAACGCAGTTATGTGCAGTTACCAGTTTTTTTTTGTATTTTCGAAAGGCTTGAGTAGATTATTCAAAGAGAGATAATCGCAATTTCATGCCATACTGGCATGAAAATGCGGTTATCTCTCTTTGATGAGTGCTGATCTGAGGCTTTCTTTGAGGTTTAACGTCCCCGTCAACACTATGTAGGTTATTTTGGAAACGTTGCTTCCAAATGTGTGGGATTTTTACCCGACAATGAGATGAAATGACATCTCAAGCCTTACCGTCCAAAAAAACCAATAGGGTTTATAATTATGCAGGGACAGCCCCACTCGCATCATTTTAGTTCTACTTGTATCATTTTGCCTGGACAGGCTTTGAACTTATAAGCAGTTAACCAGTACTCATTTGTGGTAATTTCAGCTCTGCCTGGAAGCATCATGAAAAATAGAAGTGGAGGCAATGATCAGGAATCGATACAATGAACCCACAGCTCCCATCAGAGACACCAGAGGGAAAGAAACATAAACATGGAACAACAGACCCTAATGGAAACATCAATAGCGGAAAGCCAAAAGGACAGTTACTTTCCCAAAAATGGTCAATAGGCTATCCAAGATAAAATAATATAAGCGACACAAACACCCATTGACAAACCATAACAAAAATAAACCGCGACAGAATAACCGCCTTGGAACGGTCAGCGGAAACGAATTCCACGGGGGGGGGGGGGGCTCAAATCGATTTTACGTGGTCACAATCCTCGCCCAATCTATTTCTCCAAGCTCCGAATGACGGGGGCCATCTGAGGCTTTGTAAGTCGCATTATGTCTTATTCATAGACCCAGATCAGAGGGGCTACCCAAATATTATTTCTTATTTCTGCCTGAAAACATATGGCGTAGGTAGGTACGCATTAGAAGCGCCTCGGCAACGCGCTTCTAAAGAGTACCGAAACATTTGTTTTCATGCAGAAATAAGAAAAATAATACGCGGATACCCACATTTATATGGATAAAAAGTTCCTTTTCTGGAGCTATGCTTATTGCATGTTTTGTCGTGTACTGGATCATTTAATTGTTTCAAGATAGCTATCGTAAAAGACCTAAATAACTACACACTGATTAGTGGACAAACAATACAGTACAGTCAATAGAACGGTATGTTATGTCGTACTGCATAAACATTTCCGTCATATTCAAGAGGGGAAGGTGTAACTTTCTGGCGAAATAGCGTGTACTTAACTGGTTAACCGTTATGTAAAAGCAAACAGGAAAGAAAAGTCCGGTTAAGTAAACTTACCCTTTTCAATTTTCTTACCAACTCGACATTACCTTGGTCGTCTTGCCTTGGTCGTAAACCAAAGAAAAAAAATAATTGCAATGTTTCGAAACTCTGAACATTCATGGACAGGTGTATTATAGGGGTTTTCAGTATACATTCGCATCCAGCCCACACCGTTCCGTTCACCTTTATGTTTCTAATTTTCCTTACCTGTAAACTGCCCTTCTGACAATACTCTGTAAGAATACACATATGTGGCGGGTCTATACAGGCTCCTAGGAACCTTACTATATGATCATTCTGTAAATCTTTGATCTGAAATGATAATAAAATATTTAGTGTACGTGTGTGCAGTAGGTAGGTCTATACATGCACCTTACGTATGCCTGTGTTCCTTAAAATCTTATCAGTATTTGAAGTATTTTGATCCTGTCTCTAATTTTACACATAGTTATATCACAGCGCGCCTTTCATAGACAATGGAAAGGAACTTTTATTTTTTTTTGCAAACATCACTGAGCGGACGAGCGTCATGCGAAACGCCACCATTTTACGACGTCCCTTGTAAAAACTTTGACGTGAGGCGATGAAACGTCATTTTCTGACATCAAAAACCTTGTAAAGTATTTAAATGCAAGTGTATCTGTCAAAAGTATTGGTGGGTGTTCTTCTAAGAATATCAAAAGGTTGGGGGAATGTGAAACAAACAACAAGATTATTGTTGATTTCTGGTGTATTAGAATCAAAATGAATCAGCTCTAGCAGTGATTTTTTGGGAAATAAATCGCAGTTTGTCAGTCACTTGTGAGTTCGTTCTCGTGATTTGATCTCCTTTAAAACAACACCTCCAAAGTGTAATATATCACTCAACAATTTACGGCTATAGATGGTTTACTTCTTACGCTACGTGTTGTATCTGTGACGAACCTTCGTTCTCTTGCTGTATGGTGATGCCAGTCATTAAAATCAGTCCTTACGATTTCATTGACTAAAAGTCTCCTTCATTTATAAACTGAGAACTAATCTGCAAAAATCTGATTAATTTCACAACTGTAGGAAACGTTTGACTGGAATATAGTCAGTATCCTTCGACTTTCGTGAGAAGAGGTTGTTTAAAATACTTCCTGTTATTCAATACATTCGTATTGTAACTGAGCTTTGTGGTAATAAAGTACAGGAAGTTTTCAGGAAGAGCACAGGTACTCTTGTAGAAATCTGTGATCATAAATATGGTTCATCTCATTTCAATGGATCAATCATTTCGTAAACCGACATAATACTATTGCATTTTATCATATGACGTCGCGTCTGAGAATGTTATAACGCCATGTATTAAATTTGGTAATCCACTAGTGAATTAAATATGCAAAATAGTTAGATAAGTCCATAACAATATACGTTATACGCAATACGGCGTCCTGAACAACGTTGCGTTGACTAATGGCGAAACATTTACATTTTTGTTAAAAATCACGAATAAAATGCTTTTTAATACATACGATAAACAGAATATTGCATTTGTGTCCATGTACTATTAAAATTAAACTATTTAATTTATTAAACTCGTTGAGGAAAAGGGATAAAATGACCCGCAAAGCCTCGCATTTGATCCTTTTTCCTCACCTCGTTTAATAAATTTAATAATACATGAACACTCATGTAAGATCGTCTATATAAATTCTGGTCAACATAAAAATACTGATAATACATACCCGTTTTATTTCTAAAAGAAGTGGCTTATGAACTGTGATGCTGGTTTTATTGATCTTTTTGATAGCGACAATAGCTCCCTGAAAAAACAATGAAGATTGTGGCATTATGTTCACGAAGTTGTAGGCTCTTCCACCAGATCGCTTCTCAGCTGTGTATTATGTAACACGCTGTAACACATTATATGTACGTAATCTTAAAATATAGGCCCGTTTGTCTAATGTTTAATGAAAGTTTGTACATATCAGTTTTAGCTTAGGGTGTTCACAATCTCTTACGTTCTTTCCAGACATAAGATAGAAAACTTCGTTTTGACACGTCTTTTTAAAATGTCATTTATAGAGGAACTCTGTGTATATCCATACCATAGTTGTTATGTAAACTTCCATCAGAAATTGCGTTTTATATTGCAATGCTAAATGAAATGCCTACAATTTGAATATGTTCTATAAAAGGGTTATCCTTTGGAAGCAAGGAATACACCACAGAAGTGAAAAATATGGAGTGTACATGTTTTCTGTGCCAGACTAGCTAGTTTCGGCCAATTAGGCCGCATCAGTGACCCTCAGATATTTTCAAAATTCCACAATGGAATCAATGATCCCAAAGGACAAGAAAATATAATCTACACTATGATGTAGGGCAGGGAGACGTTTTACCGCCGCCACCCGTTCCCACACACCAGCTGTAGTGAAGTTAAATATGTTCTATAAAAGGGTTATCCTTTGGAAGCAAGGAATACACCACAGAAGTGAAAAATATGGAGTGTACATGTTTTCTGGGCCGGACTAGCTAGACAGGTTATCTAAAAACTTACTGACTATATTGTATTTGCAAGTGAACGAAGTGTTTAATTCAATTTTTTTTTTCGGGCTGTAATCTGCATGAAATTTAATGATTGTTTTATTACAAATCTTGAATTAAGTTCAGCTTGACAACTTGAAGACGAAGACAAAAAGCACAAATCATACAGATGAATGCGACATATCGGATTGTGTTTTAAAAGATTCTACACATTCGTAAATAAAGATAATAGAGTAGATTTTTTTGCCTCCACTTCTATTTATTTAGTTTCGTCATAAAAGTCATGTAAACTGCACGGCTGCATTCACTCCGTAGAACTAATGGCCTTAGTAAGAAAATAAAACGCTTCGCTTTAAGAAATAGACTATAACATCCATCTTCGATGCTGACAGCATCGAATATGGATGCTATAGTCTAGATGGATGTTATAGTCTGTGTCTTAAATTTGAGGGCTGGCGGATAAAGTCGAAGACTGACTATAAAGATCAACCTTCTCGGTCTGCATTGGGAGATTGAGATTTGTTTTATTTTCTTACACAAAGCATAACATGTATTTGATCATATGATGTGCCTTTTGTCTTCCTTGATTTTACGCATCGTAACAATATTCTCCGAACGTTATTCTGTGTTTGACGTAAACATGCATAAGTGACGTCAGCCGTGAATTTTTTCAATTCTGAAGTCATTGTTAACGTTGTATCTATGCTGTCCCAGCCTATAGATGAGTGCTGCCGAATAGTTCAAACACCGTCGCATGGGTAAGTAAGGTTGCACTACAGTAAATAATTGGTCTTTATGAAAGCTGTACTTGCTTTGGGGAGAGCTTTCAGTACAGAATTGAATATTCTACTGCTTCTGATTAGATTTGGTACTAAGCCATTATTTTTCTGAGAAGTATTATTGTTTATTAGAAGAAATATTAGTAGGTATTTGCTATTGTGAAAAGCAGCTGATTTAAATTGAACCAGAAAATTGTGCTGACTGGCCACTGGAAATGCCTGGATTTATTCGCTGCGGTATGGGTTTGTTGACACTGGCTGCCAAAAAGGCCAAAAATATGCCGCACAGCACCCATATTTTTTAGCTGCTTCTGGAAGGTAAATGGTCAGCCTGTCAAATTATATGCCTCATAATGGAAGCATTAGGCTTGCTGAAATGTGGTAGAACATGGAATATGCCCCAATTTACATTGTGAGTAAGGGGATTTTTTTTATTGTAGTGCCACCTAAACCGAAAGTAGAAGAATGAGCTTCAATGCCCTTTTTTCATTCATTACATAATACTTTCATACATAATAGGTTCCCCTCCAATTCTGTATCTTAAAATGGAATTTCCTGGCATGTATTTTGTCACAGAAACTGTACAAATTGTAATTTTGTGCTAATTTAGGACTAACTGGGTGTATTTTATCAGTTTTAGCTTCTGTTCCATGTAATTGGAGGGGGGGGGGGTACTTCAAAGCCATGTAAATCAGTTGTCATTGGTCTGTTTGGAAAGCAGCCTTGCAGTAAATGTATAAACAGGAACACAAGAAAAAATAATATACTCCATATTGAATATAACACTGAGGTAATAGGACATGATTTAGTGCATTTCAGGATTAAAGTATTCCAAAGACATCTGAGAAGAAACACTGATGCAAGCCGGTTTCTGGGTTCCATTCTGGAAAGAGGTAAACTTATCGCTTTTTCACAAAACATGGTTTGTTCGGCTTTCATCGTAGAATCTGGAAGCGATAACTTTTTCGCAAAGTTTAAAGATTCTTTGTCGCTGGACATTAATTATGCATGACTACTCCATATTGAATATAACACTGAGGTTACTTGGCATTAGGCAAGGGTCTCAAGCCAATGCAAAATTTCAAAATTGTCTCTCTGAACAGCCCGCTGCAATATCCCAATGAGTTTTCTCAGCCATTGTAAGTTCTTATTGGTTGGGTTCATGTTATAAGGTTTGAACAGATATATTCAGCCATTTCTCATGGCATTAAGGCATTTATAATCATTTTCAACAAAGTTTTGTCTCCAAAATATCCTCAAAATGCCAATTGTTACTGAAATTAGGGGGTATAGGTGTGAGAACAGCCAAAATTTCTAGCATGGGTGCTAATAGGGTATGATTTAGTGCATTTTAGGATAAAAGTATTCCAAAGACATCTGAGAAGAAACACTGATGCAAGACGGTTTCTGGGTTCCATTCTGGAAAGAGGTAAACTTATCGCTTTTTCACAAAACATGGTTTGTTTGGCTTTCATCGTAGAATCTGGAAGCGATAACTTTTTCGCAAAGTTTAAAGATTCTTTGTCGCTGGACATTAATTATGCATGACTATATTATTAGATATGGTCTCAACTTGTGTATGGCAATTCTTTTAATGGATCATCAAGAAATTAGGGTTTGGTATAGGTTGCACTACAGTAAATAATTGGTCTTTATGAAAGCTGTACTTGCTTTTGGGAGAGCTTTCAGTACAGAATTGAATATTCTACTGCTTCTGATTGGATTTAGTACTAAGCCATTATTTTTCTGAGAAATATTATTGTTTAGTAGAAGAAATATTAGTAGGTATTTGCTATTACGAAAAGCAGCTGATTTAAATTGAACCAGAAAATTGTGCTGACTGGCCACTGGAAATGCCTGGATTTATTCGCTGCGGTATGGGTTTGTTGACACTGGCTGCCAAAAAGGCCAAAATATGCCGCACAGCACCCATATTTTTTAGCTGCTTCTTGAAGGTAAATGGTCAGCCTGTCAAATTATATGCCTCATAATGGAAGCATTAGGCTTGCTGAAATATGGTAGAACATGGAATATGCCCCAATTTACATTGTGAGTAAAGGGATTTTTTTTTACTTTATTGCCACCGTAAGACACAGACTACTAGGTACGATAAACGTAAAAAATTAACAGTATCTTACCTTGTAATATCCTGTCTTCGTAAAGAGCTGCCTTTGACCCACGTCACTGAGGTGAACCGCAATCGTGTCACAAGAAATGGAGCTTGCTACCGAGTATCTCTATAAAGAAAAGATTTTTACATACACATAAAGAATCATTTTCAGATAGCAAATCATTAGCGTAACGAACAAATAAAGCCATAAAAAGGTTTGCTTTTGGAAACATACAGAACAACGGAAACTGCATTGAACTTAGACTCTATATTAAGCAGTTCCAGAGTGAGCAAAACTGTCCAAGCTCTTCAGTGTAAGTCTCTAGTTTCCAAGATACTTAAATGTTTGTGTTGTCACAGAATATACTTACAACAAAACAGGGGACGGGCCTCCGTGGCCTAGTGGATAAGAGCGCTGACTCTTAGTCATTAGGTCTCTCACCGCCGTAGGTTCGAGCCTCGCTCGGGCCACGTGTGAGACGCCAAGTTCTGCAACGGAAGGTCAGGTGGTTTTTCTCCGGGTACTCCGGTTTTCGCCCACCTCTGATTAACGATCTGCTCGATATGAGTGAAGTAATCTTGAAAGGGCCGTAAAACCCAAAACAAAAAAAAAAAAAAAAAAAAAACAGGGAGGAGCGACATAAAACGCCTTGAGATTTTTAAAGAGAACTAAGTATTTCTTTCTGACATGTTCAATCAAACCGACGTTATTTTATGCTTTACCTCTAAAGCATATCGTTTCACATTTTATTCAATGCATAAGTACGAATAAAGGACCAACTTTACGTCTTTTCATGGCATTGCATTTCTAACACGACATCAGCGAAAACAGGCTGTAAACCAATTCCTGATATTTCATAAAAGAGTATATCGCCTTTCCGTAAAGGAATTTTATGATAATGTCGCACAAGGTCCAAATACTAAAAACAAAATCAAGAAAGAAACGCTTCAAAATACTTTATTTTCTCTGTTTATAAAGCAGATGATTAGTTTCTCTATAAGACAATATATAATATATAGAGAATACAAGGTTCGTGTCTTTTGATATCAAGTTTATCAGGCAAGGCTTTGAGAACGCTTGTAGAATCGCGAGGCTTGCCGAGCGATTCTACTTGCGTTCTCAAAGCCGAGCCTGATAAACTTGATATCAAATGACACGAATCTGGTATTCTATTTATCAGTTTATCCCCTTGTACACTCTTAAAGTAGTAATTTATGATCATTGATCGATGGTCCTCAGTGGGTCCAAAATTCCGGCGGTAGATATATTTAGTATCAGCTGACTTTATTTTTTTTTTGTGATCTTTAATAAGTAATTTTTCCATTATTTTTCAGTAATAATAACATTTTGTCAATTTTTCTAGTAGTCCCGTTCATTCATAAAAGTGCAATGTCACGTTGACCTGATAAAGCTCACTTGTCCTGAGATAGCATACCTTTATCAGGTCAGTGTGCTACAATGCAATTAATATTGGTGGTGACTGATAAATACAATATATCTGATCAACAAATAATCTTAACAATATATCAATATATGCACTTCTTAGATATAATAAGAGAAATTGTTGGCAATTTATTGGCATGGTTCCAGCAGGACAACGTCAAATCAACGTCGGTGCAATGGCATGACGTTGCACCGCCGTAGATGTGACGTTGCATTAAAGTCTTGACGTCGCACAGATGTTGATGTGACGTCACAAGTACATCGTGTGCCTGCTTGGGAAGGACCTTATTTCAGGCAAATAAAATGGAAAGGACACACGTGTAATAACACATGGTTGCTAACGGGTAACATCATGACAACGTCCATGACAACTCTGTTTTCTCTTGAAATGTTTTCGCAAGACAATACAATTTAAAAACCATAAATAATAAACAGAATCTTACACGAGTGAGTATTTCAAATTAAATTTATTATACTCGCCGGATGCTCGTTTCATAAATTAAACTCGCCGGATGCTCGTTTCGTTCGGCCCCGCCCATCGGGGCTTGAAGAAATAGATGGGCTGCCTGATGCTTCCATGCAGAGCTGAAACCGAACGCACACGAGTACTGGGAAACCGCTCAGAGGATCTAAGTTTGCCCAGGCAAAGCGGTGCGAGTTGGTCCGTACATGCTTATAAACCCTATTGGTTTCATTTGGCAACAGGGCTTGAGATGTCATTTCATCTCAATGTCGGGTAAAAGTCGCAAAAAATTGGAAGCAACGTCTCCAAAATGACATATACAGTGTTGACGTGGACGTTAAACATCAAATCTAACAAATCGTTTCATAATTTCCATATGCGTGTAGGATCATCTGTGTATTACACGATGACTATAGAATCTCGACCTTTTTTATTCATTAAGGAAACATGCCTAGTCAAACACGTTGTCGGAAAAACGGAAATTTTCAGATGAAAAATTGTGATACTTTTGTTCTTATTTCTGCTGAAAATATAGATTTAAAGTACTCGTTAGAATCGCTTCTATATTTAGAGTAGAAATAAGAAAAATAAGTTTTACCCTACAAAAGTGGGTTCAAAGGGATCAGAATATGCGTGTTTTCGTGATGGCTAATATAAGTACTTATTTGAAGGACATCTTTATTGAAATTCTCGTTCGGGGAGATAAACAGTCGGAATTCATTTTACGACGACGCCGCATCGACGATTTATCTCTCCAAATAACAAAGCTTGGTACAGGTATTCCCATTATTATGCATTTATTCATTTGTTATTTTAAATAACTATACTATATGCACAATGATATATCAGCCAATGGAAAGCTACGTTTCGAGATAACGTCGGGTTTCCTGCAAATCCTGTAAAATCATCACGGAATATACATTCGCAGTTTTTTTACTATCTAATCAGACGTTGCATGCGTTACCTATGCAGGTACATTACAGTTTTGCTTGCTCGATGTTTGCCTTAACTGGTACATATATCCTATATGATTTTATCCACTTTGTATTTTAAATAGAGGATCTTTCATAAGTGTTCATATATAATTGAATTTATTAAACGAGTTGAAGATTAAAGATAAAATGCGAGCCTGTGCCGAGCATTTTATCCATTTTCCTCAACGAATTTGAAGGAAAGGGATAAAATTCGATGCTTTGCTCAGCATTTTATCCCATTTACTCAACAAGTTCAATAACTTTCATAATATATGAACAGGAATGCAAGATTTTTTTTTTATCATATGGCATTAAAATGCATTTTATTCGCGACTTTTCGACAAAAATGTCAATATTCCGCCGTCGTACGTATTACGTTACGGGGTGTATCTTACGAATTTGCATATTTAATCCACTAGTGGGTGATCAGATTTAATACATGACGTTATTACATGCTCATTAGCGAAGTCATAATAAAACAATCCATTTTCAATTTAGAGGGTGAGATCAAATTTCTTCAAAGAATTGAGATAATGGTGGAACATTTACAATCAGCGAAGCTGCTAGATTTCCGTTGCTCTTTAATTAATTCCGTTTTAAATGAGTTAAAAGTAGAGCTGTCATCAGACAACATAGCTCGCTTGAAAGCTGTCAAATTAAAATCAAAAATGAGTTCCTTTGAGAGCAATGAAAACATTCATAAGAAAGAAGATGGGTCATACTACGTAGTTTCGGCTAAAAAAGCCTCATCAGTGACCCTGTAATGATCCGGCAAATAAAGCCAGAGGAAACATACTGCAATTTTGCGAATTTCGAATAGGCAGTCGATTCAAAGACTGATATAAATAAAAATGGGGTCCAAATAATTAAAAACCTGTCTAGAATATGAGTCTAAACCAATAATTTATTTCCGATTTCTCAGATTTGCAGTCATAGACAAGAGTTTGAGTATTGCTGAATTAAGCATCTGGAGTCATATCCATGAAATTTCACCAAATATGAATCATGTGGAGGGAAAGGGTTTTTTTGCTGGATATAGTTTTCGGACTACGACCTAACATGACACAAAATATAAACCAAAACACAGCCTGTTACCTTCACACTGGGGTCATAAGACTGAACCGGTGTATTGGAAGATAAAAACACATTGAATGATAATAATCAGAAAACCAAATAGGTGCGACATCAAGCATCACAGTATTTAGAAAATAAAAACTCTTAAAACTTTAACATAAAAATAAGCCCATATTTGCTAAGTCCGTGGCTGTGACCTTCAAGCCATTGACATGAGAGGAGACCAGTATCTATACTTATCCAAACTACGTCCATTTTATGGTTGTAAAACAATTGGCTTTTAAATTTTGAACACAATTTTTCTATTAAAATATAACTGAATGGAAGGAAAGGCAGTGATCAGGAATCAATACAAAATTCCTTAAACCTTCCGTTCAAGAAGGAAAAAGGCCCATAAAGCAAAAAGGAAAAACAACAACAGCAATAACAAAAACAACAAAACAAAAAAATAAAATACCGGAACGTAGCAAGCGGAAGGTCATTCCCCAAAATTGACTAAAATGGTACCCAAGATAAAGTTAATATGACCAGGAGTCTGTGACCTGTTTCGTGACTGCATGGGTATGGTTGGGTGAATTGACGAATAAAACGGTCATTCTATATCTACCATCATAAAACATAAACTTAATCCATCATTTAGTTTAGAATTTAAGAGTACTTGCAAAACACTTAACCGTAGAATTTCTGAGACCTTGACCTTAAGACAATGGGCATGATGTGGGTATTTCTGAATAAAAGTTTGGATCTGTATCATCTTGTCATATATGAGCCAAATCCGGCATATTGTTTTGAAAATATAAGCTCTTTAAAATATTAAACGGTATAATTAAACCCCAAAGCCCGTTTTTTTTTAAATTGAAACTACTGTTGATTACAGTTTTGGATCTATACCTTTCTTCATAACAAATGTGAAATAAATCTATCATGTTGTTAGGAGTTCTTGAAAACTTCCACGCAAATGCGGTCGCACAGGCCGATTCCAACGCCATCGCCGTTGTCGACGCTCGGAATAGTGCAATAGTGCTTCCTGTACCTCGTCCAGGCGAGTTAATAATGTGTTTCTTTGATTCAAAATAAACTTATAAATTCTTTCAGCCATTAACAAACATTAATGGTAAAAATAATGTCAATACCTATGCTATAAATTGCAAAAAGTAAAATGAAACAATAAGCATATATAAATGAGTATATTCTGGAGTAAACATATCTTAAGAAACTGATATCTACACAAATCCTTAAACAAAACGAATAAACAAACAAGCAATGAAATAGACTAAAACCAAAACATTGCAGTCAAACGTCAGAGTAAAAGCCGACAATACACCATAATTGCAAATACAAGAGTCAATTATTTGTTTGTGACAAAAAAATTTTGGCTCTTCAGAACCGCACCGCTGATAATGCACCTTTTTGTTAGACATACTGACCACTTAGCGATATTCCAAAATGCATTCTAAACTGTTATGTTTTATAGCAGATGTTATTTGAGGTAGATGTCGTTAAAATTATGAAAAATGGAGTTAAATAGTAGGACACAAACTTCTTGCACACCACATAAGGAAATCCTAAACTTAACCTTCGGATTGAAACTCTTATTCTACCCAGGTTAGCCTACACCTGTGTAGGCTGATAAGGGTCTAGTTATTTCATGTGTGTGTTTCTTTCCCTTTGATGTTTTGGTGGGAGATGTGGTTATTTCTATCGATTCTTGATACTTGCCTTTATGAGCCGTTAAGCTCCTAAAAAACAAACAGTTCCCATGAAAGCATGAAAATGGCCATCGAAGCCCAAGTAGATATTCTTCTGGCCGCCAAATAGGATCGTTTCCCTGCAGTTTCATATATGAAAATAGGTTTTTTGAAGTTGGTGCACCCGTTATTTTCCTCTTTCGTTGTAGAAGCTTCCGTGGTGTAGTGATTACGCTACTCGCCTTGTAAATCAGGGATCGCTGGATCGATCCCGGGCTTCTCGAACTTTCGGATGAGTCTTTAAACCGAGCTCCCGTCTCCGTAAGACCTTAGCTGTTGGGGGGCCGTTAAACTCAAATATTCACGCACTCACTCCTCTTTCGTTGACTTGAGATGTCTGTTGTTTAGTTCATGGCTTGTTTTGTTTTAAGCTTACATTGAGCAAATATGTTGCGACTGCAACATCCTTCCAGCCTTTCATCATTATGTGGGACCCAAATGAAAATGTTTTAGGGTCACTGACGAGGCTAAAATGGTAAAACAAGGTAGTCTGGCCCAGAAAAGAAACTTGCACACTCCACGTTTTTTAGTTCTGTGTTAAATTCCTTGCTTTCAATGGATTACCTTGTAAATAGACATTGCACTGAGTAACGATTGCTTTCTATGATGTTTATATGTGTGTAGCGTCACGTCATGGAGGCTCTCTCTGTTTGCCGGTGGCTTGAGATGGTTGTGTTTGTTATTTGTGAATTTGTGATTTTCTTGAGTATTTGTTTCTTTTTAATTTATTAATCCTTGTCCTGGTGATCAAGACAACCTCTACTTTTTGCAAACAGTGCAGATTCAGTACAGCTGGCTTGAAGAAGCCGATTGATTTTCAGCAGGACGATGGTTAATGTGGTGGTGCAGCGTTTAATTATGAAGATGTTCCGCATCGGTATAGCAAATTACTAGTATATTATCAAAGATGTAGAAATTCCCATGAGTAATCTCGTTTCTCTGCCTCGTTCTCGTTTTGAAGGGTTAAATATATATGTGTGATTACACTTTCTGGTTAGAAATACAAGAATCTGCTTACGTAAAGCTTAAGCTTACTAGACGTATAAATACTATAACGATTCATTTAGAGGCAAGTACCACACTAACAAATTAATTGCAACCTTTCTACCTTCAAGTAGGATAGCATTTGAATTAATTTTCCAATAGCATATAGTGTGTGTATTCGTTTGAACAGTATTTGTTCGCCGGAAAAATCGCATTTTAGAGCCAGGAAAGAATGTATCATCTCTAATGGGTGTGTTTTACTTATAGTATTCACATTCAGATCAAAACGGAGACTTTTTTCATGTACCTTTTTTCATAAAACACACAATGAATAATCAGAATTTGACCAAAATGATTACCCTACTAAAGTTTTGACCGTGATAAGAAAGAATTGATGTTTTCGCAGATAGTATTTACGTATTTCATAAAAATACTATGACTCATTTGTTTCTTCAATTCAAACCACGAAAATCATTATATTTTTATCTTTGCATATTGTTGTAAAAAGAAATCAAATATACAGACAAATACGCTGAAAGTAGGTCTGGGTGTTCAGTTGATACCGAATTTAACTATCGTCGTTTTTTAATACGTCTATACATCTAGCATGTATATTCTGCAATCTGTCCGATTTAATATTGGAAAAATTGAAGCTTTTTTGTGCGTCCTATGAATTATAGGAAGTTAAAATTCAATTAAACACGTTCAAACAGAGACTAAAAATTCTAAAAGCAATATAATGATAAGAAAATGTTGAAGAATACTAAATGAATAAAACAATGATAAGATTTGATAATTCCCACAACGCAAGGACGTTTTACTGGCAATTATCTCCGTATTATTATATAAGAATCCTTATCTGATATGTTGAAATATACAAGGGGTACATTGCTTAACATGCATATAAGAGGGTAAATAAGTAAAAGTAGACTGATGAACAAAATGTACTTGTAAAATGATATGTAAAACATTAAACATAATTAAATGAAAACTGTTCAAATAATGACAAAATAACAAATGCAACTAACAAAATAACCGGTAATAAATTGCAGAAAAGCTCCAAAAGCATAAATACTTTCTTTGTGCAATACCCAATTATTGTATTTCTTATTTCTGTATTTTTAATTGAAAGAAACTTGACAGATGTTATATTAAATCGGCTAGTAGCTGCTGATTTATTTTATTTTATACTTAGTGATAAAATCAATGTATATTTGAAACAAACAGAAACGATTATCAAACACTAGTGAAATGATAACGTATTTTTTCACTAATGACTGATACCATTTATTGAAGCGAGCAGGGACTACTTTTCGTCCACGCTCTGCTATAAATATTGCATTCTGCTATAAAATGAAAAGAAAATCGCTTTGTTTCAGCGGATGCCAAAAATATTTCATCTCGTATGCTGAAAATTCGAATTTTTCAGCACTCGATTAAATATTTTTGATATCCATCTAAAAACGTTAATATCATCACGAAAACACGCCTATATAATTCTGACCCCCTTGAACCCCACTTTCATATAGTAAAACTGGGATTTACAGGGGTAAACCTTATTTTCTAATTTCTGCTCATAAATATAAATTGTGGGTACTCGTTAGAACCGCTACGATAAGGCGGTTCTAACGAGTGCGCACAATCTATACATGTACTTTGAGCAAAAAATAAGAAAAATATCACAATTTTTCATCTTTAAAATGGTCATTTTTTCAGCGATAAAGGTGGCAATGTATTTGTATAGGCGTGTTTGCGTAATTTCCTCTGTTCATTGTAGGAATCGTAAACGGGCAAAAGTCGCCATAGATAAAGCTAAGGATGCTAAATAGAGGATCTTACATGAGTGTTCATGTATTATTGAATAGATAAAACGAGTTGAGGAAAATGGATAAATGCAAGGCTTCGCTGAACATTTTATGCCTTTTCATCAAAGAGTTTAATAATAGATTAATTGAGTTTTTATGTATTACTGAATTTATTAAACGAGTTGAGGAAAAGGGATAAAATCCGAGGCTTCGCCGAGCATTTTATGCCTTTTCCTCAACAAGTTTGGTAAATCCAATAATGCATGAGTACGAATGCAAGATTCTTTTTATCATATGAAATTTAAAACGCATTTTATTAATGACTGTTTTACAAAAATGCCAGTATTTTGAAATTTGTTAACGCATGCCGTTAAGGACGTCGTACATGTAATGTCACGGGGCGTATCTAACTTATTTGCATATTTAATCCACTAATGGTGTATCCAATTTATTACGTGGCGTTTTTTCATTGTCTGACGCGACGTCATATGATAAACGAGGATAATTACGGGATGCTTTTCCTTAATTTTGTTCCAAACATAAAACATTGTGTTGTCGCTACTTGTTACAATCGTCTTGATCTTGATGAGACGGTTGTAACTAGTACTCACAACGTAAGTTTTATGGTAGAGTAAGAAAAACATCCTGAAATATTCTTGTTACACATTTTAGCTGAATCTATGGCGTTTACACAATCAACCATATATCAATCTCGTACAGTCAAGGTTTAATACAAGTCCATATATTGAGTATATTGTACAGAAAGAAACAATAACGATAACACAGCCGTGGTGTATTTTTTCACATCCCCAAAATGACTGCGAATCTGATGAAAATCCATTTTTTCTTATAAATGCTCAAAACATAGGTTGTTGGTGCTCGTCAGAACCGCCTCATTGAGTCGGTTCTAACGAGTACCCAAAACCTATGTCTTGGGACAGAAATAAGAAAAACAATGTTTACCCCCTAAACCCAAGTTTCCTCTATATAAAGTTGGGTTTAGGGTGGGGGTCTTCATTTCACGGACTTGTTCAAGTGATGGTTAGACTATAAAACACACAAAAATTATCAGAGTCTGTAAAGCTTTTCTCTCAGATTGTTAATAAAATGCATGTTACGGCGAATGGTTACTACATCAGTTACGGAATAGGCAAGATATGCACATTAATGTAACGTTTCAAACTCTGGATGACAACTACCATGACCCAATATAACATGAATATCATGGCGAGTGCAAGAATATATATTCTAAAAATACTTTTCTTCTATCAAGAATATATTAAATTGAAAAAGCCCATTACATGTCGCTGAATGTCATTCACCATAACTGCATTATTTGCTGGCTCCCAGCTTGCACATTGTCAATATTGGAAAAACAGGTATCCAGACCCCCCTGACCTTTCAAGGTCAGGGGGTTCTGGTTACCTGTTTTTCCAACACTGATAAACTTCAGACTATGGACCAGCAGATAATGCAAATAAGGTGAATAATCTACACATTTTGCGACAGGACAGGCTTGTTCTCAATTTACATAAATGGTAAGATTTAATATCCGAAACATTCGACCAGCTATCCACAATAATCATATATGTCATACATTCCAAACATTTTATATCCGAAACATTCGACCAGCTATCCACAATAATCATATATGTATAGTTAATATGTATACAACAAAATAAAACAGCATTTTTTGGCGATACAGCTTACAGTTATTTATAGCTGTGCATGTTTTTGTCATTGTGACGTATGAGTACTGTGTAGAAGACTGTCGCGGTTTATTTTTGTTATGCTTTGTCTTTGGGTGTTTGTGTCACTTATATGATTTGATGGCCATTTTATGGGAAGGAAACTTTCCTTTTGGCTTTCCTCTTTTGATGTTTCCATTAGGTCTGTTGTTTCATGTTTGTGTTACCTTTGATGATAACTGTGGGCTAATTGTATCGATTCCTGATCATTGCCTCCACTTCTATTTTGGTTATTTGTAAGATCTGGACTTTGGACGTGTATTGAAAAATGGTCTAGATCCAGTTTAGACGCCTCAGAAAGCGGCGTCTAAAGATCAACGTTTGCTTAAAATACTTAAGTTTGAGGGTTAATGGAAAACAGCATTAAGTGTGCGTCCAGGACCATCAGACAATCCTCCAACCAGTACTGGCATTGCTTTGAGCACTAGACGACAAATGGTGTTGTGTGTGCATCGAGTGGAGGGAAAGTAAGTCAGCAAAACTAGAGGACAGACTCGCTGACTGCATGAAAAACATCTGTGTTAACGAACACCCATTCTACTATGTTCAGACTGCTTGGATGCATATGCCGATCTGAGTCTGCCTGCGCAAACCTAATGAACGACAGTGACAGGCATTTCGTGTCTTATTTAAGACGGACTTCACTGAAATTGCGAAAGTGTTGTAAACAATAAACTTTGGCACATGAACCATGTTGATTGTAACATACATTGTTTATAGAACATATAAATTGTAACTATAATATTATATACATTTGAGCCAGAGCATTACAAAATCTACCAGAAGTCTTGAGCGACCAGCGAAGACTCAGATCAGCCAGTCTGATCAGAGTATTCGCTGTTCGCGTGGACCTTCTATTGGCTAATATCTATGCAAAGAGACATAAGCAAAAGGTCTGTTCATAGTGGATGGGTGCGCAGGTTGATTTGTGTCTCTGCTGGTCGCACCGGTCTTATTGTAGGTTTTGTCATGTGCCGGCTCATATAAAGTATGCATATCTATTATCACGTGATTGTTTTATAGCAACAAAACAATGATTATTTATAGACAGAACAGAAATAGAAGCGTCCGTGGTGTAGTGGTTATGCTACCGGCCTAACAAATCAAGGGTCATGGGTTCGATCACGGGCTTCTCTAGACTTTCGGATAATTATGGCCACGTAAAATCGATTTAAGCCACCCAGTGGAATTCGTTTGCGCTGACCGTTCCAAGGCGGTTCTTCTGTCGCGATTTATTTTTATGGTTTGTCTTTGGGTGTTTGTGTCGCTTATATTATTTTATTTTGGATAGCCTTTTGGTCATTTTGTGGGAAAGTAACTGTCCTTTTGGCTTTCCGCTGTTGGTGTTTCCGTTGGGGTCTGTTGCTTCATGTGGGTGTTTCTTTCCCTTTGGTGTCTCTGAAGGGAGCTGTGGGTTAATTGTATCGATTCCTGATCATTGCCTCTACTTCTATTTTAAACCGAGGCACCGTCTCCGTATGACATTAGCTGTTGATGGGACGTAAAACTCAAACACAAACAGAACAGAAATATCGTACTATCAATATCAACTGAGGTAATGGCCAGATATGACCGACTCAGTATAAGAAGATAGATAGATAGACACTACATTCTCTAAATCAACTAAATATGTATATAGGAAAATGGAAACAGTCAATATTATATTTTTTTCGGCACGTTTCCGGATTAGAATTCAAAGTGACGCCAGTAGCTGCTGTGATGGTATGCTCCTGTTAAACAAACCATACTGGATGCAAATGAACGGCAATGAAAGGGTTTACACATTATAAAATATATTACATACAGTAGTACAAGTAAGGATAGATAGAGGATCTTAAATGAGTGTCCGTGTATTATTGAATTTATTAAACTCGTTTATTGAATTTATTAAACGAGTTGAGGTAAAGGGATAAAATGCGAGGCTATGCCGAGCATTTTATCACTTTTCCTCGACGAGTTTAATAAATTCCATAATACATGAGCACGAATGCAAGATTCTATTTATCATATGAGATTTAAAACGCATTTTATTCACGATGTGTAATAAAAAAGTCAATATTCCGCCATTAGTAAACGCAACGTCGTTACAGGTAACGTTACGGGGCGTATCTAGCTAATTTTCATATTTAATCAACTAGTGGATTATCGAAAATATTACATGGCGTTATTACACTCTCAGACGCGACATCATATGATAAATACTGTTGTGAATTACTAAACGAACGGTACAAATTTGTATTCAAGCAGCAAAGACCTAGATGACATGTCTCATAACAAGCTGACTGCAGCATTAAAGGTGCGTTATTGAACTATCAGTAAAAAATGCTTCCAAAAATAAAATACATATAGCCGGTAAATTTCTTTAAAACAATACAAATGAATGCATTTTATGCAAAAATGCGAACAATTATGATCACAGGTAAACGAGTTTGAGAGGGATTCCCTAACACTAGTTAGATCTATTTTTAGTTCTTGACAAAAATGGAATCTCCATATATGACGTGATATGCGACGTTCATTTTTGGTCTTGTTTACTAAGACCATTCCTGAACCGGAAAAAAATATGACGCTGATTACCATGCCATAAGTAACGACACTCAGAGACAATACTGTCGCCATGTATGTGTAAAGTGACAGATTTATTTTTAGAATAGAAATTCCGAACACATGTTCAGAGCGAAGGGTAAACACGAATGAAAACGACCATTTTCACAAAGTTCTGAAGCTGTATTTGGCTCCAAAAGTGTACACATGACAAAGGAGTATAAATTGAAGATAAAAACCAGAAAAAAAATTGAGACCTGGTAGCTCAATTATGCACCTTTAAAAATCCGCTTTAAGAAATGGAAGGTATGCAAGAAAAAGAATCCAATATGGGTGTGAGGGGTGGTTAGAAAAATCCGTTCCTCGGCAAGCCTCGTGATGCCGGACAATGTCCCTCGGGACGGATTTTCCATCCACCTCTCACACCCATATAAGATTCTTATAATCCATATAGACATGCTGTACACATACATGATTTTCGTTCAAAAAAACTGACACGAGCATACAATGGACTATAGCTGATACACATCAGACGCCACAAAACGCAGTGTCTGATAAATGTCATTTCTGTTGGCTACATGTAAAGTATCTTACCAAACAAAATAAACCTTGGTGGAGTGGAAGATAAGGGAATTCAGTCAGAGTAGAAAACAAAGAAATATGATTGACGAGTGGTTTCCCTTGTACAAATCACAAGCGAAATGCGAAAATAAAAGCTCTGTCCATAACGACAACACACCCGTGCGGCATAGTGCATTTTTATTAACACTTTTCCAATGAAAATCCGTGACATTTTTGTTTTCTAATTTTTAATCCAACCATGGGTAGCGGGTGCTCGTTAGAACAATCTCATTGAGGCGGTTCTAACGAGTACCGACAACCTATATCTTGAGGCAGCAATAAGAACATAATGTTTATCCCAATAAAACCTAGTTTTCTATATAAAATGGGGTTTAGGGAGTGTTCATTTCACGGACTTGTTAACGAGATGCAAACCACTGTGAATCACGAAAACACGCCTATATAATTTTGACCCCCTTGAACCCCACTTTTATATAGTAAAACTGGGGTTTCCGCGGGTATATCTTATTTTTCTTATTTCTGCTCTAAAATATAGATTGTGGGTACTCGTTAGGACCGCATCGATGAGGCGGTTCTAACGAGTGCCCACAATCTATATTTTGAGCAGAAATAAGCAAAATATTCACAACTTTTCATCATAAACATTTCATTTTTTCGGCGATTAAAGTGGCAATGTATTTGTATAGGCGTGTTTGCGTAATACAAAGTCAATTTCTATAATGACAGCTTAAAACCCTCACCATGCAAAATAGAAGTGAAGGCAATGATCAGGAGTCGATACAATTTACTTACACCTCCAATTAGAGATACCTTGAGAATTTTTATTTTTAAAACAGTCTAGATTCAAATAAGTTGGGTAATTGTCGGAAGCCAGCTTATCAGGTCTTTACAGTTTCCATATCTTTAACTGAATCCATGGTAAAACTTGAAAGTAGAAGTGGAGGCAATTATCAGGAATCGATACAATTAACCCACAGCTCCGATCAGAGACACCAAAGGGAAAGAAACACAAACATGAAACATCAGACCCTAATAGAAACATCAATAGGGGAAAGCCAAAAGGACAGTTACTTTCCAAAAAAATGGCCAATAGGCTATCCAAAATAAAATAATATTAGCGACACAAACACCCAAAGAAAAACAATAACAAAAATACACCGCGACAGAAGAACCGCCTTGGAATGGTCAGCGGAAACGAATTCCATTGGGGGGGGGGGGGGGGGGGGGCTTAAATCGATTTTACGTGGCCACAATCCTCGCCCTTACTTCTGTCGCGATTAAGACAAATAATTTGTTCAGTCCGCATGAAGGCCTTGAAAGCATTCAATACAAATTGCTGAATATCCGTGGGGAGTATTGCATATCAAAATTTATCACATGACGTCGCGTCTGAGAGTGTTATAACGCCATGTATTATTTTCGATAATCCACTAGTGGATTAAATATATGCAAATAAGCTAGGTATGTTCCGTAACGTTACATGTACGACGTCGCGTCTACTAACGTCGGAATATTGACACTTTTGTAAAGAATCGTGAATAAAATGCGTTTTAAATGTCATATGAGAAATAGAATCTTGCATTCGTTCTCATGTATTATTGAATTTATTAAACGAGTTGAGGAAAAGGGATAAAATGCTCGGCACCCGAGCATTTTATCCCTTTTCCGCGACGAGGAAATTCAATAATACATGAACACTCATGTAAGATCATCTAAGTCAATAATTTGTTAAACTCGTCGAGGAAAAGGCTCGCATTTTATCCCTTTTTCTCAACTCGTTTAATAAATTCAATAATACATGAACACTCATGTAAGATCCTCGCAATCAATAATTTATTAAACTCGTTGAGGAAAAGGATAAAATGCTAGGCCTAGCCTCGCATTTTATCCCTTTTCCTCAACTCGTTTACATGAACACTCATGTAAGATCCTCTATATCCAGCATGGTGAGGGTTTGGCATTCAGTGTCTCTTCTAGATTTAAGTTTTAATTATATGAGCCCCGCCAAGCGAATTTGTGTCTTCGAGCATTCCGTCATGACATCTTTTAACTTCGCATTCCCAGCCGTTCAGAGGGGCCAGGGATATGGCTTTCTGTCTGAAGGTTCCTCTTGATTCTCTGCTTGTATGAGCGAGCAGCGAAGGTTCTGGCGAGACTGCGCGGTTGCGCAGGCTCGCCTGAACCTTCGCTGCTCGCATAGGCGATAAGTACCAAAATCGCTTGACGGGGCCCAAATCATTATTTACGATACAATAGGAAGACCAAAATCTTTGGCAACAACACATATCGATAACATGAACATGAACAATGTTGTAAATATTTATATGACATGGATGTCCATTGACTTAAGCTGAAGTGATAATCCGTTACAGCTAGCGCAAACGAAGCATTTTTGGTTAGAGTTTTAAGGCTCTTTGAAGATTTTATCACTTATTCAGAGGTGGATGAAAAACCGGAGTACTGGCAAGTACACAAATCTATGTTATGAGCAGATATATGAAAATATCCGACTTTTCTCTTTTTCTTGTCGAAATTTTACGGCTTATTTTATGGGCGTGATTTCGAAATGTATATCACCCATTAAGCCTCCTCATCACGTGAACAAGTCCGTGAAATGAAATCCACCCCCTATACCCCACTTTATATAGAGAAAACTGGGGTTTACGGGGGTATACATTATTTCTCTTATTTTTGCTCCAAGACATAGGTTGTAGGTATTCGTTAGAACCGCTTCACCGAGGCGGTTCTAACGAGTGCCCAGAATTTATATTTTGAGCAGAAATAAGAAAAATATCACAATTTTTCATCATAAAATTTTCATTTTTTCGGCGATAAAGGTGGCAATGTATTTGTATAGGCGTGTTTTCGTAATGGTAAGTGATAGTGGATCGAGCTACCTCTATCACGAACAACTTTCCATTGTCTAAAAGGTGTTTGAGCCATTGAAGTTTAATTATACAGTCGAATTTCAATGGCTCGAACACCTTAGGGACCTCGACAATCTATTCGAGACAGGGGTAGTTCGAGCCACTGAGTTTACTGTCAGGAGGCATAACGAGATACTTTTAGACACCTTTTCGGTGTTCAATGATGAATATGTATGCTGTGTGTACTCATTAGAATCGCCTCATCGAGGCGATTCTAATGATTACACACAGCATACATTTGCAAGATAAAAGACTAAATCTCCTTAATTATCCCCAATATTTCTTATGTAGAGGATTTCGCTAGGGGCTCAACAATGGGTTCGAATCAGCCATGGTAAACGAGCCATCGGTGTTCGAGCCATCGAGGTTCTACTGTAGTTACACTTTGTGAATTTTGTGAATTTGTGATAACGGACTTCAAGGTTTTAGTCTATGGACACCCTGTCATAAATATAAGAGCAAGGGGCCATTGAAACTAGCAGCAGAAGCCACCCTGTGGACATAAGGAATTTTACGCTTTCTTGCATATACAGTAAAAGTCCTAAATTAATTCCTCCTTTGGTCTTTAAGACCACTTTTGAAGACTGTTCAAAAGTGGTCTATAAGACAGTCCCGAAGTTTGTCTCTGGTAAGGAGACACTGGGTGTAGGAAACACAATTCTTGCACACCAGACAAGGAAATCCGTGATTTTACCTTAGAAATTTATGTTCTGACATTGGTATTCCGACCCAAAATCGAATATAATCCCGCGTTTGATAAATGTACTGGTTGATTAGGACCTCGTATGCGCCGTCTTTAAGGTTGACGTCATGCACGTTACGTGACGTCACTAAACATTCCGGCAGTGTCAACACAATTATGGCGGACGTTTGTAACCAAAGTGACTGCAGCATTAGAAATCCGCGCTAAGAAATGGAAGGTATGCAAGAAAAAGAATCCAATCTGGGTGTGAGGGGTGAATAGAAAAATCCGTCCCTTAGGATCACTGTCCGGCATCACTCGGCAAGCCTCTTAAAGCCGGACAGTGACCCTTGGGGCGGATGTTTCCATCCACCCCTCACACCCATATAAGATTCTTATAAGAAATAATAACCTTCTCAATAATCTTCAAAAAGCAGATTTACTCTAAAATGTTTGGTGGCCTTAATAGCTGAATTTTACTGTATATTCAGCCTGATGGGAGACAGCATCATTTTCCTTGTAGAAAAATTACATTAGCTAGCTAGTGTAGCCAACTTATATGCAGTCCTTTGTGATTACTGATTCTGACTTAATTTATCACACGGATAAATAAATCTTAAGTACATGGGCGTGGCATTTTAAATCTTTCCGACCCCTTCTCATGAATTGGCAAATGTAGAATGAGCTGGTACAAAAATATTAATCTTTGTTATACAGAGGAATGATTCTCAAGTGGAATTATATCTTCTAAACTTAGTGAGCACGCGTCGTCCCCTGAAGTCATTTCTGCTCCAACATCCGGGAACATCAAACGTATAGCCCGGATGACACACGCTGGAATGGCCCATTTACTTTCCTTTTTCAAAGATTCGCCACTGTGGATCCAACAGAGAAACTGCCTTGCCGCCATTAAGCGACATTTGCTAAAATAAAAAATATGTTGAATATGATAATGGTTTTTATACTTAGTCAATCGAATGCATGAAAACAGGAAATTGGAAACATGTATTCATTATATATATCTCTCTCTCTCTCTCTCTCTCTCTCTCTCTCTCTCTCTCTCTCTCTCTCTCTCTAAACGTAATGTGAGTGTCTCTTCTAGATTAAAGTTTTAATTATTTGAGCCCTGCCGAGCGCATTTGTGTCTTTGAGCATTCCGTCATGACAAATTATAACTGCGCATAACCAGCCATTCAGAGGGGCCAGGGATATGGCTTTCTGTCTGAAGGTTCCTCTTGATTCACTGCTTGTGTGAGCGAGCAGGGAAGGTTCTGGCGAGACTGCGCGGATCGCAGGCTCGCCTGAACCTTCGCTGCTCGCATAGGCGATAAGTACCAAAATCGCTTGACGGGGCCCATATATACTTACGCCCGGGTATAATAAAATTGGATTGGTTTTTAGCTTGTCACACAACGGCTTGGTTTGTGGAGAATGATAGCTCAGTGGTTTGTGCACTTGCCTGTGATTCGAGAGGCCCCCTGTTCGATCCCCGGCAGCGATGATAAAATTTCGGTGTCCGAACAAGCTCCATTGGCATCATTTACAGGGCAGAATGCCAAAAAGTGTGGACGTTAACTTGAAGCCCCATATGTAGGAAGAGTTATTCCCTGTGCAGGTTAAAGATCCCTACCGTAATAACATGATTACTCTGTAGGCATTCATCCTGCAAATTTGGAGTGTATATAACTTACACGTCCCCTACTGGGGTTAAGGCGAAATTGGAAAAATGCATTGAATAAACGTTTTCAGCAAGGACTTATTCGGAGATTTTCTGAGTCTACACCGCTTTTGGCTATAAAACACATCTGTACAATTTATGCACATACATATATAAGTTTTGTACTCAAAGAGCAAGTATACAATTTTGAATTATTTTGTGTTTGATAAGATGTTAAGTTCAAACACGTTTTATTACCATAGGCTGACATAATATCAAAATGATTTCGATACAATCAGTTGTTTATATACGCATTTCAAATTTAAATTTTCATGATCATTTTAACTGGTTATGATATTATAAATATATAAATATTAGAACTACTTACTATGGTGTCAGTTCACAAGGCGCCGCTCCACGCTGCCTTCTCGCCAACATGACGTGTATGAATACAGTTAATAGCACCTGTCCATTTAGAACAACATCTTGGAAGTCTTTTGTGGATGTAATACAACGCTCTGCCTCTAGACGATCCTCGAGCTTATCAATATGCCGACAACAGATCTTTCGTTGTTTATCTGAATCCTCACACTGTCCACATTTGCACCAGGTGCTGTTTGAAAGATTTGACCTTGACCTCTCTATCAAAACACGCCCCTCTCCGGTGCTGTCCTCCGTCTGTAAACCAAATACTGGCGTCGTAGTTAGTGTCTGTAGATAGGTGTCCTCGAATTCCGTGGTTGTTTCAACTTTGGCGCGAAATATTAATTCCGGTACTGAATTTATTGCTATTATTTATTATCATGATTTAGTTCAAGGTCAAAGCCACTTGAATTCCGGTGAAAACCAAACGTGTTGTAATCTAGTGGCTCTTCATGTAAATGATTTTATTATGTTATTTTATTTTAATTTTCTTTATAAGCGATCTTACACGAGTGATCATTTCATCTATTTTTTTTAAACAGCCGCCGGCAAGTTTAATTAATCGTTTGTGAATTGACCACGAGTGTAAGATTCTGTTTATCATATAACGAATTAAAATCGGATTTTTGCCATATAGTTTCAGTGAAAAATAGAGTGGTCACGAACGGCGTCATGACGTTTCACGTCGATGAATTATTATTACACGTTTGGACATATTTTTTTATGACATTATGTTATCCACTAATTAACAGTGACGTTAAATGATAAATAGAGGATCTTACATGAGTGATCATGTATTATTGAATTTATTAAACGAGTTGATGAAAAGGGATAAAATGCAAGGCTTTGCCGAGCATTTTATCCCTTTTCCTCAACGAGTTTAATAAATTCAATAATGCATGAGCACGAATGCAAGATTCTATTTATCATATGACATTTAAAAGACATTTGTTTCATGTTTGTTTACAAAATGTCAATATTCCGCCGTTAGTAAAAGCGACGTCGTAAAGGACGCCGTACATGTAACGTTACGGGACGTATCTAGCTAATTTGCATATTTAATCCACAAGTGGATTATCGAAAATAATACATGGCGTTATTACACTCTCAGACGCGACGTCATATGATAAAATGTGAATTCTACTTTTCTTTGATTTCGTTTTTTTCCACGGAATTTGAGGTCCACCGGAATTCAGGCAGCTAACCAAATGAACATATCATTTTGATGTGCAACAGTTTTTTTGGCGTAGTAATACACACAAGAGTTAGTATTGCACACTTACAAAACACTATGACTGACGGACAAGGTATATAATAATATAATGTTAGTAAATAAGATAATAAAACTAAGATAAAAAGTGGAACAGAAGAATAACAAGAAGAAAACGAATAATTAGTTCAGCAGGAACTATAGACCTCGACGGTAGACTAGAGGGGAAGCAATAACTTCCATGTTAGAGGCAATATCACGCTTCATGTCCAAGCTTCATTATGTATTTTAACATTAAAGGCCTTAAGAAAAAAAAACTGACAATACTTACCAATGGTTGGAAATAGATTAAAGTTCAAAGACAGAAACGTTTTCAAAACTGATTTTTTGTCTGTCTTTGTACATAGGAATCTCCCCAAAATACACAAAAAAGTTGCCACAAAAGAGAATTCTTTATGCTAACCTCGTTTTAGAATTGGTCTGCTAGCCTTAAATAGCAAGAACAGATACTAATGGAAATCCACAGATAAAGAACATTTTTCACCCCAGCCACAAAGTAAAATAAGTGTATGGATGATTATAAACCCAGAGAGGATAGAAGTACTTAGCTATAAAAAATAATAATAAATAAAAAAAATAAAATAAAATAAAAAATATGCGAGCTGACTTACCCTTGCTATACTAAGATTGCTTCCTTGTTGTTTCTTAGACCTTCTTTCTCCTTCTATGCTACCAAACATTATATCTTCCCATTTTACTCTCCAGTTCATTTCAGCAAGTTCCGCTTCTAATTTTACATGCCTGCCAAACACACAGAATCTTACTGTTAGATACCAAGAAACTTCGATAATTCGAAAACGGATGGTTCGTTTTACTGAGCTTCCTTGTAAGCAGTTCTGGTCCCGTGGTTATAAAGCTTTTGTCATGTTCAACTCAGCTGAGCATGAAATTTGAAATGCTTATAACTATTAAAATACAAACGAATCAGGCACTTTTTCTGCTCAGATCAACACAGAATGTCTTAAAATGTTGTTATTTTAAACTTTAAGGGCAATTCTTACGACCTGGTAAGGTCGTAAGACAATAAATGTGAGTTGAACATTAAAAAGTTTTATAAACTCGGGGCATGAAGTTCGAAGCACTGCTAAGGGTATGTTTGAATTGAAGTCCATGTTTTAAATATACTAAAATTGGATTTAACTGTACTATGATGAAGTAAGGATCCGTTGCAATCAAGAGAAATAAATAATGCTAATGCATTTGCTTATGTAACGCGTCGTCTGACTGGAAAACGTCAAAAAATTGCGCCATTATATTCTGCGATTTACTTTCGGAAATCCGACGTCATCAGAAAACGTCGCTTTCCATTGACTGACATTTAATTTTAACCCTTTAAGTACCAACTGGAATCTTCCTCCTTATATATAGCAGGAGTCCATTTGAAAAGTTTTGGGTGACAGAGTGTTTTTTTTTTTTCAAAATCCATTTGGCTTAACGTTTTGCAAACAATGTAGGCCCTGATCAGACGCCGCGTTCTGATCTGGGCCTGCACTATTTGCCAGCCACCCGTTTTGGGGTTTCCGGTACCAAAAAGGTTAAGCAGCTCACAGTGCTTGCCGCTTTGTGCTAAACAATGCAAGTTTAACTTAAAAACAAAATAACTGCATAAGAATGGGGGAAAACTGTATTGAAAAAATGGCATTTGAGGAGGTAAATCGTCGGTGTTAACGGTCGGAAACCACTTTTACGATAGCTAATGCGTCGCCGTTACACAAAATTTCCGACCGTAAATCCTCCCTAAATGACAATACAGTTTTCCACAAAATACACGTCGCCTTTGGAATAAAGGAACGCATTACAAATAAAAAAATGGAGTCTCTGTATGACTGTAACGCTTTATAAGCAGTGTCAAGACGTGATGTTATGATGTTTACTGTCAAAATAAATTTTATTTGTTTTGTAGTATTGGTGCAGAAAATGATGTCATGTATTTTTTGTTGCCGACCCTTTAACCGTGGACATATTTGATTCGGTCTTCGGTTGCATGGCAGTGGGCTGGACTTCGGACTTTATCACTGCCCCATCCTAAATCTTTTGAATTCAATAGGGGTGGATCTTGATATTTCCCGGGTTTGACCCTCCGTTATCTAACTGGTGGTTTTCTTCTGCACTGACGTCGTATTGTTGTTGAGTCCGCAACCCTGATTCATAAAAGTAACAATCTATACATGAACGTTTTACTATGTACATGTATTTTATTTCGACTCAATGTTGAGCTAGAAAGCCTCCACGCGGATCATTTTGTTATTGTCATTATCTTCGATACGGCACTGGAAATGAGGACGGGTGTTAAAATTTCTTAAACTCCGGAGTTGGAGCCTCCCAGTAGGTTTACTACTGATCGCCAAAAGGCGGTCGTTCTTTTGCAGTGTCTTAGTGACCGTTGTGTCAATGATTAATGTTTCGTCTGTTTTTGTGTATGCTTCCATGTCACTTTCTTTAGGTGATTTGAGATGGCTGCGTTCTTTGTCAGTGGCCTTTCAGGAGTGACCTTTTCATACTAGTTCAAAGTTATTCTGGCGTATTTGTAACGGGGAGCAACTATCAGTTTATTTGTTCAAGCATAAAATATCAATTTGTGATTACTTGGGGAAGACAACAGACGCATAACTCCGTTGATTTAACCCTCCTGGGCAACAAATGCTCGGTGATGTAGGAACAGAATATCCAAATCTATTGGTATTGCGAAAAAATTCAAGGGTAAAGTGTTATCAACTTATAAGAAAAATATGGGTTTCCGCTTGTCCTTTTGACATTCTGTTTGAGGTGTTTTGATTGTCGTGCCATTTGTTTAAGTTCGCTTCTAAACCCTACTGTATATACAGAAAAGGGGTTAGGGCTGTAATTTATAACCACATTTATCATTCAGCCACCAATTTTGCCGTTTGTGTTACAGAAGGACAAGCCAAACTTCCTACGTAAAGTTGGTTACCTAAACTTCATAAAAGGCCATACAAATCACGTTTTATTGCAAATTCAAGCTATTGTACCACCACTGAACTTTCCAAATTATTAACTTCATGTTTTACTGCCATCAAAAAACATGTGATTAAATATTGCGACAAAGTCTTTGAAAGATCAGGGATAATTTGTTTTGGTCTATAAAAATTCTAATGAAGTTTTAAATAAATCGAATTCCAGACGTTTTCATGCATCAAAATAGAAGTGAAAGCAATGATCAGGAATCGATACAATTAACCCACAGCTCCCATCAGAGACACCAAGATAAAGAAACACAAACATGAAACAACTAGAGCATAATGGAATCATCACTAGCGGAAAGCAAAAAGGACAATTACTTCCCCATAAAATGGCCAGTTGGCTATCCAAAGCAAAATTATATAAGCGATACACACACTCAAAGACAAGCCATAACAAAAAATAAACCACGACAGAAGAACCGCCTTGGAACGGTCAGTGAAACGAATTCCACTGGGGGAGGGGGCTTAAATCGATTTTACGTGGCCGCAATCCTCGCCCTTTCATCCGACGCGATTAAGACAAATAAATTGTTCAGTCCGCATGAAGGCCTCCAAACTCATCACTGCAACATCTTAGTGAACACAAAAAATAATCAATCACAGAGATGAAACTACGGTAAGGTCTGTCTACGTATGATTTTCTACCCTTTACACCTTTTGTTCCGATAGACCTTTTTGCAGAAGGGAATTAAATCGGAATGACGTCTATAATATTTTGAAAAGGCTTTGCGTAACCGGTAACCCTTATTAAGAGGGTAACCATTATTAAGAAGTTTAGCAGTTACAATTTATTACGAGTGTTGAAGTCAGTAACACGACTAGACAATCTGGTAAAACGAATTAATTGCGGAATATAAACGCCATAGGATGCCAATGTAAGCCCATGTCTGCTGGGCGCCTCGGTGACATCGTCTCAACCAGCTACCCCATCAGAACGACGAATCAACAATTTTGTGGGACTTTTACCCGACATTGAGATGAAATGACTTCCCAAGCCCTGCCGCCCAATGAAACCAAATAGGGTTTATAAGCATGGACGGACCAACTCACACCGCTTTGCCTGGGCAGGCTTAGATCCTCTAAGCGGTTTACCAGTACTCGTGTGCGAGTCGGTTTCAGCTCTGTGTTGAAGCATCATGCAGTCCATATATTTCTTCAAACCCCAATGGGCGGGGGCCGGTGTCCTCGCCGTTGTTTCATCTCTGTAGTTGATTGAATTTTGTGTTCACGGAGATGTTGCACTGATGAGTTAAGAAGCCCTCATGCGGACTGAAAAATTATTTGTCTAAATCGCGACGGAAGTAAGAGCGGGGCTTGTGGCCACGTATATTCGATTTAAGAGCCCCCAAAGGAATTCGTTTCACTGACCGTTCCAAGGCGGTTCTTCTGTCACGGTTTATTTTTGTTATGACTTGTCTTTGAGTGTGTGTATCGCTTATATTATTTTGATTTAGATAACCAGTTGGCCATTTTGTGGGAAAGTAACTGTCCTTTTGGCTTTCTGCTAGTGATGTTCCCATTAGGGTATAGTTGTTTCATGTTTGTACTTCTTTCCCTTTGTGTCTCTGATGGGATCTGTGGGTTAATTGTATCGATTCCTGATCAGTGTCCTTCACTCCTATTTTGAATCAATCAGATTACTTGATATGATTTATTGCTGCAAATTCACAAACTGAATGTCAAACAGTATAGATTCTTCAGAAGCCATCTGATCTGGATCTACACTGTATTCAAAGGTTGGGGTTGTCGTGGTCAGTTTAACGGATACCTACGTTCCGTTCCGTTGTCTTGCAGAAAAGAATGTTGATACTTCAGTGGTTTATGGAATAAACTGAATATATGTTTCAGAAAAAATCATTTGGAAGCACGGAATATAACACAGAACGGAACATTTTGAAGTTTTCCTGAATTTTACGTGGAAAGGGGAGGGGGCAGAAAAGCTTTTTTCGGACAATTAGGCTTCATCAGTGACTCAAGTATTTTCAAAATTCAACATGTGAAAAGTGCAATGTTATAGTGTAATATACGTTACCTGTATATAAAGAATGCTGCGATCAGAACTATGAGTAACAACGAGCCAAGCACAATAATAACAATGCCATATTCTGGAAAAGGTTCTGAAATATAAAACAATTATCATATAATTTGAACTGTAACCGAAAGCAGTATTAGCTCAACATTTATCTGAATTTCTTTTCACATGATAACAGCAATGCACAAAATGATGCTAAATATAGATCACTCATAGGTGAATGTCGCAGCCTGACTAATACGTCTTGGCACATTTTATTTTCAAAATAGCTTTGAAACAGCTGTATAGTTTATGCATGGTTTAAACATTTCAACAACATTATGTTTCAATCGAGAAATAAGAAAAACGCAACCCTATAACTCCTCATTTTGTAAAGTTATGTGTTTAGGTATGTTCAGCGTTGCTTTCTGGGGTATTATAACCTTTTATTTGAGATGGCGATTTTGTGGGACTTTATGCCTGGGCCCAGTCGTCCAAAGCATCGTTAGCTTATCCCTTATCCTGTTGATTGATTTAATGTGCCACACCCACCAATCAGATTTCATGATACAATGTGTTCGCTCAAATTCACAAACTGAATGGCAAACAATATGAAAAAGCCATCTGATCAGGATCTACACTGTTTTTTTTTTTTTTTTTTTTTTGGTTTGGGTTTTACGGCCCTTTCAAGATTATTCCACTCATATCGAGCCGATCGTTAATCATAGGTGGGCGAAAACCGGAGTACCCGGAGAAAAACCACCTGACCTTCCGTTGCAGAACTTGGCGTCTCACACGTGACCCGAGCGAGGCTCGAACCCACGGCGGTGAGAGACCTAATGACTAAGAGTCAGCGCTCTTATCCATTAGGCCACGGAGGCCCGTTACACTGTTTGTAAAAGTACGAGTTGTCATGAACAGCAGGATAATGTTTAACAAAATCATTAGTGGCCATAATTCACAAACTGAATGACAAACAGTGTAGATCCTGATCAAATGGCTTCATCAGTTTACCAAATAGCCGTATTGGGTGTTCTGGTACAAAATGGGTTAATAGAATATGATACCTTGCGTGACAAATATTAGCATGTGAATACAATTCAAATAGAAATTTCAGTCGATCAAATGTTTTAATTCGGTTGTTATGAATTAAATTGGGCTTGGATTCCCTATGTATTACCTTCATTTATTCAATCAGAAAAAAACGCCATTCTCCTTTCACATATTATTATGGAAGAAATGTTTCTTATGCATTAAATTCAATAAAGCCTTGCATGTGAGACTAAGTTTATATGTACGGGAGAGATAAAAAATGTTGTAAATCCAATAACTATTCAATATAATCCACTTATTTCAATTCTGCAAGGAATTTTCTGAAATTCAACAATTATATTTGAAAATGCTTAACTCTTTCTAATTTGCATTTTATCTTATTAGTGGAAATTCTATGACTTCAAGAGAGTTCCTCTAAGGACAATAATATGTAATTCCTGAGAGTGTTTGTCATTTAAAATAAATCAAACGGTATTTAAAGCTCTAAGGAATAAAGAGAAAAGTACAGAGTTATCAAGCATATCCATATATAGTAAAGTTCCTATATTCAGACCACCTTCGGGACTGTTCAAAAGTGGTCTTTAAGACCATTTTTGAACAGTCTCAAAGATGGTCCGCCCACTAGAGCACACCGGATGTAGAAAACACAAATAAAATGTACCTGAAACCTAAATATGCTTTTAAAAACATAATTTGGCTTAATTTATGTGGTTTAATAGCGGAATTTCACTGTACTATAGCTCTGTGGGGAAAATTATAGCATGTTGCCTTTAATATTTATTTACAGTACATCTGCCGCAAATATTACTGAACCCGCGCAACCAAGCATTGAGTGGGCCATGACAAAAAGTATTAAACCCGTGACGACCACCGCGGATACGCGCCGATCGGGGATGGCGGGGTGTGGGGGGGGGGGGGTGCGGTGTAACTGCGCTGTTTCCGCGGCGTTATACAGGTATAAATTTGATTGTCCGCGTTACTTGTCTTATACTTTTTCATAGGTACATAAGAGAAACGCGGCGAATCGGCGGTGTGTACGTCACGTCATTGCAATAGCTTGCAGCGGGATGTAGCGCGGGGTCATGCGCAGAAATGCGGCGAACCAAAACAGCTAGACCGTGAGGTGCGCGGGTTCAAACAGCATTGCGGCGGATGTACTGTATATCATATTGTGCTATAAAACAAGCGTCTACATGTTTCAAATGAATTAACGTGCAAGTTTGAAGGATGATAAAGGTAGAAAAACAACTTAAACAATTATTACCCTGTTGCAATGAATCGTGCCTCCTTTAAACTTCAGTATGTGATTTGATAGATTTCTACTGCATATGTCCTAGGTGACTCGTTGCTCGACTTTGCAAACTACTTTCACTGTTCATAGTAATATTTTATGCAATCAGAACTATAAAATGCCGAAGTAAAATTAAATAACAGCAAATCTTACTGTCTGGTGGACATTTGGAGTTGTCAAATCCACATTTGGGCGTGTCTGGAGGTGCCTCGTCATACGGCCCCGCCCACCGTATTTTTCTGTTAGGATACGGTTCATATAGTTTTGTGTTCCCAAAATAATTAGCAACAACCTGAAGAGAAAGAATCAAAGCAATCAGAGAACTGGTGGGTCGATTGTCTCCGAGTCAATTTATGGGCTGAAAAATGGCCCTGACGGGAGCTTAGGCTATTCCGTTTACCCAATCATCACGTGGTTCAGTCCGTGAAATGAATGCACCTTTAAACCCCACTTTTTAAACAGAAAACTGGGGTTTACATATTTTTTATTTCTGCTCCAAGACATTGGTTGTGGGTACTCGTTATAACCGCTCGATGAGGCGGCTCTAACGAGCACCCACAACATATGTTTGCTGTAAAAATAAGAAAAATATCGCGGATTTCTATTAAATAAGTCGCTTTTCTGGGAGATGTTGTAAAAATGCACTGGGAGTGGTATCATATGACTGTAAACAAACAGTGTTGACCCGATCTGGGCCTACATTGTATGCCAAAGACCTAGTACTCTAGCCCAGTCCAGATTTCACTATTTACACTCCGCTCTGATGTAACAGAGAGGACGAATCGGTGCTATAAATAACAGTTATCTGGGTTTTGCACATGGTCAGCGATAGTCGCGTGGATAATAACGCGGATAAAGTGTGGAGCTACAACAACACGAACACCCTTAGGACAATGAAAAGAGAAATCCAGGTTTTGATATCAAGTTTATCAGGCAGGGCTTCGAGAACGCTTGTAGAATCGCTCGGCGAGCCTCGCGATTCTACATGCGATATCGAAGCCGAGCTTGATAAAATTGGTATCAGATGACACAAAACTGGTCGCCCTTGTACACTTTCACAATTTTGCTATTTTTTAGCAGTCAAGTGCTTAGAAGTGTAATGTCACGTTGACCTAATAAAGCTCCATTGTCCTGTCGGTTCAATGTGCTGCAATGCAATTAATATAAGGGGTAACTGATAAAATATGTTCAAGGTAGGGTAGTTAAGGACATTGAGTGATCTCTTCGTCTCAGGTCAGGAGACATGAAAGTGATGACATCTTTTCAACCTTCTTAAAATAAAAGAAATTATGATGTCTGTTCTCATCAAAGTCGCGTCGTCTAGTGCATACAATTAACATTTTGAAACAATGATAAAAACCTGCCTGGTTGACTCGTTTGGCGCCCTAGTCGCATCCTGCCTACCAGAGCACCCTAGTCGCATTTTTGTGACCTGTGAGTACTGATGTGATTTCGCCTTTTAGATGAACCAGTTAAGGGAAATAACTACCCAAGTATGTTGAAAATCATTAGGTAAAATAGAAGCGGAGGCAATGATCAGGAATCGATACAATTAACCCTAAGCTCCCATCAGAGACACCAAAGGGAAAGAAACATAAACATGAAACATCAGACCTCAATGGAAACATCGATAGCGGAAAGCCAAAAGGATAGTTACTTTCCCACAAAATGGCCAATAGGCTATCTAGAATAAAATAATATAAGCGACACCCAAAGACAAACCATAACAAAAATAAACCGCGACAGAAGAACCGCCTTGGAACGGTCAACGGAAACGAATTCCACGGGGGGTGGGGGTGGCTTCAATCGATTTTACGTGGCCACAATCCTCGCCCTTACTTCCGTCGCGATTAAGACAATAATTTGTTCAGTCCGCATGAAGGCCTTCTAACTCATCAGTGCAACATCTCCGTGAACACAAAAATCAAACAACCACAGAGATGAAACAACTGTGAGGACTCGACAGCAAGAAACCACTGAAATGCTGGAGCAAAAGAAAAACCTGTTTCCGGCAAAATTAAGCGTTTCCTTTAAAACAATGATTCTTATCGTATCTTTTCAGGGTTCAAGTGGTGAAAATTGACAGGGACCTGAAATAAATGCTGGGGGTTATGTTTTGAAATCAGTTTGGCGCCGAAAGAGGTAACTCTTATCCTGCTGTTCACAACAACCCGTATCTTTGCAAACAGTGTAGATCCAGATCAGATGGCTTCTGAAGAAGCCATCTGATCAGGATCTACACTGTTTGACATTCAGTTTATGAATATGTAGGAATAAATTACATCAAGTAATCTGATTGGTTCAAAGACAGAAATGGGTGTGGCTAAATTGAATATTCAGCAGGATAAGGGTTAAACTTATTCAATTGAAAAAAAAGAGTTACAGGTAAAATACTTATTTATACTCCAGACAGAGGTTGCTGGTGCTCGTTAGAACCGCCTCACAACCTATATCTTTGAGCAGAAATAAGAAATAAGAAAAACAATATATACCCCTGTAGATTCCATTTTTTTTCTCTATATAAAGTGGGATGAAGAGAGGTGTTCATTACATGTACTTGTTAGTTCGTTAACGTGAAAGACAAGAAATGACATTTTAGATTATTCGCATTTTTTATTTTGTTTTGGATAGCAAATTGGCCATTTTGTGGGAAAGTAACTGTCTTTTTGTCTTTCTGCTATTGATGTTTCCATTAGGGTTTGTTGTTTCATGTTTGTGTTTCTTTCCCTTTGGTGTCTCTGATGGGAGCTGCGGGTTAATTGAATCGATTCCTGATCGTTGCCTTCACTTCTATTTCAGATGCATGTTTTCATTTTTTTTCCATTTGCTCTAAAATAATATTTGGCACACTTTAGAAACAGCTTTTGGCAAGATAGCAAAGTGCTGATCGGACTGCGAAAGTACGATTTTGATTGTATGTTTACAAACTGAACAGAAAGCCTATTTTCACGGTAATATTTTGCCTGGAAACATTTGTTTTTCCTCAATATTAATCTGCATTTTATAGGGTTTCTTCGAAAACAACTTTTACGGATTTTTCATAATTAGGTTTTTCGAAATTGCGTCAAGCTTCTATTTCCAACACAATCCCGTTTAACAGTTTCCGTCGATTTCTTCCATAAAACAGACAGTCGAAAATGGTATTCTCAGTTCGCGTTTTATAACTAGAACATTACGTACAGCAGAACAATAATTTGAAAAGGCTTTTTTGACAGTTAAAATTTCCACGAACTCTGGAAGGATTGAGCTTTCCAAGATTTTTACTTGTATTTGAGGGCCACTGATGCGTCTGAAATTAGTTAGTCTGGTCATGAAAAGAATTCTATTGCTGTTTCTAATGGGTCAGTCTATGAGAAAAGGTAGCAAAGGATTAGGGTCTAAAAACAAACAAAAACTAGAGGAACTATCACTAAAGGTGATGATTAATATCCCCGCCTCAATACTTGACACAGAAAGCAAACATAAACAGTGTCCACTGAGTCAATTCAGGGGCAATAACTCCATAATTGTTGGACGGATTCTCCTGAAATTTGCGTCTTAAACATCTACTTAACCTAGTAAATAAGTATGCCAAGTATCCATTGTATCGGACTGATAGTGAAGGAGGAGTTCAGTGGACAAGATGTTTGCAAGCAAATCATGGTCAAGAAAGTATGTTTCAAATTGATTCAGGGCCCATAACTCCGTAAATATGGGACAAACTTTAGTGAAATTTGTGTCTTGCACATCTACCCCTCCTGCTGAACAATTATGGCAAGTATCAATTTAATCCGACTGATAGTGAAGGAGGAGTTGAGTGGTCAAAATTTGCAGACAGACTGCGCAGACAGACCGCCCGACAAACCAACCAGGCTGATTCCAGTATACCCCCTTCAAACTACGTTTACGGGGGTATAAAAAACCTAATACTTTTTTATCTTTCTAAACTTAAGTTCTGGTGGGGTCACATGTGAGACGCCAAGTTCTGGAACGGAAGGTCAGGTGGTTTTTCTCCGGGTACTCCGGTTTTCGCCCACCTCTGATTAACGATCGGCTTGATATGAGTGAAATAATCTTGAAAGGGCCGTAAAACCAAAACCAAAAAAAAAAAAAAGTTCTGGTGGTCTAGCGGAATTTCACTGCAAGGGATTGGGCTCTGTCTTTCACGTTTTGTGCCTAACGGAATGCCCATCCCAAAGGGCGACAATTCTGCGGCACAGTAGGATTCCTTACCTCAAACTCGCCAGTCTCAGGGTCCATATCCAGTAATGAATAGTCGGCATTTCTGTCGCCATTATCATCTATACTGACGTTTCCAGTGATTCCTGAAAATTAACAAAATCAAACAGATAAAATAATAAATTTACCAAACTCCATATGAAAAAAATAATGCAAACAAATAAAGATGACCAGGAAATTCAACAATACCAATGACACCAAAAGGGAGAGTAAACATTATGAATACAGAACATTCACAGCGGAAAAAGTGAAACAACCAGCTCCTCTCTGGTGATTGACATGCTATAAAGTAGAAAACAACTTCTTTATATCACACCGGACTTAACAAATAGAGTAACTACCTAAGAAGGGCCAGCAGCAATAACCAATTGGGGTGAAAATGAATTATTCACCTTATTTGCATTATCTGCTGGTTCCTAGTCTGAAGGTTATCGGTGTTGGAAAAACAGGTAACCAGACCCCTCTGACCTTAAAAGGTCAGGGGGGCTGGTTACCTGTTTTTCCAATATTGATAATGTGCAAGTTGAGAGCCAGCAAATAATGCAAATATGGTGAATATAGGGTCCAACTAGAATTTGTTTTTCTACAAAAACACAGATGTCTCCCCCGTTTTTGACCTCTAAGTATGTCCTTGATATTGGAGGTGTTGAGCTGGGTCTTGTGTGCAACACATCATCTAATGAAGATGAACATTTCTGCAAAGTAACTTAAAAAATGTTCACAGAGAAATAAAAAAGTTATTGGCCGTACACAAAAAAACCCTTTTTTACCTTTGACCTCTAAGTATTGCCTCGACCTTTGAGGTACAACACATCGTCTGATGATGGTTAACATTTCTGCCAAGTAATTTCATAATCCATCAAAGAATAAGGAAGTTGTTTGACCTCTAGGTATGACCTTGACATTGGAGGTATGGACCTTGGTCTTGCACATGACTCATGGTCTAATGACGGTGAACATTTCTGTTCACATTTCTGCATGGTTACTTTATAAAGTCCATCCAGAAATAAAAAAAGGTATTGACTGGACACAAAAAAACAAACGTTTTTTACCTCTGTCCTCTTAGTATGACCTTGATCTTGGAGGTACCAACCTGGGTCTAGTATGCACCACATCCTCTCTTGATGGTTAACATTTCTGCCAAGTAATTTCACAATCTATCCAGGAATAAGAAAGTTATTGACTGAACACTAAAAAAGGCCCCTTTTTGTCTTTTGACCTCTTAGTACGACCTTGACATTTGAGGTACCAACTTGGGTCATGCACGCAACACATCGTCTCATGGTGGTTAACATTTTTGCAAAGTAATTTCAAAATCCATCCAAAAATAAGAAAGTTATTGACAGAACACAAAAAGGCCCCCTTTTCTTACTTTTAACTTCTATGTATGATCTTGACCTTTCAGGTACCAAACTGGGTCATGCATGTAACAAATCATCTCATGGTGGTTAACATGTCTGCCAATCAATTTCAAAATCCATCTAAAAATAAGAAAGTTATTGACCAAACACGAAAAAAGGCCCTTTTTTACCATTGACCTCTATGTATAACCTTGACATATTAGGTACCAAACTGAATCATGCATGCAACACATCGTCCCATGATAGTTAACATGTTTGCCAAGTAACTTCAAATTCTATCTAAAAATAAGCAAGTTATTGACAAAAACCGAAAAAGGCCCCATTTTACTTTTGACCTCTATGACCTTGACCTTTGAGGTACCAACCTGGGTCATGCACGCAACACATTGCTATATATTGGTTAACATTTCTACCAAGTGATTTCAAAATCCACCTCAAAATAAGAAAGTTATTGACTTAACACGAAAAAAGGCCCATTTTTTACATTTGACCTCTAAGTATGACCTTGACCTTTGAGGTACCGACCTGCCTCATGCGCACCACACACCGTCTCATGGTTGTTAATATTTCTGCCAAGTAATTTTAAAATCCATCTCAAAAAAGAAAGTTATTGACCAAATACGAAAAAGCCCCCTTTTTTGACCTTTGACCTCTAAGTAGGACCTTGACCTTTGAGGTACCGACCTGCCTCATGCGCACCACACATCGTCTCATGGCTGTTAATATTTCTGCCAAGTATTTTAAAATCCATCTAAAAATAAGAAAGTTATTGACCGGATACGATTTGCCCATACATATATACATACCGACAAACTTCCAAGGGAGATAATTCAAAAAGTATAAATGCGAGAGTTATAGTTCTTGCGTACTGCACGTCGTCTAATGCTGATTAATATTTATATGAAGTTTCGTGAAGATAGCTCGAGCGGTTTTCAAGTTATCGAGCGGACACGAATGTGTGACAGACGGCAAACAGGCAGACAGACGCCCGGGGAAAAACAATATGTCTCTCCGAAAAAAAAAAAAAAAAAAAAAAATTCGGGGGAGACATAAATATTCACCTTGGGTTGAAATATTGTTCAAAGCAAACATAGGAATTTAGGTAACGAAAGCAAGCATAAGTGTGAGAGTCTGACTGTAACATGACTCGTTTGCAGAAAGATAAAAACAAAAACAAAAACTTAGGAGTTTAAACATGGCAGTGCCCATTTAGGGAAAAACTGTATCGAAAATTGTCATAGGGGAGGTAGATCGGCGGTTTTACGGTCGGATATTTCGTTTTACGGAGCCGTAAAACGGAATTTGCGACCGTAAAACCAACGATTTACCTCCCCAGGCGGAAGGTGCCCGGTTATTGTAGCGATTCCTGATCATTGCCTACCTTTCGTTTCTTTCGAATCATTTACTTGCTGCTGCTATCAAATTTGATTTATCATAGTCCTGTAGTTTTACTTTTAATTAAACCAGTAGGAAAATGTCACTCAGGCAATGCCACAATCAAAGAAGTCATCTCAAGATACCTAAACCATGGCAAAAGAAGACAGCCTTTGGACGGTCAGTAGTAAAACTACAGAGGTGTGTGTGTGGTTGGGGGGGGGGGGGGGCTTCAACTCCAGAGTTTATGAAATTTTAACCCTCGCCCTCAGATCCAGTGCAGTATCAAACTTTAAAACAACAAGAAATTGATCCGCATGGAGGCTTCATAGCTTAAGCCTGTCATCATTGAACGAGCACAGTAACATTCCAATATTCAGACCAACTTTGGGTCTTTTCTGAAGCGGACTTAAGGCTTTTTTTAAACAGTCTCAAAGGTGGTCTTCTACTGGTAAACACTGGGCGTAGAAACACAAATAAAAATAAAAAACAACATTTTGAAATTGTTTTTCAAAGTTAAATAAGTCTTTGAAACTTTTTGAATATGATTTTCAAAGTTGAATAAGACTTTTGTTTCGCTCGTCTTATCCTTTATCTTGCTGTTCACGACAACCCCTATCTTTGCAAACAGTGTAGATCCAGATCAGATGGCTTCTGAAGAAGCCATCTGATCAGGATCTACACTGTTTGGCATTCAGTTTATGAATTTGTAGCACAAAATTACATCAAGAAATTTGATTTGTTATACAGAGATGGGTGTGGCTTAAATGAATATGCAGCAGTTAATAGTGGTGTTTCAATGTATTTCATTACAAGTTGTTGTGCTAGACATAGAGGATGTTACTTGAGTGCCCATGATTCACTGAATTCATTAAACGAGTCGAGAAAATGGGATAAAATGCTTTCATCACGTTTACATGTTCGTGAAATGAATACCCCCTTAACACCACTTTATATAGAGAAAACTGCGGTTTACGAGGTATACATTATTTTTCTTATTTCTGCTCTAATACATATTGTGGAAACTCGTTAGAACCGCCCCAATGAGGCGGTTCTAACGAGTATCACAATGTATGTTTGCAGTGTAAATAAAAAAAAAATATAACGGATTTTCATCAGAAAAGTAGCCATTTTGGAGATGTGAATAAATGCACACGGATGTGTTATCATAATGTTATCGCTTTTCCTCAACGAGTTGAATAAATTCATGAACACGATTGCAAGATTCTATTTTTCATATGATATTTCAAACGTATTTTATTCACGATATTTTAACAAAAAAAAAAAAAAAAAAAAAAAAAAAAATCCGCCATAAGTAAACACGTCGTCGTTAAGGACGTTGTACGGGGCGTTATTACATTCTCAGGCGCGACGTCATATGATAAACAAAATAATTGGAAGCTTAAAGTTTCGACAGAAAACTGTCAAACGTCTGAAAATAGCATGAATAGTCTCGTAAATGCTGTTTACATACATACGTTTAACCCATTTAGTGCCGGAAACCCCAAAACGGGTACCAGGGCAAACAGTGCAGGCCCAGATCAGACGCCACAGAACGCGGCGTCTGATCAGGACCTACACTGTTTGCGAAAAGTTAAGCCATTTTTCAAATAAAATTTGAAGAAAATACAGCTTGACACCCCTAAATTTTGGAATGGACTCCTGTTATATATAAGGAGGAAGATTCCGTTTGGTACAAAAAGGGTCAATACCAGCGAAAAGATGGATGAATTCTGAGGCTTGACATGTAGACGACAGGGCGATAATGAAATTAACCAAAATGCAAATATATCACCTTATTCAGAGGGAAGAATGGAAGGAGTCGCCAATCAAGAGGATGAATACAACTATTAGTTCAGATTAGCACATCTTTAGCATAGTTGCATCTATGGCTAACGTTAACTTGGAATAATTAATTGGCATTACGCAAACACGCCTATACAAATACATTGCCACATTTATTGCCGAAAAAATGAATTTTTTTTGATGCAAAATAGTCAAAATATAGATTGTGGGCACTCGTTAGAACCGCCTAATCGAGGCGGTTATAACGAGTACCCACAATCAATACTTTAGAGCAGAAATAAGAAAAGTAAGGTGTACCCCCGGAAACCCCAGTTTTACTATATAAAAGTGGGGTTCAAGGGGGTCAAAATTATATAGGCGTGTTTTCGTGATGTATTCGGCCAAATCAGCACATCTTTAGCATAGTTGCATCTATGGTTAACGTTAACTTGGAATAATTAATTGGCATTACGCAAACACGCCTTTACAAACACATTGCCACCTTTATCGCCGAAAAAAATGAAAATTTTATGATGAAAAATTGTGATAATTTTCTTATTTATGCTCAAAATATAGATTGTGGGTACTCGTTAGAACCGCCTCAATGAGGCGGTTCGGTTCTAACGAGTACCCACAATCTATATTTTAGAGCAGAAATAAGAAAAATATGGAATCCTAGTTTTACTATATAAAAGTGGGGTTCAAGGGGATCAAAATTATATAGGCGTGTTTTCGGGATGTATTAGGCCAAATTAGCACATCTTTAGCATAGTTGCATCTATGGCTAACGTTAACTTGGAATAATTAATTAGGGTTTGAGTGTTTTGAGTTTTACGTCCCACCAACAGCTAAGGTCAAACGGAGACGGGATCTTGGTTTAAGGACTCGTCCGAACGTCTGGAGAAGCCCGGGATCGATCCTGCGATCCCTGGTTTACAAGGCGAGTAGTGTAACCACTGCACCACGGAGGCTTCTAATAATTAATTGGAATATATCAACTTATCGACTCAGAACCCGAAGCTTATATCTTGCTGTCGAGTCTTTACCGTTGTTGCATCTCTGTGGTTGTTTGATTTTGTCTTCTCGGAGATCTTGCACTGATGAGTTTGGAAGCCTTCATGCGGGCTGAACAAATTATATTATTTGTGTAAATCGCGACGGAAGTAAGGATGAGGATTTCGGCCGCGTAAAATCGATTTAAGCCCTCAAGTAAAATGATTTTCACTGACCGTTCCAAGGTGGTCCTTCTGTCGCGGTTTATTTGTGTTTAAGTTCGTTTTTGAATGTATGTATCGCGTATATCTATTTGTTTCGGATAGCCAAATTGGCCATTTTGTGGGAAAGTAACTGTCCTTTTGACGTTCCGCTATTTTCATTATAGTCTAGTTATTTCATGTTTTCATTACGCAAACACGCCTATACAAATACATTGCCACCTTTATTGCCGAAAAAATGAAAATTTTATGATACAAAATTGTGATACTTTTCTTATTTCTGCTCAAAATGTAGATTGTGGGCACTCGTTAGAACCGCCTCATTGAGGCGGTTCTAACGAGTACCCACAATCTATATTTTAGAGCTTAAATAAGAAAAGTAAGGTATACCCCCGGAAACCCCAGTTTTACTTTATAAAAGTGGGGTTCAAGGGGGTCAAAATTATATAGCCGTGTTTTCCTGATGTTTTGTTCCATTTGGTGTCCCTTATGGGAGGTGTGGGTTAATTTTATCGATTCCTGATCATTGCCTTCAATTCTTTTTTTTTTTTTTTTTTTTAAGCCCCCGCCCATAGGGGCTTGAAGAAATATATGGGCTGCATGATGCTTCCACGCAGAGCTGAATCCGGCCCGCACACTAGTACTGGTAAACCGCTTAGAGGATCTAAGCCTGTCCAGGAACCACGGTGCGAGGCGGACCATCCATGCTAATAAACCCTATTGGTTTCATTGGGCGACAGGGCTTGAGATGTCATTTCATCTCAATGTCGGGTAAAAGTCCCACAAAATTGGAAGCAACGTCTCCAAAATGACCTTTACAGTGTTGACGGGGACGTTAAACATCAAATCAAACAAAAACTTCAGATGGGTATAAATAACAATAAGCCAATGTAATTAATGATAAGCAAACATTAAGACATAGTATTAACAGTTAAAATGTTGGGATTATGTCTACAGAAGATTTATATCTCCATGGGGAATAACTTACTATCCTCAATAATACTACAAATTAAGTCGGATTATTGCAGTGGAAGCAGTGGGGTATGCATTTATGAATTAACCCATATATGCCTAGTGGCCCTTTTTTGGGACGCTGGCAAACAATGTAGACCCAGATCAGACGCCGCATAACGCGGCGTCTGATCTGGGTCTACACTGTTTGCTCAAAGAACATACATTTTTGTACAACTTACATTAAACAAAACAAATCTGAAAACCCTATAATTGAAAATGGACAACTCCAAATTTATAAGATGGAAGATTCCATTGTCATATATGGGTTAATGTCGAACATTAAGCATTTAAAGTTTCTGACCTATATAATGAGATCTGGTTTTATTCTCATGAGATGTCGTGCTATCGTTCTGAAAATGTCTTTTTAATAGGATTGATGGAATTTTAAACTACCATATCATCCGCTATTGATTAACTTTTAAACATTTTGCAGAAACGGTTCTCATTAAATTTGAAAACAATTTCTCTATGATTTGCATATACAGCGTAAGCCGATGACTCTTCTGTTTCTATAAAGCCATACATCACTAAAGAATGAAACGCGATGTTCTATTATGTTCAGAATATTCCGACAGTGCGCCCCCGGCCGTCCATCGGAGCTTAGAGCAATAGATTAGGCTGCATGGTGCTGCCACGCAGAGCTGAAACCAACCGAACTCGTAATGTTAAACCGCTTAAAAGGTCGCAGCCTGCCGAAGAAAAGTGCGAGTCGTCTCGTCCTTAATTCCTAGTGGTTTCTGTGGGCGGTAGGGCTTGAGATGTCAGTTCATCTCAGTGCCTTGTAAAAGTCCCATAAAATCGAAATCAACGTCTCTAATATGACCTTAATAATGTTAACGGGGATGTAAATCCTAAACCATCACGAAAACACGCCTATATAATTTAACCCCCCTCGAACCCTACTTTTATATAGTAAAACTGGGGTTTCCGGGGGTATACCTTATTTTTCTTATTTCTGCTCTTAGATATAGATAGTGGGTACCCGTCAGAACCGCCTCGATGAGGCGGTTCTAACGAGTGCCCACAATCTATATTTTGTGCAGAAATAAGAAAAATATCGCAATTTTTCATCATAAATTTTTCATTTTTTCGGCGATAAAGGTGACAATGTATTTGTATAGGCATGTTTGCGTAATGGGGGACGTAAAACGTAAACACACACACACAAAAAACAACCTATCACGACAGTATATTTGGCGCCGTATATTCTTGCATGAAATGCCATAAAGCTATTCTTGAAATGAACCAGAACTCGTGTACAAACAACAAAATCCATGTTCAAATCATGAAATTCACGTGCTGTTTGAATATGAGCCAGCGTCTGATAAAACCTACAATAAGACATGTGCGCCCGTCGAAGACTCAGATCAGCCTGCTCATCAATATAGTCTAACAAGAGATTTCTCTTGCTGCATGGAGCAGCATTGAGCCCGTATTCATCCTTAGAGCGCACAACGAAGACTCTGATCAGACTGCGCGCATGCGCAGGCTGATCTGAGTCTTCGTTGGGCGCAAAAAGTCTTATTGTAGGTTTTGTCATGCGCTGGCTAATATGGGTTTTGAACTGTTGATATCACAGGATGAGCCTCGCTTTGTTTACGTTACGCTGAATGACGTAACTTGTCGCCTTGTACAAAGATTTCAACAATTTGACGGTGACGTCAGAAAGTCTTTGCGAATCTGACGTCAGTTTAAACAGCGTACAGAACTAGTCACCGTGTTGGTTTTACAATCGCATTTGAATCGTTTAAATGGAGTTTTGAGGTGTTATCGTCACTTTTTGCTTTTGGAATCGTAAATTATGCAAGAACAACGATCGTCAATGGTTATTTCATTACAGTAATATTTGCCGGATCCCTCCGAAGCTATTTGAACACTCGGCCTGGCGGCCTCGTGTTCAAACAGCTTCCTCGAGACCCTGAAAATGTTTATGCTTGATAAACCATGGATGATCCCAATTCTACGATATACTCTCGGTAAGGCGACGTTACCATGTAACCTCGATGTTTGGTTTTACGCAGCTGACCGCATTCACAGTCGATTTGTGTAAGTAGAACATTTTTAAGTTAACACATGAATAAGTTGCATTAGAGTGAAGATAACTGTATTATGGATGTAAATCGCCGGATAGCTACGGTTGCAAATTCCCGACATACAGCGACCTATAGTTTTTCTCCCAAAATGACAATTTAAAGACATTTATTCCTAAACTGGGAAAAGTCTAGCAACATAGCTTCTCTGATGATCTTTGTTGGAAACATAAAGGAAACAAATACTTCAGAAGTGCTCGACTGTCATTGAGGAACAATTCCAGAATTAAGGACCCATTAAGTTGCATCCGAAAGCTATTAAATTCTGCTAGGAAACTGTTAACTGCCTTCTCTGATGGATTTCCACAGAAAGGCGAAGATTAAAAAAAAAACGCAATACAAACACTCAATATTAACCGCGACAGTAGAACGCGTTCAGAAAATGGCTTGCAAACAAACCTGGCTAGTTATTTGATATTTATTATCCGCTTCTCAAAGACCGGCTTTTTTGGCGGACGAAATTGCAAAACTTTAAGGATTTTAAATAAAATCAAAGAATTTTTATAATATGCACGAGTCGGTCCATTACCATATTGTGTAAGGCCCTTCTTTGTGGGAAAAAAGCACGAAAAGACCATTTAGCAGTGATCAAGATAAGCGGGAAAAGTTGTGTATTGTTTCTCACATTTGTAATTCAAGCAGCAATATGTATGTTTTTGGATGTTTTCTATACTATAATCGCAAGGACAATGTCCCAATCCACAGCATTTCCCTTCAAATAACGACAAAATACAATCAAACATTTTAGAAACAAAAATATGTACTATCAGTTTCCTGCTAACGCGTTTTTACCTAGTTTACCTAGAAATCAGTAAATGGACGCAGGGAAACAGTGCGGACCCGGATCAGTCTGTTCCGGGTCTACACTTGTTGCTGACAGTATTTCCATCAAAAAGACTAAAAACGAATCCGACCTCTCTAAAATGGTAAATGCACTTGTCCAACATATAACAGTGGAAGAGGCCATCAGTATAAAATGGGTTAAGAATGAAGGGACTATAACCTTTTAAAATACGCAAGGGAACTCTTTGTTGGCTTTTTCTTTTCTACTTCTAATGGAAGTAGGCGCTATTGTAGTGTATTAGACATAATCCTGTTACACAATAAGTGGGTTTTAGTTAGATGAGGACATCTTAGTAAGTAATCAAGTACTCTAGGAGAAATCACAGAGGAAATAGATTCCATTTGAACTTCTCACGAACAAAATACGGAGATTACAGACAATGTCATAACGGCTTAAAGGTGAAGGTGAAATCCTTCTTTGCAAACTTTTTTTTTTATATTTTAGTATTCTTTATGTTGGTTGGCGCCTGATGCTCCGTCTTTGGTCGGGCCCCTCGGAGTCTAACTGTTGGTTTTCTTTTGCTCCAGCAATTCTGTTCTTGTATGCTGTCGAGTCCTCAACCTTGTTTCATCTCCGTAGTTTTTTGTTTTGTATGTTCTCGGAGATGTTACACTGATGAGTTAGGAAGCCTCCATGCGGACTAAATTAATGTTTACTGTGACAGAGGTTAGGGCGAGGATTATGGCCATGTAAAACCGATTTAAAACCGATTTAAGCACCCCCCCCCCCAAGTGGAATTCTTCCACTGACAGTTCCAAGGCGGTTCTTCTGTGGCGGTTTATTTATGTTGTTGTTTGTTACTTACTGTGTGTATCACTTGTGTCTTTTATTTTGGATGACCATTTGGCCATTTTGTTGGAAAGTAACTGTCCTTATGGCCTTCCTTTGTTTAGGTTTCCATTATGGTCCGGTCGCTTCTCGTTGTGTTTCTTTCCCGTTGGTGTCTTTGATGGGTGGGGTAAGTTAATTGTATCGATTCCTGATCTTTGTTTTACTTCTACTTTTCAAATATGTTCTATCCTTCGGAAGCAAAGAATACGCTACAGAATTTAAAAAGAAATATGAAGTGTACAGTTTTCTAGACCAGATTAATTAGGTCTCATCAGTGATCCTCAAATATTTTAAACGTTCCACAATGGAATCAATGACCCCAAAGGACAAGAAAACAAAAAACTACACTACGATTAAGGGCAGGGAGACTTTTTTCAAACCTACTCACAGAAAAGTTGTGCAAAAACAGGCGATATCCCTAAAAGACATTTCTCAATCATTGCCCCATATAATGTTCAAAACAAAAACATATGACACTGATGGAGACACCACTTTTGAAATTTCGTCTCTTACACTGAAACATGGAAAGAACAATTCCAACCATCACGAACACACGCCTATATAGCTTTGACCCCCTTGAACCCCACTTTTATATAGTAAAACTGGGGTTTCCGGAGGTATTACTTATTTTTCTTATTTCTGCTCTAAAATATAGATCGTGGGTACTCGTTAGAATCGCCTCATCGAGGCGGTTCTAACGAGTACCCACGATCTATTGCCTACAATATATATCTTGAGCAGAAGTAAGAAAAATATCACAATTTTTCATCTTAAAATTTTCATTTTTTTTCGGCGATAATGGTAGCAATGTATAGGTGTGTTTTCATAATGTATCCTTCGGAAGCAAAGAATACGCTACAGAACTTAAAAAGTATGAAGTGTACCGTTTTCTAGACCAGATTAATTAGGCCCCATCAGTGATCCTCAAATATTTTAAAGGTTCCGCAATGGAATCAATGACCCCAAAGGACAGGAAAACAAAACCTACACTACGATTAAGGGCATGGAGACTTTTTCAAACCTACTCTAAAAGTTGTGTAAAAACAGGCGGTATCAACTAAAAGACATTTTTCAATCATTGGCCCATATAATAAAACCAAATAATTTATGAAAAATTATGGAGGCATATTTTTTAAAATGTCGTCTCTTATACTGACACAGAAACAACAATTCCACAGGTTCTTGCTGTCGAGTCCTCACCGTTGTCTCACCTCTGTTGTTCTTTGATTTTTAGTGTTCACGGAGATGTTGCACTGATGAGTTAGGAGGCCTAATTTGTCTAATTCGCGACGGAAGTAAGGGCGAGGATTGTGGCCACGTTAAATCGATTTAAGCCCCCCAGTGGAAATCATTCCACTGACCGTTCCAAGGCGGTTCTTCTGTGGCGGTTTGTTTATGGTGTTGTTTGTTACTTGCTGTGTGTGTCTTTTTATTTTGGATGGCCATATGGCCATTTTGTGGGAAATTAACTGTCCTTATGGCCTTCCTTTGTTTGGGTTCCATTGTGGTCTGGTCGCTTGGTGTTTGTGTTTCTTTCCCTTTGGTGTCTTTGATGGGTGGAGTAAGTTAATTGTATCGATTCCTGATTTTTGTTTTACTTCTACTTTGATATTTTGTTTGTTTGTTTGATTTGAGGTTTAACGTCCCCGTCAACACTGTAAAGGTCATTTTGGAGACGTTGCTTCCAATTTTGTGGGACTTTTACCCGACATTGAGATGAAATGACATCTCAAGTCCTGTCGCCCAATGAAACCAAAAGGGTTTATTAGCATGGACGGTCCACCTCGCACCGCGGTTCCTGGACAGGCTTAGATCCTCTAAGCGGTTTACCAGTACTAGTGTGCGGGCCGGATTCAGCTCTGCGTGGAAGCATCATGCAACCCATATATTTCTTCAAGCCCCTATGGGCGGGGGCCACTACTTTGATATTTACACAAAAACAAACAAACCGTGATAATAGGACAAATAACGCAGCAAGCATGCAGCTATAGTGCACAGCAGAAGAACTCAATACGCCTGGCCGTTCCAAGACGGTTCTTGTGTCGTGGTCTATTATTTGTTATAGTTTTGTCTTTGCATGTTTGTATTGCTTATATCTTATTATTTATTTTGTATAGTCGTTTGGCCATTTTGTAGGAAAGTAACTGTCATTTCGGCTTTCCGCTAGTGATGTTTTCATTCGGGTCTAGTTGCTTCATGTTCGTGTTCCTTTCCCTTTGGTGTCTCTGATGGGAGGTGTGAGGTAATTGCCTTCTCTTTTATTAAGCTTCCGTTCTAAACTTTTTTTGTAATGTTAATGTGTAAATATGTTAAAATTTTTACCATAAAAATGATCAAACTTTCAACGATGCGTTAACTTACAATACTGTTAGTTTTGAACAACTGGCCCGAGATATCGAAATACAAAATATAAATACCCTCCACCACCCCCCCCCCCAAAAAAAAAAAACAAAAAAAAACATACGACAAAAAAAAGCTTTAACTACTTATTTTACTTCGATTACACCGAAAGCTCGCGCGAATTCGTATAAACGTTCTGGAAGGCGTCGATGTTGGCTTAGGTGAACCTACAGTTGACGGAAACCTAAGAAACCCAGACAAAACCACCGACTTTGAACCGGCGACAACTTAACCGCCACATGCGAATCCGAAAGCGAACACGTGTCACAGCGGTGACAATCGAAAGTCATACGCCCTGGCTGTCCAGGTCCTATACGCTATCCAGTCCCGTGGACAAATATGTTCTATAAAAGGGTTGCCCTTTGGAAGCAAGGAATACACTACAGAACTCGAAAATATGAAGTGTAGATGTTTTCTGGGCCAGACTAGCTAGTTTCGCCCAATTAGGCCTCATCAGTGACCCTCAAGTATTTTCAAAATTCAACAATGGAATCAATGATCCCGAAGGACAATAAAATATAAACTACACTATGAACCTGGCAGAGGAACGTTGATTGTGGATAGGCGGCAGTGACTATGGACAGAATTCGGCACACATATGCTTAAAGATGAATGGACAGACAGATTCAATGGTAATATAGAGCCAATGAGGGGCAAAACAAAATTGGATAATCATTGGCCTCTTTTTATCGTAACCATTCAGTTAAGGTCAAAATATCAGATTAAGTCTTTGGCACTATGCAATGACCCCATCACGAAAACACGCCCATATAATTTCGACCCCCTTGAACCCCACTTTTATATAGTAAAACTGGGGTTTCCGGGGGTATACCTTATTTTTCTTATTTCTGCTCTAAAATATAGATTGTGGGTACTCGTTAGAACCGCCTCGATGAGGCGGTTCTAACGAGTGCCAAAAATCTATGTTTTGAGCAGGAATAAGAAAAAATATCACAATTTTTTATCATAAAATGTTCATTTTTTCGGCGATAAAGGTGGCAATGTATTTGTATAGGCGTGTATTCGTAATGCTTCGGGGGGTCGGATGGATACAGGGTATTTTAGGCCCAGGACTGAAACATTCTCATCATGTCAACAAGTTCGGGGAATAAACACCCCCGTAAACCCTACGTTATATAGAGAAACTGGGGTTTACGGGGGTATAAATTATTTTTCTTATTTATGCTCCAAGACATAGGTTGTTGGTACTCGTTAGAACCGCCTCAATGAGACGGTTCTAACGAGCACCCACAATCTATGTTTAGAGTATAAATAAGAAACATATCACAAATTTTCACCAGAAAAGCAAACCTTTTGGAGATATAAAGAAGTGCATTATCCACATGGGTGTGTTACTGTGATCTTGCCAGAATAGTTCATATTTTAACCACTAACGAGTTCGTAAAGCTAACGATGCTTTAAACAACTGAACTCTTGAGCTTGTTTGAGAGCCCACCAGTGTTAATGATTTGAACAGAGTCTGCACTGGAGCGAAAATGCTTCAAATTTCACATAAACACTGTGGAAAGGGACCTTTCCAATGAAGCGACCAGACCATAATGGAAACCTAAACAAAGGAAGGCCATAAGGAAAGTTACTTTCCCACAAAATGGCCAAATGGCCATCCAAAATAAAATGACACAAGTGATACACATAGTAAGTAACAAACAACATAAATAAACCGCCACAGAAGAAACGCCTTGGAACGGTCAGTGGAAAGAATTCCACTGGGGGGCTTAAATCGATTTTACATGGCCATAATCCTCGCCCTTATTTCTGTCACGGTATACACTAATTTTGTTTACTCCGCATGAAGGCTTCCTTTTGGAGATATAAAGAAGTGCATTATCCACATAGGTGTGTTATCGTAATGGGTTGTCTGTGATCTTGTCAGAATAGTTCATATTTTAACCACTTCCGAGTCCGTAAAGCTTCTGATGCTTTGAACAACTGAACTCTTGAGCTTGTTTGAGAGCCCACCAGCGTTAACTTGAACAGAGGTTCGTTTGCAAAAGCAATAAAGAAAATGAAATGGGATCAGTGCTAACACGCTGCAAAATGGGCCCCGTCAAGCGATTTTGGTACTTATGGCCTATGCGAGCAGCGAAGGTTCAGGCGAGCCTGCACATCCGCGCAGTCTCGCCAGAACCTTTGCTGCTCGCTCATACAAACAGTGAATCAAGAGGAACCTTCAGACAGAAAGCCATATCCCTGGCCCCTCTGAACGGCTGGGCATGCACAGTTAAAATTTGTCATGACGGAATGCTCGAAGACACAAATTCGCTTGGCGGGGCTCAAATGATTCCTTATGTTTTAACACTATCAAGTTAATGCTGTGCAATCATTAAAGGCGTGGAATTAAGTTGAGACCTACTAAGATCTGACATTGTTTTATTGGTTTACTCAATTCCCTATAATGGTCCCTTTGTTGCTTTAATAGCTGAAATTAAGGAAAAACGTGAGAGAATTAATCCTCAGCTGGATAGTATTATTAGATTGAAATCTTGAAAGAAATGAATTAGCTTCCATATAGGGGTAGTTTTTACACATTAGCTTTCTTGAACCTAGATAATGTCACGGCTCCGGAAATACATCCCGTAAAATGGATTCTTCAGTAGTATAGAAGCAGTTTCACTTTGCCTGTGCTTGATTATTTTTGTGTCTCCTGACAACAAGATGAAGAGGAGTGGCGATAAGCAATGCATATTTTCCCTTATCAGTTTCCCTATATTAATTGCATTGTAAGACATTGGCCTGATAAAGATAGGCTTTATCAGGACAACGTGACTTTGCACTTTAATGAATGAACTTGACCACTGGAAAAATTGTAAAAAATGTTATTATTTCTGAAAAAAAAAAAAAAAAAAAAAAAACAGAAAAAAAACACATGCATTCAATCATAGCAAAAAATACTGTCAGCTGATACTAAATATACTGACCGATTATTGCGCACGCACTGAGAACAATTGATAACTGGTTGAAAATTGCCAATTAAAAGCGTGTACAAGGGTTAACTGGAAATCCTGTCTTTTGATATCAAGTTTATCAGGCTCAGCTTCGAGAATGTAGAATCGCTCTGCGACCCTTGCGCTCGGAGCCTTGGGGGATAAACTTGGTATCAAAAGACACGAACCTGGTATTCCTCTGTTTATCAGGCTCGGGTTCGAGAACACATGTAGAATCGCTCGGCGAGCCCTGAACGTCACACGACATTTTTTTTTGTGGTCAGAGTTTGATTAGTGAGCACAAGAGATGATAAAGAAACGCCAAACAGTGTCATAGCCTGATAAACACAAACTATTGATTATGTTATATATAACTGAAGGCAAACCTGATTTTGTTTGGTATTATTAAAAAATATTTCAATGTTTTGTCATAAAAAACATGTTATTCCAAAGCAAAGGAGTATAAGAACATTAGGTGCTTGGAAAATGGCCTTGAATGCGGACTTGACTGTTTAACCTTTCATCAAGTCCTTTACTGTAAGCGAAAAGTGTAGATCCTGATCAGATGCCGCTTTCTGTGTCGTACCTAACACACGGGTCCAGTACAAATTAATTCTACAAGCAATCCTCTTTACACAACATTAACTTCACAAGAGTAACATAAAGCCAGGCTATAAATAACTGTTACCGGATTTCATTCAGATCGGTGATAGTCACGTGGAAATCAGCAACGTAAAGCTATCGCGCTTAGTTACTTGACAAATAATCTACCTTAAAAGGACATATAGTCGAACTTCAATGGCTCGAACACCTTTGGGACCTCGAAAATCTGTTCGAGACAGGGGTAGTTCGAGCCACTGAGGTTACTGCCGGGAGGCATAACGAGACACTTTTAGACATCTTTTCGGTGTTCTATAATGAAAATGTATGTTGTGTGTACTCATTAGAATCGCCTCATCGAGGCGATTCTAATGAGTACACACAGAATACATTTGCAAGATAAAAGACTAAAATCTCCTTAATTATCCCCAACTATTTCATATGTAGAGGATTTCGCTAGGGGCTCAAGAATGGGTTCGACACATCCATGGTGAACGAGCCATCGGTGTTCGAGCCATCGAAGTTCTACTGTATGTTGCTTGTGAAAAGACCGGGACAAAATGGCTGACGCTGTCTTGCTAATGTCTTCTTTTTAGCTGTCTGTGAATGTAGACAGTATTAATACCATGTCGTGCCATGGAGAGCCTGAATGAATATTTGTGGCTCAATTAATTCACTCTTGTGGCACTCAGAAGGGAAGAAATGTAGAACATTCGATATAACTCGAAGAAACCAACACCTTTAAGTGATATCTAGAGGCTAATCAAAGAAGAATACATTTATCAGAACACATGGCATTTCTACTATGGCGTCTCCTGGCAATAGCACGAGAGGATTGGTGACTTTAGTCGCGTCAAGGACACGTCAGCTGGCGATTGAAAAGAAAAAAACAACGTTTAATTGGCGAGCTTGATTTAAACATATTGCTATATTGGAGTCCGGTTTACGAACCGTTCTTTCGTCCGTCCGTCCGTCCGTCCGTCAACTTTTGCGTCAATCCTGATGTAAGCCTTCATCTGTTGTTCACGAAAATCCCTACCTTTGCAAACAGTGAAGATCCAGATCAGATAGCCATCTGGCCAGGATATACACTGTTTGACATTGTTTATGATTTTGTAAGAATAAATTACATAAAGTTATCTGATTGGTTCAAAGACAGAAATAGGTGTGTCTAAATTAATTATTCAGCGGGATAAGCTTTAAAGTCTATTTCTAAAAATTCCTAGCCTTTCGTGGAATTGTTGTATCGAGTTCCTGAAATGCCAAACTCCGCGTTATGTAGAGAAAATGTATAAAGGTATACATCTCGTTTTTGGCTCAAAAACAGAGTGTGGATACTCCAAATGGCACCCAAAATCTACGGTTTGGAGCAAATATGAGTAAACAAAATTGGGAAGTTTCAGCCGAAAAAAGCCGATTCAAGACAATTGATAGTTTTAACCGAAAAAGCCGATTCTTGAATCGGCCTTTTCAACTGAAACTTCCCAATATTTTTCTTATTTATATGTGATTTTATTGTCTACTAGGGTCTGCATGTTTTTGTTTTATACCACGTTTTATAGTCTTTCAAAACGCAGTGAGACTTGATTGCACTTTTAATTTTGGACTAGTCCATGTTTTAGGTAAGTCGCCTTCAAATGGGATTTTACATTGGGAGATAGTTTCACTTAGATTCGTACTGCATCATACTAACCACTTGGCCACGACAATTACATAATGGCACTATCAAAAAATTTATTCATAATTTTAAAATCCTGTGAAAAAAAAGAAATCCGAAACCCGATTCCCCTAAAACATGGAATAGTCTTGCCACGCTTGAACGTTGAACTGTCAAAGGTCGTTGATAAACTATAGACAAACGATAAGCACACACAACACTTTCGATCTTTAAATAAATTTGACAAATGCTGAAAATAAATCATACAATTATCTAAGACATGGAGTTTCTATAGTTACCTTCAAATGTTCGATTCCACATCCGTCTAGTGATTTCCGTGCCGTTTGTTATGGATCTACCAGCTTCTAGCGTCTCGTTCAAGGCTGTAGCATACAGGATTACCGCATCATGGAAAGCTCCCACAAAGCTATTCACCTGAAATAAATAAATAAATAAATAAATACATGTAAATGTAAATAATGAAATAAATGGGGCGAAATTTTCCGCATAAACTGACGCGTCGCCGTAAAACGAAATTTTCGACCGTAAAACCTCCGATTTACTTCCTCGAATGACAATTTTCAATAATTCCAGCGAAATTCCGCTATTAAGACCACCTAAAATTATGACAAATTATGCTGTTAAAAGCATATTTAGAAGATTTTAGGTACATTTTCTTTGTGTTTCCCCTCTCTGTTCTGCTGTCGCTGGAGACCACCTTTGGAACTGTTCAAAAGTGGTCTTACAGACCACTTTTGAACAGTCCCAAAATTGGTCTTTATATAGAAATTTTACTGTATGCCCCATGGCACGGCACTATGATCATCTCACAGTAGCTCGAGCTATCCCTGTCTCAACCATTTTTTCATGGTCTCAAAGGTATTTGAGCTGTTGAGGTTTGACTGTGTAGGAGCGTTATGATGAAGAGCAACAATGTAGCCGAAACTCGTATTTTCTATATACAGTAAAATTCCGCTTTTAAGACAGCCTAAAATTAAGACTAAATCTGCTTTAAAAAGCTTATTGAGAAGGTTTCAGTTATTCTGTCTTTGTATTTTCTACACCTGGTGTCTCCTAATAAGAGTCCACCTTTGGGACTGTTCAAAAGTGGTATTTAGACCACTTTTGAACAGTTCCAAACGTGGTCTTACTGTATTTATGCTGTATTTATAAGGTCTTAGTTGCTTTCAAAATCGACACCTTTAACTTTATAGAAAAAAAAAAAACAAAAAAAAAAAAAACAGATTACCCAGTAAAATGATGAGCATTTAAAACCTTATCCTGCTGAGTACGACAGCCCCTACCTTTGTCAGCATGTGCATAGCCAGATCAGATCAGGTTTTGCTGTAGATCCAGATCAGATGGCTTCCATCTGCGCTGTTTCCTTGTAAAACAGTGCATATCCAGATTGGATAGCTTCTGAAGAAGCTGTTTGTCGGCTTCTGAAAAAAAGCCATTTGAGCAGGTGCGAACTGTTTGGCATTCTGTTTATGAACTTAACAAATGCATTATATTAAGTAATTTGATAAGTTGATAGAAATAAGTACGAGTTGATTAATTTATTCAGCGGGATAAGGGCTAAGAAATCGAAAGCAGAGAGACAAAGATATTGAGGAGAATAGATGTGAAGGCAATTATCAGGAATCGACACAAGTACCCTACACCGCCCATCAGAGACACCAAAAGGACATGAAAATTGGGCCCCGTCAAGCGATTTTGGTACTAATCGCCTATGCGAGCAGCGAAGGTTCAGGTGAGCCTGCGCATCTGCACAGTCTCGCCAGAACCTTTGCTGCACGCTCATACAAGCCGTGAATCAAGAGGAACCTTCAGACAGAAAGCCATATCCCTGGCCCTCTGAATGGCTGGGCATGCGCAGTTAAAATTCTTCATGGCGGAATGCTCGAAGACACAAATTCGCTTGGCGGGGCTGAATAATAACAAACCCTAATGAAAAGGTCACAAGCGGAAAGCTAAAAGGATAGTTACTTTCCCACAGAATGGCCAAACGGCTATCAAAAATAAAAATATTTAAGCGACACAAACACCCAAAGACAAACCATAACAAAAATAAACCGCGACAGAAAAACCGCCTTGGAACGGTCAGCGGAAACGAATTCTAAAACAACTAAAACAAAAATAAACCGGGACAGAGAGCCGTCTTGGAACGGTCAGTAAAATGTGGGGGAGGGAATGGGGTAGGTGGGGTGGTGGTTAATCGATTTTATGCGGCCATAATCCTCGCCATTGGTTCTGTTTTAGTTTTAATAAATAATTTGTTCTATCCACATGAACACACAAAAATGCGCCGATTCACAAACCTAGACAACCTCATTTATAACCATCATCTTATTAAATTGGCCATGTAAAATCTATGCAAACAAGTGTCAGTTTACCACAAAACCGTTTCTGCTTTGACAGCGGTCGTGTTTATGTGTTGTTATGGATTGCATGGTACTTAGAATGAAATAAAACATAAAACGAGGCAAGCTTTATTGTTCCTAGACGTCATTTTCATTTGAAATTATTTGAAATCATTCGCCGTCCATTTCAATTACCAGAATACGAAGTCAGTAAAACCTACAAAAATGCTCTGTTGCTTGAACAGATTGCTCCTTCACGCACTCTGTCACACTCTGATTTGTGTCAGGCGACGTAAAAACAAGACTGTCTGAGCGATCAGCTTAGACACTGATCAGACTGCGCGCAAGCGCACAGTCTGATCAGTGTCTTAGCTGGCCCTATTAACATTCTATAGTCTCTGGATTAAACTAAGCTAGGGAAGCATCTGGTCAGTGTGGGTGAACGCACGTGCTGTTCAAAGGCCTCCTTTTATGTTTTTCTTGACGTGGAGCCGGCTCTTTGTTCCTATTCTGATTTACTGTTTTGCTGAGTGTGTTTGTTGTTCAGACAACAGAACTGCCAATTGGACCATAAACATTCATTTGTAGTCATTACCACCTACAGACATCCTTAGACTGCTTTATGCATAAAGAAATGATTGAAAATAGAAACGAGCCGGTGCAGTTGCAAAGCAGTCAATACCGTAAAACGAAAACAGCTGGCAATGCAGGCAAGTAGGCGCACGCGCACTGTCTCACTATGTCGTCGCCATCGAAAATGCGTATCAAGGACCGACAAAGAGCAGGAATTCTGACCTTGTTAAGTGACTGTCCAAGCTACTCATCGCGCGCATGTTTGTCGGCCAGAGTTTCATGGAATAGGTCTAGCAATGCATACGCGTGCCAAATTACCACAGCAAGTAAATGTTATATATTCGAACTTCAATGGTTCAAACACCTTTGGGACCTTTGAAAATTTTGTTCCAGACAGGGTTGTTCCATCCTTTTTTGGTTAATCAAAGTTTAGATACAAGGTATAATGGAACTAATTTAGGGGTATTTTTCTATTTATTAAAAAATATAGGATCTCACATGAGTGTTCATGTATCTTACATGAGTGTTCATGAAGTATTGAATTTATTAAACGAGTTGAGGAAAAGGGATAACATGCAAGGTTTTGCCGAGCATTTTATCCCTTTTCTGCAAGAATTTAAATAATAGATTGATTTAGAGGGTCTAACACGAGTATTCATGTATTATTGAATTTATCAAACGAGTTGAGGAAAAGGAATAAAATGCGAGGATTCGCCGCCCTTTTTGTCTCTTTCAACAACGAATTACTAATATACTGATTGAGAGGATCTTACATGAGTGTTAATGTGTTATGGAATTTATCAAACGAGTTGAGGAGAAGGGATAAAATGCGAGGCTTTGCCGAGCATTTCAGACATTTTCCTCAACGAGTTTAATAAATTCAATAATGCACAAGGACGAATGCAGGTTTCTATTTATCATTTGACATTTAAAACGCATTTTATTCAAGATTGTTTAATAAAACTGTCAATATTTTGCCATCAGTAAACGCGGCAAGTTTAATAAATTCAATAATACATGAGGACGAATGCAAGATTCTTTTTATCATATGACATTTAAAACGCATTTTAATCAAGATTGTACGGGCCTCAGTGGCCTAGAGGTTAAGAGCGCTGACCCTTGATCATTAGGTCTCTCACCGCTGTGGTTCGAGCCTTCCTCGGGTCACATGTGAGACGCCAAGTTCTGCAACGGAAGGTCAGGGGGTGGGGTTTCTCCGGGTACTCCGGTTTTCGCCCACCTCTGATTAACAATCGTCTCGATATGAGTGAAATAATCTTGAAAGAGCCGTAAAACCGAAACCAAAATAAAAAAAATAAAATAATAATAAACAAGATTGCTTTTACAAAAATGTCAATATGCCGCTGTTAGTAAACGCAACGTCGTTAAGGACGTCGTGCATGTAATATTACGGGACGTGTCTAACTTATTTGCATATAGTGGATTGCTGAATTTATTACATGGCGTTATTACATTCTCAGACGCGACGTCATATGATAAATATAAAACCCGGTCTAACCTTGTGTACTTTTACATGTACACTACATTACGCAAACACGCCTATACAAATACATTGCCACCTTTATCGCCGAAAAAGTGAAAATTTTATGATGAAAAATTGTGATATTTTTCTTATTTCTGCTCGCAATATAGATTGGGGCACTCGTTAGAACCGCCTCATTGGGGCGGTTCTAACGATTACCCACAATCTATATTTTAGAGCAGAAATAAGAAAAATAAGGTATACCCCCGGAAACCCCAGTTTTACTATATAAAAGTGGGGTTCAAGGGGGTGAAAATAATATAGGCGTGTTTTCGTGATGTGTAATGTAGTCCATGACTTCGGGATATGATAATGAAATTCTCGGGTTTGGAATAGTTTGGGCCTTTGGGAGAAAACGTCAAAAACATTTCTTTTGTTTGTCTTTGATTTGCATGTTATCAGTTCAGTTGTTGCTTTTTAAAATGACTATTTTAAAATTGTTATTAAAATTCATATTTGCTGATCAAAATTTATCCTTAGGGCATTCAAAATTAAAGACAGCTGGGTGGTCTTGAGATGAACATTTCACGCGAGTAAGGGAAGTAATTCTTAACCCTTGTCCTGCTGAATATTTTAATCTGCCGCACCCACTTTTGATTATCAACCAATCAGATTACTTGATTCAAATTATTGCAACAAATTCACAATCCGAATGACAAACAATGTAGATCCTGATCAGATGGCTTCTTCAGAAGCCATCTGATCTGGATCTTCATTGTTTGGGAAATAAGGCATAGCCGGGATCAGCAGGACAAGGGTTAACATATAAGAATCTGAAATTGGGTTCTGTTGTAGATGAGCGTTTCCAACCCGAGGGATGACCGTGCTGAGCAAAACCGAGGCTACGCCGAGGTTCCGCTCAGTACGGTCATCCCGAAGGTTGGAAACGCCCATCTACAACAGAACCCCATATTGGATCCTTTTTCTTGCACAACACCTCCGGTTAGTTTTGACAGCTCGCACATGTATATTGTTTACAAAATAAAAGTAGTGCGGAAGTAGTTCCGGCAGTTGAATAGAACTGATGCGCATTTATGTTAGTTGCCTTGGTCGGAACACCAGGGTCAGAACATAAATTTCTATCCCAGGGTAAAATCACGGATTTCCTTGTCTGGTGTGCAAGAATATACTTTATCGTCTTTGCAAATGGCGATACAGTTAAAAAAAGAGCATTTGCAAAAGAATTGTCTTGCACACCATGTCTGAAGTTGCTAGCAAATTCTCATCCTACCCTTGTAATCTCTTTTTTCTTACCCTATCCTACTCTGTATCACTTGCAACGCATGCCAGAAATTTGGTTTAAATACATGTTTAAAATTCAGTTTTAATTTAATTACATGTATCATAGGCTGTGTATGTCATATTCTTGGAAAGTAATTTACAAATAACAGTAAAATTTTGCTATTAATACCACCTAGAATTAAGACTAATTCTGATATCCTTTGTGATTTTTGTAGGCAGTGTCCCCTGGTCAGAGACCACATTTGGACTGTTCAAAAGTGGTCCTAAAGAACACTTTTGAACAGTCCCAAAGGTGGTCTTAATATAGGAATCTTACTGTATAAGGAAAGGAAAAGAGCTCTCGGTTGGTGTGCGGATATTTCCCCAATTAGCCCAACTGCAAAAAACGTAATATATGCATTTTAATTTCAGAAATTGCTTACTTAATTGTTATTTTTTATTTCACACTGACACTGTTGCTCCTGGTCATCAACTTAACGCTTATCCTGCTGAATAAATTTATTTAGCCACACCAATTTCTGGCAATCAACCAACCAAATTATTTGCTAAATGTACTCATTCTTTGCAAACTGAATTACAAATATGTTCTATAAATGGGTTATCCTTTGGAAGCAAGGAACACACCACAGAACTGGGAAATATGAAGTGTGCATGTTTCCTAGGCCGGACTAGCTAGTTTCGGCCAATTAGGCCTCATCAGTGACCCTCACGTATTTACAAACTTCCTCAATGGAATCAATGATCCCAAAGGACAAGAAAATACAAACTACACTATGATGTAGGACAGGGAGACTTTTTACGGCCGCCACACATGGAATGCTTTTGGACAATGGTTTCAGCCACATGCTCCCCGATCCGGTCCGTGATAGCTGTTTTTTTTTTCATCAAAGGTAGATAGCCGGCATTGCTGGCCCTATGTCTCTGGATTTCTCCCGAGGTCTGTCATCGGAATAAATCCCTGGGCAATAAGTTGCTGAGTTTGGTGCGGACTATATTGGACACCATGTGTCAACAACTGTGATATTCCTGACTGAGACAAGTCACGTGAAGACTCTTCTTAATCAATACATTTTAATATTTATTTTTCATTATTAAAATTGCACGATCTCTTAATAAGCCAGGGTGAAATGTGTGTGTGTGTGTGTGTTTGTGTGTGTGTGTGTGAATTCGGGTTAAACGTCGCTTTCAACAATCTTTCAGTCATATCACGACGGTGTCTGGTTGCGACAGGGAGCTCAACGCTCACTTTTATAGTGCTGCCTCACTGAAGTATCATGTCCCAGACACATTACATGATACCACACCCAGTCACATTATCCTGACACTGGGTCGACCAGTCATGATACACACCCAGTCACATTATCCTGACACTGGGTCGACCAGTCCTAGTTCTACCCCGTAAATCTGAGTGCCAAGCGAGGAGCAGCTAGTACCATTTTTAACGACTTTGGTATGTCGCGGCCCGGGATTGAGTGAGTGAGTGAGTTTTAGTTTAACGTCCCACCAACAGCTAAGGTCATACGGAGACGGGACCTCGGTTTAAAGACATCCGAAAGTCTGGAGAAGCCCGGGATCGATCCTGCGATCCCTGGTTAACAGGCCCGGGATCGAACCCGTGACCTCCCGTTCCCCGGAGCGGACACTCTACCAACTGAGCTATCGGGGCCCGTAAAGCCAGGATGAAATGAATTGTTTAATTCGTTATTCTCGCATTCATCAAATTTTAGCTAAAACCTTGCTGAGTCTAATAAAACTCAATTATGTTTAACATATATATGAGCCAGCGCATGACAAAACCTACAATAAGACATGTGCGCCCAACGAAGACTCAGATCAGCCTGCACATCTGCGCAGTCTGATCAGAGTCTTTGTTGTGCTCTCTAAGGGTAGCTAAGGGCCAAATGCTTCATCTTGCAGCAAGAGGAGTCTTTAGTGAGACTATTTGGATGCGCAGTCTGATCAGAGTCTTTGTTGTGCTCTCGAAGGATAGCTAAAGGCCCAATGCTCCTTCATGCAGCAAGAGGAGTCTTTAGTTAGACTATATGGATGCGCAGTCTGATCAGTCTTTGTTGTGCTCTCGAAGGATAGCTAAAGGTCCAATGCTCTTTCATGCAGCAAGAGGAGTTTTTAGTTAGACTATATGGATGCACAGACTGACCAGAGTCTTTGCTGTGCTCTCTAAGGGAAGCTAAAGGCCCAATGCCCCTTCATGCAGCAAGAAGAGTCTTTAGTTAGACTATATGGATGTGCAGGCTGATCTGAGTCTTCGATGGGCACACATGTCTTATTGTAGGTTTTGTCATGCGCTGGTTCATATTCACATTCATCTTGCAGCTCCTAGATATTCGTTATATAATAAGTCTGGTTCTTTTAGATGCTATGTATATTTCTGCACAGTTATTATATAATATATTTTAATTTTAATATATCTTTTTTACAAATAAGGACCGATTTTAATTAAGCACAACAAACATGCTTTTGTTAAATTGGGGACCATATGTAAGACTGGCACACGTGCCAAATAGTTAATCCTCTTGAAATAAATTTACTATTTTTATTATTATTATCACTATCATTATTATTATTATTATTATTACTGCTTGCAAAGGTTGGGATTGTCGTGTGGGTTAAAACATTTTTCATACTTTCAGTTTACAGCACAAAAGGGAGTCGATTAGGAAACGACGCAACTTTATTTATTTATTTATTTATTTATTTATTTATTTATTTACAGAGAGGCTTTTATGAGCCGACTTATCTTGTTCTACACATATGTATCTGTATATGCGTTTAACCCTTGTCCTGCTGATCCCGGATATGTCTTATCTTTCAAACAATGAAGATCCAGATCAGATGGCTTCTGAAGAAGCCATCCGATCAGGATCTACATTGTCATTCAGTTAATGAATTTGTTGCAATAATTTGCATCAGGTAATCTGATTGGTTGATATTCGGTAGTGGGTGTGGCATATATGAATATTCAGCAGGACATGGGTTAAAAGATTGACAGGCCTGCGTTGCCTAGCGGGTATGTGACGTGTCTCTCAACGCTGTGGTTTCTAGTCTCGCTCGGATCACATCACGAAAACACGTCTATATAATTTTGACCCCCTTGAACCCTACTTTCATATAAGAAAACTGGGTTTAACGGGGATAAATCTTCATTTTCTTATTTCTGCTCTAAGATATAGATTGTGGGTACTCGTTAGAACCGCCTGATCGAGGCGGTTCTAACGAGTACCTATAATCTATATTTCGAGCAAAAATAAGAAACATATCGCAATTTTTCATCTTAAATTTTTTTTTTTCGGCGATAAAAGTGGCAATGTTTTTGTATAGGCGTGTTTGCGTAATGCTCGCTCGGATCATATGTTAGATGCCAACAACGTTAGGTCAGGTGTTTTTTTTTTACTCTCGGGAAGCCTATTTTCACAACCTCTGATTAGCGATCGGCTCGAAGTAAGCGGAATTATCTTGAAAGGACCGTAAAACATATCAAAATATTTATACGATTGATTGACAGGCACTCGTTAATTGGCATAGAAACAAACCTCTTCTTCTCCATATGTGAAGTTCTTGTATTTTGCTTTAGCTCTCTTCTTCACCTCCCTGCTGAAGTCTTTGTAATCTGGGCTCGTGGGCTTGCGTAGGGTGACCGTCATTAGGGCTTCATAAGCTTTCCTGGCTGCGTCATTACGCTCCTTTGAATCATTCGCTCTGTACCATGGAGTAACACTCTCGTTATGGCTGTAAAAAAGACATGCATCAGGAAAACACACCTATATAATTTTGACCCCCTTGAACCCCACTTTTATATAGTAAAACTGGGGTTTGCAGGGGTAAATCTTATTTTTCTTATTTCTGCTCTAAAATATAGATTGTGGGTACTCGTTAAAACCGCCTCGACGAGTACCAACAATCTTTATTTTGAGTAGATATAAGAAAAATGTCACTATTTTTCATCCTAAAATTTCCATTTTTTTTTTCGGCGATAAAGGTTACAATGTTTTTGTATAGGTGTGTTTTCGTAATGTTCATGTATGATTAAATACGATAACACAACCATGCGAAACAGTGCATTTTTTCACATCTCCAAAATGGCTACTTTTCTGATGACAATCTGTGATATTTTTCTTATAAATACTGTAAACATAGGTTGTGGGTGCTCGTTAGAACCGCCTCAACGAGTACCCACAACACATATGTCTTTGAACAGAATTTAAATAAATAATGTATACCCCTGTAAACCCCAGATTTCTCTATATAAAAGTGGGTTTAGAGGGGTGTTCATTTCACCGACTTGTTCACGTGATGTAATTTAGAGTAAGCCCCTCACTTGAACATTTGTCGCCCCGCACCCCACCCCCGCAGTACCATCCCTACCTTTGCAATATATCCCCTTTTCACATGAGTCGGCTTTAAAATGGTATTTTTGTTTATTAAAAACTAAGATAGCAAAACATCGGACTTCTGCTAAATTTCAAACAAAACTTGAAAGAATTGAAGTAGGAGGTTATTCTGAATACACATGCAAAGTACCGCTCGTTTGTATTCAGTTGCGAAGAAGTGGAAAAGCCTGTACAGGTTTACAGGTAGCATTGCACTAAATACCGGAAGGGTCCGGGTTTTATCACTTTGGGACCGAGCTTCTAGTTGCGTTCTAAATAACAGACTTGCTTCGATTGGATATATATCCCATGTTTTATTTCAATGTGAGAAAACGATAGATATAAGGGACTAAAATGATGCATGTTTTATAAATATATCTGCAAGCTCAAAGAAAGTATTTGCTGATTTTATATGGACACCCCTCCTTTAAAAATGTTGGTTTGTAAAGTTTTGTATGTGCAGTTTTTGTGGGAGCAGGTGAAAGGTTACTATTGTCGCCTATGGAAAACATTTAGTGGAAAGCTCCCTGTAGCTAAAGTAGGAATGTCAGCACCACTGTCCTGTAAATGTGATGGTAGTGCTAATTTAGGTCTAACTGGTGTATTTGATGAATTTTTGCCTTTGGTCTGTGTTCTTCGGAGAGGAGGGGGTACTTTAAAGCCATGTAAATCAGTTTTTGTCGCGCCTGCTATTAGCATGGCGCGATATGGGTGCCCGGTTTTCCGTCCGTTCGTTCGTCCGTTTGTCAAGGCGTCAACATTTGCGACCACCCAAGCGTTCACCCTAATATTCAAGTTTATTTCTCAAGAACTATACGAGCTTCATTTATGATACTTGGTACAAACTTGTATCTGGGAATGGCAACTTTAATGCAAGTATCCCTATTTGACCTTGACCTACATTTTATGGTTCACTGACTTTGTAAAATATTGCGACCACCCAAGCGTTCATCCTAATATTCAAGTTTATTTCTCAAGAACAAAAAGAGCTTCATTAATGATACTTGGTACAAATTTGTATCTGGGGATGGCAACTTAAATGCAAGCATACTAATTTGACCTTGACCAACTTTTTATGGTTCACTGACTTTGTAAAATATTGCGACCACCCTAGCGTTTACCCTAATGGTCAAGTTTATTTCTCAAGAACTATAAGAGCCTCATTAATGATATTTGGTACAAACTTGAATCTGGGGATGGCAACGTAAAATGCAAGCATTTGTATTTGACCTTGACCTACATTTCATGGTTCAATGACTTTGCAAAATATTGCGACCACCCTATCGTTCACCCAAATGTTAAAAGTAATTTCTCAAGAACTATAAGAGTTTCATTAATGATACTTGGTACAAACTTGTATTTAGAGATGGAACTTTAAATGCAAGCATCCATATTAGACCTTGACCTGCCTTTTATGGTTCACTGACTTTGTAAAATATTGCGACCACCCTAGCGTTCACCCTAATGGTCAAATTTATTTCTCAAGAACTATAAGAGCTTCATTAATGATATTTGGTACAAACTTGAATCTAGGGATAACAATTTAAATGCAAGCACCCATATTTGACTTTGACCTACATTTCATGGTTCACTGACTTTGTAAAATATTGCGACCACCCTAGCGTTCACCCAAATGGTCAAGTTAAATTCTTCAGAACTATAAGAGTTTCATTAATGATACTTGGTACAAACTTGTATTTAGAGATGGAACTTTAAATGCAAGCATCCATATTAGACCTTGACCTGCCTTTTATGGTTCACTGACTTTGTAAAATATTGCGACCACCCTAGCGTTCACCCTAATGGTCAAATTTATTTCTCAAGAACTATAAGAGCTTCATTAATGATATTTGGTACAAACTTGAATCTAGGGATGGCAACTTAAATGCAAGCACCCATATTTGACCTTGACCTACATTTCATGGTTCAATGACTTTGTAAAATATTGCGACCACCCTAGCGTTCACCCAAATGTTAAAAGTAATTTCTCAAGAACTATAAGAGTTTCATTAATGATACTTGGTACAAACTTGTATTTAGAGATGGAACTTTAAATGCAAGCATCCATATTAGACCTTGACCTGCCTTTTATGGTTCACTGACTTTGTAAAATATTGCGACCACCCTAGCGTTCACCCTAATGGTCAAATTTATTTCTCAAGAACTATAAGAGCTTCATTAATGATATTTGGTACAAACTTGAATCTAGGGATGGCAACTTAAATGCAAGCATCCATATTTGACCTTGACCTACATTTCATGGTTCACTGACTTTGTAAAATATTGCAACCACCCTAGCGTTCACCCAAATGGTCAAGTTAAATTCTTCAGAACTATAAGAGTTTCATTAATGATACTTGGTACAAACTTGTATCTGGAGATGTAAACTTAAATGCAAGCATCCATATTAGACCTTGACCTACATTTTATGGTTCATTGATTTTGTAAAATATTGCCACCACACTAGGGTTCACCCTAATGGTTAAGTTCATTCCTCAAGAATTATAACAGCTTAATTAATGACACTTAGTACAAGCTTGCGTTTAAGAATGGCAACTTTTATGCAAGCATCTATGTTTGACCTTGGCCTAGATGTCATGGTTCGCTGACTTTGCGCCCCCTTGGGGGGGGGGGGGAGGGGTGGGTGGGCACAGGCGCGACATAGCCTTCGGCGGAATTCTTGTTATTGGTGTGTTTGGAAAGGAGACTTGCAGTAATTGTATTTGCACGAACACAAGAAAGAATCTGCTCCATCTGGAATGTAAGAGTAAGGTTTCATGGTACCAGGACTATGTCTCAAACCAAATTGTCACACCGAAACAGCCCGCTGTAATAGCCAGATAAGTATTCTCATCCGTTATAAGTTCTGTTTTATTATATTCATGTAAAAGGATGTGAACAGATATATTCAGCTATTCCTCATGGCATTAAGTCATTACTAAACATTTTCTTGGCATTTTTGTCCTCAAAATGCCATTTTTTACTTTAAATAGGAGGTGTAGGTGTGAAAATAGCCATAAAAATGAGTATTGGTTCTATTTATGCATAATTCTGTGCATCTTAGTATTGAATTGTTCCAAAGACATTGGAGAAGAACCACTAATGCAAGCCGGTGTCTGGGTTCCATTCCAGAAAGAGATAAACTTTGCGCTTTTCCAAAACTATGGTTTGTTCGCCTCTCATTGTTGAATCTGAAAGCGATAACTTTTTCGCAAACTTGAAAGATTCTTTGTGACTGAACTTTTATTATGCATGACTAAATTATTAGATATGACCTAAATTTCTATTTGGCAATTCTTTTGATGCATCATAAAGAAAATAAGGGTTTGGTATAGGTAGCATTGCACTAAATACTAGGAGGTACCGGGTTTTATCACTTTGGGACCGAGCTTTATGTTGCGTTCTAAATACCAGACTTGCTTCCATTGGGTATATATCCCATGCTATATTTCAACGTGAGAAAACGATAGATATAAGGGACTAAAATGATGCATGTTTTATAAATATATCTGCAAGCTAAAAGAAATTTTTGCTGATTTTATATGGTCACCCCTCCTTTAAAATGTTGGTTTGTATTTACTCCGTTCTAGTAGGTAAACAAACACGGTTGACTGTAACTTGAAAAGGAGCAGTTCAACATGTAGATTTTTTTCTCATTAATTTGTTGGGCTAGGATGGCTCTATAAACAAGTAAGGTTTGAAACGTTTTGTATGTGTAGTTTTAGTGTACGCAGGTGAAAGGTTACTATTGTCGGCTATGGAAAACAGTTAGTGGAAAGCTCCCTACAATACTTCAACGTGGGACGGTGAGGACGGGGGGGGGGGGGGGGGGCGTGAGTGATCGAATGTTTGAGGTTTACGTCCCACCAACAGCTAAAAGGTCATACGGAGACGGGACCTCGATTTAAAGGGCAATTGTCTGTTTCTGCACTGTACAACAATCCCTTACCCCCACTTTATACAAAAAATGGTGTTTACGGGGGTATAATTTATTTTTCTTAATTCTGCTTCAAGACATAGGTTGTGGGTAATCGTCAGAACCGCCTCAATGAGGCGGTACTAACGAACATCCATAACCTATGTTTGCAGTATAAATATGAACAATATCACGGATTTTCAGCAGAAAAGTAGTAAATTTGGACATTTGAAAAAATGCATTATGTCGCACGGGTGTGCTATCGTAATGAATGAGGAGGCATGGCAGTACGAAAACACGCCAATTCAAATACATTGTAAATTATGCTGCCGAGAAATCGAAAATTTTAAGACGAAAAATTGTGTTATTTTTCTTATTTCTGCTCAAAATATAGATTGTTGGTACTCGTTAGAACCGCCTCATCGAGGCGGTTCTATCGAGTACCCACATTCTTTAGTTTAGAGCAGAAATAAGAAAAATAAGATTTACCCCTGTAAACCCCAGTTTTACTGTATAAAAGTGGGGTTCAAGGGGGTCAAAATTATATAGGCGTGTTTCGTGATGGTATGGTATGTTAAGAATGGCAGTTATCTGTTTCTGCAATGTACTGGATCAGCACAATATTTGCCCGGCAATGCGATAGCATACCACCCCTTGCGACATGGTGCATGTTTTTCAAATCTCCCAAATGGCTACGCACATTTTTTCACATCTTAAACACGAATATTTTTCTGAAGAAGATCCATGATATGTTTCTTATTTATACTGGAAACATAGGTTATGGGAGCTTGTTAGACTTGAGGTGGTTCTAACGAGTATCCACAACCTAGTCTTGGAGCAGAAAACAGAAAAAAATAAGTATACCCCCATAAAACCAAGTTTTCTCTATATAAAAGGGGCCCCGTCAAGCGATTTTTGTACTTATCGCCTATGCCAGCAGCGAAGATTCAGGCGAGCCTGCGCATCCGCGCAGGCTCGCCAGAACCTTCGCTGCTCGCTCATACAAGCAGGGAATCAAGAGGAACCCTCAGACAGAAAGCCATATCCCTGGCCCCTTTGAATGGCTGGGCATGCGCAGTTAAAATTTGTCATGACGGAATGCACGAAGACACAAATTCGCTTGTCGGGGCTCAAGTGGTGTTTAGGGGATAAACTTTAACGGATTTGGTCATGTGATGGGGAAAAGGTGTAGGAATAATGTAGGTTAGGGAGGGAAACTGTTCAGTTTGGTGTGATCCAAATAGTGTTGACTGGACCGTTAAATTTCAAGTTAAGAAACAAAACAAAACAAAAAATGGGGAAACAGAAAGGCAAAACACAATAAAATTCCACTACATTACGCAAACACGCCTATACAAATACATTGTCACCTTTATCGCCGAAAGAAATGAAAATTTTATAATGAAAAATTGCGATATTTTTCTTATTTCTGCTCAAAATATAGATTGTGGGCACTCGTTAGAACCGCCTCATCGAGGCAGTTCTAACGAGTATCCACAATCTATATGTTAGAGCAGAAATAAGAAAAATAAGGTATACCCCCCAGAAACCCAGTTTTACTATTTGTGGGAAAGTAACTGTCCTTGTGGCCTTCCTTTGTTTAGGTTTCCATTATTGTCTGGTCGCTTCATGTTTGTGTTTCTTTCCCTTTTGGTGTCTTTTATGGGTGTAGTAAGTTAATTGTATCGATTCCTGATCTTTGTTTTACTTCTACTTACTATATAAAAGTGGAGTTCAAGGGGGTCAAAATTATATTGGCGTGTTTTCGTGATGATATTAAAACCAGCTTAAATTAAGATACTAATTCTTCTTCAAAACATATTCAAAAGATGTAGTTGTTTGTCGTGGTTGGTTTTTGTAATAATTCGTCTTTCGTGTGTATCGCTTATATCTTTTTGTTTTTGGATAGCCAATTGGCCATTTTGTGGGAAAGCAACTGCCCTTTTGGCTTTCCGCTATTGATGTTTCCATTAGTGTCTAGTTGTTACGTGTTTGTGTTTCTTTCCCTGTGGTGTCTCTGATGGGAGCTGTGGGTTAATTGTACCGATTCCTGATCACTGCCTTCACTTCTATGATATCTCGCCTTCATTATGCATGGCGTGACAGGAGTCCAGTTTTCCGTCCGTTCGCTCGTCAAACCGTCGACCCTTCGACCACCCTAGCGTTCGCCTTAATGTCCAAGTCCATATTTCTCAAGAACTTTAAGAGCGTTATTAATGATACATAGCAGAAACTTGCTTTTAGGAACTCCAAACGTAATGAAAACATCCATATTTGACATTAACCTGCCTTTCAGGGTAAGTAAGGGCGAGGATTGCAGCTGCGTAAAATCGATTTAAGCCCCCCCCCCCCCTGCTCCTCCAAGTGGAATTCATTTCACTGACCGTTCCAAGGCGGTTCTTCTGTCGCGGTTTATTTTTGTTATGATTTGTCTTTGAGTTTGTGTTTCGCTCATATCATTTTATTTTGGATAGCCTGTCAGGCAATTGGTTGGGAAGTAACTGTCCTTTTGGCTTTCCGCTATTGATGTTTCCATTAGGGTCTAGTTGTCTCAAGTTTGTGTTTCGTTCCATTTGGTGTCACTGCTGGGAGCTATCGATTCCTGATCATTGCCTTCACTTCTATTTTTCACTGACTTTACGTCAAGCCTAACTTTCACCCTTATGTTCAAGTCCGTTTTCAAGAATTATAAGAGCATTATTAATGATATTTGGTACAAACTTGCATCAAGGGATGACAACTTTAATACAGGCATATATATTTCGCATTGGCCTGCATTTCATATCCATTGACTTTGTTTAATATTGCATCAACCTTAGCGTTTTTCGAAATGTTCAAATCCATTTCTTAAGAACTTCGAGAGCATTGATATATGTGCTTGGTACAAACTTGCATCTAGGAAGGGCAACTTCCTTGTTTGACATTGACCCTCACTTCATGGTTCGATGACTTGACACTCTACTGGTGCGACACAGCCTGAGATTGAATTCTTGTTGTTGTTCGTGGTTTTGTATATAATTTCTACACTTAGTGATCCCTAGTAATAGACCACCTTTGTGACTGTTCAAAAGTGCTCTAAATGACCACTTTTGAACAGTCCCAAAGATGGTCTTAATATCGGCCATTTATGTAAAAAGGGGGACATTTAGAAATTTTTATGATACGCAAAACACTACGTGTGTTCTTTTCCTATCGGTGATGCACAGCTGACCGATTGCTGAATTTTATAAATACTTGGCGCAACTTAATCAGCGGAGTGTTTAAAATACGATTGGTTTCAGCTAGGAAAGGTGAAATCATCCATTCTAGGTGACAGTTTCAGTGAGCGAGCTTCTTATTTTTCTATCATTACATATTTTAGATGTAAATTATTCATCACAAATTCATGGAACTAATCTCTTTCTGTCCGACAAATTGAAATTAAGTGCATTTTTATTGTCTTGTCTGTCATAGAGCATTTCCCAGTGAAACAATTAATCGTCTCGTCCCTATCTTCATCCGCGCCAAAATATAGACCATGATTGATACAGAGTAAAAAGGTCTCGTATCTATCTTTCTCCTGCTTTATGGCTGATATTGGAATGTAACCTTTTTTGTTGATAAACAGAAAGGCTGACACAAGTGGACATTCTTATAATACAGTAGAACTTCGATGGCTCGAACACCGATGGCTCGTTTACCATTGGTGGGTCGAACCCGTGCCTGAGCCCCTAGGGAAATCCTCGACATAAGAAATAGTGGGGATAATTGAGAAGATTTTCGTCTTTTATCTTGCAAATGTATGCTGTGTGTACTCAGTAGAATCGCCTCGATGAGGCGATTCTAATGAGTACACACAGCATACATTTTCATTATAAAACACAGAAAAGATATCCAAAAGTATATCGTATGCCTCCTGGCAATCTCCCTCAGTGGCTCGAACTACCCCTGTCTCGAACAGATTTTCGAGGTCCCAAAGGTGTTCGAGCCATTTAAGTTCGACTGTTTATTAAACGAGCCCCTGAATAGTTTAACAATGTACAGGAATCTGTCACAGTTACAGTTTTCAACTGAAGATTATACAGATAGAATAACCTTTTCGGCTGACAACTTGAAAACAAAAACAGAATGGCTGAAACGAATGGACATTCTTATAAAATTATTAAACGAGCCTTCAGTGTATTTAAACGTGTATTAGAACGGGCCTTCGTGGCCTAATGGGTAAGAGCGCCGACTCAAAATAATTAGGATTCTCACCGCTGTGGTTCGCGCCTCGCTATGTTTTGTTTTTGACTTTTACGTGCTAAAGGGACCGAATTTGAAGACTGCAATTTAACTAGAAATAAGGTGCATACAGGCCAATTTGGCCAAAACGGACACTATTCGGGAGACTGTGACCTAAAACTGAAAACATATCAAGATATAACCAAACCTTTGTTTGGTTGTTATAATAATAACAACCAAGTTTAGCCAATACTCGTCAAGTTTTAAACTTTGTGGGACAGAGTGCAGACAAGCCATTTGTTTTGCATAAAATTGACAGCTTTTGAGAGACCGTGACCTTAAAAATAAGGTCAAGGTCACCAAAATGTAATCAAATCAATGATAAATTTTAACAAGTTTGGCCAAATTTCCACAATTCCTTAATGAGATAGAGTGCAGACAAACCAGATTTTTTTTATAATTTTATTTTTCAAAATATAAACTGTTTACATTCAATTTTCAAAACATGCATATATATGTATATCTAGTGTAGATTAGACATTAATTCTAAATCTTATTTTTATTGTTTACTCCACAATACAGTATGGAGGTATCCACTGTAGAGGTCACAGAGTTTCCGGCATTGGAAGATGATAAGTAAAAATACCAGGGAAATTATGCTATTGTTACGCCATCATTTATTGTCCAAAGTGTGCAGGTATGACACAAACAGTGCTAATCAAACTGTTTTCGGAATCTCGCCTGGCTCTGCACTATTAGTTCCGACCTATTGCTCCGGAAATTAAGGATCGCTACTGTAGATATAAAGCTGATATAATTTTCGTATAGCGTTTTTTTTAACATACCTCCAAGGTGAAAGAGATAATTTTATTTCTTAAAATATTTTCTGCCATATATCCGCCTGCCCTGAGGTGCCGCTAAGGCTCGATAGTGTTGTTCTCAAAGTGCTCCGAAGCTGTTACTTTAAAAAGAAAAAAAAGAGAGCCTCTCGCAAAATGCCCCATTGTATTAACTTAAAATATTATTTAAAGAACCCCATTTCGACAAAAACTTTGCTAAGCTATTATCTAAGTATGCTATGTATTTTTCACACCGAAATTTATCTTTTAAAATTGCTATAAAGGTATTTACATTAAGTTCATTAGCAAAAAACTTAGTTTTATATATGTAGTATTTAGCTGTTGTAAAAATATAGTTCACAAGCTGGTCTCTACCTTGGGAGGAAAATAAAATATTTTTCCCGTCCAATACTAATGTAACATTTGATACTGAAAGCAGCCACTGCCTAAGTTCCACCCAGAAATGTTTGACTTTATCGCATTCCACAAAAAGGTGGTAAATGGATTCGATATCGCGGTTACAATATGAACAGAGGCTATTTTCTGCCTTTCCTATACGATACAAAAAAGATTTTGTAACCAAAATTTTATTGTTTATTTTAAACTGAAAATCTTTTAATGTTACTTCCTTTAAATCTTTCATTGCTCTATTAGTATTATTAAAATCTTGTTCATTTAGAAATCCAATTTCTCTTACCCATTTGTTTTCAAAAGTCATTTCATTTGCTTTGATCATTATGTCATAGAATCTTCTACATCCTTTTTTATCTTTCAACAAAAAACTTGTGTATAAACTGCTTGTTACATTAAATATGCTCATTCTGTGTACATTACTATTTATTCTTATAGTGTTTTTCCATTCTTCTGGTATTTTAAATAAGAGTCTTTGATAATCCAAAAAAGTTCCCCCTATCCCATATGTTGTTTTTAAACCATCAAAATTGTGAAAATTACCATTTTGGTCCAGCAGGTCAGAAACTAGCCTTATGCCTTTATCATACCAATTTTTAATAAAGTAATTTGCTCCTTGTGTTAAATTCTTATTATACCATAGCGGAGAGTTTAAAATTTGGCAGATTGTCTCGACTTTTACTAAATCACAAAATTCTTTCCAACCTTGCAATACGTCTTTCCAAAACGGATTACTAATATGCTCTATTATTTGTGCTGGATATCCTGAACCCATATTGAATAAAGTTCCAAATTCAATATTTGATAGTGAATGACACAAGGAATTTTTATCACTGTGAATGACTCTCCGAAACCATGTTATTTTTAGAGCTTTTATAAAATATTGAATATGTATCATTCTCAGCCCTCCAACATTCATGTTTTTTATAATAACACTTCTTTTTATCCTATCTGGACCAGAATTCCACAGAAACTTATAAAAAAGCCTCTCTAGCCGTTTAATGAGGTCTCCCGGTGGATTAGGTAGAGCCAGAAATAGATGGGTGAACTTAGACAGAGCTAGTGATTTAATGACAGTTATTCTACCAAGCAAAGTTAACTTTCTTTTAGACCAGTGCGCTAATAAATTTTCTATTTTGTTCAATACTTCATTTGAATTTAAATCCCAGATATCAAAAACATCGCTTGAAAAATTAACACCTAAAATTCTAAAAGATCCCTGAGTCCAATCAAGATTATAATGTTGACACAACTGGATTTCTGAGTGACTCAGTGATCCAATCCATATAGCTTTAGTTTTTTCCACATTTATCTTTAAACCAGATATCTTATAAAATTTATTTAGTACTGACAATGCTGTGTTTAGTGTATTTTCACTACCATCTAAAAATATTTGGGTGTCGTCAGCATATTGGCTTAATTTATATTCTGTATCATTTATTACAATGCCTTTAATATTCTCGTTTTTCCTAATCATTTTCCCTAATATTTCTGCACATAGAATAAATATATAGGGTGAGATTGGATCACCTTGCCTGCACCCACGTTTTAAAAAAAAACTTTCTGACATGTAGCCATTTTGTATAATACATGATTCAGCTCCCGACTGAAATAAATTAATCCATTTCCGTATAGATGGTCCAAAGTTATAATAAAGTAATGTTTTATTGATAAATTCCCATGAAACTGTGTCGAAAGCCTTTTCAAAATCGACAGACAAAATAAGTCCTGGTAATTCTTGATGTTTTGTATTGTATAATACATCATATAATAACCTTATATTCTCTCCCAAAAATCTCCCAGAAATAAAACCTTTTTGATCTTCGTGAATTAATTTGTCAAGTACTTTCTTAAGTCTATTGGCTATTACCGATGATGCCAATTTGTAGATTACATTTAATAATGATATTGGTCTCCAGTTTTTTAAACTATGCCTATTTTTATTTGGTTTTGGTAAACATGTTATAATACCAAGTTTTTGTGTTACAGAGAGTGATCCATTTCTGTATGCATAATTTAGGGATCTTAATATAAAATGTCCTATATCAACCCAAAAAAAATTGAAAAATTCTGCCGTAAATCCGTCCTGTCCTGGGCTCTTTTCATTTTTCATGTTTTTAAGAGCCTGCAATATTTCTGCATATTTAATATCCCCTTCCAGATCTTCTGATTCTGCATTAGACAATTTTTCAGAATTTTCTCCTATCAATGATTCTATGTCATTTACATTTATATTTTCATTTTTAGAGTATAATTTTTGATAAAATTCTTTTTGAAGATTCAAAATATCCTTACTTTCTGTATACTCTTTACCATCCTCGTCGATCAATTTATTTATTGTTTTACTTGTATGATTTCTGCTTTCTAAGTTTAAAAAATATTTTGTTGGTTTTTTGCCGGGGAGGGGGTTGGATGGGGGCTGTGGTATTGAAAAAAGGCCAAGGGTTAGGGACGATCGACGTTGAAAACGACACATTAACTAGAAATGTTTTCAGAGCAAAACAATGCCTAACCCTAACACGGGGGTTGGAGAGGGGAGTCGGGGTTGCCATTTAAAAAGGGCAAGGTCACCAAATTATTAAAATCGTTTGCAAGTTGCAATGATATAATGTACCAAGCTTGACCAGATTTTATTAATAAGTTCATGAAACTGGGTGCAGACAAGCCAAACTGGCTTTTTTTATGGGATCTATGCCCTTAAAATGAGATCAAGGTCACCCAAAACTAATAAATTCTTTGTTAGATAATACTGAGAATAGGGTACTAAGCTTGACCAACTGACCAAACTGCATTGATTCTTTCATGCGACAGAGTGCAGACAAGCCATTTTAGCCCGAAATTGACAGCTTTGGGCAGCCTGTGACCTTGAAACTGAGGTCAATGCCATCAAAAACCTAATAGATGTTTCCCCTACCCTAGTGATTTTGTTTGTTTGATTTCAGGTTTAACGTCCCCATCAACACTGTAAAGGTCATTTTGGAGACGTTGCTTCCAATTTTGTGGGACTTTTACCCGACATTGAGATGAAATGACATCTCAAGTCCTGTCGCCCAATGAAACCAATAGGGTTTATTAGCATGGACGGTTCGCCTCGCACCGCGGTTCCTGGACAGGCTTAGATCCCCTAAGCGGTTTACCAGTACTAGTGTGCGGGCCGGATTCAGCTCTGCGTGGAAGCATCATGCAGCCCATATATTTCTTCAAGCCCCTATCCTACCCTAGTGATATAACCATGTAAGATTGGTCAGAGTCTACCTGTAGTTTGTAGAGATGTAGTGCTTCAAACAGGGTACGCCGACGTAAACGGGGTCCTCACCAAAAATAATATGAGCTTCTCCGCTTGGTGGGGTTTGGGCTGGAAACATAACCATTATGAAAACACGCCTATACAAATACATTGCTATTTTTTTGGGCCAAAAAAATAGAAATTTTAAGATGAAAAATTGTGATATTTTTCTTATTTCTGCTTAAAATATAGATTGCGGGGACTCGTCGAGACCCGCAATCTATGTTTTGAGCAGAAATAAGAAAAATAACGTATACCCCCTTAAACCCCAGTTTTACCATATAAAAGCTGGGTATGAGGGGGTCAAAATTATAAGGCGTGTTTTCGTGATGATTATTTTGTTTTGGATAGCCAATTGGCCATTTTGCGGGAAAGTAACTGTCCTTTTGGCTTTCCGCTATTGATGTTTCCATTAGGGTCTGTTATTTCATGTTTGTTTTTCTTTCCCTTTGGTGTCTCTGATGGGAGCTGTGGGTTAATTGTATCGATTCCTCATTATTGCCTCCGCTTCTATTTTTCAACTTATATTTATTAAACTCGTCGAGAGCTCATTTAATAAATCCTATGTGGTATGTCTACTCGTGTGTGGGGGAAATATGTTTTTAAATCTCATCACGAAAATACACCCATATTATTTAGACCCCCTTGAACCAAACTTTTATATATTAAAAGTGGGGTTTCCGGGGGGGGGGTATACCTTATTTTTCTTATTTCTGTTCTTAAATATAGATTGTGGGTACTCGTTAGAACCGCCTCGTTCTAACGAGTGCCCAAAATCTGTATTTGGAGCAGAACTAAGAAAAATATCACAAATTTTCATTATAAAATTTCCATTTTTTTCGGCGATAAAGGTGGCAATGTATTTGTTGTGATAAGGGTGATACTCAGGCTTGGCGTAAAGTTAGTGAAAAATAGAAATGAAGGCAATGATCAGGAATCGATACAATTAAACCACAGCTGTTTGCGTAATGTGTACTCGCGTGTGTGTGTGTGTGTGTGTGTGTGTGTGTGTGTGTGTGTGTGTGTGTGTGTGTGTGTGTGTGTGTAATCTGTTTTTAAATCTTACCTGCTAAAGAGATCAATATTGAAGAAGACATATTCCCCATTGTCGAAGTTGAGATCATGGGCTTTTATCATTATCTCCCTGACCGACTCTGCCGAGGCGCACAGCACCACAACTGAAAAAGAAAAGAAGTATTTTGTTTATTCCAGATAATGGACTCCTTTTTTTCGTTTTCATAGACTTGGTACAATTAATCTGACCGACTCTGCTGAGGCGCACAACACCACAACTGAAAAAGAACGAAGTATTTTCTTTATTACAGACAAGAAATTCAAATCTCTTTCATTTCGATAGACTTCATTACGCAAACACGCCTATACAAATACATTGCCACCTTTATCACCGAAAAAATGAAAATTTTATGATGAAAAATTGTCATTTTTTTCTTATTTCTGCTCAAAATATAGATTGTGGGCACTCGTTAGAACCGCCTCATTGAGGCGGTTCTAACGAGTACCCACAATCTATATTTTAGAGCAGAAATAAGAAAAATAAGGGATACCCAGGGAAACCCCAGTTTTACTATATAAAAGTGGGGTTCAAGGGGGTCAAACTTATATAGGCGTGTTTTCGAGATGTGGTATAAAAACTCCCATATTTTCATTTTCATAGACTATGTATAAATAATCTCCATGACCGACTGGGCTAAGACGCTGAAAAATAAACGAAGCATTTTGTGAATCCCAGATAACTCCTATTTTTTCATTTTCATAGACTTGGTATAATTAATCTCCTGAGGCGCACAACACCACAATTGAAAAAGAAACGAAGGTTTTTTTTTATATTTATTCAAGACAATATCGTCCTATTTGTTGCTTTTTATTTTTCATTTTCATCCCGATAGCAGGTCCGTGAAGTGAGCATCCCCGTAAACCCCACTTTATATAAAGAAAACTGGGGTTGCAGCGTTACACAATATTTTCATATTTCCGCTCCAAGACATGGGTTGTTGGCGCCTCTATGAGCACCTGACACCCATGTTTCGGGTATAAACGAGAGAGATATCACACGCTGTTATCAGGAAAATTACCCTTGAATCCACGTTTCCATAAGAACAAAGTAGAAGTAAAACAAAGAACAGGAATCGATACAATTGACTTACTCCACCCATCAAAGACACCAAAGGGAAATAAACACAAACATTAAGCGACCAGACCATAATGGAAACCTAAACAAAGGAGGGCCATAAGGACAGTTACTTTCCCACAAAATGACCTAATGGCCATTCAAAATAAAAAGACTCAAGTGATACACACAGTAAGTAACAAACAACAACATATACAAACCGCCACAGAAGAACCGCCTTGGAACGGTCAGTGGAAAGAGTTCTACTGGGGGGGGGGGGGCTTAAATCGATTTTACATGACCATAATCCTCGCCCTTACCTCTGTCATGGTATACATTAAATTATGTTTAGTCCGCATGAAGGCTTTCTAACTCATCAGTGTAACATCTCCGAGAACATACAAATAAAAAAACCTACAGAGATGAAACAAGGTTGAGGACTCGACAGCATACAACAACAGAATTTCTGGAGCAAAAGAAAACCAACAGTTAGACTCCGCGGGGCCCGACCAAAGACGGAGCATCAGGCGCCAACCAACATTAAGAATACTAAAATAAAATAAAATTCCATTTATGTTTTTGCGCTGGAACCGTCATATAATCTTAGGCCCGAGTCATTATAAAAAGTCATTTTTATGACATGATGCTAATTTTACATGACAAAACGACATGATTTCTTATAATTGGGCCCCGTGAAGCGATTTTGGTACTTATCGCCTATGCGAGCAGCGAAGGTTCAGGCGAGCCTGCGCATCCGCGCTGTCTCGCCAGAAACTTCGCTGCTCGCTCATACCAGCAGTGAATCAAGAGGAACCTTCAGACAGAAAGCCATATCCCTGGCCCCTCTGAATGGCTGGGCATGCGCAGTTAAAATTTGTCATGACGGAATGCTCGAAGACACAAATTCGCTTGGCGGGGCTCATATATCAACAGGATACACGTGTTATGTCTATTAAATACGCCGCCTTTGGTCAAATTAAGGAAACACAAAGCTGAATTGAAGAAAAAAAAAAAACTTCGCTGTCCTAGAACAATAAATTCGTCGTGTGCTGGTACAATAATTTGCCTCTACCCAGAAAACATCTAATTATAAATAATTAGACTTTTGAATCAAACTCTGGTGATGGCGTGGCGACGTCGCCTAGCACTCTGGTACCCCCTCGTCTTTAACTAAATGCGCTCCCGAGGCCTATTATGAAGTACGCTTTAACCCCAAATATAAAGCGGTAGTTCGTCTGACTCCTCCATTTTTAAAAATGTGTGTTGTGGTTTCCTCGCCGAAGCAATTCTAACGGGTGCCTGCAATTAAGTTTTTATTGAGAATCACAGGAAATCCGGAAACTATATTTCATTTGCATCTGTTTTGCTCGAAATGTATAGTGTGTACGGGGCGGGTCGTAATTAATGATATTAGAACTTGTAGCCCAACCCATTTGCTTGTAAATTAAATGTATATGAGCAATAAAATGTGTTTATCATATGTTGTCGCGTCTGAGAATGTAATAACGCCATGTAATAAATGCGATAATCCACTAGTGGATTGAATATGCAAATTAGTTAGATACGTTCCCGCAACGTTACAAATGACTTCGCGTTTACTAAAGGCGGAATATTGACATTTTTGTAAAACAATCGTGAATAAAATTCGTTTTAAATGTCATATGATAAATAGAATCTTGCATTTGTGTTCATGTATTATTGAATTTATTAAACGAGTTGAGGAAAAGGGATAAAATGCGAGGCTTTCATGTATTATTACACTCATGTTAAATCCTGTATTTATACCAAACTATACAGTAAATTCCGCTATTAAGGCCAGGACTAATTTTGCTTTAAAAAACATTTTTATAAGGTTTCAGGGGTCTTTTCTTTATTTTTCCACACTCAGCGTCCTCTAGTAATATACCACCTTTGGGACTGTTCAAAAGTGGTTTTAAAGACCACATCTGAACAGACCAAAATGTGGTTTTAATATAGGAGTTTTACTATATTTCAATGCTAGCCTTATCTTCTGCTTGTAGCTAAGATTGGCTGACAGAATACATTTATTACATAGTCCCTGAAGAAAATACGCCAGTGGCAGATCATACCGCGTAATTTACCATTTCCAATAAAAACGGAATATCAAAGGTTATGAAGTCTGTGTTTGATGTCAAACGGCTACATTCATCAAATGTCTGCAGCTTTGATGTATCTTATCTAGACATTTAAGGCTATAAATTGTCATGAACTATCAAGTTGCATGATAGAGTCTAAGACAGGAACAATAATATGTTTTAAAAAGTGTATTTTACTGTGTTTGCTTATGTGAACAATGTTTATGATAGCAAATGCAACAATTAGGGTTCCATTATCAGATCATGTATTTTTTCATTGTTTGAAACTATGGTTTTCATTATATATACTGCAAAAGAAAATTGTTGAACCTGTTCCCGCCTAATAATGCTGACTGTCATAGACAGACAGACCAAATATAGTCTATGAAAAATGAGCATTTACGATGTCTGAACGCTCAATGTCATATTCGACAGCAAACAATGTTGTCAGAGGCACTTGTAACAAACAAAAAGATAGCCAATTGGCTATCCAAAACAAAAAAGATATAAGCGATACACACATTCAAAGACAAACTATAACACAAATAAACTGCGACAGAAGAACCGCCCTGGAACGGTCAGCGAAGGGGCTTAAATCGATAATCTTGTCAGAGGTTCTTGGTAAGCCCATCTTGTACTGAAGTGCTCAATCCTAAAAAGGCGTCTGTTACAAAATAGAAGTGAAGGCAACGATCAGGAATCGATACAATTAACCCACACCTCCAATCAGAGATACCAAAGGAAAATAAACACAAACATGAAATAGGTAGACCCTAATGGAAACATCGATAGCGGAAAGCCAAAAGGAGAGTTACTGTCCCACAAAATGGCCAATTGGCTATTCAAAACAAAAGGATATCCAATTGCATTTCTATAACACACCCGTGCGATATAGTGCAATTTTTATATCTCCAAAATGGCTACTTTTCTGATGAAAATCTGTGATATTTTTCTTATTTATACTGCAAACATAGGTTGTTGGTACTCGTTAGAACCGCCTCATTTAGGCGGTTCTAACGAGTACCCACAACCTATGTCTTGGAGCAGAAATAAGAAAAATATTGTTTACCCCCGTAAACCCCAGTTTTCTCTATATAAAGTGGGGTGTAAGGGGGTGTTCATTTCACGGACTTGTTCACGTGATGGCTGCCCAAAACAAATATATATATGCACATTCAAAACCGAACTATAACAAAAATAAACTGCGACAGAAGAATCGCCTCGGAACGGTCAGCGAAGGGGCTTAAATGATTTTAATAAAAATCTAAAGTGAGTTTAAGCATTTTTAGTACTGAACTGCTCCCTAAAACTGGCGTCAGTTACAAGCTCAATTAGTCGCTGCATACCATGAATGGGTTAGGCGTCTTTAGATAAAACATCAAACTTCCTCCTAATATACAGCGGGGGTCCATTTGTAAATTTAGGGGTGTCAGCTATTTTGAAAAATCCAGTTAGGAAAATACCAAACAGGGGCGGCCTTGATCTAGGCCATACCGTTCTCCAGAGTCCAGTTTTAGAGTTTGCCCTATACAACAGGTCAAAACAAATCTATCAAATAACATTTCCTTCGTCTGCTATATACAACGACTCTTTTACTAATATCACTTATGTAAGCTATAGATACAATAGGGTAAATGGTGGATTGATTGTTTTGGGTTTAACGACACATAAACCCTTTTATCATATGACGTCGCGTCTGAGAGTGTAATAACGCCATGTGATATTTTCGATAATCCACTAGTGGATTAAATATGCAAATTAGCTAGATACGTCCCGTAACGTTACATGTACGGCGTCCTTTACGACGCCGTGTTTACAAATGGCGGAATATTGACATTTTTGTAAACAGTCGTGACTAAAATGCGTTTTAAATGTCACATGATAAAAAGAATCTTGCATTCGTGCTCATGTATTATTGAATTTATTAAACTCGTTTAATAAATTCAATAATACATGAACACTCATGTAAGATCCTCTATGTAGGTCATTTTGTTTCGTCTCCCAGAGAAAAGGGAGAAAAATAAAAGGGAAAGGAGAGATAGTAGATGAGATGAAACAGAAGAGGCAGAGGAGAAAGAGAAGAATGGAAGCGTAGAAACAAGAGAAATTACAACACCCCATATACCCTTTCCTGTTGCAATGACATCAAGCCTTGCCCAACTGTAACCCAGTAGCAGTTGGACGCCCCCGTGACGAAAGATACAAGTCACCTTTGCCTCACAAAACCACCCCTGTTAAATGGTGGAAAACAAAAAACTTCAACAGAATGGCTGAGACTTCTATTTGGCATTACGATAACACACCCGTGCGACAAAGTGCATTTTTCACATCTCAAAAATGGCTACTTTTCTGATGAAAATCTTTGATATTTTTGTTTTAAATGTTCAAAACATAGGTTGAGGGTGCTCGTTAGAGGTACACAGCATATGTCTTGGAGCAGAAATAAGAATAATAATGTATACCCCGTAAACCCAAGTTTTCTCTATATAAAGTGGGGTTTAGGGGGTCTTCATTTCACGGACTTGTTCACGTGATGGGTTTGTTCAGATCATAGTATAGTAGGTGTTCAGGTAAACAGAGCTGACATTACTCAGTTTCTTGAAAACATTAACGACGAAGTTAATAAAATTATATTCTATAATGGCATATTAGTAGATTTATTGAACAATTGGTGCACCACGGAATCAAAGTCGTGATAACTGGTTTACAATACGTGTGACATATTCCACCTTCCTGCGGCCGCTATTCAAGAGTTTCAAAGAACTATCAGTTGATCAGCAAAACGCCCAGCGCTTGGAAATCAAATAACTAATCTTGCATAAGAACAAATCCCGTCGGCTTTGATCATCCTAGGAAAATAGTTCGTAAAAGTATAAACATGTTCATAAAATCTGCTAATATGCTATCATGTCGTACGCACCTCTTTGCTTGGAGGGTGACCACAAGCTCTTTAATTAACTAAACTTGGAAATGAGCCAGCCCACGACAAAACCTACAGTAAGACATGTGCGCCCAACGAAGACTCAGATCAGCCTGCGCATCCGCGTAGTCTGATCAGAGTCTTCGTTGTGCGCTCCAAGGATAGCTAAAACCCCAATGCTCCTTCGTGCAGCAAGAGAAGTCTCTGGTTAGACTATATGGATGCACAGGCTGATCTGACTCTTCGTTAGGCGCACATGTCTTATTGTAGGTTTTGTTGTGCGCTGTCTCAAATCAAAGGCCAGCGGTCATGAAAAAATATATCCTAGCGGATTACGACAAGGTACAACACAAATTGGTCTGCTAAGCAACACACCCTAGTGAGAGTCCCGAAAATTTCATGTACTGTCTCGAAAGCGAAAAACTAAGGTGAAGATCACTGCACGCATGCGCGCGCATGCGCGCAGACCGATCTGCACGTTTGTTTTGCGCAAGTGGCAAAACAGGTTTGCGCCGATGTGGCTCAAGCATTGACACAAAGTCACTCCTCGAAGATCAAGAATTATAACACGATTTCATTATCCAATCCAATCAGCATGATCAACGCATCAAAGAAGAAAAATGTTTCATGTTATTTCTGACGTGGTTTCATATTCTCTTGAGCATGTGAAACGATTAAAGAGTATTTCTATTTCTTAATTGATCTTCGTATTTAGGGAAATTCACACATCTTCGGTGGAGACAAATCTTTCAATTTTATGGTGACTAAGTATATAAATTCAGAAAAATCGTATATGCTTGCAATGATTTCTAGTACACAATTTATTAAAATCATTCTTCGATATAAAAGGGTTGGTACAAAATAAATGTTATACGACAGATTGCGTGCTTTGTAGTTAACCCAATCACGTTTGATAACTTTGCTTCTCTCTTTAATTGCACGCCAGTGGTTCAGGCCTCAGATTCTATGACGGTTCCAGCGTTAAGGCGTAAAGCATCACTGCCTTCACGTTTATTTTACTTATATTTTAGGTAACGTTGGCTGTTACCTGGTACTCTGTCTCTGCTCGGGCTCACCAGAGTCTAACTGTTGGTTTTCGTTTGCTCCATTATTTCAGTAATTTCATGTTGCCGTTTGATTTCCAATACGAAAACACCCCTATACAAATACATTGCCAACTTTTTGACCAAAAATTCGATATTTTAAGAGAAAAAATCGTGATATTTTTCTTATTTCTGCTCAAAACGTAGATTGCGGGGACTCGATAGAACCGCCTCGTTGAGGCGGTTCTATCGAGTACCCACAATCTATGTTTTTGAGCAGAAATAAGAAAATAAATGTATACCCCCTTGAACCCCACTTTTACTATATAAAAGTGGGGTATGAGGGGGTCAAAATTATATAGGCGTGTTCTCGTGATGTATGTTCTCGGAGATGTAGCACTGATGAGCTAGAATGCCTTTATGCGGACTGAACAAATTATTTGTCTAACCCACGACAGAACGAGGAACGAGGATCCTGGCCATGTTAATTCTATTTCAGCCCCCACCCCCAGTGAAATACAGTTTTCTGACCGTTCCAAGGAGGTTTTTCTGTCGCGGTTTATTGTTATAATATGTATTGCTTATGTCTTTTTTATCCGTTTCTGTTTCAAAACTTTGGGGTTTAGACACACTGATGAAGATTGAATATCAGAAAGGCCTTAGTGTCACTAAATTTGGTATAGTTAAACCTTAATTTCATTTTGGCTAGCCGTTTGAACATTTTGAGGGAGAGTAACTGTCGTTTTGGCTTTTTGCTTGTGATGTTTTCATAGCGTTAAGCAGTTTCATGTTTGTATCGATTCCTGATCATCGTCTCCACTTCTATCTTTCAAAACCATAATTTACATTCTCAGTACATTTTCAACGATTTAAGAGCATTTCTTTTCCTCAAATGATGTACGTATTTAACGAATATGATAGCCTTCAAGAATTTTTTTTTTTTTTTTGAGAATCGACCTCGTAAAATCAATTTAAGCCCCAAATCCCCCACACCCCAACCACAAATGAAAAACGTTTCACTGACCGTTCCGAGTCGGTTCTTTTGTCGCGGTTTAGTTTTGTTATAGTTTGTCTTTGAATGTGTGTATCGCTTATATCTTTTTGTTTTGGATAGCCAATTAGCCATTTTTTTAAAAGTTACTGTCCTTTTGGCTTTCCGCTAGTGATGTTTCCATTAGAGTCTAGTTATTTCATGTTCGTGCTTCTTTCCCTTTGATGTCTCTGGTGGCAGATGGAGGTTAATTTATCGATTCCTAATCAGTGCCTTCACTTCTATTTAGAAATGACCTTAAGAGTGCTGACTAAATCGTTCAACTCCAAATCAACCAAACAACCAACCAATAGCGGTCTCCTCTTTAAGAAAGTTATATTTTTTTCGGATTACATGACTGCATGCTCGAGCCTACAATAAACAAGAACTCTCCCCATGAAAATTTGATACATTTGTCAGATGCCGACACGAACCTTAAAACTGGAAAAGATTGCTTTAAAATAATCTGAAAAAAAAAGAAAGGAAAAACGAGGCTTGTACCGGTTACACTAACTTGAAAGATATTACAACAAGAACACCTTTAATTGCATAGGAAAAATATAAGGACAAGAACTACTTTAATCGTGCAAGAAAATTAAAGCTCCAAAGGCACTTGTGTTGTTGTTGATTTGAGGTTTAACGTCCCCGTCAACACTGTATAGGTCATTTTGGAGATGTTGCTTCCAATTTTGTGGGACCTTTACCCGAAATTGAGATGAAATGACATCTCAAGCCCTGTCACCCAAAGAAACCAATAGGGTTTATAGGCATGAACGGTCCGACTCGCACCGCTTTTCCTCGGCTTAACTGGCAGATTCTGTGAGAAAACCACGACAATCTTTACATATATGAAGCCTTTTCAAACTGCTCATTGCCTTCACTTCTATTTTTAAAAATTTAGAAAAGCAGTTCTGCAATAATGTTCACTGGTAGTATTACATGTATGAAGTGTCGTAAGTAAATGCTTCAATTTTCAAAAGAAATACTGTATCTTAAAATGTGTAAGTTTTCAAAATCAAACATTAGTAAACAGAAGTGAAGGCAATTATCAGGAATCGATACAATTAATCAACACTGCCCATCAGAGAAACCAAAGGGAAAGAAACACAAACATGAAATAACTAGACCCAAATGGAAACATCAATAGCGGAAATCCAAAAGGATAGTTACTTTGCCTAAAAATGGCCAGTTGGCTGTCCAAAACAAAAATTTATAAGACGATTTAGAGCAAAAATATACCGGGACAAAAACCGCATTAGAACGGGGATAAACCATCGGCCAGACTTCGATTGGCCCTCTGTGTGTGTGTGTGAATTCGGGTTTAACGTCGCTTTCAACAATTTTTCAGTCATATCACGACAGGTTGCGACACGTCTGGTTGCGACAGGGAGCTCAATGCTCACGTTTATAGTGCTGCCTCACTGAAGTATCATGTCCCAGACACATTACATGATACCACACCCAGTCACATTATCCTGGCACTGGATCGACCAGTCCTAGCTCTACCCCGTAAATCTGAGTGCCAAGCGAGGAGCAGCTAGTACCATTTTAACGACTTTGGTATGTCGCGGCCCGGGATCGAACCCGAGACCTCCCGTTACCCGGAGCGGACACTCTACCAACTGAGCTATCGGGGCCGGTGGGCCCTCTGTGAAAAAGGCCAATCGGCAATCTAAAACAAATAGACACCAACAGCACACACATACAGACGAAGTATAATAACAATAATCCTGCCCAGAGAAAGCTTAGTTTAGTTAATGACACACAGGCTCAGGCTCGAAATGACGGTTAAAGTGTTGACTGAGTCGTTTAACTCTAAATCAATCATGGTGCCTACATCAAACAGGAACTCGAAATTAGAAACTTGATACATTTTGTCAGATGCCGCCACGTACCTTAAAACTGGAAAGAATTAATTAAAAATAATCTGAAGAAACACGTTTCTACTGGTTTCATTAACTTGAAAGGATATCACAAGAACTACTTTTATTGTGTAGAAGAAATATCACAACAGGAACTACTTTAATCGCGTAGAAAAAAATATCACAACAAGAACTACTTTAATCGCTTAGAAAAGATAGTCACGAAAAGCAAAATCAAGTCTTCGAGCATATGCGTAGTAATTTTGGATTCGGTTTAATTTTATTGGCCAATAATATTGATAATAACATGGACTACTGTGAAGGTTTGCAGTACCGTTAGCTTTGGATCGATTGACAAACAATCGATTCAACAACAAAAAAAAAAAAAAAAAAACAACAACAACAACAAAAAAAAAAAAAACAGATATTTGTAGTGATTATAAACAAATTTGAAAGTACATGTTTTGGTCAGATTCTCAGTGCATCATTAGTAATATCAATTAACCTTGAGGGGTCGAAGGTTCGATCCCGGGTTTCTCCAGACTTTCGGATGAGTCTTTAAACCGAGGTCCCGTCCCCGTATGACCTTAGTTGTTGGTTGGACGTAAAACTCACTCACTCACTCAATTAACCTTTACCCCTCTCTAGGAGAATTCAACAGACGACACATTGTTGACATTTTTCGTACAGTTTTTCCCAGAAACAGGATTTGAGATCTCATGCAAATTGTCTCCTTTGGGGAAAACATGATCTGACATCTCATGCGAATTGTCTCCTATGGCAAAAACATGATTTGACATCTCATGCAAAATGTCTCCAACAGGACTTGATATCTCATGCAAATTGTCTCCATAGGAGACAATTTGCATGAGATATCAAATCCTGTTTTCTGGGAAAATTTGAAAAAATGTTTCAAACTGTCCTTTGCTGATAAAAAAAAAATACCCAGGGCGCAGAGCGTTAAACGTCACAAAGGTCATCGACCCCCGTAGTTGGCACGATCTGGGAATCGGGCCTTCGATCATATTGTATCCAGAAATAGATATACATATTGACATGACCTAGAAAAAGCGTCCAAGCAACAGGGCTCAGTGGTTCCTAGCGTTAAAAGCTACTTAAAGAAAACCATAGATCAAGAGATATTAATTTTGTGTTGGTCTCCTTCTTGAATTATGATATTCCGACAAATGCATAAGACAAATAAATCAAACATCATTGTCTTAACAAGATCCATAACTCAAAAATAGAAGTTATTATAAAACAATGTTCTTTTGTAATGTTAAACGAATGCTTCATAGACTCATAGACGAGTATTCTGTCACAGCAGCTTCTCGGCTTACTCAGGGATGTCATAGGGGTTATTTGATTTCTTTTCAGTGAAAGATCGATTATTATTTCATTGAATGAACACAAAAAGACGCATTTTCATGCGTGGCGATGCCACCGAATGAACACCAAAAAAACGTATTTTCACGAGTGGTGAAAGCATGAGTGAAAAAAAGTCTTTTGGTGTTCGCGTGTGAAATAGAAATGGAAATTATACTGAAAAAAAAAAATCAAATTTTCTGTTGCTTTCATGACTTAAACCGTGTTTTAATGCAATTTAAAAGCGTCAGCCATCGCCACAGAGAATATTTATCCTTGATCATTTCGCATTCATTTGTTCAGTAGGTTTACAGGGTATAATATCCGGTATAAGCTAAAGGTTTGCACCTGGAAAATAGCTTGGAATACTATCTCATCAAAAAGTTCACTTGTAATTTGCATTCCATCACAAGAACACACCTACATAATTTTGACCCCATTGAACCCCACTCTTTTATAGAAAAACTTGGGTTTGCAGGGGTAAACCTTATTTTGTCTTATTTCTTCTCTAAAATGTGGATTATGGGTATTCGTGAGGCGGTTCTAACGAGTACCCGCAATCTATATTTTGAGCAGAAATAAGAAAAATATCACAATTTGTGATCATAAAATTTTCATTTTTTTCGGCGATAAAGTTTACAATGTATTTGTATAGGCGTGTTTTCGTACTGAAATAATGTCCGCAGTTGCTGAGCCTTATCTGGCGTCACGTGCATTAATTTAGTCATCAAAACGGACCACGGTAAATCATTACAAACGCCAAGATTTAACACCAAGCACTAAGCAGAAGGTTTCTATGATACATGTAGCCTTTTATTAGATACCCTGTGTGTGTTTTCACAAAAGATTTGGAACTTTAGTTCCATTAGCTAAATGAAACAGACGATCACGTATAGGCCTCCGATTCTTTGAAGGTGTGTGCAAAATGCTGCTTACAATGAAACTCGCAATTGGTAGTGCTACATGCTACACGGATTTTCTTGCACACCAGACAAGGAAATCCGTGATTTTACCCTGGGATAGAAATCTATGTTCTGACCCTGGTGTTCCGACCCGGGCAACTAACATAAGCGCGCTTCAATTCTATTCATCTGCCGGAACTACTTCCGCACTACTTTCAATTTGTAAATAATATTCATGTGCGAGCTGTCAAAACTAACCGTCGAAACAGCGGATGATTATCATGAATAGTGTTAAATAAAAAAATGAAATGTATAGTGCACACAAAATGAAACGTTAAAAAGAAATAAAAAGGAAATTTTTGGGAGGTGTTGTGCAAGAAAAAGAATCCAATATGGGGTTCTGTTGTAGATGGGCGTTTCCAACTTTCGGGATGACCGTGCTGAGCGGAGCCTCGGCATAGCCTCGGTTCCGTTCAGCACGATCATCCCTCGGGTTGGAAACGCACATCTACAACAGAATCCGTTATATTATTATATATTACATTATTTTCCATCCTGGTTAACAGTAAATATGAATGAAACGCTTTTGTAGAACTTGACGGTAACGCGATGGACTTTTGTGTATAATACGCAGTTCATGGGAAGAAACTGTCCTTTTGGCTTTATAATTATTTTTAATATGTCAATTATAAAGCTTATGCTTTATGTGCGGTTTTCTTTTCTTTCTTTTTTTTCGTGTTTTCTTTACTTTTTTTTTGGTATCTTCGACGGAAAGGTTAAGACAATTGTATAGATTACTGAGCATCCCATTCTCTTCTGTTGCGAAGACACTTTAAGATGAATTATCGTTTGACACGTGATACAAACAAGTTCGGTATCGCTTAAGTGGGAAAGAACAACCAAACAATATGGAAATAGTATGATGTTTCATACTTAATTGAGATATTGCACGAAAAAGCGAATATCAATTCTACATAGAGCCATTTTTGTCACAGAAGAGATTGCTTATAATGGCCAATTATTTGAACGCAAGGGACTTTTGATGTCAGTTGGTAATCAAAATTAACCTAAATATATCGTTTTTATCGTTGCATAGGAATACGCCGAGGAGAAGCTATATTGTCTAAATCTACAAAAACATACAGTGAAACTTCGATAAGTCTAACACGGATAGTTCGTGTAACATGGTTAATTCGACATTACGAAAACACGCCTATACAAATACATTGCAGACATTACCGCCGAAAAAAAAACAAAAAAAAACGAAAATTTTAAGAAGAAAAATTGTGATATTTTTCTTATTTCCGTTCAAAATATTGATTGTGGGTACTCGTTAGAAGCGCCTCGTGGAGGCGGTTCTATCGAGTACCCACAATCTATATTTTAGAACAGAAATAAGAAAAATAAGGTTTACCTCTGTAAACCCCAAATTTACGATATAAAAATGGGGTTCGAAGGGGTCAAAATTATATAGGCGTGTTTTCGTGATGAACTTGTTCTCAAGTCCATTGAGATTATTTTCTGAAGCTCCAAATATCCATATATAGAGAGGATCTTACACGAGTGGTCATTTCATATGAAATTTATTAAACGAGCCTTCGGCGAGTTTCATAAAGTTCTATGAAAAGACCGCGAGTCACGAGTAAGATTCTGTTTATCATATGACCACTTTAAATTTGATTTTATCGCCTTTAAATTTGACATTTTCCCCACAAACATGCGTGGTTTACATGGACGTCGTCATGACGTTACTTAACCCCGCCAAAGTGTTATTAAACGTGTGGTCATACGATTTTTTATTACACGACGTTATCCACTGCTTATCAACGACGTCATATGATAATTTAGGATAGTATATGGATTTTTTTCTGTGGTCTTGAAAAGGTATGCTGTGTGTACTCATTAGAATCGCCTCAATGAGGCGATTCTAATTAGTATACACATCATACCTTTATTTTGCTGAAGATCGTTAAGATTTTCTGAAGTAACCCCCAATATGTCTCACTATGGCACTTTGACTAACCCTCAATAACTCGAACTAGCCTATCTCGAGCAAATTTACATGGTCCCAGAGGTGTTCGAGTTATTGAAAGTTGACTGTACATGTTTTTGTTTGAAATACATGTTTTGCAAGTCAAGTAATACCGTTGTCACATTGCTTAATTTATATATTAAAAACTTACTTAAATATGTTCTATAAAAGGGTTATCCTTTGGAAGCAAGAATACACCACAGAAGTGAAAAATATGGAGTGTACATGTTTTCTGGGCCAAACTAGCTAGTTTCGGCCAATTAGGCCTCATCAGGTAGCCTCAGATATTTTCAAAAGTGCCACAATAGAATCAATGATCCCAAAGGACAAGAAAATATAATCTACACTATGATGTAGGGCAGGGAGATGTTTTACCGCCACCACACATTCCCACACACCAGCTGTAGTGAACGGGCCTCCGTGGCCTAGCGGTTAAGAGCGCTGACTCTTGATCATTAGGTCTCTCACCGCTGTGGTTCGAGCCTCGCTCGGGTCACATGTGAGACGCCAAGTTCTGCAACGGAAGGTCAGGTGGTTTTTCTCCGGGTACTCCGGTTTTCGCCAACCTCTGATTGACGATCGGCTCGATATGAGTGAAATAATCTTGAAAGGGCCGTAAAACCAAAAAAAAAAAAAAAAAAAATCAAAACAAAAAAACAATAACCAGCTGTAGTGAAGTTAAATATGTTCTATAAAAGGGTTATCCTTTGGAAGCAAGGAATACACCACAGAACTGAAAAATATGGAGTGTACAAAGAAGTGTGCAAAGAGGGACATTATCTGTAATCTCCGTATTTTTGCTCGTGAGAAGTTCACTATGATGTACAGAATTAAGTCAAAATAAATGCGATGATAATATGTTTGGTTTCTTTTCATGGCAGATTTCTCAGTTTTATAATCATTATTTTCATTATTGTTATTATTATTATTATTGTAATATTTACTACTATTATTATTGTTATTAACAATTTCGTTGTATTCAAACAGCTAATTTCTCGGCGTTCCTACTTTGAGTTAATAGAGTGTCCGCTCCGGGGAACGGGAGGTCACGGGTTCGATCCCGGGCCGCGACATACCAAAATCGTTAAAAATTGTACTAGCTGCTCCTCGTTTGACACTCAGATTCAAGGGGAAGAGCTAGGACTGGTCGACCCAGTGTCAGGATAATGGGACTGGGTGTTGTATCATGTAATGTGTCTGGGACATGATACTTCAGTGAGGCAGCACTATAAAAGTGAGCATTGAGCTCCCTGTCGCAACCAGACACCGTCGTGATATGACTGAAAAATTGTTGAAAGCGTCGTTAAACCCGAATTCACACACACACATACCTTGAGTTAACAAAAATCATCTGTACTATAGACGAATTACAACTTTCTTTCGATATTTATTGAACCCTTATCTTCGTCTGTATTCAGAAAGCAATGTTATTGACAGAATACCACGATAGTAAATCGTCAGCAGAAAGAATTGATCTTGTCAAAAACATAATACTTTTATAATGACATCGCCATATCTTTGTCAAAAATATAATTCTTTCTTGCGGCTGTCTATTAGGAACCAATTAGTGAGGCATCGATCGTTGGACCACAGTATAAACTGCTTCCTCCTACAAGATTCTGGGAATTAGAAGTGATCTGAGCCCCGCCAAGCGAATTTGGGTCTTCGAGCATTCCGTCATAACAAATTTCAACTGCGCATGCCCAGCCATTCAGAGGGACCAGGGATATGGCTTTCTGTCTGAAGTTTCCTCTTGATTCACTGCTTGTATGAGCGAGCAGCGAAGGTTCTGGCGAGACTGCGCGGATGCGCAGGCTCGCCTGAACCTTCGCTGCTCGCATAGGCGATAAGTACCAAAATCGCTTGACGAGGCCCATTTAGCCTTGCTTAACACAAAATACTGATAGGCTTTATCTATGTTTCCTGCCTTTAGTCTCGATCCCATCCTACCGATAGAGCCCCATTACATCAGGAATGTTATTACTTAAACAAATCCGTGGATTAAATAAGTTAACCCTGTTTCAGAGGCCACCTCTAATAAGCAAGCAACCTGTCTGAAAGCAAGCATGTTTTTGGTTCCCGAAAAAGGCAGGTGCATTAAAATTCACATGTATTAAGCAAGCACCTGTCTTACGCAAGCACATTTTGATTATCCCTTAGGTGCTTGCTTAATACAGGTTGGACTGTACCCTTCTGAACCTCACTTTAGAGATAAGTGGGAGTTACGGAGGTATAATATATGTAGCGTCATAAACTTTCAATACTAACATTCATCCATTTTAAGCACTGAAGAAGGATTAAATTCCTAAGCCTGCCTAGGCAAAGTGGAGCAAGTCGAACCGTCCCTGCATATATAAACCATACAGGTTTGTTTGGGCGATATGGCTTGAAATACTATTTCATCTCAATGTAGGGTAAACGTCCCACAAAATTGGAACCAACGTCTCCAAAATGATCTAAATATTGTTGACGGGGACGCAACCCTCAATTCAAATAAGTGGATAAAGCCATGTCATAATCAAAGCACTGAGAGTACTGGAGGGTCGATTGTCTCTGGGTGTAGTTAGGAAAAATGGGCCTGGGCGTGGACTGTTTCGTTTAACCCTTAAACTCCTTTACTGAAAGCAAACCGTGTAGACCATGATCAGACGCTGCGTTTTTCGGCGCCTGACCCTTAAATTCCTAAACTCTAAGCAAACAGTGAAGACCCTGATCAGACGCCGCGTTCTGCGGCGTCTGATCTGGGTCTAAACTGTTTGCCAGCCCAACCCATGATTCCAGCCCAGATTTTACAGTTAACCTTTTACGTAAACATGCTGACCTCACTGCGATAAAATTCTATAAATAATCTGCGTGGATTCCTACAAATCAGTGATAGTCATGTGGACTCCAGCACTAATAGAGGTTTTGTCCTTCATACCTTTGGGTCGATTGATAAACAAGCGACCCAAAAATTAAATAACCACACGTGTAACAGCACATTGTTGTTTTGTAAAACATGTGTACCCCTGGTGAAACCGACTTTTCCCACTGCAAACCAGGGATTACAAACGTTGTTATTACACGGATTTTCCGGCTATTGCCGAATTAGTGTGAACACAATATCTCAAGAACCACTTGAGCTAGGTTTATGAAATTTAGCAAGCACTTTGAGGCTACTATGGAAATTCTGTGAAATTTTAAAATATTTGACAGAATGGGGCGCTTAACATGATGATAGTTTTGGTCATCTTTATGGAAAGCATGCGCATAAGGGACATAGTGTTCTACAAACCGCTCCCGTAAATTCACATTTCGAAAACACGCCAGTACAAACACACTGTGCGGCCCCCGCCCATGGGGGCTTGAAGAAATAGATGGGCTGCATGATGCTTCCACGCAGCCGCACACGAGTACTGGTAAACCGCTTAGAGGATCTTAGCCTGCCGAGGCAAATCGGTGCGAGTCGGCCCGTCCATGCATAAAAACCCTATTGGTTTCATTGGGCGACAGGAATTTAGATGACATTTCATCTCAATGTCGGGTACAAGTCCCACAAAATTGGAAGCGACGTCTCCAAAATAACCTTTATAGTGTTGACGAGGACTTTAAACCTCAGATCAAACAAAAAACAAACAAACACATTGTAAATTTTCCGCCGAAAAAAAAAAATCGCAAATTTTATGATGAAAAATTGTGATATTTTTCCTATTGTTGCTCAAAATTGAATGTGGCAAACAATGCAGACCCAGATCAGCAGTGTCTGATCAGGTCCCTCATTGTTTGCAAAACGTTCAGTCATTTCCCAGTTGAATGTAAAAAAAAAAACAAAACAAAATGGACATACCAAAGTATCGAAATGGTCTTCTTTAACTTGCGGAAGAGTCCATACTGTACAAAATGCGTAAAACGGACGATAGACCGAATTACTGCGACTAGTCAACTGCCATGTAACCTTGCGCTATAACCTCACGATGTTGTGTAACAATGTTACAAGTGGCGTTAGAATTCTCATAACATTGTTCATTTGTCTTCCTGGAAAGAGCAGTGACTTGATTCTGTCGAGGGTAATTCATTTATCACCCCGTGATGCTGCAATTATCCGCGATGTGCTTGGCTTAATAAAACACTGGCGTCGATCAAGCAGTGTCCTATTTTTCTTTACAGAGATTAGAAAAGTGCCTTAAATACAGGATATTACACGAGTGGTCTTTTTATATGTAATTTATGTAACGAGCCTTCGGGGCTTGAAGAAATAGATGGGCTTCTACGCAGAGCTAAAACTTACCGCACACGACACGAGTACTGGTAAACCGCTTAGAGGATCTAAGCCTGCCCAGGCAAAGCGGTGAGAGTCGGACCGTCCTTGCTTATAAACTCTATTGGTTTCATTGGGCGACAGGGCTTGAGATGTCATTACAAGCCCCACAAAATTGGAAGCAACGTCTCCAAAATGACCTATACAGTGTTTACTGGGACGTTAAACCTCAAATCAAACAAACAAAGCTGCCCAATAAATAACAGCGGCGTCATATGGTCCCCGTCAAGCGATTTTGGTACTGATCGCCTATGCGAGCAGCGAAGGTTCAGACGAGCCCGATTTCCCGATAAAAATATGATATTTTTCTAATTTTTGCTCAAAACATAGAAATAAGAAAAATAATGTTTACCCCTGAAAACCCCAGTTATAAAAGACGAGTAATGATGATTCTGTCGCGGTTAATCTTTGTTATGGTTTGTCTTTGGGTGTATGTATTGCTCATATTATTTTGTTTTGGATAGCCAGTTGGCCATTTTGATGGAGAGTAACTGTCTTTTTGGCTTTCCTCTGTTTATGTCTCCGTTGGGGTCTGGTTGTTTCATGTTTGTGCTTCTTTCCCTTTGGTGTCTCTGATGGGAGCTGTGGGTTAATTGTATCGATTCCTGATCATTGCCTTCACTACTATTTTGTCATCTCTGTTATCTATGCATAAGAAGAGACTGAAATAACACACCCGTAGGAGACATAAAAGGGTATGAGATATGGTTTGACGACGGTTTGTAATAATTTTCTTATTTATGCCCAAAATGCTCCAAGTATAGAGACTGTGAATTCACTGACGTTGCAAAGCGTACCAACTTTGTATGTGTTGGAGCCAATGGGCCTCTGTGGACTAGCGGATAAGAGCACTGACTCTTAATCATTAGGTCTCTCACCACTGTGGCATACATTGTGGGCACTTTTTCTGATGTTTTTTGGAATGAAACAAGGAGAATCAGAGCTACCCAAACATTGGTAGCCTGTAATTTTTGATTGTAGCTTTTTATATATTTTTATTGTCTGGGGCTTCTACCGTCAGGAACTTGATAAGAACTGAGCATGCAGGAATATAAGACCAACTCGCCATGGTAAGCCCAGATAAAACATAATGACACGGCCTCACACAGTTTGTTTCACTGATACCCTAAATCTTTGGAACAAGACAAAACGATATTAGAAAATATATATCTACCTTTCACGCGAAACAGACGTTTGGATAACACGGCATATATTACAAAGGTAGATATTCAGTATGGACTAGAAGACATCTGGAAAACACGCCAATATAATTTTGACCCCCTTAAACCCCAGTTTTATATAGTAAAACTGGGGTTTACAGGGGTGTACAGTATTTTCCTTATTTCTGCTCAAAAACATAGATTGTTGGTACTCGTTAGAACCGCCTCGCCGAGGCGGTTCTAACGAGTTCCCACAACCTATGTTTTTCAGCCGAAATAAGAAGTGAGTGAGATTCAGTTTAACGTCCCACCAACAGCTAAGGCCATACGGAGACGGGACCTCGGTTTAAAGACTCACACGAAAGTCTGGAGAAGCCCGGGTTCGATCCTGCAATCCCTGGTATATCAGGCGAGTAGCATAACCACTACACCACAGAGGCTCATTATGGTTGGTCGCTTCATGTTTGTGTTTTTTTCCCTTTGGTGTCTTTGCTGGGTGGAGTAAGTTAATTGTATCGATTCCTGATCTTTGTTTTACTTATACTTTCTAACAGAAATAAGAAAAATATCAGATTTTTTATCTGATAATTTTCGCTTTTGGTGGTTAAATTTTCCATTATATATGAAATAGGCATGTTTTCATAATGCTTTTTTCAGCCGTTAAGTTTAGCGGTGCTGAAAAATAATAAATGATTTATCGCATGGTGTCAGCTGTATGTCCATGAATGTGAAAATAATATTATAGAAAAATAGCTCAGACTGGCTTAAAAGCGGTTTACGTAATATGCGAAAGCTGCTGGAACAACACGTATTAGAGATCAGTGCAGTATCATTCTTGCAAAAATCTTGAGAATGGACGCTGTGTCACACGGCTGTTATACACCATCACTAGGGGAAGAAGTCGAAACATTCCTTCTTCTGTTTGCGAAGGTAGGGTTTATCGTCGTTTAATAGTACAAGGTTCTTCTGTCGCGGTTAAATTGTGTTATTGTTTGTCTCTGAGTGTGTGTATCGCTTGTAGTTTTTGTTTTGAATAGCCAGTTGGCCATTTTGTGGGAAAAGTAACTGTCCTCTAGGCTTTCCGCCATTGATGTTTCCATTAGTGTCTAGTTATTTCATGTTTATGTTTCTTTCCTTTTGGTGTCTCGGATGAGAGCTGTAGGTTTATTGTATCGATTCCTGATCATTGCCTTCATTTCTATTTTTTTCTTTAAACCGAGACTTATTTCCTGCTACAAATGCAACCCCTATCACTTTATTTCCTTAAAACAATCATTTTCACAGTAAAAGAAAAACAGGCAAAAAGCTTGGCATATTTCTCGTCTCTTTCAATAACCAAACCCTCGCATCTCATCGATCTTTATTAACACACTGCCGCAAATTAATTTGACAAATTCTTACACGAAATGCCGAGAAGAAAATTTCCCAGACTAGCTAGTTAGTTTAAATAGACTTGGTGTGCAATTAGGGATAGCAACGGTATAATCGACCTTGCTTCAAATAATATGGTTTGAATATGCTGATACTTTCTGATGCTTTTTCTGTCCTTGTACATTGCCCCAGATAAGAAGAGGTATTCATCACGTGAACTAGTCCTTTAAATGAAGACCCCTTTATACCCCATTTTATATAGAGAAAACGGGGGTTTACGGGGGTTTACATTATTTTTCTTATTTTTACTCCCAGACACAGGTTGTGGGTACTCGTTAGAACCGCCTCAATGAGGCGATTCTAACGAGTTCCCACGACCTATGTTTGCAGTATTTATAAGAAAAATATCAGGGATTTTCATCAGAAAAGTAGCCATTTTGGACATGAGAAATGTGCACTATGTCGCACGGGTGTTTTACCGTAATGCAAGGTAGTTTTGGGATATTTTATATTTTCTTACTTCTCCATTTGAACATATGTTGTGGGTACTTGTTAGAATCGCCTCGTTGTGGCGATTCTAACAAGTACCCACAAGATATGTTTCTAACAACAAATAAGGAAATTATCCACTTAGTATGCACCACTATATCTAGAGATGTGATTGTTCAGACATGGGTACAATGAGTTCACATGCTCTTGAAACGAACACGGATCGTCAGCCCGAATTTTCGTACTGTAAGTGGCGTAAGACATTATCAATATTTCTCCTTGAAAATTAGTTGGTACGATTCACAGAGCTGAGCATTCTGCGAGTCTTTTAATGGTAGTGTCTTGGTGGCCGCATATTTGGATTGAGACTTGTATAATTAATAATTTTATTCATTACGATAACACACCCGTGTGACATAGTGCATTTTTCACATCTCCAAAATGGCCATTTTCCTGATGAAAATCCTTAATATTTTTTTTATAAATACTACAAACATAGGTTGTGGGTGCTCGTTAGAACCGCCTCATTGAGGCGGTTCTAACGAGTACCCACAACCTATGTCTTGGATCAAAAATAAGAAAAATAATGTATACCCCCGTAAACCCCAGATTTCACTATATAAAGTGGGGTTTAGGGGGGTCTTCGTTTCACGGACTTGTTATCGTGATGTTACTTCATAATATTGATTGGGGGTACTTGTTAGAACCAACGAGCACGGTGCCAAAATTAGCAAAACGACAAACTTTGGCGTTTACATAATGTTATCTTTACAATGATAAAACAAATCATTATATTGCATGGGTGAATCGAAAATATTATCGAAACGTACTGTTGTATCCGTACTACGGAACCCGGGAAGGGACATGATTTTTTATTTTTACTATGTTGTGCGAACAAGATAAAATCTTGAGCGGACAAGATATTATCTTGTTCAGACAACATATAAACTTGTGCGGACAAGATATTATCTTGTGCGGACCAGATATGATCTTGTTCGCACAACATAATATCTTGTGTGCACAAGATAATATCTTGTTCGCACAACATATTATCTTGTTTGCACAACATAATATCTTGTCCGCACAATTTCCCAAGATCTATCTTGTGCGGACAAGATATTATCTTGTGCGGATAAGATAATATCTTGTGCGGAGAAGATAATATCTTGTGCGCACAAGATCTATGTTGTGCAGACAAGATATTATCTTGTTCGGACAAGATAATATCTTGTTCGCACAACTGAATATCTTGTTAGGTCAAGATAATAACTTGTCTGTATAAGAAAATATGTTGTCCGCACAAGATAATATCTTGTGCGGACAAGATAATAGGTTGTCCGCACAAGATATTATCTTGTCCGCACAACTTATAAAAAAAAAAAAAAAAAAAAAATCATGTCCCTTCCCGGGTTCCGTAGGTAACACACCATGAATGGGCTATGACGATGATAGGAGCGCTGTTAAATAAATAAATAAATAAATAAATAAATAATAAAAGCTGTTCAAAAGTATTATGTTTCATTATAGGTTTAACGTCTCTGTCAACGCTGTATATGTGACTTGGAGACGTTGCTTCCAATTTTGTCGGACTTCTTCCCGACAATGAGATAAAATTTCATCTCAAACACACCAATAGGTTTTATACTCGGGGATGATCCGACTCGCACCACTTGGCCTGGTCAGAGCGGTTTACCATTACTCATGCGTGGTCACGGGGTTAGGGTCAGGTCTGCGTGAAAGCACCATTCATCCCAATCTATTTCTCCAAGCCCCGATTGGCGGGTCATTAAGACCACTTTTGTAGAGGATACTGGATATAGAGAAATCATAGAGAAAAAATTCGAAACGTTTTTAAATATGTTTTTAAAAGAAGAATTATTCTGTATTTTTGCTGGTCCTAATAATGGGCTTTCAAAGTGTCAAGTAAGCTCTCTCAGTAATGAAGTTGTTTGACGACTGAATCTTTAGATTAAATCGCATTTTCAGATGTTGATTACACTGTCTGAGCATCAACTGATGTTATGCATTGCTCTTGCATACTTTGTTATATCGCTGTCTAAACAATAATTGAGCCAGCGCACGACAAAACCTACAATAAGACATGTGTGCCCTTCAAAGACTCAGATCAGCCTGCGCATCCATATAGTCTAATCAGAAACTTCTCTTGCTGCATAGAGGAGCATTGGGCCCTTAGCTAACCTTAGAGCGCACAACAAAGGCTCTGATCAGACTGCGCGGATGCGCAGGCTGATCTGAGTCGTCGCTGGGCGCACATGTCTTATTGTAGGTTTGGTCATGCGCTTGCCCATATTTGTATTTATGGAATATGCTTACCATGTATGAGATATTGCTGAGATTTTGACATGTCGATTTAAATGTCAAATTTATGGTCTGATCTTTGATCCATATCTTTGCCAACAAACTATCATCCGTTCAAACAATTTCTTTACAAAACAGAAGCCTAGACAATGACAGACGGCTTCTGAAATAGTTTCCTGGTTTTCCATAGTCATGTAGTCTCATATGATGTTCTTACTGTTTTGATATCTTAAAGTCCAGATTTTCCAGATGTCCAATATTCATAAAGGAGTTGTTATTTTCTGGCACAAGAAAGGGGACTGTATTGGTTAACCGCTTAAAGGCATTTATTCTTGATTATTGAAGACTATCATTCCATTACATAATATTATGTAGCTCTCAGTGCTGCCTGAAGAATTCTCCTCTCTTTTCGATAGGTAAGGGGCCTCCTTGGGAAAAATCAATAGTTTACTAACTGTTGACTAGAGTGTACATTATTGATTTTCCCCTCAAGTGCCTCAATCAGGAGATTCAACAAGAGCTACTAATCACCCTATCAAGGACCGCCTTTGATCTGCTATAGACAGTATATCACAGGGGTCAATAAAACTATCATGAACACACGGTGTGTCCTATGTCCTACTGTTACAAGAATAAATGCCTTTAAGCCTAAAACAGAAGTGAAGCAATGATCAGGAATCGATACAACCACCCAACACCCCACCACAGAGACACCAAAGGGGAAAAAAACAGGAACATGACAACATCACACTGACATGCCGAAAGATCAGCTGTTTAGGTAATAACTAGTCTGATGGGGTTGTTATGACCTAAACTAGTGTAGACTGGGCCATTAAACTCCTAACTAATCAGATGATTTTTACGATTACATTCAAAATAGAAGTGAACAAAAAATTACAAGTATATGACAGCAATTCTGAAGCATCGAGGCGATTCTAAGGAGCACCAACAATCCATTATTTCATGCAGACATGAAAACAATTTCTCAGAAATATTAACAAATATTGTCATTATCTATCCCGTAGCGAAACTGTCCAAGGAATATTGATTGTGTTAGATAAAACTGTCATACAAGCCGCAGCCAAACATAAGTGATTTGTTTTATCATTGCGAGGAGGTCTGGAGTTTAGAAAAGTATTTGAGAGGCATTATGATAAGAAAGACCTGTGACATTGTGTTCCTTTTCATTCCTGAACATTTTTTTCTAATGCAATTTTTTAATATATTTCTTACTTCCACATAGTATAGACTGTGTGAACTCGTTAGAACCACCTCGAGGAGGCGGTTCTAACGAGTACTCACAGACTGTCCCGAAGAAGCAGAAATACCAAAATATTGTACACCCATGAACTCCACCCCCTTATTTTACCTTTATAAAGTGGGGTTTACATCAACTTGATATCATAATGAAATTCGGCTTTCCATCTTATCTCTTCGATTTGCCAGTTTTGTCCATAGGTAAAAAGTAGAAGCAAAACAAAAATCAGGAATCGATACAATTAACTTACTCCACCCATCACCAAAGGGAAAGAAACACAAACATTAAGCGACCAGATCATAATGGAAACCTAAACAAAGGAAGGCGATAAGGACAGTTACTTTCCCACAAAATGGCCATATGGCCATCAAAATAAAAAGACACAAGTGATACACACAGTAAGTAACAAACAACAACATAAATAAATCGCCACAGAAGAATCGCCTTGGAGCGGTCAGTGGAAAGATTTCCACTGGGGGGGGGGGGGGGGCTTAAATCGATTTTACGTGGCCACAATCCTCGCCCTTACTTCCGTCGCGATTTAGACAAATAATTTGTTCAGTCCGCATGAAAAGCCGAAGTGCCAATATCAAATTGGCAGAAATCTGCTTAGCGATCCATAATAAAAGCATTGGCCATTAGTGCATGCGTTTAATCTTTGTCTACACTGTTTGCTTGAAGAGAGGATAATGCAGCCATGGTCCTCTCATTTGATTTTTTTTAAACGGACATTTTATGTGAATTGACCACCATGAGCTTATAACCTTTCAAAACGCAATGAGACGTGTCTGCAGCTCGAAGTCGCCTATAGCCGGTATTTTACATTGGACGATAGTTAGAATTGTACGACCCGCAGAAAAAGCGACCGACTGAAGTCGGTTGCTTTTTAAAGTGTGCCCTAAAATCAACGTGTCATTCTGTCATTCTGTCAGTCTGTCCGTCCGTAACACGTTTGTGAAAATTGGTGATAGTGACTTAACCGCTTGGAATATTTAAACAATTTTTGGCATACTGATAGATATCAATAAGATCTAACCAATGAACTTGTGAAATATTACATTCCATTTCGAGGCGAAACATGTGAAAATTTTCGAACTGCTTCTCCTCGGAAACCGTTGGGCCGATTGAAGTCAAATTTCATATGGAGCCTCTATGGGAGGGGGAAACCAAAATTTGCTCATGGGGTCCATGTCACATGACCAAAATGGCCGCCAAGTCATATATGGTAAAAACCCTTCAAAAATAGTCTTCTCCAGAACCACTGGGCAGATTTCCACGAAACTTGATAAATAGCATCTGGGACGTAGGCCCATCATAAATTGCTAAAATGGTGACCCTGGGTTGACCTTGACCTTCTTTGTGCCTAGGTCAAACTTTGACACATATGCTTTTGTATTGGAAAAGTGAGAATGCGTTTTATCCTGCAGACGATTCAGAATACAGTACTAAAGTATAAGATATATTTTTGCTCCTTACGATAAGGCGCATTTATTGGGGGAACCGTTTTAGGTCCAGGTCATATGACCAAAATGGCCGCCATACCCATATATGGTAACACTCATAAAGCTAAAAGCATCCGGCGGGTCGTGCACTTCAGCTGAAGCACTGGTTTAGTTCTTAATGTTATACTTCGTGCTATAGGAAAGACATGTAGCCATACAATATTACAGTCTGGAATTCGTACAAACACCATTTGTTTTTTAAATTTCGTGACAAAAGGTATTACTTGCCTTCCCTAAAAGGAGGAATAATCTCTGTCATGTTTGAATGTGAACTCTCAAAGGTTATTGATTTACTTTTGGATTCTTAGAAATATTTTAAATCGGATTTTATAGTTGGAGAAGTCCACGAGAATTCCAATAGAAATCATAGGGTGGGCATGGACGGCGTCATGACGTTACGCGCCAGTATCGATGTGTTATTACACGTGTGGTTATATGTTTTTATGACATGGCGTTATAACTAAACAACGATTTAAGTTTTGTTTTGTACAATAGGGAAACTGTTTCTTAGTGGCAGGAGATATATGTGTTCTTTGTTCCTTGCAACATGACACAATAGAGAGACCTCTTAGATTTGGAAAAAGGTCCACCTTCATCTATTAGGTGGAAGATTCTACAAGTCATATATAGGTTAGAAAAAGTAGTTCCCAAATAATTACATGTATGGAACTATTTATAGAAATGAAAAATGCAAAACAAAAGTTTTAAAATCAATTAAAAAATAGTTAAATCCACTATGGCATCACAAAACATTGTATTGTGGGTATTAATCAGCAAGAATTCAAGGTTGGTAATTTAGTGGAATATGTACAGATAAATATGAGCATAATTTTTGAAGCGTTTAGAATTAAGCAGGCATTTTTCAACAAAATGAACCGCATTATGACTTCTTACTGAGAATATTCAAAATTTCTTGATAAATGACCAGGCAAAAATGCTCTAATACCCCTCTCCCTCGCCCCCACCCCACATACACAAAGAGCAGAACGTATCACTAGTCAATTATTATAATAATATGAGTAAATCGTATTTGCTAGTTAACCCATTGCATGCGGGAAACCCCTGAAGTGATACCTTGGCAAACAGTGGAGGCCCTGATCAGACTGATCAGGGGCCTACACTATTTCATCACGAAAACACGCCTATATAATTTTGACCCCCTTGAACCCCACTTTTATATAGTAAAACTGGGGTTTAAGGGGTTATACATTATTTTCCTTATTCCAGCTCTAAGACAAAGGTTGTGGGTACTCGTCAGAACCGCCTCAGCGAGGCGGTTCTGACGAGTGCCCACAATCTATGTTTGGAGCAGTAAATAGGAAAAATATCGCAATTTTTCGTCAGAAAAGTTTCATTTTTTTGGAGGACAAAATTTCAATACGTTTATATAGGCGAGTTTTCGTAATGGCTAACAGAATTTTCAAAAATGGAATAAAAAATGAAAAATTGGACTGACAGCACCTTATATGGCAAATGGACTTGTCCATCATATAGCAATGGAAGAGTTCACAAGTATACAATGTGTTAAGATCACCAAATGTAAAGATCAGCCTGCGGATCTGAACAGACATTTAAGCACCTTAATGTTGAATGTTAGGAAAACGTCCCTTTTTATTCATGTCTAAAATAGAAATGAAGGCAATGATCAGGAATCTATACCAATAAAGGGAAAGAAACACAAATATGGAATGACTAGACCCTAATGGAAACATCAATAGCGGAAAGCCAAAAAGGACAGTTAATTTTCCCACAAAACAGCCAATTGGCTATCCAAAACAGACAGATTTAAGCGATACACAAAATCAAAGACAAGCCATAACAAAAATAAGGCGCAACAGAAGACGAATTATAACAAATATAAACCGCGATAGAAGAACCAAGAACCGCCTTCCCAGCAGGCACTCAACGTTGAACTAACGTTGAAACAACGTTGAAAACGTGAGTTCGACGTTGAGTCAACGTTTTGTGCCTGCAGCCTTGGAACGATCAGTGAAAAGGTATTTCACTTAGGGGCTATACGTGGCGCAATCCTCGCGCGGTTTGGTCAAATACAGCAGGAATAAAGCAACAGACGGACGCCAGGTGACCTTGGTGAACAAGGCCAAGCGGCTACCCAAAACCGAAAAGACACCATCAACACACACATGCAGATGAAGTATAAGACAACTTTAGAATAAGTCTTATTTAACTGCATATATTTTGGATGATTTTGTCAAACATTTATAAGAGAGAGAGAGAGAGAGAGAGAGAGAGAGAGAGAGAGAGAGAGAGAGAGAGAGAGAGAGAGAGAGAGAGAGATTGTCTGAAATATTGCGTAGCTACCACGCCACCGTAAGGAACGTTTAATCGCCACCACGCGAAATAAGTATCTCTGGTTTCGAAGCGATGCTAGTTTAAAAATATACATTCTGTCATTAACTTCTCAACTTGTGGATTTAATTGACACTTTAGCTGGTACATTAGTTAATCGTGTTTAAATGATTGAGTTAAGTCCAAAATGGGCTTCGGAATCGTTTGAATTAGACTTATTTAATTTCAATTCTAGAAGATAAATTTTGTCAACTATTTGTTTAAAAATAGAAACTGGCTGGAAGTAGTGTGGGACGTGTTGCCAGAGGATCCGGATCAAATCTCTGTTGTGAAAGAGAATTTAGTCAAAAATAGATTTGCCTTCTATAACTTAGCAACTTGTGGATGTGATTGACACTTCGGCTGATTGAGTTAACCATGTTTCAACAGCTAGAGTTCCGCTTGATTAAAATGTCATTTGTCTCCGAAATTCTTCAAAATTAGAAACATTTTGTGAGCTAATTGGATGCAAACGCGTGCATTCGGAAACTGGTCTAGTTTATTTCGGTCTCAAAATAGGATGTTGATGTTTCGAGACTGTCGGCCTCCGTAGCTAAGTTAACAGTGTGTCTTACTTGTGACCAGGAGGTCACGGGTACGATATCTGCCGGACGGGGATCGATCCCTCGACCGCCTGAGAACAAGTTTGAACCAATGCTCCCGATATTTATTTATATTTAGTTATTTACTTTCTTTCGACCGGAATCGGGGTAAATACTGGAACGACTGCGAAGGTAATTATAGGTACGCGAAAATCGTCCCGCAAATATGAACCCACACATGCAAAATGTTCCATACACGTGGACATAAATTCAGGAATCAATGTATACACAGATCTGTCGTCTCAGAACGTCTTTGTCTATACACTGTTTGAATAAAATGCATTGTCAAATGGCGTCGCGTCTGAGAGTGTAATAACGCCATTTATTACATACCTACCATAGGAAAATTACATTAGAATCTTTCAATACAGGCTCATCTTTTCGCTATTTTGATGGCACAGTCACGTGACGGGGCCAAAAATCCATATAATATGGATTTTTGGCACTGCCTTTCCATATTGGCACTGCCCCACTCTGTTACTATAGCAACAGAACGTTAATGCCGTACTCCATAAGCTTCAAAATGGCCGCAGAAAAATCACTTGAAGCAATGTCAATCGACTTCTGGACCTAGACAGAGCGATAGAAGACAATGATAACAAAAGAGAAAAGTCTGATATTTCGTGGCAAGCATGAAAAATGAAAAACAAAATACTTTTTAAAAGAAGTTCACTCACGATTGGGGAGCATTGTGAAGGACGTTGCTTTCAAGCACAGCATGGATGTCCCAACATTTGAAACAATAAGGCCAACAACCTTAAATTAACAGATCCCTTCACTTATGAGGAGCTGGAAATTGTGCGGAAGAAATCTGTGGGATGGAAAAATGTCCCCAAAAATTGTCTTGTATTTTAGCGTAAACAACCACCGCGACCGACTGCTACACACGGAATCGATCATGCAGTAGCTTAATGAATGACACTAAGAGACTTAAAAATTAAAATGGTCTTCAAATAAGCACAAAACATTCTGTAAAATACCTTAAAAAGCATTCTTTGAACTCCGAAAATTCTGTATTTAAAATGGCGATTTGTTTTTTTTTTAACTGACAGTTGCGACGTCACTTGTGACGTAATTTGCTGCGCACTACTGTGTTACTATATTACCGTGAGCATGGTTAGTGTAGGCCTGCTAATCAGTTATATAATTAAAAGGAATTTCTTTTTTTTTTCGGCGGATACCGAAAATATATCCTTAACACACTCGCTGAAACGTTCCCGGCATCTACCTTTAAAAAGTAAATATTCTCTTTGCCTTCATTTCTTCACGTTGCAATATAACTATGCCATATAAATGATGTAATAAAGAGGTTATGATATGGTAAAAGCCCCGGGCCAATATGACATACCGGTGCCAATATGACTTAGAGGCACACCTTTTAGCCCGAGGGCCAATATGACATACCGGTGCCAATATGACTTAGAGGCACACCTTTACCATATAATAACCTCTATGTAATATTTTCGATAATCAACTAGTGGATTAAATATGCAAATCGGCTAGATACGTCCCGTAACGTTACACATACGACGTCCTTAATGGCGTCGCGTTTGCTAGTGGCGGAATATTGACCATTTTGTAAACAATCGTGAATAAAATGCGTTTTAAATGCCATATGATAAATAGAATCTTGCATTCGTGCTCATGTATTATTGAATTTATTAAACTCGTTGAGGAAAATGCATAAAATGCTCGGCACAGCCTCGCATTTTATACCTTTTCCTCAACTCGTTTAATAAATCCAATAATACTCATGTATTATTGAATTTATTAAACGCGTTGTGGAAAGGCATAAAATGCTCGGCACAGCCTCGCATTTTATACCTTTTCCTCAACTCGTTTAATAAATCCAATAATACATGAACACTCATGTAAGATCCTCCATTTAAAGTTTGAAAAACTTGCACGGTAATGGTCTTGTCCCAAAATATCAGGTAGAAGATTCTACATGTCGTGAATGGGATTACGCAAACGCGCCTATACAATTACATTGCCACCTTTATCGCCGAAAAAAAAAAATGAAAATTTTAAGATGAAAAATTGTGATATTTTTCTTATTTCTGCTCAAAATATAGATTGTTGGCACTCGTTAGAACCGCCTCATCGAGGCAGTTCTAACAAGTACCCACAATCTGTATTTTAGAGCAGAAATAAGAAAAATAAGGTATACCCCCGGAAACCCCAGTTTTACTATATAAAAGTGGGTTTCCAGGGGGTCAAATTATATAGGCGTGTTTTCGTGATGAATGGACTTGTCCCAAGATATCAGGTAGGAGATTCTACATGTCGTGAATGGGTTGTCCTTTCAATATGTTCTGGAACGGGTTAACCTTTGAAGCAAGGAATACCCCCATAAAACTGAAGAGTATGGAGTGTACACGTTTTCTGGGCCAGACTAGCTAGTTTCGGACAATTTGGCTCATCAGTAAGACCCACAGATTTTTAAACTTCCACTATAGAATCAATGATCCCAAAGGACAAGAAAATAATAATAATGATAATAATCGACCTTATTTATAGAGGGTAACACATTTAGTACCAGTACTTATCTTCCATGTGGCCCTCTTTTCCTGAGTAGAAACCAGTACTGAGCAATGTGGATAAAGCCTCTTGCTCAAGGAAACAACACATGGCGCTTGTGAGGATCGAACCCTGTACCTTTCGATCTCAAATCCGACGCTTTACCACTGCACCACTGTGCTCCACTTTCCGGGGTATACATTATATATAAAATATATTTAAAATATAACGATACCCCGTAAAGTGGAGCGCAGTGGTGCAGTGCATGGTGCATTTTTTCACATTCTCCACAATGGCTACTTTTCTGATGAAAATCCGTGATATTTTTCTTACTCAGATTGCAAACATAGGTTGGGGGTGCTCATTAGAACCGCCTCATTGAGGCGGTTCTAATGAGTACCCACAACCTAAGTCTCACACCAGAAATAAACAAAACAATGTATACCCCGTAAAGCCCAGTTTTTCCTACATAAAATTGCGTTTAGGGGGGATTCATTTCACGGACTTGGTCACGTGATGGTAGAAGAGTCTTGTGAGTATTTAGTATTTTCTAGTAATTTTGGGACCGTTGTTGTCGCTGCGAAATTTAAGAACATTTGAGGATCACTGATGACGCCTAATTGGCCGCAACTAGCTTGTCTGGACCAGAAATAAACTTGTTCAATGCATGGTTCTGAATCCTATGTTGTACTCCTTACTTCCAAGGGATTGTCCCCCTTTTTTATAGAACATTCAGACACTCGCGGCTAAAAGGGGCTTTTTGTTTGTTTGTTTGATTGATTTGAGGTTTAACGTCCCCGTCAACACTGTAAAGGTCATTTTGGAGACGTTGCACCCAATTTTGTGGGACTTTTTCCCGACATTGAGATGAAATGACATCTCAAGCCCTGTCGCCCAATGAAACCAATAGGGTTTATTAGCATGGACGGTCCGCCTCGCACCGCGGTTCCTGGACAGGCTTAGATCCTCTAAGCGGTTTACCAGTACTAGCGTGCGGGCTGGATTCAGCTCTGCGTGGAAGCATCATGCAGCCCATATATTTCTTCAAGCCCGTATGGGCGGGGGCCGCTAAAGGCTAAAAGGGGCAATCTTACTCCTAACATAGATCGGTACTTAACCATTTATTGATTTCGAGAAAAAGAAACCAAACTTGTGTCTTTGCACTTGTCTTTCTATAATCTTGTTCGTGTATTAGTGTTGTCTACATCTATAACTTTGATGCAGAATCATGTTTTCCAGTACAGTGCGGAAACTTTCTTTCATAAAAATAGACCTTGTTCATGTCCGGAAATTGAAGTAATAGACAACGTACGGAATTAGGACGAGTCTTGGAAAACTGTAGATGAAGGACGTGTGTTCACTCTAAGTTTCGATATAAAATGAGCCCCGCCAAGCGAATTTGTCTCTTCGAGCATTCCGTCATGACAAATTTTAACTGCGCATGCCCAGCCATTCAGAGGGGCCAGGGATATGGCTTTCTGTCTGAAGGTTCCTCTTGATTCAATGCTTGTACGGGCGAGCAGCGAAGGTTCTGGTGAGACTGCGCGGATGCGCAGGCTCGCCTGAACCTTCGCTGCTCGCATACGCGATAGGTACCAAAATCGCTTGACGGGGCCAAAATGATTGTTCTTGCTCTGTTTTGTGCTTTTTGTCGGACATTTTTAAATGAGCTCACGCATCGATGACATGCGCAACATTAGACTTTCATCACGAAAACACGCCTATATAATTTTGACCCCCTTGAACCCCACTTTTATATAGTAAAACTGGGGTTTAGAGGGGTTAACCTTATGTTTCTTATTTCTGCTCTTAAACATATGTTGTGGGTACTCGATAGAACCGCCTCGTCGAGGCGGTTCTATCGAGTGCCCGCAATCTATATTTTGAGCAGAAATAAGAAAAATATCACAATTTTTTCATAATAAAATTTTCATTTTTTCGGCGATAAAGGTGGCAATGTGTTTGAATAGGCGTGTTTTCGTAATGGATGACATGCGCAACATTAGACTATGTAAGAGTCTTGTGTTTTCATTTATTTCTGTAGAATTGTGGACACATCTGTATAATATGACGTTTCGTCTGAGAATGTAATAACGTCGTGTATCAACTTCGGTAATCCACTATGTATTAAATATGCAAATTAGTTAGAAATGCCCCGTAACGTTACACGTACGGCGTCCTTAACGACGTTGCTGTTACTAATGGCGGAATATTGACATTTTTGTAAAGGTGGTGAAAAATGCCTTTTAAATAGAATCTTGCATTCGTGCCCATGTATTATTGAATTTATTTAACGAGTTGAGGACAAGCGATAAAATGCGAGGCAAAGCATTTTATCCCTTTCCCTCAACTCATTTAATAAATTCAATAAACCGTGAACACTCATGTAAGCTATATTCTCTTTCGCCCCCGCCCATAGGGGCTTGAAGAAATGTATGGGTTGCACGATGCTTCCACGCAGAGCTGAATCCGGCCCGCACACTAGTACTGGTAAACCGCTTAGAGGATCTAAGCCTGTCCAGGAACCGCGGCGCGAGGCGGACCGTCCATGCTAATAAACCCTATTGGTTTCATTGGGCGACAGGGCTTGAGATTTCATTTCATCTCAATGTCAGGTAAAAGTCCCACAAAATTGGAAGCAACGTCTCCAAAATGATCTTTACAGTGTTAACTGGGACGTTAAACCTCAAATCAAACAAACAAAACAAAGCTATATTCGCCTTATTAAATATGTCTTCTCAGAACCGAAGTCGAACGTTAGTGGCTCTAAAATTTAGTGACCATAAAAATTTGTCGAGACAGAAGTGACCTATATAAACTGTGGAGCTTACATGGGCGCTTATCTTTTATTGAATTTATTAAACGAGTTTAGGAAAAGGGATAAATGCCAGGCTTAATAAACTTAATTATACAGGAAAACACATATAACATTTTTATTTCTCATATGACATTTTAAAAGCATTTTATTCACGATTTTTTTTTTGTATAAAAACGTCAATATTCCGATAATTAAAAAGAGAAACGATCAGGAACTGATACAATCAGATCCCAATTTCTTCCCACAATATTACCAGGGGGAAGAAGTCGAAAGATGGAGTGACGACAGTAAACAAAACGGACCACAAGAAAACGGAGTCATCGGAGTCTAACTGTTGGTTTTCTTTTGCTCCAGCATTTCAGTGGTTTCTTGCTGTCGAGTCCTCACCGTTGTCTCACCTCTGTGGTTCTTTGATTTTTGTGTTCACGGAGATGTTGCACTGATGAGTTAGGAGGCCTTCATGCGGACTGAACAAATTATTTGTCTAAATCGCGACGGAAGTAAGGGCGAGGATTGTGGCCACGTAAAATCGATTTAAGCCCCCCAGTGGAAATCTTCCACTGACCGTTCCAAGGCGGCTCTTCTGTGGCGATTTATTTATGTTGTTGTTTGTTACTTACTGTGTGTATCACTTGTGTCTTTTAATTTTGGATGGCCATATGGCCATTTTGTGGGAAAGTAACTGTCCTTATGGCCTTCCTTTGTTTAGGTTTCCATTATGGTCTGGTCGCTTAATGTTTGTATTTCTTTCCCTTTGGTGTCTTTTATGGGTGGAGTAAGTTAATTGTATCAATTCCTGATCTTTGTTTTACTTCTACTTTTCAACAGCTCTTTCCCAAATATATGTGGGTGGAAACTCAGTATATCCAAACCTACATGCTAACTAAAAAGGAGCTTTATACATAGTGGGAAAAAATCAGAATTACCCATATGATACAAAATAAACAGGAAGGATAAATTCAATGCAATACCATCGGTCCTTTAGCAACGTTTGGTACACCATGATTAACATGTTTTTTAAAATTTGAGCAGAAGCTGCACTCTACTGAATATGAAAGTAACTGTCATTTTGCCTTTCCGCTATTGATGTTTCTATGAGGTTCTAGCTGTTTCATGCTTGTATTTCTAACTCTTTGGTGTCTCTGATGGGAGTTGTGGGTTAATTGTATCGATTCCTGATCATTGCCTTCGCTTCTATTTTAAACCCTGAAATTAAGAGTTTCTAGTGACAGAGACTTTACAATACACTACCCAGCAGGCACACGTCTCTAGGGCAACGTCAAATCAACGTCGGTGCAACGTCATGACGTTGCACCGACGTTGATGTGACGTTGCATAAAGGTCATGACGTTGTTCCGACGTTGATGTGACGTCACAATTACGTCATGTGCCTGCTGGGTACCATCTATTCTTCAGCAGCTTGTGCTACACTATGCTTTATATTTCTGAAAATTTGTGCAGAAACTGCACTCTACTGAATGTGCGTTATCTGTATGAGGAGACAGAAGAAGCAGTTAAGAGCTCTTGAAGGCTGAAGTATCATAGAAGAGATCATTTTTCAGAAGTGTCAGCTACGCTCAACGCTTATTGTTCTGCCAAATAAAGTAAGGTTTCTTGGCAAAGAACATAATTTGAGCGCGGTTCAGAAATTTCTACAACAATTCCAAGTGCATTCAGCTTTTTCCCGTGCCACTTTCCTCATCTGCTATATCCGGTCAGAACATTTGCTGCACTGACGAAGGTAAGTCATTTATGACAATATGACAGCCAGTTAGTAAACAGTGCATTCTGATCGCAAAACGTAGACATCCAGATCAGTGTCTGTGCTTGTCGTCCGTAATTCTGTAATTTAGTTGGGCCCCGGCTTTATAATGTCATGATCTGTGAACCGTACAGATTGAGAGCTAATTAACGGACTTGTTTTCGTATACCGAAGGAAGACGAAGTCCAGAGTTCAGAATTTCTTAAGGCAGTTGGAATGCGTATTGACAAAGGATGTCATTTTTTGAGTAGTAGTGAGCTTGTTGCCAGGAACAAAAGTCCAGATTTGCTGCAGCAGTTCTGAAGTGGGAGTGAAAATGACATTAATGGAAATGGAATATAACATCTCATATCCGAAGAAATAAGAGAAATCCAAACACGTTGCTTGACGAGTAGTCAGCCCAGTTTCCGACTTTATCTCAAATAAAAGTGGAGGCAATGATCAAGAATCGATACAATTTATCTCAAACCCGAGGTTTGACGAATAATGTCGGAAACAAAGTTTCCCTAAGTTCCGACTTTATCCGTCAACCCGAGGGTTTAGTCGGAAACCTGGTTTCGTTGAGTTCCGACTTTATCCGCCAACTTCAGGGTTTCAAACCCGAGGGTTTACGAATAAAGTCGGAAACCAGGTTTCTTTGAGTTCCGATTTCATCCGACAACCCGAGGGTTTCAAACTCGGGGGTTGACGGATCAAGTCGAAAAACAGGTTTTGCTGAGTTCCGAATTTATCCGTCGATCCGAGGGCTTGAATTTTTCCGTTTGCATCGGAGATAGTTGTTTAATTATGTTTATGACCCACAGCATACAATGTATTTGATTATTTGCTATACCTTTTTTTATTTTACTTTTCGCATTGTAGTTTAGATACAGGTGCAAAAGTATTGTTTGTTTGAGTTGAGGCTTTACGTCCTAGTCAAACCTATTAAGGTCTTTTATGAGACATTGCTTCTAATTTTGTCGGATTTTTACCGGACACTGAGATGAAATGACATCTCAAGCCCTACCACCATAAAAACCTACTAAGATTTAAGGAACGGTCCGACATGCACCACTTATCCTGGGCGGGCCTTGGCCTAAGAGGTCTACCAGCACTCAGATTCGGTCGGATTCAGCTTTGTGCGGAAGCACCATGCAGCCCAATGTATTTCTCCAAGCCCCTGTAGGCGGAGGCGCTGGTGCAAAAGGAACGCCTGTTATGAACATAGTACTTAACGTCATGTATGAACAGTATCACTAACACACAATGCCAATTAATATTTAGGGACTAATGTATGAATTTAAGTAAACATGAAACAAGGTTGAGGAATTAACAAAGATCTATCTCAGAGCAGGGACGTCCATACTACAGCGCTGTAACTTCACTTCTATATGGGATGCAAATAATAGGTACTTATAGGTATCCGGTTATTTAAAGGCATAAATGAATTCTAAGGTGCTCGTTAGAAAACTCACCTCTCTCTCTCTCTCTCTCTCTCTCTCTCTCTCTCTCTCTCTCTCTCTCTCTCTCTCTCTCATCCGTTCTACACTGCTTAAAATGCTGTCGTTTTCCAAGAATTTGGACTATCCTATAATGTTGTTCTCTCTAAACGATGCTTTGTCAGTTAGTTATATACATGTAGTTTCAAGAAAGTTTTGAAGCTTGCGTTCCGAACTTTTGTTACACCCTTTTGCCATACCGTTGATGGGATCCTCTTTGTCATTACGTTACTTAATAGCTTTTCTTTCTTCTAGGCCCTAAGAAGCAGGGGCCAATATTTTTGGTCCGTCTGTTGGGCTGTCCGTCTGTCGGTCTATCTATCTGTCTGCTGTGTGTCAGTGAAAATAAACTGTATCTATCAGGTGACACAATCATTATAGAGACGATCGAGCTGACGTAAGCAGGCGCCATTTTGATTATCTCGGAGGTTCATGCTTCGGCCTTTATCGTTATGATTTAGTCAAATTTCAATGAAAAAAAATCTCAGAAGCAAGCGGAGAAAAATGATGAACATTCACATTATATTGCAGAACAAAATTAGCGCTAGAAGTGGTTCAATGGAATTTCAATGTTTATGGTTTCTTCTGATTGGAGCGTTCCTTTGCCGATCGTCCCTATATTCGCCAAGACTTTAGTTATACAGATTTTAACAGATATTTAACTTCACTACAGCTGGTGTGTGGGAATGTGTGACGGCGGTAAAACGTCTCCCTGTCATACATCATAGTGTAGATTATATTTTCTTGTCCTTTGGGATCAATGAGTCAATCGTATAATTTGGAAAATATCCGAGGGTCACTGATGAGGCCTTATTGGCCGAAACTAGCTAGTCTGGTCCAGAAAACATGTACACTCCATATTTTTCAGTTCTTTGGTGTATTCCTTGCTTCCAAAGGATAACCCTTTTATAGAACATATTTATATTCATTATATGCATTGCTTGTGAAAAGAACTTTCTGTTGAACCCAAAATATTTGACATTTTCGAATTTACTATGACCTTTGACCTACTAACAATCGTTGTCCTTTCAAAATTTTCCTTTTGGCTGTCGTTTATTTGGTACTCCAACGCCGGGGTCGACCCATTTCGCATAATTATTTGCCTAGACGTATTCCACTTTGACATTTCCAAATGACCAGCGCAGCTCAACCTTTAAGACGTAAATCATTACAAGTGGCATCTGCTCTGGTGTCTGCTGGTTCCTTAAAACGACAGTGTTACAAAACTGTGGACCCTGTGAGGAGCTGTCTTCACAGGGTCAACAGTGTTTGCCTGTATGCAAAAGCATTTCTCAAAGTTTGGAAGAAGAAGCAGCAAACGACATTTTCAGATGCAATTTTCTTTGACTTCTTAGAATCTGTATCAATAACGATAACATTTGTAAATACGCTATAATCCTGTAACCTAGATATACAACATGACGCGAATGATAAAAATGTGACTTACGACATGTTACAAGTTGAGGATAAAACTCAGACAACATTTCAACTCAATCAGAATAAGTGCTCATCTGGCTGTCTGAAGATGCTTCAGTAAACCGTCATTTATAAAGCGCATAGAAAAGTTTCTGATCCACGCAGGCAGATCAAAGTCTTCGCTGGGGGCATATGTAATGCCACAGTTTCGCGAGTCAAAGCTCATATAATTTGTCTAGACATTTTACCAAAGCCTCATATCATTGCCCAATTAAATTATAAATTTGTCTTGTTCATTAGTTCTTGTCTCATTAAAACAACATTTCTCTGTTCCAGCTGCTCGTCTATAACATTTAGAATTGTTATTAACTGTCGAAGTTCGCATACCGTCAAAACTAACAATGTCATTAGATGAGGTTTAAATAGTTCACAGGAGCTATTCGTTTCAGAACAGTTGTTTAATGACAAGCATTGATTCAATGACATTTCCTGAGGAAAACGAGATAACAATTATGACATAAAAACGTAGATAATATGTCCCCAATTACAATCAATCTGTATCAAAGATAACACGAGGGAAACGGTAAAAAGAACCAGTGCTTCAGCTGAAGTGCACGACCCGCCGGATACTTTTAGCTTTATGAGTGTTACCATATATGGGTATGGCGGCCATTTTGGTCATGTGACCTGGACATAAAACGGTTCCCCCAAAAAATGCGCCTTATCGTAAGGAGCAAAAATATATCTTATACTTTAGTACTGTAGTCTGAATCGTTTGCAGGATAAAATCCAACACAAAAGCATATGTGTCAAAGTTTGACCTAGGCACAAAAGAGGGAAAGGTCAACCCAGGGCCACCATTTTAGCAATTTATGATGGGCCTACGTTCCAGATGCTATTTATCAAGTTTCGTGGAAATCTGCACAGTGGTTCTGGAGAAGACTATTTTTGAAGGGTTTTTACCAATTATTGCTTGGCGGCCATTTTGGTCATGTGACCTGGACCCCATGAGGAAATATTGGTTTCCCCCATCCCGTAGAGGCTCCATATGAAATTTGACTTCAATCGGCCCAACGATTTCCGAGGAGAAGCAGTTCGAAAATTTTCACATTTTTCGCCTCGGCGAGGCTGTACTAAATGGAATGTAATATTTCGCAAATTCATTTATAAGATCTCATTGATATTTATCAGTATGCCAAAAATTGTTTAAATATTCCAAGCGGTTAAGTCACTATCACCAATTTTCACAAACGGGTTACGGACGGACAGATAGACAGACCATATATGGCTTGGCGGCCATTTTGGTCATGTGTCCTGGACCCCATGATCAATTTTTGGTTTCCCCCATCCCATAGAGGCTCCATATGAAATTTGATTTCAATCGGCCCAACGGTTTCCGAGGAGAAGCAGTTCGAAAATTTTCACATTTTTCGCCTCGGCGAAGCTATACTAAATGGAATGTAATATTTCGCAAGTTCATTGGTTAGATCTCATTGATATCTATCAGTATGCCAAAATTGTTTAAATATTCCAAGCGGTTAAGTCACTATCACCAATTTTCACAAACGGGTTACGGACGGACAGACAGACAAACCATATATGGCTTGGCGGCCATTTTGGTGATGTGACCTTGACCCCATGAGCAAATTTTGGTTTCCCCCATCCCATAGAGGCTCCATATGAAATTTGACTTCAATCGGCCCAACGGTTTCCGAGGAGAAGCAGTTCAAAAATGTTCGAAAATTTTCACATTTTTCGCCTCGGCGAGGCTATACTAAATGGAATGTAATATTTCGTAAGTTCATTGGTTAGATCTCATTGATATCTATCAGTATGCCAAAAATTGTTTAAATATTCCAAGCGGTTAAGTCACTATCACCAATTTTCACAAACGGGTTACGGACGGACCCAAAGAAGGTCAAGGTCAACCCAGGGTCACGATTTTAGCAATTTATGATAGGCCTACATCCCAGATGCTATTTATCAAGTTTCGTGGAAATTTGCCCAGTGGTTCTGGAGAAGACTATTTTTGAAGGGTTTTTACCATATATGGCTTGGCGGCCATTTTGGTCATGTGACCTGGACCCCATGAGCAAATTTTGGTTTCCCTATCCAATAGAGGCTCCATATGAAATTTGACTTCAATCGGCCCAACGGTTTCCGAGGAGAAGCAGTTCGAAAATTTTCACATTTTTCGCCTCGGCGAGGCTATACTAAATGGACTGTAATATTTCGCAAGTTCATTGGTTAGATCTCATTGATATCTATCAGTATGCCAAAAATTGTTTAAATATTCCAAGCGGTTAAGTCACTATCACCAATTTTCACTTACGGGTTACGGACGGACAGACAGACAAACCATATATGGCTTGGCGGCCATTTTGGTCATGTGACCTTGACCCCATGAGCAAATTTTGGTTTCCCCATCCCATAGAGGCTCCATATGAAATTTGACTTCAATCGGCCCAGCGGTTTCCGAGGAGAAGCAGTTCAAAAATGTTCGAAAATTTTCACATTTTTCGCCTCGGCGAGGCTATACTAAATGGAATGTAATATTTCGTAAGTTCATTGGTTAGATCTCATTGATATCTATCAGTATGCCAAAAATTGTTTAAATATTCCAAGCGGTTAAGTCACTATCACCAATTTTCACAAACGGGTTACGGACGGACAGACAGAATGACAGACTGACAGAATTACAGAATGACAGAATGACAGAATGACACGGTGATTTTAGGGCACTCTTAGAAAAAACCGACTTCAGTCGGTTGCTTTTTCTGCGGGTCGTGCAATCACTTGATTCCTCTGTAGGTATGAATTTTATATAAAAAAATAAAAAGTGGTCATAAACTTCCACACGATTATCAAACGTGTTTGAATGTGTTTGTTTTGTATCTTGCATTTCATATAACGTCGCTGCTTTAGTAAATAAAGTCATGTTGTAAAATGCGATGCCTACACGGGTAATAAAACAGTCTAACTGTTTTTTTTTTGCTCCAGCATTTCAGTGGTTTCTTGCTGTTGAGTCCTCACCGTTGTTTCATCTCTGTTGTTGTTTGATTATTTGTGTTCACGGAGATGTTGCACTGACGAGTTAGGAGGCCTTCATGCGGAGTGAACAAATTATTTGTCTAAATCGCGACAGAAGTAAGGGCGAGGATTGTGGCCACGTAAAATCGATTTAAGCCCCCCCCCGCCCACCCCAGTGGAATTCGTTTCCACTGACCGTTCCAATGCGGTTCTTCTGTCGCAGTTTATTGTTGTTATCGTTTGTCTTTGGGTGTTTGTTATGCGTATATTATTTTATTTTGGATACCCTATTGTCTATTTTGTGGGAAAGTAACTGTCCTTTTGGCTTTCCGCTATTGATGTTTCCATTAGGTCTGTTGTTTCATGTTTGTGTTTCTTTCCCTTTGGTGTCTCTGATGGGAGCTGGGGGTTGATTGTATCGATTCCTGATCACTGCTTTCATTTCTATTTCGCTGGCACCTTACGTCTTGACGCCGCCTATGAAAGCCCCGTGTTTTCTGCAGAAATCCCTAGGCTATGAAATCAGAACATCAGAGCCACCGCATTAGGATTGTCTGAAGCGAGTACTACTGGGGAGCTATCTAGGTTCTGATATTATTAACAACGCAAAACATAGTTATAAATATGATTTCGCTAGGCTGTTTGGTGTGCGAACACGTGAACGAAATTTTGAACGTTTTCAAGAAATAAAATCATACACAGAGATTATGTCATCGCCTGTCAGACACTCGGTTGATAAATGACAGCAAAAAAAAATGATGTCACACAAGATATTCTAAAGATATGAAATATGGTTATTTTTATAATTGGACACAAGATTGCCTCTTATTGAACTCTGGCGTCTTTGAAGTGTTACAGAACATCAAAGACCAGATTGCGGTGATGATTTGCTTCGATCTCTAACAGCACTGTCTGTGATAACCTAATAAAAGCCACCAGATGAACCCATAATTGCCTTGGATTTTTCCGAAGAAAAATTTAATCTATCAACAACCTTAAGAGAAGACAAGTCCAATTCAGAGAGAAATTGATTAAGTTTCTCCACATTATGAGTCTGGAAAAAGCCAGGGCAAGATTGTTGCAAATTTCATATTAGACATTCTGCTTGTTGTTCCAGTACAACCGACCAGGAAACGAACAACTTATGAGGCTTTATTAGCCGAAACTACGTAGTATGACCCATCTTCTTTCTTATGAATGTTTTCATTGCTCTTAAAGGAACTCATTTTTGATTTTTATTTGCCTTCACTGCAGCTGGTGTTGTACCGTGTGGCGGCCGTAAAACGACTCCCCCGTACATCAACCATAGTGCAGTTTATATTTTACTTTTGGTCCTTTGAGATCAGCGTGAATATTCTGAGAAATCAGAAATAAATTATTGGTTTAGACTCATATTCTAGACAGGTTTTTATTTATTTGGACCCCATTTTTTATTTATATCAGTCTTTGAATCGACTGCCTATTCGAAATTCGCAAAATTGCAGTATGTTTCCTCTGGCTTTCTTTGCCGGATCATTACAGGGTCACTGATGAGGCTTTATTAGCCGAAACTACGTAGTATGACCCATCTTCTTTCTTATGAATGTTTTCATTGCTCTTAAAGGAACTCATTTTTTATTTTAATTATATATCTTATATTGGCTAAGTAGATCTAAACTCATGTATTTTTCCTACCTGCATTTCGACCTACTTAGGCAAAAACTATAGAATAGTATAACCACCTTTGGACGCTTAAAAACTGACATTCAATGGAAGTGATTGCAACGATCAAGAAGTCGATACATATACCTTACACCTCACATTCAAAACAACAATAACGGAAAGAAACATCACCATAAAACAACTTCGCACTAATTTTCAAAACATCACAAGCGCAAAACCCCAAAAGACATTGCCGCTAAACGGTTAATGTATCATAAATTATACTATAATATTATTAATCGAGTAATTTCATATTGGCCCAGATACAAGTCCGAGGTCTGCTGTATTGACCCGAGGCCGAAGGCCGAGACCAATACAGCTGACCGAGGACCTGTAACTTGGCCAATACGAAATTTATTTATGACAATTTTATTAATTTATACCACTAAAACATGTTTATCTATTTTTGACCTCAGTGTTAATACGGATGATCTCCGAACAAAACAGGATAGTCAGTTAATAATAATTGATTATATTGGGGTTTACCGCACGTCAACACTTGGGGTCATTTTGTGTCGTCTCCAACAGAAAGGGAGAAAAGAGATTGAAGAAAAAGTAGAGATGAACGAGAGAGACAAGCGATAACGTGGTAAATAAATGGAAGCGTAGAACAGAAGAAATAACAACGTTTATCATATGACGTCGCGTATGAGAGTGTAATAACGCCATGTAATATTTTCGATAATCCACCAGTGGATTAAATATGCAAATTAGCTAGATACGTCCCGTAACGTTACATGTACGACGTTCTCAACGGCGTCGCGTTTACTAATGGCGGAAAATTGACATTTTTGTAAACAATCGTGAATAAAATGCGTTTTAAATGTCATAGGATAAATAGAATCTTGCATTCGTGCTCATGTATTATTGAATTTATTAAACTCGTTGAGGAAAAGGGATAAAATGCTCGGCATAGCCTCGCATTTTATCCCTTTTCCTCAACGAGTTTAATAAATTCAATAATACCTGAACACTCAGGTAAGATCCTCTATGTCAATAATTTATTAAACTCGTTGAGTAAAAGGGACAAAATGCTCGGCAAAGCCTCGCATTTTATCTCTTTTCCTCAACTCGTTTAATAAATTCAGTAATACCTGAACACTCATGTGAGTGAGTGAGTGAGTGAGTGTTTCAGTTTTACGTCCCACCAACAGTTAAGGTCATACGGAGACGGGACCTCGGTTTGAAGACTCATCCGAAAGTCTGGAGAAGCCCGGGATCGAACCTGCGACCCTGGTTTACAAGGCGAGTAGCGTAACCACTCGACCACGGAGGCTTCTGAACACTCATGTAAGATCCTCTGTTTACCCACTAACCGTTACTGCTGCAAGGATAGCAAACCTTGTGCGCCTGGAAGCCAACATCAATTGGACGCTCCAGTGATACAAGAAACAAGAAACCTTACCTTCACCAATCCAAAACAGTATTCAAAATAATAAAATATGCGCAGTACACCCATGCAAAGACAAACGATGAGAAAAATAAACCACCACAAAAGAATCGCACTGGGACACATTACGCAAACACGCCTATTCAAACACATTGCCACCTTTATCGCCGAAAAAATGAAAATTTTAAGATGAAAAATAGTGATATTTTTCTAATTTCTGCTCAAAATATAGATTGTGGGCACTCGTTAGAACCGCCTCATCGAGGCGGTTCTAACGAATACCCACAATCTATATTTTAGAGCAGAAATAAAAAAAACAAGGTTTACCCCTGTTAATCCCAATTTTACTATACAAAAGTGGGGTGCAAGGGGGTCAAAATTATATAGGCGTGTTTTCCTGATGAATCAGTAAAATAGTGTATCTTTGTGTGGTTGGCGAAGTGTGTGTATGGTGGGGTAGAGGTGGGGGAAGGGGGGGGGGGGGGCTCAAATCAATTGTTTCTTTCGTGGTTTAGAAAAATAAGTTGTTCAGTCCACTAGAAGCGTTTCTAACTCACCAGTGCAACTCCTTGAACATGAAAAACGAACAAATACAAAGGTGAACCAGCGTTGTGGACTCGACAGCATGAAATAACTAAAATACTGGAGCCAAACCAAACCAACAGTTCGACTCCGGTCGGCCCAACAACCGAGCATCAGGCACCAACCGAAAGCAATACCACTCTTGAATAGTCCCAAGGGTGGTCATTATGTGTAGAAAACACAAACAAAAAAAAATTGGAACTTTTGAAATTCCAATGTTATTTGACTGCCCAACTCTAGTACAAACAAATTATTACTCTACCATTTATTCTTCTTACGCGACTGACCTACTAATAGAAGTGGAAGCAATGATCAGGAACCGATACAATTAACACACACCTCCCATCAGAGACGCCAAAAAGGAAAGAAACACGAACATGAACTAACTAAACATCACTAACAGAAAACCAAAAGGACAGGTTCTTTCCCACAAAATGGCCAATCGGCTATCCAGAAACAAAAATATATAAGCGATACATACTCAGAGATCAATTGTGATAAAAAATAAACCGCGACAGAAGAACCGCCTTGGAACGGTCAGTGTAAGTAATTCACAGGGGCTGTTGGGGGTGGTATGTGTGTGTGTGTGGGGGGGGGGGGGGCGCTAAACTCCACTTTTCTTAACTTTAATATAAGTGAAGGCAATGATCAAAATTCTATACAATTAACTCACAGCTCCCATCAGATACACCAAAGGGAAAGAAACACAAACACGAAACAACTAGACCCTAATGGAAACATCAATAGCGGAAAGTCAAAAGGACAGTTACTTTCCCATGAAATGGCCAATTGGCTAACCAACACAAAATAATATAAGCGATACACACACTCAAAGACAAACCATAATAAAATAAACCGCGACAGAGGAACCGCCTTGGAACGGCCAGTGAAACGAGTTCCACTGGTGGCTTAAATCGTTTTATGTGGGCATAGTCCTCGCCTTTACTTCCGTTGCGATTTAGACACATAATTTTTTCAGCCCGCATGAAAGCCTCCTAACTTGTCAGTGCAACATTTCCGTGAGCAGAAAAATCAAACAACCACAGAGATGAAACAACAATGAGGACTCGACAGCAAGAAACCACTGAAATGCTGAAGCAAAAGAAGACCTACAAGTAGACTCGCTATGAAGCGATGTTGTGTAATCTTGTTTTGTTATGTTATTTATTTCCGAAAGAACAAGCGCTTCAAGTAATTTTGAAATCATGACAGCTGCCAGAATGTGTTATCGAAGAGGTCGTAAAACCAGACCGTACTGGATAGAATGGGATGTTAAGTGCAAATGTATTTAATGGAAAACTACAATAGAATCTCGCTATTGAGAGCATCTAAAATAAGGTCTATTTCTTGTTTTAATATTTATTTATTTTAATATAGCTATTTATTTGTGCATTTATCTATTTTATTTCCATGTATTTATTTATTTATTTAAAAAAAAAAAAATAGAGTGTCCCCTAGTAACAGATCAAATTTGGAACTATTCAGAGGTGGTCGTAAGGACCATGCTCAATAATGGTCTTATAGACCACTTTTGAAAAGTCCCGAAAATGGGTCTTTCAATAAAAGTGTCATCGTCAACAACCTTACTCTAGCCATTATGAAAATACGCTTTAAAAAAACAACAAAAAAACAATGTATTGAAAATTTTAACACCAAAACACACACACACACACACACACACACACACACACACACACACACACACACACACACACACACACTAAGATTGTAAGTACTCATTAGAACCGCCTCGAACAGAAATAAGAAAACAAGGTTCAACCCTGGGAACCCCAGTTTTACCATATAAAAGTTCTTCTGTTGCGGTTTATTTATGTTGTTGTTTGTTACTACTCACTGTGTGTATCACTTGTGTCTTTTTATATTGGAAGGCCATATGGCCATTTTGTGGGAAAGTAACTGTCCTTATGGCCTTCCTTTGTTTAGGTTTCCATTATGGTCTGGTCGCTTAATAGTTGTGTTTCTTTCCCTTTGGTGTCTTTGATGGGTGGAGTAAGTTGATTGTATCGATTCCTGATCTTTGTTTTACTTCTACTTCTAATGGGTAAAAATAATATAGGCGTCTTTTAGTGATGGTATTTGTGGCATTACGTACAAGGTAGACACCTTCTGGGGAGCCGGCCTCGATGGCTCAGTCGGATGCGCGTCTGACTGGTGATCAGGAGGACGCGGGTTCCACTCCCGCCGGGGTCGGCAACATTCTTCGTGGAGATTGATCATGAAATCTTTTCTACGGTCATTCTCTCCCTTCCGCTGATTCAAGAAGGGCAGTTGTCAGTTTCTGGCGAAAGAACGTGCACTGTACTGGTTAACCGCTTACGTATAAGCCTGCCCAGGAAAGTGTTGATAGGTAAACTGACCGGCTCAAAAAATGACCTAAATAATGTTGACTGGGCCGTTAAACTCCAATACAAACAAACAAACAAGACACCTTCTGGGGACTTCACCATATGAATAAGTGCATTCTGTCATATCCCAAAACAGGTTATTTTTTCTAATGAAAATGTGTGATGTTTTCCTTATGTATACTCAAAACACAAGGACGAGAATCTACAACCTATGTCTTTGAACAGAAATACGAAACATATTATGTATCCCTGCCGACCCCAGTTTTTTCCATATAAAGTGGGATTAAAAGGGTTGTTTATTACACGACCTTGTTATCGGGCGGGGGATTTGTCATGAACTAAGTACCTCCTCGCATGGAACAAAATGTTACCGCTTTGAGCAGACCCCTTTTAAAAGTGAGTGAAAATTTCTGAAAAGAAATGCTTCCCTAAAGATTTGTACTCCCCCTCTTATTTGTTTGCTCGTTTAACTCGGTGGCTGGTGTCATTGTGTGCGTTCCAGTTTTACAGGTTTAGTTATTTTATGTTCAAGTTCTCTCTGATGTGAGGTGTGGGGTAATTGCATCGAATCCTTATCATTGCATTCACTTCTATTTTACGTCTCATCAACAACTACACGAACACTGGTAAGTAGAAGTAAAACAAAGATCAGGAATTGATACAATTAACTTACTCCATCCATAAAAGACACCAAAGGGAAAGAAATACAAACATTAAGCGACCAGACCATAATGGAAACCTAAACAAAGGAAGGCCATACGGACAGTTACTTTCCCACAAAATGGCCCTATGGCCATCCAAAATTAAAAGACACAAGTGATACACACAGTAAGTAACAAACAACAACATAAATAAATCGCCACAGAAGAGCCGCCTTGGAACGGTCAGTGGAAGATTTCCACTGGGGGGCTTAAATCGATTTTACGTGGCCACAATCCTCGCCCTTACTTCCGTCGCGATTAAGACAAATAATTTGTTCAGTCCGCATGAAGGCCTCCTAACTCATCAGTGCAACATCTCCGTGAACACAAAAATCAAAGAACCACAGAGGTGAGACAACGGTGAGGACTCGACAGCAAGAAACCACTGAAATGCTGGAGCAAAAGAAAACCAACAGTTAGACTCCGAGGGGCCCGACCAGAGACAGAGCATCAGGCACCAACCAACATTACCTTGAATTAGATCTCTCTAATTCTCAATAAGCCTTTACGTTGGAGCCGTCATAGAATCTGAGGCCTGACCCACCGGCGTGCAATTAAAGAGGGAAGCAAAGTTGCCAACCGTGATTGGGTTAACTACCATGCATGCAGTCTGTCGTATAATATCCATGTTGTACCCAATCTTTTTATATCGAAGAATGATTTTACGAAATTGGGTGCTGAAGTCATTGCGGTTATATATTTTTCTGAATTTATATACTAAGTCACCATAAAATTCGGGTTCCGATAGACCTTGTTGCAGAAGAGATTTAAGTCCAATATTGAATTTTGAAATTAAATCAGAATGGCGTCTATAAAATTTTGAAAAGGCTTTGCGTAGTTTATGGTACCGATAACCCTGATTAAGGAGTTTAGCCGTTAATAATTTATTACGAGTGTTGAAGTCAGTTACATGACTCCACACTCTAGCAAATCGAATTAATTGCGAAATATAAACGCCATAGGATGGCGCACGAGGAACATCGCCATCCAAAAAAGGAAAATTTACAATCTCAAAATCAAAGTCATCGCGTTTATCATAAATTTTGCACGAAACAAATCCATCTACAATAGATAGATGTAAATCCAAAAACGGGGCCTCGGTATCAGAAGAATTTGCTTTATTTAACTGAAGTTCTAGGGGGTAAATCTGACTGATCAAACCATCAAAATAGGTATTATCAATATTTAATAAATCATCTAAATATCTAGAAGTAGAGCTAAAAGCTTCAATAATTTCAGATTGGTTATCAATGGAAAGCGACAAAATGAAGTCTCTTTCATAACAATACAAGAACAGATCAGCCACAAGAGGTGCGCAATTAGTACCCATCGGAATACCCACAATTTGTCTAAATAACTTAGTACCGAATCTAATATAAATATTGTCAAGTAGAAAGGTGAGGGCATCACACACTTTCTGACATGACCAAAGTGTATAATTCTTATGCTCTTTAGAAGTGAAAAATGCATTTCTGACATTACATGCAAGATAGAGAGAATCTTCTCTGTGAAAAGCCCATTCAATTAAATCATTAAGCTTTTCTTTTATAAGATTATGAGGAAGTGTAGTGTAAAGAGTGGAAAAATCGTAGGTAGACAGACTAGAAGCACGAAACTGTCTAGATTTCAATTTATTTAAAACCTCATTCGAATTTTTTATAGACCAAAACAGATTTCTTCCTGATCTTTCAAAGACTTTATCACAATATTTAATTACATGCGTTTTAATAGCAGTAAGACAGGAAGTTAATAATTTAGAAAGTTCAGTGGTAGTGCAAGAACTAGAATTTGCAATAAACCGTGCTTTGTAAGGTTTTTTATGAAGTTTTGGTAACCAGTATAGCGTAGGAAGCTTGTCTTGGCCTTCGTTAACACACACAGCAAACTTGGTGGCTGAAAGACAAACATGTTTATCTACTATAGCTCTCTCTTCAGCCAAAGGCTGAAGTTCATAGGCCTTAGTACCACCAAGCTCCTGCTTAAGCGTGTTAACATAGTGGAGCCGTCACACAACGACGACGTTGTTAGCGGCCTTGTCTGCAGGGGCCAAAACAAACTTCTTATGAAATTCTTGAATACCTAGTTTAAGATGACGTAAAGACGTCTTGGGCTTAGGAGGTAATAAGTTAGTATTTTGAGAATAGAAAGAAATGCGTTTATTCACTAGTCTTAAAATGCTAAGTTTCCAGTCCTTTAGGGCTTTATACTCAACATACTCTCGCTTACACCATCGATTACCGAATTCATTCAAGGAAGCAGCGATTTCATCTCTACATTTACTGAAATCAATTTTAGAAGGAAACCGATATTTCGGTCCTTTAGAAATTATATTCCTTATCCTAGAATCAGGAATAATTTTCAAATTGCCAGTAATTACATGACCAGCAACAGGATAGCAATACTTTGAGTTTTTACAATCACATGAATCAGGAGTATTAGTATCAATATCAAGATCTGAAACAAGTTTATTGAAATTAAAAATGATAGATCTAATAACCGCTTAGAGGATCTAAAATAGAAGTGAAGGCAATGATGAGAAATCGATACAATTAACCAACAGCTCCCATCAGACCGCCAAAGGGAAAGAAACACAAACATGAATTTAACTATTACCTAATTGAAACACCCAATAGCGGAAAGCCAAAATGACAGTCTACCCAGACAAAGCGGTGCGAGTCGGACCGTCCATGCTTATAAACCCTATTGATTTCACTGGGTGACATGGCTTGAGATTTCTCAGTGTCGGGTAAAAGTCCCACAAAATTGGAAGCAACGTCTCCAAAATGACCTATACAGTATTGTCGGGGACTTTAAACCACAAATGTAGCAAACAAACAAATCACAACAATTAAGGGATCCGGTTTAAAAACACATCCGAAAATCTGGATAAGCCCGGAACCGAAATAGAAGTGGAGGCAATGATCAGGAATCGATACAATCAACCCACAGCTCCCATTAGAGACACCAAGGGGAAAGAAACACAAACATGAAACAACAGACCTAATAAAAACATCAATACCCTGGTTTACCAGCTGGTAGCTTAACCACTACACCAAGAAGACTTCTTCATTGTCATTGTGTTGGGAAAGAAGCGCTTTGAATGCTTCTCTTTACTTCGCCATGATCCACTTTCATAGATTTTCTAGGAAAACAATTACTGCTAACAGCAGAAGCCAGGATATCATACAGCATTTTACAGGTTTCTGAGAGGGCGATAGAATTATGTTGGCACTTCCTCACCTTGTTTCAATGTTATCACAAGTTTATCAATTATAATAACATACGTTTTCACGAGTGAAGAACTATGCTTGTTAAAATAGTTTGACTGTCCAATTAAACAGAGTAGACAAATGGCTTATCGTATGGAATCGGTTTGTTACACTAGGTCTGGCGTTGGAATAGAAAGTCAATTACGACATGATTGTTGTAATTAAGTTGTTATTGCGTGCCTTCCGGCAACAAGCGTTTAACAGTGTGAAACGTCCAATTAGGGGAAACAAGTATCGATTGATTGTATAATAAAATATTATAGAGCATGCATACAGAAACGATTCTACGTATATGATTCTTAATTGCATACTGAGAAAACACCCACTTCCAAGACAACTAAAAATTCTTCTCCTCGACTTAAATGACATATTTGGTCCATGTTACTAATAAGAAAACATTCAAGCTCGTAAGATGTTACTTCACTCTGGGGTTGTACACTGTCAGAACAGCCAACGGACAGCATCACGAAAACACGCCTATATAATTTTGACCCCCTTGAATAAAAATAGAAAATGAGTTCCTTTTAGAGCAATGAAAACATTCATAAGAAAGAAGATGGGTCATACTACGTAGTTTCGGCTATTAAAGCCTCATCAGTGACCCTGTAATGATCCGGCAAAGAAAGCCAGAGGAAACATACTGCAATTTTGCGAATTTCGAATAGGCAGTCGATTCAAAGACTGATCAAAATGAGGTCCAAATATTTAAATACCTGTCTAGATTATGAATCTAAACCAATAATTTATTTCTGATTTCTCAGAACCCCACTTTTATATAGTAAAAGTGGGGTTTCCGGGGGTATAGCTTATTATTTCTTATTTCTGCTCTGAAATATAGATTGTGGGTACCCGTTAGAACCGCCTCGGCGAGGCGGTTCTATCGAGTGCCCAAAATCTATATTTTGAGCAGAAATAAGAAAAATATCACAATTTTTTATCATAAAATTTTCATTTTTTCGGAGATAAAGGTGGCAATGTATTTGTATAGGCGTGTTTGCGTAATGAAAACGGAGTTGCAGCTAGAAGAAACTATGGACCGACATGACCGACACCTAGACCGACCGGTACTACCTTAGAGTCGCTATCAGCAATTCAACGTTAGGTTTTCCGTGGGTGTGTACCAAATTAATATTAATTGCGTTGATTTATTTTATCGAATTCCGCTTGATTTTCTGTGATTATGTCGGATTTGGTTGGTTGATTTGAGGTTTAACGTCCCCGTCAACACTGTAAAGGTCATTTTGGAGACGTTGCTTCCAATTTTGTCGGATGTCTTAAATGCAAATGCTATTTTACTGGGTGTCGTGGTGTCGTCAAGGCAGTTTCAGGATTTTCGAAATTTGACGTGTTTCAATGATAAGGCATGATTATTATGGCAGAACAAGGCAGGCTGATCCAGAAAAAAACATTGTCACGTAGCGATTTTCATTTTGCATTTGCTCATTTTCTGTCAACAGCAGTTTTAAGGTTTTCGTAAAGTGAAATTTGACAGCCCATAATGTGAGTCCTTGTCATGAAAAACAAACAAAACACACACACACACACACACACACACACACACACACACACACATACACACACACACACACACACACACACACACACACACACACACACAATATGGGTTTTCTCAACCTGACCAGAACTTCTCTTATTTACTAAAGGTCTAGATTATATGCCTTAAATTTCAAGACTCTAGCTCGTGTAACGATTATTGATATATATATACCACTTCTACATATTTCCCATTGGTGTCTCTGGTGGGAGCTGTGAGTTAATTGTATCGATTCCTGAGCATTGCCTTTACTTCTATTTATAGCCCCGCTTTGAAAAAGTGGGGCTATATTGGATTTGCCATGTCCTTCTGTCATTCCGTAATTCCGTGATTCCGTTAATTTGTGTTGGCTCCATAACTTTGTTTCTGCTTAACATATTTTCATGAAACTTCACACAAATGTTAAACACCATAAGACAATGTGCAGAGCGAATGAATTTTAACTGTGGATTGCCTACTTTTGGAGTTATTGCCCTTTGAACATTGAAAAATGGCAATTTTAATTGTGTCCGCTTCATAACTCGAAAACCGTTTGAGATATTTTTAGGAAACTTCACACAAATGTTAAGCACTATGAGACGATGTGCAGAGCGCAGGAACCATAACTCTGCATTGCTTATTTTTGGAGTTATTGCCCTTTGAACATTGAAAAATGGCAATTTTAACAGAGTCCGCTTCATAACTCGAAAACCGTTTGAGATAATTTCATGAAACTTCACACAAAAGTTAAGCACTATGAAACAATGTGCAGAGCGAAAGAATCATAACTCTGGTTTTCGTATTTTCTGTGTGTCTGTCTGTGTGTCTGTCTGTGTCTGTTAACAATTTTCGTGTCCGCTCCATAACTTTAAAACCCATTCACATATTTTCATGAAACTTCACACAAACATTAAACACCATGAGATGGTGTGCAGAGTGCAGGAACCATAACTCTGGATTGCCTAATTTTGAGTTATTTCCCTTTGAATATTGAAAAATATCAATTTTAGCCGTCTTTGCTCGATAACTCAAAAACCGTTTGAGATAATTTTATGAAACTTCACACAAATGTAAAGCACCATATTACGTGTGCAGAGCGCAGGAACCCAAACTCTGGATTGTCTACTTTTTCAGTTATAGGCTTTTGAATATTAAAAAATGGCAATTTTAACTATGTCCGCTCCATAACCGTTTCTGATATTTTCATGAAACTTCAAATAAATGAAAAGCACCTTGAGATTATGTGCAGAGTGCAGGAACCATAACTCTGGTTTGCCTACTTTAGGAGTTATTGCCCTTTGAACATTTAAAAAGGCAATTTTGACTGTGTCGGCTCCATAACTCACAAACCATTTGAGATATTTTCATGACACTTCACACAAGTGTAAAGCACCATGAGACAATGTGCAGAGCGCAGGAACCCTGACTCTGATTTGCCTACTATAGGAGTTATTACCCTTTGAACATTGAAAAATGGAAGATGAAATTTAGTATAAACATGGACATTCTGGTAATGTATCATGCTCATTGAAATGAGGGACAAGGGCTCACAACTCTTAGAGTTTTTCCAGATAATGTAAAATTTTCAACAGTTATTTCTTGTTCATAACTGTTTTCTCTGCAGCTTAAATAACTTTCTTCTCTGACAGCGCTGAAGCGGGGCTATAGTCAGATCCTCTGACAGCTCTAGTTTATTGTAGACGCGGGGGGGGGGGGGGGACTGGTGGATTATTCACGAAGTTAAGCAACGCACATCGCGGTTGGTGACCGCGTTGCTTGACTTCGTGGACGACTCGGCAAACGCTGCATTGGTGGAAACAATGCCGCTGGTTTGTTGCATAGGCTTCGCTCTCGGGGTTGCCTTGTGAGGGATGTGTGACTTCGGGTAGAAGTCAAGAGATGAGGGGGAGAAACAAAACAGTTATTAATCTACAGTAAAATTCCTATATTAATACTACCTTTAAGACTGTTTAAAAGTGGCCTTGACCTATTTTGAACAGTCCCAAAGGTGGTATCTGACCAGATGAAACTGTATGCAGAAAACACGAAGACAAAATAACTACAGCCTACTAAATAAGCTTTTAAAAGCAGAATTAGTCTTAAGTCAAAGTGGTCTTAATAGCGGAATTTCACTGACCAAGAATGTCAAAACCGCATGCAAATTAAATACAACACAGGGGTAGGCAAGGCTTAAACGAACCAGTCCAAGTTCCGTTTAAGGATCATTGCCTTGCACTTATTGATTGATTGTTTTGGGTTTAACGACATATCAGCCCTTGTAGGTCATTTTGTGTCGTCTCCAGGGCCCAGTGAAAGTGAGAAAAGATATAGAAGAGATAGTAGAGAAGATGAAAGTAAAGGACAGAGGAAAAAGGGGAAATGAATAAAAGTATAGAAACAGAAGAAATGACAATATTGCCCCCTTTACCATTACCTTCTGCAAGGACAGCATGCCTTATCGAACTGTATGCTAATAGAAAGTTGGGCGCCTAGTGACACAAGATAAACGTCCTCTTTGCCTCATCCAACCGCCCCGACAGGGTAATTATCCGCATATAACAGTGTATTTTGCCTACACGATTAATGCCTGGGGATACAGTAGGGTTTAATGATAGGTAAAATGTCTTCGGGGTTTGTGACCCTATAAGACACAATACGGGCTACTAAAGTAAGAATTTAAAAAGTTTACACAGCGAAACTAGAAGTGTCTTTTTATTTGAGGTTAAAATCTCCATCACAGAAAATTTGGTTATTTTGGAGAAATTACTGCCAATTTTGTGAGACTTTTACCCGACATTGAGATGAAAGGACATCTCAGTCCCTGCACCGACTTGCACCACATTCGCTGGGCAGGTTTTGACCTTTTAAGCGATTTACCAGTACTCAAGTGCGGTCGGTATCAGCTGTGCGTGGAAGCATCATTCATCCCAGTCTATTTCTCCAAGCTCCGATGTGCGGGGGCACCGAAACTAGAGGTGTTTTACAATCCAAGCAGCGAAGAAAAAAAAAGCCGATGTGAGCCGATGTGATTGCTCGGATGCACAGGCTTATCTGCAGCCTTGTTGTTCAAAAATGGCAAACACAGGGTTTCTCATGACATGACTTGAATATAGAAGGTCCACCCTTTATATATAATGTTAGTCCGTACAATTTGACATGTCAATTACAGTGCGCGTAACACGGTAATTGCACGTGCATCAATGCAAAATAGTTGAAACATTAAGATAACACACCCGTGTGACCAAGTGCAAACTTTCATATCTCCGATATAACAATTTGTGATCATTGTCTTATTTTCACTCCAAATGTAGGTTTTGAGTGCTCGTTAGAACCGCCTCAATGAGGCGGTTCTAATGAGTACCCACAACCTATGTCTAGGAACAGAAATAAGAAAAATAATGCATACCCCTATAAACTCAAGTTTTTATGTATAAAGAAGGATGTAGAGAGGCTGCTTATTACAGGGACTTGGTAACATGATGTAACAACCGTTAAACTGTATTAAATGATGCCCATTTGGAAGGAATGGAAAATGTGGACCCAAGGTTATAAACTTTCTGGCATCCATAGTGCTTAAAATTTGAAATGCACACAAAGAGGCGACTGTCCCGAAATCCGAAATTTATGAACAGGTTCATGCTGAAGTGAGTTTAGAATACAATATGTTATGATGAGAAACAGTGGAAATCATTTTTTTTTACATCCACGCAACCAGCAGTTTAGCAATAAGACTTCTCCCCGTCGCACTTTTGATGCTGTTTGCAACGGAAATAAAAAAAAAAAAAAAAAAAACGCGCCGAAAGCTTTGTCGCACGGTGTGGAACTTTCTATCATGTGCTTCTGAACAGGTGTTAGCGATGAATGACAATGTGGATGGAACGATTGCGTAGCTAGTCCTTCGCAGTTGATTGGCAGAAACTTTCAGACATCTGACGCAATGTTAATAAACATATTTGAATATGCAGCGCAAATCTGAAGAAGGCGGGGTTGCAGTGGTATATCTTTTATTAACATGTCTGCGAGAAGCGGAACTTACCGGTATACAATATGCTAAATATGGTTTACAGGTTTCTTTGTACTTTTGACAAACATTTCACTTGTGACTGAAATTCTTGTTCAGAGAGCCATTGTGTTTTGATGAATTTGCACTTTAATGAACTGACGAGTGATGTCGAAATGCTACATTGCAAGTTGCACAGTTTCAATACCATCTGTTCTGCTTATTTGCAGTGTTTTATTTATTCTTTTTGTGTATTCTGCACCAAGTGCCCTCTATTAAACGATCACCTTTGGGGCTGTTCAAAACAGATCTTTGAGGACAATATTGACCCACCTTAACAGCGCAGATCTCTACTGAGGGTGGTGTTTTGTTTGTTTGTTTGAACTGAGGTTTAACCGCCCCGTCAACACTATTTAGGTTATTTTAGAGACTCTGCTTCCAATTTTGTTGGACTTTTACCCGGCATTGAGATGAAATAACTTCTCAGGCCCTGCCACCCAGTGAAACCAAAAGGCTTGAGGGTGGGGTTTACATGCGTTTTTATTACACGGAGTTGTAAATGCGATGAGACGAATAGGATCAATCCACATTGCGTATAGCTGGAAAACACATTGAGGACAGAAAATAAGTACAATGAGAGCTATTTCAATCAGACAGCAATAGATATAACGATTACAGAACTGTTACAATATCAAGAGAACGGCAATTACATGTAATGTTTGATCTACAAATAGACTTTTACTTCAAATTTATTACAGAAAAGCAAAACTGAAAGGTTCATCTTAGTGATAAATTCTATCTATTCAATAGCATACGAGACAGCTGATAGACCAAATCCTACTAAAACTGTTATTTTTCTGTAGATTAAACAGCTATAAGACACAAATAACAAATTGCTTTGGGAACTAGACTGTTACAAATGAATTAAATACCGTACAGGTGTTGTTGAGACGTTGGTTTCTAAGAAACAGAACTAATCGCAGATGTAAAAATAGTTTCTTAGGCTCATTTCGACTGATCATGTAATTTTATATGCATGGGATCTCCCGACCCCTACCCCATACATGTCCATACACAGTCCAGTATAGCAGAGACTATTTCGAAAGTTTCGCATTAATTAGGGGTGTCATTTTGACGTAATGCAATAGTTAGGGATATTGCGTCTATTGTAGAACGTAAGAACTTTAAGATGGCTGAACTTACTTACATATTGATGGCTCTGATCAAATGCCACATTCTACCCAACTAAGTAACTAATTGTTTGGCCTGTTCAGTAATAATAAAGTTTATCTATTGATCAGATGTCATCCGTATATACGCCAGGTCAACCAATATTAACCGGAGGTCAAGTGATATTGGGATGTGGTCAAAAATCAATAATCATGTTTTTTAATTGTGTCAATTAATAAAATAGTTATTAATCAAGTAATTTCGTATTGGCCCAGTAACAGGTCCGAGGTTTGCTGAATTGGCCCGAGGCGAAGGCAGCCTCGGGCCAATTCAGCAGACCTCGGACCTGTAACTGGGCCAATACGAAAATACTTGATTAATAACATCATAATATAAAACAGTGAAGCGACAACACTATCAAAATTGCTACCGGTGTTATTTTGGTCGTTTTGTAAATAGATAAGAAGGAAATAGATACACCTTCAAGGGAGTCAATTCATTCGAAAATAGTTTTATCTCCATTGCAAGTATACTTTTTGTCTGAAAGGAAATAAAATGTACTCATTGGGGTAAAATTATTTCATTAAAGGAGAGACCCTAAATTCAGAGGACCTGTGGTAATAGGAAAGACCAAGACAAAAAACTTATGCCGCGAATCCACACTGTTCAATTCCGTGCTGTAGTCCATGCTTCTAAACGGTAAATAAGTTCTAAACCATTTATTAATGATTCAAAAACCATTTATTAATTCAGAAACCATTTATTAATGACCATTCCAAAATAGAAGTTGAGGCAATGGTTAGGAATCGATACAATCAACCTACAGCTCCCATCAGAGACACCAAAGGGAAAGAAACACAAATATTCAACAACAGACCTAATGGAAACATCAATAGCGGAAAGCCAAAAGGACAGTTACGTTCCCACAAATTCGCCAATAGGCTATCCAAAATGAAATAATATAAGCAGCACAAACACCAAAAGACAAACCATAACAAAAAATAACCATTTTTATTAATTGATTATCCTATATTACACAAGGTCAACCAATATTCAAAAATCATAAATCATGATTTTAATTGCGTCAATTAATAAAATTGTCATTAATCAAGTAATTTCGTATTTGCCCGGTAACAGGTCCGAGGTCTGCTGAATTGGCCCGAGGCGAAGGCAGCCTCGGGCCAATTCAGCAGACCTCGGACCTCTAACTGGGCCAATACGAAATTACTTGATTAATAACATCATTATATAAAACAGTGAAGCGACAACACTATTAAAATTGTTATCGGTGATATTTGTGTATTTTGTAAATATCTTAAACGGAAATAGATACCCTGCAAGGGGGGGGGGGGGGGGGGAGCATTTAGCATTTCATTCGAAAATATTTTTTATTTCCATTGTCAATATAGTTTTTGTCTGAAACGAAATAAAATGTACTCTTGGGGGTAAATTAAAGGGAAGACCCTAAGTTCAGAGGACCTGTGCTCAAAAGAAAGGCCAAGAAAAAAAAAAATAAAAAAATGGCGCGACTCCGCAGTTTTCAATTCGGTGCTGTAGTCCATGATTCCAAACGGTAAATAAGTTCTGAATAGTTAGATCCGCTAAATACACTAAATAAACGAAAATAGCAGACTCGATTTTATTGAGTCTGTTCATGACCAGTACTGAAATGTGCAACACCGGCCACGCCAAAAAGCACCGGCTTAAGTATAACTCTATTTTCAAACCGATTCAAAATGTACACAAAGACGCCAAAAGGTCAAAGGACCAGAAAATATAATCTGCACTATGATGGTGTATGGGGAGAGTTTTTACGACCGCCACACGGCACAACACCAGCTGCGGGGAAGATACATAAGTTCTGAATAGTTAGTTCCTTCGGAAGCAAATAATACACTAACCCGTTTATTGAGCATGAAATACAACCCAGGGAAGAATCTGCGAGGTGAATCCAATCCGTTAAAGCGGACTAGTTTTCTCTGAGGATCAAGAGTCATTTGTTTTAAGGCTATTTGCCTGTAATGAGAAGGAAACCTTTTTATCTCAAGAAATTCAATTAAGATCTCTTGTATTCTGGAAAATTTATGTTGCAATATGCATGTTTCATGTGATGAGAGTGGCGTTGAGTGTTTTCTGTGAGAAACCGGAAACATTAATAACTGATCAATGTGTTTTATAATCCCCACACTTTCTTCAAATTCCTGTCTTAAAACTCTCAATCCTGATTCTAATGCAATTGCAAATATAACGCGACATTTGCGTAGATAACGTCGAAATGTTCGACAGTATATTCTGCGAGATACTGTCGGTATTTCGGCGTCATTTTCATTTGTTCATAAGTTGTTTTACGCAGGTTGCCGCGCTTACAGTTTTGGACAAAGAGAGCAGTTTGTCAACAAAACGAGTGAATAAGTGCATTAGAATGAGGATAAGTGTATTAAAGATTGTCATTTCGGGAGGTAAATCGTCGGTTTACGGACGCAAATTCCGTTTACCGCTCCGCTGATGCGTCGCAGTAAAACGAAATTTCCGACCGTGAAAGCGCCGACAATTTTGATAACAATTATGCCCTTTGTTACGGACATTGGAAACAGCCACGTCTAGCCATCGAATGAATAGAAGAGAAGGACTTGGTGAATGCTCACGCAAAACACATAAAAAGCATATACCAACCGATGTTTGGAGTATTAATAAGAAAAACATTTGGCCACAAAGAAATGCCAGATTTAGAGATTTGGCGGACTGCACTGAATCTTAGAACGCTGACCCAGTGTTGAAAGAGACAATGACGCTCTCTATGAGACCGAAACAAATTATGGCACCATGCCTGTCAGCCAAACGCAAGTAAATCACAGCGGTGAGAGACCTTATGATAAAGAGTCGGCGCTTTTAACAACTAGGCCAGGGAAGCCCGCAGAGTATAAAGTGCAGTACATGTCATGTATACATATTAAAGCACATACTAAACAGAAATGTAATCATATTGTACTTTGTTTGTATTCTGTTGCATATTCCTAAAACTTGTATCATTACATCATGATAACACGTCCGTGAACTGAAGACCTCTCTTAACTTCACTTTATGTAGAGAAAAGTTGGGTTTACGGCGGTGTATGTTATCTGCCTTATTTTTTGCTAAAAAACATAGATTGTAGGTACTCGTTAGAACCGCCTCATTGAGGCGGTTCTAACGAGCACTCACAATCTATGTAGAAAGCAGAAATAAGAAAGATGTTACAATTCTGCCTAATACCTGCCATTGCTGACACCATGTTAGCGGCCATTATTGCGCATAGACATGTTTTTCTAATGAAACCACAATGTGTAATTTTAGAAATTTTGCATATAAGAAAGTCACTTTTTAATGTTTAGGGTTTCTTGGCGTTACAATTTCTCGTATTGTATTTATTTATTTATTTATACTGAATACTGATAAACATCTTAGAAGGTCTAAGCCTGCCAAGGTAAAGTGTTGCGAGTGGTACCGTCCCAGCATATGAACGCTTTTGGTTTGCTTGAGCGGAAGGGCTTGATATCTCATTTATTCTCAGTGTCGGGTAAAGGTCCCACAAAATTGGAAGCAACGTCTCAAGAATGACCTATATAATGTTGATAGGGACGTAAAACCCCAAAACAAACAAACAAAAGAGAAGTGAAGACAATGATCAGAAATCGATACAATAAACCCACAGCTCCCATCAGAGACACCAAAGGGAAAGAACGACGGTTTATCTGCGTAAATGGCTGAACGTTTTTTGCATAAAGCCACAGAATAGAAGTAAAACAAAGATCAGGAATTGATACAATTAACTTACTCCACCCATAAAAGACACCAAAGGGATAGAAATACAAACATTAAGCGACCAGACCATAATGGAAACCTAAACAAAGGAAGGCCATAAGGACAGTTACTTTCCCACAAAATGGCCATATGGCCATCCAAAATTAAAAGACACAAGTGATACACACAGTAAGTAACAAACAACAACATAAATAAACCTGCATTGTTAACGAGTATTGCGTGTTTTGGTTATTCGCAGAAAATGATACCAGATGATCAACTGTGCTTTAACGGGTCGGTCCGACTTGATTCACAAAAGGAAATAGAAGTGAAAGCAATTGTCATTAACCCACACGTCCCATCAAGTACACCAAAGGGAAAGAAACACGAACATAAAGTAACTAGACCCTATGGAAAAGTGGGTGTCAAATATAGAGGATCTTACATGAGTGTTCATGTATTATTGAATTTATCAAGTGAGTTGAGGAAAAGGGATAAAATGCGAGGCTGTGGCGAGCATTTTATCCCTTTTCCTCAACGAGTTTAATGAATTTATTAAACGAGTTGAGGAAATGGGATAAAATGCGAGGCTGTGGCGAGCATTTTATCCCTTTTCCTCAACGAGTTTAATTAATTCAATAATACATGAGCACGAATGCAAGATTCTATTTATCATATGACATTTTAAACGCATTTTATTCACGATTGTTTACAAAACTGTCAATATTCCGCCGTTAGAAAACGCGACGTCGTTAAGGACGTCGTACATGTAACGTTACGGGACGTATCTAGCTAATTTGCATATTTAATCCACCAGTGGATTACCGAAAATAATACATAGAGGTTATTATATGGGAAAGGTGTGCCTGTAAAGTAGAAGTAAAACAAAGATCAGGAATTGATACAATTAACTTACTCCACCCATAAAAGACACCAAAGGGAAAGAAACACAAACACCAAGCGACCAGACCATAATGGAAACCTAAACAAAGGAAGGCCATAAGGACAGCTACTTTCCCACAAAATGGCCATATGGTCATCCGAAACTAAAAGACACAAGTGATACACACAGTAAGTAACAAACAACAACATAAAATAAATCGCCACAGAAGAGCCGCCCTGGAACGGTCAGTGGAAGATTTCCACTGGGGGGCTTAAATCGACCCCACGTGTAAGTCATATTGGCACCGGTATGTCATATTGGCCCGAGGGCTTTAGCCCGAGGGCCAATATGACTTCCGGTGCCAATATGACTTAGAGGCACACCTTCACCATATCATAACCTCTTTATTACATCATTTATATAGCATAGTTATATTGAAACGTGAAGAAATGAAGGCAAAGAGAATATTTACTTTTTAAAGATTGATGCCGGGAACGTTTCATCGAGTGTGTTGAGGATATATATTCTCGGTATCCGCCAACAAAAAAAAGAAATTCCTTTGAAATCATATAACTGATTAGTAGGCCTACACTAACCATGCTCACGGTAATACAGTAACATAGTAGTGCGCAGCAAATTACGTCACAAGTGACGTCGCAACTGTAAGTTTCAAAACCAAAACAAACCACCATTTTAAATACAGAATTTCTGCAGTTCAAAGAGTGTTTTAAGGTATTTTACAGAATGGTTTGTGCTTATTTGAAGACCATTTTAATTTTAAAGGCTCTCACTGTCATTCATCAAGCTACTGCATAATCGATTCCGTGTGTAGCAGTCGGTCGCGGTGGTTGTTTACGTTAAATTACAAGACAATTTTGGGGGACATTTTTCCCTCCCACAGATTTCCGCACAATTTCCAGCTGCTCATAAGTGAAGGGATCTGTTCGTTTAAGGTTGTTGGCAAGTCCTTATTGTTTCAAATGTTGGGACATCCCTGCTGTGTTTGAAAGCAACGTCCTTCACAATGCTTCCCAATCGTGAGTGAGCTTCTTTTAAAAAGTATTTTGTTTTTCATTTTGCATGCTTGCCACGAAATATCAGACTTTTCTCAAAATCTATTGTCATCAATGTATTCTATCGCTCTGTCTAGGTCCAGAAGTCGGGTTGACATTGCTTCAAGTGATTTTTCTGCGGCCATTTTGAAGCTTATGGAGTACGGCATTAACGTTCTATTGCTATAGTAACAGAGTGGAGCAGTGCCAATATGGAAAGGCAGTGCCAAAAATCCATATTATATGGATTGTTGGCCCCGTCACGTGACTGTGCCATCAAAATAGCGAAAAAATGAGCCTGTATTGAAAAGATTCTAATGTAATTTTACTATAGTAGGTATGTAATAAATGACGTTATTACACTCTCAGACGCGACGTCATATGATAAATAAAATTCAAACCATGAAACGATCAATCCTTGATGAAGCCGCATTGCAAAACGTCGGATGAAATAAAATAACACAAAGTTTGTTCGTGTTGATGTTGTTTAAAATTAGATTACTATTCCACACGATGCAAATTTAAAGTTGCAGTTGGACATTCTATTTGTCTTTTTGTAAACCTGAGAAGAAATTGTCTCTCATGAGAAATATAGAGTTACTAGTTTTGCGGAACTGTTCTAGTCCTGCGAGTCTGATTAATTATTTTAACGGTATTATTGTCCTGCAAATGCACAGGGAATACAAAACAGACGGTATCTAACATTCTTAAATTATTTATATGCTTTGCAGAATAACTTAATTACACAGCTTTGATAAATTGCTCGCTTTTTGTTTTGAGATACAATAACTAAAACATCAATTCAGATTAATCAGCCCGGTCTAGTCGGAATCAGATTAAATACTAAACCGTCTACAAGAATTGCATCCCGTATTATCGTTTACAGAATTTAGATTCGCATCAGTAAAAATCAATGCAGAGGTATCCTCATTACGAAAACACACCTATACAAATACATTGCAAATTTTACCGCCGAAATACTATCATCCATTACGGTAACACACCCGTGCGACAACGTGCATTTTTACATATCTCCAAAATTGCTACTTTTCTGTTGAAAATCCATGAATTTTTTCTTATTTATACTGAAAACATAGGTTTTGTGCGCTCGTTAGAACCGACGTTCTAAAGATAACTCACAACATATGTCTTAGAGCCGAAATAAGAAAAATAAACTTTGCCCTCGTAAACCCCGGTTTTCTCTATATAAACTGAGGTTTAGGGGTTGTTTATTTCAAGGACATGTTCACGTGATGATAAAATTCAGGTTCCGATAATGCCTTGTTGCAGAAGAGACTGTCGTCGAACATTGAATTTGGTAACTCTAAATTTCAGAAAATGCTTTAAAGTTTATGATACAGATAACTTATAATTTCAGTCTTATAAATTCTGTTACGCTACTCGCCTTGTAAACCAGGGGTCACAGGATCGATCCCGGGCTTCTCCAGACTTTCGGATGAGTCTTTAAACCTAGGTCCCGTCTCCGTATGACCTTTGCTGTTGGTGGGACGTAAACCTCAAACTCACTCACTAAATGTATCGACCGCCGGTATGTTGGGCCGCACTGAGGACCATCGATAACTGATCGTAAATTGCTAATTTAAGAGGGTACAAGGGGATAAACTGATAAATAGAATACCAGATTCGTGCCTTTTGATATCAAGTTTATCAGTCCGGGCTTCGAGAATACATGTAGAATAGATCGGCGAGCCTCGCGATTCTACAAGCGTTCTCGAAGCCTCGACTGATAAACTTAATATGAAATGACAATCACCTGGTAGTCTCTGTTTATCAGAATCTGAAGCTTATACATGTTTCGGGTAACAGTGTGTAATTCTCGGTAATATGTCAAAGGACATGATGAACATTATAAGGGACATAGAGGATCTTACCCGAGTGGTCATATTATATTAAATTTATGATACGAGCCTTCGGCGAGTGTCATAAATTTCATATGAAATTACCACGAGTGTAAGATTTTGTTTATCATATGACCACTTTAGATTGGATTTTATCGTCTTTGAATTTTACAATTTTCTTAAAAAAATGCATTGCTGACACGGACGTCGTCATGACGTTACCTAATCCCGCCAAAGTGTTATTACACATGTGGTCATACGATTTTTATTACACGGCGTTATCCACTGCTTATCAGCGACGTCATATGATAAAATAGGATTTCGGTCTGTCAAATATAATACAGAACAGTGCCACACATTTCGGTTGTTATTGCAGCATTAATGTCGTTGGATAATCAAGTAAAAATAAATTTGCAGGATTCACATGATTAATTTCAACAGAACATGTGTTACATTTGTCAGTAGTCAGATTCGGTTTCACAAGCGAAACCAAGTTGCAATAATTCTCTGGGGAGATGCAAATTTAATACAACAGATCGTGCGTATCCCTAAATTGAAGAATGAAAACGCAAACGCATCACATAAAATGCAAGTAAACTGTCATGTTACTCTGCATATAAGTCCCTTCCCAAGAAAGTATGTCTTCGGTGGCTGCGACCAGGCAAATTGAAGAGAAATGATCAGGAACTGATCGAATCATATCCCAAATTCTTCCCACAATATCACTAGGGAAAGAAGTCGAAACATGGAGTGACGACAGTAAACAAAACGGATCACTGGTAAACAGTCAGCAGCTGTTTCCCAATATGGTGACTCAGATACAGTAGAACTTCGATGTCTCGAACACCGATGACTCGTTTACCATGGATGAGTCAAACACATTCTTGGGCCCCTAGAGTAATCCTCCACATAAGAAATAGTGGGGGATAATTAAGGAGATTTTAGTCTTTTATCTTGCAAATGTTTGCTGTGTGTACTCATTTATGCTGTGTGTACTCATTTATGCTGTGTGTACTCATTAGAATCGCCTCATCGAGGCGATTCTAATGAGTACACACAGCATACATATTCATTATAGAACACCGAAAAGATGTCAAAACGTATCCCGTTATGCCTCCTGACAGTTACCTCAGTGGCTCGACCTACCCCTGTCTCGAACAGATTTTCGAGGTCCCAAAGGTGTTCGAGCCATTGAAGTTCGACTGTAATACAAATGTAACTTAAAAGAAACAATACAAATAATGGGGGAAATAATCACCTCACCAAAATGACAAACATTAAACATGAAGGACAAACGTAACTAAAAATAGAAGTCGAGGCAATGACCAGGAATCGATACAATTAACCGACAGCTCCCATCAGAGACGCCAAAGGGAAAGAAACATAAACATGAAACAACAGACCCTAATGGAAACATCAATACAGGAAAGCCAAAAGGACAGTTACTTTCCCACAAAATGGCCAATAGGCTATCCAAAATAAAATAATATAAGCGACACAAACACCCAAAGACAAACCATAACAAAAATAAACCGCGACAGAAGAACAACTGAAAAGGGGGAAGAATCAGAATCCCTAACATAACAACACACATAATAAGGGAAAGAATCATAATTACCAATGAAACTTTGGCTATAGAAACCACAAATATATTTTACTACCTTGGCATCGAACGCAAGGGTACTGATCAAACCGCTAACACTATTAAGGTCCGTTTTGGAGACGTTGCTTCCAACTTTGTGGAACTTTTACCCGACATTGAGATGAAATGACACCTCAATTCCTGCCGCCCAATGAAACCAATAGGGTTTATATGCAGAGACGGTCCGACTCGCATCAATTTGCCTGGGCAGGTTTAGACCTTCTAATGTTCGCAAAGGGTACTGATCAAAGCACGCACGTGCAGGCTAATCTACACGCTTGTTCGCAAAGGGCAAATGCAGGCTTTGCCATGTCGTCACATGAATATTCCAAGCAAATGAACTGGGAATACTTTCCTTTTAAATAAACCTGTCCTAAGCTTCTATTTGCCATTAACACTTCCGGTCAATTGACGCCGCCCGATGCACCACGTCATTCTTCAGTATTCTGTTTCCAAGTGTCAGAGGCATCTATACATGGAAACACAACAGATATCTGCTAATTATCACGTCACCCGTTAACCATTGTGCTGATTAGAACTGTCAGGATTCCGTTTGAAGTTTACAGAAATATCGTCCTTAGGTCTTTCTTAAGTTACAACACTTCGTCAATTAATTATGAAAACCTGATATAAAATACTGATATGTCAATTCACTTTCAGTTATGTTTTATTTATTTTCGTTTTCAATAGGATTCTGTCAGTATCCATTGAATGAAATCAATTATAGTTTGATGTACAAAAGAAGGAAAGTAAACCACAAAGTGCCCATCGGGGCTTGAAGCAATAGATGAGATGCAATATGCCTCCACGCAGAGCTGAAATCGACCGCACACGAGTACTGGTAAACCGCTTAGAGGATCTAAGCGTACTCAGGCACAGCGGTGCGAGTCGTATCGTCCATGCTTATAAACCCTATTGGTTTCATTGGGCGACAGGGCTTGAGTTGTCATTTCATCTCAATTTCGGGTAAAAGTCCCACAGAATTGGAAACAACGTCTCCACAATGAGTCAATGACCTATACAGTGTTGACGAGAAGGTTAAACCAAAATCAATCAAAATAAAATAATAATAATGAAACAACATAGGTGCTACATATCTTAAATGTATTACAAATATCAATGCCTTATAAGAAAACGGCCCCGCCCATCGGAGCTTGAAGAAATGGATGGGCTGCATGATGCCTCCACGCAGAGCTGCAGTCTACCGCACACGAGAACTGGTAAACCTCTTAGAGGATCTAAGCCTGCCCAGGCAAAGCGAAGCGAGTCGGACCGTCCATGTTTAAAAACCTTATTGGTTTCATTGGGCGGCAGGGCTTGAGAAGTCATTTCATCTCAATGTTTGGTAAAAGTCCTACAAAATTGGAAGCGACATCTCCGAAATGACCTATACAGTGTTGACGGGGACGACAAACCTCAAGTCAATCAAAGTAATAATAATAATAATAATAATAATAATAATAAAATAATAATAATTATAAAACGGCAGAAGGTGCTACATATTATAAATAACAATGTCTTACACGAAACTGGTTAGGGTTGTGCGAGAACGGGGAGATGAGGCACGCTACTAAAAAAAAACAACATCAAAAATGAGAACATGCATATAGGAATCAGATATATCATTGTCTCTTTGCGAGACGTCTCACAAAAAGGGGGCTTAGGCTAACATCTCACTTTCCTCTGCAGTGAACCGTTGACTTTGGAAAAAATAAGAGAGGAAGACAAATGTTATTTTTAAAGTAGGAAGTAAGGGCGAGGATTGTCGCCACATAAAATCGATTTAATCGTGTCTTTAGATTGGTGCTTTTTTCTGAAAAACATGTTCCTGGTATTCATTGTTTCCAGGGTATTTCATTTTCCAGAATGTATTTACTATACGTTTGTATTATTTTATCTTGCATAGCGTAAAACCCAAGAATAAATTGGGCAGTAAATAATGCTTTCTAAGATAAAACCGATTTATTTTATAAGTAACGTAACTGATTCGGAAGTAGTAAATCCTCTGTATATTACAATATCGCGTGATGGAGGGCGGTAGTTTTCAATAGTTGGGTAACTAGCTTAAATGATTCCCGACTTTAAAGGTTACAGAATCTTGCACAGGAAAGAAGTGCGAGTTTTATTTCAAAGCAGCTAAGGAAATTTTGTTCCTTTTGCGTGACTGACTGAAAATGAATCTTTAAAGACGATCATAAACAAAGAAGAAAACTAGCGTATTTTTATTTCAAGCTATTAATCGACTTCTGCAGCTCATGTCTATCGCGGCATTCCCAATAGACGCACAACGTTCACTCAATATTTTCAACACTGTTACAACATTGAGCCAACTCAAAACGATAACACTTCCGTGTAACATAGTGCATTTTTCACATATACAAAATGGATACTTTTCTGATGAAAATCCGTGATATTTTTCTTATTTATACCCCAAACATAGGTTGTGGGTGCTCGTTAGAACCGCCTCATTGAGGCGGTTCTAACGAGTACCCACAATCTATGTCTTGGACCGGAAATAAAAAAATTAATGGATACCCACGTAAACCCTAGTTTTCTCTATATAAAGTGGGGTTTATTGGGGTATTCATTTCACGGACTTGTTCACGTGGTGATAAGTGCATGCTGGGATAGGTTGTTAATAATCAGTCACGATTTAGACAAATATTTTTTCAGCTCGCATAAAGGCCTCCCAACTCATCAGTGCAACATCTCCGTGAACACAAAAAATCAAACAGCCACAGAGATGAAACAACGATGAGGACTCGACAGCAAGAAATCACTGAAATGCTGGAGCAAAAGAAACCAACAGTTAGACTCCGATGGGCCCGACCAGAGACAGAGCATCAGGCAGCAACCAACATTACAGAAAATTAGATCGCTCTAATGCTCAATAAGCCTTTACGCTTGAACCGTCATAGGAGTGTCTCCTATTTCAAATATCTGATTTGTAAACCTCGGGAAGTAAACAAAAATCATTACAAAAACTCGTGCATCTCACTCCTTTCTTGGGCGGAATTTACTACCACCTTTTATCAAATGATGTCGCGTCTGAGAGTGTAATAACGCCATGTAATATTTTCGATAATCCACTAGTGGATTAAATATGCAAATAAGCTAGATACGTCCCGTGACGTTACATGTACGACGTTCTTAACGACGTCGCGTTTACTAACGGCGGAATATTTACATTTTTGTAAACAATCGTGAATAAAATGCGTTTTAAATGTCATATGATAAATAGAATCTTGCGTCGTGCTCATGTATTATTGAATATAATACATGAACACTCATGTAAGATCCTCTATATGTTTAAAAATCCTATATTTAAAATAGGTCATTGAATAAACTCTATATAAGTACATATAGTCCTTTCTCTTATTAATTTGCGTTATATTTATAAATGATATTTTATTACATCGCCCGATTTAGAACTAAAGAACTACAAAAAAACCAAGGAGAAATTGTCATTTTGCTGTTGACTGTATTTAAAGCGTCTGGATTCCATGGAAGAAAAAGATCAGTATAAATCGTTTCATGATCTTTTCCACAAATCGTATGTGGTCTTCGTTGGAGTCAAAGCGCTCTTATGCGTATCAATTTGAATCGTTTTATTCATGACAAAGCACCGAGGAAAGTGGTTGTAATTTCGTAAACTATCGTGCTTTTGTTTCTGAATAACGCTTTCTTAAATTGGCAACAAAGTGCGCATCACAGACAGAAAATAAATGTCTCGCTCTTGCTACTTCGTGCCTTGCAAACAAAATCACTGCTTATAAACAGCTTAAATAAAACCGTGGCTCCCATTGTCCTCATATTATGTGTTCTAACTTCCGCTCTCAAGACAATTTTATCTCTTTATATTTCTATTTCTCTTTCTTTTGGTGCCAGTGGTGAGCAGGCTGGGATAATTGACTTTGTCTTTTTTTGGTAATTTCGTAGTTTTGTGATATGCGCACAAGACTAGTCGTCGTTATTTTATTTTATTGTATTTTATTTATTTATTTATTTATTTATTTGGCACATAAACATATACTATATGAACAATTCAATATGTCATTGGATTGGATGTAGTCGTCCATTACGAAATTACGCCTTTACAAATACATTGTAGCCTTAAAGGCCTCCAAGGCGTCGCCTCCAAGGCGGCTCTTCTGTGGCGATTTATTTATGTTGTTGTTTGTCACTTACTGTGTGTATCACTTGTGTCTTTTGGTTTTGGGTGGCCATATGGCCATTTTGTGGGAAAGTAACTGTCCTTATGGCCTTCCTTTGTTTAGGTTTCCATTATGGTCTGGTCGCTTAATGTTTGTATTTCTTTCCCTTTGGTGTCTTTTATGGGTGGAGTAAGTTAATTGTATCAATTAATGATCTTTGTTTTACTTCTACTTTATCGCAAAAAAAAAAGAAGAAAATTTTAAAATTTTAAGATGAAAAATTGTGAATTTTTTCTTATTTCTCCTCAAAATATAGATTGTGGGTACTGGTTAGAACCGCCTCATCGAGGCGGTTCTTACGAGTACCCATAATCTATATTTTAGAGCAGAAATAAGAAAAATAAGGTTTGCCCCTGTTAACTCCAGTTTTACTATATAAAAGTGTGGGTCAAGGGGTCTGATTTATATAGGCATGTTTTCGTGATGGTATACAAGATGGTGTTACTTATCTTTCTATTTTGCAAACGGTCATAATGTTTATGAAGGGCATCAATTAAACGCGGATCCTGATGCAGTGACAATAAATAGGAAATCCAGTGTTCATGATATGCGTACTGGAAATTCCGTGTCGCATTAATATCATCCAAAATGATTGTGTTTGTTTCGACTTTATAGTTAGAGCCAGAATTGATATCAGAATCTGACTTTCAAAGGTTCTAACTATTCAGAATGTATTTATCTTCTGATGTTGTGCCGTGTGGCGGCCGTAAAACGTTTAACCGTACATCATCATAGTGCAGATTATATTTTCTGGCTTGCCTGATGCCTCCAGATGACATGTCTCATGAGCTACGTGGTCGGTGTGTGCTCGGAGGGGGATGTGTTGTGTTTGCAGGGTCTTGTCCATCATCCGTTTCGGTTTCAAAACTTTGGGGTTGAGACACACTGGTGACGATTAAATATCAGAAAGGCATCTGCGTCACTAAATTTGGTATAGTTACGCCTTAATTTGAAAATAGAGTTCTGCTAAAGCCGGTGCTAGAGAGCGTGGCCGGTGTTGCACATTTCAGTACTGGTCATAAACAGACTCAATAAAACCGAGTCTACTATTTTCGGTTATTTGATGTATTCTTTGCTTTCTTAAGAACGTATTTATCCAACCTATCATATGGTTTCAGTTGAAAAAGTTTCATAAGCGATCATTAATACTGATTTGACCAAACTGCTGGAACTGTCTATGAAAGGCGGTATAGAGGACCCGCGTTATAACGACAGTATTTGTTCCCTATTGTTGTGCCGTTTTAATGAATTGTCGTTATAAAGAATCCCAGTTAGGAGTATGATAGGTTATAAAAGGTCTTTTCCACATCATTACTCTAAGAAACAAATACTATAGACATATGTTACAATCGCCTCGGTGAGGCGATTCTAACAAATATCTATAACATTTGTTTCTTGGAGTATTAAATTACAAGAATATTTCATGACTTTGGGTTCGATTTGGACATTTCCAACCCGAGGGAGGCCCTCGTCGATCGGAATCGAGGCTAAGCCTTGAGCTAAGAATAAATGCCATTGAAATTGTCGTTATAACGAGTGTTGCCGTTATAACGATTGTCGTATAAATGAGAGTTGAGTGTATAACAAATCAAAAACATGTCAAACAGGTCACAATTAGCCCGCCAAAGAAACAAGGAATAGACCACTAAAATATGGAACTACAGTAGAACTTCGATGCCTCGAACACCGATGGCTCGTTTACCATGGATGTGTCGAACCTATTCCTGAGCCCCTAGCGAAATCGTCTACATAAGAAATAGTGGGGGATAATTAAAGAGATTTTAGTCTTTAATTTTGCAAATGTATGCTGTGTGCTCTCATTAGAATCGCCTCGATGAGGCGATTCGAATGAGTACACACAGCATACATATCCATTATAGAACACCGAAAAGATGTCTAAAAGTATCTCATTATGCCTCCTGACAGTAACCCTCAGTGGCTCGAACTACCCCTGTCTCGAACAGATTTTCGAGGTCCCAGAGGTGTTCGAGCCATTGAAGTTCGACTGTAGATGCCCAGGAAAAGCCACTATCACAGAGGAAAGCCTACCAATGACACCAAGAGGAAGAGTAACTCACAATGAGGAAACCCGAAAAGAAAGGATTATTCAAGTTTTTTTCTGGGCCTGATTGGCTAGGTCCCGTCTCCATACGACCTTAGTTGTTAGTAGGACTTAAATCCGAAACACACACTAATGTACTGAAGGGATTTGAGACATTTAGATGGCCGCAACACATTCCCTTTGACGGTAAATATTTTCTATCAGGTATTAAAGAGTAAACCATAGAAATGAAAAAGGGAATGGACAACTTTTTTTTTTAGCAAGCTTAGACCATCTGTTTGTGAACATCTATTGCAGCGCACATATATGTATGGGTCATTTAGTCACTTATATCAGCTAACAAAAGGTAATCGAATGAAATAAATAGGTAAAACTTAAACACACATTTATGAAATGAGCTTCAAAATCAGTGTTATAACTCGCTTATGTAATGTGTTATATCGTCGTAAAAAGTAGTTTTCTGATGCAAATGTAGGAGGCCTTCAAGCGGGCTGAACACATTATTTGTCTAAATCGCGACGGAAATAAGGGCGACGATTGTGACCTCGCACATCGATTCAATTCGTTTCACTGACCGTTCCAAAATATAAGTGGAGGCAATGATCAAGAATCGATACAATCAACCCACCGTTCCCATCAGAGACACCAAAGGGAAAGACACACAAGGCGGTTCTTCTGTCACGGTTTATTTTGCCATGGTTTGTCTTTGAGATATTATTTTGTTTTGGATAGCCAATTGACCATGTTGTGGGAAAGTAGTAGTCCTTTTGACTTTCCGCTATTGCATTTTCCATTAGGGTCTTGTTGGTACGTGGTTGCGTTTCTTTCCCTTTGTGTCTCTGATGGGAGCTTTGGGTTAATTGTACCGATTCCTGATCATTACCTTCGCTTCTATTTCGATTTTGTATACGTTTCTACAAACATTGCTTGTCGAGACGGTTCTAACAAGTGCCTCTAATGTATGTTTGAAAGACGAAAACAGAAAATATTGAGCACCCTAAGAAAAAAAAAAAAAAAAAAACACCAAAATTACAGCTGTCTTCACTGCATGGACTCGTCAATGTGATGGATCATTCCTGCTGTTCACGACAACCATTTTCGATGCAAACAGTGTAGATCCAGATCAGATGGCTTCTGAAGATCTGATCAGGATCTACACTGTTTGACATTCAGTTTATGAATTTGTAGGAATAAATTACATCTAGTAATCTGTTTGGTTCAAAGTCAGAGATGGGTGTGGCTAAACTGAATATTCAGGAAGAGAAGGGTTAAAAGAAGGCAACACATACTTACTTCTTACGTTCTGAGACGCTTCCAGCAACGTCTCTCGGAAATCGTATTTTTCAGGGAGATTTTCATCAATTCCCGCATACCAAGGTTCAAATCCGAACGTCCGAGCCAACTTATAAAACAATGCTTCCATTTTGAAATAACAATTTGATTTCCCTTTTGACTGATTTTCATCCTTGTTGTCATGATAAATGAGACCCAGTCTAGTCCAGTTGTACGCATGTGCGATAGATAGGAAGAAATCTGCTCCATTCGAATAAGCACCGTGAACACGTGTGAGTAGTTTATACTCATTTTTATTATCAAAACTTGACACAAAAGCACCTCCGCTTAACACAGGTATATTCCAGTAAGGGCTAAATCTCGCGATAGGGGCTATCGCGTAATCACAAACTGGACCAATGAAAACGTGAGCACTTTTATACATAAAGAAGTCAACGGCAGCCAATGGGCCGAACGTTTCTGAACATTTCGAATCGGAAGCATTCACTTTAATTTCTTCGAAAGGCAACAACTTCTTTTTGGTCACTGTTTCAACCGCTATATCAATAGCGGGTAAGACCCTTTTAAGGCTCCATGGGTACTTTGGGTTGCTAGGTAATATAACTCCTATTTTTAGATCCATGCACGTGAGGGGAATTGTGCAGAAATGAAAAATGATATGCAAATAGGTTATCACAGAAGGAGCAGACATAGTTATCTTTTGATTTCAAAGAACCACTAACACACATTATAAGGCAAGACAAAATCCTCTGAATACATTGACTTCTCTCCAGATCCGCTTTCTACTTGAACATTCATAAGTTTATTACAATACAAATGAGTGTTTTATCTAGGGGAAAATGCCGAGTCTACCGAATATAACTTTGGCGGATTGTTTCAAAAGTTTTAAGGACGTGTTCAGGCCGTCATCAAACTGGTGATGCACCAGTTTGATGACCGCCTGAATACGTCCTGAAAACTTTTGAAACAATCCGCAGTTTTAAGGACGTGTTCAGGCGGTCATCAAACTGGTGCATCACCAATAATATATACGTTTTCATAACAGCTGATCAGAACGTTTTGAGCATTTAGTTATATGGAATGCCATAACGTATATCAATGGACACACACAGCTGTTTTACCGTTAAAGCTGTAGTTCTGACAATGAAAAGAGAATCGTTCGTCCTTTCATTTTGTATAGTTCGATGTCTTATTGATCCAATTAACTCCATTACTGTTACATCTATGGGCTATTAGCAAAACAAAGCAGACATATTGAAATGAACCTCCTGCAGCATTGGGTACGTCTAGTATTAATATCTGCACTGCACGCAACGAATTAAGACATATTAATCACTTTCTATTTCCAATTAATTTTTATCACACCTTAGTGATTTAAGACGAAAGCATTTTTAAATATTCAAGTCTTGTTAAAAAATTAATTAATTAAATAGTGCTTATCGATCAATTCCAAAATAATTGAGAACATTTATGCTTTAACTTTGCTGCAAAATGTCATGGGTGTTTATCGAATACTTGGATAGATTTTGCAGCCATTCCGAATGTAGTGTTTTTACTTATTCCTACGTAGGTCTCGAAAACTCTCCCAGTTGTTTTAAAAATTAAATGATCGTCACAAATTAAATGAGTAAAGATACTTCAAGAACCCCAAAGTCAAAGCCCAAACATCAAAGGGAAAGGCGGACAGAACGCGACAAGCCGATTTTCATCACGTGAACAAGTCCGTGAAATTATGACCCCCATAAACCCCACTTAATACGGATGAAACGGGGGTTTAATGGGGTATACCTATTTGTTCTTATTTCTGCTCCAAAACATAGGTTGTGGGTACTCGTTAGAACCGCCTCAGTGAGGCGGTTCTAACGAGCACCCTCAACCTATGTTTTGAGCATTTATAAAAAAAAATATCACGGATTTTCATACGAAAAGTAGCCATTTTGGAGGTGTGAAAAATGCACTATGTCGTACCGGTGAGTTATCGTAATGGGAGCCCTCTCCCAAGCGGATGACATTTTTGTTATTTTGGGTTTACGGCCTTTCAAGATTATTTCACTTCTTCGATCCGATCGTTATTCAGAGGTGGGCGAAAACCGGAGGGCCCAGAGAAAAACCACATGGCTTTCCGTTGCAGAACTTGGCGTCTCACATGTGCCCCGAGAAACAATGGCAAAAAGCGAGCAGTTCTGTGCACTTTCTTTCATGTTAACCCTTATCTTGCATAATATTCATTTATGCCACACCCATTTCTGTCTATGAACCAATCAAATTACTTGATGTAATTTATTGCTACAAATTCATAAACTGAATACCAAACAGTGTAGATACTGATCAGATGGCTTCTTCAGAAGCCATCTGATCTGGATCTACACTGTTTGCAAAGATAGGGTTGTCGTGAACAGCAAGATAATGTTTAAACTTCTGTTGTGATGTATTGTTTGTTTGCCTTTGCGATTGTGTACTTTGTTTGATTTGAGGTTAAACATCCCCGTAAACAGTATTTAGGTCATTTTGGAAACGTTGCTTCCAATTTTGTGGGACATTTACCCGACATTGAGATGAAAAGGCATCCAAAGCCCTGACTTCCAATGAAACCAACGGGGTTTATATGCATGGCCGGTCTGACTCGCATCACTTTGCTTGGGCAGTCTTAGACCTTCTAAGCGGTTTACCAGTACTCATGTGCGGTCAGTTTCAACTCTGCGTTGAAGCACCATACAGCCCAATCTATTTCTTCAAGACCCGATAGGCGGGGGTGGGGGTTGGGTGGGGCATGAGTGTATACTCGTAACAGGTTTATTTTGGATGGCCGTTTGGCCATTAGGGGGGAAGAAACTGACATTTTGGCCCTCTATTTGAAATGTTATAATTCTTGTGTTGTTCGTTTGTGCTTTTGCTTTTTTCCATTTGGTGTCGGGGATAGGAAGTTTATGGTGTTGCAACAGACAAGGCTGGTATTTTCTGATAATTGAAGGATAGTTTTCGTCAATTCTCCATAAAAAACCTTTGTTGTGGGTATTCATTAGAACCGCCTCTCCTTCGGTGGTTTGAGACGGATGTGATCTTTGTCCGTGGTTCTTCCTTGGCAACCACATTTGTTTTCTTTAATTTCTGATAATCAAATTTGTTCAGAGTTTCCATGAAGTGGCCCACCTATTTAGTAAAATATGCAATTTAAAGTGAATGAAGAACTAGTATTTCGCAGAAGAGGTGTATCTTATCTGTTGAGAGGTTATGTTTAAGTGATAGAAAGATTATTTAAACAGTGTGTGGCAATTTATCAATGATTTCAAGAAAGGCTGCTGAGCAGAATTATAACGGGTCATTCAATACAAATATTTATACGCATTTTAGACCTGAACATACAAATTAAATCAAGCCCGACCAAAACGTCGATAAACGACTCCCCAGCAGGCACACGTCGCTAGGGCAACGTCACATCAACGTCGATGCAACGTCATGATGTTGCACCGATGTAGATGTGACGTTGCATGAACGTTATAACGTTGCACCAACGTTGATGAGACGCCACAGTCACGTCATGAGCCTGCAGGGTCTTAAACCCTCAAAACGCCAACTGGAATAATGGAATCTTAAGCCCAATGCGAATAAAACACACCCGACAAAGAAGGTCTTCTGCACTAGTGAACTACTACTAAAACTTCTTCTTCTTCTTCTTCTTCTTCTTCTTCTTCTTCTTCTTCTTCTTCTTCTTCTCTGGCAGCTACTACTTTATTAGTTATTCGACTTCTACTACAACAACTCTATTGCTACTGCTATTACTGCTATTGCTACCACTACAACTACTTCTACTACTACTACTATGCCGGCCTCGGTAGCTCAGTCGGATGCGCGTCTGACTGGTGATCAGGAGGACGCGGGTTCGATTCTTGTCGGGGTCGGCAACATTCTTTTGTGGAGATTGAGCATGAAATCTTTTCTACGGTCATTCTCTCCCTTCCGCTGATTCAAGAAGAACAGTTGACAGTTTATGGCGAAAGAATGTGCACTGTACTGGTTAACCGCGTGCGTATAAGCCAGCCCAGGAAAAGTGTGGATAGATAAAATAGAAGCGGAGGCAATGATCGGAATCGGTACAGCTCCCATCAGAGACATCAAAAGGAAAGAAGCACGCACATGAAACAACAGACCCTGATGGAAACATCTATAGCGGGATGTTAACTTAGGGGTTCCCTACGGAACCCGGGAAGGGACATGATTTTTTTTTTATTTTATAAGTTGTGCGCACAAGATAATATCTTGTTCGGACAACATATTATCTGGTGCGGACAACATAATAAAAATAAAAAATCATGTCCCTTCCCGGGTTCCGTAGTTCCCCGCATACAGTGGGTTAATATATTATTCGTTACAGTTGATACTGTAAACTAATATCTTAATGCTTTGATAATGAGCGAGCTAAAGTGTCATTAGCAATTTCTTAAGCAGTAATAAGCCGTATTTTCCAGAATATTGACATAGACGGAAAAATATGAGGAATATCAAGATTGCCATAAAAGACTTAAGACCACCTACAGGAGTGCAGTAAAATTTCTGCTATTAAGACCACCTAAAATTAAGACTAATTCTAATTTAGAAAGCTTATTTGGTGGGTTACAGTTTTTCTTTCTTTGTGTTTTCTGCATAGAGTGTCCACTTGTCAGCGACCATCTTTTGAAAGTGGTCAAAAGTGGTCTTAATTTTGAACAGTCCTAAAGGTGGTCTTAATATAGTGATTTTACTGTACTAGGAAGAACTTGGGCGGAATAAAAATGATACAAAGCTACAGGAAAAAAATCACAACTTCTCCAGTTGTTTCCCTTTGACGTTTTGGATGGGTGGTGTGAGGTAATTGTATAGATTCCTGATCATTGCCTTCACTTCTATTTTTCGAAACTCTCTCTAATGAGTCCATGCTTTGAACGGGTTGCATTTAAATGGTATCAAATCGACCCATGCATTTAAAAGAGCTAAACCTTATTTTAGATCAATCAATCAATTAATCAATGAATAAGTCAGTTATCCGTTTATTTAAATTGTATGCATGCAAGTATATATATCTGTTTGTTGACAATTGCAAAGTAGATGGATGGCAAAACTTCAATTATGGTTATTTTAGATTAACGCTGTTTTTTTTTTTTTTTTTTTTATTGTCAAATGCCTTGTCAAATATCCTTCTATATTGAGAGGCTCAGTCTTTAGCATGTACATTACGAAAACACGCCTTTACAAATACATTGTAAACTTTACCACCCACTGGGTTGAACATCAAAATTTTAAGATGAAAAATTGTGATATTTTTCTTATTTCTGCTCAAAACATAGACTGTGGATATTCGTTAGAACCGCATCCGCGTGGCGGTTGTAACGAGTACCCACAATCTATGTTTTTGAGCAGAAATAAGAAAAATTATTTTTCTTATTTCTGCTCAAAACATAGACTGTGGATACTCGTTAGAACCGCATCCGCGAGGCGGTTGTAACGAGTACCTACAATCTATGTTTTTGAGCAGAAATAAGAAAAAAAAAAAACGTAAACACCTGCAATCCCCAGTTTGGAGTTTAAGGGGGTCAAAATTATAGCATGTTTTCGTGTTGTATGTTTAGAATAAAATCATATCAAAGCTTAGCGTATCCAAATTGTTGAAATGGTTTATGGACCAAAGTGTGTCTATGTTATTTACATAACAGTACAATTTAGAATTCGTGCCAAACTAGACAAAAATACACTGTCAGGAATCATACAAAAAAAAAAACATTAATGACTTTTCCATAGAATATTTAGATCATCGAAAGCATTACAATTGATAATAATTATAATTGCGCGTGTGATAAAGTAATTAGTTGCCTACTCATTACGAAAACACGCCTATACAAATACATTGCCAACTTTATCTCCGAAAAAAAAAGAAGAAAATTTTAAGATGAAAAATTGCGATATTTATCTTATTTCTGCTAAAAATATAGATTGTGGGTACTTGTACGAGTACCCACAATCTTTATGTTAGAGCAGAAATAAGAAAACTTAAGTTTACCCCTGGAAACCCCAGTTTTACTATATAAAAGAGGGGTTCAATGGGGTCATTTTTATATAGGCGTGTTTTCCTGATGTTTATATAAAAAAAAAAAAATAGAACTGTGCGTATATATTGACACTAATTATCAAAGGTCAGAAATTAGAGATTCCTTCGCATGAAATCATGAAAAAATACACAACAGGAGTATAATATTTGCCTTGTTTTTATCCTATATCTAACACTAGTGAATTTACAAGTTCCAGAAAAATTATGTCCCAACCACTTTATATTCCAAGTTTAACAAAGCGGTCGTCAATATCATACTGAACAGCGAGGAAATCTCTCACTTTATTTCTCAGCATATGGAAATAGACACTTCTACAGAGACTGACAATAGTAAGATTGTCGATATGTGCTCAGTCATATAGGAAGGCTTTGAAAGGCAAACGCTTATATTAAAAGTCTCATTAAAATTCAATGGAATTGTCGCAGTTTCTGGCTCTGGCTGTAGATATATCCAGATCAGAGAGGTTTTGAAACTAAATCAATACATCAGACATCTTGTTACAGGGAAATATTCAGTTTAAAGAATTCTCCAAGTTTCATTAGCATATGAATTATATACTCCGCAATACGGCAATGTCTCTTATGCATTTTAAAAGCTGTTTTAAAGTGTAAGCTGTTACGCGGCGAAGAACAATAAACTGGGTGAACTGTACAAAACTTGATACATCAGAACTTTTTTCTGTTCATTATGTTACATAATCGAACAAAAACTTCTGCATTGTACAGGTGCATTGTTTGGTGACAGCTTTAGTATCGGTTACAATCTAATTGATGAACGACGGACAGGTTATTGATTTAGTTTTAATTATTAACGTGGCGAAAGTTTGCTTGTGGTACCCATTTACGATGGTATACATACCATGCAAGATAGCCATCTAGCATTTTTTTCTTCTAAACGTTTTACACCACAACCGCTCTATAAAGCTGTTAATTGGGTCCAAATCGGAAGCCGTGCAAGTTAAACAACCGTGATATATCCAAACAAAAATGTGTAGATTATATAGAAAATTGACCATTTATGGTCAATTTTCTAAATAATTTACACATTTTTGGGATCCATCTTGAAACCGCGTTATATCCAAAACCGTGTTATAACGAACCGTGTTATAAGGAAGTTGTTGTATATTTTTTTTTTTGTTTTATTTATTGTTTTCTGTACAGAGGAACCTCATTATAATGACTATTTGGTCCCCAACACTTTACTGTTATAAGAAAGGACGGGTCTCCCTAAGGGGTGTTTTTGGCCTCCCTAACGATTTTATTTATTTCTGGCTTATTGTTAGCATACTTATGGCTAATTATTTGGAACAAATGTGGTTTTGGTATTTAAGCAGTTTTTTTCTGAGTTACAGGCTCTTCAAAGTGGGTGGGGTAACTCCACACAGTTTTGACATGCATTTTGTGTCTCATTTAAAGGTAGGAAAATAGTACCATACATGACACGTTATTATATAAAATAACAGGGGAAGGTCTAACTCTATGTTTTATCACAAGTTGATTCACCAAAATTCTCTTTTTTGGGGAAAAATATGGTTTAAGGAACCTTGGGTCATTTTTGAGATTTTTTAACAGTAAAGTTCTTTTTTTTTCTTATATCTTCGGTAAACATTAACCTATTGTGGTGAAACTCCTACCATGCAAGCATACTGATGAGGCAATATAACTCAAATGATCATTTGAGTAGTTGACCTATATTTCACGGTTGAATGAACATTCTTATTTCATGTTTATAGGTTAGATTATTGTTTCCATCAGATCAAGAGTTTAGATATTTCTGCCATTTGGATAAACAGGCGATGCTTTTAAACATGTTTAAATCAAACGAACAAAACAATAGAAATGTGTCCAAAGTACACAGATGCCCCCGCCTGATTGTCTTTGCCAATATAGCTGCATGAGACCTGGGAGACACACTAGCATCAGATATATATGTTCAGGATGGGTATCTCAACATTTTCTAAGATATTTGGATTTTGATGATATGAAATGGGCAGGGCAGGGGACTGGGGCATTATTTTTTAAGTCATTGAATGCATCTGACCATAAATAACATCAAATAAAGAAGGTTGGAATCTGAACAGTTTCTGAGATACATAATTTTTTTACATTTTCTTTGGTCCAATCAAATAGCCCCACCCCAGACAGAATCAGTGACCATAAACATGCTAAACAGTTTTGAGCTGCAGAAGAAACGCAGACATAATATTTATGTGCACCTAAACGTGAACCTGGTTATGAACGTAATAGTGTGTGACATAGTACGCACATACGAACATAACATCACATCGAAAAAATATATATGCCTCACTCACTCCTTCCTTTGGCATGCAGAGATATAAGAAAGGTCTGCTTGAATATCTTTAATAATCCCACTTCAAGAGCACATCTAAAAAGAATGTGGTACACCTACGTGAAGACACAGGCATATACATTTGAAAATGATTGTTCACAACTGTATTCTGACATGCTTTGCGCATATTGAATCAAATTAATCTACAGAAGAATAGCTTTCATCGTCACCTGAACTAGAGCTGTTGCCTCTTTTTGAACAGCATCTGTTACACTGTTCATATACTGTGACTTCAATGATTTTTTACTGACTTTGGCTGATGGCCTTAAAACCGAGGTTCTTTAACACAGAACTATATGGACACAGCAATCAAATACCGCATCACCATTTTTTTCATTTGCCCTGCCACCCTATTATGGACTCTAGTCCAGGGCCTTCCTTAATCGTTAGATTGTATTCCCTGTCTCCCTCTCTATCTCTGTATTTCAGGTATTAGACAAGGAGACCCTTTATCTGCTTATATGTTTCCACTATTCATTAAAGATGTTACCTTACTTTGAAGAGACATCTAATGATAATGCTGCTGTTGTACTTAACATGATACAATGAATGATGCTGCAATATAGGAAAACATTCTGGGCAATTGAATTGTTAGCTTGACTAACAAACTGACTCATCTATGATTATTATAAGAATCGTATGTTCTTTGTTAAATGCATTTAGGCCTGTTCTTGTTAAGAATTCTGAATCTGATGAGGTTCTTGCAAAACGTATGCTACAACTTGCCAAATTACCAAACAAACTTAAAGACAAGGCAGAGAAAAAGGGTTGGGACAGTCGTGCAAAGGCTCCATGGAAAGCTATTGATGATGCCAACCTCGAAGACTTCCCACAATTAACGGAAGCAGAGCTGATAGACATGACCATGGGCATATACCAATTAAAACAGGCAGATTCGTATACAGACGAACACACTACTGAGTTAATGATTCACAAGGAGGAGGATGGAATTTTGAAAGCCCAAATAAGATCAAGGCACACTTCGTCTGGATCATAATATCTATGGATTGAGTATGGTCCTGGTCTCGAACCCATAAAAGGATGGTACTGCAAGTGCAAGAATGGTGCCAGGGTAGTTGGCTGCTGTGCCCATATCGCTTCCGTGTTGTGGTATCTAGGTTTTTACCGCCATCAGCCGAAGTCAGAGCGAGAACAGTCATTCAAGTCACAGTATATGAACAGTCTTACAGATGTTGCACAAAAAGACTGGGACAGCTCAAGTTCAGGTGACGATGAAAGCGATTCTTCAATAGATTAACTTGATTCAATAATTAAATGTGTTGATTTTTTAGATTCCAACCTTTTTCATTTGCTGTAGTTTATGGTTAGACACATTCAATGACATATATCTTGAGACCCACACAATCATGCCTCAGCCCCCTGCCCTGCCAAGTTCATATCATCAACATCCAAAATATTGAGATACCCACCCACGAACATATATAGCTGATGCTAATACATATTCAATGAAACATACATGTACAATGTGTCCCCAGGGGTCATGCAGGCATATTAGCTAAGCCAAAAAAGCGGGGGCATCTGGGTACTTTTTACACATTTCTATTGTTTTTTCGTTTCATTTAAATATGTTTAAACCCATCGCTTGTTTATCCAAATGCCAGAATTATCTAAACTCTTGAACTGATGGAAACAAAAATCTAACCAATTAACATGAAATAAGAATGTTCATTCAACCGTGAAATATAGGTCAGCATCTCAAATGATCATTTGAGTTATATTACCTAATCAGTATGCTTGCATGGTAGGAGTTTCACCACTATAGGTTAATGTAAACCGAAGATATAAGGACAAAAAAAGAACTTTACTGTTAAAAAATCTTAAAAATGACCCAAGGTTCCTTAAACCATATTTTTCCCCCGAAAATGAATTTTGGTGAATAAACTTGTGACAAAACATAGAGTTAGACCTTCCCCTGTAATTTTATATAATAATGTGTCATGTATGGTACTATTTTTCTACCTTTAAATGAGACACAAAATACATGTCAAAACTGTGTGGAGTTACCCCACCCACTTTGAAGAGCCTGTAACTCAGAAAAAAACTGCTTAAATACCAAAACCACATATGTTCCAAATAATTAGGCATATGTATGCTAACAATAAGCCAGAAATAAACAAAATCGTTAGGAGGCCAAAAACACCCCTTAGGGAGACCCGTCCTTTGCCGCTGTAAAGAATCTAAATAAAGTGCAGAATAATAGCCAGTACAGCGCCCTTTCCCATATAACTTTCAAGAAACAAATATTGTCGACATTTGTTAGAAACGCCTCGGCACAGCATTTTTTATAGTTGCAAATCAATATTGATGCATATCTACATTTTATCATATGACTTCGCGTCTGAGAGTGTAATAACGCCATGTAATATTTTCGATAATCCACTAGTGGATTAAATATGCAAATTAGCTAGATACGTCCCGTAACGTTACATGTACGACGCCCTTAACGACGTCGCGTTTACTAACGGCGGAATATTGATATTTTTGTAAACAATCGTGAATGAAATGCGCTTTAAATGTCATATGATAAATAGAATCTTGCTTCGTGCTCATGTATTATTGAATTTATTAAACGAGTTGTGGAAAAGGGATAAAATGCGAGGCTTGCTCATGTATTATTGAATTTATTAAACTCGTATAGGAAAAGGCATAAAAAGCTCGGCAAAGCCTCGCATTTTATCCCATTTCCGTAACTCGTTTAATAAATTCAACTCGTTGAGGAAAAGGGATAAAATGCTCGGCAAAGCCTCGCATTTTATCCCTTTTCCGCAACTCGTTTAATAAATTCAATAATACATGAACACTTATGTAAGATCCTCTATAAACGGTCCACTGAAATTGTCATTGTAATGAGTTTTGTCGTTTATATCAAATGTTGGTATAAAGAGGGTTATATGTAGATGGTAGGTGATCGTTTGAACCGCCTAGTAAGAACCCACGTTAGAATTCACCGGCGTGTAGAACAAAACATTCTTAGCTGTTGGTGGGAGGTAAAACTCAAACACTCACTCACTCTAGAGGCTGTAACATTAAAGAATGAAATGTCGTCGGAGCAGATATAAACCACCAGATAGATCAAGGTGGTCCGAACAAATAACAGACAACTGTCGAACCAAAAGATAGATTAAGGTGGTCCGAACTAATAACAGAAAATATCGTGGTCGTTCCCAAAAGCGCTCAGACTATATGAATTTCGTTTACATGACTGTACGTGAATCTCAGCCACTGTTTATCTTACATCACCAAACACACCTATATACTTTTTGGCACCTTAAACCCCCCACTTTTATAAAGAAACCTAGGGTTTACAGGGGTATACATTATTTTTCTTATTTCTGCTCACAATATATAATGTGAATCTTCGTTGGAACCGCCTCAATTGTAACGATTACCCACATGCAGAAATATAAGAAAATATTGGGAGTTTTCATCTGAAAACTTTCTTTTTGTGTGTGTGTGGTGAAAATATCAATATATTTAATAGGCATGTTTCCAGTGTTGGCATCCATTGACACATTAATATCTTCATCACCCGGGGCAAGAACAATTATGCGGATTAAAAATTTGCCTGATACAATCGAAGGCGAGTGTGACAGTTTAATTGCTGAAGCACTAGCATGCCTTCCTTGCCCAGGTATATATAAACTTGAAATGAAGTAATACTAAAAAATAAAAAAGCTACGACGTTGTACATGTAAGCATGAAAAACTAACATAACCCTTATAACAATTATACACGAAAATCCACGATAAAAGCACTGTCTCAGGCCACCGAAAGAATAGAAAGACTTTTTTGTGGGTGGGGAGGCGTTAGGGGTGTGGCCGTTTTATGATTATTTCACTTATTTCGAGCCGAACGTTAATGAGAGGTGGCGAAAGTAGGAGTACCCGGAGAAAAAGAACATGACCTTACGTTGCAATACTTGGCGTTTCACATGTGACCCGACCCGAGCTATAGAAGTCTCCGTGGTGTTGTGGTTACGCTACTCGCCTTGTAAACCAGGGGTCGCATGATCGATCCCGGGCTTCTCAAGACTTTCGGATGAGTCTTTAAACCGAGGCCCCGTCTCCGTATGACCTTAGTTGTTGGTGGGACGTAAAACTCAAACAGTCACGACCTGAGCTATGTTCCAACCACAGTTGTGAAAGACTTGACGATTAAGAGTCAGCTCCCATATCCACTAGGCCACGGATGTGCATAGAAAAACTTCGTGAAAGCCATACAAAAACTACTGCCACAAGCTTAGCTTTAGAGAGAGAGAGAGAGAGAGAGAGAGAGAGAGAGAGAGAGAGAGAGAGAGAGAGAGAGAGAGAGAAAGAGAAAGAGAGAGAGAGAGATATCTACACGGGATATACATAAAGTTCAATATTTTGCTTTATTGTATCATTTAGAACGGCTCCACTAAAACAATTGCTCAGGCAAAGCGATGCGAGGCGGAACGGCCATGCTATTAAACCCTATTGGTTTCACTGGGAAGCAGGGCTTGAGATGTCATTTTATCGGGTAAAAGTCCCACAAAATTGGAAGCAACGTCTCCAAAATGACCTATACAGTGTTGACGAGGACGTTAAACCTCGAATCAAACAGACAAACAAATCCACTAAAACAAATAGTATATCATATCGCAAAATAATGTTTTTCATCCTAAAAAGATGTTAACCTTTCTAAGGTAATATACCCTCGATTGCTTTTAGCGCTCTTTGGGTCAATTTCTGTCAATAGACACAAGTTCCTTAGCACAGCTCTTCAGTGCTGATGACCACGTGGCTATCACCAAGATTTAGGAAATCCATGCAATGGCTATTTATAGAAAATAGCCGCGCTGCTCTTACCGATATGAGGTCAGAATGTTGTGTAAGAGAGTTATCTATAGAATCTGGGCTGGTATCACGTGTTGGGTTAGGCAAACAGTGTAGACCTAGATCAGACGCCGCAGAACGCGGCGTCTGATCAGGGTCTACACTGTTTGCTTACGGTACAGGAGGTAAAAGGCTAAAACGTTTTGGGCCACTTTTTCCTGATCAACCTACTAGCGTTGTCAATGCTTTGATTTTGGTAATACGTCTATGACTTAAGGGGAATAGATACACCTTCTGGGGAGGCAACTCATGCAAAAGTATTTTTGTCTCCCTTGTCAATAGGGTTCAACTCTTAAAAGAAAGAATTTGTTCCTGCGGAGCGAATTCTTTCCTTAAGAATAGACCCCTTTTTGTGGGACAGTGATTATAGGAAAGCGAACATGAAGTCCCGACAGTTGTATCCCTTTGAAAAATGGTGGAAAAATCTGCCCGGTGTTCCCATTCCCCTTAAATAACATCCGTTCGTTTTTCTTTTCAAAGTATCCGTAGTATAGCAGAATATGATCTTGAACGTTATCAGCCCTCGCCCATCGGGGCTTGAAGAAATGGATGGGCTGCATGATGCTTCCACGCAGAGCTGAATCCGGCCCGCACACTAGGACTGGTAAACCGCTTAGAGGATCTAAGCCTGTCAAGGAACCGCGGTGCGAGGCGGACCGTCCATGCTTATAAACCCTATAGGTTTCATTTGGCGACAGGGCTTGAGATGTCATTTCATCTCAATGTCGGGTAAAAGTCCCACAAAATTGGAAGCAACGTCTCCAAAATGACCTTTACAGTGTTGACGGGGACGTTAAACCTCAAATCAATCAAACAAACAAAACTTGAACGTTACTTTGACCAGTTCGAAAACTATGTCTCCGTTTTTTCATATCCATACTAAAATTTGAAGCCGTATTTGTTGCTTGACAATGAAGTTGCAGCCAAGTTTATTGCTCTACAATAAATTTGCAGCTATGTTTATGCTCAAAACGGTTGTATAATTCTATTTGTCATTCAAAGCCCATACTGTCTACGTTGTATTTATATTTTAAATGTTAAAATGTTGCCATTTTCAAAACAAGTTAAATATCAGACGAATACCTTTTTTGCATATCGGTGACCGAGCGCAGAAAAGTCGTCTTACACCAAGGACGAGGAGGGCTTACAGACCAGCCAACGGTAGAAACTATATTTTTGTTGTTTCGCGGAGAAACCGACAAAGGCGAAATCGGCTTTTTTCTCCGCGAAACCGCGAGAAAAAAATAAATTCTCCCGATTTCGCGGAGAAAATTCGAGGAGATTCTCGGCGAAACTTTGACCGATTGCTCATTACGATAACACATCCGTGTGATATAGTGCATTTTTTCATACCTCGAAAAAAGTATTTTTTTTCTGATGAAAATTTGTGATATCTTTCTTATTTATACTCAAAACATAGGTTGTGGGTGCTCGTTAGAACCGCCTCATTGAGGCGGTTCTAACGAGTACCCACAACCTATGTCTTGGAGCAGAAATAAGGTAAATAATGTTTACCCCCGTAAACCCCAGTTTTCTCTATATAAAGTGGGGTTTAGGGGGTCTTTATTTCACGGACTTGTCCACGTGATGTCTAATTGAAATATGAATTTACCCGGTTATGCGGAGAAAAAAACTGGGCTTACGGGAAAGTCAAAGTCAAATGTTCGGCTTATTATTATTTCTTCGTTTGTTTGGCGTTGTTTTTGTAAACGAAGGCAAATGGTTTTGTTTGATTTTGTTTGTTTGATTTAAGTTTTAACGTCCAGGTCAAATACGTAAAGGTCATTTTGGAGACATTGCTTCCAATTTCGTTGGACTTTTACTTACCCAGCACTGGGATGAGATGACATCTCAATCCCTGTCGCTCAATGAAACCAATAGCGTGTTTAAGCATGGAGGTCCGACACGCACCGCTGTGCCCGGGCAAGCGTAGAACCTTTAAGCGGTTTACCATCGGTTTCAGCTCTGCGTGGAAGTATCGTGCAACCCAGTCTATTTCTTCAAGCTCCGATGGGCGGGGTCGGCATTTGTAATAGAAATAAGAAAAAATATGGCATATTTGCATCCGAAAAATGCTTGTTCTACAGATTTTAAAGACGCCAATACAGCGCATGGATGTTTTATCATAATGTCTGAGCGTTTGCGCATTCCTGGAAATTCCGTGTCAGGGCTTACATTAATGGGCTGGCTGATATATGGGGTCTGTACATGAATATGTATAATGTCCATGTCATTCAGACATCCCGCAATTTCCCCATACTAATGTACATTTATGAGCAAAATTGAATTGTAAAGGCAAGAAACACAAGCGGGCCTCCTTGGCCTACTCTTAATCATTAGATCTCTCACTCGGGACACACGTGAGCTTAAATGTAAGCTTCAGTGATGTATAATTACACGAGTGTAAGAAAAAAAAAATAGAGTGAGATCAGCGCCCACACATACATGTATAAGCAGGATTGATTGTAAGTGTTCTCCGTTGTTATATACATTGAGTTTGATTTTTCTAAAGCCTTTACTTGAGAAAAATAAAGTTATGCCAATATGGTGAACAGACAGAAAATCAACAGTTTCAATTTATGAAGCGTTTGCACAACAGTAAAACGAAACACAGAAAACATTCATCATGTCCATACTGCGTTGTGAAGTGCATAAGTTGGAAATGATTATGATTCCAACCGGATCAAAATGATACTTTACGATTGCTAGAGTTGTCGCTCTTTGTACAAAGAACATGCATTTCGTCATATGCTTCAAACTTTGTGTAAGAAATTTGAATGCATGAAACAATACATGCACATGAACAAATATACATGTACATTGTAGATATAGTCAGATCTCGCGGAGAAACACTGTGAATGGGTTCACCTGTACAAATTTTCTTTCTCCAGGAAAAAGCGATTTTCGCGGAGAAATTTCGCGAAGTTTCGCGGAGAAATTGACCGCTTTGAAACGCGATTTTTTCTTCTCGGAGAAATTTCTCGCTTGTTCTCCGAGAAACAAAAACCTATTACCGCGAAAAAAATATGGGTTTTTACCGCTGGCTGGTCTGTATATGCAGATTGATTGATTGATTGTTTTGTGTCGTCAACCATTGTGGGTAATTTTGTGTCGTCTCCCAGAGAAAATGGAAAAGAGATAGAAGAGATGGTAGTGGAAATGAAAGTGAGAAATTTGGGAGAAATAGGTAAATGAATGGAAGAGTAGGAATAAAACAATTAACAACATTCTCCCTCTATCCTTATCTGCTGCAAGGAACTTACCAAACTGTAAGCCAACATCAGTTGGACGCCCAGTGACGCAAGATACACGTCACCTTTGCGTCGCCCAACCATCTCCACTTATATGAAGAACTTTACGCATTTAGCGAAACATAATATGCACGTTTGTGTTTCTTTCCCTTTGGTGTCTCTGATGGGAGCTGTGGAATACCAGGTTCGTGTCTTTTGATATCAAGTTTATCAGGCAAGGCTTCGAGAACGCTTGTAGAATCGCGAGGCTTGCCGAGCGATTCTACATGCATTCTCGAAGCCGAGCCTGATAGACTTGATATCAAATGACACGAATCTGGTATTTTATTTATCAGTTGATCCCCCTGTAAACTCTTAAAATATGCAATTTACGATCAGTTATCGATTGTCCTCAGTGCGTCCCAACATTCCGGCGCAGAATATAATGGGTCAGTATATTCATTATCAGCTGACCGTTATTTTTCCTTTGATATTTTCTTAAATGTATCTTTTCCAATTTTTCTAGTAATAATAATTTTTTAGCTATTTTTGCCGGTAGTCCGCTTCATTCATAAAAGTGCAATGTCATATTGACGTGCTAAAGCTCACTTGTCCTGAGATAGCATATCTTTATCAGGTCAATGCGTTGCAATGCAATATATATATGGGATAACTGATAATGTATCGATTCCTGACAATTGCCTTCACCTCTATTTCCGTAGTTAAAAATTTAATATTCTTTCAAGTAATTTAAACGTGTCAGATCAATATTTCATGGCATGTTAACAATCAAATAAATTGCCGCTTTATTAAACTTAAATGAAGGAAATATTAGACAACACATAAACAGAAATGCGAAGGATAATGTTAAGAGACTTGAAACATCATGTTGACATTTTTATGATATGTAAACGTTCGTACGACTGCGTCTTTTGTACGTGGGTTATATTTTCTTGTCCTTTGGAATAATTGATTCCATTGTGAAATTTTGAAAAAATTTGAGGGTCACTGATGAGGCCTAATTGGCCGAAACTAGCGAGTCTGGCCCAGAAAACATGTACCCTCCATATTTTCCAGTTATGTGGTGTATTCCTTGGTTCGTAAGTATAACCCTTTCTAGAACATATTAAAAGGAATGGGAACACCTAGCACATGTTTCCGCAATTTTTCAAAGGGAGACCACTTTTGGAACTTCCTGTTCGCATTTCCATAGGCTCAGTCCCGCTGAAAAATGGGTCTACTCTTAAAGGAAAGAATTTGCTCCTAAGGAGCAAATTCTTTTCTTTTAGAGTTGACCCCTATTGACATGGGAGACAAAAATACATTTGCAGGAGTTGCCTCCCCTGAAGGTGTTCCCATTCCCCTTAAATGGAAACTTAGAAGAAATTAGTAGCTGTTTTAGCATTCCATTATGATAACAAGTCCGTGGACAACCTATAAACACCGCTTTTGACAGAGAAAATTGTGGTTTTCAGGGGTAAACGTTATTTTCCTTATTTCTGCTCCAATATAGGTTGTTGGTACTCGTTAGAACCGCCTCACTGAGGCGGTTCTAACGAGCATCCCCAACCTATGTTTCGAGTAGAAGTAAGACAAATATCAAAAAAATTCATCAGGAAAGTTACGAGTTTGGAGATATGAAGCCCAAGGATGCGTTTGCGTGAAGAAAAATCAGAAATGCTTATAATACAGCTGATGTAAACATTTCGTAAAAGTGTCTGATATTCGGAGCATGTTTGTCAGATGCTGGAACATGTTCATGTAATGGTAAGGTAAAAAGAAAGGCAATGTTCACGAACCGGTACAAATACAATTATTTTTCGCTATTATGACCACCCAAAACTGAGACTATTTCCGCTTTTAAAAGCTTATTAATCGGCTGCTGTCATTATTTCTTTGCGTTTTCTGCATACATTGTCGTCAGGTCAGAGACCGCCTTTGGAACTGTTCCAAAGCGGTCGTAAAAGACCATTTTTGAACATTCCCAAAGGTGGCCTTAATATAAGCATTTAACTGTACTAAAATCGCTGACGAATGCAAATAATAGTACCATGGTTGTGTTCTAACAGCGAAACAAATGGAAAGATATATATTGCAGTATCATCGATTTTTGAGCGTATTTTATTAAAAGATTATAGTCTCTCTCTCTCTCTCTCTCTCTCTCTCTCTCTCTCTCTCTCTCTCTCTCTCTCTCTCTCTCTCTCTCTTTAACTGATATTGGCCTGCTGCCCTTGCAGCGATAAAGGGTAGAGGGGGACTGTTGTTATTTCTTCTGTTCCTGGACTTCCATTCATTTTCCTCTTTCTCCTCTGTCCCTCACTTTCATCTCTACTATCCCTTCTATCTCTTTTCTCCCTGTCTCTTGGAGACGACACAAAAGACCCACAAGGGTTGACGTGTCGTTAAACCCAAACCAATCTATCAATCTATACAATTTAAATATTTGCAATCAAGCGTATAATAAAGAGAGTCAGCAATTTCCCTAATCGATGTTAAATCGGTCATCGGTCACGTGGATAAAGCGATTATCGATCGCTTAATACCACTAATTACATGGCTAATGAAAACTCATATGAAAACATCGTATCCCTCGAAATCATTTGCTTTGCTTCAAGTTTGAATAGACTATTTTTACATTAGCTTCTAGGCGAAAAGAGAAAAAAATTAGTCTTATAACTTCATTACTTCTTATCATTGCCATAGAAGTACATTCCTTAGGCATCTAATGTAATAATTCCAGAATCAATGCATTTCTGTAATTACGATATAACAAGTTATTGTGTCATTTAGGTATAACCCCGTATTTGACAATGTTTCAGATTCATCAGATTAGTGAACAATTATCTTGTCAGGAATCTGATCATTAATCATTAGCAATAATATTATTTTTCTTTCTTTCCCAAAAAAACAGGTCTTTCAGTGGTTATCGTTTTATCACATGACATCGTTGAAAAGCAGTGGATAACGTGGTGTAATAAAAATCGTATGACCACACGTGTAATAACACTTTGGCGGGATTAAGTAACGTCATGACGACGTCCATGTCAACAATGCATTTTTGTGGAAAAATTGTCAAATTCAAAGGTGATAAAATCCAATTTTTATTAGTCATAAGATAAACAGAATCTTACACTCGTGGTCATTTCATATGACATTTATGAAACTCGCCTAAGGCTCGTTTAATAAATATCATATGAAACCAGTGCTTCAGCTGAAGTGTACGACCCGCCGGATGCTTTTAGCTTTACGAGTGTTACCATATATGGGTATGACGGCCATTTTGGCCATGTGACCTGGACCTAAAAGGGTTCCCCCAATAAATGCGCCTTATACTTTAGTACTGTATTCGGAATCGTTTGCAGTATAAAATGCATTCTCACTTTTCCAATACAAAAGCATATGTGTCAAGGTTTGACCTAGGCACAAAGAAGGTAAAGGTCAACCAAGGGTCACCATTTTAGCAATTTATGATGGGCCTACGTCCCAGATGCTATTTATCAAGTTTCGTGGAAATCTGCCCAGTGGTTCTGGAGAAGACTATTTTGGAAGGTTTTTTACCATATATGGCTTGGCGGCCATTTGTGTCATGTGACCTGGACCCCATGAGCAAATTTCGGTTTCCCCCATCCCATAGAGGCTCCATATGAAATTTGACTTCAATCGGTCCAACGGCTTCCGAGGAGAAGCAGTTCGAAAATTTTCATATTTTTCGCCTCGGCGAGGCTATACTAAATGGAATATAATATTTCGCAAGTTCATTGCCATAGAGGCTCCATATGAAATTTGACTTCAATCGGCCCAACGGTTTCCGAGGAGAAGCAGTTCGAAAATTTTCATATTTTTCGCCTCGGCGAGGCTATACTAAATATAATATGGAATATAATGTTTCGCAAGTTCATTGGTTAGATCTCATTGATATCTATCAGTATGCCAAAAATTCTTTAAATATTCCAAGCGGTTAAGTCACTATCACAAATTTTCACAAACGGGTTACGGACGGTCAGACAGACATACCATATATGGCTTGGCGGCCATTTTGGTCATGTGACCTGGACCCCATGAGCAAATCTTGGTTTCCCCCATCCCATCGAGGCTCCATATGAAATTTGACTTCAATCGGCCCAACGGTTTCCGAGGAGAAGCAGTTCGAAAATTTTCACCTTTTTTGCCTCGGCGAGGCTATACTAAATGGAATGTAATATTTCGCAAATTCATTGGTTAGATCTCATTGATATCTATCAGTATGCCAAAAATTGTTTAAATATTCCAAGCGGTTAAGTCACTATCACCAATTTTCACAAACGGGTTACGGACGGACAGACAGACTGACAGAATGACCGAATGACAGAATGACACGGTGATTTTAGGGCACTGTTAGAAAATCAACCGACTTCAAATGCTCTCAATATTAGTTTCTTGGAGCTGTGGAAAGAATTTTATCAGTTGCCCCTATATTAATTGCGTTGTAATTCATTGACTTGATAAAGATACGCTATATCAGGACAAGTCACTTTTATGAATAAACCGGACAACTGGAAAAATGAAAAAAAAAAAATGTTATTATACCCCCACAAATGAAATTGGGGGGGGGGGGGGTATATAGGAGTGAGCTTGTCGGTCGGTCGGTCGGTCGGTCTGTCGGTCGGTCGGTCGGTCGGTCTGTTGACTTGGTTTCCAGACGATAACTCAAAAAGCGCTTCACCGATTTTTATAATTTTTGTTACACTGATGTAACATCATAAAATACAGGTCAAGTTCGATTTCCACAACAATTCGTCAATTTTCGACATAGTTATGGCCCCTTTCAAGTGAAAAAAAATGCAAAATGCCGCTGTTCTACTATCAAGGCAGTTTTTGTGGGGGTATTCATCATCTTTAGTGATAGCTCTAGTTCTTATTGGAAAAAATGTTATCATTACTGAAAAACACACTAAAATGACTAATCGAAAATTGTCAGTGTAGGAGTGTACAGGGGATATACACCAGATTAATGTTATACGCCATCAAGTTTATCCTTGGCTGATAAACTTGGTATCAAAAGACATGAACCTGGTATTCTCTATTCATTACTTGCATAAAATTAAATTCCCTTTATTGCCCCTAGCTTAAATTAGGTTTGCAAAATCTTATCTGTTGTGTTGTGTTATTTTCCATTTCTTCTGGTATTATCAATTAAAAGATAGAAGCTTCTCTCTGTCATTTTATTGAAACCAAATGAATCCAGGTGCTTTTAATCAAAAGTTCATAAATACACAATGGTTTCACCGAGGAAAATGCAAAAGTGTAGGCAGAAAACGTGCTCGTGATTTGCTCTTCGTTGCAACTGACCTCTAAACAGTAATATATCACTCAATAAATCACTGCTAAAGCTGATCTATTTCTTAAACTAAGGACTAAAGCGATAGTGGCTAAAATACGAGGACTGTTAAAATATGAATGCAATAAGCACATAAAAATGATTCCGTGATAGATTTCGATGAATGATTTATTTTGTCCCCTCAAAGTATTCCCCTTTAACAGATATACAAACTTTCAGTCTTCTGATCCAATCAGTGAATGCATTTTGGTAGTCTTTTCGAGGTACACTATGAAGGCACTGGAATATTGCAGAACCGAGGTGTTTGCGCTGTACAAATTTTCGACCAGAAAGGTATTTTTTCAGCCGCGGGAATAAAAAGTCACAAGGGGCAAGGTCAGGGGAATACGGGGGATGAGTGAGTTCAACAACCTTTTCCTGCTTCAGATAGTCTTGCACAATGAACGCCTTGTGCGATGACGCATTGTCATGTAGCAATCTGACATTGGCCAAACCAGTTGCGGGTCTTCGTTCTTTGAAATATTTCTTCAATTTTTGAAGAACTTTATTCTTGTAAAACTTCGCATTTACAGATTTGCCTTTAGGCACAGCAACCTGAATAGCAAGGCCAATGATTTGAAAAGAATATGACATACATTACCTTCTTGACGCTCATGGTCCGCTTTGCAATGCGTGGTCTTTTGCAATACTTTGTTGCCCATATTATGTTCTGAACCTTTCGTTCGGATCGTAATCAGCAAGGGCATGATTTCCGTGAATATTTAAAAGATAGTCTCCAGTGTGTTCTGAATGGTCGGATGTGTCCGGAAAAAGCCAACTTTACATGCATTTCATGGCGCGGGCGCTCCGTAGTGGATTACGTTATAGTTCCCTATATAGACCTGCATTCGGTAACAGACTTCGGTGTTAAAACTGTCACCGACTTATCTCATGAATTAAGTATCCAAGTACCGTCAAGAAATGTGCTTGATCACTCTGTTTTGCTGTGTACACTGGAATTATCAGACTATATCAAGGATAAACTGACTATCCCCACAGCACACGTCGTACACGGTGGTATTGAAACCCAGAACACCGATGTTCCTCGTCGAAAATATAATGTTACCGCGGTTCCCATAAACATTTTTGATAGTGCAAGATGCTGTTCGACCCTTGTAAATGTTATAAATATCTTGCAACGTACACGAGATGGTCGAAAAACGGTTAATGAAGCCTATCAGAATTTGTTGTTAGCTGTTCATACCGAAACGGACGCGTCATTAAACTATAGAGATATAGGACCGACAGCACAGAAAAAATCGAAACATATGGGTAAACCCTGGTGGAACAATAACTTACAAAACATATGGGACAATGTACGGTCTAGTGAAAAAAATTACTTGAAATACCATGGCTGTCGTCGTGAAAGAGCGCGTCGTAAATCACTTTTTGTGCAGAATAGGAACTTGTTTGATAAATCTCTGCGAAAATGCGAACGTCAGTACAGAGCAGCTCAACGGGATAAACTGATTAAAACACAAACTGATAACCCCAAGGTATTCTGGGATGAAATTCGTAATCTCGGACCTGGACAGAAAACAGAAAATATCAATGGAGTTTACACGGAAAACGGCAGTATATCACATGATCCCGACATAATACTGGCGAAGTGGAAAACTGAGTTTGAATCACTGTTAAATCCACGTACTAATGTCTCAGATGATTCGTTTTTGAACAGGGTAGATGGTTTAACGCGGGAATGGGAAACTGATTTTATGTGTTGTGGTAACGTAAATAACGTTGATGATGTACATGCTGACGATTGCGAAGAACTTAATCGGTTGATTACATTGGACGAGGTCCAACGGGCCCTTGACCAGAGTAAAAATGGAAAGGCAACGGGTATAGATAACATTCCAAATGAAATATTGAAGAATCCTAAACTACTTAACCCGCTGCATAAACTGTATCAGTACTGTTTTGAGTACAACGTTGTCCCGGATTGTTGGTACAAGTCAGTAATTCAACCGATTCACAAAAAGGGCAAGGATCCATTGAACCCACTTAGCTACAGGGGCATTAGCCTCATGTCTACAGTAGCCAAAATTTTTAGCTGTATACTGAACACTAGAATAACGACTCACTTGGATAATAATGGATTATTGTGTAATGAACAGAACGGTTTCCGAAAGCTCAGATCATGTCTGGATCACATCTATTGTTCGTAATCGCAAACTCCTAAAATTGCCTACTTACATATGCTTTGTCGACTTCGCCAAGGCATTTGACTCTGTTGAACACGATCTGTTGTGGTATAAATTGTTGAGCACAGGAATACATGGTAAAATTCTCAAGGTTATTCAAACATTGTACTCAAACTTACAAAGTTGTGTTCGGGTAAACAACAATTTTACAGACTGGTTTTCTATCTCATCTGGTGTCCGCCAGGGAGATAAATTAGCTCCGACGTTGTTTGCAATTTTTATCGATGACCTGGCGAGTGACATAAACTATGTACAGCGTGGTGTGCGTGTCGGGGAGCAAATGATAAGTCTGCTCATGTATGCCGATGACATTTGTTTGATTTCTGACTCTCCCGAGGGATTACAACAGCAGTTAGAAACTCTACATAGATGGTCAAATAAGTGGAACTTATCCGTTAACACTGGCAAAACAAAAATAGTCCACTTTCGGAAAGCGTCAGAGCCATGTACAACATTTGACTTTAAACTTGGCGAGGAACACATTGATATAGTGACCTCATATCGATACCTAGGGTTACAGCTTAACGAAACATTAGACTACACGTATAGTGCACAAGTATTGAGTGATGCTGGGAGTCGCGCACTGGGTGCATTAACATTTAAGTATATAAAAAGTCAAGGGCTTCACTTTGAAACATATACAAAACTGTATGACTCAACGGTTACTCCTGTGGTTGATTATGCAGCAGCCGTTTGGGCGACAAAGACGTATGCATGCTGCGAAGCTGTTCAACATAGAGCTATACGTACTTTCCTGGGAACAGGGAAAAAGTCTCCGTTACCGGCAATAGACGGAGATATGGGCTGGTCCCCTGTTCATATACGCCAACAGAAAGAGGTGGTTCGATATTTCATGAGACTATGTAAACTGTCGGAGGGAAAAAGTGGTATTTAACTGGGATTATGATTTGTGTGTTCGCGGAAAGAAAACTTGGTGCAAGGATGTAAAAACCTTAATGTATAAAAGTACCCTTAATAATGTAGAGGGCCACATGGTAGATTAGCTTTTAGCTAAATGTGCTTACCCTCTTTAAATAATATATAAATAAATAAAAAATGCGTTTGATTCGAAAAATGTAGTTGGATTATCCTTGTCAGTTGTTTTAAATACTGTAGAATCAAGCTTGATGAATGCCTACACAGATATATGGAAATAAAAAACAAAAATGAGTTCCTTTAAGAGCAATGAAAACATTCATAAGAAAGAAGATGGGTCATACTACGTAGTTTCGGCTAAAAAGCCTCATCAGTGACCCTGTAATGATCCGGCAACGAAAGCCAGAGAGGAAACATACTGCAATTTTGCGAAAACCTCAATTATAAATATGCCAAAGTTAAGAACGTATAAGCTTTTCAAAACGGAGTTTAAAACAGAAGACTATGTTAAAACCAATTTGTTGAGCAAACGTCAGAGATCAGTTATCTCTAAAATGCGAAACGGTACTTATCCACTGGAAATAGAACTAGGGCGTTACCGTGGCGTTCCAGTGGAAAATCGCCTGTGTAAACTGTGTCGAAGTGAACCCGAGACAGAAGAACATTTCTTGTTAAAGTGCACCAAAACCAGTGATATCAGACAAAACCTGATTTCCGATGTTGATAGATTATTGCAAAACCGGTTAGATTTTCAAACATTTACGTTAACTGAAAAACTGTGCTTAATGTTAACAAATATCTCTGTTGCTAAGTTGGTAGCAAATTTCATAATCGCAGCAACAGAAAAGAAATACAAACTGTTGAACTGATCAATTATCATTGCGAAAACGCGCCTATACAAATGAATAACTGTGATGTTTTTCTTGTTTCTGCTCGGAATGTGGATTGTGGGTGCTCGTTGGAGCCGCCTCGATGAGTCGGTTCCAACGTGTACCCACGGTCTGTGTTTTAAGGCGGAGATGGGAGGAATAAGGTTTACTCCTACAGAGCCCAGTTATACTATATAAGGGGTCAAAATTACATAGGCGTCTTTGCGTGATGTGATGACCATATTGAGGAAGAGAGACCTCTTAAATTGATCCATCAGAGGGGTTCCTGTTGGCACTGCGCGGATGTGCAGTCTTGCAGGGATCTCTTCAGATGGCTGATATGGTATTACCCGCTTTATCTTGCAGAAGAAGCGACCAGCGAGTTGTCGAGCGGGACTATGCATAAGGCTGTGTAGGCTCGTCCGGACGTTCGCTGCTAGTTTAAATATAGTCGCTAAACTCTCTTGAACCGCGAATCAACCTACCAAATTTCTGCTGGTAGCAAGCCTCTATAATGTCTAACAAGTAGACATGTAGACAATCATAGGTACTTCTGTTAACATTGATGATCGATGGCCCCTTTTTGCGTGTCTCATAAGCCTTCAAAGGCTGGCACTGTCTTATGTACTCCTATTTCCACTTTTGTATCTACATTGTATACAGTGGTGACACGTTAATAAATAAATCATTCATTCATTCATTCGTTTTGGCTCAAAAAAGTGAACCCATGTCTCGTCACCTGTGACGACATTAGCGAAAGACCGTGCATTGTAACTTGGAAACTTTTTAAGCAACTTCTTGGCGCACTGAAGGTGTGTCTTTTTCTGCTCATCTTTCAACAGATGGAGAATCCATCTAGCACAGATCTTTCTCATTTTCAAATCCCGTTTCAGAATTGTATGAGCTGCTCCTAATGAGATGCCAACCGTACTAGCTATTTGCCTAGTGGTGTATCGTGCATCGGTAGCAACTACTTCTTTCACTCTAGCAACCATCTTGGCAGATGTTGCTCTTTTCTGCCGACGATCATGTGGTGCATCTTCTGTTGAGTCTAGCCCACAGCTGAATTTCTTACACCAACGAAAAAGTGTCGGAAAAGACATTTCATTATGCCCATAAACCGGACATATTTCATCAAAAATGTCTTTGCACCGTATACCAAGAATACAACGATTCTTAATATAGGACCGTATTTCAACGGCGTACTCTGACCTTCTTCAAACCATGTTTTGTATTAGTATACAAGAGTAGACAATGTTTATCGAACGATATACATGGCTAAAGTGGACGAATTTTAACAGGTTTGGTATCAATGTATAGGTAAAATGTTTTTCTACGCTGCGATATTTATTTCCAGGTGATTTTCGCATTAGCGCATTAGAAAACGTTCTACTTGCATTCATATTTGAACAGTCCTCCTAAAAGTAATGGAAGGTAATTCACGATAACTTGGTTGTGTCTGAGACGATTGCAAGCGTCAAATTGTCACATCACGAAAACACGCCTGTATAAATTTGACCCCCCTTGAACCCCACTTTTATATAGTAAAACTGGGGTTTCCGGGGGTATACCTTATTTTCTTATTTCTGCTCTAAAATATAGATTGTGGGTACTCGTTAGAACCGCCTCGATGAGGCGGTTCTAACGAGTGCCCACAATCTACATTTGGAGCAGAAATAAAAAAAAATCACAATTTTTCATCATAAAATTTTGTTTTTTTTCGGCGATAAAGGTGGCAATGTATTTGTATAGGCGTGTTTGCGTAATGTGGTTCCATACAAAAGGAATAATCTGAACGTGAAATATCCGCCTGAAACTGTGATATGTTTCAGCTACAAAATAATAAGCCTGGCTATTTTATTAGATCTTGAGAACTGTGAGCACAAAGACATTGCAAATTAACACAGGCGCCTGACAGATTTCATCACGGCCTTTCTTGCGACTACTTGATTAGATATGTCAGGTTTTGCTTGGCGAGAATTATGTAAGTAAATATAAACCCTTCGAAGAAATAACAGAAAACCGAAAGGTACACAAATCTTAATCTCAATCAAATATCGTGAAGACAACTGTGATTCGAAGCATATCGCTATTTTAAAATGGGTACATGCCAAAAGTTCTGACCTTATTTTTATGTTTTATGTTTTACTGAACTGATTCAGTATGCCAGTATGAATAATAAGAAAACGCTTGACAACTGACCATCCTATTTCGCTTCATGTAGAATCTAGCTTTTAAAATTATTTCAAAGCTCGACTGTCGAAAATCGGTTGCATCACGTAGACACGCTTTTATAATTTTGACCTCATTGTACCCGTATTTATATAGTAAAACTGGGGTTTGCAGGGGGAAACCTTATTTTTCTTATTTTGGAGCAGAAATGAGACAAATATCACTTTCTTATTTAAGAGCAAAAATAAGAAAAATATCGCAATTTTTCTCCTTAGAATTTTCATTTTTTCGGCGTTAAAGATTACAATGTATAAGATTACAATGTATTTGTATAGGCGTTTTTTCATAATGTAAATATAAAGAAGGTTTACCCAGAACTCACCTCAGACTACGCCAACCAAACTTTGAGGGAGCCTACATTAGTTCGCCTGAGCTTTCATGTGAAACCCAATCGTATTTTACAGATACTGAGTGAGTGGTGTTGTTCTGTTATTTATTCAATGTTTTGTTTGGGGTATAATCTGTTCGAATCTAGCCTGGCTAATTCATAACATGTAGTTGTGTGCTCGGACTGCGGACGATCCTTTTCTTAAGGAGGATGGCTGCTATCAGCGGTCATGGCCATTCTGGTCATATTTATGACTTTATCTATGCGTACTACTCTCTGCGTATTACAATCATATTTGTAGTAGTCTTAGTGTCATTGATGAGATCGATCTCTGATAGTATGGCATGTAAATTATTCATGTCAACAGTACAAGAAAAGGATAAGAAGAGTTAGACAAGTATGTGAAACAAAAGATAAAGATAATGTATCTTACATGAGTGCCCATGTATTACTGAATTTATTAAACGAGTTGAGGTAAAGGGATAAAATGCGAGGCTTTGCCGAGCATTTTATCCCTTTTCCTCAACGAGTTTAATAAATTCAATAATACATGTGTATTATTGAATTTATTAAACAAGTTGAGGTAAAGGGATAAAATGCGAGGCTGTGCCGAGCATTTTATCCCTTTTCCTCAACGAGTTTAATAAATTCAATAATACATGAGCACGAATGCAAGATTCTATTTATCATATGACATTTGAAACGCATTTTATTCTCGATTGTTTATAAAAATGTCAATATTCCGCCGTTAGTAAACGCGACGTCGTTAAGGACGTCGTACATGTAACGTTACGGGACGTGTCTAACTAATTTGCATGTTTAATCCACTAGTGGCTTATCGAATTTATTACATTGCGTTGTTACACTCTCAGACGCGACGTCATATGATAGAAAGAGTATCTTACATGAGTGCCCATGTATTATTGAATTTATTAAACGAGTCGAGAAAAAGGGATAGCATGCCAAATGTGTGCGTCAGCAAGGGAGTTCCTAGTACTATTTTTCAGGCCTTTGGAAAAGCGCGGCCGAGATCGAACCTGTGACTTCCCGATCCCGAAGCGGACGCCTTACCACTGAGTCATGTCTTTGCCCATATCATTTGTGGATGGGTAGGGACGGCGGTTGAATGGTTTAGAGCTTCGGACATGAATCTGACATTGTTTAAAATAGCTATGTACTTTTATTGCATTCATAACTCTGACATGATACTTGTGAAGTCAGAGCTACATGTGTACACACTGTTATACCAATTTAATGGATATATGTTTTTTGTTTATTATCCAAAGTAGAAGTAAAACAAAGATCAGGAATCGATACAATTAACTTACTCTACCCATCAAAGACACCAAAGGGAAAGAAACACAAACACGAAGCGACCAGACCATAATGGAAACCTAAACAAAGGATGGCCATAAGGACATTTAATCTCCCACAAAATGGCCAAATGGCCATCCAAAATAAAAAGACACAAGTGATACACACAGTAAGTAGTAACAAACAACAACATAAATAAACCCCCACAGAAGAACCGCCTTGGAACGGTCAGTGGAAAGAAAAGCATTCGCGTTTGAATTCGTTCCATGTCCAGAGTTTTTTCCATGATGAGATTGTTTACATCTCTTGAGTGTTCCGCTTTGGTTGCCTTAGGGGAGCTGGTGTGATAAATACTGCATCATCAGTATCCAGACAACGGGTTAATTACGGGCTTAATACGAAATCTTATATAACAGAACTGATATATGACTGCGTCCAGACATTTTATTATTCATTATGTAATGTCTTACTCACGATGGATGTGCAACCCTGCAATTGTCTACCACTTGTACGTCTGATATATTGCTTACTCCAGGAAAAGCGTCAAAACATCGTATTTATTATGAGGTTATTACTTTTCCATAAATACCAGATCAGTGACAATATACGAAAAACTATAGTGCATAACGCTATTCCTGTCGTGCCGAGGAAAGCTTTGTTTTCTATTTTCATTCATTTATTTTCGGCAATGTAACTCGCAAATGAAACGTAGCGATAAAACTAAAAGTGACGGCAAAACAATTAACCCACAGCTTCCATCAGAGACACCTAAAGGAAAGCAACACGAACATGAAATTACTAGACCCTGATGGAAAAATCACTAGTGGATGTCTACTCATGAAGTCATTATCAAGTACCAATCAACTGCAACGGAAAGAAGAACCATTTCAAAAGCAAGCCTATTTAAATGTATTGGAAAATTTTACCACCAAATATGAAAATTTTCGATGAAAACATCTGATGTTTTTCATATTTCTGCCCAAAACGTAGATTGTTGGACTTCGTTTGAACCGCCTCGTCGAGGCGGTTCTTACGAGTACCCACAATCAATGCTTTTAGCAGAAATTAGAAAAATAATGTATACCCCTGTAAATATGTTCTAGAAAGGGTTATTCTTTGGAAGCAAGGAGTACACCACAGAACTGGAAAATATGGAGTGTACATGTTTTCTGGGCCAGACTAGCTAGTTTCGGCCAATTAGGCCTCATCAGTGACCCTCAAATATTTTCAAAAATTATCAATGGAATCAATGATCCCAAAGAAAAAGAAAATATAATCTACACTATGATGTAGGGCAGGGAGACTTTTTACGGCCGCCACACATTCCAAGACCGGAAGCTGTAGTGACGTTAAATATGTTCTAGAAAGGGTTATCCAGTTTTACAATATAGAAGTGGGGTTTAAGGGGGTAAAATATATAGGCGTGCTTTGGTGATGCAAGCGACATAAAGGCATTCATAAAATGAAAACAGTGCGTGCACAGACCGAAAAAATGAAGAAACAATTTTATTTAGGAAAAAAAAAAAAAAAAAAAAAAAAATAAGGCAAAGATTGCGTTATAGACATGCATTCAAGACATATTGATTTCTGAAACAGATCTTGAATTTCAAGTGAAATGTGAATTGAGTTAAATCTTTTGAATGCTACGTGATTTCGTTATTTTGTCATTTTCAAAACTTTACAAACTTGACATCATAGATGAACATTACTGTTCACTTTCAAGAATAGCTATATTTAGTGATGGGATTTATTCATATCTAGGCCATATCCAGTAACCAAGTCCATCTTCATGGTATCTTAACACGTTATCCGAAAACGGTATCTTTCAGAAGTACAGATGATATCAGAATAGCAAACAACATACTTGGTTTCATTCTGGTTTCAAAATATTTTAATGCTCATATACTTTTAAGTTACAAGCAAATGGGTTGGGCCCGTCCCGTTATCATTCTGTTACAACTACGAGGACTGCTCCAATATGAATTGCAAGTAGAACGTTTTCTCATGCACTAATGCGAAAATCACCTGGAAATAAATATCACAGCGTAGAAAAACATTTTACCTATACATTGATACCAAACCTGTTAAAATCTGTTGACTTTAGCCATGTATATCGTTTGATAAACACTGTCTACTCTTGTATACTAATACAAAACATGGTTGGAAGAAGGTCAGAGTACGCCATTGAAATACGGTCCTGTATTAAGAATCGTTGTATTCTTGGTATACGGTGCAAAGACATTTTTGATGAAATATGTTCGGTTTATGGGCATAATGAAATGTCTTTTACGACAGTTTTTCGTTGGTGTAATAAATTCAGCTGTGGGCTAGGCTCAACAAAAGATGCACCACATGGTCGTCGGCCGAAAAGAGCAACATCTGCTAAGATGGTTGCTAGAGTGAAAGAAATAGTTGCTACACATGCACGATACACCACTAGGCAAATAGCTAGTATGGTTGGCATCTCATTAGGAGCAGCTCATACAATTCCGAAACGGGATTTGAAAATGAGAAATATCTGGTCTAGATGGATTCCCCATCTGTTGACAGATGAGCAGAAACAGATATGCGTTCAGTGCGCCAAGAAGCTGCTTAAAAAGTTTCCAAATTACAATGTACGGTCTTTCGCTAATGTCGTCACAGGTGACGAGACATGGGTTCTTTTTTTTTTTTAGCCAAAACGAAAGATTCAGAACAAAATATGGGCAACAAATTATTGCAAAATACCATGCATTGCAAAGCGGACCATGAGCGTCAAGAAGGTAATGTATGCCATATTCTTTTCAAATCAGGGCCCTGCTATTCAGATTGCTGTGCCTAAAGGCAAATCTGTAAATGCGAAGTTTTACAAGAATAAAGTTCTTCGAAAATTGAAGAAATATTTCAAAGAACGAAGACCCGCAACTGGTTTGGCCAATGTCAGATTGCTACATGACAATGCGTCATCGCACAAGGCGTTCATTGTACAAGACTATCTGAAGCAGGAAAAGGTTGTTGAATCCCCTCACCCCCCGTATTCCCCTGACCTTGCCCCGTGTGACTTTTTTTTGTTCCCGCGGCTGAAAAATACCTTTCTGCTCGAAAATTTGTACAGCGCAAACACCTCGATTCTGCAATATTCCAGTGCCTTCATAGTATACCTTGAAAAGACTACCAAAATGCATTCATGATTGGATCAGAAGACTGAAAGTTTGTATATCTGTTAAAGGGGAATACTTTGAGGGGACAAAATAAATTTTTCATCGAAATCTATCACGGAATCATTTTTATGTGTTTAGTTGCATTCATATTTGAACAGTCCTCGTAATAAGCGGCTTTTCTATAAAACAGCGCTTTATATTTATGGAAATAATGTCTATTTGTTTATATTCAGCTTCTACGATGTGTTTTTCATGTAACTGAAGCACGTGTATTCTTATTTTTGCGACTTTTATAGAATATATTTAACTTCACTACAACTGGTGTGGGAATGTGTTGCGGCGGTAAAACGTCTCCCTGCCCTACATCATAGTGTAGATTATATTTTCTTGTCCTTTGGGGTCATTGATTCCATTGTGGAAATTTAAAAATATCTGAGATCACTGATGAGGCCTAATTGGCCGAAACTAGCTAGTCTGGCCCAGAAAACATGTACACTCCATATTTTTCACTCATGTGGTAAAATCCATTAAAAGGCCGATATTTGAAGGCAAACAAATTAATCATCACGTGAGCATGCCCGTAAAATGATAACCTCCCTAAAGCCCACTTTATATAGAGAACACTGGGTTTGCGGGGGTATAAATTATATTGCATGTTTCTGTTAATAGACATAGGTTGTGGGTACTCATTCCTGCTCACAGACATAGATTGCGGGTACTCGTTTGAATCCCCTCGATGAGGCTGTTCTAAAGGGCACCCACAACCTGTGTTAATGTAAATAAGAAAAATATTACAAGAATTCATCGGAAGCAACAGCCATTTTGGAGATATGAATACACTATGTCATAGTGATGGTTAGATTTCTTTCTTAATGTTTAAAGGTACCATTAATCATTAGATCTCACAACAAAGGAAAAAATACTGCGCTAAGCATATTATATTTGAAATATGTTTTGCAATTGAGCCTGAGCACAGCATTTACTGCAATTTACATGTACGCCCAGCGAAGGATCAGATCAGCCTATACGCATCCATATAGTCTGACCTAAGACTTCTCTTGCTGCATGAATGCGCATCTGGTCCTCAGCTATCCTTAGAGCGCACAGCGAAGACTCTGATCAGTCTGCGCGGATGCGCAGGCTCATCTTAGTCTTCGGTGGGCGCACATGTAAATTGTATGAAATGCTGTGCTCCGGCTCAGTTACAAGGAGATATCTCAAGCTACTAAGGATCAATGAAATCATTGTAATTGACATCCCAAATCCTTCGATGTCTATTTTGTCTGTAACTGGAGCAAATTGGGATTTTTGTGACTGAGAACTATTTTTTTTCTTTTTTATATTTTTGACAGAACAAGAATATGCTGTATTACTCATAAATCTTGTCATTACGTTATGCAATATATTAATTTATCATATGACGTCGCGTCTGAGAGTGTAATAACGCCATGTAGTCAATTCGATAATCCACTAGTGGATTAAATATGCAAATTAGTTAGATACGCTCCGTAACGTTACATGTACGACGTCCTTAATGACGTCGCGTTTACTAAAGGCGGAAAATTGACATTTTGTAAACAATCGTGAATAAAATGCTTTTTAAATGTCATATGATAAATAGAATCTTGCATTCGTGCTAATGTATCATTGGATTTATTAAACTCATTGAGAAAAAGGGATAAAATGCTCGGCGAAGCCTCGCATTTTATCCCTTTTCCTCAACTCGTTTAATTAATTCAATAATACATGAGCACTCATGTAAGATCCTCTATTTGTTGAATAAGTGTTAATTAGTGGTTAAGATAGATAATAAAAATGACATGACGGCACGTGTAATAGTACATGACATTATGCGCCCTCGTTTTCTTTTTCTATCTTCTTTGGCAACGAAATCAGCCTCGGTAGCGCAGTGCACGTGGTTAACGCGTTCGACTTATGATCGAGAGGTTGTGCGTTCGAATCCGGCCACCGGTTCCGAGGTGTGTCCTCTTGCAAGGCACGTAATGATACTGCCCCACTCCACCCAGGTGTAAACTGGTGGCAGCGGTGTAAAAGCCACTGCCACTCTCTCTCGCGCGCATGAAAACACCCGAAATGAGTGTTCGAGAGAGAAGCTTTAATCCCAATCGAACTAAAATAAATTAGTATAAACTAAAATCAGATTTAAAATCGTTAATGTAAAACACTTATATTTGCCAGTCATTTTATTTTTTGCGCTATTGGCGGAAAAGAAAAAATCCGCCAGAATACGTCAATAGAGATGAAAGAGCGCAAGAAAAGAAAACCAAACAAAAACAAAATGGAGAATCCACGGTTGCCCCCGTCAACACCTTTTAGGTCATATTCTCTAGTTTACAGAATAAAGGAAAACTGTATTCTGTAGACTCCAGATCCGTAATTAATAATACAATGTCCATGATATTATCTAGGCAGTGGACCAAAAGAAGTTGTTTCTTTGCAGTTCCGTTGTGTAAATGCTTGTTTAATTCTGTTTAAGTGTTTTTTTGGTCGATTGTTTATTAAAGTTATAAAACGCAGTAACTTTTCAATGCTGACTTGTCGAAAGGGCTGCGGTTGTTTATAGAAAAAAGACGCGCTATTCTTATTGCTGTGCGGTCAGACTATCATCTACAGAATCTGAACTGTAATCACGTGTAGGGTTTGGCAAACCGCCAGATCGAAATCCGCAGAACGTGACTTCCGATCAGGGTATACCCTGTTTGTTTACGGTCAAGGAATTTAAGGATTAAACGAAGCATTCTAAGGCTTCGTTCAGGATAATGTTTCGAGCATACACTCAGAGACAATTGACCCAGCAGTGCTGTCAATGCCTTGATTATATATACCATTATATCACCATGTCCTAGGCCCCCGCCCATCGGGACTTGGCGAAATAGAATGGGCTCTTTGGTGTTTCTACGCAGAGTTGATACCAATCACACATGAGTCCTGGCAAACCGCTTAGCGGGTCTAAGCCTGTCCAGGTAAAGTGGTGCAAGTTGGGCCGTCCTTACATATAAACCATTTTGGTTTGTTTTAGTGGGATGTCTTTCCATCCCATTGTCGGATAAAAGTTTCACAAAATTAGAGGCAACGAGTCCAAAATGACCTAGATAGTGTTGACGGGGACATGAAACCTCAATTACAAACAAATATGTCACCATGTGATTTTTCTGAGGAAATTATGTTTTCTGTTTGCAAAGAAAAGTAAAATTCCTGTAATAAGACCGCCTTTTGGACTATAAGACCACTTTTGAACCCATTGATGGTTTCTTTCTAGAATACACTGAGTGCAGAAAACACACAGAAAAATGACTAAAACCTTTTAAATATACTTTTTGAAGGAGAATTAGTCTTATTTTAGGTGGTCTTAATAGCGAAATTTTGCTGTGCTACTTATGAAGGGTTTCAACAATGTTTTCTTTCGGTAATGTGCTCTTTGCTTTCAAAGGCCATTGTGTTAGCCGTAATCCCGTTGCATAAAAATGGAGGTATGTCTGTCAGACAGTGTCTAGGTTTTCAATGGTATCTTTTAGAGAATAACGTCATGTCATAAAAATGGCTGAACTGTATGCCAAAATTGAAGGTCCTGATGGCCATTATAGTGATTTGGATTTCCCGAAGTTTTCCTTTTTCATTTTTGGTGTTTTTTTTTTGTATGGTGGTAATATTTTCAAAATATTTGAACAGGCGTATTTTCGCAGACTAACCGAGTATCTGCTCTGAGATTCCATGTCATTTAGGTGCAGTGTGATCAGTCCCTATCAGTTACCATGGTAACGTACTGCTCTTCTATCAGTCAATCGCTGAACATATAATCATCGTCGCTAGATAAAGTATTTATCTAAAGACACTGACATATAAGTTTTATTTCTCTACTTTTTTCATCTAAAACGACCCAAAGACTAATGTACAGCACAGACCGTATGTCAAGGAATTGTCTCAGACGTGTTATTTAAGAAGACGGTTGTGGGAATTATGTCTTCAGCGCCTCACTCTGTAGAGAAAGTAAGGCATTGAACTCATATATGACAATGGAATCTACCACTTAATACGTTTCGAGTTGTCCATTTGCAAGAAATGGGGTGTCAGGTATATTGTGTGTTTAGGAAGTTTTACAAAAATGACTGTTCTTAAAGCAAAAATCAAAATAAGGCACGCGTACGGGTCGGTATAGTAAAATACATGTAACATTCCATAGTGGATCTTAGTGAAAAAAATGTCACCCTTCGGTATATGAATATCAACTCGGTTGATAGCCAAATATTCCCCAGGGTGAGATTATAAGAATCTGATATGGGGTTCTGTTGTAGATGAGCGTTTCCAACCCGAGGGATGACCGTGCTGAGCGGAAACGAGGCTACGCCGAGGTTACGCTCAGCACTGTCATCCCGAGGATTGGAAACACCCATCTACAACAGAACCCCATATTGGATTATTTTTCTTGCACAACACCTCCGATTAGTTTTGACAGCTCGCACATGTATATTGTTTAAAAAATAAAAGTAGTGCGGAAGTAGTTCCGGCAGTTGAATAGAATTGAAGCGCATTTATGTTCGTTGCCTGGGTCGGAACACAAGGGTCAGAACATAAATTTCTATCCCAGGGTAAAATCACGGATTTCATTGTCTGGTGTGCAAGAATTTTTACTATCATCCTCTCAGGAATGCAATATGTGTTGTCCAAATGGATTTCCAGTTTGATAGTCGTTTACACACATGTATCACAGCAAAGTAAAACAGATGCTGAAATCGAGATAATGATAAAGATGTATTGAAAAGCATTAAACAGAACACTAGATGTTTAACAGGAAAGAGAAAGTGAGAGAAATATTAATTTACGAGATTATGTATCGACAGCTGTATTTTGTAGCAGATGTTACTTATATTGTTAGCAGATCGAAACATGTTTTATGAAGATAAGCATTTATTCTTTCAACAACTCGAAAAATTGAAACTAGTTATCGACAGATGGAATATCTTGTCTTAGTAATTGTTAATTAGGACGCACCCATTCTGTACTTGTGTATAAGTGAAAGCTATCAAACATGAGTGAACAATTCTTTGCCGCTATTAAGACCACCTAAAATTAAGACTAAATCCGCTTTTTAAAAAAGATTATAAATAGAGAATACCAGGTGAGAGTCTTTCGATATCAAGTTTATCAGGCAAGGCTTTGAGAACGCTTGAAGAATCGCGAGGCTTGCCGAGCGATTCTACTTGCGTTCTCGAAGCCGAGCCTGATAAACTTGATATCAAAAGACACGAATCTGGTATTTTATTTATCAGTCTATCCCCTTGTACCCTCTTAGATTTGCAATTTACGATCACTTATCGATGGCCCTCGGTGCGTCCCAACATTCTTGAAGTCAATATATTTAGTATCAGCTGACAATATTTTGTCCTGTGATATTTGATAAGTATTGTTTTCTTTTTTTCCATTAATAATACAATTTTTGTCGATTTGTTTTAGTAGTTCCGTTCATTTATAAAAGTGCAATGCCACGTTGACCTGATAAAGCTCACTTGTCCTGAGATAGCATATCTTTATCAGGTTAATGTGCTACAATACAATTAATATAGGGGGTGGCTGATAAAGAAGGTTTCAGTTATCCTTCCTTTGTTTTTTCTACACCCAGTGTCTCCTAATAAGAGACCATGTTTGTGACTGCTCAAAAGTGGTCTTAAAGACCACTTTTAAACAGTCCCAAATGTAGTCTTAAAACCGCCTTTGCAATGTCACAAAGGTGGTCTTAATATAGATATTTTACTGAACATCGGCGCATGGTATCTTTTTGTGTGTGAGAATCAAAACTTTGCTCTTTCATTTATTTTCGATTTCATATTTTATGTTCAAAAACTTCTTGCAAAAACTATACGTGAACAAACGTTATTCATCTATCTGGCAATTTGTTGTTAGTTAAACAAATGTCGGAATTGTTACAATTAAAAAGAAGTCGCATAAAAGGCGGGTTTAAAGTCATTTTATTTCCAAGAATCCCATTTGAGACACCTGATTGTGCAGTTATTTCGAGGTTGTAAAACATGAAACAAACATGAAACAAACTTCGATCAAACTCCCGAGATCTTTGCATTAACATTCAAGCATTTATCCCATTCATCACGTGAGCAAGTACATGAAATGAACACACCCCTAAACCCTACTTTAAATAGAGAAAATTGTGGTTTACGGGGGTATACATTGCTTTTCTTATTTCTGCCCCAAGACATAGGTTGTGGACTTAGGCGGTTCTGACGAGCATCCTTCGTCAAAGTGTTGATTTTATTTCCTAGTCCGTTTCGATCATTGATTCCACAGTGGAATTTTAAATATAATCAGGGTCACTGATGAAGCTTCGAAGAAGGGAGAGAATGACCTAACAACTACGAATCTCATGGTAAATATTTAGGGATGGAAGGTATGTGTCATCTTGATCACCAGACAGACGCCTGACCGACTGCGCCTACGGACCCCGCTTTAATTCGCTGGCAGTGTTACTTGGGAGAAACCATTAATTATTTAGGTGCAATTTATAGGCAATTTTACTCAATCTATCTCCTGTTAACGTCTACAATCTCAATGGTGCACCGCTGTCTATACGCATTAATGAATATTAATTGCCAGTGTCAGGACTGCATTCCTGGCGTCTATTAATAGGAGATTTACTGCCTGAGAAAATGTTTCCAGAAAAATGCTGATAAGGAATTCCAATTTGAAAACAGGAGACTCAGTTTGATTGAGTCTGATCATGAGAGACACTAACAGATGCTCCCTAACACCACCGGCCTAGAGCGCATCTCATGGTATTCACAGGCCACAATCACAATCCAATTTTTCAGTTCTGCATTCGGAAAGAGCAAAGGCAAATACAAAGCAAATCATTCAAACAAGCTAGCTACTAGACAAACCATACGTAACCAGCGCAAAAGATCAGAGAGACCATAAAACAAATTATACAACGATTACAACACGACAAATAGGTAAACATTTATATATGTCGATGTTCAATACAAGGACGGTTGCTGAGAAGCAGCGCCCTGATTGTTCCTCCTTTATACATTTACAACACTGTGTCGCCGCATGGTCGATAATAGGGCCGTCAAAATGACATTTGTTATAAAAAAAAAACTCTGAATTAAAACCAAATGTGTTTGTGGAACACTGTGCCGCGGTATGGTCCACATAGTGTGGGAAAATCTTAATATTCATGCAGTGGAAACCAATGAGCTCAGCAGCATTTAATAAATCTGGCTGCTATAATTTCGCTGTATAGTCGCGTCTATTCTCGTACAATGCCTGCGTCTGAAAAACAGATATTTGCCTGTATGTGACTTATTAAAACAATGTCGTCAAAACTTAACCAGGTTATCTACGCATTGGTCCTAGTGTAAGCCATATGCCATTAATCAGCCTTAACATTGTTTATTATTATTACAGCAAAACCTGTCTTAGTGGTTACCTCTATTAAGCAAGCAACCTGTCTTAAGCAAGCAGGCATTCAGTTCCCCAAAAAGGAAAATGCATTAAAATTCACCTGTGTTAAGCAAGCACCTGTCTTAAGCAAGCACTTTTGAATATCCCATAGGTGGCTGCTTAATACAGGTTGGACTGTATTATTATTCAAGAATACACAGTAATGTTTAAAGATCATGTAAACGAAGGGTTTCCTCTCAACTGGCCTATATACGATATTTTTAAGCCCGAAACGTACAGAATGAGGGTCTTAATAACGGACTTAAATAAAACCCATATTGGCACGTGTTTATACATGTTAGACCATAGTCCACTTTTGAAGGGTAACAAACCGCACAATGTCTTTGAAGTTATTTTAACAAAATTGTTCTGTAAAGACCTAAACAAAGGTGTCTTTGATATTTCGTGTATTCGTGTGCGTATTCATTGAACTACAGTAGAACTTCGATGGCTCGAACACCGATGGCTCGTTTACCATGGATGTGTCGAACCCATTCTTGAGCCCCTAGCGAAATCCTCTACATAAGAAATAGTGGGGGATGATTAAGGAGATTTTAGTTTTTTATCTTGCAAATGTATGCTGTGTGTACTCATTAGAATCGCCTCGATTCTAATGAGTACACACAGCATACATTTTCATTATAGAACACCGAAAAGATGTCTATAAGTATCTCGTTATGCCCCCTGACAGTAACCTCAGTGGCTCGAACTACCCCTGTCTCGAACAGATTTTCGAGGTCCCAAAGGTGTTCGAGCCATTGAAGTTCGACTGTATGTCCAGCAGTAAATAAAGTGCATACGTTTTATTTACAACAGGTAGCATTTGCACAAATAGCTGAAACTAGAACCATCCAAATTCACTAATTGACCAATATCGTCTTTACATCAATTTTAACAGCCATTTCCTTGCAACAAAACTGGTCATATAAGACCTTTAACGTTTTCAAGAACTACTTGCGTAAAATGTGTAAGAATTGTTCCGTGTAAATGTAAGGAACTATAATTAAATTGACCTCTGAATAGGTTAGGTCAATGCATAGTGCGAGTCGCAAAAAGAGAAACCAAGCCTTGGAAAATATTATGATTTAGAGTATGACCGGAAGACAATTATATTATACGTTTTTATATCGCGAGAGATAGCATATGCCCTTAATAAACAATCTTTTGGCCGACAGTTTGTCAATCGACCCAAAGTGATAATACAAGAGCTTATACCGCTAATACCCACGTGACTTCCACTTACCAATGAGGTTAAATCACCAGCGAATATCGGTTAAACGAGTCTCCAGGTAACAGTTATTTATGACCGCGTTATTCTTAGAACCATATTCTGTCTCTGACGTCAGATTTTTCGAGCAACCAGCCAAATGTGTAATGAGAGCATTAAAGACAACAAGGATCAACAAAAGTGAACACAGCGTCTGATCAGGGATGATGATGGTGCTTTAAATTCAGGAATTTAAGGGTTCAACGAAACAGTCTAAGTCAAGGTTCACGGCCATTTTTTTTTTCATCCTACATTCTGGGACAGTCGACTTACCGGTGCAGTCAGTGCTTTCATTACGTGAACAACTCCGTAAAATGAACATCCCGTAAACCCCACTTTATATAGAGAAATAGAAGTTAAGACACACTGGAGTTTACGAGGGTATACATTATTTTTCTCATTTAAGCCCCAAAACATAGGTTGTGGGTACTCGTTAGAACCGTCTCAATGAGGCGGTTCTAACGAGTACACACACTCTATATTTTGAGCAGAAGTAAGAAAAAAATCACAATGCTTCATCTTAAAATTTTCATTTTTTTTTGTAATGGATTTAACATGCACACTACCCATGATACTTAACAGTAATAGTCACAAGTCACTATTAATCCCACCAGACTGTGTATACAACAATTATTTCGAGTAAAAGGTACCAATACGAGAGCGTATATCTAAACCAGTCTTATGTACAGTAATAAGATTGTACACACATTTCTACAACAATTAACCGAAATGACCCCTTAGTTCTCGTAGTGTTGCAGCATTCCTGTCAACTGGCATATTATTTTCTTTCTATGGTTCGAAGAGTAGCCTATGGAAAGCTTCATGTCGCAGTTTCAACAAATCACCAGCCTAGCTATGCATTTTTTAAACAAAACGATCACAGTCCCTTTTTGGTTTGGTCGCCATGAGGCGGGCAAACCGGGTATAATGACCAGATTGTAACTGTTCCATGGAGGGGCACGTGACGCGATCAACCAATCAGCTTTAACGTTAAACATCAAATCAAACAAACAAATAACGATGATGCAATACTATACTGCAATTACAGGAAAGAGCCTGTCTGGATAGCGAAACAGGCCGAAAAGCAAGCGTTTCAACTCCAACAATAAATATCTTAAGGGAAATGGATACACCTGGCATGTGTGGCAGTTAGTCTATCATTTTTACCGTATTTCGAAACACACCTATACAAAAACATTGTCATTTGTTGGCCACGGAAAAAGAAATTTTAAAAAGAAAATTGGAATATTTGCCTTTTTGCTCAAAACATAGATTGCGGGGAGTCGACAGAAACGCCTCGACGAGGCGATTCTTTCGAGTACCCCCAATCTAGTGTCTCAGAGCATGAATACGGAAATTAATGTATACCCCTGCAAACCCGAGCTTTACTATATAAAAGCGTAGATTATATTTTCTTGTCCTTTGGGATCATAGATTCCATTGTGGAATTTTGAAAATATCTGAGGGTCACTGATGAGGCCTAATTGACCGAAACTAACTAGTCTGGTCCAGAAAACATGTACACTCCATATTTTTCAGTTCCGTGGTGTATTCCGTGCTTCCAAAGGATAGCCCTTTTATAGAACATATTTTACTTCACTACAACTGGTGTGTGGGAATGTGTGGCGGCGGTAAAACGTCTCCCTGTCCTACATCATAGCGTAGATTATATTGTCTTGTCCTTTGGGATCATTGATTCCATTGTGGAATTTTGAAAATATCTTAGGGTCACTGATAAGGCCTAATTGGCCGAAATTAGCTAGTCTGGCCCAGAAAACATGTGTACACCATATTTTTCAGTTCTGTGGTGTATTCCTTGCTTCCAAAGGATAACCCTTTTACAGAACATCTTAAAGGGGATCACAATTCTATAGGCATGATTTCGTGATGGAAATGGAAATACAACTTTAAGGACCTTATGGTTGCTACTCTGTTGGCTCTGTCCAACTGAAAAAGGGGTCTACTCTAACAGGGGAAGAATTTGCTCCCCAGGAGCAAATTCTTTTGCTCCCCAGGAGCAAATTCTTTCCTTTAAGAGTATACCCATTAGACATATCCAAAGAGAAAATACTTTTGCAGTAGTAGCCCCACCCCCTTAAGGCGTATCTATTTCCCTTATGGGGAACTTATAACAGCCGCAGTCATTTTCGCAAAGTTTACGTCTTGCAATGCCATTATGGAGTAAGTCCATGGGGCCATGGAAACGAAAAACAACAGAACATAACTACTACTACTCACATAGTGTGGCTGGCTGCGGTAGCTCAGTCGGATGCAGTCTGACTGGTGATAAGGAAGACTCGGGTTCGATACCTACCGGGGTCGGCAACATTCTTTCGTGAAGATTGATCATGAAATCTTTTCTATGGTCATTCTCTCCCTTCCGCTGATTCACGAAGGGCAGGGGTCAGTTTTTGGCAACAGAATGTGCACTGAACTGGTAAACCGCTTACGGATAAGCCTGCTCAGGAAAAGCGTGGATAGGTACACTGACAGGCCCAAACATGACCCAAATCAGTGTTGACTGGGCCGTTAAATACAAATAAACACAACTTGCAAAGTTTACTTCACACAGATAGGAACAGATTTATATATTCTGAACATCCTTCGGTGCGCTGATAGCTCTAATATTACGTATATGTAAATGTTGGAAAGACAAAAAACGGTATATTTTGCTCATTTATAAAGATCGCTGGGTGTAACGGGCCTCCGTGGCCTAGTGGATAAGAGTACTGACTCTTAATCATTAGGTCTCTCAACGCTGTAGGTTTGAGCATGGCTCAGGTCACATAATGAGAAGTTCTGCAACGGAAGGTCAGGAGGTTTTTCATCGAGTACTCCAATTTTCGATCACCTCTGATTAACGATCGGCTTGATGTGAGTGAAATAATTTTGAAAGGATCGTAAAACCAAAAATTAACTAGAAATGTGTCAATACAACACAAACGGCCCTCCCAGGAGCCTACCTCACCCACCCCCACCCCTCCCCCCACCCCATCCTTAGGTCATTGGCATAGGTTGGTGTATGGCTGATTAAACCATGGAAAAATAACTATCAACATACCAAATAGGAACTCAATCCATCAAATGGTTTGGAAAATATGAGCTCTTACAAACGTTAACATTCAACATTTCTAAGTCTGCAACCTTGACCTTAAGATCATGGGGCAGGGTGGGGTTATGGCTGAATGTAACTTTTGATCTGTATCTATGTTCATTCCAAATATGTAGCAAATCCATCACATGGTTCAGGAAATATGAAATCTCAAAAAGTATAATATAAACAATTTCTATGTCTGTGACCTTGACCTTCAGGTAAGGGGTGGGGGTATGGCTCAATGAAACTTTGGACCTGCAACTATTGTCATACCAAATATGAAGCAAATCCATTATAAAGTTTGGAAAATATAAGCTATTAACATACTTAAATTTGAAAATTTCTATGTCTGCGACCTTGACCTTGAAGTCATAGGCATGGGTGGGGGTATTACTGAATAAAACTTTGGGTCTGCATCTATCATCAAACCAAATATGAACCAAATGAATCATAAAAGTTCAAGTTCAACGTGTTACAAATACCTTATCCTGAGTCTTCAACATTAAAAATTTTCTAAGTCTGTGACCTTGACCTTGTGGGGGTATTGCTGAATAAACCTTTGGAACTATATGTATCATCATACCGGTTATGAACCAAATTCATTGCACGGTTTGGAAAATATGAACTCAAGTTCTACCTGGTACAAATACCTTAACCTGGGTCTTAAACATTAAAAATTTCAAAGTCTATGACCTTGACCTTGAGGTCATGGGTATGGATGGGGGTATTGCTGAATAAAACTTTGGACCTATATATATCATCATACTAAATATAAACCAAATCTATTGCATGGTTTGGAAAATATGAGCTAAAGTTCTACCTTGTACAAAAACCTTAACCTGAGTCTAACAGGATTACGTACGTACGTACGTGCACACTTTCGTACAGAAGGACGTACATTCAGACGCAAGTACGCACGTACGCACGTACTCACGGACGCACGTACGGAAAACTCTATGCCCCCGGCATCATCCGATGCGGGGGCATAAAAAGATCGCAGGGTGTGTAAAAACATTTCCATGTCTTTGCTACTAGAATTAACGTCAGTGCCAAGCTCGATATTTAGGGAGCGGAACAAAGTCATAACGTTGATGGGTCGTTGTTTATTTATCTTGAGCCCAGCACAGATAGCAATAGTTTAAAAAACTTCATGACTACTAAGTGACCTGCCACCAGTTACAGACTGAGTTGTTAAAAGACTTTTTGGCGCATTCGATGGGAACTATTGTATATGATAAGCCGAGAGTGGTGTTCTTTATTTCCACTCAATACTTGACGTTTTACTAATCAGTTTCTTTTACAACGCGTATAGCCCGTTTGAAAAACAACAACAAAAAAAAAAAAAAAAAAAAAAAAAAACGGTCGTATTAAGTTATGGGGTTGGTGTCCGTCCGCCGTTCGTAAACTTTTTTTTGTTTCCGTATAACTCCTACTATACAGTTTTCATCCGATCAAGCCTAAAATGTGTATGCAGTAAGGCTAAGATGTGAAGATGTGCCTTAAGTTTCGAGAATTACTGTTCACCAAATATTAACAGAGTTATGATCCTTTGAAAAATTCGGTTGATATTTTCGTTTGGTTAAGTTTTGTGCTATACATGTGTAAACCATATGTAAGTTACATTTAGTTTATACTTGCCATGGCGTTAAACAATTTACCACAGAATACTCATCACTACCTACCCTTCCTGATACCAAGGTCACAGACTTCGAAATTTTATATACACGTTTTGTATTAAAGTTTATTATTTTTATTCAAAAAATGCATTAAGTGGGATAATGATATCAGCTGGCTCAAATCAGTATGTAGACTGACAAGACCAAACCTATTGGATGCTTTTTGAAAGCAGCCAACTTGTTAGTTTTATTTCTGAAAGTAACTAATGAAGGCTTGGCGGTTATGTGAATAAACAGACAAAGAAACACCCGGGTGGGTGTTTTCGTCAAAATTTGCTGTCGGAATCGTAAGTTATGCAAGAACAACGATCAGCCATGGTTATTTCATTGCAATAACATTTGCCGGATCCCTCGGAAGATATTTGAGCATTCGGCCTGGCGGCCTCATGTTCAAACCCAGCGAATGTTAATGCATGAAAAACCATGGTTGATCCTTATAATACATAAGCAAAGTTGATCAATAGTGACAGTTCGATACACGATTTGGTCACACAGTTTATTCTGTAACAAGACAATGATACCGGAGCTAATGTATATCAGAACCCATGCGAATTCGTATTATTGGATTAATACTTCAGAAGCGACCCAGACAGGACACAGTTATCAACAGTCGGCCAGCAAATCAAAATTGACATGTTAAGTAACAATGAAGGACTGTGATTTATTTCTCAAGATCACTCACAGACATTAGTTGTCAACTTCGCTCTAGTTCTTTTGATTTGACTGAAAAGACAAATAACGGAGCAAGCGGATCATTGTTCTAAATGTAAACTTGTACGAAAGGGCATTACAGACTTGTACTGATAACGCTTTTTTTATCAGTTACCGCCTGTATATATTGCATTGTAACACATTGACCTGATAAAGATATTTTATCTCAGGACAAGTGAGCTTTATCACGTCAACGTGACATTGCACTTTTTTAATGAAGCGGACTATTGGACAAAATGGCAAAAATGTTATACTTACTGGAAAAGAAAGAAAAAAAATGGAAAAAAATAATTTAAAAAAATACCATAGGAACAACTGCGGTCAGCTTATACTGAATATATGGACTGCCGGAATGTTGGGACGCACTGAGTACCATTGAAAACGGTTCGTAAATTGCTAATTTGAGAGTGTACAAGGGGATAAACTGATAAATAGAATACCAGATTCGTGCCATTTGATATCAAGTTTATCAGGCTCGGCTTCGAGTATGCATGTAGAATCGCTCGGCAAGCCTCGCGATTCAACAAGCGTTCTTGAAGCCTTGTCTGATAAACTTGATATCAAACGACACTCACCTGGTATTCTCTATTTCTGGACCGAGTTGTTCAAAGCATCGCTAAGCTTAACGAGCTCGTTCATGGTCACTGGTAAGCAAAATACCTATACAGAGAAAACTGGGTTGTATTGGGGGTATTCATTTTTTTTATTTTTGCTCCAGAGCATAGGTTGTGGGTACTCGTTAGAACCGCGAATAAATGTGAGCAGCTTTTTGTCGGAGCCGGAACGTTTATGTGTGTTGCTTGGTCAAACGGGGTTCAACCGTTGGTTTTCTTTTGCTCCAGTGTTCCTGTGGCGTTGTGTTCAGCACCGGAAGGCAAGTCCTCATCCTTTTGTCAACAAATACTTGGTTGAACCACAGTGAAAGTGAGGACCTGAGGTTTGGGATCCCGTAAAGTTAACGTAAACCCAACAGTAATTTTACTGACAGTTCCAAGTCGGTGCTTTTGCTGTGGTTCCTTCATGTTTTGTGTTGGCGGTTCTTATTCTTTCGCAAATCATATATGTTGTTATGTTGATGATTCTAATTTTCACCATTTTTTGTTGTTCATGTTTAGTTACGTTTATCCTTCTAGTTTAATGTGTGTCATGTTGGTTAATCTGATTCTCCACCCCCTTATGTATATTGCTCCTTTTAAGTTAGGTTTGGGTTTTCTGAGTCATCATCTGTTTACCTGTTGTCCTATCTATCTATCATCTTATACTGAGTCGGTCATATCTGGCCATTACCTCAGTTGATCGGGTGGCTAAATTTAGAATTTAGCTGGAATAAAAAAAAAAGAAAAAAAAAGAGAGGCACTGGATGCGTCCTTAAAACTATTTACAATCTGCATAACAGAGGTATCCTAAAACGCATACCTCTGAGTCCCAATCTTACACTGTGCGGGCTTTGAACTCTTCTGCGGACTTGGCATTCACCGCAGTGGAGGGAAGACTATTCCATTGGGGAATAGTTCTAGGAAAGAACGAGTTCTTCAGGACATCACTATAGGACTGGTATCTACGATATTGTGAGTCATTTACTTTTGATGCCCTTGTTTGGGTCGACACTGTTACAGGGGTCAAGTACCTATCTTTATCAATAGACACTGAATCAGAGTGTATCTTGTAGAAGAAGGTTAAAGAGGACTGCTCACGACGGGCCTCCAGGGACGGCCACTCTAGCTCATTAAGCATGTTACCGACGCTACTTCTATTTCGCCATCGCCTACAGGTCCATCGAGCAGCTGTCCTCTGCACCTTCTCCACCTGCTGAGTCTGAGTTTTAACATAGGGATGCCAAATGGGTGATGCATGTTCAAGTTGAGGGCGAACCAATGTTTTGTATGCAACATCCTTTGTCTGCCTAGGTGCAAAAGCCAAGTTCCGTCTAAGGAATCCTAAAGTCCTAGTTGCTTTAGATGTAATCTCTGAGATATGTTGACCCCAATCAAGATCGTCAGTGATGGTGATACCAAGATATTTTGCGGATTGAACATGCTCCAAAATTTGCTGGTGAAGAGTATAGTCAAACTTAATTTGCTTTTCCGGAGGGTGTGGTGACACCCTCATTGAGTGACATTTGACCACATTGAACTTCATTTGCCAATCGGCCTCCCACTGTGCAAGTTGATCCAGGTCATATTGTAAAATAAGACAGTCAGAAGGAGAATATATGTTCCTATACAGGACACAATCATCAGCAAACAAAAGGACCGATGACCTGATATTATCGGGGAGATCATTAATGAAAATCAAGAAAAGGACCGGTCCAAGGACCGAACCTTGGGGGACTCCAGATAAGACAGGGACTGGGTCAGACGCTTGGCCATCAAGTACAACTTGTTGTGAGCGCCCAGAGAGCCATGAGCTAATCCACCTATGATGGATCCTCTTATCCCATAGTACTCCAGTTTATGTAATAGCCTTCTGTGAGGTACCTTGTCAAAGGCTTTAGCGAAGTCCATGATGATCAAGTCAGTCTGTTTGTGGCCACGGTTTATGGCCCCATCCGGATTGCTCACAATGCCATGGTACAATTGAACAAGCTGCGTTTCGCAAGACCTTTGACTCCGGAAACCATGTTGACAGTCAGCAAGAATGCTCTCAAAGGCTAAGTGCTTGTTGATGTTGCTTACTAATATATGCTCCAGGGTTTTGCAACAGATGCATGTTAGCGACACTCGTCTATAATTTGCTGCATCATATTTTTCCCCTTTTTATAGACCGGGGTAACATTTGCCGTTTGTCGTTTGTCCGTTTAGTTTACTGTCGTCACTCCATGTTTCGACTTCTTTCCCTAGTGAAAATGTGGGAAGAATTTGGGATCTGATTGTATCAGTTTCAGATCGTTTCTCTTTTTTTGTTTGCGTTTTCTGTTCCTGGTGAAAAGGTGGATTAGAACCATTCATAACGATAACACATCCGCGCGAAATGGTGCATTTTCTCAAATATCCAAAATGGTTATTTTTCTGATGAAAATCCGTGACATTTTTCTTATTTATACTGCAAACATAGGCTGTCGGTGCTCGTTAGAACCGCCTCATTGAGGCGGTTCTAACCAGTACCGACAATCTATGTATTGGAGCAGAAATAAGAAAAAATATGAATATCCCGGTAAACCACAATTTTCTCTATATAAAGTGTGGTTTAAATGGGGTGCTCGATTCACGGACTTGTTCACGTGATTGTGGTCTGTTATTGTGACTGTGACTGACTAACCGCTCTGCTATTTCTCATTTTACCCACAAACACGCAACCAGTCTAACCTTTATTTGATTGATTTTTCTGGGTTTAAGGACACGTCAACCATTGTGGGTCATTTTGTGTCATCTACCGGAGAAAGGGAGAAAAGATATACAATATATAGTTATTAAAGGAGATGAAATTAATGGGGAGAGGCGAAAGAGGAAAACGAATGGAGGTGTACAAACAGAAGAAATAACAACATTCCTCCCTCCATTGAGGACAGCAGGCCCTGTCCAACTGTAAGCCAATAAAAGGCTGACGCCCAGTGACGCAAGATATACGTCAAGATTGTCTCACCCAACCACCCCAACCAGTTTAACCTTTCTTTCACTGATATACTAAATGGGGATAATATAAATAAATAAATAAATTGCATTAATTCCACAACTGAAAAACACAGCAGGCTCAAATCGCAGTTATATACATACACTCGCACGCCCAAATGCATGCAGGCACGCACGCACACATACACAAACACACATATTATAGAAAGCCAGTATATGTAAGAACTAAAAGTGTAAAACGGTTCTGTGATTACAAGGGTGCTGTTTTCCTGTATGACAGTTTGTTCTTGTCCCTGTGCTCAGGCTCAATTTCCATTCCGTTGACAAAGTCATCAAGGGAACCTATTAGTTGAACAGTAATTCAATTTGTTCTCCAGCGGTTAGCTGCAAATGGCATGTATTGCAAGTCAGATATGATTTTACCAATGTGGCGCACCTTATATAACGGGATCTTCGAGCATGTTCCCCCCAGCGAAGACTCTGATCAGTCTGCGCGAATGCGCAGGCTGAACAGAGGCTTCGCTGAGTGCTGTTTGGAAGCCCGTTGATCGAGTGCTTCTCTGTGTAGACAGGGGGCGCTGCATTCTGCATTTTTGCTCGACACGTCTCGTAATGATCTTAATGTTATTGATTCAGCATACGCCTTATATTGTTGGGAATTGCCCTAATGGATCGCTTTGCACTGCGGCTTAAGAATCCTGATAGAAATATGTATTAATGAAAATAATATTTTATATGGATGGTCCAAATTAGCCTGGCTCCCGGACTATGAGTTGTTAAAACATACTCCTCCTTGACTATTTTTCTGAATAAATTTTCTCCTTTATCTTCCATAAACTCATAACTGATCAGCCATATGAGTGAGAAATAAAAATAATAAAACATGTTACAATGATTAAACTATCAGTTAGGCGGAAAGTAGAAGTAAAACAAAGATCAGGAATCGATACAATTACGTAACTTACTCCACCCATCAAAGACACCAAAGGGAAAGAAACACAAACATGAAGCGACCAGACCATAATAGAAACCTAAACAAAAGAAAGCCAGTATAGGTCCCAATTGTTGTTTCTGATACAAGCGACAGACATGAGACTTAACAAAGACATGATACATAGTCTTGAAAACAATAGCTTATGAAAATTCTTAATAAAATATGAGGAATCTAAAACGACTGACAGTCACCATGGCAAAAGGTCGTATAATGAACACCAGTTGTTTTTAGAACAAAATGGGTGTACAAAGGTATACATTATTTTTATTATTTCTGTTCCAAGACATAGGTTTTTGGAACACATTAGAACAGCCTCAATGGGCCGGTTCTTACGAATACTCACAACAAGTTTTGAGTGAAAAAAACACACATAAAGTTAACCGTTTAGGAGAACTTAACGAATGCACTGTGTCGCACGTAATTGAAAAAAAAAAAAAAAAAAAAACAACACACAAACACACACAAAAAAAAAGAAAGAAAAATAACCCGACTTTTATTTGTATCTTAAATGTGCCCATGCTTTCCCAAGCAATCTATATAGCTAAATGGAAAAGAAGATAAGAAGCAGACATGTGGTTCTATTATGTAGATGGGCTTTTCCAACCCAAGGGATGACCGTGCTGAGCGGAACCGAGGCTATGCCGAGGTTCCCCTTATCACGGTCAAACAGAGGGTCGGAAACGCATATTTACAACAGAACGCCCACCGAAACGTTTCCGTTTACTTTATTTAACGTTTTAGTTTCCGCGCACTTTACTTGTGTATTTTGAACGGAATTTCTTTCCCAGGCTTAAACCACAGATATCCTTATCTTGTGTGCAAGAATAAATTAATCTAATCGTATATGTGATTTAGCGAAATAGACGAGCGTAAGGGGAGGGGGGGGTGGGGTTGGCGGGGTGGGCTGACCTCTACGGAATATACGCAAATGTCAGGCATTGTCCTCAATGGGGATGGCCAGTCTGGTGTCTTCTTTTGTAATCTATACAGAAGTAGCAGTCCTGCAGTTCTAATATAATTTGAGATTTGTAATTTAAACTCTCCAGAGGCTCCCGATGCCGACAGTCACATTTCCAGACAAGTTAATAATGATACATGGCAGTAAGGACAATTCGTAGTCACAACGATAAAATTTACAAAAAAAAAAGAGTTTTGCGTAGGTTTTGAAAACGAACGCAATGTTTTGGGAGCTTTTTTCTGTTGAACATTCAGCTGAAATCATTTACGTCATTAACATGACTGCAAGCATAGAAACAGATAAGGCTGGTATTTTGTGAAAACTGAAGGGAAGTTTTCGGCAATTCTCCATAAAACCTTTGTTGCAGGTATTTATTAGAACCGCCACGACGAGTTAACTTTATTTGAGCCCTGACAAGCGAATTTGTGTCTTCGAGAATTCCGTTATGACAAATTTTAACTGCGCATGCCCAGCCATTCAGAGGGGCCAGGGATATGGCTTTCTGTCTGAAGGTTCCTCTTGATTCACTGCTTGTAGGAGCGAGCAGCGAAGGTTATGGCGAGACTGCGCGGATGCGCAAGCTCGCCTGAATCTTCGCTGCTCGCATAGGCGATAAGTACCAAAATCGCTTGACGGGGCCCATTTAATATATAATTCTGTAAACCATTGTTCAACATGCATATTAGCGCTTTAAAAAAAAAAAAAAAAAAACGATGATAGAAGAAAAGTTTGTAAAGAAAAGCAACAATCAATTATTTTCATTCTCAGTGCATTACAGAAACAATGCCCATAGTTTACTATTGAGACGAAATATTGCTCATAAATTGATTCACGATACGTCACATGATCGTTGAAATCAGTTATAGTCGGGGATTTGAAATTCGTAGCACGCGTATTTAAGGAGTTTAATGAACCTTACTTTCTCACACTTAACTATGATACGAATTTATTTAGAGGTCTCTCAGCATCTTGAAAATGGAGTTAGAAAATCAAAAAAGTGGGGAAAAAGACATAAAAAGGGGAGATAAATGTTCCTACCCTCTTTTCCCATTTAAGCATCCAAACAATTCCAAACGACATCTCCTCTGAAACTTCAAGGCCAATTGGAGTCAAATTATATGTGAAGCCGCCATGGGGTGGAAGAACAAACATATATTCTGAATATCTGGGTCACATGACCATAATGTCCGCCATGCCCATATATGGTAAAAACCTTTGAAAATCGCCTTCTCAGGAACCTATTGACCGATGACCTTGAAACTTGGTATACAATATACGGGACCCGGGCCCTAACGATTTTGTTCAAATGATGACATTTCGTTGACCTTGACCTTTCTTACGTCAAGGTCACATGCGGTCACTTAGGATTTTGTATGGAAAAGACAGGATTTTCTGGTTCTGTTGCAGCTTATGACATCATAGTTGATATTTGCAATCAGCTTAATAATCCTTGGGCCATAAGATTAAATAGTTTTTAATTTTTCTAAAACTACTGGGCTAACTGATACCAAATTGCGTATACTGCATCAGTGTGGTCGAGAAATCCAAGTTTGTTAGAGGGATCTGTGTGATCGGCACACCAATAAACGGCCAAAAGTGATTTTAAATTCTGCATCTCAGGAAGTACAAGACCTTGGTATGCAGCATTTTGGACTCTAGCCCTAAGATGGTTCAAAGCTGGCTATAATGTATGCGACGGCAACAAAAGAAAACAATGGTTGATTTCAAAATAATTTGGCATCACTGGTCCTGGGATTGGCCTCTACTGAAACATTATGTTCTGTTAAAATAAATGGCCACCACGGGTGTGTGTGTGTGTGTGTGTGGGGGGGGGGATTTATTTTATGCCCACTTGAGCTCTGGTGAGCGTAGTTTCCCATCGGCCGCTTGTTTACAATTTTGTGTTCATGGAAAAGTCGCGTAAACTTGATGGCAAGCGTAAACCATATCTAACTGGCGTTGTCATGATGCAGCATCCACAGTTTTCTGCTTTACTGACTGCGCTTGTTTGGTTATCTTTTGTTGCTTACCTTCATAAACAATTAATTGGTGACCAGTGGTAGTTTGGTATGAAGTTACCATGGCAGCAATACTTCTGAAAGACGACAATGTTCAGTGAAGATAACAACGCGGCCCTATTTCAGTTTTGTTTTTTCAAAGGGTTGGCAGATTTTTGTTCAGTATTTCATAATTGAAGGAAAGTCGTGTTTTGATGAGTTTACGCCTCTGAACAATCAAGCCTTCTTTTGATTGAAGGTGTGCGAAATTTTACTGCGAACAAAAAAAGAAACATTGTACAGTATTTGGTGGAACGGTTTTACTTAAATGTTTTAGAGGTTTATTGTTTTGGTTTTTAACATTAATTTGCTGCAAAAAAAGATACTCTACTAAAGTAAAATATCGGCATCTAATTCTCCAGCTGCGGATTTGATAAACTTCAGCTTATTTGCTGATTGAATGACTCTGGTTTTGGTCGATCTTTTGGCAAACATGCGCAAATTGAGGTCACCAAGTTACATGAACATGCAGAAAAGTTCAGGCGAGGGTCGGTATTGAACCCGATGTTCCCACCCTTCTTGACAGAGGTGAAGAGAAGAAGCTTGATTTACGTAGGAATCGTAACATTTATTATGCCAAACATCATCCCTGTTCATTGTTCAATATATCTGACATATAAGGTTTCAACCTCAAGTAAATAACCCGCCCGCCTAGTTCCTTTCATATGTACGATAGCATGTCCGCCAGAACGCCTGAAGGTAAGTGTCTAATGCTTTGTTTCTGGTAGGATTAACCGGAGGCTAACTGTTTTGTTTCCTTTGCTGCAGAATTCTAGCTATTTCATGCTGTCGAGTCCTCATCATTGTTTCATCTCTTTAGTCGTTTGATTTTCTGTTCTCGGAGATGTTGCACGGATGAGCTAGAACTCCATCATGTAGAGTGAAAAATTTATCGGTTTTAACCACGACAATCAAGGGCGAGTAGTGTGACCATCTAAAATCAATTAAAGTGTCCAACCCCACCTCGGCCCCCGTAAAACTTCTTACTGACCCCGTCGTCGATCCTTTTTGTGTTTCATTATTTTCATTGTTAGTCCTTAAGATGTATATATTGCTAATGCCTTTTTTTATTTTGGATAGACGATCGGTCATGTGGGGAGATAACTGTCATTCTGGCTTTCCATCCATGACGTTTTCATTTTGGTCTTTTGAATGGGAGGTGCGAGATATTTTGTATAGATTCCTGATCATTGCATACACTCTGTTTTTCAAATGTGATAACTCCTGATGGCTTGTTATAGAAGGCCTTTTTGGCCAATCTATATGGGACAATTGGGGTGGTTGGGTGAGGCAAAGGTGACGTGTATCTTGCGTCAACAGGGCATCCAGCTGATAGTGGCTTACAGCTGGACAAGGCCAGCTGTTCTTCCAACAGTTAAGGGTAGATGGGGAAAACTGTTATTTCTTCTGTTTCTGCTTTTCCATTTTCCCATTTCTCCTCTGTCCCTTACTCCTCTGCCCCTTACTTTCATCTGCTCAACTATCTCTCCTGTCGCTTTTCTCTCTTTCTCTGGAGAGAGGACAAAAATGACCAACAAGGGGTGACGTGTCTTTAAACCAGAAACAATCAATATATGGGAAAAAATGTCAGAAAAAGGAAGTAGTAATAAAGGAGATGAAGAACAGATTAATCAGTGTGTGACAAGAGACACAGGATGATTAAGAGCTAATGGTGAATAGAGGGACAAGGCTATCGTAGGCAGGTCGCCCAACAAAATGGTAGAAAGTAAGTGCAGGTGACATCTTAAGATGCACGTTTACAGGTTATACCACAACTCAGGGAAAGGGGAAGATAGAAGAATGTTTAAGGAATGGCTTTACGTTACATTGAACCTTGGGTACAATTTAGTTTTAGTCGTGCGACTTAACAGAAAATAAGGTACACAGTAAGATTTCAAATGGCCAGGCACATTTACGTGTTTAAAATGTAATAATGTCGATGTTACTTTGGGAGCCTTCAGCACAAACCGGAAACTTTGGATACGGTTTCTTGAAATATACAATGTATTCATTAAATGTTGATTGTTTCGAGCCACCAGTTTAGAGAATCACTTGCCAGTTCACCCGCTTACAAATATGCTTGGTGATGTATATTCCCCTCACTAAATATAAACCGGAAGGAAATGACCATCAGTAACTTTTCGAAAATATATCTATCGGTCCCTGTTACGATACATCTATGACCAGCCAGTAAAATAATTAAGTTCATGTTGGTTTTAAAATAAATTTTATCACGATCTGTGACAGAACTGGAAAAAGTGGTACAATGGTCCATAGGTTTCGGAGTCCCTTGTTCATGCCCGGATTGAAACAGAGTCATCCAGTTTCATATGCACGTGCAAAAATAACCGTCCTTCATACTGACGAAAAAGAAATGGTTCAAAAAGTACTAAAAATTATTTAGCGCAAAAATAGTGTAAAATTTACCAACATTTTGGGGTCAAATTTCAATGGTCAAAATTTATGGTAACACCGGATGTAATTACGTCATATCATGAATTTTGGTGTCTTCGAGTATTGACAAATATTTTGGCTGATGCAGTAAATCAACATTCATATGTAAGCGCAAGCTACACATAACTAAACTCAATCCAACTATGCCATCCGCATGGGGGTGGGTGTAAACTCATAGAATTTTCAACCCCTTTTCCCCACCAGATTTGCTTAATAATCACATGTCATATAGGTTAGGCTCCTATCTCAATGAAACGGCACAAATAAAGCGTGAGAATTTTGGGTGCATTAAATTTTTCGAAATCTGGTCTCAAATCCCGGACTATTACTGGGTTTCTCCAATATGATTGCATGATGTCGATGGTATTGTAGTATTTGTTTGTTTGGCGACAGGGCTTGAGATGTCATTTCATCTCAATGTCGGGTAAAAGTCCCACAAAATTGGAAGCAACGTCTCCAAAATGATCTTTACAGTGTTGACGGAGACGTTAAACCTAAAATCAAACAAACAAAAAACAAATTCGTTTGTTCGCAACGCGGTCACCCATCCAGGTACTAACCGCAACCTCGGTAATAGCCAACCACTCTACCCGCGGTCTATAGCAAGATAGCAAGGATGTAAAAGTGATATTTATCCATAACCGCTACAGTATGATGTCAACAACACTTTTCCGCTGTTACTAGGAAAACTTTGTTTTGTTTTGTTTGATTTGAGGTTTTACGTCCCCGTCAACACTGTAAAGGTCACTTTTGAGGCGTTGCTTCCATTTGTGTCGGACTTTTTACCCGACATTGAGATGAAATGACATCTCAGGCCCTGTCGCCCAATGAAACCAATAGGGTTTATAAGTATGGCCGGTCCGACTCGCAGCGCTTTGCCTGTGCAGGCTTAGATCCTCTAAGCGGTTTGCCAGTACTCGTGTGCGTGTCGATTTTAGCTCTGCGTGGAAGCATCATGCAGTCCATCTATTTCTTCAAGCCCCAATGGGCGGGGGCGGAGGAAAACAGTGCAGATGTGTTCTTGTATTAATATTAGCCCTTAAAAGAGGATTCTTTGTCAGTTAATGGATGGAAAGTAATGTAAATTTAATTAATTACATGTAAAGGCAATTTATGTAACGCTAATTGATGTATGAACCACATTGGATCATGAGTAAGGTTTAAGTGAACCCCTGGGGAAAACGCACATCAGCTACGGCCACTTGACGACAGCTGATTACGAACTTGCGGCTAAATCTGGAGTCTATTAAAATCCAACTACAGATGACCCGCGTTTAGGTCATTTTGAAGACATGTATTCCAATTTGTGGGACTTTTACCCGACACTGAAATGAAATGACACCTTAAGCCCTGCTGCCCAATGAAGCCAACATGGCTTATATGCATGGATGGTCCGACTCGCGCCTCTTTGTCTGGACATTCTTAGCGGTTTACCAGTACCCGTGTGCGGTCCGACTCGCACCAGTTTGCCTGGGCAGGCTTGAACCTTCTAAGCGGTTTACCAGAACGCGTGTGCGGTCGGTTTCAGCTCTGGTGGAAGCAGCTTGCAGCTCAATTCCCATGGGGGGTTGGGGCGGCAACTGTTTCGTTTAATCCTTAATTTTGAGTACAGCTATATTTTAAGTAAAAATTGTAGACAATATTCATACGCACAATTCTGCGGTGTCCGATCTGGCTCTTGTACTTATAACCAACCATTTTATACAACACTGACGTAACAGGGACATTAACAGCGTAGTTTAAAAAACGTTACCTGATTTTTTGCCACGTAAAATCGTTTTAAGCCCCCAGTGAAATTCGTTTCCGCTGACCGTTCCAGGGCGGTTCTTCTGTTGCGTTTTTTTTTTTTTTTTGGTTATGGTTTGTCTTTGGTTGTTTGTCTCGCTTGTATTATTTTATTTTGGATAGCCTATTGGCTATTTTGTGGGAAAGTAACTGTCCTTTTGGCTTTCCGCTATTGATGTTTCCATTAGGGTCTGTTGTTTCATGTTTGTGTTTCTTTTCCTTTGGTGTCGCTGATGGGAGCTGTGGGTTAATTGTATCGATTCCTGATCATTGCCTCCACTTCTATTTTGTACACATGTTATCTGTGCTGACAATTCTAGTCACGTAGATATTAGCAAAGTATCTCAGACTCATTGAGGATCTTACATGAGTGTTCATGTATTATTGAATTTTTTAAACGAGTCGAGGAAAAAGGATAAAATGCGAGGCTTTGCCGAGCATTTTATCCCTTTTTCTCGACGAGTTTAATAAATTCAATAATACATGAGCACGAATACAAGATTCTATTCATATGACATTTAAAACTCATTTAATTCTCGATTTTTTGTTCATAAATGCCATTATTCTGCCATTAAAAACTAGACGTCGTTAAGGACGTCGTATATCTAACGTTACGGGACGTATCTAACTAATTAGAACATTTTTAATCCACTAGTGGATTATCGAATTTATTACATAGCGCTATTACATTCTCAGACGCGACGTTTAAGAAATAATCTCCACGTACCGTGTGTTATCGTGATTAACACACGGTGTTGGAGGGCAGATTGCGAAATATTAATTCACGACGGCGAAGCCGGAGTGAATTAATATTCGCATCTGCCCGACAACACCGTGTGTTAATCACGATAACACACCGGGTGCGTGGAAATTATTTCGATTCTAACATGATGCTAAACTGAAATACAGTAGTAACAAAGCGTTATCTTGGGGACTATTTTGCAGCGGATGTCGACAGAAGGAAATGTTTACATGCAACGTCACGATGACGCCAAATTATTGCACGCACCACGTTGACGACGTGAATTATCGCATATTTGCAAACGCTGACGTTTCCACTGGGTTCAATGGGAAAAACGTTAACGTCATGTTAGAATATATGATAAATATAGTAACTTTGGTTCGACTGATAGTCAATCGACCCGAAATCATCAATCGAGCTAAGGACTTTAAGACAATCAGACGTCAGCATCTGACGTCAGCACCAGCCATTACAAGCCACTGCAAAATCATAATAACATAAACATTACGAAAACACGCCTATATATCAATGTAAAAAGTGTGTTAATTAGACGTAAAGGCAGAGCAGAGTGGAGGGTGAAAAGTGTTACACTAATTACCCTATTTATGATGTAAGGTTTGCTAATAAATGGCGTAATTTTGGTCATATTACAGTGCAACAATTTTTGAAGGGTAGTGTAACTGTGAACATTACACCTTTTTCACTATCAGTGTAATATTTCTTCGAATGTTGGATTTTTTTTTTGTTATGTTCAGTGTAAAAACGTAAGTACACCTTGAAAGCGTTATCTTTCCAGCTTATTGGTATTTTCTTGCACTTACACTGGTGTTTTTGTTCCACCTTAACGTAAGTTAACGTTTCTTGTCGAATCGTGTAACTAGTCTAATAAGATGCGTTATATGTACGACATACGTTATTTTAATCCCCTTTCGTTTCATATAGCTCAAAACGGAATAAATATCATACAAATTATAAAATAATTAATATTGATAATAGGTTTGTTTCATGCGTACTGAAAGTCATGCTAAATGAGATTAAAATGAGGTAAACCCTATTTCATGAATACACTTTCTGCTTGATAAAGAATTTATACGTACACAATCTAATGGAAATTGCAACGTTTACACCCCCGTGCGGAAGTCGGACCACACATCTTGTCGCTGGTGTCGAAGCCAAGCTGTGTTTCCAAGCGGCCGTATGAAAGGCGTTTGATCAGGGACAAGATAACTTACCAGTGACGCCAGCAAACTACAGTGAAGCAAATGAACATCCGATGCTAGCCTGTACTTTGCCGCAACTCTCTCATTTTCAAAGCCACCTCGGTCAATCGGGCAATGGCGACGGACCACGTTTCGCGGGTCGGAATTGACCCCGCCCCAAAACCGCGATTTGCAGCCTACTATTTTTCGGACCGACTGTCGAAATTTCTGTAACTTACAGATGCACCGTTCCTGAGGCGAGAGCGATACATCGGCCCCATTGTATCAATCCATGCGAAAGCCTTTTAGAAAGTGGGAAAACTAATCCTGAACTAGTTCTAGGGTAGCCCCTATGTGCTTAAAGCGCCTGTTTACCTTAAAAACCAATCACCAACCAATGTTTTACACAAGGTTTTTACGGAAGCTCTAGCATTACCATTAAAAATGGTATACGTGTATCAAAGGTACCTTTCCATCACGCTAACAAGTCCGTGAAATGAACACCCCCTTACTCCCCACTTTATATAGAGAAAACTGGGGTTTAGTGGGGAATACATTAGTTTCCTTATTTCTGCTCATAGACATAGGTTGTGGGTAGTCGTTAGAACCGCCTCAATGAGGCGGTTCTAACGAGCACCCACAAACTATGTTTGAAGTAAAATAACAAAAATATCACAGATTTTCATCCGAAAAGTAGCCATTTTGGAGATGTGAAAAAATGCACTATGCCATACGGGTATGTTATCGTAATGAAAGGGGTGTCAGTGTATGAGGCACTCCATTACCAATGGGAAAACGTATAAAGGGGTCCAAGTTAAATAGGATTGCGTGATGAGGTACACATGTACACTGAAAACAACATAAAACAATGCAATAGAGAAAAATGACCAATATGAAATAACAAAGGAATGGTTGCCCTGGGAAGATCAGAAATAAGCCCACTTAATCCACATCCTTAGTCATTACCGATATTTCTCAATGAGCTAAATGGAAAAGTTGCATACAGCGATTAGCTGTCAACCGTCGATATGTAAATATTGCATTATTTCTTGTCAACATATTAATATTGTTTTGACTCTTAATGCATGCTTTTAGCTGGCAATACAGTGGAATTTCGCTACTAAAATCACATAAAAATAAGACTAATTCTGCTTTGGAAAGCTTATTTAGCACGTTGCAGTTATTCTTTCTTTGTGTTTTCGGCATACATTGTCCTCTGGTCAGAGACCACCTTTGGGACTGTTCAAAAGTGGTTTTAAAGACCACTTTTGAACAGTTCCAAAGGTGGTCTTAATATAGGAATTTTACTGTAATATTTGGTCTGTCTTCAAATATGTAGGTTTGATCTATTGTTTCCATCTGGATTTTCTGCAAATGTCCAATCTATATTCATATCATCAAATCTTTTTCACGGCTGGTAAACTCGTAAGGGATAGTCGGCGATTATGCACAGTCATTAGTGACTCCAAAGGGGTTGGTTCATTAAGTGCCAAAAATGGCCCACCTTCAGAAATACTTTAAACTTTGGCTACATAACATTTCAAGCATGATATATAGTAAAATAAAATTGTTTTACTATATTGGGATCTGAGTGACGTCAAAATTTTGACGCAAAGGTTGTAAGTATCGAAATATCTATAACCCCTTTTGAATATATAACATACATTGTTTTTTGGCTAAATGTGAAATTAGGACTTCGTATACATTTGAAAACCAATTTAATAACTCCAGTCTGACTCTTATCATTGCCAGAGCCATGTAGAATGAACATGTAATCCAATTTTTAACTTTCAGAACCAAATGGCATGCTGATTTACCCCACCCACATAGTATATAAGTGTCCTACGACACTGGCAATTTTGAACATACACCTAAAAGTGAATACTTTGTATCAGTTCAGAAGTTTGTGAATTAAGGACAATTCAGTTATGCACTTATGTTTAACTAATACATTCATTACAAGGTGGAATCTCTGACAATAACCATTACCATAGCAACTATTATATACGCAAAAGCTATAGATATAGTTCAATGATCACAGAAGTCTATATAGAGTTTCAAGTTGTACATAATAAGATGGCCGATAAAACTGATTCAAACAAATACATTGTGTTCATTAATTGCATACCATAGATAAATATACAAGATCGGTTGCCATGGCAACAGTAAGTGAACATACTAGGGTCATTTGGAGTATTAATAGTAGTTTGGGTAGATGAAACTGTGAAACACCTTAAATCTCGCGGAGAAATGACTTAGAGACATGTCATGTACGCTCTTTTTTTGACTGTGATGGAGTTGTGGCCCGAGTACCAGTACAAGAGTGTCGCAGGATTATTTAAAGAAAACATATTTCTGCTATGGTGGATCACTATATTGCAAAGCGCCCACGTACAGGGGTGCGGGGTCTTCATATTGTTCATGACAACGGCAATGCACACAGGTCAACCGTGGGAGGAGTTGAACATTAAAACATTACCAGACCTTTCTCCCTGTGATTTCTTGCTAAACCCATATAGTAAAACGTGTAATACTGCAAAGGAGTTTCAAGGCTTTTGATTGGACAGCGCCAGGGCAATTATTTTCCATATACCCCGTCAGCAAAAATATGTACCCCTCTCGCGCTTGCCTTCGCTGAATTGCAATGTCCACTTTCTTGGATTTACTGCAGTTGATAAATACATTGTATAAGCAAAATTATTTTTAAAAACCACTTTTGATTGTTTTTCATTCATTCGGTGCTTTATTTATTTTTTTTTTTCTGTATTAAAACTTTCATTGTAACATGACGTAAACACGTTCCTATTGAGCGCTGTGATCAGCATAGTGGCATATAAACATCGACTTTTCACGACGTCCGCTTCTAAAGGAAACATTAGAACGATGCACAAAATGTCATGAAAAAACTTTGCAGTATAACAAATTCGGTATCGTTATTTTGATTCTTGATGGGGAACATGGGCTCGTAACTTTCCCCGCCTGAAAGCTTCGCTCTCAGGGGGAGTGGGGAGTATGATCCCATGCTCCCCGTCAAGAATCAAAATAACTTATAATGTCAGCCAGGATGTCCTTTTGAAAGCTGTCATGCCCAGGGCAGTACGTTGTTCCAGTGTATAGAAAGTTTACCCAAAAAGGACATCTGAATGGATCAAAAGACTGGAAAGTATGTACAGGTTAAGGAAAAATACTTTGAGGGACTCCACTAGCTAGTTTTGACCAGGTAACCTGTATATTTACAAGCTGCATCAACAACTAATATTTTCCAAACGCCCTCGTACACAACAACTATTTGTTTAGATTTTATGTTATGTACATTCCATGTAATGAACAACCAAGTAAAAACCACAAAACATTTATAAATGTGCAAAAAAGAGGATCTTACACAAGTGGTCATTTCATATGAAATTTATAAAACGAGCCTATGGCGAGTATCATAAACTTCATGAGTGTGAGGTTCTGTTTATAATATAAAAAATATAAGTGGAGGCAATGATCAGGAATCGATACAATTATCTCACAGCTCCCATCAGAGACACCAAGGGGAAAGAAACACAAATATGAAATAACAGACCCTAATGGTAACATCAATAGCGAAAAGCCAAAAGGACAGTTCCTTTCCCACAAAATGGCCAATAGGCTATCCAAAATAAAATAATATAAGCGATACAAACACCCAAAGACAACCCATAACAAAAATAAACTGCGGCAGACATATTTATTTTGGACTTCGAGAAGGCTTTCGACACCAATGAACTCCAAATTATTTGGTTATGGAATTGGGAAGAAGGCTCTCAAATGGATAGATTCCTTTCTTTGCTATAGAATACAGCGCAATGCTGTTAATCATCGTGGTTATTCTTCAGAGTGGGCTCCAGTAGTTTTGTCTGGGATCCCACAAGGCACTGTTCTTGGTCCATTGTTATTCTCCCTGTATACATTAATAATATTCCACTGTCATTAACTCAGATATAAACTGTTCGTAGCTGACTGCGTTTGCTACTGGGAAATTAGAGGTACAGAGAACTCACTGAAACGTCTGAATGATATAGATAATTATGCTGGGCACAAAAATAGGGCATGAGATTTCAGTCCGGTAAATGCAGTGTTATGTAGATAACTAGGAAGAGAACCAATAAAATTGAGGCTTCTTACACTTTAGAGGAAACGGTCCTCGAGAATTAATACCTTTGGTGTGACAATCACACGCGATTTGAGATAGAATGCACACATTAGCAACACGATAGAACGCCTGAGGCGAACAGCAAACATAAAAACTCACATGCTGTTTGAAAACACGGATTTCGAACTTTTGATATCACAAGACGGGCATTTCTTTGTTTATGTTACGTTGAGCGACGTAACGTTATCGCACTGAACATAGCATTTTAGAATGTTATGATGACGTCAGAGGGTCTGTGCTTAACAGGCGTCATTGTAGACAAGATTCTGAACAAGCCGCCATGTTGGTTTGCGGCCACATTGGAACAGTTTATATAGAGTTTCTATGGAGCTTTGGGGCGTTTTCGTCACCATTGCCGTTGGAATCGAAAGTTATGCAAGAAAAAAAAAAATAACAATCATCCATGGGTAGATCTATTTCATTGCATTTACATTTGCCGAGTCCCTTGGAAGATATCAGAACACTCGGCCTAGCTGCCTAATGTTTAAACGTATTTAGCTGTCCCGTGTGTGAAAAAAAAAAAAAAACAACACATGGGTGTTCCTATATAATGAAACATTTTCAACGTTGTTCAAATATGGATTTAACGGTGAGTGGCTGCTGGGAATTCCACTACACTGCTAGCCTGGGAATCTGTATCCGAGCTGTCTATTGTCTCATGCATGATGCGAACTGGACCGTACTTTAAAGCTTAGTGGTTTCTTTCGGCCATAGGGCTTGAGACGTCATTTCTTTCGATAAAAGTCCCTCAAAATTGGAAGCAACGTCTCTAAAATGAACTAGAGTAAGCGAGTCTAGTGTCGACCCATGTGCATTATCTACCCCCTGTCTGGCTTAATTTGTTTTATGAGAAAACGATAATACCCAACTTTACTCTAAATTGTTTTGATGAGGACGTCAAACCTGAAATAAAACCTGATGTTAAGCAAACTCTGTCACTAAACCCTTTTTCGCTCGTGAAAAGTTGACAAAGGTCAAGAAAAAAGACGTCTGTCAGCTTATGTAAACATATATTGCAGATGATAAGAATTAGAAAGCAATAAACCAAAGAAAAAAGTAAAAAAAACAAAAACAAAAAAAAAACAGACTATCGGGTTTCGAACCCGGGTCGCCGGCGTGAGAGTCGACGGCGTTGCTAATCGCGCTTTTACGTCATTTACAGCAACGCAGCGTTTCGTAATTAATATAATTAAAATCTATGTCCTGATCGTGATTTTACAATAAAAATACTCTAGATGTTACTAATTTGCCTGGAGATTAAATTAAACATTGAAACAATTACGTGCTTGTAGTCTGGTCAAAATTCTGGTAAATACCGGGATTAAATAATCGAGGCAGCTTCATTGTTTATGTAGCAGACATGGCAACGGTGTCATAGTAGATTTTTAACCGGGCCGTTTTATTGTCCAGAAAACTTTTGCTCCAGTGTTTGAGAAGTGACAGAACTGACCTTACCTACTTTTATCACAGTTTGATGTCAGTCAAATGAAATTTCTAGGTCCAGCTTTCGCAAATAAAATCGTTTCTATGATGTTTTTTGACATGACTTCCATTGCGTTGCATGCAAGATCGCGTCTACATCAAATCATATTTTTTAAGATTTCATCAACAGCACAGCTGTCGACAATCATCAGATTTTTCTGACTTAACAAAAACAAGTTTAGGGACAACATTTTGTAATTTTATGGTTGTCGAGGCCTGTGCTGGTATTTAATTTTATATTTCAAACACCAAAAGAACTCGCAAAATGGACAATTTGCGTTACAGAGGGTGTTTTCAGGAACCTTTCCTGCCTTTACTAAACAAAGAAACGAATTTCAAAACGCAAAGTTATAAAGTTTAATACTTCGTTTGCAAATATACACACCACACATATTTCATTTATGCACTTGAAAAATCAGAAAAATGTTGGGCCAATTATGACACTTAGTGAACCAACCCCTTTTTACGGGAACCTCCGCTTATGACTTATCATCAAAAATGTTAACAAATAGGTGTGTGTTCCCAATTTATTGATGTTTAGTCAACTTCGTTAACATATTTCGAAAAACCGGGCAATGCTTTTCTCAACAAACTTCTGCGCCCGAAAAGAAAGGCGTGTAAAAACGAGCTCACTTCATTTTTGAAATGTTATCATCACGATATCAACGCCGTGAAACATTGTGCATTTTTCACATCTCAAAAATGGCAACTTTTCTGATGAAAATCCATGATATTTTTCTTATTTATACTGCAAACATAGGTTGTGGGTGCTCGTTAGAACCGCTTCGTTGAGGCGGTTCTAACGAGTACCCACACCCTATGTCTTGGAGCAGAAAAAAGGAAAATCATGTACACACCGTAAACCCCAGTTTTCTCTATATAAAGTGGGGTTTAGGGGTATTCATTTCACGGACTTATTCACCTGATGACATGCGTCGGATGCTTTTGGGAAATTTTGTCCTGAATTTAATTTCTGAAGTTGGTAAGCTGGTTTTCTCAGAAATTCGTTTTTCTTTTGTAAAATTCAGATTTTTACGTCAGTGGAATTGCGCAAATTAAAGAGGGCTTCCAAACCCTGTGTCTTGTGAGTTGGTATTTTCAGAAAGTAATTGTGAGTTATGAGTTTGTGAGCTGGTTTTCTCAGAATTTCATTTTGCTTAAATAAATTAGAAGTGAAGGCATTGATCAGGTATCGGTATAATTATCCCACATATCCCATCATTAGAAGCCTCCGTGGTGTAGTGGTTACGCTATTCGCCTTGTAAACCAGGGATCGCAGGATCGATCCCGGGCTTCTCCAGACATTCGGATGGGTCTTTAAACCATGGTCCCGTCTCCGTATGACCTTAGTTGTTGGTGGGACGTAAAACTATAACACTCACATATCCCATCAGAGACACCAAAGGGAAAGAAACACAAACATGAAATAACTAGACCCTAATGGAAACATCACTAGCGGACAGCCAAAAGGACAGTTACTTTCTCACAAAATGTCCAGATGGCTATCCAAAGCAATATTCGCATGCAAAAACGAACTATAACAAAAGTAAACTGCGACAGAAGAACCGCATTGGAACGGTCAGTAAACAGTATTTCACTGAGGGCTTAAGGGGAATGGGAACACCTGACAGATTGTTCCGCCATTTTTCAAAGGGAGACAACTTTCGGGACTTCCTGTCCGCCATTCTATAAGCCATGTTCCAATGGAAAAGGGTTCTACTCTGAAAGGAAAGAATTTGTCCCTGAGGGGCAAATTCTTTCCTTTAAGAGTTGACCCCTATTGACATGGGAGACAAAAATGCTTTTGCAGGATTTGCCTCCCCTGAAGGTGTACCCTTTCTCCTTTAATCGATTTTACCCCAGTTTTTGACGTCAGGGGGATTGGGCAAATTAAGGAGGACTTCCAAGCCCTACGTCTTGTGTATTTACAGAGCAGTAGTCATTTTAATCTTTTATATGTCACCAAATACTTAAGCCATCCGTGTAATGAGAATAAATGAGATATTTGCGGTCGTCGTCAAGACAGATTGGTTATAATTATCAGTCTGCTACTAGCAATCCTGTGTAGTCGATATCAGCCCAAAGAATTTCCAATCAAATCAGTGCGATAATACCCCGTGCGTTAAAATGGCGTTTCTCTTATCTCTAAATATAACTTTTTTTTTCAGTTGAAAAAAGTCGATATTTTCAATCAAGTCATTACGATAAAATGAAATTTTTCTTATCTCTGAATCTACCATTTTTGTGTTGAAAATGTTCGATAATTTTCTTATATCTTCTACAAACATAGATTGTATGTGCTCGTTAGAACCGCCTCATTGAGGCGGTTCTAACGAGCACCCACGATCTATATTTTAGGCAGCACTACCGAGTACCCACACTATGTTTTGCAAGCTTAGAATATGGGAGCTGGTTAGAACCGCCTCTATGAAGGGGTACTACCGAGTACCCACAAGCTATATTTTACAAACATAAAATGTGGGTGCTCGTTAGAACGGCCTCATTTAGGCAGTACTAACGAGTACCCACAATCAATGTTTTTAAGCAAAAATATAAATATTTTACTGAAATGCTCCCCACTTTTTTCTACATCTTCATCACGAGAACACGGTTATATTAATTTAAACGCCTAAAACCTAATTTTTATACCGTAAAACTGGGTTTTATAGGGGTAAACAATAGTTTTCTTATTTCTGCACAAAAACATAGATTGTGGGGCTCATTAGAACCATAAGGCCGAGGTGGTTCAAACGGGTACCCACAATCTATGTCCTGAGCAGTAATATGAAAAAAATAACAGATTCATTTTTCTGAAAAAATTCAGTTTTTGGTGGTACATTTTTCAATATATTTGAATAGGTGTTTTTGTAGTGATATCATTACGCAAACACGCCTATACAAATACATTGCCACCTTTATCGCCGAAAAAATGAAAAGTTTATGGTGATAAATTGTGATATTTTTCTTATTTCTGCTCAAAATATAGATTGTGGGCATTCGTTAGAACCGCCTCATCGAGGCGGTTCTAACGAGTACCCACAATATATATTTTAGAGCAGAAATAAGAAAAATAAGATGAGGCGGTTCTTACGAATGCCCACAATCTATATTTTGAGCAGAAATAAGAAAAATAAGGTTAACCCCCGGAAACCCCAGTTTTACTGTATAAAAGTGGGGTTCAAGTGGGTCAAAATTATATAGGCGTGTTTTCGTGATATAAAGTAGGGTTGAACGGGTTGTTGACGTGATACAATGTTACCTCATCAACAACAAAAACTTAACAAAATGTCAGACCGGTTTGCAACTTTTTTTAACTATAAGCTCTCTGCCTAAGGAAATAACAAACATTTCAGTCAGGCTACATTTAAAGCCCTCGTCCATCGGGGCTTGGGGAAATAGATTGGACTGCAAGGCGCTTCTAATTGACCGCGCATGCGTACTGGTAAATCACTTAGGTCAGAACCTGCCCAGGTAAAGTAGTTCGAGTCGGACCGGCCATGCATATAAAGCCAATTGGTTTCTTTAGGCGACGGGGCTTGAGATGTCATTTCATCTCAAAGTCGGGTAAACTTCCCACAAAATTGAAAGCAACGTCTCCAAAATGACCTAACTGGGGTAGACAGAGGCGTTAAACCTCACTTCAAACAAACAAATATTTCAGTCAGACTGCATAAGTGTGCATTCCATGGTCTGTTCGCTGCGTGCAACTGTAATCTTATTGCTGTCCCCATGAATAGAATCCATTCTTCTCGATTTCAAGCCTTTTTTGTGCAGCCATCCAATCTGCTTACTATTATGTCTAGGTCAAGCCAATACGCAATCTTTTTCTTTTCATCCAAATTCGCTTTAATTAACGCAGGTCTGTGACCTAGAGTCATAATAAGTACGGTTAAATGTCGACTATTGTGAGGTAAATGGCATTTAGAAATCCCCAAACATCGTTGCCCTTTTTGGACGGGGCTGTATGTATTGTAGTATATATTAATATTGCTGACCTCGGAAGTTATTTGCATGTTTGGTGCATACTGGAAAATATATAGAGGATCTTCCATGAGTGCTCATGTATTATTGAATTTATTAAACGAGTTGAGGAAAAGGGATAAAATGTGAGGCTTTGCCGAGTATTTTATCCCTTTTCCTCAACGAAATTAATAAATTACTGATATTGAGGATCTTCCATAAGTGCTCATGTATTATTGAATTTATTAAACGAGTTGAGGAAAAGGGATAAAATGCGAGGCTCTGCCGGCATTTTATGCCTTTTCCTCAACAAAATTAATAAATTACTGATATTGAGGATCTTCCATGAGTGCTCATATATTATTGAATTTATTAAACGAGTTGAGGAAAAGGGATAAAATGCGAGGCTCTGTCAAGCATTTTATCCCTTTTCCTCAACGAGTTTAATAAATTCAATAATACATGAACACGAATGTTAGATTCTATTTATCATGTGACTTGTAAAACGCATTTTATTCACGATTTGTTAACAATAATGTCAATATTCCGTCATAAGTCAACCCGACGTTGTTAAGGACGTCGCACATGTAACGTTACGGGGCGTTTCTAGCTAATTTGCATATTTAATCCACTAGTGGATTATCGAAATAGATTATTCATTTTCCTAGTTGAAATATGGGATTTATAAACCGAGGGAGGAAAAACAATCCGATAAAGAAACGAGTGCGAAGCACGAGTTTCTTTAACGGATTGTTTTACCTCCCGAGGTTTATAAATCCCATATTTCAAATAGGAGAAATGTATAATCTGTATATTACATGCACTTCCATTGACTTTTAGGAGAGTTTGGATCTTGAATTTTGGATCTGAATGCCCGTTCAGTTGACTGTTTACAGCCCATGTAAACGGTTCAATTAGCGAAGTGTTACAGAATCTGGGTGGAAGAACAACTGGATGGGCGCCATTTTGAAAGCGCTTTCTACAGTTTTGAACAAAAATAGAAGAAACAAAGTGTTTCAGTGATAAAACAAGTAAAACGTTAGATTAAATATAGCAAAACTTACATCCTAATCAATGGTCATATCCATGTTTTCTTTTGTTTCAGCGTTGCATCCGACTCAAACGTCACGCATTCTGAACGTCTGTTGATATTTCTTAGACGCCATTACAATGACGTCATGAATAACGTCGCCGTGATTGAAACTTTCCCGCGTTTGAATAGAACAATTTCACTGCAAAGCGGTATCTCGTATCTTGTACATAAATTAGTTCCAGCTGAAGGGATTTATTTCCCCGGCTAAGAGGAAATATTTCTTCTTAACAAAAAGGAAAATACCAAGTTTATGTCTGGTAGAAATCATGGTATTTCTCTGTAATGCATGTAATATATGGCGTTATTACACTCTCAGACGCGACGTCATATGATAAATTATGGTTTACATCTGAATCATTAGATTCAGAATCTCGAAGTAATTTCTTAAGGTCTCTTTTCCTTAACAGTTTACATACGTTTTCATCGACGCATTTTTTTGTTTTGGTTTTACGGCTCTTTCAAGATTATTTCACACATATCGAGCTGATCGTTTATCAGAGGTGGGCGAAAACCGGGTAACCCGGAGAAACGCCACCTGCCCTTCCGTTGCAAAACTTGGCGTCTCACATGTGACCAGAGCCAGGCTCAAACCCACAGCGGCGAGAGACCTTCATCGCCGCATTACAGTCAACAGCACTTTAACGGCCCCCGCCCGTTGGGGCTTGAAGAAATAGATGGGCTGCATGATGCTTCCACGCAGGGCTGAAACCGACTGCAGACGAGTACCGGTAAACCGCTTAGAGGATCTAAGCCTGCCCAGGCCAAGTCGGACCGTCCATGCTTATAAACCCTATTAGTTTCATTTGGCGACAGGGCTTGAGATGTTATTTCATCTCAATGTCGGGTAAAAGTCCCACAAAATTGGAAGCAACATCTCCATAATGACCTTTACAGTGTTGACGGGGACGTTAAACCTCAAATCAAACAAACAAAAACCATCAGTATTGCAACGAAGATTGGTTCAAATTTACTTCCTTCAAGGCTTCTCTCAACGGTGCACTGAAAGTCTACAAATCCTTTAAGAATTGCAGATTGCAATCAGTTTTAAGTGTCGAGAGAGCTTAAATGAAAAACGATTCGAAGACAAACATGGATTAGCGTACTCTGTGGAATTCCTTGATATTGTCATTTTCAAGAAATACATTTTGTATCCCTGAGACGCACGCTCGATCAAGTTATAAGTACAAAAAGGCAAACGTTATGATTGAAGGCGTCAGTGACTTTTCCAAAAGTTCTGCACCAGATCCTATATTCCTTATTGGAGAAGAGTGGCATTTCTGTCCGTACTGTTATGGCCTGTAATTATTCATATCTTTTGACAATATATACGTGCTCAAAGATACGTCAAACGATACAAATAAAAGTGTTCTGTTTTATTATGTATAAATTTATCTCGATATATAGTTGGATGTTTTATTGAAGGTTTGATGGGGAGCAGTCCTGATATGAGGCGCTTGTCTGTCAAATATCTCTGCAATATTTTAGGTCGCGCCAAGAAAAAAGGGGTATTCAAGAATATGCGCCCGACAAAGATGCTAGGTTTGTTTGTGTTGAGGTTTTACATCTCCTAAACACTATTTATGTCCTTTTGAAGACGTTGCTTCCGATTTTGTGGGACCTTTACCCGACACTGATATGAAATTACATCTCACGCTCTACGATCCAAAGAAAGCGCTAGGGTTTAGGGAGCGATCCGACTTGCACTACCTTGCCTGGGCAGGCTTAGACCTCAGTGGTTTACAAGTATACACTAGTGCGGCCGGTTTCTGCTCTGCGCGGAACCAATCTATTTGTCCAAGCTCCGATGGGCGGGCGCAAATACATTAGGTGCTTGTCTGTCAAACATCTCTGCATTGTTTGAAGTGGGTCTTCGTGAATATGCATCGTGCGTAGACTCAGATCAGTCTGCGCTTTCGCGTAGTCTGACCTGAGTCTTTGCTGTGTGTTATATGGTTGTTCAAAAACACAAGGCTTGCTCATCCAGTCAGAGTAGGTAATATTCTGTTTCACGTCCTCGCCCATCGGGGCTTGGAGAAATAGATTGGAATACATGGTGCTTCCGCGCGAAGATGATCAGGTCGAGCATGAGTACTGGTAAACCGCTTTAATAGAAGATCTAAGCATGACCAGGCGAAGACTGAACGTCCCTGCATTTAATCAAGCGATTTCTTTGGCAGTGATATTATCTCAATTTCGGTTAAAAGTCCCACACATTTGGAGGCAACTTCTCCAAAGTAACCACAATAGTATTGACGAGGACGTAAAGCTTCAAAGACAAATATACAGGTATTCTTACTCGGGCCGTCCCCGCATATAAATCTTAGTGATTTTTGGGCGTTCATTTCATCTCAATTTCGGTTAAAAGTCCTACGAAATTGGAAGCAACGTCTCCAAAATGACCCCAGTAGTGTTGAATGGGGCGTAAAACCTCAACACAAACAAATTCTCAGTTTGTGTGGCTTCTTTTCTATTGTTGTGGTTGTGATACGGGGCGTTTTCGTATCGATGTATCATGTAGTTTTATTACAATTTATTATATTAGATTCTGGGATATAAAATTTGTATGAACCTACAATTTCTTTGATAATAATCTTTCATTGATTTTAGAATAGGAAAGGTTTGCAGTACAAATTTCCTCAGTCGCGCGATGTCATACATTTCTTTCACACCAATACAATGTAAGTCGATAGCGTTTGTGGGTGTAGGGTATTAAAAAATGGAAAAGACAATGGTAAAGAATCGATACAATTTCCTTGCCCCTTCTGCCAAAGATGCCAAAGGGCATTGCGGTAATACACCCGGGTGACGAACGGTATATTTTCTCACATCTCTATAAAGGCTACTTTTCTGACGAAAACCCGTGATATTTTTTCTTATTTATACTGCAAACATAGGCTGTGGGTATTCGTTAGAACTGCCGCAATGGGTGCTCGTTAGAACCGCCTCATTGAGTACCCATAACCTATATCTTTGAGCAGAAATAATAAAACATAATGGTTACCCACGTAAGCCCCAGTTTTCTCTATTTAAAGTGGGGTTTATGTGGGTGTTCATTTCACGGACTTGTTCATGTGATGTAAAGACTGCCGCACTTTAGACATTATAATCAAAACTTTAGGGCAGTATTTCCCTCAAAATGGACCAAACGGCAATCCAAAAATTAGAAAAAAAAATATATATATGACAAGGACAGTGGTGCAGTGGTTACGGTACTCGCCTTGTAAACCAAGGGTCGCAGGATCTTCTTCTTCGGGTGACTTCTCCAGACTTCCGAGGTCCCGTCTCCGTATGACCTTAGCTGTTGGTGGGACGTAAAACTCAAACTCTCTCTCTCTCTCTGTCTCTGTCTCTCTCTCTGTGTCTCTGTCTCTGTCTCTCTCTCTCTCTCTCTCTCTCTCTCTCTCCAAAGATTGATTGAGTGTACACGTCCCGAACGGATAATTTGGCAATTTTGTTTACCCCTTTAAACAAAGAGTGTAGACACCTGATCAGACGCCGAGTTCTGCGGCATCTGATCTGGCTCTTAAATGTTTGCCAATGTCACAGCACATGATCCTAGTCAGTATTTTAAACTAAGCTTGTTTTTTTTTACACAGCACACTGACGTCACAACGACAAGAAATTTGATTTATCATATGACGTCGCGTCTGAGAGTGTAATAACGCCATGTAATATTTTCGATAATCCACTAGAGGCTTAAATATGCAAATTAGCTGGGTACGTCCCGCAACGTTACATGTACAACGTTCTTAACGATGTCGCGTTTACTAATTGTGGAATATTGATATTTTTGTAAACAATCATGAATAAAATGCATTTTAAATGTCATTTGATAAATAGAATCTTGCATGAGTGCTCATGTATTATTGAATTTATTCAACTCGTTGAGGAAAAGGGATAAAATGCTCGGCAGAACCTCGCATTTTATCCCTTTTCATCAACTCGTTCAATAAATTCAATAATACATGAGCACTCATGAAAGATCCTCTATATAAAAAAGTTTGATATGCAATAAAAGGCCCTTATCCTATTATTACTCCAAGAAACAAATTTTATAGACATTCGTTAGAATCGCCTTGGTGAGGCATTTCTAACAAATATCTATAACATTTGTTTCTTGGAGTATTCGATTACATGACCCTTTCATACATGTAACTATGGACTCGATTTGTGCATTTCGAACCCGAGGGAAGCCCACGCCGCTCGTAACCGAGGCTAAGCCTTTAGCTAAGTAGTCATTTCAATCGAATTGTCGTTATAACAAGTTTTGCCGTTATAACAGAGGGTTGACGATAGTTCTTTAGACATTGTTAGACATTATTTGAGCCCCGCCAAGCGAATTTGTGTCTTCGAGCATTCTGTCATGACAAATTTTAACTGCGCATGCCCAGCCATTCAGAGGGACCAGGGATATGGCTCTCTGTCTGAAGGTTCCTCTTGATTCACTGCTCGCATAGGTGATAAGTACCAAAATCGCTTGACGGGGCCCATTTGATCTCTGTGATACATGACATACGTGCATCGATATCTTACATCTTCTGTTATAGGTTATTAAATTAAATAAAAGAAAACTGGAGTATAAAATATGTATGAGGCTAGCAGTTTTCAGACATGGAAAATGTAGTTTTGTATTTTCCTAAATTGCTTCTTGTCACATTTATCATTCTAATCTTTTTACGTCTAATCAGTGTATCAATAACATGAAAATAATGCCTGTTTCTTCAGTTAGGACCTGAGAAAGCTTGAGATGGCGGAATGTAGGACTTAAAGGGGGCGAGGCAGTGGTATGGGTGCGGAAGGTCGAACTTAAAAGGCGGTGCGGGGGCGGGGGAGGGGGCTGGGACGGGTGATAACCTGACACGTTGTTCACTTCCAATCGACTCAAAATTACTAACTACACAAGCCTCCCACCTGCTATTGTCCACGTGAGTTTACTGACCATGTCCGGGTACAGGTTATTTATAGCAGCGCTACTTTTCTCCCTTTGACGTAAGAGTGTTATCTAAAGAGTAAATTCTGGACTGGTCTCGTGTTCTTGGTCATTAGCAAACAGTGTAGACCCAGATACAACGCCCATAACACGGCGTCTGACCATGGTCTACACTGTTTGCTTAAAAATCTGGAATTTAAGGGGTCAAACGAAGCTGTTTATTTTCCAAACCTACACTCAGAGACAATCTTATGGTGGGGTATAAAACTGGAATTTAAGGGATTAAACGAAAAACAGGACGATTTTCCAAGCTTTGATGCAAGCATCCATGCTTGACCTTGGCCTAGATTTCACAGTTCGGCGACTTTGTGCCCCCATTGGTGCGACATAGCCTTCGGTGGAATTCCTTTTTTTTTTGTTGTTGTTGTTGTTTGTTTGATTGTTTGTGTACCCAGAAACACCATTGCTGCCTTTGGTCTTGAATATCTGTCCCTACTGACTTTTCTGCTTGATTTTCTGCTATAGTCGGCTTAATATATAAACAATAAAATTCATATAGAATGAAAGAAATTCATCCCCTGGCAGAAATTCATCCAATAATGAGAGAAAAACGAGAATTTCATTACATCGCAAGATTATGCGGCTTAAGGGTATACAATCTAGCGGTCAGCTTTCGCAGGTCATTCGCCTTCCTTCTGGGAATCTGTATCATTCAGAAGCTACGTACGCTATATCCATTACAATAACACACCCGTGTGACATAGTGCATTTTTCATGTCACCTAACTGGCTGCTTTTCCAATGAAAATCGGTGATATTTTTCTTATAAGTACCGCAAACATAAGCCGTGGGTGCTCGTTAGAACCGCCTCGTTGAGGCGGTTCTAACGAGTACCCACAACCTATGTCTAGGAGTAGTAATAAGAAAATATTGTATACCCCCTTAAACCCAAGTTTTCTCTATGTAAAGTAGGGTTAGGGGGGTCTTCGGTCTTCATTTCACGGACGTGTCCATGTGATGCCGTCTGAACAGAATGAAGTTTAGAGTCCAGTTCGACAGTGTTCCAAACTGGCACTCCCCACAGTTTTCCAAACAGTCATTCACTTTTCAGAGTATTCCAAACTGGCATTCCCTTACCATAGACGTCCAAACAGTCATTCACTTTTCAGAGTATTCCACCCTGAGAAGTACAAACAGGTATTACCTACCAACAGTATCATCACATGAACACGTCAGTGAATTGAAAACCCCTCTAAACCCCACTTAATATAGAGAACAAGAGCAACACAAGCGGGGCATTATACGCCCGTGGCAATTAGTAAGATGGAGCATATATATACTGACTGTTGTACAAGTTTGGGTTTTGTGGAACGTAACCAAGGAACAATATGTGCTCCATATATTCTTACATGGCACTATTAATAACTCTCAATGGCTCAAACTACCTGTCTCCAACAAATTTTCATGGTCGGTAATATTTGGTGGACCATAACCTCAAAATAATATAGACAGAACTCTTGCAATAAGTGGCGGACTGTAACCTTGAAATAATATGCGCTGCTCCACATCAAAGACTAACTATACGTAAAATTTCAGCCTCATCAGATGTAAAATGTGGGAGGTATTATCCGGAAACAAAGGGACATAACTCTATCATTATTTGGTGGACCATAACCCCGAAACAATATGCGCTGCCCCACACCGTCGTCTAACGATGTATGAAGTTTCAGCTTGATCGGACGTAAACCGTAGGAGGAGTTATCCGGAAACGAAAGGTTTACAGGCGGACGGACGGACGGACGCCAGGGGGCATAACATAATATGACCGTTTTTCAAACGAGCGTATAAAATGGGGTTATGGGGGTATACATTATTTTTATTATTTCCGCTCAAAGACATAGGTTGTGGGTTCTCGTTAGAATCGCCTAAATGAGGCGGTTCTAACGAGCACCCACAATCTAAGATTGAAGTGTAAATAAGGAAAACATATCATGGATTTTCAGCAGCAAACTAGCCATTATGGAGATGTGACCAAATGCACTTTGTCGCACGGTTCGATCCCCAAATAAATCTAAGCAGATATCCCATTCACACCGTATTCCAAAGAAACATTTTCCTCCGGCAGTATTCTATACGAGACCCATTTCCCAAGTAGCCTTCTCGCAGTTTTTCGAAGAGATTTTCCCTTCTCGCAGAATTCCCACCAGGTTTTCATTTCCCGCAGCATTCCAAACAGGTATTCACGGGCCACCTTGGCCTAGTTGGTAAGAGCGCTGACTCTTAATCATTAGTTCCCTCACCGCTGGGGGTCAGAGCATGTGAGACGCCAAGTTGTGCAACGGAAGGTCGGGTGGTTTTTCTCCGGATGCTCCGGTTTTCACCCACCTCTGATTAACGATCGGCTCGATATGAGAGAAATAATCCTGAAAGGGCCGTAAAAAAGGTATTCCCTTCCCGCAGCATTCCAAAACAGATATTCCCTTCCCGCAGTATTTCAAACAGTTTTCCTTCACGCATTATATGTATTCCAATTCGCAGTATTTCAAAGATACATGCCCTTCCCGCAGCATTTTAAACACACACTTCCTTCCCGCAGTATTTCAAACAAACCTGTCATTCCAGCAGCCTTCCAAACAGATACTGAAAAAAAATCCCCTTTATACCAAATAGGTATTCTCTTTCCCACAGCAAAACATGCATTGCCGTTGGTATACGTTCACGTGTTTTATAAACGTTTTGAGCGAACTTTAATGTCGCTATATCTGTCTTTTTCTCTATCTTTTTTTTCGGTCACTTAATGTGGCTGTAGTTTTGTTTATGGCCTTTCCTCTGGTTTTCGAAACAGACAGACACACGTTTTGTGTTTGCCCAAACACCATGCTGGTCAGTTCTGAGTGTGTTCAGTTCTACTGAAGGGCAAAGTTCCATGCAACATTCCGTCGCCGTCATGTTAGACAAGTGGTAATTAACACAGATTTAACATTTTTATATTAGTGCCCCGCCCATCGCGGCTTGAAGAAATAGGTGAGCTGCATGATGCTTCAACGCAGAGCTGCAACCGACCGCACACGAGAACTGAACTGGTAAACTGCTTAAAGGATCTAAGCCTGTCCAGGCAAAGCGGTACGAGTCGGACCGTCCATTCTTATAAACCCTATTGGTATCATTGGGCGACAGGACTTGAGATGTCATCTCAATGTCGGTAAAACACCCACAAAATTGGAAGCAACGTCTCCAAAATGACCTATACGGTGTCGATGGGGTCGTTAAACCTCAAATCAAACATACAAAACATTTTTTATATTATAGAAAAGGGGGGCAACTGATTTTTTGTTGTTGTCCCAAAAGGGTTATCACATCAATGAAGGACTTCCAACGAGTACCCGGATCCCGTGTTAAGTTAAATAACAGAACTTTTCATCCGAAAATTTTCCACCTTGTAACCCTATTCAAATCTAAAAATGGAAGAACTCAAACTGAAAGGCTTAAAACATAAGAGATGCGCTTATCTCAGACTGATGATGACGACCCCCCCCCCCACACACACACAAACAAGATGAGTTTGTGTAACACTGATGCCCCCGGACAGCGCATGTTAAATATGAAAGTACTATCACTAAGCAATCTTAAAAAGTAAGTCAAGGTCACAACGTAAAAAATTATGGGATCGTTGGAAAGGTCTTGTGACATAGAATACACATGTGAAGTATGAAAGCCCTATCACTTACCAGTCGAAAGTTATGGCGAACGTTAAAGTTTTTAAAAAGTAGGTCAAATGTCAAGTCAATGGCACGAGATAAAAAAAATCATGGTACCACTGAAAAGGTCTTGTGAAAAAGAATGCACATGTGAAATACGAAAGCCCTATCATTTACAAATCGAAAGTCATAGACTATGTTAAAGTTTTTAAAAAGTAGGTCAAACATCAAGGTAAAGGTCACGAGGTCAAAATCATTGTGCCACTAGAAAGGTCTTGTGACAAGGAATGGACATGTAAAATATTTTAGCACTAGCACTTACCAATCGAAAAGTAATGGTCAATGTTAAAGTTTCTAAAAAGTAGGTCAATTGTCAAGGTCAAGGTCACGAGGTCAAAGATTACCACTAGAAAGGTCTTGTGACAAGGAATGCACACGTGAAATATGAAAGCCCTAGCACTTACATGTATCAATCGAAAGTTATGGACAATGTTAAAGTTAAAAAAAATAAAGGGGAGCTAATTCAGCCACAAATGATAACAGAGTTATGACCCTTGGTCAGAATGTAGCTCTTGTGATGGTGAATAAGTGTGTGAAGTTTAATGGGGCTAGGTAAAATACTTTTGTAGTTATGATCAAGGTTAAAGTTTTGTGACGGACAAACAAACAAACAGATTTCAAGGGGAGATAATTGAGCCAAAAATGACAACAGGGTACTGGCCCTAGGTCAGAATGTAACCTTTGTGATGGTGAATAAGTGCGTGAAGTTTCATGGGGCTAGGTCAAATACTTTTGAAGTTGTGATCAAGGTCAAAGTTTTAGTGACGGACAGACAAACAAACAGAGATTTCAGGGGGGGGGATAATTCAACCAAAAACGACAACAGGCAGACAGACAGACAGCGCAAATACTATATGCCCCCCCCCCCACCCCCGAATCAAAGATTCTCGGGTGGGGGGAGGTGGGGGGCGGTTGGGGGGGCATTAAAATGAAATCTAGGGACGGAAAACAACCTTGTGAACGCCGAGCTGACGTTTACATTAAACCCATTATAGGCCAAACAGTCCAGGTCAAGGTCAAGCGCGTTCTGTGGCGTCCGATCTGGGCCTTCGCTGTTATAATTTTAGCCTTTTTTTTTCTAAAAGATACCGGCCCCGATAGCTCAGCTGGTAGAGAGGAACGGGAAGTCACGGGTTCGATCCCGGCCGCGACATACCAAAGTCGTTAAAAATGGTACTAGCTGCTCCTCGCTTGGCACTCAGATTTACGGGGTAGAGCTGGGACTGGTCGACCCAGTGTCAGGATAATGTGACTGGGTGTGGTATCATGTAATGTGTCTGGGACATGATACTTCAGTGAGGCAGTACTATAAAAGTGAGCATTGAGCTCTCTGTCGCAACCAGACACCGTCGTGATATGACTGAAAAATTGTTGAAAGCGACGTTAAACCCGAATTCACACACACTCTTCTAAAAGGTGGATTCCATCATATAAAAAAGTCAACTTTACTCTTCGAAACATTGAAATTGTCTTATAATACTATATATAGCGAGGCGGATTCTATTCAGCTTTAACCCATTTAGTAACAGAAACCTCAAAACGGGTACTTGGCAAACAGTGCAGGCCCAGACCAGACGCCGCAGAACGCGGCGTCTGATCAGGGCCTACAGTGTTTGCAAAAAGTTTAGACAATTTCCAAATAAATTTTGAGGAAAACACAACCTAACACCCCGAAATGGACTCCTGCTATATATAAGGATGAAGATTCTATTTGGTACAAACAAGGTTAAATTGACCAAAAACAATTCAACATAGGGAACAACAGTACGGAACCCGGGAAGGGACATGACTTTATTTTTTATTTCATAAGATGTGCGCACAAGATAATATCTGGTGCGGACAAGATATTATGCTGTGCGGACAAGATATTATATTGTGCGGACAAGATAATATCTTGTCCGCACAACATAATATCTTGTCCGCACAACTTCCCAAGATATATGTTGTGCAAATAAGATAATATGTTTTGCAAACAAGATAATATCTTGTGCGCACAAGATATTATGTTGTGCAAACAAAATCATATCTTGTCCGCACAAGATAATATGTTGTCCGAACAAGATAATATCTTGTCCACTCAAGATATTATCTTGTTCGCATAACATAATAAAATTAGAAAATCATGTCCCTTCCCGGGTTCCGTACAACAGCGCTTGCTAATCACTATGCAAATATGTAAATCCTAAACCCCATGACGCATCAAATAGTAACTAATACAGCAAACCACGATGTTTATGCAAATGACTGACCACAAATTAGACTAACACCAACCTTGTTAGAATCATTAGTGTGATGATCCAGCCAAAACATGAGTTGGGACATGTCAACACCAGTGATTGCACGACCCGCAGAAAAAGCGACTGACTAAAGTCGGTTGATTTTCTAAGAGTGCCCTAAAATCACCGTGTCATTCTGTCAGTCTGTCAGTCTGGCCGTCCGTAACCCGTTTGTGAAAATTGGTGATAGTGACTTAACCGCTTGGAATATTTAAACATTTTTTGGCATACTGATAGATATCAATAAGATCTAACCAATAAACTTGCGAAATATTACATTTAATTTAGAATAGCCTCGCCGAGGCGAAAAATGTGAAAATTTTCGAACTGCTTCTCCTCGGAAACCGTTGGGCCGATTGAAGTCAGATTTCATATGGAGCCTCTATGGGATGGGGGAAACCAAAATTTGCTCATGGGGTCCAGGTCACATGACCAAAATGGCCGCCAAGCCATATATGGTAAAAACCCTTCAAAAATAGTCTTCTCCAGAACCACTGGGCAGATTTCCACGAAACTTGATAAATAGGACGTAGGCCCATCATAAATTGCTAAAACGGTGACCCCGGATTGACCTTGACCTTCTTTGTGCCTAGGTCAAACTTTGACACATATGCTTTTGTATTGGAAAAGTGAGAATGCATTTCATCCTGCAAACGATTCAGAATACAGTACTAAAGTATAAGATATATTTTTGCTCCTTACGATAAGGCGCATTTATTGGGAGAACCGTTTTAGGTCCAGGTCACATGACCAAAATGGCCGCCATACCCATATATGGTAACATGCATAAAGCTAAAAGCATCCGGCGGGTCGTGCCCTTCAGCTGAAGCACTGGTTGTTCACTTTAATGTGCTTGCGCTTGAAGTATATTTGGTTGCAGGATGCTTCCACGCAGAGCTTAAAACGACCGGGTCTAAGCCTGCCCACCTACTCGCCTTGTGGTGCGAGTGGGACCGTCCCTACATATGAACCCTTTTGGTTGTTTGGGCGGCAAGGCATTGACCAGTCAACACTATTTAGATCACTTTGAGCCGGTCAATTTACCTATCCACACTGTTCCTGGGCAGGCTTATACGTTAGCGCTTGACCAGTACAGTGCACACTTCTTTCGCCAGAAACTGACAACTGCCCTTCTTGAATCACAGAAGGGAAAGAACGACCGTAGTAAACATTTCATGATCAATCTCCACGAAAGAATGTTGTCGATCCCAATAGGTTTCGAACCCGTGTCGTCCTGATCACCAGTCAGACGCGCATCCAACTGAGTTACCGAGGACGACGGCATTGCCATAACACACCCCTGAGACATAGTACTTTTTTTCAGAACAACAAATTTGTGGATTTTCTGTTGAAAATTTGACTATATTTCATATTTGTACTCCAAACATAGGTCCAGATCTGGCGCTTTTTTCACCCAATTTGTACTCATTTTTGCATGAAAACATATATTGTGGGTACTCATTGGAAATGCCTTGTCATTTTTTTTTATTATGGCACAAAAACATATGTTGTGGTGCTCGTTAGAATCCCATTAATTAGTACCCACAATCAATGTTTTTGAGCTAAAATAAGGCAGAAAATATATACCCCGTAAACCTCACTTTTCTCTATATAAAGTGGGGTTTAGAGGGGTCTTCATTTCACGGACTTGTTATTGTGATGTAGACAATGTGGATACAGGTCGAGAGGGGCTGGTTGAGTTTTTGTTATTCCAGCACCGTCATCTTGTAGGCTTTTCTGTGCCCTGACCAAACATGTCTTTTAATCTACTATTTGAAAGTCCTAGCAAACGATAACGTGCATGGCTTATCAAAAAACGTCACGGTTTTAATAGCTAACGTTATGTAATAAAACGTATAAGACCACACATGTAATAACACTTGGCTGTTGATGCGTAACGTAATGACGCCATACGCGACAAGCCTGTTTTCTTCTGTAATTCTTTTGAAAGTCTTCGGTGATAAAGTCTGACTGAAACGTTATATGATAAACTGAAACGTTATATGATAAACTGAAACGTTATATGATAAACTGAAACGTTATATGATAAAATAAAACGTTATATGATAAACTGAAACGTTATATGATAAAATAAAACGTTATATGATAAACTGAAACGTTATATGACAAACAGAGTCTCAACTCGTGTGTGTGTGTGTGTGTGTGTGTGTGTGTGTGTGTGTGTGTGTGTGTGTGTGTGTGTGTGTGTGTGTGTGTGTGAATTCGGGTTTAACGTCGCTTTCAACAATTTTTCAATCATATCGCGACGGTGTCTGGTTGCGACAGGGAGCTCAATGCTCACGTTTATAGTGCTGCCTCACTGAATTATAATGTCTCAACTCGTGGTATTTTTGTATGAAAAGTATGAAACTCGCCAAAGGCTCGTTTTACAAACTGCATATGAAAAGGCCATGCGTGCAAGATCCTCTTTGAACAACCATCATCGTTTCTACAGCATGAGTTTGATTCTATCTAAGAACATGCCATTATCGTTCTTTCTTAAACATTGATTATATTTTTTCTACGATCATTCTGTCCATTTCACTAATTTAAGAAGGACAGTTGTCATGTATTTGGCCGAAGAATGTGCACTGTACTGGTTATGCATAGACATGCCTACGAAAAGTGTACCAAAGTAAACTGACCCGCTCGATATGACCTTATTACATGTAGTGTTGACCGGGTCGTTAAATTCTCAACAAACACACAAACAAAACAAACAGTTACATGTATGCGACTTCGGCAAATAAAAGATCAAGTGTTTTACAACCTGGGACCAAGGAGGTTGAACGAACGAATGAGTAGACGACAGAACGTTCGATCGAACGAGTAAATAGGGTAAGTGAGTGAGTGAGTGAGTAACTGGCTTACTTACTTATTTACTTCCTAACTTATTAACTTTCCAACTAAACTAGATACTGGGAATCGCTGTGTAATATAAGGGAAGTAACCGTTGCAAACTCATACGCTGATAAATTTCATTATTCTCTTTCCTTAATATTTCAGCAAGGGGGACTAGCTGCTGTCGTTGATTTTTGTAATAAAATCTCACTTACCTCCCTTGTTTTTCTTAGCAGTTCTCGTCCAGCTTTGCCGAGGTGTACATTTGTACGCACATTCTTTCATATCCCCAACACTGATATTTTTGTGATAAAAATGTCAGATTTGTCATACTTCTTCAAACATATAGATTGTACATGTATGTGCTCGTCAATACCGCCTCAATGAAGCGGTTCTAACGAGTACCGACAATCTATGTTTCGAAATAGAAATAAGAGTAATGTATATATCCCTGTAAACCGCACTTTTCTCTGTGTGAAGTGCGAATAATAGGGTGTTTACATGTAATTCACGGACTTGTTAACGTGATGCGTGAAAATAAAGCTGTGCAAACATTCATCAAGGATACGCGAAGATTTACTAATCAGTGAACTAGCCGCTATTGAGTCACAACCAGCCAGACAACATTTATTTTATTTCCCCTTTTTTTTCTTATACTAATGTACATTATTTCATCATATTCTCTCATCTACTCATCACTTATTAGTTGATTTTTGAAAAAAATATTCGAATACTACATATATGCCATTACTGCATGTCTATTGCTGTAAGTATCTGTAGGGGGAGGGCCGTAACTAATGTTGTGAGAACTTGTGGCCCAACTCCATTGCTTAACATGTTGCAATAAAATATGTTTATACTAAGCGTGAAAATTGCGGCGGGGTGTTTTTCGATAACCTCACGTTTTTCTAATTGTCAATATAGGCGACATAATTGGATTCCGTTTTGATCCAATATTATTTAACTTTTTATTGTGTTTTACGCATAAGTATGCATGATGTTACTTGTAAATAATGCATGGCGTTACTTGTAAATATACGCATACAGGCCTGTATGCAGGGGTTGGGGGCAGGGGGGTGGTTGCGCGGGGGAAGGAATATAATCTGAAATTCATGAGGATTTTCACCAGGAATCAAATTTACACCTCTAACTTTGGACCACAAACCAAGATTTTCTTAAGATAAACACCCCTCCACAAAATACCTGCAATTCGCACCCCCTTTTTCAAAGTCTGCGTACGGGCCTGGCATACATTTCGATAACACGCTTGTGTTCAAATAACGTCTCACTAACATTCTTCAAATGAAAATGTTTCATTTTTTTTATTTCTATACCAAATGGACCCCGTCAAGCGATTTTGTTACTTATCGCCTATGCGAGCAGCGAAGGTTCAGACGAGCCTGCGCATCCGCGCAGTCTCGCCAGAACCTTCGCTGCTCGCTCATACAAGCAGTTAATCAAGAGGCACCTTCAGACAGAAAGCCATATCCCTGGCCCCTCTGAATGGCTGGGCATGCGCAGTTAAAATTTGTCATGACGGAATTCTAGAAGACACTAATTCGCTTGGCGGGGCTCAAATATGAATAATGGGTACCCACAATGTCTGTTTTTGAGTAAAAATAAGGACCAGTCTGTATACCCCTGTAAAACTCTAATTTTCTCTACATGTATATAACGTGGGATTCACTGATGCGGCCTAATTGGCCGAAACTAGCTAGTCTGGCCCAAAACCATTTGTACACTCTGTATATAGTGTCCAGTTTTGTGCTGTAGTCCTTGCTTCCAAATGATCATTACGATAACTCATCCGTGTGACAAAGTGCATTTTTCTCATCTCCAAAAAGGCTACTTTTCTGATGAAAATCCTTGATATTTTTGTTATAAATGTTCAAAACATAGGTTGATGGTGCTCGTTAGAACCGCCTCAGCGAGGCGGTTCTTACGAGTACCCACAACCTATGTCTTGGAGCAGAAATAAGGAAAATAATGTATACCCCGTTAAATTATGGGGGGGGGGGGGGTCTTCATTTCACGGATTTGTTCACGTGATGTACCCTTTATAGAACAAATTTAGAAGTCGTCATTACATGGACTTGTTAGTGCAGCCGCATTTTTTTTCGTGTATTTGCAACAGATAATTGTCGAAAAATACCAATTATTTTGGGAATGACAGCATTTTACATTATCAAACCTCCAAAGGGATATAAATTGTTTGCTTGTCATGATGCAACTAATAAACTGTTTTGTCACTTCTAATTATGACGTAATAATAAGATATTGAATGCTGAGGAAACAATTATAGCTATTGGAAAGACAAAAAGTCGCTTACATTTCTGAGAGACAAATCCATATTTCAGGGAAAATACCGAGCGGCCATAATTAACGTGTGTAAGCTTCATATTAGCGCAATTTGAGCCTACTTTTTCTGGATGCCTCTGTAAAATGTCGAGCACTGCAGTTTTTTTGGTTTGATTTGAGGTTTAACGTCCCCGTCAACACTGTAAAGGTCATTTTGGAGACGTTGCTTCCAATTTTGTGGGACTTTTACACGACATTGAGATGAAATGGCATCCTAAGCCCTGTCGCCCAATGAAACCAAAAGGGTTTATTAGCATGGACGGTCCGCCTCGCACCGCGGTTCCTGGACAGGCTTAGATCCTCTAAGCGGTTTACCAGTACTAGTGTGCGGGCCAGATTCAGCTCTGCGTGGAAGCATCATGCAGCCCATATATTTTTTCAAGCCCCTATGGGCGGGAGCACTGCAGTGGTAATCCGCTTAGGTCTCAGCCTGTCCAGGCAATGTGGTGCAAATCAGAATCCTATGGTCTGTTTGGGCGGTTGGGCTTGGGATGTCATTTCATCTCGGTGTCGGGCAAAAGTCCATAAAATTGGAAGCAACGTCTCCAAAAAGGCCTAAATAGTGTTGACACGGACGTAACAAACAAAACAAATGGTACGACATCTACTGTCATACAATATACATTGAATAGCCGCGTGCCCTGAGAAATAGATTAGGCTGCATAGTGCTTCTTCGCAGAGCAGAACCTGACCAAACTGTTGCCATTACGTGAACAAGTCCGTGAAATAAAAACCCCCCTAAACCCCACTCTATATAGAGAAAACTGGGGTTTATGGGGGTAAACATCATATTCCTTGTTTCTACTCCAAGACATAGGTTGTGGGTACTCGTTAGAACCGCCTCAATGAGGCGGTTCTAACGAGCACCCAAAACCTATGTTTGAAGTATAAATAAGAAAAAAGTCATGAATTTTCATCAGAAAAATTATCTTTTTTGAGGTTTGAAAAATGCACTATATCACACGGATGTGTCATCGTTATGGTAGTAGTAAACCCTTTAGAATATCAAATATGTTCTATAAAAAGGTTATCCTTTAGAAACAAGGAATACACCACAGAACTGAAGTATGTTTTCTGAGCCAGACTAGCCAGTTTGGACCAATTTTGCCTCATCAGTGACCCTCAAATATTTTCAAAATTCCACAATGGAATCAAGGCTCCCAAAGGACCCGCCCAGGAAATCCAGTGCGTGTTGGGCCGTCCCTAAAACCTCAGCAGTTGCTTTGGGTGGTAGGGCTTGAGATGTCATTTCATCGCAATGGCGGGTAAAAGTCCAACAAAATCGGAAGCTAGTCTCCAAAATGACCTTTATTAGTATGTACTGGGACATAAAACCTCACAGCCGCGTCAAGATAAAACGTGTATTCGGACATTTGTTCTCTTGCTACACGATATAAGTACATTACGAAAACACATCCGTGCAACATAGTGCATTTTCACATCTCCAAAATGGCTACTTTTCTGAGGAAAAGCCGTGATATTTTTCTTATTTATACTGCAAACATAAGTGTTGGGTGCTCGTCTAACGAGTACCGACAACCTATGTCTTGGAGCAGAAATAAGAAAAATAATCTATACCCCCTTATACCCAGTTTTCTCTATATAAACTGGGGTGTAGGGGGGTATTTATTTCACGGACTTATTCATGTGATGAGTATGGCATCGACCCAAATATTCTACAGTCTGATACATGTAATAATTAAGCGTTAAAGCGGGCTATTTTTTATCCTGCACGCGCGTACATGCGTCAAAATATCTTCTCGCTTGTTGTAACTCAAGACCAGCTCGTTACTGCAGTATAAATAGATAGATAGTCCTCTTAACGGGGTTGCTGCAGTATAAATACAGTAGAACTTCGATGGCTTGAACACCGATGGCTCGTTTACCATGGCTGAGTCGAACCCGTTTTTGAGTCCCTAGGGAAACCCTCTACATAAGAAATAGTGGCGGATAATTGAGGAGATTTTAGTCTTTTATCTTGCAAATGTATGCTGTGTGTACGCATTAGAATCGCGTCATTTAGGCGATTCTAATGAGTACACACAGCGTACATTTTCATTATATAACACCGAAAAAATGTCTAAAAGCATCTCGTTATGCCTATTGGCAGTAACCCTCGGTGGCTCGAACTGCCCATGCCTGGAACAGAATTTCGAGGTCCCAAAGGTGTTCGAACCATTGAAGTTCGACTGTAGACAGATAGACCAGTAATGCCAAGAAAAGCTGCATCTAAAAATGTAATCTGTTCATGTCGTCTGCTGCTTTTTATTGCAAACTTTTCAAACACATTTGTTTTCAAAACAGGCAAACAGTATGAATCCTGATCAGACTGTCGGATGTGGATCCACACTGTTTGCAATGGACCATTAAAGGAGCAGTCTGTTTTGGGGCCACACTGTTTACAACAATGGCTATTATCTTGACCAGCATACGACAAAGCAGACGACAGTTGTTGTGATAAGCATCTTAAGATTAAAAAATATTATTAAAATAATTTGACTTACCTAATACATCAAGAAACCACAGCGGATATGAAAAAGAAAGAAAAAGATATAGAATTAGTCATGTATTAACATACAAAGGCATTGTTGGCTCGAACACCGATAGCTGGTCAACCACGCTTCTCAGTGAGCGCCTAGGAAGAACTACCCGTGACTGCAGATAGTAATATTTGAAATAATTCAGTGAAAAATTGTCTTATTTTATCTCGAAAATGACTTTATCATATGACGTCGCGTCTGAGAGTGTAATAACGCCATATATTACATGCATTACAGAGAAATACCATGATTTCTACCCGACATAAACTTGGTATTTTCCTTTTTGCTAAGAAGAAATATTTCCTCTTAGCCGGGGAAATAAATCCCTTCAGCTGGAACTACTTTATGTACAGGATACGAGATACCGCTTTGCAGTGAAATTGTTCTATTCAAACGCGGGAAAGTTTCAATCACGGCGACGTTATTCATGACGTCATTGTAATGGCGTCTAAGAAATATCAACAGACGTTCAGAATGCGTGACGTTTGAGTCGGATGCAACGCTGAAACAAAAGAAAACATGGACATGACCATTGATTAGGATGTAAGTTTTGCTTTATTTAATCTAACATTTTACTTGTTTTATCACTGAAACACTTTGTTTCTTCTATTTTTGTTCAAAACTGTAGAAAGCGCTTTCAAAATGGCGCCCATCCAGTTGTTCTTCCACCCAGATTCTGTAACACTTCGCTGATTGAACCGTTTACATGGGCTGTAAACAGTCAACTGAACGGGCATTCAGATCCAAAATTCAAGATCCAAACTCTCCTAAAAGTCTATGGAAGTGCATGTAATATACAGATTATACATTTCTCCTATTTGAAATATGGGATTTATAAACCTCGGGAGGTAAAACAATCCGTTAAAGAAACTCGTGCTTCGCACTCGTTTCTTTATCGGATTGTTTTACCTCCCTCGGTTTATAAATCCCATATTTCAACTAGGAGAATGAATAATCTATATGTAATATTTTCGATAATCCACTAGTGGATTAAATATGCAAATTAGCTAGCTACGTTCTGTAACGTTACATGTACGACGTCCTTAACGACGTCGCGTTTGCTAACGGCGGAATATTGAAATTTGTGTAAACAATCGTAAATAAAATGCGCTTTAAATGTCATATGATAAACAGAATCTTGCATTCTTGCTCATGTATTATTGAATTTATTAGACTCGTTGAGTAAAAGGGATAAAATGCTCGGCAAAGCCTCGCGTTTTATCCCTTTTCTTCAACTCGTTTAATAAATTCAATAATACATGTACACTCATGTAAGATCCTCTATTAAGAATATATTTTTTACTTTCTGTAACATATCTATATCTATCGTTACTGCTATCGGTCACAACTGCCCAATATTCGCAAGTGTACATGCATTACATGCACTGCAGGTTTGCAGGATGAAAGCCTTTGCCTAAGGGATCTTTAAAATGCATAGTGGATGATTCTCCCTGCACAGGGAATCTCCATTTGGGCCCCGTCAAGCGATTTTGGTACTTATCGCTTGTGCGAGCAGCATCCGAGCAGTCTCGCCAGAACCTTCGCTGCTCGCTCATACAAGCAGTGAATCAAGAGGAACCTTCAGAGAGAAAGTCATATCCCTGGCCCCTCTGAATGGCTGGGCATGCGCAGTTAACATTTGTCATGACGGAATGCTCGAAGACACAAATTCGCTTTGCGGGGCTCAGTTAACGTCTCCATCCAAAAGACTATGCACTTTGTGGCATTCACCCCTGAAAATGATGCCAATGGGGCATGTTAGAACGTCATCATCCAAAGAACGAAACACTTAGTGGCATTCACCCCTGAAAATGATGCCAATGGGGCAGTTAGAACGTCTCCATCCAAAGGATGAAGCACTTTGTGGCATTCACCCCTGATAATGATGCAAAAGGAGCATGTTATGACTTCGCAATTTCATTATCGCTGGCGGGAACCGAACCGGGGGCCTCTACCATCAAAGGCAAATGCACTAACCACTGAACTAGCATGATCCATCAATTTGGGTTGTTGAACGTTATATCAATGATGAACACTGAGGGAGTGCATAGATCTACTTTAGCCAGCCCATTCATTGATTGCGATTTCTTGCACACCAGACAAAGAAATCCGTGATTTTACCCTGGGATAGAAATTTATGTTCTGACCCTGGTGTTCCAACCCAGGCAACTAACATAAATGCGCTTCAATTCTATTCAACTGCCGGAACTACGTCCGCACTACTTTTATTTTGTAGCGAGCTGTCAAAACTAATCGGAGGTGTTGTGCAAGAAAAAGAATTCAATATGGGGTTCTGTTGTAGATGGGCGTTTCCAACCCTCGGGTTGGAAACGCTAATCAACAACAGAACCCAATATCAGATTCTTATATTCTCACCACTCACCTGTTTGCGAAACCCACGACAACCCATACCTTTGCAAATAGTGTAGATCCAGATTAGATGACTTCTGGAGAAGCCATCTGGTCAGGATCTACACTGTTTGTCATTCAGTTTGCAAACTTGAATGAATGGAGTACATCAAGTAATTTGATTTGGTTGAAATGTTAATTTATGCAGCGATGGTGTCTTTCGTATACCAGAACGATCGTGTTTCGGACGAATTAGTTTTCATTCTTAATTCTAGGTTAGGTTGTTTGAATCGAGATTTAACGTCCCCGTCAACACTGTAAAGGTCATGGCGGAGATGTTGCTTCCAATTTTGTGGGACTTTTACCCGACATTGAGATGAAATGACATCTCAAGCCCTGTCGCCAAATGAAACCAATAGGGTTTATTAGCATGGACGGTCCGCCTCGCACCGCGGTTCCTGGACAGCCTTAGATCCCCTAAGCCGTTTACCAGTACTAGTGTGCAGGCCAGATTCAGCTCTGCGTGAAAGCATCATGCAGCCCATATATTTCTTCAAGCCCCTATGGGCGGGGGCCAAATTCTAGGTTTGACTTAGATTACCGGTGCTTGTTAGAATTAAGGTGGTTATGAGACGGTTCGTAAAAGTACCCATAATCTTTTTTTAACAAAAATAAGGAAAATCATGTGTACCTCTGAAAACCCCACTTTTTTCTCTATATTTGTGTTTACAGGAGTGTTCAGAACATGTTGTCATGAGAAAACGGTACTTATAAAGGCCCAGGACATATGCCGTTTATGTTACTTATTATCAAGTGAACAAGTCCGTGAAATGAGCATCGCTAAAAGAGATAACTGGGGTTTACGGGGGTATACTTTATTTTGCTCTTTTCTGCTCCAAGACATAGACTGTGGGCACTCGTTAGAACCGCCTCAATGAGACGGTTCTAACAAGCTTCTACGATCAAGATTTGCAGTATACATAATGTAAGTAAGAAAAATGTAATTGATTTTCATCATAAAAGTAGCAATTTTTGAGATGTGAAAAATGTACTTTGTCGCACGGGTGTGTTATCGTAATGTGATAATGTTTGTTTGAATTGAGATTTAACGCTCCAGTCAAAACTATTCAGGTCATTTTGGAGACGTTGCTTCCAATTCTGTGGGACTTTTACCCGACATTGAGAGGTTATGACTTCGCAAGCCCTGTCGCTCAAAGAAATGTGAGAATGATTACTGTCGCCCAGCCTTCCTATTTTTGCTTTAGATTTGTTCATGAAAGTTCTTAGGAAATAACTTATATATGTGTTAGGTTACTACCGGTAAGTGCCAACTTTTCGCACGTTCTATTTTACTCCTTACATCATGAAAACACGCCTATATAATTTTGTCCCCCTTTAATCTGGGGTTTTCATGGGTATCCATTAATGTTCTAATTTCTGCTCAAAATCATAGACAGTGGGTTCTCGTTAGAACCGCCTCAGCGAGGCGGTTCTAACGAGAACCCACAATCTATGTTTTGAGCAGATATATGAAAAAATATCATAATTTTATCTGAAAAGTTTCATTTTTTTGGTTGAAAAATTTCCAATATATTTGAATAGGCATGTTTTCGCAATGCCCACTGCTTAATGACTCTGTATGTAAGTACTCGCACAATATTATGATACCTCACCCGTGCGACATAGTGCTTTTTTCATATCTCCAAAATTGCTACTTTTCGGATGAAAATCCACGATATTTTTCTCATAAGTGCTCAAAACATAGGTTGTGGGTGCTCGTTAGAACCGCCTCAAACATAGGTTGTGGGTGCTCGTTAGAACCGCCTCAATGAGGCGGTTCTAACGAGAACCCACAATCTATGTTTTGAGCAGATATTTAAAAAAAATATCATAATTTTATCTGAAAATTTTCATTTTTTTTTGGTTAAAAAATGTCCAATATATTTGAATAGGCATGTTTTCGCAATGACCACTGCTTAATGATCTTCTATAAAAGGGTTATCCTTTGGAAGCAAGGAATACACAACAAAACTGAAAAAATATGGAGTGTATATGTTTTCTGGGCCAGACTAGCTAGTTTCGGCCAATTAGGCCTCATCAGTGACCCTCAGATATTTTCAAAATTCCACAATGGAATCAATGATCCCAAAGGACAAGAAAATATAATCTACACTATGATGTAGGGCAGGGAGACGTTTTACCACCGCCACACATTCCCACACACCAGATGTAGTGAAGTTAAATATGTTCTATAAAAGGGTTATCCTTTGGAAGCAAGGAATACACCACAGAACTGAAAAATATGGAGTGTATATGTTTTCTGGGCCACACTAGCTAGTTTCGGCCAATTAGGCCTCATCAGACTCTGTATGTAACTGGTCGCACAATCAAACAAACTTTTCGCACTTTTTATTCAACTTCTTAACCCCTGCTTAATAACTAACTATGCCTCCTTAAATACGCTAACAGAGCCATCAAACTTATAGGATTTCCAATATAGTTGTGGCCATAAAAAGGTACCACGGCATATGCAAAGTTATTAATTAAACGTGTCAATTTTCATCTCTGCAGCCTCTCCTATCAGTGACAGCCTCTATAGTTACAGTGAAATGAAGTCAAACAACAACGACCATGTAAATATTGCGATCTGGTGAAAAGCACATCATCATTTTCTGTTGCAACAGTTTTGAAATTGTCCGCCGAACCAGAAACTGTGTTTGACTGTAAGGAATTTAGACACTGAATTCTTAGAAGTGGCATCTTGTTACTGCTGAAACCTACAAATAACGTCATTTCAACAAATAATTTTGCTCATAGAAGCAACAGCGTAGCTAAAACCTTATATTGGTTGCGATTGAAGAGGCACTGACAATTTGTCTGTCGTTCAGTACGATAACATAGCCGTGCGACACAGTGCATTTTTCAGATCTCCAAAATGGCTAGTTTTCTGAAGAAAATCCTCGATATTTTTCTTATTTATACTGCAAACATACGCTGTTGTTGCTCGTTAGAACCGCATCCGTAAGGCGGCTCTAACGAGTACCCAAAACCTATAATAAGAAAAAAAAAAGATATTTACCGTAAACCCCTGTTCAAATAAACATTTTTTCGCCATTTTGCGAACACCAGAGTTGTACAGTTTATAGTATAGTTTATCTCAGCAATTTAGTTTTCATTGCTTGGACAAAAAATTTCCTCGCCCCCGTTCATCGGGGCTTGACGAAATAGATTGGGCTACATGGTGCTTCCACGCAGAGCTGAAACTGACCGGTAAACTGCTTAGAAGGAATAAACCTGCCCAGGCAGAATGGTATGAGTTAGACCGTCCAATTCATATAAACCTTCTGATTTCATTGGGTGGAAGTGCCTGAGATGTCATTTCATTTCATTGCCGGGTAAAGTCTCACAAATTGGAAGCAACGTCCGCAAAATGACCTACTAAATGTTAACGGGGACGTTAAATCTCAAGTCAAACAAACAAACAAAACCTTTAGTTTCCATCGCTTGATGAAGTCGCTGAAATGAACACCTCCCTTTTAATATAGAAAAATTGGATTTACGGGGGTATACCTTATTTTTCTTATTTCTGCTCCAAGACATAGGTTATGGGTACTCGTTAGAACCGCCTCAATGAGGCGGTTCTAATCAGCACCCAAAACTATGTTTGGAGTATAAACAGGAAAAATAGCATTGTTTGGGAATGTGAAAAATGAACTATTTCGCACGAGTGTGTTATCGAAATGTACACCTAAAATACCAATAGTCAGGGTCTACAGTGTTTGTTTAAAGTACGTGAATTTAAGGTTAAAACGAGCTTCGTTTCTTTAAATGTGCGCTTCATTATCTTAAGATCTAAACCGTTTCAATTCTTCTAAATTATTTTTTCCACAGAGAAAACGCATCATAGTCTATGAATTAAACCACTCTATATATCTCAAATTTTCGGCCCATGGCCTTCTTCAGGAATTTAAAAATTCACCTAAACAACTAGGTGACATCCCTTTTTAGGTGCTGTCTGAAGAAAGTGGTGACCAGGGACGACGTCATGTACACAATATAAAGAAAACTTAGACTATAAACCGTATTGTGTGTTCACAGTTCCGTCTCAACGCCATAGAACAGAAAATTTTGAAATTTAAGATATAAAAGTTTATGCTCAGACAGGTTGTTCTACATTTGTGTTATTTGCAGATGGCAAAAACGGGTTTTCTTAAGGGGAATGGACAAACCTCTTCAGGCAACTCCGCAAAAGTATATTTGTCTCCCATATTAATAGGGGTCAACTCTTAAAGGAATGTATATGCTTCATGGTAGCAAATTCTTTTTCTTTAAGAGTTGATCCCTTTTCCGGATGACAGAGCTACATGTAATAGAAAAGGAACAGGAAGATCCGAAAGTTGTCTCCCTTTGAAAAATCTGCCAGATATTCCCATTCCCGTTAAGACGCGATTTGCGTTAAGTTGCGAATAAACAGTGGGACATGTTATATATACGCCATATTTTTACCAAAGGGCGGTTGATGATGACGTAATTAGCTTCTTAAAATTATTTTCTCAGAACGGAACTACTCAAGCCAGACACGTTTTTGTACGTCATTAAAATCATTTCATTACAAAGAGCTGTGAAAAAGAGAATATAATTAGCTAAAACCGTTTGATGCGGGGGCCATTAAATTTACTGCTTTAAAGACTTCTAGGCAAATAGATCTTTAAACGTGTCTACGGTTTGTAGCGCCGTATTTCAAAGCACCAGGTAGATATAATACTATGTCAAATTTTCATTTATGCTCCTCATGTAACGCTCATGTGTCTTTCGAGCTATTTCATGAGCCGGAACTACTTTTAACACAGTAACGAGTTAGCGAAAACGTTCTTGTAAACTTGGCATGTTGTTATACATGTCTAGAAGGCCCCCACCCATCGGGGCTAGAAGAAATAGATTTAGCCCCATGGTGCTTTCATGCAAAGCTGTAACCGACTGGTTATGAGTACTAGTAAATCGCCTAGAACGGCAAAGTGATGCGAGTCAGATTGTCCATGTATATAAACCCTATTGATTTCGTTGAGGTGTCATTTAGGGTAAAAGTCCCACAAAATATTAAATCACCTAAATAGTGATGATGGGGACGTTAAACCTCGAATCAAACAAATATATGTAGAACTATCATTTTCAGATTTTTATTCATCTTATAATGTTTGTCATGTCTAAAGTTTCTAAACCGAAATAGATTATGGGTGCTCGTCAGAACCGGCTCACTGAGGCGGTTTTAACGAGAATCGACACTCTATGCCTTTGAGCAAAAACTGAAAAAACAATGTGCACCCCTGTAAACCTTACGGCTCCCTGTTTAACCCATATACGACAATGGAATCTCCCACCTAATAAGTTTGGAGCGGTCCATTTCCAATTATAGGGGTGCAAGGTTTGTCTGGTTAGCAGGAAAGTTTTGCAAAATGTATGCGATTTCAGCAAACAGTGTAGATCCAGATCAGACGCCGCGTTTTGCGGCGTCTGATCCGGATCTGCACTGATTGCCAATGTCCCACATATATGACACATATGGCCTCAAAGCTGTGGTTCGAGCCTCGCTCGGGTCGCATGTGAGACGCCAAGTTCTGCAAACGGAAGGTCAGGTGGTTTTTCTCCGGGTAATCCTGTTTTCGCCCACCTCTGATTAACGATCGGCTCGATGTGAGTGAAATAATCTTGAAAGGGCCGTAAAACCAAAACCAAAAAAAAAAAAAAAAAAAAAAAAAAAATAAAAATAAATAAATAAATAAAAAAATATGGCACATATGGGTTAAAGATGTTCATTACACGGACTTGAAATTAACACAGAAACAGATACACAAAGACTATGCATCCCCGGACATCGAAGCTTGGGCTTTCGCGCCGAGCTGAAACCGACCAAACTTGAGTGCTGGTAAACGCTTAGCAAGCTTAAGCCTTGGAGACAGACCTTCATAATTCAGTAGATTTTCTTCTGAATCCCACTGTATAATTGTACTTAATGTTTCATCTTCATTTGTATTGTACCATATGTATGCTATACAAAGAAATACACGCTTAGACCAAGCTTAAGCCTGCCCAGGAAAAGTGGTGCGAGTCGGACCGCTCCTTAAACCCTAGCGGTTTCTTTGGGCGGTAGGGCTTGAGATATCATTTTATCTCAATGCCTGGTAAAAGTCCAATCAAATAGGAAGCAACGTCTCCAAATTTACCTAAATAATGTTGACGGGGACATAACACCTCAACATGGACGGACAAAAAGGCCATTTCCTACTCGCACCCTATATGCGTGAACGGTATCGTATAGAACACGCTTCGGTAGATAAATTAACCCTTATCTTGCTGTTCACGACAACCCCTACCTTTGCAAACAGTGTAGATCCAGATCAGATGGCATCTGATCAGGATCTACACTGTTTGGCATTTAGTGTATGAATTTGTAGCAATAAATTACATCAAGTCATTTTATTGGTTGATAGACAGAAGTGGGTGTGGCTTAAATGAATATTCAGCAAGATAAGGGTTAACTTCTAGTGACCCCGAAATCTTTGTTAGCCTCAGATTAATGTCGCTGATCTTTTTGTTTGGCCAAATTAATGATGCTGTTTGCCATAAGACTTTACAGTTCCCTAGCTTGGCATGAAATCGCATTAATGTCTCATTTTCTTAGAGCTGCTGTTACGACGCACGTAGAATTCGATGCAATGGAAGTAACCAGAGTTTGCCATGCAAAGGAACCCAAAACCGACCGGCCAATTAGAGAGCATTGTTTCAGCCATTTATGTCAGCATGAAAAATGTGTTTAATGACTTATGCCTATTTTATAGGTAATGCTAGCCTTTGCGATAATGTGCACGACCAAAGGCCATCTGCTGTGGAACAGGCGAAAAGTCGCCTTACCGTCGAAAATAAGCGTTTTGGTGTCAGAAGTGGGATACGAACCCTCGCCGGGAAAACCCGACTGCGACCTGAACAACGTATATTCAGAATCAGGCACCTAGGGACAATTTGCACTGGTTGATAAGGACGTTTTTGTCACCAACCCCTCTGAAGAGAGACTAGGACAGTTATTTTAAGATACTGTCCGGTGACATAATGCATTTTTCACATCTCCAAAATGGCTTCTTTTCTGTTGAAAGTCCGTGATATTTTTCTTATTTATACTGCAAACATAGGTTGTGGGTGCTCGTTAGAACCACCTCATTGAGGCGGTTCTAACGGGTACCCACAACATATGACTTTGATCAGAAATAAGAAAAATAATGTATACCCCCGTAAACCCCAGTTTACTCTATAAAAAGTGGAGTTTAAGAGGCGTTTATTACACGGACTTGATCACGTGATATATCACGTTAACAAGTCCGTGTAATGAACGTCCCTCTAAACCACATTTTATATAGAGAAAACTGGGATATATTCTTATTTCTGATCTATGAAAAAAGGGCGTGGGTACTCATTATTGTTTGGTTGTTTGTGTTGGAGTTTAACGGTCCAGTCAACACTATTTAGGTAATTTTCTAGCCGGTCAGTTCACCTATCCACACTTTTCCTGGTTAAGCTTATACGTTGCCCCCGCCCATCGGGGCTTGAAGAAATAGATGGGTCGCATGATGCTTCCACGCAGAGCAGAAACCGACCCGCACACGAGTACGGGCAAACCGCTTAAAGAATCTAAGCCTTCCCAGGCAAAGCGGTGCGAGTCGGACCGTCCATGCTTATAAACCCTATTGGTTTCATTGGGCGGTAGGGCTTGAGAAGTCAGACGGGTGAGTTATCGTACTGTTGACAGCCTAGAGGAATGATGGGCGCTTTTAGAAAGGCTGTCTGTAGCTAATGGTTGTCTGCTTGTTTGATAAGACTTATCTCATTATTGGTGTTAAAAGCATTGCCCACCAACGCATTTCAATCTGAGCCTTGATTATTCTGTGATTCTGAAAGCATACATTCTTGACAGAATCAGTTTGTCATTCAAATTATAACAATGCAAGTGAGTGTTTAGTATGCAACAGAGAAGACTAAATTTCACAATCGCACAAACTATTAGAGTAGCGCATATAATACATTCTGATTGTAGATGACAATCACGTTTATGCGCCGGGCTATATTAACCCTTTTTCCCAATTGGAATCTTCCTCTTTATATATAGCAGGAGTCCATTCCAAAATTTAGCGGTGTCAAGTTGTGTTTTCATCAAAATTTATTTGGAAAATCACTGAACTTTTTGCAAACAGTGGAGGTCCTGATCAGACGCCGCGTTCTGCGGCGTCTGATCTGGGCCTCAAACAGTGGAGGTCCTGATCAGACGCCGCGTTCTGCGGCGTCTGATCTGGGCCTCCATTGTTTGCCAAATACCCGTTTTGGGGTTTCTGGTACTAAATGGGATAAGACATAAAAATTGCATTGTGCCCAGCAAAAACTAAAATTTTTCACCCAATTCAATCTGCTGCCTGCAAGAGCAGTATACAACAGCCTTGCTTAAGAGAATATCGGCATCTCCATCGGGATGTGAAAACCCGCAGGCTTATCAACGTGAGTAGAAGAGTCGTCCTTCTGTATGCGTTCTGGTTGAAAGACACATATATCGGCCTTGTTATATATAGAAGATAGCGTTACCCTCTTAATGGAAAAGCTGTGCTTTTCATTTGTAAATGAATATTCGATGACGTTAATTTAGCGTGAACCAAAATACGGTATCGTAAACGGACGAATTTCTTTCTTATCACCAAGCATATCTTAGTTTCTGCATCACGTGAACATGTCCGTTAAAGGAGCACCCCCTTAAACCCCGCTTTATATAGGGAAACCTGGGGTTTTCATGGGATATAATTATTTTTGCTCCAAGACATAGGTTGTGGGGAAGCGGTTCTAACGAGCACCACAACCTACGTTTGAAGTAAAAATAAAAATATTACAGAGTTTCATTATAAAAGTAGCCATTTTGAAGTGTGAAAAAATGCACTATGTCGCACGGGTGTGTTATCGTAGTGGTATGAGGATACGGTTGCCTTTGGGATATAGGAGTCCCGTTTTCCGTCCGTCCGTCGAGCAGTCAACATTTTCGCCCATCATAACTATCACACAAGTGTGCAAAGTAGTAACAAAAGGTCACTCAAGAAAGGCCACAATTAAACAAACCGCTGCCATCTCAAATCATCTAAGAAAGTAAGTGACATGTAGGCAAACATACAAACAGACGAAACATGAACCAACGACACAAAGCCAATTAACAATTCCGAAAAGGTTATGAACGACCTCCTTGGGAGGGTAAGTAGTTAAACTACTAAGGGCGTGGGATTGGGGGGTGAGCTTCAAATCCAGAGTTTATGAAACTTCAAGCCCCGTTCTCAGTTCCAGTGCAGTATGGAACTTAATACAGTAAAACTTCGATGGCTCGAACTCAGATGGCTCGTTTACTATGGATGAGTCGAACCCGTTATTGAGTCCGCAGGGAGTTCCTCCAAATACGATATAGGGGTAATTTAGGAAGATTTTCTTCATTTATCTTGCAAATGTATGCTGTGTGTACTCGTTAGAATCGCCTCGATCAGGCGATTCTAATGAGTACACACAACGTACATTTTTAATATAGAACACCGAAAAGATATCCACAATTATCTGCAGTATGCCTCCTGGTATGGCACTAATAGTATCCCTCTGTGGCTCGAACTACCGCTGTCTCGAACAAATTTTCATGGTCCCAAAGTGGTTCGAGCCATCGAAGTTCCACTGTAATAGCAAATTGATCCGAATGGTGGCTTTCTAGTTCAAAAGTGAGTCAAAATAAAATAGGAAAATGGTCATGCATAGATTAATACTATCATTATTCAGGATTCTGTCGCGGTTCTTTTTTGTTTATTTTATTTTGGCTTTGGGTGTGTGTATCGCTTATATTATTTTGTTTTGGATAGCCAATTGGCCATTTTGTGGGAAAGTAACAGTCCTTTTGGTTTTCCGCTATTGATGTTTCCATTAGGGTCTAGTTGTTTCATGTTTGTGTTTCTTTCCCTATGGTGTCTCTGATGGAAGCTGTAGGTTAATTGTATCGATTCCTGATCATTGCCTTCACTTCTATTGTGATTAGGTTCTTCTTTCGCGGTTTATTTTTGTGATGGTTTGTCTTTGAGTGTATGTGTCGCTTATATCTTTTTGTTTTGGACAGCCAATTGGATATTTTGTGGGAAAGTAACTGTCCTTTTGGTTTTCCGCTATTGATGTTTCCATTAGGGTTTGGTTGTTTCGTGTTTGTGTTGCTTTCCCTTTGGTGTCTCTGGTGGGATTTGTGGGTTAATTGTATCGATTCTTGATCACTGCCTTCACTTCTATTATTATATATATATTTTCTTGTTAGCGACGATAACAACAACCAATCTGGATACATTCGCAGTCCAGTGGCTCCAAGACATTTGCCTCCATGACAATTATTTCCAGATAGGGATATTGGGGGCATTGAGGATTAGTTATAGCACACGAGTTGGCGGTGTCATGCCATACGGCGTCAGTAACCGTGTGTTTTAAATGTACTTATGTCATATTTTGATGATATGACGTCAACCACTATATACAAAATAGAAGTGAAGGTAGTGATCAGGAATCGATATAATAACCTCACAGCTCACATCCAAGACACCAAAATGGGGAAAAACACAGAGTTTATAAAACAATTTTACTATGATTACCACAATTAAAACGTAACGAGTGGAAAGTCTAAAGGACAGTTATTTGTTTCACAAAATTGACAAACGGCTTTCAAAAATGATAAAAGATGATAAAAAGGGATATAAGCAGTACTTATTTGCAAAGACAAACTATAACAAAAATAAATGTAATATCAAAATGAAAACCCCAAAGTAAAAAGCAACGTTATATGATAAAAACAGTTTCTTCTTCGATTGCAATGACAAATAACGTATAATTCGTTCCCTCATGTAAACCGTTCCTTGAAATATTAGGCCAATATTTTCAGTAAAATTTCTCAAATATGAAATCTGGAAAAAAATCTATTTCGGAAATGGAATTTATTCAACTATAATCGTAAAATGTACAAAAGCAAAGTTATATGATAAAACAGTTTCTTTTACGATTGGAATGACAGATAACGTAGAGTTCGTTCCCTGATGTAAACCGTTCCTTGAAATATTGGGCCAATATTTTCAGTTAATTTCTCAAATATGAAATCTGGAAAAAAATCAATTTCGGAAATGGAATTTATTCAACTATAATCGTAAAATGTACAAGGATCGTGTTCTGTTGCGTGTATCTGCCTGTCAGAGGAAATTAAAGTGTCAAATACTCATTGAGTAAAACCCATCGCAACTCATGTTGCATTTGCAGAATGTAAACTGATCGTTATTATCAATGTTGCAAGAATGGATTTGTACCGAGCTCTATATCATTACGGTAATCCGTGCGCCATAGTGCATTTTATCAGATCTCCAAAATGGCTACGTTTTGATGAAAATCCGTGAGATTTTTCTTATTTATACTGCAAACATAGGTTATTGGTGCTCGTTGAGGCGGTTCTAACGAGTACCAACAGCCTTTTTCTTGGACTAAAAACAAGAAAAATAATGTTTACCCCTGTAAACTCCAGTTTTCTACATACAAAGTGGGGTGCAATGGGTTGTTCATTTCATGGACTTGAATTGGCAGAATTACGATGCAGTCCGGAAAATTTGCGCACAATCATAAAGGTTTGATAGGTGCGTGTGCTTTTATCCAAGCCAACGCTCATAAGCGCTCAAAATCCACAAGCAACAGCATTGCAACTTTCCTATGGGTATTGGCCTCTGAACAGGGCAATGATATGAAAAGGATACTCCTTTGAAATTGAACTAAGTGTTTTTAGCTGCAAAATCGCGAGGGTTAAGTCATGACTAAAATAATTATTGTTTAGCTTTTCTTCAATATTATCAGGTGCAGTAAGTTTTGTTACAAAACATTTGCGTCTTTGGCCAGTTGGATCACCTGAGCCGAGGGCTCCTGGGGAGCTATTGTGATCGGTAACCGACCGTCATCGTCGTCCGTCCGCCCATCTGTCCGTCCACAATGTCTTCAAACGACATCTCCTAAACCACTGAACAGATTTTGACCAATAATGGCAGCAATTATCTTTTTGTGGTCCTCTTTCAAAGTGGATCAAAGAATTCTATTCCATGCAGAACTCTGGTTCCAAGGCAACAAATAGGGTAAACTTAGCAAAACCTGTAATACTCTGTTTGTCTGAAACCAGAAGACATAGGTCTTATTTGGTATGTGGCATTACCTGATGGATATCTCTAAAATTGTTCAAATTATATTCCTTGGGTCAAAATTGCCCCCACCCTAGGAGCCACATATTTTACATAGACCATTAAGAGGAAAAACAGTTAAAAATATTCTTGTCTGAAATCAGAAGGCCCAGGTCTTTGATATTTAGAATGCAGCTTCTTCAGTAAACCACTACTAAAATTGCTCAAGTGATAGCCCTAGGGCCACGTATGGCCCCGCCCCGGGGCCCACTTGGTTTACATAGACTTATTAATTCGATTTGCTAGAGTGTGTAGTCATGTAACTGACTTCAACACTCGTAATAAATTATTAACGGCTAAACTCCTTAATCAGGGTTATCGGTACCATTAACTACGCAAAGCCTTTTCAAAATTTTATTGACGCCATTCTGATTTAATTTAAAATTTAATATTGGACTTAAATCTCTTCTGCAACAAGGTCTATCGGAACCCGAGTTTTATGGTGACTTAGTATATAAATTCAGAAAAATATATAACTGCAATGACTCCAGCACCCAATTTCGTAAAATCATTCTTCGATATAAAAAGATTGGGTACAACATGGATGTTATACGACAGACTGCATGCATGGTTGTTAACCCAATCACGGTTGGCAACTTTGCTTCCCTCTTTAATTGCACGCCGGTGGGTCAGGCCTCAGATTCTATGACGGCTCCAACGTAAAGGCTTGTTGAGAATTAGAGAGATCTAATTCAAGGTAATGTTGGTTGGTGCCTGATTCTCTGTCTCTGGTCGGGCCCATCGGAGTCTAACTGTTGGTTTTCTTTTGCTCCAGCATTTCAGTGGTTTCTTGCTGTCGAGTCCTCACCGTTGTCTCACCTCTGTGGTTCTTTGATTTTTGTGTTCACGGAGATGTTGCACTGATGATTTAGGAGGCCTTCATGCGGACTGAACAAATTATTTGTCTAAATCGCGACGGAAGTAAGGACGAGGATTGTGGCCACGTAAAATCGATTTAAGCCCCCCAGTGGAAATCTTTCCACTGACCGTTCCAAGGCGGTTCTTCTGTGGCGGTTTATTTATGGTGTTGTTTGTTACTTACTGTGTGTATCACTTGTGTCTTTTTATTTTGGATGGCCATATGGCCATTTTGTGGGAAAGTAACTGTCCGTATGGCCTTCCTTTGTTTAGGTTTCCATTATGGTCTGGTCTCTTAATGTTTGTGTTTCTTTCCCTTTGGTGTCTTTGATGGGTGGAATAAGTTAATTGTATCGATTCCTGATCATTGTTTTACTTCTGCTTTATACAGGGAAGCGTCTAAATATATTTCTTTCTGAAACCAGAAGGCACGGGTCTTTGATAATTTGGTACACAGCTTCGTGTAGTGGACCTCTGCCAAGATTGTTCAACTTAATAGCCCTCAGGCCAAAAATGGCTCCGCCCATGGCCCAGATGTTTCACATAGTCTTACAAAGGGAAACCTTTAAAATGTTCTCGTCTGAACGTTGATATTTGGTATGTAGCATCATCTAGCAGACATCTACCAAAAATGTTCAAATTTTAGCCCTGGGGACAAAAATGGTCCAACCCAGAGACCCATATAATGAGAAAATTAAAAAAAAGAGAAACTGACACATCTCATCATTGCAAATAAAAATCAAAAATGAGTTCCTTTAAGAGCAATGAAAACATCATAAGAAAGAAGATGGGTCATACTACGTAGTTTCGGCTAATAAAGCCTCTTCAGATACCCTGTAATGATCCGACAATGACAGCCAGAGGAAACTTACTGCAATTTTGCGAATCCGACTCTTATCTAAACTTAATGCTGATGCACTATTAACCCTTATCTTGCTGAATATTTAACTTAGCCACGCCCATTTTTGATTTTCAGCCAATCAGATTACATGATATTATGAGTTTGTTCAAATTCACAAACTGAATGACAAACAGTTTAGATCCTGATCAGATGGATTCTTCAGAAGCAATCTGATCTCGATCTACACTGTTTGCAAAGATAGGGGGTTGTCGTGAACAGCAAGATAAGGGCTAATGCCGATGCACTATTAATAGTAATGTTCTAAAACAAGGTACTTTTTGGAAACCAGGACTAAAACACGGAACAGAAAAAGTAAAATGAGTAAGCTCATGTTTCTTCAATGACTCCGTTCTGTAAAGATTTAGGCAAGAGCAGTATTGGAAGTGACAGATGGAGCTATATGATTTGGTCGACTATTCTGCTAAAATTCAAAGTGACAGAACTAGTTGCATGTTTTATCGACTTTTCTCCGCTATTCAATTATGGTACACGAGAGCTATATACTTTATCTGTTTACTGTCTTTCATTGTTATTTCCTCTCATTTACAGGCAACTTTTATGCTTGACTTGTGAGGCAAGAAATCACATTAAATTGTCAGCCAACATTGATTCAACCTGCTTGAAACAGTTTGCTTCAAGTAACAAGAGGGCAATCAACTTGCATGTCCTACAAATATAGACGAACAAAGCAAAACTGTGCATCGGTATATTTGCGCTCGACGAAGACATGAAGAAGTCTTAGGGTTCACAGATTTCATTGTGGACTTCATAAAGGTTTTATGGTCACTCGGTCGAAACTAGTTAGTCTGTCCAAGAAACACTAGAACAATTCACAATTTCCAGTTCCCTGGTGTATGTTTTGCCTTTTAAAAGAGCACCACCTGAACAAGTCCTTGAAATGAACACCCCCTTAACCCCGCTTTATATGGAGAAAATGGGGTTTACGGGGGTATACATAATTTATGCTCCCAGACATAGGTTGTTGGAACCCGTTAATATCGACTCAATGCGGCGGTCCAAACGAGCACCCGCAAGCCGCAACGTATGATTGCAATTTAATTAAGAAAAATGTGACGGATTTTTATATCAAAAGTAGCCATTTCGGTGTTGTGAAAAAATGCATTTTGTCGCACGTGTGTGTTATCGTATTGGTACACCGGATCGACAGTCAATTCTTTATTGCATATTAAAAAGTGATCAGACTTGTGGAAATCGCAGTCTTGCCTGAGTCTTTGTTCGGCGCATACGACTGAAAAACATAATATCGTTTGATTAGTAGTAATACAGAGCAGGGCAGATATTTTTTGCCGGTTGATTTTGCTGCTTGATGAATGGTTACGTTTGGTTAAGCCCTGCCCATCGGGGCTTGAAGAAATAAATGGGCTGCATGACGCAGAGCTGAAATCGAGTACTGGTAAACCGCTTAGAGGATCTAAGCCTGCCCAGGCAAAGGGGTGCGAGTCAGACCGTCCATGCTTGTAAAACCGGCGACAGTGCTTGAGATGTTATTTCATCTCAGTGTCGGGTTAAAGTCCCACAAAATTGAAAGCAATGTCTCCAAAATGACCTTTGCAATGTTGAGGCGGCGTTAAACCTCAAATCAAACAAAACGTTTGGTTATGAAAGTTTTATTCCTTCTTTTGGGTGAGTTTTAACTCTGGAATGGTGAGTTTGGGTAATTGGGTTGTTATTGTTCTCTTATGCAATCATTCCAACCAACGTGTTTTATTTTTGAATCTAAATTCAATTGTTGAGGGTCTTTAATGCAATGTTGTTATGAACGTGCTGATGTTTTGCCTTTTATGAGTTTTCTCTTTGGATAAACAGCCAATACCCTTGAGTTACAGATACCTATCAAATGCTATTCAATTTATGAAAATGGAAAATCCTGAAGCCATGCAGTTATTAAACTTGTGAATAAAACAGTACGATTTAATTGGTAAATACTTCAGTGGAGCTGCAAAGATGGTATCATAATAATAATTATTGTTTTTGCATCCCAATTTTATAATGATTAAGTAAAATTCAAGTGAAGGTAATGATTAGGGATCGATACAATTAACCCATACCTCCCATCAGAGACTCCAAAGGGGGGAAAGAATAACTAGACCGTAATGGAAACATCAATAGCAGAAAACCAAAGGGACAGTTACTTGTCCACAAAATGGCTCATTGGTTATCCAAAATAAACAGCTTAAATCGATTTTACGCGGTCGCAATCCTCGCCCTTCCGTAGCGATTATGCAACCTCTTTTTGAGTGTGGCAAAAGCTTTATACTTGATTTCTAATTAATTCATCGTGTTAATTATGATGAATATGCCTCGCAATTTGGGAAAATGGTGGAATAGGGGTAAGTTCTTTCAACGTCCGTTCATTTATCGACCGTGACTGTGAGGTAAAGAATATTTACATAAATCTTCAAGGTTAGAAGCATGGAAGGAAATCACTGTATTTGCTGTTTCATTTCTTAAATCATCTGCCCCTGCCTGCAATTAGTATCTTGGCCATAATAGAAGTGAAGGCATTGATCAGGAATCAATACAATTAACCGACAACTCCCCTCAGAGACACAAAGAGAAAGAAAAAGAAACACAAACATGAAACAAGTAGACCCTAATGGAAACATCACTAGCGGAAAGCCAAAATGACAGTTACTTTCCCACAAAATGGCCAATTGGCTATCCAATGCAAAATAATATAAGCGATACACATACTCAAAGACAAGCCATGTCATACGATGATTTTGCTTTTTGTTTTCGTTCTTTCCCTTTTGGTGTTTTTCGATGGAAGTTGTGAGGTTATTGTATCGACTCCTGGTCATTACCTTCACTTCTATAATAACGGGCGCCAATCGGAGACATCCGTGTCCCATGGATGCTTTTTTTCTAGTCCCTTATGAGCTTAGAGTTTGCACTTGGGTTAGAGTTGACAACACATCGATTTACGGGCACATTTAAACAAGTTTAAATCATTGCCGTGTGATATAAACGAAGATGAAAATTAAAACGAGAAACGATCAGGAACTGATATAACCAGATCCCAAATCATAACGAAAACACGCCAATTCAAATGCATTGTAGACCTTACCGCCGAAAAAAACGAAACTTTTAAGATGAAAAATTTGGATTTTTTTCTTATTTCTGCTCAAAATATAGACTGTGGGTACTCGTTAGAACCGCCTCTTCGATGCGGTTCTAACGAGTACTCACAGTCTATATTTTGGAGTAGAATTCAGAAATAAGGTTTTCCCCTCCAAACCCCAATTTTACTGTATAAAAGTGAGGTTCAATTGGGTCAAAATTATATAGGCATGTTATTCGTGATGTCTTCCCACAATATCATCAGGGAAAGAAGTCGAGACATGGAGTGACGACAGTAAACAAAACGGACAGCAGTTAAACCGAGTCAGCAGCTCTTTCCCAAACAGGTGGTAACTCAGAATATCAAAACCTAGCTGAAAAACCTAACTGAAAAAAAAAGCAGGACAGAAAATGGAGATAAGATAGCCTGTCAACGGCAAAGAGAGGAAGAACAAACCCAACATGGTGTATAAAGTAATAAAAGCACTTTTATCTTCCCTGAAATTAAAAGACATAAAAAAAATTAATATATCTAATGTATCAAACAGGTCTTGACATAAAAAACAGCCGCGCTGCGACGGACCACACAAAATTCACAATGCAATATCAAGTTTTCTTCGGAACCAAAAAAAAATATCATTAGAGACATGAAAGCTACCATTTTCGCGGTTATGTTACATAGCACTAAATCCTAGTCCAGAGCAAATCCAATGTCAACCATTAAAATGTTTTGCAGCAACATCTTTACTGCTAATAACGAACTCAGAAATCAAGAATACTTGATCTGTTGATATTCAAACAATCATTACATTTAGCTCGTGCTCTTAAGGAAGAATAAAGTTGCTTCAAATGCCATCGTCTGATTTTCTGCCATATTTTAGTATATTTTATTCGGACCTTAACTTGCTTTTCGAGCCCACATTGAAATTGAAAAAGACAACTAAATATCTTTTCGCAAGTTGCTTTTATGATGCACAAGGCGGTATTGAATCATTTCCATTGTTGCTGTGCATCAGTAAGTTCCGATGAATATGACACATTTAAAGTGAAATTTATTACAAGAAAATGCAAGACAAGATATGTTCTCTACGATTGCATGCATTTAACTACTGCAGCCAATGCTTTAAAAATGAGTAAGATTAATCGATCAACACACTAAAAGTTTTCCAACGACGTTTGCAGAAAACATTCGAGAAACTAAACCAATTTTAAAATAAACAATAATGTGTAATTTTACCACCAGTGCTTAAAAGCATCTCTTAGCATGGTTCGTTTTCCAGCAGACATTTGAATTTTCGTAAATGAGATGGAAAACTTTTATAGCCGTACGTGAATGACATTTCTGCTATTGTGTAATATATTTCTAGTAATAACATCACTACAGCCGGTGTTAGGGGAGTGTATCGCGACCGTAAAATATCTCCCTGCTATTCATAGAGGATCTTACATGAGTGCTCATGTATTATTGAATTTATTAAACGAGTTGAGGAAAAAAGATAAACTGCGAGGCTTCGCCGAGCATTTTATCCCTTTTCCTCAACGAGTTAAATAAATCCAATAATGCTTGGGCACGAATGCAAGATTCTATTTATCATATGACATTAAAAACATATTTGATTCACATTTTTTTTACGAAAATGTCAATTTTTCGCCATTAGTAAACGCGACGTCGTTAAGGACGCCGTACATGTAACGTTACGGAGTGTATGTAATTAATTTGCATATTTAATCCACTAGTGGATTATCGTAAATAATACATGGCGTTATTACACTCTCATGCACGACGTCATATGATAAATCATTATATTCTATAAAGTGGAAGCAATGATCAGGAATCGATACAATTAACCTACAGCTCCCACCAGAGACACCAAAGGGAAAGAAACACAAACATGAAACAACAGACCCTAATGGAAACGTCAATAGCGGAAAGCCAAAAAGACAGTTACTTTTCCACAAAATGGCCAATAGGCTATTCTTTTGGAATTATTGTTTCTTTTGTGGAATTTCGAAAACATTTGAGAGTTACTGCTGAGGTGTTATTGGTGAGATAGACTCCCCGTACATCAACCATAGTGCAGTTTATATTTTACTGTTGGTCCTTTAAGATCAGCGTGAATATTCTGAGAAATCGGAAATAAATTATTGGTTTAGACTCATATTCTAGACAGATTTTTAATTATTCTGACCCCATTTTGATTTATATTAGTCTTTGAATCGACTGCCTATTCGAAATTCGCAAAATTGCAGTGTGTTTCCTCTGGCTTTCTTTGCCGGATCATTACAGGGTCACTGATGAGGCTTTATTAGCCGAAACTACGTAGTATGACCTATCTTCTTTCTTATGAATATTTTCATTGCTCTTCAGGTAACTCATTTTTGATTTTTATTTGATGGTGTATTGCTTCAGATGGACCAACTAGTTTGTGTCTTGTAAATAATATTAGACCCTAGAGTGAAGGTTGGGCCCAAAGAAACGATTTAAACTCCCCACTCGTTCTCGCCACTGACCGTCCTAAGGCGGTCGTTCTAATGCTGTTTATTTTAATGTAGCTTTGTCGGATTTTCCGACGGGGCTCTTCATATTATGTGTGCTTATGGTTGTGTATTATTTTCGATATGTATTTAAATTTTAATTGTGCCTGTTGCCATTGATCACCTCTTGATTTGTTTGTTTGTTTGAGGTTTAACGTCCCCGTCAACACTGTTAAGGTCATTTTGGAGACGTTGCTTCCAATTTTGTGGGACTTTTACCCGACATTAAGATGAAATGACACCTCAAGCCCTGTCGCCCAATGAAACCAATAGGGTTTATTAGCATGGACGGTCCGCCTCGCACCGCGGTTCCTGGACAAGCTTAGATCCTCTAAGCGGTTTACCAGTACTAGTGTGCGGGCCAGATTCAGCTCTGCATGGAAGCATCATGCAGCCCATATATTTCTTCAAGCCCCTATGGGCGGGGGCCTGATCACCTCTTGAGGGGAAGAGAGAGATGGTTGCTGTGCTGTTTGTGATTCGTTTTTCATTATTAGTTACTCTTCCTCTTGATGCCATTGGAAGGCTGTAATATTTTATTGTAGTCTGTCCTGGGCATCTATTTCTATATTTTTGAAGACGCCACAATTTTCAGTTCTGTACTGTATTCCTGACTTTCACAGGAGTCCCTCTCGGAAGAACATTTTTAGACCAAATCGTCTGAAGAACACATAGAAGAATTGAAGCATCTTCAAAAACAACACAGAGACAAACACGCACACCATGTCGACACAATACAGTTAAGCATGCTGTTGAGACATCATCGTTGTATCAGTTCTGTATTCGTTAGATTTTATGTGTTCGGAGATATCCTCCATGCGGACTGAACAAAATTTAATTATTTGTCTAAACATTCACATAACCAAGGGAGAGGATTGTGTGGCCACGTAAATTCGATTTAAGCCTCCCCCGCCCCCGCCCCCCTCCCGCCCCCATAGTAAAAACTTTTTCACACATTTCAAAGTTATAGGTCGTCTTTGTACGTATGTATTGCTAATATCTTTTAATTTTGGATAGGGTTAGGGTTTTGTGGGCAAGTAACTGTCATTTTGGCTTCCCGCTTGTTAGGTTTTCATTACAGTGTAGTTATTTTACGTTTGTGTCTCTTTTACTTTTGTGTCTTGGATGGGCGTGTTGTGAGTTTTTGTTTTTGTTTTGATTGATTTGAGGTTTACGTACCCGTCAACACACTATTAAGGTAATTTTGGAGACGTCGCTTCCAATTTTATTGGTTTTTACCCGACATTGAGATGAAATAACATCTTATTCTCTGCCGCGCAATGAAACAAATCGTTTTTTATGCATGAACGGGTCGACTCGCACAATGTGGGTTAGGTTGCCGACTCTTGATCATAACGACTCTCACCACTGTGGGTTCGAGCCGTTATTAGGGCTTGTGCCGCGAAAGGTGATATAAGAATCTTATATGGGTGTGAGGGGTGGATGGAAAAATCCGTAACGAGGCTTGCCGAGTGATGCCGGACAGTGAACCCGAGGGACGGATTTTTCTATCACACCCATATAGGATTCTTTTTCTTGCATACCTTCCATTTCACAACATACCTACCATTTCTTAGCGCGGATTTTTAATACTGCAGCCACTTCGGTCACTAACGTCCGCCATATTGTGTTGACACTGCAGGAATGTAAAGTGACGTCACGGATCGTGCATGACGTCAACCTTAACGACGGCGCACACAAGGTCGTAATCAACCAGTGCATTTATCAAACACGCGATTATATTCGATTTTGGGTCGGAACACCAGGGTCAGAACATAAATTTCTATCCCAGGGTAAAAGCGCGGATTTCCTTGTCTGGTGTGCAAGAAAGTGTTTTATCTCTGGATCCTGAAGTTGTCGCCCACCTCTTATTAACGGTCGACTAAAGAAGAAGTTCGAATCAACCAGGATAAATGTACAACCTGTGCCCCAGGCATTGAAGTTATGTTGTATTGTTTGTTTCAAACATCGAATCCTTGCATATAAAATCATAACTACCATCGCTGTTGGAGGTACTCAAAGAAAGAAAAACAAATGTCTCAAGTACTCGTAATACAATATTATGAAAAACAGAAGTGAAGGCAATGATCAGGAATTGATGCAATTAACCCACAGCTCCAATCAGAGACACCAAAGGGCAAATATCAATGTTCAGACCAACAGACATGGACCCCAGAAGAGTGTGATCAGGCGTCCTAGGATAGTATGCATTACTTGGTAAGCAAGCTTCGCCCACCATGCCTATCGACCTGAACGAAGAAAAAGAGTAAATGTCGAGAAGTAAATGTCCGAGATTTTGGAAGACATACTATAACAAAAGTAAACCGCGACAGAAGAACCGCCTTGGAACGGTCAGGGAAACGAATGGGGGAGGGGGCTTAAATCGATTATACGAGGCCACACTCATCGCCATTACTTCCGTCGCGATTTGTCAGTCCGCATGAAGGCCTCCTAACTCATCAGTGCAGCATCTCCCTGAAACCAAGCAATTATATTACGTTTGTATCAAATCTGCCCCCGCCCATCGGGGCTTGAAGAAATACATGGGCTGCATGATGCTTCCACGCAGAGCTGAAACCGTCCCGCACACGAGTACAGGTAAACCGCTTAGAAGATCTAAGCCTGCCCAGGCAAAGCGGTGCGAATGTCGGACCGTCCATGCTTATAAAACTTATTGGTTTCATTGGGCGGCAGGGCTTGAGATGTCATTTCATCTAAATGTCGGGTAAAAGTCCCATAAAATTGAAAGCGACCTTTACAGTGCTGACGGGGACGTAAAACCTCAAATCAAACAAACAAAACGTTTGTATCAAAGTATCGATTCCAACACATTGTCCTTTGAAGAAAAACAAGGGGAATTTTTATAAGACCAGGATTCATGTGATGCACACATTTTCGGAACTGCTATAGTCTTGCTTTATTTACATCACTTAAATCGGGATTTGTCTCGCAAATAAAGATGTTCGTTTGTATTAAATAACGACAAAGCAATAACATAATGAAATCAATAAGAAACAACTTTTGATGTCTGGTCGCAGGATTTATGAACTGAATTGGCCGTATAAAACAATAAGATTACAGGAATTTAAAACATTACGGATGTAATAGTGATTGTTGGCCTTTAACAACTGGCAATGTTTGATACGATCAGCAACTTTGGTGATGAAAGTCATCACGAAAATACGCCTATATAATTTCGACCCCCTTGAACCCCACTTTTATATAGTAAAACTGGGGTTTCCGGTGGCATACCTTATTTTTCTTATTTCTGCTCTAAGATGTAGATTGTGGGTACTCGTTAGAACCGCCTCGATGAGGCAGTTCTAACGAGTGCCCACAATCTATATTTGGAGCAGAAATAAGAAAGATATCGCAATTTTTCATCATAAAATTTTCATTTTTTTCGGCGATAAAGGTGGCAATGTATTTGTATAGGCGTGTTTGCGTAATGTCATAGGTTCGTAATGTCCATGAATTTATTTCGGCCGTTTTTTAGTACTTGGCAATACCTTGGCCGCGGATTTTTATTTTGTAATGAAGTTTGTAAGAATGCATTAATACGAACCATGTAAAATAATAAAATGATAAGCAAAGAAACACGAATGTGAAACGTATATTAATGATTGTGCTGCACACCTCAGTAAAGCAATTCACCATAAACCAATAATAGTAATTAAATTTTCCGATGCGGGCCTGCTTTGCTTGTGGTTGAGAATTCAGCAGAACTAAATCGGCATTAGAAATAATGAAAACATCCAAACATCAGGATCTTTTACCTAGACAGCTACATGCAGTTTCGGTCGTCAGGACCTCATCAGCGAAACTCGTATTTCAAGTCCTGCACTTTTTTTCGCTGTTCAATCTCCGTTTCTCGACACAGTCGCAATACGCTTAAGGAAAGGCACGCCTTACCATGGTTACTCAGTTTTAGGCGTCATATTAAGATGGAATGTGCTCGGTATGAAGAGAAATTACAGCGCTTTAATTAAATATTTTCCCCTGAACCAATTGAGTGGGAAATTAAACTACCAAATGTATAAAACCAATCGTACATTGCGTAACACATTGTCATTTTCTTCAAATTTGTTTTGTTATCTTAATTTGAATGCCAGGGGAGAGACACGTATTTTTTAACAAAGTAGTCCATGACACTTTGGTGAATGGATCATTTGATATACAAAACCTAAAGGTAGTCAGTCATGTTTTACATCGGTATCTTTATAAAAGCACTAAACTATATTTGATGAAACCGTTAGCATTGTTTCATCGTAACGTGAACAAGTCCGTGAAATGAACATCCCTATAAACCCCAATTTATATAGAGAAAACTTCGGTTTACGGGGCTAAATATTATTTTGCTTATTTCTGCTCCAAGACATAGATTGTGGGTACTCGTTAGAACCGCCTCAATTAGGCGGTTCTTACGAGCACCCATAACCCATGTTTGAAGTATAAAAAAGTAAAATATCACGGTTTTCTTCAGAAAAGTACCCATTTGGTGATGTGAAAAGTGCATTATGTCGGCATGTTATCGTTTTTATGGTGGTCATATCGTTTACTGAGAATAAAATCAACCGGTGGCGCGTCTGCGTGGTCATGAGGGGATCGCAGGCAACATTCATTCTTAGAAACGGATCATAAAATTTATAATACGGTCATTCCCTTCCTCTGATTCAAAACGGTCAGTTGTTAAATTTCTTGCGAAACAATATGCAATGTACTTATCTCTAAGCTTGGCAAGATAAAATGTGGCATGGTGAAGTGGCCGCCTCGGAATTACCTAAATAGTGCTTATGAGGCCGTAAACTCAACACCAAACAAGAACTAATTGTTTGGTAAAATGACAAAACGTGCATCTGAGTATTCCGGATGCAACTAAGCATGAGATCTAGATCTGTTATGCTTATAAAAGTTGCAAATAACTCCTCAGTTAAGTTGAGAATGTTATTTGTCCTGCTCACAAATTCTTAAATGCTACATTAATAATTTTGTGGACGGGACAGATCCCATACTCAAATGTGTTAACTCTGAAAAAAGGCTTTATAACTTCGGGCTCTGTGTACATGAGGTGAACATGTGGTCATGAACAAAGGAACGGTATGCACAACATCTGCCTAAAACACAGCAGGATGTAGACATAGGAAATGTGGAACGGCTCGGAATGAATTTATGTCCAAAGGAATGGCATATAAATAAGCGTTTTAATGTTTTTCTGTTTTCACGTCACTGTAAATCAGAATTTGTCTGGTAAACAACGATGGTGCATTTACAACTATTATTTCATGGGTCATTTGGAACCAGTCTCGAAAATTATTATGTCTTCAACATTAAGTAGAGCACAATAATTCATGGTGATTCTGACAGCTTATAGTGGTACGTTTTATCATTTTGTTCAACAACTATCCGTTGACATAGACAACCACTTTACCGGGGTTCAAAATATCACTAGAATAGAAGCTTTTTATTTATTTATTTTTTTTTCTAGGATCGAAAATCTTTCAGTAATGTAAGGCATACATCAACCAGTGTCTGTAGTAGTAATTTCTGTGGCTGATTCGTTGTTGTGGTAAAACGTTCCATTTTATTTACTACGACTGTGGTCGGGCGGCATTATTCAAAGGGTCTGTCTCTGGTCGAGCCGATCGGAGTCTAACTGATGGTTTTCTTTTGTTCCGGCATTTCAGTGGTTTCTTGCTGTCGAGTCCTCACCCTTGTTTCATCTCTGTGGTTGTTTGATTATTTGTGTTCACGGAGATGTTGCACTGATGAGTTAGGAGGCCTTCATGCGGACTGAACAAATTATTTGTCTAAATCGCGACGGAAGTAAGGGCGAGGATTGTGGCCACGTAAAATCGAAATACCCCCCACCCCCCCCCCCCACCCGTGGAATTCGTTTCGCTGTCCGTTCCAAAGCGGTTCTTATGTCGCGGTTTAATTTTGTTATGGCTTGTCTTTGGGTGCTTGTGTCGCTTATATTATTTATTTTTGATAGCCTATTGGCCATTTTGTGGGAAACTAAGTGTCCTTTTGGCTTTCCGCTATTGATGTTTAAATTAGGGTCTGTTGTTTCATGTTTGTGTTTCTTTCCCTTTGGTGTCTCTGATGGGAGCTGTTGGTTGATTGTTTCGATTCCTGACCATTGCCGCCACTTCAATTATCTAGTATCTGAACTAAGAGTGCATATCAAAATATACGTTTTTTTATCACTTACATGTATATGGATGAATTCAACAGACTGAAAATTTTGGCCGGATTGGACAGGAAATCGGAATAAACAGGGGTCGGATAATGGGGGTTCGAATTAACGATTTAAGATCGTTAAATCTTTGTAGCTAGCTGTTTAAAATCTTAAATGAAAAAGGATTCAGGATCAGGCCCATCATGCAACCAAGGAGCATTGCAAAGTTGCACAAAATAAAAATCGGTGCTGGCGCTCTTAAAAGCTAAAGCAAACAACTCCGCTCAAAATCGTTTTTAAATGTGCAGCGCGGTTTTTCTGTAATTTCGGAAATTTATCAGCTACAGTTTCAAAGCGAAGGCTGCCTAATAATAACAACAAGTCGTACAGATTAATGAGATTATACGTTTGTGAAGTGTAGCGACAACACACAGAAGCAAATCATGCAAAGAAGTGTGCCACAGAAGCATCAGGAATGGTTCTTTACATCTAATTGATGTCGCCAACCGCCTCTTATACCATTACTCAAACTATATGGGCTACACCAAATTTAAAGTGATCTGTAAGATCTGCGGTTCAGGCTGCGCCACGGTAAGACTCCATGCGGAATATAACTGGACTTTGACACTGTGTCTTCATGCAGTCAGTTTCTAACCATGATTTTGTACAGATTTATTTAAAACCTCGCTGAGCACACAACTTGAAGATTCATCTTTACTTGGCACGGCCTATATAGTATTTCTTCCAGATTTAGAAAGAAACCAGGAAGTATCAAGAGCAGTTACAAATCCAAAACCAAGATTGTATGATAAAATGCCTTAATTGATTTCTGTCAGGTTTGCTAGCAACAATTATTCTTGAAAAACGACACTCGCCATTATGTACGTCTATTAACTTATATTTATCACATATCTGAATAAAACGTCTTATTCGAAATTTATCGTAGGGTATGTATGTAACTTGCCACTTTGGCCATTTTGTGGGAAAGAAACTGTCCCTTTTCTGGCTTTCTGCTTGTGTTGTTTTAATTACGATGAATTTGTTCTTTGTTGATATTTCCTTCCATTTGGTGTCTACGATGGTAGGTGTTAGGTGTTTGTATCTGTTCCTTATCATTGCCTTCATGTCCGCGTATTTAAAAGTAGAAGTAAAACAAAGATCAGGAATTGATACAATTAACTTTCTCCATCCATAAAAGACACCAAAGGGAAAGAAATACAAACATTAAGCGACCAGACCATAATGGAAAGTAGAAGTAAAACAAAGATCAGGAATTGATACAATTAACTTACTCCATCCATAAAAGACACCAAAGGGAAAGAAATACAAACATTAAGCGACCAGACCATAATGGAAACCTAAACAAAGGAAGGCCATATGGACAGTTACTTTCCCACAAAATGGCCATATGGCCATCCAAAATTAAAAGACACAAGTGATACACACAGTAGATGACTTTAAGATGACGTAAAGACGTCTTGGGCTTAGGAGGTAATAAGTTAGTATTTTGAGAATAGAAAGAAATGCGTTTATTCACTAGTCTTAAAATGCTAAGTTTCCAGTCCTTAAGGGCTTTATACTCAACATACTCTCGCTTACACCATCGATTACCGAATTCATTCAAGGAAGCAGCGATTTCATCTCTACATTTACTGAAATCAATTTTAGAAGGAAACCGATATTTCGGTCCTTTAGAAATTATATTCCTTATCCTAGAATCAGGAATAATTTTCAAATTGCCAGTAATTACATGACCAGCAGCAGGATAGCAAGGCCATATGGACAGTTACTTTCCCACAAAATGGCCATATGGCCATCGAAAATTAAAAGACACAAGAGATACACACAGTAAGTAACAACCAACAACATAAATAAATCGCCACGGAAGAGCCGCCTTGGAACGGTCAGTGGAAGATTTCCACTTGGGGGCTTAAATCGATTTTACGTGGCCACAATCCTCGCCCTTACTTCCGTCGCGATTTAGACAAATAATTTGTTCAGTCCGCATGAAGGCCTCCTAACTCAGCAGTGCAACATCTCCGTGAACACAGAAATCAAAGAACCACAGAGGTGAGACAACGGTGAGGACTCGACAGCAAGGTACCACTGAAATGCTGGAGCAAAAGAAAACCAACAGTTAGACTCCGATGAGCCCGACCAGAGACAGAGCAGCAGGCACCAACCAACATTATCTCTTTAATTTTCAATAAGCCTTTACGTTGGAGCCGTCATAGAATCTGAGGCCTGACCCACCGGCGTGCAATTAAAGAGGGAAGCAAAGTTGCCAACCGTGATTGGGTTAACTACCATGCATGCAGTCTGTCGTATAATATCCATGTTGTACCCAATCTTTTTATATCGAAGAATGATTTTACGAAATTGGGTGCTGAAGTCATTGCGGTTATATATTTTTCTGAATTTATATACTAAGTCACCATAAAATTCGGGTTCCGATATACCTTGTTGCAGAAGAGATTTAAGTCCAATATTGAATTTTGAAATTAAATCAGAATGGCGTCTATAAAATTTTGAAAAGGCTTTGCGTAGTTTATGGTACCGATAACCCTGATTAAGGAGTTTAGCCGTTAATAATTTATTACGACTGTTGAAGTCAGTTACATGACTACACACTCTAGCAAATCGAATTAATAGCGAAATATAAACGCCATAGGATGGCGCACGAGGAACATCACCATCCAAAAAAGGAAAATTTACAATCTCAAAATCAAAGTCATCGCGTTTATCATAAATTTTGCACGAAACAAATCCATTTACAATAGATAGATGTAAATCCAAAAACGGGGCCTCGGTATCAGAAGAATTTGCTTTATTTAACTGAAGTTCTAGGGGGTAAATCTGACTGATCAAACCATCAAAATAGGTATTATCAATTTTTAATAAATCATCTAAATATCTAGAAGTAGAGCTAAAAGCCTCAATAATTTCAGATTGGTTATCAATGGAAAGCGACAAAATGAAGTCTCTTTCATAACAATACAAGAACAGATCAGCCACAAGAGGTGCGCAATTAGTACCCATCGGAAACTGGTTTAAGTTCCGCGAAATGTTCTCTATCTTGTAATTGAGGTTAAGGAAGCCTTCATGCGGGCTGAACAAATCATTTGTTTTAATCGAGGCATATGTAAGGGCGAGGATTGCGGCCGCGTAAAATCGATTTAAGCCCCCACCCCACTGAAATGCTTTTCACTGACCGTTCCATTGCGGTTTGTCGCGTTTTTTTATAGTTTGTCTTCGAATGTATGTATCCATATATCTTTTTGTTTCGGATAGCCGGTTGGCCACTTTGTTGGAAAGTAACTGTCATTTTGGCTTTCCGCAATTGATGTTTCCATTACGGTCCAGTTATTTCATGTTTGTGTTTCTTTCCCTTAGGTGTCTCTGAAGGGAGGTGTTGGTTAATTGTATTATCACCTGGTCATTGCCTTCCGTTTTGTTTTTTCAACTTCCACGATGTGCCTTTGCCGTTTCCTCTTAGTGGCGGATTTTCTTTTACCAGACTTCCCTGGGGTTACAAGTGAATATATCATTCTTTCTGGCGCGGACGTAGAACCATGAATTGCCACTGCTCCAGAAACCCATGACGTGGAAGAAGAGGAATATGGTCTTTGTCAGCCCCGAGCCTCTGAATGTGGATTACAGAAATCGGGTTCGCTGAACTGACAAGGGGACTCAGATTTCTGTAAGTCACTGTCAGCTCAACAGATTAATTAAAACGGGCCACCTAATGTAGTGATCGCCAATAAAATCCAAGTTCTCCGTGGTCCTTACGAGACTCATTGCCTTCGACACTATATATCCAATATTACAGCCAAATTTGAGCTGAAGATCTTGTTCAATGTTTTCAGCCACATCCTTCTTGATATGGATTTCGTTTTGTCCATGTTGGTGACACAGAAAGGTTCCGCTAAATAAACATGCGGACTACTTTTTGTTTGAAGGGCATTTCCAAGAGCACAGTGAACAGTTGTCTAGCACTCTTTGGCACAACACATTTGTTCTATAAAAGGGTAATTCTTTGGAAGCAAGGAATACACCACAGAAGTGAAAAATATGGAGTGTACGTGTTTTCTATAAAAGTCTGGCGTGGGGTTAAAACCTGCCTTCCGTGGGATCTTCAATAGATCTTTCCTCTCTAGTCCGCAATTCTTTATCTGCCAAAAGCTTTTCAGTGCCAGTCCTTCAGTCCTATGATACAGTAACAATTTAAACTAATGAACTGGTCAAATATTTGGTCGATAGCATGTGTGACCCCTGAGGCAGAATGGGCTTAGTCAGCACCATCCAATTCACCATAAACTAACCGGTCTATTATGTCAGACATAATTCATTCAGTCTCCATGGAAATATCCATAATTTGAAATTATGACCGATGGGACCTAATTGGCTGAACTAGCCCAGAAAAATTTTGACACTCCATACTTTTCAGTTCTATGGTGAAATCTTTGCTTCCAGAGGATTATTGAGTTCTGAATAGTTAGATCCCTTGGAAGCAAAGAATACATCAAATAACCGAAAATAGCAGACTCGGTTTATTCGAGTCTGTTCATGACCAGTACTGAAATGTGCAACACCGGTCACGCTCTCTAAATAACCCTTTTATAGAATATATCCAGGTAGTCGCTCGTATAGACCTAACTTGGGGACCCTGTCAACAGTTTATGACATGGTATGCACTGCTTGTGAACTCGTTACCGCTGAGCCTCCAACCTATTTGGATCAGTCGGCTTCACGAACACTCTAACACAACTGAACTACCTCCAGAGGCGCACCCATTACGAAAACACGCCTATATAACTTTGGCCCCCTCAAACTCAAACTTTATATAGAAAAACTGGGATTTACGGGGTTTTCATTATTTTTCTTATTTCTGCTAAAAAACATAGATTGTGGGTACTCGTTAGAACCGCCTCGCCAATATATTTAAATAGGCATGTTGTTTTACAATATTTGCAGAGTTTTTTTTTGGAGTTGTTGTGTTATTATTATTATTATATTAAATTGTGATTAATATGCTGCCACATGGTGGCCCATGATTGGAAATAAAATGTATTCTATTCTATTCTATTCTGTTTTCCTAATGGTTCTTTGGATCTATGCTCCAAGCAAACATTTTTAAGAGTTTTCTAGAACTAGTTCTTTGTAAGAAACCGTTTTTTGTTCCATTGTTTCAAATTTGATGTACCTATAACATTACAATTGCTAGAAGTAAACAATGGCGCATGGTCAGGACGTTCGAATATGTCTCAGCTTAACGTTCGGTTCGTTTTATTCAGTGACGGTCAAACAGTCTCATCAAATTAGGCCATATCATTTGAAGCTGTTCTCTTCCATCGTTTGCTTGTATGTTTTCAGTCTTTTAGTTCTTGCTTCCAAAGGGATACCCTTTCATAGAGCATATTTAACTTCACAACAGCTGGTGTGAAGCGATTGTATGGCGATCGTAAAAGTTTCACTGACCATAATCATAGCTTGGATTATATTTTTAGTACTTTAGTTCTGATTTCTAGTCCAAACTTCCAATGGATTCACCTTTGTAGAATATATTTGACTTCACAACAGCTTGTCTGCAGTTTCTAGTTCTGTTTGTAGTCATTGCTTTCCAAGGACTACTCTTTTATAAAATATATTTAACTCCACCACAGTTGGTGTTTAAGGGATTATGAGCGGCCCCCGCCCATCGGGGCTTGAATAAATAGATGGGCTGCATGGTGCTTCCACGCAGAGCTGAAACCGACCCACACACGAGTACTGGTAAATCGCGTAGAGGATCTAAGCCTGCCCAGGCAAAGCGGTGCGAGTGTCGGACCGTCCATGCTTATAAAAAGTAGAAGTAAAACAAAGATCAGGAATTGATACAATTAACTTACTCCACCCATAAAAGACACCAAAGGGAAAGAAATACAAACATTAAGCGACCAGACCATAATGGAAACCTAAACAAAGGAAGGCCATAAGGACAGTTACTTTCCCACAAAATGGCCATATGGCCATCCAAAACCAAAAGACACAAGTGATACACACAGTAAGTAACAAACAACATAAATAAATCGCCACAGAAGAGCCGCCTTGGAACGGTCAGTGGAAGATTTCCACTGGGGGGCTTAAATCGATTTTACGTGGCCACAATCCTCGCCCTTACTTCCGTCGCGATTTAGACAAATAATTTGTTCAGTCCGCATGAAGGCCTCCTAACTCATCAGTGCAACCTATTTGTTTCATTGGATAGCAGAGCTTGAGAAGTCATTTCATCTCAACGTTGGGAAAAAGTCACACAAAATTGACGGGGACGTTAAACCTCAAACAAACAAACAAACAAACAAATAAGGGATTATGAGGCGGGCGTAAAATGTCACCAAGCCCTTAATCATAGTGTGGGTAATTGATAGTATTTTAGTCCTTTTGAATCTCTGATGCCACTGCGGAATTTTGAAAACATCTGAGGGTCACGGGCGAGGCCTAATTGGCAGACACTAGCTCGCCTGGCCAAAAAACAAACAAACTCATACTCTTTACAGTTTTCAGTCCTGCTTCCAAAGGAGTACAATTTTATAGAACATATTTCATCAAAGTCCAATCTGCCTTGCCTTCTCCGACTGAAATGATTAGCAACGGGCTTCGAATTATCATACACATATAGCCAGATTTTATAAATAGGTATCTGAAGGCGTATGAGAAAGCTTAGTAAGTAGCAGTAACATTTCATATAATCAAAGCACTGAGAGTACTGGTGGGTCGATTGTCTGAAAAATGGGCCTGACCGTGGACTGTTTCGTTTAATCCTAAGCTCCTTTACTGAAAGAAAATCGTGTAGACCCTGACCAGACGCTGCGTTTTTCGGCGCCTGACACTTAAATTCCTGTACTCTAAGCAAGCAGTGAAGACCCCGATCAGACGCCGCGTTCTGCGGCGTCTGATCTGGGTCTACACTGTTTGCCTAGCCCAACCCATGATTCCAGCCCAGATTTTACAGTTAACCTTTTTCACGTAAACACGCTGACCTCACTGCGATAAAATTCTATAAATAATCTGCGTGGATTCCTACAAATCAGTGATAGTCACGTGGACTCCAGCACTAATAGAGGTTTTGTCCTTTATACCTTTGGGTCGATTGATAAACCAATAAAACTGCGATCGGCTTTGCAGCAGAATCACAACAGTTTTTCGCTATGTTCTGTAGTCATTGCTACCAAAGAATTACCCCTCTATAGATTTGTCTAATTTTGCAAAATTACGTCTTAAGTCAAGGAATTTAACGAATTTGATTCCTGCAGCAAGAATGGAAATAGAAGTGATAAAAAATTCAGAAATCGAAACAAAATCAGCTCACACCAAGACACAAAAGGGAAAGAAACACAAACGTAAAAACAATAAAATAATTATAAAAAAAAAAAATAATGAAGAACGTTGGAGACCAGGTGGCCGAGCATCACACGGAAATATTTTCCAGATTTTTTCGTACAGTTTGGGTTTCAATTGTTTTTATTTGAACGGTAGTATATCACATATTCCTGTGGGATTGTTTGTGTCTGACACTACTAAAATATTGCAAATAAATAATGGGTTTTATAATCTCAGCAGGCGCTAGATAGAAAAGATACATAATTAAAACATTAGAAATAACAGAATTAAGATGGGAATCCCATTAGAGTACACAGATATTAAACGCTCGACTCTATATGTTGAAAACCACTTTATAATAGCCCACTGAAAACAAGCAATTCAAATGCGACACTGTTTTTAATGTGCAACCGTACACATTTAAAACATTCATAGATTATTACAAACGCTCAAGAACGATCGTACCCGACATTTAACAACATCGAAAATGTCACTTTATCACGTTGTCTCGGTATTAATAATAAACTTCTCCCAAGCCAAGAGACATTAAAAAAGAAGGGAGGGCAATGATCAAGAATCGATGCAATTAACCGACAGCTCCCATCAGAATCACCAAAGGGAAAGAAACACATGATACAACTAGACCCTAATAATTCACCAATAGCGGAAAGCCAAAATGACAGTAACTTGCGCACAAAATGGTCAACTGGCTATCCAAACCAACAAATATATATAAGCGATACACACTTAAAGACAAACCATAACAAAAATAAACCGCGACAGAAGAACCGCCTTGGAACGGTCAGTGAAACGAATTCCTTTGGGTGGGTGTGGGTCTTACACGGAGTTTTCGCGACCGCAGTCCTCGCCCTTACTTCCGTCGCGCGCGATTTAGACAAACAATTTGTTCAGTCTGCACCAGGGCCTCTTAACTTATCAGTGCAACACCTCCGAGAACACAAAAAAATAAACAACCACAGAGATGAAACAACGGTAAGGAATCGACAGCAAGAAGCCACTGAAATCCCGGAGCAAAAGAAAAACGACAGTTAGACTCCGATCAGCAATGATTGTTTTCCTAATGACAATGAAATATTAATTGTTCCTTGTAAGGAATACCCTTTTTAAGTTATTCTCTTCCGCATTTTGTTTCTAATTGGATCCAATCGCTATTTGTATTACAAGTATTGTAATATTTAAAATAAAGATGTCATCTTTTCCTTCTAAAGTTACCTTCTAACACCATGAAAACGAAGAGGAAATAAGAACACAATTTAAAGTATAATTTAAAACATAATAACATAAAACAGTGATTAAAATCGTTAAACCATGCTCCACAATAACCCATGGCAGCAAAGCACAAATTAAAATATCTTTTAATGCAACAAGAAAATCATGCATCATTGTTGAAGACTTCATCAATCTAAGTAATTGAGATCACGGAGAGCCAACAGTTGGACATGAAACGTTTAGCATCACTTTTAAAATACCTCAAATACGACCTTCTAGTTCGACCGGCCCCGATAGCTCAGTTGGTAGAGTGTCCGCTCCGGGAAACGAGAGGTCACGGGTTAGATCCCGGGCCGCGACATATCAAAGTCGTTAAGAATGGTACTAACTGCTCCTCGCTTGGCACTCAGATTTACGGGGTAGAGCTAGGACTGGTCGACCCAGTGTCAGGATAATGTGACTGGGTGTGGTATCATGTAATGTGTCTGGGGCATTGTGCTCCCTGTCGCAACCAGACACCGTCGTGATATGACTGAAAATTGTTGAAAGCGACGTTAAACCCGAATTCACAGACATACACCTTCTAGTTCGTGTTTAAAGAATCAACAACTATGTATGCTGGCTGTAGCATAACATCTTTGATGTATCACGATGCCATAATAATACTATTTTAATAGTATTTCAATTTTTTAAAACTGTATCTCCAAATAACACAGATCATGATTTCAAAAGTGTATCATTAAACATATTTAAAATTAGAGATTATGAATGTTTTCAACAGCTAATATATCCCAACAACACTATTGATTTGGCCCATATTTGGTATGATGACATATATGGGTCCCAAAAATTATTCAGCAATTTAACAAAAATGCGTATGACCTCAATGCCATGGTCACTGTCTTCGTAATTTTTATCTTTGAGGTTTTTAACAGCTCATATTTTCCGAACCGTATGATGAATGTGGTTCATAATTGGTATGGTGACAGGTATAGATCCTGTTTTATCTCGCAATACCCCGCCATTGCCATTGACTTTAAGATCAAGGTCTCAGATATTTAATGTTTAATATTTAGAGCTCATGTTTTCCAAACCAAAGGATGGATATGGTATAATGATAGATATAAGTCCAAAGGTTTATTCAGCAATATCCCATCCATGTCCATGGCCTCAAGGTCAAAAACTTAGAAATTTAATGTTCAAGGTATTCTAGAGCTTATATTTTCCAAACTATATGCTTGAGTTGGTGCATCATTGCCTCTACTTCTATTTTGTATTATTAAGCAATCGTTCAACCTATGCCCGTAGCCTCGAATATGTTCTATAAGAGGGTTATCCATTGGAAGCAAGGAATACACAACAGAACTGGAAAATATGAAGGATACATGTTTTCTGGGCCAGACTAGCTAGTTTCAGCCGATTACGACTCAAAATTTTTCAAAATTCCACAATGGAATCAATGATACCAAAGGACAAGAAAATATAAACTACACTATGACGTAAACTACACTATAAGACACTAGTTTGTAAACTAGACTGTCTACCAGCCAACTGTCGATAGGTAACCAATAGTACTGGCTTCGGTGTTTTTTGAGAGAAACAATCAAAAAAGGAACTATTTTGCAACATGAGGTTCACAATTTCGTACCCAATATAATATCAACCGGATGTATTATTACTTTAAAACCAAAGTGGATTAAATAATTTTTTGGTGAAAGGAAAATGTTTAACATTTAGTTTGTTCCCAACTTTCTATCAATATTTTGAACACAGTTGAACAGTAAATGGTAGCTAGTGGGAAAAAAAACGTTTTAAACCTACAATTCCATGTCTTAAACGTATGTTTATTGTCATTTAAATAATGTGACGTGCCTCTGTGCTCTAACAGGTGAGAGCGCTGACTCTTAATCATTAGGTATCCCATTGCTGTGAGTTCGCCTGGCTGGGGTCTCATGTGTAACGCCAAGTTCGGTGGTTTTTCTCCGGATATTCCAGTTTTCGCCCACTGATGATTAAGGATCGGTTCGATATGATTGAGATAATCTTGAAAGGGCCGTAAAACAAAAAAGGTATGCGGTTCTGTCATTGCAGGCTAAATATGTGGAGGGTATTAAAGGATGCTATTCCATTACTACTAAAACGTAATTATCTTAGTGAACAAGGAACCGCTTGCAGTTATTAAATAGGACTCGCTGATATGAATTCTAGTACGTTTGGGAATCATTTGAAGATCGGGTGACAAGATGGTACATTTACAATACTTAGAATATATTTTCCAATACTGGCTGTTGTTAAGTGTGTGTCACGCCACAAACTAGCGAATTTATCATCGCAAGCGAGCGCAATGAAGCTAGATATTGTAGACGCTTTTCAATAAAAAAATGTAGAGGCAATGATTAGGAAGCGATACAATAATCACCAACAATCCAAGGCATCAAAAAGTAAGAAGATGAATCATAAAGCAGTGACACCACAACTTAAACATCATAAGAAAAGCTTAAACCTTTTTGTACCAAATGGAATCTTCCGCTTCATACATAGTAAGAGTCCATTTCAACATTTAGGGGTGACAGGTTGTGTTTCATCAACATTTATTTGGAAAATGCCTGCTTTTTCCGCAAATAGTGTAGGTCCTGAAGAGACGCGTCTCATCTGGACCTGCACTGTTTGCCAAGGTACCCGTTTTTGGGGTTTCTGGTACTGAATGGGTTAAAGGACATTTCCTTTCCCACTTACAACAATAATACAACATCGCCTGTTCTCGCTAATATGGATTTACCTTTATTGCCTTCACTTCTACTTTGGTACTTTTGTGTTCCATTTGCAGATCGGTTGACAATATGGTCGTACCATATGTTATAGGTACCCGCCCATCGGGGCTTGGAGAAATAGATTGAAGGACTCCCTCCATAAGCCAGCCCAGGCGAATTGGTGCGACTCGGGCCGTCCAATGCATATTAATCCTATTGGTTTCCTTGGACGGCATGGATTGAGGTGTCATTTCATCTCAATGTCGGGTAAAAAGTCCCATAAACTTGGAAGTAATGTCTCCAAAGTGACTTAAATAGTGTTGACGGGGACATTTAACCTCAAATCAAAAACAAAAACTATATATCATATGCATTTCCATATACTGGCTGTTACTTAGCGTACGTCACAGCTAGTCTTTTCTATTTCGTTGTGCCATGAAATCTCTTACGAAAGACTTGTGACAAAATTCAATGCCGACAGCTCCTTTGGAAAGCGCCAGCAGATAGCGATATGATAATTCTGTTTGCTTCTTTTGTTTGGCAAAAGCAATAAGACGGAGCGTAAATGCTTAATATTGTCAGCAACTATCGCTCAGCCATTAAGGCAACCTCTAACGTTCTATTTATCTGATTTAACAAGGACAAGGGAAGCTTTAATTGTATTGTTATTGTGACAATATCAGGATGGATGAAACGTTTTCCTAGATAAGACACTTAAATTGATTTCTGCCTTCCATTACTGCCAGAAAAGACACCACAAACATCAGAAACTCTTTTATTTCTCTTCACCTTTGTCTCAAACCTACCAATCTGCTAATCATTAGGAAAACACGTCCATAAGAAATAATGGCGTCCAACATGGTGTCAGAAGATGATAAATATTAGGCAAAAATGATTACATCTTTATTATTTCTGCTTTCAACATAGATTGTGGTTGCTCGTTACAACCGCCTCATTGAGGCGGTTCTATCGAGTACCCACAACCCATGTCTTCGAGCAGAAATAAGGAAAATAATGTTTACCCCCGTAAACTCCAGGTTTCTCTATATAAAGTGGGGTTTAGGGGGGTCTTTATTTCACGGACCTGTTCACTTGATGTTCCGCTTCAACTGGTTAAGAGTGGACGTCTGCACTCTTGAAACCACAAGTAAATAACGAGAGGCCAGGTACAAAACGATCGAGGCTCAACTCATTTTGTTTGTTAGGGCTTTTTATGTCCCTTTCATTCTTGAAAATTTTGTTCGTTCCCAACATAAGCGATTGCATTTCTCACATATATAGTTGCATTACGAGAACACGCCAATACAAATACTTTGTATGTTTTACCGCCGGAAAAGCGATAATTTTAAGATGATTAACTGAGATATTTTTCTTATAATGTGGGGTTTAGAGGGGTCTTCGTTTCACAGACTTGTTATTTATTTATTTATTTTTTGTTTTGGTTATATGGCCCTTTCAAGTTTAATTCACTCCGATCGAGCCGATCAGTAATCAGAGGTGGGCGAAAACCGGAGTACCCGGAGAAAAAACACCTGACCTTCCGTTGCAGAACACGGCGTCTCACATGTGACCCGAGTTAGGCTCGAACCCACGGCGGTGAGAGACATAATGATTAAGAGTCAGCGCTCTTATCCACTAGGCCACGGAGGCCCGTTACACGGACTTGTTATTGTAATGGTTATAATATAAACAGAATGTTTCATTCGTAGTCACTTTATTTAAGAAATAGATAATCATAATAATAAATCACAGTTTGGAGGTCATTTGTAAAGTAGATCAAATCACGAACGCGTAGCGCGCGTGATTTGTCTACTTACAACTGACCGACAAACTGTGATTTATTACTCAACAAATCACAAACTAGAGCTGATCTATTTCGATTCTAACACGCTGAAAATCGGCAATAATGCTGTTGTTTCCTTCAAAATCCCACAACTTTTCGCCATTGTTAGAAGAAATCCTGCTAAAATTATCGACTGAAACACATGCATTTATATCCTTTTGTAACGTTTTCGATGCGAGAAAATGACGTTACGCCGTCTAACGTCAAGGAAATCGACAAGTGACGTCATAAATCTGCAGTTTTTAATGACGTCACTCGTCACGCTCTTCCTAGTCATGATTTCTTGTAGAATAAAACACAGTTATTTTCCATTGCCTATATAGGCGCGCTGTGTTATAATTATATATTTATTTATTTTTATTTCGACGGAGTTTCTTTAAAAAAAAAAATAATGTGAAATGGCAATTCGTGTAAGATCTATTTGTATGACGTTGTATCCTGTTCTTTCCTACACTGAGTAGCATATGCCCTTGGATATATGTATTTTACCTATTTATATCGTCACCATTCATACAGAAAGCTCACAAATCTTTCTTTCACATAATTAATTCCTGTATTCTTTTATTCATAATTGAGAGTTTAAATATCAATTTCACAGTTTTCTTTGGTTTTGTTTGTTTGTTTGATTTGAGGTTTAAAGTCCCCGTCAACACTGTAAAGGTAATTTTGGAGACGTTGCTTCCAATTCTGTGGGACTTTTACCCGACATTGAGATGAAATGACATCTCAAGCCCTGTCGCCCAATGAAACCAATAGGGTTTATTAGCATGGACGGTCCGACTAGCACTGCGGTTCCCGGCCAGGCTTAGATCCTATAAGCGGTTAACCAGTACTAGTGTGCGAGCCGACCTCAGCTCTGCGTGGAAGCATCATGCAGCCCATATATTTCTTCAAGCCCCTGTGGGCGGGGGCCGTTTCTTACATTTCGTAAGTATATTTTTATTCAAGGTATACAGAGTAAAATATTGAAATATTAAAAACCAAAAGCTGATATTGCAACTTGTAGAAGAGACTTCTGTTCCATAAAACAGTTGCTTTTTTATATCAGACGTTAAGAACATTATTTCCGTGCTATCGTAGACAGTCTTGTATAAACATATATAATATTCCATTCAACTGGACTCTCAAAAGCAGCGTGATAACCTTTATATTATAAAAGCACTCGTCTTTTGACACGAACAAAATCAAACGCTAATATTTGATCCCAGACAGGCTTTAATCACAAACTGCAGAGATATTCTAAAAGCAAGTCAATATAAATTCTGATGTCGGTGTTTTTGGACGTTATGATAAATACAAATGGTCTATTTTTTATCATTTTGACCCATAATGCCACAAAAGTAAGAATACATTTCTCAGGGATTGACACGCTCAAACCAAACAGACATACCAAGAAACTGAACAGAATAGCAAAAATCAGTCCCGACGGTCACTGTCCGGCATCGCGAGGCTTGCCGAGTGATGCCGGACAGTGATCCTGAGAGACGGATTTTTCTGTCTTCCCCTCACACCCATGTTAGATAATTTTTTGTGCATGCCTTTTGTTTCTGGGAGGATTTTGTTTTTATAATGCAGTAACTTAGATTGTTGACGTCAGCCATATTTTGAACTGACGTCAACCTTATCGACGGCGTACGTGACGTCCTATTCAACCATTGCACATCAAACACGCTAGAATTCTCGATTTTTATCAGGGAAGGTTAACCTGGGTAGGATAAGAATTTCTACCCTAGGGTTAAGTCCTGAATTTCTTTATCTCGAATGCAAGAAAAATCTAGTTGTGATATGAAAGAATGTGAGCAAATCAAAGCGAACCGTAAACCAAACAACCAACCTCTAATGATTTCCCAGTTTTATGTTCATGACATCACAGTTTTATGTTCTTGACAAAAACGAAACACACAAATCGCATAGGGTATAGGGCACCATGCTAACATAAATAGTAGTTTTGTTTTGTTTGTGTTGAGCTGTTTACGTCTACGTCAACACAATTCAGATAACTTTGGAGTTGTTACTTCAAATTCTTTGTGGCTTTTACCCGACATGAAGATGAAATGATACCTTAAGCTCTATCGCCAATAGAAACCACTAGTGCTTAATTAACGGTCCGGTCCGACTCGTAGCACTTTTCCTGGTCAGGCATAGACCTAAATTGTTTACCAGTACTCAAGTTCGACCGGTTTTAGCTCTGCGCTGAAGCATCATGTAGACCAATCTATTTTGGTTGAGTCGGAAATAGTAGTTTCAAAAGTCCCAACTGCTAACGATTTTAACGATTTTTAATCAGCAGTAGCTCTATAGATGTTTCAGTTGGAGTTCAGCGATACGTTACCTTTGTGTAACATTTAATGTCGTCGTCTCATGTCACTTCAAGAGAGAGAGAGAGAGACAGAGAGAGAGAGAGAGAGAGAGAGAGAGAGAGAGAGAGAGAGAGAGAGAGAGAGAGAGAGAGGTGTATACAAAAGGTTTGTGAGAGACTGAAGATAGGAGGGATGGATTGGCGTACATCCGAAACGAAACAAAAATGCGGGTATAATTATCATTGAATGCTTGATTGCCTCCTAATTGTGTTGCCTAAATACAGCTTATTTCCAAGGCTTTTCGCATAATTTTAAATCGGACGCGTATGTGGATGATGGTTCAGACTACAGGCCACTAAGGTTACTGAGATGACATTAACATTCAAATATTGTTGAAATTAGATTTCCATTTGTCCATCATAAATGTGCAGCGATAGAGATTACCACGCAATATCCATAATGGATTTCAATAAAATAAGATGCAATTAGATAGGGAACTGATGCTGCGCAACATTTCTTTAAAATCCATGGTGATATTTAAAATATATAAGTCGCTTGCATTAGCTCATATGGCTTAGGTGTAGTTCAGCATGTAAATGTAGCTAATCTTGAAGTATATCGAAGCACCGAAACACGTTTTAACGTCTTAATAAATGTGAAAGCAATGATCAGGAATCGATACAATTTCCTCACACCTCACATCAGAGACACAAAATGGAAAGGAACACGAACAGGATGTCACTAGACCCTTAGGAAAGCACCATTAACCCTTAATGTACCAAATGGAATCTTCATCCTTATATATAGCAGGAGTCCATTTCAAAATTAAGGGGTGTCAGGTTGTGTTTTCTTCAAAATTTATTTGGAAAATGACTGAACTTTTAGCAAACAGTGGAGGCCCTGATCAGACGCCGCGTTCTGCGGCGTCTGATCTGGGCCTGCGCTGTTTGCAAGGGTACCCGTTTTGGGGTTTCCAGTACAAAATGGGTTAACGTATAGCCGAAAGGACAGTTACTTCCCGATAAAATGGCCAAACAGTTATCCAAATAAAAAAGATGGAAGCATTACATACATGCGAAGACCAACTATAGCTATAATAAATAATAAACCAAGACAGAAATAGAAGTAAAACAAAGATCAGGAATTGATACAATTAACTTACTCCACCCATAAAAGACACCAAAGGGAAAGAAACACAAACATGAAGCGACCAGACCAAAATGGAAACCTAAACAAAGGAAGGCCATAAGGGCAGTCACTTTCCCACAAAATGGTCATCTGGCCATCCAAAATTAAAAGACACAAGTGATACACACAGTAAGTAACAAACAACAAAATAAATAAATCGCCACAGAAGAGCCGCCTTGGAACGGTCAGTGGAAGATTTCCACTGGGGGGCCCAAATCGACCCCACGCGGCCACAATCCCCGCCCTCACTTCCGTCGCGATTTAGAAAATAATTTGTTCAGTCCGCATGAAGGCCTCCTAACTCATCAGTGCAACATCTCCGTGAACACAACAATCAAAGAACCACAGAGGTGAGACAACGGTGAGGACTCGACAGCAAGAAACCACTGAAATGCTGGAGCAAAAGAAAACCAACAGTTAGACTCCGATGAGCCCGACCAGAGACAGAGCATCAGGCAGAGTAATAACGCAAATTTCGTAACAAAAGTTTCATATGTAACGTGCGTAATATTGCGTTGCAAAAAAGAAGTGAAGGCAATGACCAGGAATCGATACAAAAACCTCCCTCCTCCGATCCAAAAAGACTGTAAAACAACTCCACTTTTATGTTGCCATACATTACACAAAATATTGACTGAAGAAAGTATTATCTATTTTTCGTGACCCTTTCTTTCTAGTTTATTACTGTTGTAGTTCGTCTTTGCATTTATTCATGTTTATGTATTTTTATTTCGGAGAGCCTTTCGGCCATTTTGTGGGAAAGTAATTGTCCTATAGGCTTTCTGCATGTGACGATTTTATTATGGTATATGTTTTATTTGGTGTCTTTGATGGCAGGTGTGGACTAATTGTTGCGATTTCTGATCATTACCTTCACTTCCTTTTGATGACAATGTAAAACGGCCGCGTGATAGGACCGCAATTGTCTGATACTCAGACTATAAATACATTGTGGGAGTATGCTGGATGATTTGTGTTGTCGCTAGGTGTGCGAGCTACATAACATTTTCTGGTGTTGCTGATTTTTATTTAAATTCTTTGAAAGATTGCAATAAATAAATACATAAATAAAAATGTGTTTTCATGATTACGACTGAAGAAGTTTTGTTCAACAACCATGCCATTGGCATAACCTAAACACGCCTATTCAAATATATTGAACATTTTACCACATTGAAATTGACAATTTTCAGATGAAAAATTGTGATATTTTTCTTATTTCTGCTCAAAGTATAGATTGTGGATACTCGTTAGATTCGCCTCGTCGAGGCGGTTCTAACGAATACCCACAATCTATATTTTAGAGCAGAAATAAGAAAAATACGACCCCCTGTAAACCCCAGTTTTACTATATAAAAGTGGGATTAAAGGGGTCAGAATCATATTTTCGTGATGGGGTAAAAAGGGCGTTTTCACAGAAGACCTTTGTTTGGTATCCAAAGACTGTGTCGGTCAACGCGCGTAAAGTTTGGCGGCGACGTCAGATGTCACGAAAACACGACAATATAATGCTAACCCCCACGATTGCAACTTTTTTTTATAGGAAAACTGGGGTTTATGAGGGTACGCCTTATTTAACGTCACTACAGCTGTGGTCTCGGAACGAGTGGCGGACGTAAAAAGTCTCCCTGCCCTACATCATGGCATAGTGTAATTTATCTTTTCTTGTCCTTTGGGATCATTGATTCCATTGTGGAATTTTAAGGGTCACTGATGAGGTCTAATTGGCCGAAACGAGCTAGTCTGACCCAAAACACATGTACACTCCATATTTTCCAGTTATGTGGTGTATTCCGTGCTTCCAAAGGATAACCCTTTCTGGAACATATTTAGTATCCTTATTTCTGGTGTCAAACATAGATTTACTCCTGCGTATAACTCCCAAATAGTTGCTCAGACTGAGCAGACCAATGGATCAAATATATGACAGCTGTTGCCCTGCTGGTTAGAAATAATGGCATGAAGTTGTTATTAATTCTGATTTATTCAGAGAATTTTACAGCCAAGCATGCTTGAGGTTTAAAATTAGACAGTGCAATGTTCATCCTAATAAAGGTATACACATCTGTTCATTTTGTACCAGAAATCCAAAACGGGCAATTGGCAAACAGTGCAGGCCCTGATCAGACGCCGCGTTCTGCGGCGTCTGATCTGGGCCTGCACTGATTGCAAAACTGATTTTTTGTGTTGCCATATGCTTAGGCAATTAGTGAGGCTTATCAGTGTGAACCTGAGATTTATTGAAGTTCATTTTGACAAATGAAAATAAACAGAGCTGTTGTTCTGGAGAGACTAAAATAATGTCCATACCTGGATTTTCGGGGTACTAAAACCCAGGAGTATATTGTGGGTACTTGTTAGAACCGCTTCACCCGCCGAGGTACACATAATCTTTGTTTTGTGCAGAAATATAAAAAAATATCTCTTTTTTATATTAAAATGTTTATTTTCTCGGCGGAAAATATTTACAATGCATTTGACTAGTCGTGTTTTCGTGATAGCTGTCCGTCAAAATCAGAGATAAATCAAAACGCATTTCCCCATTTTGTTGTCACACTTTACATAAACATTACACCCTCAGGGAAAATCAATGAGAACAAATTGAATCAAATCATAGTAACGTTTAATAAACGTTCCATGTCTGACAAAATCTGTCTAAAACTCTTACCTTAATAGGAAACACATATTGACATGCAAGTTCTAAGTTCATGAACTTCCAGAATGTGTTCGTTCCATCAATGGTATTAGCTTATGGGCTTTTTAATCAGTGTCGACATGGGAAAGCTATCGAATATCCAGGATTGAACCTTTCGGTTATAGTGATGGGCATTGCATATTTTCTTTCGTAGTGAACTTAATTCTTTTTCTCCTCCATTTTTGGACTCCCTTGAGAAATAAACTGTCTGGAATGTTATGCGTTAGAAGGCGCATCGTGCATTTATTTTTCTCCTACACTCATCTGTATTAGAACCCAGATTTCTGAGGAACCATTCTCATCACGTGAGCAAGTCCGTGAAATGAACACCCCGTTAAACCACACTATATATTGAGAAAACTGGGATTTACGGGGGTATACATTATTGTTTTTATTTCTGCTCCAAGACATAGGTTGTGGGTACTCGTTAGAACCGCCTCAATGAGGCGGTTCTAACAAGCACCCACAACCAATGTTTGCAGTATAAATAAGAAAACATATTACGAATTTTCATTAGAAAAGTAGCCATTTTGGAGATATGAAAAATGCATTATGTCGCACGGGTGTGTTATCGTAATGCTTACGATAACAGACCGTTATGATAACACACTCACGTGCCAAACTTGCGTCCTTCTTACCTTTCAGAGCTAGCATTTAAAGATAGAAAATTGGTGGCTGTTTTTGTATAACAAATTCTAACAGAGATTATGTGTGTTCGATAAAGGCATTTATTCTTGATTATTAAGGACTATCATTTCATTACATAATATTATGTAGCCCTAAGTGGTCACTGAAGAGAAGTCCTCTATCTTCAACAGGCAAGGGGCCTCCTTGGGGAAAATTAATAAACTACTTACTGTTGACTGGTGTACATTATTGTTTTTCCCCTTAAGTGTCTCAGTCAGGGGATTCAACAAGAGCTACTAATCACCCTATTAAGGGCCACCTTTGATCTGCTATAGTCAGTATATCACAGGGGACAATAAAACAATTATGAACACACGGTGTGTTCTACTGTTACAGAATAAATGCCTTTAAACATTTAGAAAAAGATGGCCAGGAAAACCCAGAATCGAGGATTACAACCCACAAATGGCACAAGGAGGACAGTCACAAACAAAATAGAAAACAAAGGAATAAACGCAAAACAAGCAGCATAGCACATTACGAAAACACGCCTACACAAATGCATTGTAAACTTTACCGCCAAAATACGAAAATTTTACACCGAAAACATTGCGATATTTTTCTTATTTCTGCTCAAAACATAGATTGTGGGCACTCGTTAGAGCCGCCTCGTCGAGGCGGTTCTAACGAGTACCCACAATCTATATTTTAGAGCAGAAATAAGAAAAATAACGTTTACCCCTGTAAACCCCAGTTTCACTAAATAAAAGTGGGGTTCAAGGGGGTCAAAACAATATAGGCGTGTTTTCGTGATGAAACAGTTACCACTCCCCCCACTAGAGGTGATCAAGGTGCAAAAAGGCACAATTAATGAAAACTAACTAACTAACTAACTAACTAACTAACTAACTAACTAAATAAATAATAAATAAATGATACAACATAAAATGCCCCATCGGAAAATACGACGAAGCTACATTTAAAATAAAAAAAAAACATCAGAACCACCGCCTAAGGACGGTCAGTAGCGAGAATCACTGGAACTCAACCCTCTCGCTAGGGCCAAGCCTGCCCAGGCAAAGTGTTGTGAGTCGGACTGTCAATAAAAATCAAGCGGTTGTTTTTTTTTTTGGACGTTAGACATTGACACGTCATTCATCTCAATATCGGGTAATAGTGCCATAAATTGTGAAGCAAAAATGACCAAAATGGTTTTTAAGGGGACGTAAAACCTTAGACCATTCAGCAGGTGTTGTTTTGTATGTGTCTTTATGTCTGAGTCTTTCTTTCGGTGTCTTGAGATGGTGCTGTTCATTTCTCGAAACTTTTACGGTAAAAAGCCCGAGTGCTAAAATGGCGTCTTTCATGTTACCAGTACGAGCATTTTCTGTGATGTCATTTGGATTGCACACCCGTGCGACATAGTGTATTTTTTACATCTCCAAAATGATTATTTTTTTCTGATGAAAATTCTCGAAATTATTCTTATTTATACTGCAAACATAGGTTGTGGGTGCTCGTTAAAACCGGCGGTTCTAACGAATACCCACAACCTATGCCTTTGAACAGAAATAAGGAAAGCAATGTATATCCCTGTAAACCCCAGTTTCTCTATATGAATTGGGGTTTACGGGGGCCTTCATCACATGGAAATGTTAACATGATGGTTTGAACTTTTTCCTCTGTTTTTATTAATAATTCGGACATTTGAACTAGAAGATTGTTTTAGCACAAAAAGAGATAATAGCAATATCCATTACACGTAAAAGTGCTAAGCTGTACGGTTAACTACCCCAAGAGACCAAACCTTTTTGTGAATTTAGTTTACCGAAAACTAATTTACTTTCACTGGACAAAAGATCGCGAACATACGCTGGCGCAAATAAATTGATTGATTGATTGATTGATTTGAGGTTTAAATCCCTGTCAACACTGTAAAGGTCATTTTGGAGACGTTGCTTCCAATTTTGTGGGACTTTTACCCGACATTGAGATGAAATGACATTTCAAGCCCTGTCGCCCTATGAAACTAATAGGGTTTATTAGCAAGGGTTTATTAGTATGGGCGGTCCGCCTGGCACCGCGGTTCCTGGACAGGCTTAGATCCTCTAAGCGGTTTACCAGTACTAGTGTGCTGGCCGGATTCAGCTCTGCGTGGAAGCATCGTGCAGCCCATCTTTTTCTTCAAGCCCCTATGGGCGGGGGCGAATAAAATCATAATAAAACTCGGACAAAGTTAATAAACAATGTAATTTCTTGACTTCAGTCTCATTTTCTGTATTCAGAGAAACTTCATTTCAACAATAGACAAGTTGCATAGAAAACTCGGAACTGGTTCTGTCCGAAATAAAGTTTCTCATTGACGACCTACTTTGTCTTCAGATAAATAAGTTTTATAATCGAGAGTTTCAAAATTACATCGGCACTGAAATGGATCTCTGTGGCCTAGTGGGTAAGGTCACTGACTCTTAATCATTAGGTCTCTCACCGCTCTAGGTTCGTGTCTCGGGTCACAAGTGAGGCGCCCAGTTCTGCAACGGAAGGTCAGGTGGTAATTCTTTTCGCCTTCATCTGATTAAGGGTCGGCTCGAAATAAGTGAAATAATCTTTAAAACGCCGTAAAACCACACCACCACCTCTTTCACAAACAAAACTACAAAAAAAACATCATACCAGGATTCTAGCCTTGAAGCTTCATTTAAAGGGGTTTTGAATTAGCAGGTGTGACTTCGAAATACAAATTCAGGCATAGATCTAGTAAAAGGCATGTACAGTTCGAACAAATTGACCTGAGACTAACCTTTATGCATGGAATAAATTTGTCAATGTTATCGCCTAATAAGTCGGCTTTCGTAACCTTCTCATGAATTTTCGGCATCACGTGAATTGCAACCCATTTACCGACCTCTATGTATTGAATAACAATATCGTCATTTTCGGGGGACGGCGAAGATAAATACATGCATTCAGACGGGTGTGAAATTATGTTAATAGAGTTCACCAGTCTCAGGTCAATTTGTTCGAACTATAACATCGAAAATTAACGCTCTTAATGCATAAAACGTCCGTCTGAATTACTTTTATTATAACGAGCATGATGATTTGGCAAAACATTTTTGGAGTCGGCAAAACTCGACAATATCTAGCCAGAAAAATAAACTGGTTGGTATACGATAGAGGTGATTCGATTAACTGTTTAATCAAATTTTGTCTCTATATCGTAGAGAGTCTGCCTCCATCATTATAAAAACTCCTATACAAACACATTGTAAATTTTACCACCCAAAAATGAAAATTTTAATATGAAAAATTCTGAAATTTTGCTTATTTTGCTCAAAACGTTGATTGCGGATACACGTTAGAACCGCCTCGATGAGGCGGTTCTAACGTGTATCCGCAATCTACGTTTTGAGCAAAATAAGCAAAATTTAAGAGTACCCACAATCTATATTTTGAGCAGAAATCAGAAAAATATCACAATTTTTCATCTTAAAATTTTAGTTTTTTCGGCGGAAATGTTTACAATGTATTTGTATAGGCGTTTTTTCGTAATGTTACGAAGTTTTAAAATTATACGTATGAAAAAGACTAATTGACTTACCTACAGCAGCAGATGTAGACACAGCACATATGGAAAAGAAAGAAAAAAATATTAGTTATGGGTTCCAAGTTCTGCACGCCGCCTGTAGCACCTAGAAGCGCAACGACTCACTTCAGTTTATGCCTCCGTGTGTCTTTGATTGGTTCTTGGTCAAACTTGGTTAATTTATTGCAACTGAATCTTGTTTAGAAGGTGTAGGAGAAATTTCATTATTTCATTAGTTGCAGCGTTCGATGGGAAGTTTTGCAGGGAACGAGTGTGTGTGTGTAGGTGGGGGCTTGTTGATTGTTCTACTTAAACCCCGACTTTCGAAATTTAGGTTCAAGACAAACATGAAAGGATGAAACAAGAATAGAAGGTTGGACCATCAGAGGCAGAAGCAAATATCTGCCAAGTGTCTGAAGTACATATCTAATAAAGAAGTGCATTCTCGAGTAAGGAAACAGATAAGCAGAACAACAAAGCAATATACCGTAGGGGAAACATATATGTCGTTGCTGGTATTCTGGCTGTAATAAAATAAATAATAAAATTCAACCCATTTACAATATAGAAGGTGGTTGAGGGTTTCGGTTATCCAGCGAAAAATTAAAAAAGCACATGCAACCATTACATTCAGGTAATAACGCCCTTTTTGCAGATATCCTTTATTTACTGTATGCAATGCATGTAAAAGAAGTGTGGTTAATGCATTTACGTTTTCACAATAATTGCATTATAAGGCTCAGAAAGCCTTCATGCGGACTGGACAAATTATATGTCTAGGCCGCTTCAGAACCAATGGCGAGGTCTATGGCCACGAAAAATCGATTAAATCCCCCCAACCCCATCCACTCCCAAAGTGAAATACTTTTGACACCGTTCCAGGGCGGGTCTTCTGCCGCGATTTATTTTTGTAATAGTTTGTCTTTGCATTTATGTTTGCTTTTGGATAGCCGTTTTGCTTATATCTTTTTTATTTTGGATAGCCGTTTGGCCATTTTGTGGGAAAGTAACTGTCCTTTTGGCTCTCTGCTTGTGATATTCTCATTAGGGTTAAGTTCATAGAGGATCTTACACGAGTGCTCATGTATTATTGAATCTATTAAACGAGTTGAGGAAAAGGGATGAAATGCGAGGCTCTGCCGAGCATTTTATCCCTTTTCCTCAACGAGTTTAATAAATTCAATAATACATGAGCACGAATGCAAGATTCTATTTAGCATATGACATTTAAAACGCATTTCATTCACGATTGTTTACAAAAATATCAATATTCCGCCATTAGTAAACGCGTCGTCGTTAAGGACGTCGTACATGTAACGTTACGGGACGTATCTAGCTAATTTACATATTTAATCCACTAGTGGATTATAGAAAATATTACATGGCGTTATTACACTCTCAGACGCGACGACATATGATAAATGCATGTTCGTGTTTCTTTCCTTTTGGTGTTGCTGGTGGGAGGGGTTTGGATGCATCGATTCCTGATCATTATCGTCACTTCAATTTTAAATGAAAAATCGGCCGCTCTTTATTTATGGACTCTGAGTACATAGCGAATAGCAAGACACTCAGTGGCTCAAGACGGCCGAAGGGTCTTTTTCCTTTCTACACCACAATAAGAAAACGCAAGAAGGAAAAAAGTCACATTTTAATGCAATTGCGTATGTAACGCGGCGTTTGATTGGATGGCGTCAAACCTTGCGACGGTATATTTAAGAAAAAGATCAGCTCTAGCATTGATTTATTGAGTGATATATTTCTGTTTGGAGGTCCGTCGTAAAGCAGATCAAATCACGAGCGCGTTGTCTACTTACAGTCGACCGATATTGATTTATCACTCAATAAATCACGGTGCTAGAGCTTATCTGTTTCGATTCCAACGCACTAAAAGTAGAAGTAAAACAAAGATCAGGAATTGATACAATTAACTTACTCCACCCATAAAAGACACCAAAGGGAGAGAAATACAAACATTAAGCGACCAGACCATCATGGAAACCTAAAAGCCGTTGATTCCTTCAGATTCTCACAATCTGCCGTCATTGTTTGAAGGTAACTGGCTGTATCATGTGCCTTTACCTGCTTTTATAACAATGACACTAGAAAACGACGTTACATAATCTAACATCAAGGTAACAATGAATGACGTCATGAAATGGTGTCGCGCTCTTGCGCCTAGAGATTTATCTATCAATATATCACGATATTTTACTATTGGCTATATATAGGCGACCAGTGTTCCGTGATATACTATCGGAAACCCGATGTCATTATGTAACATCACTTTTCATTGGTTGTGTATGTCTTTTTACACAGCTGACTGCGCTTGTCGTTTTGGGCAAAGAGATTTTTCAACAAAACATGTGAATAAGTGCATTAGAATGGGGGGAATCGTATTTAAAATATCATTTATTTACAATTTTGTTTTACAAAAAATTTCAGTACTCGACCATAAGAAAGATCTTTAAGGACGCCGTATGTGTAACGTTACGGAGCTTATCTTACTGATTTGCATATTGAATCCACTGGTAGATTGCCGAATTTAATACATGGCGTTATAACATACTCATATGATAAAAAACGCACAAGAACAGTCGAAATCCAATAACAGTTCGCCAATGACATCAAAATCATCAAGATGGAAGAATTACTAAAACTGTCTCACTATTCATCTCTTTTTGCATTATCTGCTGGTTCCTAGTCCGGAGATTATCAGCGGGGGGGGGGGGGGGGGGGGGGGTTGGGTGGGGGGGGGGGGTCTGGTTACCTGTTTTTCCAACACTGATAACTTTCAGACTACGAACCAGCTGATAATGCAAATAAGGTGAATAGCAGGTAAAGCCGAAAGGTCCTTCGACTACAAGGTGACACACATCTACGACACATATGGACAGCAAGACATTAACTACCATTTCACGGTCAGCCACCAACTACCGCGAGAGCAGTTATTAATCCATTGTTCTTAAAATACCATGACCGACCCTATACTGCAAAACCTGCATCCTATTAATTAGCACTTTGTGATCGTGTGAGGGAACTTAATAATCGTAACTACACGGCTTGATCACCTTGCGTGCCAACTTAATTTAATGAGTTGTGAAACAATAGAATAGGTCATATTTTATTGTTGAAATGTTTTCACTAGCAAATAAAGTGTGGCTTGCGTGCAAATACTGTAATGAAAGGCTATAGCCAAAGGCGATATTCTAACGAAATGCATTTTGAGAATTCCTCTATGCGGACTGATTTGTTGTAATTGCTCTGTCTGAAAAAAAAGCGTTGTAGTTAACGTCGAGGTTTAAAAAAAATCATCAACTGCATACCGCAACTCCAGCCGTATTACAGACGACTGTCAAATAAAGAAGTGAAGGCAAGGCATTTAACCTACAGCTCCCATCAGAGACACCAAAGGGAAAGAAAACACAACTATGAAATAACTAGACCCTTACCGAAACTTCAATAGCGGAAAGCCAAAAGGACAGTTACTTTCCCACAAAAATGGTCAATTGGCTATCCAAAACAAAACAAAAAAAAAAAAAAAAATACAAGCGATACACAAACTCAAAGACAAAAACCATATCAAAATAAACCGCGACAGAAGAACCGCCTTGGAACGGTCAGTGAAACGAATTCCAGGGGGTCTTAAATCGATATAACGCGGCCGCAATTACTTCCGTCGCGATTTAGACAAATAATTTGTTCAGTCCGCAACATCTCCGAGGACACAAAATTCCAACAGCCACAGAGATGAAGCAACGGTGGGGACTCGACAGCAAAGAAACCACTGAAACGCTGGTGCAAAAGAAAACCAATAGTTAGACTCCGATGGGCCTAACCAGAGACAGGCCATCGGGCATCAACAACATTACTTCTCTCTAATTCTCAGTAAGCATTTACGCTGGAAGGCTATTCACCTTTTTTGTATTACCTGCTGGTTCCTAGTGTGATATTGTTTGATTTGATGTTTAACGTCCCCGTCAACACCGTATAGACGTTGCTTCCAATTTTGTGGGGCTTTTGCCGACATTGAGATGAAATGACATCTCAAGCTCTGTCGTCCAATGAAACCAATAGGGTTGGTAAGCATGGACGATCCGACTCGCACCGCTTTGCCGGGCAGGCTTAGATCCTCTAAGCGGTTTACCTATACTCGTGTGCGGTGGGTTTCATGGTTCCTAGTGTGAAGGTAATCAGTGTTGGGACCTGCAGACCCCCCAGACCAGGTCATGGGGGGAGTGGTCTGGTTACCTGTTTATCGAATATTGATTATGTGTAAGCTAGGAGCCAGCAAATAATGCTTTAAAAGACATCAAGAGATATATACAATATTGCATTCATGCCAATTTAATAGTAAACTTTTTAATAAACGCGTTGAGGACAAGGCATTTTATCCCTTTAATAAATTCAATAATACACGAACAATCATGTAAGATCCTCTTCTTAAAATAGTGTTTACTATTATTCAAATTTCCTTATTGGTTCTACCGTCATTCAAGATTGATATTTCGACAGTCTGAGATTATGTTAACAACAGTAAGTTCCTGGAGAATATAGAGAATCTTACACGAGTGGTCATTTCATATGAAATTTATGAAACGAGCCTTTGGCGAGTTTCATAAATTTCATTTGAAATGACCTCGAGTGGTATTTTGGTTATCATATGGCCACTTTAAATAGGATTTCATCGCCTTTATATTTGACAAAATTTCCACAAAAAAATGCATTGTTGACATGGACGTCGTCATGACGTTACTCAATCCCGCCAAAGTGTTATTACACGTGTGGTCATACGAATTTTATTACACGACGTTATCCATTGCATATCAACGACGCCATATGATAAATCTTTATTTTATCAATTTCAGAGCGAGTCCAGATGCGTTTTCTTTTCTTTGCTACTTCTTATAGACCTGACAAATTCCGAAGCGCACAACGGCAGCAATCCATATTGTATTACCAATATTCCAAAACATGAAAGAGGACGGAGCATTTATTACAGGCATTGTTGTTGATAAATTAATTCTTACAGAATGATTGATTTTCCCGCGAGATTCAATATTTATACAGTCTGAGGCTAAAACAGATTCAATTGAAGGCTGTGTCAGGCTCTAGGACTTGTGAACTTTTCATTCTTTTTTGAGCTGACAAAACGAAGGTTACTAGCTATGAGGGACCATCCATGAAAAAGTTGTCTGGTTTGGTGGTTTGATTAAGTGTATAAACGATCATAGAAAACCGTGGTCGATTTTTTACTCATTTGTCCTAGGCAAGTAATGACATAGTAAATCGCTTAATCGATTGTGCAATTTACTCGGACATTTCCCGCCGAGGACAAATGAGTGAATAATCTCCTATTAAGCGATTAACTCGGTCAAAACGAGTAAATAATCGATCATGGTTTCGATTAATAAATGATCTTCGATGGCTCGGACCCCTTTGGGTCTTGAAACTTTGTTCTAGACAGCGGTAGTTCGAGCCATGGAGGGTTACTATAAATGACATACCAGGAGTCATAATGGAGATAATTGTGGGATATCTTTTCGGTGTTGTAGTTTATAAGTGTATGTTGTGTGTACTTATTAGAATCGGCGATTCTAATGAGTGCATACAGCATACATTTGCAAGATGAAAGAATAAAATCTTCCTACATTATTCCATTATCGTACAGTAGAACTTTGATCGCTCGAACACCGATGGCTCGTTTACCATGGATGAGTCGAACCCATTCTTGAGCCCCTAACGAAATCCTATTTATAAGAACTAGTGGGGGATAATTAAGGAGATTTCAGTCTTTTATCTTACAAATGTAAGTTGTGTGTACTCATTTGAATCGCCTCGATGAGGCGATTCTAATGAGTACACATAGCAAACTTATTCATTATGGAACACCGAAAATATGTCTAAAAGTAGCTCGTTATGTCTCCCGGCAGTAACCCTCAGTAACCACCCCCCCACCCCTGTCTCGAACAGATTTTCGAGGTCCCAAAGGTGTTCGAGCCATTGAAGTTCGACTGTTTTTTGAAAAATTCACTGCGGACCCAAGAATGGGTTCGATCCTTCCATGGTAAACGAGCTATCGGGGTTCAAACCATTGAAGTTCTACTGTATTTTAATTCTCAGTGCATTTTTTCAGAAAATCCATATTGTTAAGAATAGAGACGCCTATTTGAATACATTGACCAACGCGACGTCACATGATCTCTGAGTGACGTCAAAATTAACCATGGTTCTCTTCAGTATGATTGGACGATGGCAACGTCATTGCGTCAGCGGTGCTCTTCCGCTGTTTAGATGAAATCTGCGTGAATATTTTCTTCTTTGAATTGTAGCCCTAAGACAAGAATTGTTCGTCACATTATGAGTGGAAAATTAAGATAATTTGAGTTACCATGGTTACAAAGGTAATTTAGTCACCATTCTAGGAAGAATGAATAACATCCGGGTCACGAGCGAATTAGGTAAACTTACATTGCTCGTGAATACTACAGTGAATGTTGGAAATTACATTCATTTCTTCATCAGCAAAATTTTAATCGGTGTGTAATCGATCATTGTCGCCTAAATGAGCCGATGATCGATCCTAAACTCTGAGCCGATTCAAACCATTGGTCTGCTTTTAAATAGTCAGAATAACTAAATAGTAAGGTGATGCAATTTTTAAAACCTCAACCAAGTACCAACAAGCTCTCATACATATACATACATACATACATACATACATACATACATACATACATCTCCGTGGCCCAGTGGGTAAGAGCGATGACTCTGGATCATTAGGTCTCACCACTGTGGTTCGAGACTCGCTCGGGTCACATGTGAGTTGCCAAGTCCTGCAACGGAAGTGTTTTTTTTTTAAATCCGGGTACTCCGGTTTTCGCCCAACTCTGATTAACGGTGGGCTTGAATGAAATAAGTGAAATAATCTTGAAAGAGCCGTAAAGCCAAACAAAAAAGAAATAAATAAAAAAACAACATACATACATACATACATACATACATACATACATACATACATACATACATACATACATGTGTTGTAAACGTTATGTAAGCTACAGCACAGTGACCAGTATTAACTGGGCGCTACACGGTTTCATGGCTTTTGAGATGGTTTATCTATTTTAATAATAATAATAATAATAATAATAATAATAATAATAATAATAACAATTTTGGCAACATTCATTAAACTTATTTTGCAGATCTGAAGGTCTTCTAAACATCCTTTTGCTAACATGGATTCAATGAAATGTCGTAGGTTTATAGCGCGTAGACAACATTTTGTATTTTGAAGCTAACTGATTGGTATTTCAAAGATGCTATAAACTGAGATTTATCAATTTAATAAACGTGTCATTTGATTTAACAGTTAGCCTTCATTTTGGCGCAAAGCTAATATTGGGCAAGTTCAAATTAATCGAATATGTATATGAGGTTAAAATTTGAAGCTAAGTTTCTTGTTTAAGATATGTCAGAATGATTGATGCACAATCTAAAACTGTCGATAGAAAATCGGAAATTTGTTGAATTTAGAGCAGTGGTAATATGGATAGAGGCCTAAAGATTTTCAATTGAAAATATGTTGGTTACCGAAAGTAGTGCATGTGTTGGCGGACAAATATATTTGCAAACTCATGGTTTTCTTTACAGCAAACCGTAATGCACTTATGTAGGTAACACGACGTCTGGTTGGATAACGTCAACACTTTTCGTCAGTATATTCCGCGATATAGTATCGGAAACCCGACGTAATCATGTAATGCCAGTTTTTATTGGTTGGTATATGGTTTTACGCAGCTGAATGCTCTAACAGTTTTGGGCAACGAGAGCACTTTTGCAATAAAACTAGTGAATTTGTGCATTAGAATGGGGATAGCCGAATTAAAATTTCCATTTTACGGCTCCGCTGATGCGTCGCCGGAAAGCAAAATTTCCGACCGTAAAACCACCGATTTATCTCCCCAAATGACAGTATTCGGTACAGTTATCCCCACTCTAATGCATTTTTTTATTTCTTTGATAAAAATGAGTGTTAACAATAATGTACACTGTAAAAGGTTGTAATAATCGAAACTAGACGGGAATAAAATTGAAGTTAAGAACTTGAAGTTTGCTCTCTATTATTTAAATATTAAAAAAATATTATTTGCACAAGGCGGTAAGCACTGTAAGCTGCGTAAAACCACATGCTAGACAATCAAAAGCGACGTTTCGTGATAACGTCGGATTTCCGACAGAATATCGCAGAATATACTATTGCAATTGTTTGTCGTTATCCAGTCAGACGTCGCGTTACATTCACAAAAGGATAAGAGTTAACATTATATCTACATGTATTACAACCTTTTCTAAGAGACACATTTTGCGTTCACAGCATCACGTGTACAATAAAAGAAAATAATTCGATACAAGTACGTTTACTTAACATCTACCGTCCAAGACAGCAAAAGGGAAACAGACGCACTTTAAGCAAAGGCATAACAGGTAAAACAGAAGTAGAGGCGACGATCCGGAATCGATACAATTACCTTATACCTCAAAGCAAACGAAGCTTACAGCTTAGAACAGATGCATTACAATTTTATTTTATGCCCAACCCCGGGGGCACTCTGAATTTTACCTGCTGCGTATCTGCTAAATTGTCTGTACCCATAAATACCATTTTATTTTCCCTACCCCCACCCCCCCAAACACACACCCAAAATAATCCCAGCCTACACAGCAGAAAACATTGAGAGTACCCACCCCCACCCCCACTAGGATTTCATGTTATTGTTAGCCATATAAAGCACCGCCGTTTTTGAAACAATGTTAATGTAGAGTGTCCAAGCATTTCGAATATTAATATTTCATGAGGGTCACCCGATAGTGGAATGTATCTGAAATCAATCCTGGGTATGGTATGTCCCAGGGTCTGGGTTCTGTGTCCACAACCGACTTGGATTATCGATGTCTCCAGTGTATTCAAACGTTTCGTATGCAAAATTTAAACAGTGTCGTCCAACAGAGGAATGTATTTGTAAAATAGAAGTGAAGGCAATGATCAGGAATCGATACATTAAACCCACACCTCCTATCAAGACACCAAAGGGAAAGAAACACAAACATTTAATAACTAGACCCTAATGGAAAGGACAGTTACTTTCCCACAAAATGGCCCATTGACTATCCAAAAACAAAAAGATATAAACGATACACACAAAGACAAACATAACAAATACACCGCGACAGAAGAACCGCATTGGAACGGTCATTGAAAAGAATTTCACTGGGGGCTTAAAACCACTTTATGATATGTCCCAGAAACACAACCGACTGGGATTATCGACCAAGGCTGCAGTAGATCATATTTCTGGCTTTCATTAACTACAAGCAAATAGTTATTTCATTGCTTAGGATGTCAGTTTAATACATCATTGTTACATTGATTCCACATAATTCATAAAAGAAAGACATATATTATATATGTCTGGAAGTTTCAGACGGATATTAACGAAAGGCCATTCTGATCTGTCGAAATGGTAAGCCACTAGTCAGTATACAATGAAATATCCTCAACTGCAGGTTAAGCGATTGAAAAAAGATTGCATATATGAATATTTAAAGATGGCGCGTTTGCAAATCTATTGCACTGCGCCGAACGGAAACTGTGTGAAGATTCCTTAAACGAAAACTATGTTGTATCGTTTTTGAATTTGATAGTTTTGTGGCTACAAACGTTTTAGAAAGACTTCCCAATAGAAACATGTCATTAAAACATCATTCTCTTTACAAAGAACAACAGATGGAAAACGCATTCATACACCAAACCTCCTAAGGAATTGAAAAGAAAGAAATTTGAATTAAGTAATGAAGTTTTTTTAAGCGGTACCAATACCTCAAACCTCCCATCCAAGATACCAAAGGGGTACCATCACCTCAAACCTCCCATCCAAGATACCAAAAGGGTACCATTACCTCAAACCTCAGATACCAAAGGGGTACAATTACCTCACTATTCCCATCCAAGACACCAAATGGCTACAATTACCTCACTACTCATATTGGTGAAAACCATTTTGACGTGGTTTTATGAGCATGTGATGTCGCGTGAATCATTCATTGACAAACGAAGAACATTACAATCATATAATTAATTATAGGATTTTTCTGTACATGCACTGAAAATGTAAATAACAGTATTTGAACATTCACCAATGTACGACTGGCAAATCGAGTGGCTTCGCTTTTCAAAAATAAAAACATTACGAGAACACGCCTATATAATTTTGACCCCTCATACTCCACTGTTATATAGTAAAACTGGGGTTTAAGGGGGTATGCAATATTTTTCTTATTTCTTCTCAAAAACATAGATTGTGGGAACTCGATAGAACCGCCTCGTCGAGGCGGTTCTATCGAGTCCCCACAATCTATGTTTTGAGCCGAAATAAGAAAAATGTCACAATTTTCATCTTACAATTTTTAATTTTTAGCCAAAAAATTGGCAATGTATTTGTATATGCGTGTTTTCGTATTGAAGGTATGGGACGACACAGATACCCACCAGACACATCAATACTGAATGTATAGCCTTTACAAAAATTGTAGAAGAGACGTTATACAAAAATGTTACGCAATACGTCAAACTCAACATTGAAGAGAGCCACACTGAAACCACCGACGGTCAGTTATTTATAAATAACTGGGGACTTTAATCTTACTAAATGGGATAAGTTTTACCCGGAGTCCAGAATATTAATATAAATTTCAGTTCGCTTGATGGCTTCCGAGTTCATCAATGAGTCAGCACGAGCAACAATTAAATAATCTAAAGACGTATCAAGCAAAGAATGGGATTATAACTTGAGAAGCACGTGATAATATTTTGGGTGAAAACCAACACCACCGAATCACCGAACCTCCGGAACAAAAAGGAAACCTCGGTGTGCCAAGAAACAAAATGACGAAAACTGTCAAATCTCGGGCCCAAACTAACCCACTGACGGACAATAAGAGAAAAAAAATATGTCAACCGAGATTGGGGTTACCACTGAGCATACAGGCTGTCGCATAGCATTTAAGTTATAGCCGATACTCTTATACTTAAACTTTGAGTAGTCTATATACTAAAAACAATTCAACCCTGGTTTTTTGATAGGCATTGCAGCAACAGTGTTTTAAGCCGATACTGAATTTAGAAACTAAGTCGTTGTGAGGGCGATTAAATTGAGAAAAGCTTTCAGAAAGTTATTGTTCCGATATCCTTGTGACAGAACTCTGGTTGTCAAACTTGCTCGAGGAACATATCTATCTAACAATAGAAAAGTATTATGTCACCGCACAGCGGTGAGGGGGGGGGGGGATGATACTGTTTTGGTTCATGCTCTCTCGGGGTTGGCGAAACCTGTTTGAAGAAATTCATCTCCTAAAACAGTGGCTGTATTCAGACCAAACTTGCATGTTTGCATCACTAGCATGTAGAGAACCACTCATAATGTTTTGATAGTCTTGACCTCATTTTGTAGGTCACAGGCTCCAGGAAACCGTTAATTTGGGCCATAAAATGCTATCTTATTAACGTAATAAATAAAGTTTGGTCAAAGTAGAAGTAAAAGAAAGATCAGGAATCGATACAATTAACTTACTCCACCCATCAAAGACACCAAAGGGAAAGAAACACAAGCATTAAGCGACCAGACCATAATAGAAACCTAAACAAAGGAAGGCCATAAGGACAGTTACTTTCCCACAAAATGGCCATATCGCCGTCCAAAATAAAACGACACAAGTGATACACACAGTAAGTAACAAACAACAACATAAATAAACCGCCACAGAAGAACCGCCTTGGAACGGTTAGTGGAAAGATTTCCACTAGGGGGGCTTAAATCGATTTTACGTGGCCACAATCCTCGCCCTTACTTCCGTCGCGATTTAGACAAATAATTTGTTCAGTCCACATGAAGGCCTCCTAACTCATCAGTGCAACATCTCCGTGAACACAAATATTCAAAGAACCACAGAGGTGAGACAACTGTGAGGACTCGACAGCAAGAAACCACTGAAATGCTGGAGCAAAAGAAAACCAACAGTTAGACTCCGATTGGCCCGACCAGAGACAGAGCATCAGGCACCAACCAACATAACCTTGAATTAGATCTCTCTAATTCTCAATAAGCCTTTACGTTGGAACCGTAATAGAATCTGAGGCCTGACCCACCGGCGTGCAATTAAAGAGGGAAACAAAGTTGCCAACCTTGATTGGGTTACCTACCATGCATGCAGTCTGTCGTATAACATCCATGTTGTACCCAATCTTTTTATATCGAAGAATGATTTTACGAAATTGGGTGCTGAAGTCATTGCGGTTATATATTTTTCTGAATTTATATACTAAGTCACCATAAAATTCGGGTTCCGAAAGACCTTGTTGCAGAAGAGATTTTAGTCCAATATTGAATTTTGAAATTAAAGCAGAATGGCGTCTATAAAATTTTGAAAAGGCTTTGCGTAGTTTATGGTACCGATAACCCTGATTAAGAAGTTTAGCCGTTAATAATTTATTACGAGTGTTGAAGACAGTTACATGACTATACACTCTAGCAAATCGAATTAATTGCGAAATATAAACGCCATAGGATGGCGCACGAGGAACATCACCATCCAAAAAAGGAAAATTTACAATCTCAAAATCAAAATCATCGCGTTTATCATAAATTTTGCACGAAACAAAACCATCTACAATAGATAGATGTAAATCCAAAAACGGGGCATCGGTATCAGGAGAATTTGCTTTATTTAACTGAAGTTCTGGGTGGGGGGGGTGGGGTAGTAATCTGACTGATCAAACCATCGAAATAGGTATTATCAATATTTAATAAATCATCTAAATATCTAGAAGCGGAGCTTAAAGCTTCAATAATTTCAGATTGGTTATCAATGGAAAGCGACAACATGCAGTCTCTTTCATAACAATACAAGAACAGATCAGCCACAAGAGGTGCGCAATTCGTACCCATCGGAATACCCACAATTTGTCTAAATTACTTAGTACCGAATCTAATATAAATATTTTCAAGTAGAAAGGTGAGGGCATCACACACTTTCTGACAAGACCAAAGTGTATAATTCTTATGCTCTTTAGAAGTGAAAAATGCATTTCTGACATTACATGCAAGATGGAGAGAATCTTCTCTGTGAAAAGCCCATTCAATTAAATAATTAAGCTTTTCTTTTATAAGATTATGAGGAAGTGTAGTGTAAAGAGTAGAAAAATCGTAAGTAGACAGACTTGAAGCACGAAAATGTCTGGATTTCAATTTATTTAAAAACTCATTCGAATTTTTTATAGACCAAAACAGATTTCTTCCTGATCTTTCAAATACTTTATCACAATATTTAATCACATGCGTTTTAATATCAGTAAGACATGAAGTTAATAATTAAGAAAGTTCAGTGGTAGTGCAAGAGCTAGAATTTGCAATAAACCGTGCTTTGTAAGGTCTTTTATGAAGTTTTGGTAACCAGTATAGCGTAGGAAGCTTGTCTTGGCCTTTGGTAACACACACAGCAAACTTGGTGGCTGAATGAAAAATATGTTTATCTACTATAGCTCTCTCTTCAGCTAAAGGCTGAAGTTCATAGGCCTTAGTAGCACCAAGCTCCTGCTTAAGCGTGTTAAATAGTGGAGCCGTCACACAACGAGGACGTTGTTAGCGGCCTTGTCTGCAGGGGCCAAAACAAACTTCTTATGAAATTCTTGAATACCTAGTTTAAGATGACGTACAGACGTCTTAGGCTTAGGAGGTAATAAGTTAGTATTTTGAGAATAGAAAGAAATGCGTTTATTCACTAGTTTTAAAATGCTAAGTTTCCAGTCCTTAAGGGCTAGAAAATATAGCATTGCAGCCTACCAACGATTTGTTAGATTTGGTGACTTTGGCCTTATTCCCAAAAGTCACATGCTCCCGGAAACTCTGCTCTCTTTCTCATGTACCAATCGGTGAGTTTTGGTCTAACTTTACAAATTCTTATCACAAGCTACCAAAGATTTGAGTAGATTTTCGTAACATTGACCTCATTTTCAATGTCACATGCTCACCAAAACAGTCAATTTAGGGCAAAACAATGGCTTGTATGTACCCTATCTTATGAGCTAATTGATATATTTCAGTCCTACTTGGTACACTATATCACTACAAACTACTTACGATTCATGTAGATGTTTGTGGCATGGACATCATTTTCAAGGTCATAGGCTCCCAAAACCTAACGGTCAAAAACTACTTATCTGCACCCTGCCTAGACCTCATTTTCAAGGTCAAATGTTTTTTGTTGTTTTTTTTTTTTGTTATATTTATGGTGGTGGACATAATATTCTTCTGAAAACATTTCCAGTCAATATCAAAATCGAATTCCAAAAAAGAAGTGGAGGCAATGATCAGGAATCGATACAATTAAGCCACGGCCCCCATCAGAGACACCAAAGGGAAAGAAACACAAACACGAAACAATAGACCCCGACGGCAACACGAACAGCGGACGAAACCAACAGGACTGTCACTTTCCCACAAATCCTATTTTTTGGGCTTTTAACGGTATTTTTTTACATCTTAAAAGATAAAAGAGCGTTTCTGATTTTGCAAAACTTCAATTTTTCCGTCTTGGGTGGTGTCGCCCAAAGGGCTATGTTCTATTGGATATAAAGTCAACCCTCTGTATACCGACAATCGATATAACGGCAAAACCCGTTATAACGACAATTTCAATGAAACGAATCAATAGCTAAAGTTGATACGGATTAAGGGACATGTTCAAGACTTTTGTAATTATTTATTACTATAAGAAGCAAATGTTATGGATATTTGTTGCTTGGAGTAATCAAGCGAAAAAATAATAGAAGTGGGGGCAATGATCAGGAATCGATACAATTAACCCACAGCTTCCATCAGAGACACCAAAGGGAAAGAAACACAAACATGAAACAACCGACCCTAATGAAAACATCACTAGCGGAAAGATAAAAGGACAGTTTCTTTCCCACAAAATGGCCAATAGGCTATCGAAAATAAAATACTATAAGCGACACAAACACCCAAAGACAAACCATAACAAAAATAAACCGCGACAGAAGATACTTTTTATTCCTCATTAGGATCCTTTATAACTCCTAAATCCATATAACGGCACCATATTGGGTAACAGATACTGTCGTTATAACGAGAGTTCTCTGTACATGTAAACTTCTTGAACACCAGATAAGGAAATCCTGGACTTAACCCTGGGATAGAAATTCTTATACAACCCAGGTTATCCTACACAGGTATAGGATAAAATTGAGAATTTTCACGTATTTGATGTGCATTGGTTGAAAAGGACGTCACATACGCCGTCAGTGACGTCCAAAACGCCGCATAATTGCCATCGCAATAAGGGGGCATCGATAATCGAAGTGACAGCACAATGAAAATATCAATGGGAGGTATACAAGAAAGAGACTCTTACATAGATCTGATGGGAAGAATATTAGAATCTTACATGTATGTGGGTGTGAGGGGTGCGTGGAAAAATCCCGAGGGTCACTGTCCGGCGTCACGAGGCTTGCCTAGTGATGCCGGACAGTGATCCCGAGGGACGGACACACATATAGGATTCTTTTTCTTGCGCGGACTTTTGATGCTGCAGTCACTTCGGTTACCGACGTCCGCGATATTATGATGACACTACAGGAATGTTAAGTGACGCCATGTTACGTGCTGTGACGTCAACCTTAACGAGTGCGCATACGAGGTCGTATTCAACCAGTGCATTTATCAAACACGCGAGAATATTCGATATTGGGTAAGAACACCAGGGTTACTAATTGCGCACCACTTGTGGCTGATTTGTTTTTGTTTTGTTATAAGAGAGACTTCATGATGTCCCTTTCTGCTGAAAACCAGTCTGAAATCATTGAAGCTTTTAGCTCCACTTCTAGATATTTGGACAATTTATTAAATATTCATAATACCTATTTCGATGGTTTGATTAATCAAATTTACCCCCCCCCCCCCCCCAGAACTTCGGTTAAAAAAAGCAAATTCTTCTGATACCGAGGCCCCGTTTTTGGATTTACATCTATCTATTGTAGATGGGTTTGTTTCGTGCAAAATTTATGATAAACGCGATTATTTTTATTTTGAGATTGTAAATTTTCCTTTTTTGGATGGGGATGTTCCTCGTGCGACATCCTATGGCGTTTATATTTCGCAATTAATTCGATTTGCCAGAGTGTGTAGTCATGTTACTGACTTCAACACTCGTAATAAATTGTTAACGGCTAAACTTCATATTATATATGTTATATATTTTTTGGGTACACTTTCTTTTCAGTTCTTTGAAATGGAAAATTATATACAGTAAAATTCCAATATTAACATTACGAAAACACGCCTATACAAACATATTGCCATTTTGGGGGGCCAAAAAATTAGACATTTTAAGATGAAAAATTGTGATATTTTTCTTATTTCTGCTCAAAACATAGATTGCGGGTATGCGATAGAACCGCCTCGACGAGGCGGTTCTATCGAGTACCCACAAACTATGTTTTGAATAGAAATAAGAAAAATAATGTATACCCCCTTAAACCCCAGTTTTACTATATAAAATTATATAGGCGTGTTTTCGTGATTGACCACTCTGACCAGAGGACACTGTATGCAGAATACACAAAGAAAGAATAACTGCAACAAACTAAATAAGCTTTTTAAAGCAGAATTTGTCTTAATTTTAGGCGGTTTAAATAGCGGAATTTCACTGTATGTCAAAAGTTGGTAAATTATAAGAGAATAGAAGTAGAGGCAATGATCAGGAATCGATACAATCAACCCATAGCTCCCATCAGAGACACCAAAGGGAAAGAAACACAAAGATGCAGCAACAGACCTAATGGAAACATCAACAGCGGAAAGCCAAAAGGACAGTTACTTCCCCACAAAATGGCCAAGTTGTATAGTAATGTCGTAGTACCATCAAGAAAACACGCCTATATAATTTTGACCCTCTTTAACCCGACGTTTATACCGTTAAACTGGGGTTTTCAGGGGTAAACATTATTTTTCTTATTTCTGCTCAAAAACATAAATTGTGGGTATGCGATAGAACCGCCTCGTCGAGACGGTTCGATCGAGTCCCCGCAATCTATTTTTGAGCAAAAATAAGAAAAAATATCTGATTTTTTATCTGGAAATTTTCGTTTTTGATTGGTAAAATCTTCCAATACGTTTGTATAGGCGTGTTTTCGTAATGTCTAAATTCTCCATCGCCAATTGCAGTCCATCACGTGAACAAGTCCGTGAAATGAATACCCCCTTACACCCCACTTTGTATATAGAAAACTGGGGTTTCCTGGAGTAAACCTTATTTTTCTTATTTCTACTCTAAAATAAAGATTGTGGGTACTCGTTAGAACCGCCTTTATGAGACGGTTCTAACGAGTGCCCACAATCTATATTTGCAGCAGAAATAAGAAAAAAATCACAACTTTTCGTTATAAAATTTTCATTTTTTCGGCGATAAAGGTGACAATGTATTTGTATAGGCGTGTTTGCTTAGTGAATCGAGTCCGCCTCTGATCAAGTAAAAAAATTATTTGGCATATTTTAAAGTAACAAATGGCAATTACAACAGTTTGGTGTTGAGACTCTATAATGGAGAGAAAAGAGGTTATGGGGGTGGAAGGGGGTGGGGGTGACACGGTTATTCAGTACTGCTGTTATGGTGACCCAAAGCATAGTTTGTGATTACTTATTATTATAACTGTTTCGACTCGTTAGACGGTTCTAGCGAGTTCCATAAACTATTTTGTGAGGTTAAACAAGATAACTATCCAAATTTTACCAAGACTTTTCAAGGACATGAAAGCAAGACAAAGCGCGCATAAAAGTGCTGTCTCAGTGGTAGAGCTGGCTTATCGGAACTGAAAAGATGATCGATCATCAGTTCTGCCATTGTGATCGATAATCGATTAATAATTACTGACTAGTTTGTTATAGTTTTACCTGTCTGGCTTGCAGTCTGAGCATGACAACTACTATTTTTGTAGTTTACCATATGTATTTGAACAGAAAGACCTGAGCAAACAGTGTAGACCCTGGTGAGACGCTGCAGAACGCGGCTTCTTATCAGGGTCTGCACTAATTGCCAGTCATCCAGCTATTTTAGCCACAACTTTGGGTAGTAAATTGTACATATCAAATAATCGATAACAAGATAATCAGTAATGATTATCATTTTTGTGGAATTTATCGATTGATTAATCGATTATCCGATTAATCGTGCCAGCCTTACTCAGTGGAAAAATAATCAAATGTATACATACTGCTGAAGTTATTGGCCACTTTATGCCGCAGTACTCTGTCTATGTCGTCCTTTGAATAAATCACGAACTCGTGTTCCTTGAACCTCTCTTCATACACTGTTTTTACATAATGAATAAGTGCTGATCCCGCTAGATAACAAAACTTTGGCATCACTTCGGAATGTCCACTGCTATCATATATTAAAAGTAACTTAGACCATTTGTAGTGATGTAATGTGTTTATAATGCACTGGGATAAAGTGTTAAATGTGTTGCCTACTCTAGTCAATGTCGGGAACTCTGCATCTGTCGCGGTTTTACTTACTCCAAAATCATGAGCAAATCCTCCAGGGGAGATAACTGGAAGGTTCCAATATGGCGCATATCTGGCTACAGGTGCTAGGCTATAGTCACAGACTGGCCCAAAGAAAACGTCTACATTATTCTCCATGTAAAAATTAAATGCCGAAACTGGTGCATCCTTTCCGTTACAGTGTGAATCACTGTAAGATATTTTGATTTCAATGGAACTGGGTAACAGTGATTTGTTATGAATACCTTCAATGGCGTAGTCCAGCGCCGGTTGTACGCGGTTTCTGGAGAACAGTCGGCTGTTGTTATGCGATATAATAACAGCAAGCTTCACTTCACGTGCCTGGCTCGTGGTCACTAGGTTACACTGAACTTGCATTAACAAAAATATCACAGAAATTTTAATTGCAATGAGCACCAGATTTATCCGAATTTTCTTCCAACTTCCGTTCATTTTCATTTGTTTTGTATTCTTTATTGTAGTCTGATCACGAATGATTATTAATGAGCAATTTCATCTAGCAGCGTTTAGATGTAGAACTCAACTGCTGTCATTAAGATGCAAACTCCCAATGTTTATAGTTTTGTATATTAATAGCACCGACATTCCAGTAAAATAGAGTAAATTGGTATATTATGTGTTTTATAATAGTAATATGCTGGTGGAAATGACAGTCATATTATATACAATTACGAAAACACGCCTTTACAAATATATATTGGAAACTTTACCGCCGAAAAAATACGAACAATTTAAGATGAAAAATTGTGATTTTTTACTAATTTCTGCTCAAAATATAGATTGTGGGAACTCGTTAGAACCGCCTCGTCGAGGCGGTTCTAACGCGTACCCACAATCTATATTTTAGAGCAGAAATAAGAAAAATAAGGTTTACCCCCTGTAAACCCCAGTTTTACTGCATAAAAGTGGGGTTCCTTGGGGTCAGAATTATATAAGCGTGTTTTCGTGATGTAACAAAAAATGCTTGGCTTGAGATGAAATAATATAACCACTCCACTGGTGGTATACTCCACACATCATCCAGACATTCTTTCTTTGCACAATTCCGGCTAATTGTTAGATTTCAGAAACGTATATTAATAATTCCTGCGAAGATATAACATCCAGACGCATTTCATCTCTATTAATTTCCTCCTTCATAAGCACATATCTCATGCTTGTGTTCGTATTTTCAAGCAGAAGTCTTGTAATTTTGCAAAAGAATTTCAATATACCCTCATGTGTCTGTTTTAAAGTTGTCGTAAAATACTTTCAAAAGTCTTGTAATTTTGCAAAAGAATTTCAATATACACACATGTGTCTGTTTTAAAGTTGTCGTAAAATACTTTCATAAATGAATAAATAAATAAATAAATAACATGTATTATCTGATTCGGTGTAGAGCTATTTTGTATTTATAATATCATAAGGCTAAGCTTTGTATATTTAAATCCTTCATGCGCTACAGAAAATCCTGGAATGGAAGATAATTTAAAGCGTTATTTAGTTTTAGGAGAAAAAAGGTATTGCACATGTTATGCAACGCATCTCTGATTTCCTAAAAGTAAGAAAGCAATATACTTTGAAATTGCAGTATGCAATCCGCGGAACAGACAGGCATATCATGGAAAATCCTGGCATGTAAAACTTTATAACTTGACGTAAACTTGATTCAGGTCTATATAATTAGTAGCTCATAACGTTGATGAAATGGTCTAATGAACAGATTCGGAACATTCCAATCAAATGATTATTTGCATCTTTCCGGTATGCTAAAATAAGTAACATTACGCTGACACATCCGTGTGGTTCAGTACATTTTTCACACCTCAAAAAAGACATTTTTTTCTGATGAAAATTTGTGATATTTTTCATATTTATACTTTAAACATAGGTTTTGGGTGCTCGTTAGAACCGCCTCGTTGAGGCGGTTCTAACGAGTGCCCACAACCTATGTCTTGGAGCAGAAATAAGAGAAATAATTTATTCCCCGTACACCCGAGTTTTCTCTTAATAAAGTGGGGTTTAGCGGGTTGTTCATTCCACGGGATTGTTCACGTGAGGCCTATAAGCTCCAAATAATAATTAGATTACTATTCTTTAAATGAAGGAAAAAGTTCGGCATGGAAAACCAATATTGTAGACGAACGCGAGAGGACAATAAGCACATGTCAGTGTATTGGGCTGAACCGATCTCCGCGTATAAAAAGGAATAACCATTTTCACGAACGTCATTTGGTATGAAAATCTTTTATACGGTCACAAATTTTAACCTCCGCTCATCGGGGCTTGAAGATATAGATGGGCTGCACGATGCTTCCACGCACAGCTGAAACCGCACACAAGTACTGGTAAAACGCTTAGAGGATCTAAAGTAGAAGTAAAACAAAGATCAGGAATTGATACAATTAACTTACTCCACCCATAAAAGAGTATGCCTGCCCAGGCAATTCCGTGCGAGTCGGTCCGGTCCGTTAATGCTTATAAACCCGATTGGTTGTATTGGGCAGCAGGGCTTGAGATGTCATTTCATCTCAATGTCGGGTAAAAGTCCCACAAAATCGGAAGCAACGTCTCCAAAATGACCTTTACAGTGTTAACGGGGACGTTAAACCTCAAATCAAACAAACAAACAGAAAAGGTCGCAAATTTGGTTCCAATGCTCTGCAGTGGAACTGAGGTTAAACTCTATTGGTTTCATTGGGCGACCGGGCTTGAGATGGCATTTCATCTCAATGTCGGGTAAAAGTCCCACAAAATTGGAAGCAACGTCTCCAAAATAACCTTTACAGTGTTGACAGGGACGTTAAACCTCAAATCCAACAACAACTGGAACTGAGGGCGCGGGTTGAAATTTCATAACCTTTGGAGTTGACGCCCCCCCACCTTATTTTTAACTGGCTTTGTGCTGTCAGTTCATTTTCATCTGTGCCTCCATATCATTTATTTTCTTTAGATGACTTGAGATGGTTGCGTTCTTTGATTGTGGCCTTTCTTGATTGACCTTTTCTTACCAGTTTAAATGTTTTTCACTATAGTCTTTTCATTTTATTTCGTCTATTCATTTTTGGTCGATTGTTTATCAATCGACCCAAAGGTATAAAGGTCAAAACCTCTATTAATGCTGGAGTCCACGTGACTATCACTGATTTGTAGGAATCCAAGCAGATTATTTATAGAATTTTATCGCAGTGAGGTCAGCGTGTTTACGTGAAAAGGTTAACTGTAAAATCTGGGCTGGAATCATGGGTTGGGCTAGGCAAACAGTGTAGACCCAGATCAGACGCCGCAGAACGCGGCGTCTGATCAGGGTCTTCACTGCTTGCTTAGAGTATAGGAATATTAGGGTCAGGCGCCGAAAACCGCAGCGTCTAATCATGGTGTTACACGGTTTACTTTCAGTAAAGGAGTTTAAGGGTTACGAAACAGTCCACGCTCAGGCCCATTTTTCCTAACTACACCCAGAGACAATCGACCCACCAGTACTCTCAGTGCTTTGATTATTTACTTTACAATGTGTTCTTGTTGAGAAGCACAAAACTACAAGCGCAATTCGTTACATAGAAACAAACTTAACTCTTATCTTGCTGTTCACGTCAACCCCTATCTTTGCAAACAGTGTAGATCCATTCTGAAGAAGCCATCTGATCAGGATCTACACTGTCTGGCATTCAGTTTATGAATTTGTAGCAATAAATTCCATCAGGTAATTTGATTGGTTCAAAGTCAGAAATGGGTGTGGCTTAACTGAATATTCAGCAAGAGAAGGGTTTAAAAGCAAAAAACAGCAAGCGCAATTCGTTACATAGAAACAAACTGAACTCTTATCCTGCTGTTCACGACAACCCCTATCTTTGCAAACAGTGTAGATGCAGATCAGATGGAAGCCATCTGATCAGCATCTACAGTGTTTGGCATTCAATTTATGAATTTGATTGGTTGATAGACAGAAATGGGTGTGGCTTAAATGAATATTCAGCAAGATAAGGATTAAGTGTAAAGCGATGTAACAGGTTTCTAACACTACAGATAACGCTCTGCCTGCTGGGTATTTTTTCAGCAAATGTCATTTTGAAATAGTTTAATAATAATATGTTTCCAAGAAATGCGTGAAATGTAATAATTGAAGTAAAAGCAATGATCAGGAATCGATACAAAGCACCAACACCGCCCATCAGAGACACCAAACGGAAAGAAACACAAATATTAAATAACTAGACCCTAATAGAAACTTAAATAGCGGAAAGTCAAAAGGACAGCCGCACTCCCCGAAATCCTGTTTTTGGGGAAAATAAGAAAAAAAATTATCAATTTGTCGTCTGCTATGAAAGCCCACAGCATTCTAAAGGTTGAATATCGCAAAACTGTTGTGTTTTCTTACAGGACGTTGCGTTACATTCATTTAGAATTGAAACAAAATAAATATCTGACAGGCTGGTGTAGACTACTTCAGTAGTCAGTGCCAAGTGATCCCATTTACATTTTGCATGTCTGATGAGAAATCACCAATGCCAACATCATTTGTGCATCCACCTCATGATGAATGGATGGCAAGACTGTTTTAATTGTATCGATTCCTGATCATTCAATTCCCTTCCATTTTTTTAAGTTTTAACAGTACTTTTGTTTTCATATAGTACTGTCACTACTCACTGTTTGGCCATGATACTGTATGCGAAAATGCACCCGACCATTAGGGCTTAGAGAAATAGGCTGCATGGTGTTTCTGTGCAGAGCTAAACGACAGAACACGAGTACTAGTAAACTGCCCAGGCAAAGTGATGCAAGTGGGGTCGTCTAGATCTCTGCATGTAAATTAGAAGTGGAGACAATGATCAGTAATAAACCTTATAAGTTTCTTTAGACGTTGGGGTTGAACTAGGACAGTTTTCTAATTACTGCAGATATAAATATATTTGAGATAATTCAGGGAAAATATTCTTATAATAGCTTGAAAATGTATGCTGTATGTTCTCATCAGAATCGCCTCGGTGAGGCGATTCTGAAGAGTACATACTACATACATATTTTTACCTGCAAGGAAACCGAAAATATGCCCCTATCAATGACAAGCCCCATTATTGGGTGTTTTAACCCTCGGTGGTTCGAACTAGCGCTGTCTCGAACAAATGTGTATGGTACCTTAGGTGTTCTAGCCGTTTACGATCGACTGCATGCTCATCAAATGCACGTGCACAGCAAATTAATTGAGCAGGACGCATTGCGTCTTTCATGAGGCTCCCCCAAAGTTCCCTCTACATGTCTGAGAAGCGAAGACATTGTCGCGACTGCGTCTACACGAATGTTTGGCTGATTCGTCGCTGGCTGTTGTTTTGTGTTAAGGTTTTTTCGTCACCGACAACACTATTCAGGTCATTCTTGAAACATTGTTTCCGTTTCCCGACATAAAATGACATCTCAAGTCGACCCCCACCCGGCACACACACACATGTTAGGGTTTAAGGTACGGTCCGAGACGTACCACTTTTCCATGGCAGTCTTAGACCCTCTTCGCGGTTAACCAGTACTAAAACCTTCGGTCGGTTTCAGCTCCGCGCGGAGGCACCATGCACCATGCAGCCAAATCTATTTCTGCGAGGCCCGATGGGCGAGGGTGGGGTGGGACTTTGTTGTGGCTGAAAATACGATAAGTACAAGTTACTTACGACCTGGCTCATCACGTGCGACATAGGGCATTTTTTCACAACTCCAAAATGGCCATGTTTCTTATGAAAATCCGTGATATTTTTCTTATAAAAATTGCACATAGGTTGTGGGTGCTCGTTAGAACGGCCTCATTGAGGCGATTCTAACGAGTTTCCACAACTTCTGTACTGGATCAGAAATAAGAGAATAATACATGCCCCCCCCCCCCCCCCTTAAACCCAGTTTTCTCTATATAAAATGGGGTTTAGGGGAGTTTTTATTTCACGGACTTGTTCACGTGATGAATATATTTCAACAACCTAAGACAACTCCTAAGTGATAAAAGGAAGTGGCGTAAAATCTCTAGGATTCCATTAAGAACAATTTGGCGCTGTTTTTATGCCGCAATTAAATCTTAATGTCACAACTATCGAAATTGCTTTAGTTTCACACCCAAATGCTGCAGTATTACAAGATAACAACGTTGATCATGACAAATTGGCCTCGTTTCTTAGAATTAAAAAAATACCACGCTTGTGATTTCTGTCTTAGCAACTTTTTGCAAGGAAATTAACTAATTTGTCACAAGATGTAGGATCTTCTTTACTATGTGAAATTGTGAAAACCACGGGCGAATGAAACTAGTTTTATTGCGTAATTTAAATATAGGGGCCCTTGCATTTCAAATTGAATTTATGGAATAGCGCCAAGCTGAAATGAGAAAACATCTCAAACTTTTCAAATAGTATTTTTTTTTCATTTTTTGCAAGAATGCATGATTTGTTTTGTTTGATTTGAGGTTTAACGTCCCCGTCAACACTGTAAAGGTCATTTTGGAGATGTTGCTTCCAATTTTGTGGGACTTTTACCCGACATTGAGATGAAATGACATCTCAAGCCCTGTCGCCTAATGAAACTAATAGGGTTTATTAGCATGGGTGGTCCGCCTCGCTCCGCGGTTCCTGGACAGGCTTAGATCCTGTAAGCGGCTTACCAGTACTAGTGTGCGGGCCGGATTCAGCTCTGCGTGGAAGCATCATGCAGCCCATATATTCTTCAAGCCCCTCTGGGCGGGGGCCGGCAAGAATGCATGAAATGTCAAAATAGAAGTGAAGGCAATGATTAAATAGGAAACATGACACCCCTTACATTCTTTGATGACTGGGCAAATTCTATAAAACCGACATCCTTGAGTTTTGGAAGTGGTTGTAGTTTTATTAGCTTTAGGTTTTAGTCCAAAGCTTCAGCCCTCTCATTCGGATATAACCTGTTTCCATAATAGGTATTTGCATCGTTCTTCAAGATCGAAACGGGCGTAAATGTTTGATTGATTGTTTTTGGTTTAACGTTTCACATCACGTGAACAAGTCCGTGAAATGAACACCCCCTTACACCCCACTTTGTGTAGAGAAATCTGGGGTTCACGGGGGGGGGGGGTAAACATTATGCTTCTTATTTTTTCTCCAAGACATAGGTTGTGGGTACTCGTTAGAAGCGCCTCATTGAGGCGGTTCTAATGAACACCCACAATCTAAGTTTGAAGTAAAAATAACCAAAAAAAAATAACAGATTTTCATCAGATTTTGCCCAACTGTAAGCCAGTGTCAGTTGGAAGCCCCAGATGTCGCAAGATACACGTCACTTTTGCCTCACCCAACCACCCCGGAAACGGGCGTAAAATATAGATTTATTCACACCGATCCGTTTATTGCTACCGATATCATACTGATGTTTGCAAATTATTTCTCTAGAAAGTTGCAGTTTACCTGATTAATGTTGTTTGTTTTTTGTTTGTTTTTGTATGTTCCTTATTTAATCATATGACGTCGCGTCTGAGAGTGTAATAACGCCATGTAATATTTTCGATAATCCACTAGTGGATTAAATATGCAAATTAGCTAGATACGTCCCGTAACGTTACCTGTACGACGTCCTTAACGACCAACAAACCTTAGCAAGTACAAGTAGCATGTAAGATACAGCAAAGGAACGACCATGTTAATTCGATTAGGTCCCCGCCCATTTGGGACTTGAAGAAATAAATGGGCTGCATGATGCTTCCACGCAGAGCTGAATCCAGCCGCACACGAGTACTGCTAAACCGCTTAGAGGATCTAAAGCTGCCCTGGCAGAGCGGTGCGAGTCGGACCGTCCATGCTTATAAACCCTATTGGTTTCATTGGGAGACAGGGCTTGAGATTATCTCAGTGTCCCACAAAATTGGAAGCAACGTCTCCAAAATGACCTATACAGTTTTGCCGGGGACGTTAAACATCAAACCAACCAAACAGACAAATGTCAACGCGGTGTTTCTTTTCTAGGTGTATTTGTGTAAAAATACAGAGCGAAGCAAAAGGCTGTGTGTGGCCATGCTGTAGTGTTGCGTTTTCTTGGCAGATTTGCTCTATAATTCAGCTTTATGATGATGAACGCACATTGCTATTCTTTTTTGTATGCCTTCAAGTCACTAAGCAGTTTAGCTCTTCAGGTTGTTTGAGATGGCTGCATTATGAGCATGTATTACGAAAACACGCCTATACAAATGCATTGTAAACTCTGCCGCCGAAAAAAACACGAAAATTTTACGGTGAAAAATTGTGATATTCTCTCTTTTTCTGCTCTAAAATATTGATTGTGGGTACACGTTAGGACCGCCTCATCATTTGTCTTATTTCTGCTCAAAATATAAATTGTGGGTACTCGTCAGAACCGCCTCGATGAGGCGGTTCTAACGTGTACCTGCAATCTATATTTTAGAGATCGAGGCGGTTCTGACGAGTACCCACAATTTATATTTTGAGCAGAAATAAGAAAAATAAGGTTTACCCCTATAAACCCCAGTTTTGCTATATAAAAGTGGGGTTCAAGGGAGTCAAAACTACATAGGCATGTTTGCGTGATGTTCGTCCAAATTTTTCAAAACCGACATCCTAACGTTTCGGAAGTGGTCTTGCGTTTAAGTCAATATTCGGATACAGTATAACCTGTTTGCATAATAGGTATTTGCATCTGTATTCAGGATCAAAACGGGCGTAATGTTGCTTCGATAGCTTTATGGTGGTAAACGCACAGTGCTATTCTTTTGTGTGTGTCTTGTCTTCCTGTCACTAAGCAGTTTAGTTCTACAAGTTACTTGAGATGACTGCATTTCCTAAATAACAGTTATGTTTTTCTTTCTGTTTTGATTTCGTATGCGGGAGTACTCTTATTTAGAAGAACATGCAGAACATTCCTGCATAAAATGTAATTGAGACAGCCCACTGGAATGAATTAGCGAAGCGATGTGACAATTTGGTGTACTTTAAGAGATTTCTACACTCAATTTGGGGAAATGTTTAAAGAATTAACAGAGAATAATCACATTAAAATGCATGCCAAAAAAGACAGTTTTTCACAAGATAAAGTGAAGTTCGCCGAGATTTGCATACACGATCTCATTACGATAACACACCCGTAAGGCATAGTGCATTTCTCACATCTCCAAAATGGCTACTTTTCTGATGAAAATCCTTGATATTTTTCCTATAAATGCTCAAAACATAGGTTGTGTGTGCTCGTTAGAACCGCCTCATTGAGGCGGTTCTAACGAGTACCCACAACCTATGTCTGGGAGCAGAAATAAGAAAAATAATGAATACCCCCCTAAACCCCAGTTTTCTCTATATAAAGTGGGGTTTAGGGGGGTCTTCATTTCACGGACTTGTTCACGTGATGTAACAAGCGTGACTCATTTTCTGATGCACTTAAAATGTAACGCGTCATCTGATTGGACAGTTTTGACGTTATCTAATCACAGGAAATGGCTTCGAATTATCTTTTATTATTACTTGAAGTCGCGTCTAAGAATGTTGCAACGCGGATCAAATATGCAAATTTGTTAGGTACATCCCGTAATGTTACATGTAAAACGGCTTTAACGACGATGCGTTTACTGATGGCGGTATATTGACTTTTTTTAAAAAAAAAAAAAAAAAAAAAAAGTGAATAAAATGCGTTTTAAGTGTCATATGATAAATATAATCTTGCAATCGTGCTCATGTATTATTAAATTAATTAAACTCGTTGAGGAAAAGAGAATAAATGCTCGGCAACCCTCGCATTTTATCGTTTTTCCTCAACTTGTTTAATAAATTAAATAATAAATTAACCGTCATGTAAGATCCTCTATATACACATCACTGCTAAACACTCTATACAGCGGTATATTTAGGGGATAAAATTATTCAAAATTGTCATTTGGGGAGGTTACTCGGCGTCTTTACGGTCGAAACTTTCGTTTTACGGTGACGCGTAAGCGGAGCTGTGAAACGGAATTTGCGATTTTAACAACGACGATTTATCTCCCACAAATGGCAATTTTCAATATATTTTCCACATTCTAATGCATTTATTTACTTGATTTCTTTTTTGGAAAAAAGTTCTATTTGCACAAAACTGAAAGCGGAGTAGGCTGCGTAAAGAAAGAACAAAACAAAATGGAAAGCGACGTTACATGATGACGTCGAGTTTCCGACAGAATATCGCAAAATTTTCGTTGCAGATTTCGACATAATGTCGACAGACGTCGCGTTGCATTAGAAGACAAGTTTGTTTTTTTTTTGTATCTTGACATGCTTTTGAAATCTTTACCAAGAGGTATTTTAAATTCAGGCGTATGCTTAGCTAAATTGAAATTCCAAAGATTGTCTAGCGTAATTGAAATTAAGGAGAATCGATCATTTGAATTTTACGGTTGATATCTATCCCATATTCTCCCGGGTATTTAATTCGAACTCAACCTTAAATTTCTCATAAATATTTAAAATATATTGTCACCTCGATCCGAAAGTCAGATTTTAATCGCCATCAGAAGCTACCGACTCGCTAAGGCTCTCCATGGAAATGCAAAGTTAGAAAATAACATCAGTTTAATCATCAGGTTTTGCCTTAAGTGTTGTTTAAACTGTGTCGTAAAAGCAAACGGGATGTTAACCTGTTCATTGCATCTTCAACTCCCCCACTTTTATATGGTAAAACTAGTGTTTAAGGGGGTATACATTATTTTTCTTATTACTGCTCAAAAACATAGATTGTGGGTACTCGTTTAAAAATGTAGAACAGCCTCGCGGGACGGTTCTAACGAGTACCCACAATCTATATTTATATTAAAATAACAGGTTTTTTTACTTGAAATTTTTCATTTTTTGTGGTAAAATTTTCCGGCAATATATTTGTATACGCATGTTTTCATTGTGAAGTCCTGTAGATCTGACAAGACGCCGCGTTCTGTGGTGTCTGAACTGTGTCTTTACTGTTTACCAGTGCCCTAGCACATGCACCGAGTTAATGCATCACGTGAACAAGTCCGTGAAATGAAGACCCCCCTACACCCCACTTTATATAGAGAAAACTGGGGTTTACTGGGGTATACATTATTTTTCTTATTTCTTCTCCAAAACATAGGTTATAGGTACTCGTTAGAACCGCCTCAATGAGGCGGTTCTAACGAGCACCCACATCCTATGTTTTGAGCATTTATAAGAAAAATATGAAGGATTTTCATCAGAAAAGTAGCCATTTTGGAGATGTGAAAAATGCACTATGTCGCACAGGTGAGTTATCATAATGGTTTTACAATACAGCAATCTCTGATAAAGACTAGAATAACATGGCTAGATTCTATCAATAACCGTTACCTGGTTTTCCTAGAAATCAGTGATAGTTACGTGGATATTAGCACTAAAGATCTGTATGCTTAGTAACTTTGGGTAGATTGACAAACAATCGACCCCCAAAATAAATGAAATCATCCCGTTTGCAAGTTCGTGCAATACGCACCGCTTTAAACCCCACTTAAATTGAGTAGACTGTGTTTTACAGGGGTAAAGATTATTTTTCTGTTTTTTGCATAGGTTGTGGGTACTCAGTGAGGCGTTTCTAACCAGCACCAACAACCTATGTTAAGAGTATGAATTAGAAAAGTACAGTAAAATTTCTATATTAAGACCACCTTTTGGACTGTTCAAAAGTGGTCTTTAAGACCACTTTTGAACAATCCCAAAGGTGGTCTCTGGCCAGCGGACACTGCATACAGAAAACTCATAGAAAGAATAGCTGCAACATTACTTAATAAATTTTTTGTAGCACAATTTTTCCTAATTTTAGGCGGTTTTAACAGCGAAATTTCACTGTATACATGTTATAAGTTTTGCAACCGTTTTGACATATGAAAAAGAAATACACAATGGCACATGGATGTGTTATCACAGTGAAAGAGACATCTTCTGAAATTACTATTTGCAGAGCCTTGAGATACAATATTATTTCGCATAGTTCTATTGTCGCAATGTACAATATTCAGTGTTGTGATATGTACATAACAGAAGAAACAATGCCAGTCGGTCCTTTGTCGGGAAAAAAAACAAACAATGCTTTTGTGGGTGAAGACAGACAGGATGAATAGTCAGACTTGCAACGGGCGTTAATAAGAGGAAGTTGCGCGTACCAAAAATTATAAAAACAACTGACCGTCAAGTTGATGCATGCGTTCCGACCGACGTCGGGAGATTTTAGGGTTAAAAAAAAACAGCGCTTTTGCTCAAAATGCCACAGACGCCCACACAATGTCATTCTATTATAGCAATAAACTAGTGACCCAACACCGATAAGCATCTATGATGTACAAACAAACATGACGCACACAAAGAGCTTATTAAGTGAAATAATCACGGAAGCAAGTTTATCAAATAAAACTCAATTTCGATCCCACTTCAAATAGGGAAAAGGGTTTATAGGGATGTACCTTAAATTCCATTGCATTGTTTCGTGTACATATTATATTGTGTGTATTGAATGTCGGTAAAAACTACCTCACCTCAGTAAGGCGACCATAACAATCAAAAAAAAAAAAAAAAAAAACCTTTGCTCGGAGTAGAAATAACCAAAGTATCTCAAAATTTTTCTAAGAAACGAAATTCTTCATACTGCATCGAAAAATAAACTTATCTCATCTGGGTGGATTTTCCTGCAGATAAATGGCATCAGACGTTTCCATCACAAAAACATATCCGTATGACAAATTGCATGGTTTTCATATTTCAAAAACGGTTGTCTTAAGGCTTGTTAAAATTTGATGAAATATTCATATTTATACTCAAAGCATAGAATGTGGGGGTTTGTTAGAACCGCCTATTTGAGGCTGTTCCAATGAGAACCCACAAACTATGCCTTACAGCATAAATAAGAAAAGTTTACCCTGGTAAACCTCAGTTCTCTCTGTATTAGGCGGGGTTTTTGAGAGGTGTTTAACACACGGTCTTGTTTACATGTAATTGGAATGGATTCTCAATATGAACACTAAAGGTGCACCCGCGACATTTTTTATCTTACAAAAGGTCTGATTTATAACGTCTTCCAAGTTTTCATACCATTTTTTCTTGGAGTGAGGTCCTATTGTACGAGGTGGTACAAAAAAAAATCCTGCTTCCGAATAACATCTCATTATATGCCAAGAAATGGCAGCTATTATACAGTAAAATTAATCTGGAAAATAGACCTTTTATCTGCTTAACGCTTTAATAAGTAGCGCATTTTTCATCCGAGTTATTTTTCATTACCAAGATGCGTTTTTGCAACTAAAATGACATGATGCATTATCGAATACAATGCTTCATTAGGGATCTTCATCGTCAAGAAATGCATTCAAAAGAGCGGCGAATATAGAATGTTTTGGCTAATACTTCTCTCGCGTCTTTATGTTTGGAAGTACAGAGACATTTTTTTATATTTCTGCTCAAAAACATAGATAGCGAGTTCTATGCGGTTCTCAAGAGTTCGCACAATCTATGTTTAGAGCAGAAATATGAAAAAATATCAGAATGTTTAATCTGAAAATTTTCATTTTTTTGGTGGTAAAATTTTCAAAATAATATTTGAATAAGCATTTTTTTTGTAATGTTCTCCGTTTCTCCATATAACGTTGCGTTTAAGCCCCACTTTTCTCTATGTAACGTTGCGTTTAAGCCACACTTTTGTCTATATAACGTTGCGTTTAAGCCCCACTTTTGTCTATGTAACGTTGCGTTTAAGCCCGACTTTTCTCTATATAACGTTGCCTTTAAGCCCCACTTTTCTCTATATAACGTTGCGTTTAATCCCCACTTTTCTCTTTGTAACGTTGCGTTTAATCCCCACTTTTCTCTATGTAACGTTGCGTTTAAACCCCACTTTTTCCTATGTAACGTTGCGTTTAAGCCCAACTTTTCTGTATCTAAAGTTGTGTTTAAACCCCACTTTTCTCTACATAACGTTGCGTTTAAGCCCCACTTTTCTCTATGTAACGTTGCGTTTAAACCCCACTTTTCTCTATGTAACGTTGCGTTTAAGCCCCACTTTTCTCTATGTAACGTTGCGTTTAAGCCCCACTTTTCTGTATCTAAAGTTGTGTTTGAACCCCACTTTTCTCTATATAACTGCGTTTAAACCCCACTTTTCGCATTATAAAGTAGGGTTTACAGGGTTGTTTATTATACGGGCTCGTTAACGTGATGACAAATATGTTCTATAAAAAGGGTTATCCTTTGGAAGTGAGTTTCACACCATTGGACTGAAAGTATGGAGTGTTTTAGCTTTTCTTGCCCAGACTAGCTAGTTTTTGCCATTTCAGTGACCATCCGATATTTTCAAAATTACACGATGGAATCAATGATCCCAAAGACCAAGAAAATATAAACTACACAACAATGAAGGGCGGGGAGACTTTTTACGGCCGCCACACATTCCCTTAACACCATACTGCAATGGGGAAATCCATATATTCTAAATCATCACGTGAACAAGTCCGTGAAATGAAGACCCCCTAAACCCCACTTCATACAGAGAAAACTGGGGTTTAGGGGGTATACATTATTTTTCTTATTTCTGCTCAAAGACATAGGTTGTGGGTACTCGTTAGAACCGCCTCAATGAGGCGGTTCTAACGAGCACCCACAACCTATGTTTTGAGCATTTATAAGAAAAATATCACGGATTTTCATCAGAAAAGTAGCCATTTCGGAGATGTGAAAAATGCACTATGTAGCACGGGTGAGTTATCATAATGGTCAGTGACTATAGATGATTATGGAGGTTATTGTTTCAAGGAGTGATTTGATTGACTCTCTTGTCGATGAAACCAAACCATATTTCGATTTGCATTATTAAGATGAGTCCAGTTGATAAGGAAAATCAGATATCTGAGGAACTAGTAAGTAAAGGTCACTCAGAAATGGCAACAATCAAAGAGAGCAACCATCTCAAGTCACCTAAAACAGTAAGCGGTATAGAGGCACACACAAAAACAGGCCAAACCAGGCGAAACCAACGGCACAAAGCCAAGTAACAAATAAGACACGGCAAACGAACGACCGCATTGGGGCTGGGAGCTTATGAAACTACTGAGGAGTATATGAAATTTCAACCCTCGCCCTCAATTCCAGTGCAGTATCAAACATATGGCCCCCGCCCATCGGGGCTTAAAGAAATAGATGGGCTGCATGATGCTTCCTAGCAGAGCTGAAACCGACCCGCACACGAGTACTGGTAAACCGCTTAGAGGATCTAAGCCTGCCAAGTCAAAGCGGTGCGAGTCGGACCGTCCATGCTTATAAACCCTGTTGGTTTCATTGGGCGGCAGGGCTTGAGATGTCATTTCATCTCAATGTCGGGTAAAAGTCCCAGAAAATTGGAAGCAACGTCTCCAAAATGACCTTTACAGTGTTGATGCGGACGTTAAACCTCAAATCAAACAAACAAATAGATAATTTTTCACAGACTTATTGTCCTCTCTTGTCGAAGAGACCAAACCATATCTCGATTTGCATGATTAAGATGAGTCCAGATGATAAGGAAAATCAGATATCTGATGAACTAGTAAGAAAAGGTTACTCAGAAAAGGCCAAAATCAAAGAGAGCAGCCATCTCAAGTCAACTGCATAGAGGCCCACACAGAAACATCGGGCGAAACATGAACCAACGGCACAAAGCCAAATAACAAATAAGACACTGCAAAAGAACGACCGCATTACGACTAGGGACCTTATGCATTGCGCAAACACGCCTATATAAATACATTGCCACCTTTATCGCCGTGAAAATGAAAATTTTTTGATGAAAAATTGTGATATTTTTCTTATTTCTGCTCAAAATATAGATTGTGGGCACTCGTAAGAACCGCCTCATCGAGGCGGTTCTAACGAGTGCCCACAATATATAGATTGTGGGCACTCGTAAGAACCGCCTCATCGAGGCGGTTCTAACGAGTACCCACAATCTATATTTTAGAGCAGAAATCAGAAAAATAAGGTATACCCCAGGAAACCCCAGTTTTACTATATGGTCCCCGTCAAGCGATTTTGGTACTTATCGCCTATGCGAGCAGCGAAGGTTCAGGCGAGCCTGCGCATCCGCGCAGTCTCGCCAGAACCTTCGCTGCTCGCTCATACAAGCAATGAATCAAAAAGGAACCTTCAGACAGAAAGCCGTATCCCTGGCCCCTCTGAATGGCTCGGCATGCGCAGTTAAAATTTGTCATGACGGAATGCTCGAAGACACAAATTCGCTTGACGGGGCTCATATAAAAGTGGGGTTCAAGGGGGTCAAAATTATATAGGCGTGTTTTCGTGATGAAATTGCAATCCTCGCACTCAATTCCAGTGCTGTATCTAACATAATAACAATGACAAAGTGATCCGCACTCAATAGTGATTCATAGTAAAATACACAGTAAAACGAGCATAATTTTAATAATAATATTAATAATAATCGACCTAATTTATAGAGGGTAACACATTTAGTACTTGTACTAATCATCCATGTGGCCCTCTTTTCCTGGGTAGAAACCAGTACTGAGCAATGTGGATAAAGTCTCTTGCTCAAGGAAACAACACATGGCGCATGTTAGGGTCGAACCCGGTACCTTTCGATCTCAAATCCGACGCTTTACTACTGCACCGCTGCGCTCCACTTTGAATCAGGGTTGAGAACTCAACAAAAGTCCGACGTCAGAGCAGAAGAGAAGCACCAGTTAGAAGTCATTTCTCATGCCCATAAGAAGCTTTACGTTAATACCAAACAAACAATAATTGTAAAAATAATATAAAAAAACGGATCTTCTCATTTTTATCCACGCGCATAAAAAGGTAAAACATTGTAACAAATCCATGAAATGGACACCCCTCTAAACCCCACTTTATATAGGGAAAACTGAGATTTTTAAAGGATGCTCATTATTTGGCCCGAGGGCATTTATATCCGATTGTGGGTACTAGTTAGAACCGCCTCAATGAGGCGGTTCTAACAAGCATCCACAACCTAGGCAGTTCTAAAAAGCACCCACAATCTATGTTTGGAGCATTAATAAAAAAATTATCACGAATACAACAAAAAAGTTACCATTTTGGAGATATGAAAGAATGCTCAATGCACATAGGTATGTTATCGTAATGGATATACAGCAAAACTCCTATATTAAGACCACCTTTGGGACTATTCAAAAGTGGTCTTAAAGACTACTTTTAAACAGTCCCAAAGGTGGTCCTTGACCAAAGGACATTATAGGCAGAAAATACTAAGACAAATTAAGTGTACCTTTCAAAATAAACTTTTCATAGCATAATAAGTCCTAATTTTAGATGATCTTAATAGCGGAATTTCATTGTACTTTTCGGTAAGCTATTTTAAAGGCATTTATTCTTGAGTATTGAGGATTATCATTTCATTACAAAATATTATGTAGCCCTCAGTGCTGTCTGAAGAGAAGTCCTCTGTCTTCAACAGGTAAGGTTGCTGTCTGAAGAGAAGTCCTCTGTCTTCAACAGATAAGGGGCCTCCCTGGGGAAAATCAATAATTTACTAACTGTTGACTAGAGCGTACATTATTGATTTTCCCCTTAAGTGCCTCAGTCAGCGGATTCAACAAGAGCTACTAATCACCCTATTCAGGGCTGCCTTTGATCTGCTATAGACAGTATATCACAGGGGGCTATAAAACAATTATGAACACACGGTGTGTCCTACTGTTCAATTAAGAAGGGGTTCATGTAACCTTTGCTAGCGTCCCACTGTCGTTCATACTTTCATGAAAAGCAGAAATAATAAGTTTATTTTTTATATTTACATTATTTGCCCCTCATCACTGGGCGAAAAAAAATGTTCGTAGGGCAAACTTTTAAAAGCTAAAAAACATTTACACGCTGTTTTTCTACAAACAGCGGATCAGCATTGACGTCATCAGCGCCCGTAGAGAACAATGGTTTAGAATGGCGTCACTTAACGTCACTGAAAATCATGTGATTCGATGCGTTTATGAACGTATGAACGCAATTGTTTTCTATAGGTTTACATTAGACTTTACACTGGAAATGTAAATATGAATAAATGCCTTTAAACTTCATTGGGCCCGTTGAGTCTTCAGCAATGTAATTTTTATCTAATTTGTCTTATAACTATATACATATCGAAAAAGTCAAATCATATTGCCCACACATCAAGCTGACATTAATAAACAACAAGAACAGTAAAAAATAGAAAAGCGCAGTGAAGCAAAGAAGAACGGAAATGGCAGCTGTATTTATGATTTCAAATTGTAAAGCCGGTTGTTTGTTTTACCATTTATTGTTTGTTGAATTTATACTTTCATATCAACCGGTTTTATACTGAACAATTTTCCCCGCCATCATGATATCAAGTCCGTGAAATGAACACCCCACTAAACCCCACTTTATATAGACAATCGTGTGGTTTACAGGGATATTTTGATTGTTTCTGCTTCTAGAAATCGGTTGTTAGTGCTCGTTAGAACCGCCTCATTAATGAGGCGGTTCTAGCGAGCACCTACAACCTAGTTCCAGGCTCAGTTGGATTTAGAAATTTGCCGTTTAGAAAATGGTTGAAGTGTCTGTTAACAGGGAAAGCTCGGATCAGGCGCCGCGTTTTTGGCCAGCACTGTGTGTAAATCGCCCGTTTAGGGGTTGTCCGTATAAAAAGAGTCAACGATAGGATGCAGTTTGCGTTAATAGGTTGCCCTAATAGAAACTGGGAATGGATGGATACACGTGCAATATTTTCCGCCATTTCTTCAACGGGAGACAACTTTTGCGACTTCCAGTACACTTATTTGTCAGTAAAGACCTTCTGAAAGCGGTGTATCATCACTACAGTAACTCTGGACGAATCGGTTCTAGCGAGATCCCACAATGCATGTCTTGAGCAGAAATATGAAAAAATCAGAACGTTTTATCTTAAAATTTTCAAATTTTCATTTTTTTTTTTATTTATTTATTTTCTTATTTATTTATCCTTTTTTTGGTGGGTGGTGGTGGTGGTGGGGGGGGGGGGGGGGGGTTGGGGGCGAGGAGGTAAATTTTCAATATATTTGAATAGGCGTGTTTTCATAATGATCAGAAAAATAACTATGGCGAGCAAATTGCACAATAAATCTTTAAACCACAATTTGAACTTAAAATAAATGAAAACGGTTAACTTTGGAAGCAGGGAATACATATTAGAATGAAAACCTGAAACTCAGTTTTTATTGAGTTTCTTCATTTACAGCACTGTTGTCTTCAAGGCTGAATACGCCCCCTAGCATCGATTTCAGCGGTACTCGATTTTCAAATTACTCGCAACAGACTCGATGCATCCAAAAATAAAAATATAATCTGCACTATGATGAAGTACGGGGAAACGTTTTACGGCCGCCACACAGCACTAAACCCCAGCACCCCAGTTTGAACTTTTTAAACGAGGGTTGAGGTGTCATTGAGGTGTAAAAGCCCCACACAGTTGGAAGCAACGTCTCTAAAATAACATAAATAGTGTTGACGGAAACATTAAACCTCAATTCAAACAAAAACTACAGTAAAACGTGTCATAACGACCACCTCTATTAAGCAAATAACCTGTCTTAAGCAAGCATGCATTCGTTTCAGGCAAAAAGAAAATGTATTAAACTTCACAGCACATTTCGCTTGTCCCTTAGGTGCATGCTTAATGCAGGTTAGACAGTAAGTATATCACACGGGTATGTTATTGTGATGAAATGGTGGACCTCTATCAACTATTTGTAAAAAAAAGTTGCCCTCCTTGAAAGTATATATGCTCATTGACGCTGATGACGAATGTCTGTATTTGTGGCAGCTTGGAGAAATATCTATTAAAAGTACAACTTTATTAAGGCATCCATCAAATAGTTGGATTTGTGGCCAAGCAAGAATTTATAACAGCTTCAATTTGCATCCACTGAGATTCCAGGGTGAATAATATCAGTCAACTTTAAAATGGCAAGCGTATGAAAGAAAATGGCTAGTGTAGACGATAGCTAGCGTTCACACCTTTGCTGCACATGTTGCGCAATTGACATGCGCAGTGACAATTCTTTGTTATTATGTTTATCTACATGTATCTTCCGGTACTCATTGGTCGGCTGTCAATGGAAACTTTACTCAAGTACTAACAGAAGAAATGCGACCGGGTTATAGTTTCAGTATGTATTTGTTGATCTTCAAGTTCACAAGATAGGTAAGTACAGCGAGATTGAAAACTGCCACCATGATTTGATGTTACAATGTGCCTAGAATGGTACTTTAGATCAAAACCTAAGGCCCGTACCACATTAAGGTAACACATCCGTGCGACATTGTGTATTCTTTGATATATTTGGTTTGGTCGCCATGAGGCGGGCAAACCGGGTATAATGACCAGATTGTAGCTGTTCCATGGAGGGGCACGTGACGCGATCAACCAATCAGCTTAAACGATGATGCAATACTATACAGTAATTACAGGAAACAGCCTGTCTGAATAGCGAAACAGACCGAAAAGCAAGCGTTTCAACTCCAATTAAGGGAAATGGATACACCTGGCAGGTGTGGCAGTTAGTTTACCAGTTTTACCGTATTTCGAAACACACCTATTCAAATACATTGCCATTTTTTGGCCAAAGAAAAAGAAATTTTAAAAAGAAAAATTGGAATATTTACCTTTTTTGCTCAAAACATAGATTGCGGGGAGTCGACAAAAACGCCTCGACGAGGCGATTCTATCGAGTACCCACAATCCAGTGTCTCAGAGCATGAATACGGAAATTAATGTATACCCCTGCAAACCCGAGCTTTACTATATAAAAGTGTAGATTATATTTTCTTGTCCTTTGGGATCATTGATTCCATTGTGGAATTTTGACAATATCTGAGGGTAACTGATGAGGCCTAATTGGCCGAAACTAGCTAGTCTGGCCCAGAAAACATGTACACTCCATATTGTTCAGTTCTATGGTGTATTCCTTGCTTCCAAAGGATAACCCTTTTATAGAACACATACTGTAAATGGCCAATTAATTCGAACAGTAAAAAAATAAATACTGATCCGGGTGTTGGAATTATAAGAAAATATCAGATTGGAAATTTATCAGTGTTAGAACTGTTTGATCTGAAAGAATTCCATACATTGGATCAGGCTGTGTTAGTTTATACTAATTTATTTTAGTTCGATTGCGATGAAAGCTTCAAGCTTATTGAATCGCTCTCGAACACTCATTCCGGATGTTTTCACGCGCGCGAGAGAGAGGCAGTGGCTTTTACACCACTGCTACCCATTTGCACCTGGGTGGAGTGGGGCAGTGTCATTACGTGTCTTGCCCAAGGACACACCTCGATACCGGACGCACAACCTCTCGATCATAGTCGAACGCGCTAACCACTGCGCTATCGAGGCTGACGAGGCTGTGTTCAATATTTTATACAACTACGTTTTTTTTTTTCGTGGCCCTGTCAATCCGCACGTGATTAGAAGTTATAAATATCACTTATGCAGTGCAGAAAAGTTTGATCTATAAATAAGTCAGTGTGTGCAGGGGGTCTTTGAATGCGATACACATTGTCATTAATGACATTTACACCTATTGAACTATCATTATTCCTTTTAAAATATGGGCGAGTCAATTTGTGATCTCAGGAATAACAGAAATTGATTTGTTTGGAGCAAATTCTTTTCTTAAGGGTAGCCCATATCTAGGAAAAAGAGGATGCATCAGACAAAGTCCAGCTACATGTATATATGGGATGGGATGTTGAAACCCGCACGTGCAGCTACCCAGTGGAGCTAGGCGCATAGATACTTCACACAATCCCCCCCCACCCCCACCTATATTGTTTAAGCGCATAGTGAAGCCTCAGGCGAGACTGCGCAGCCTTGTTTGTGTATTCTCTGTTTACTAATAAGCAGTCTTAAATCAGCGTGAGCCGGGGGCATGTAGCAATTCAATGCCCATCGAAGTAGTCCGGTGAAGACTGATTAGACTGTGCGGATGCAAAACCATCATGTTATTTAGATAGGCAAGTAACAAGAAAAAGAAAATGCGGACATCATACACAAATTTGATCTTCACTTTATGCGCGATGAAACATTTCAAACCTCTTGAACATTGAAGACACAATCCCGATTGCACAACTGTGCAGACTTATCAGTCTTTTCTGTACGCACATGCGCAATAAGTATTTTACTCGAGATAGGAGATCTGAACAGACTGATCCTTGCACTTGGTAGCTTAGGATGTGTTTGTAACGTCGCAAGCAGATTGGGCCGGTCAAATGTACACGCCGTCGTTTTAAGCCGGCGCACGGCGAAAAAAAGGTTTCAAACGAAGGACCAGATTAGCCTGCGCATCTAGCCAATGTGGCCATAGTTTTCTTGTTCTTTGATTAGCACAGAGGCCATGGTAGGCACATACGAACAACGAAGACTATTCAGACTGCATGAATGTGCAGGCTGACCTGAGTCTTCCCCCCACACCGAATATGACTTTTCTTAATCATGTTCCCCGAAATTACTCCAATAAAACCTTGTCACCGTGAAATAAATGGGCATCTTCACTTGCTCCTCAGAAAACCAGGGTAGCCCAACAGGTAACCTGAATTAAACTACCTTTTTGCATGCAACAACCATGAATTTCACTCGCACGTGCTAAAAGACGTTCTGTGGAAAATGGCGGGAAACTCTCAATTAATATTAAAGGGGCGCTTCTGCTATCAAAGAGGCATTGAATCAATGCCCCAGCACATGGAAAAAGGGTAACACTGTCACACAAATAATAATGAAAGCTGAAGCTACGCTCCAAGTCTGAGAGCAAAGCGAAAACACTTGCATATGCATGGTGATCCAAGCCTTTGTAGGCCACAATGCTACATCACCGACTAGGATCAGCCTGAACATCGATGCAATGTGATCAGTCTTTACTGAACCCTTAAATCTTACGAAGTCACAAGGCTAAGTGAAACCCTTTGCCTTGCATACCGGTTGTGGGTGCGCATGTTCAGTGTTTGCAGGTCGTTGAGAAACCAGCGAAGACACATCTTAGCGTACTCATTCATGCAATCCGATTAGAGTCTTCGCTGATCGCATGAGCCTGATGCAGACGATGGGATTTTCACAACATAAATAAGCGAAACTCCTGTGGCTCATCAAGGTTGATCTAAGCACTTGCAGCCTGCGTTTCTCGCAGTCCAATCAGTATTCGGTGAGGGTATGAACCTTCCACTACCACAGGGCTATCGAAAGTGAGAGAAGCGAAAACCATTTGCCCTACAGAGTGCATGTTAATCCGAGTCTTTGGAAGTCGCACACATTTCATGCTAAGTTTTCTTTTTTTCGTGCGCTAGCTCATATACGACCGATGATAAACTCGGGAACGGTCCGAAATGCTTGTTCTGGATGCATTTTTCGGCATTTTTTTGTGTGTTCGAAGTATTAAACATTCTGATTTCTGAAAAATTTGGGAGTTCGAATTAAATGAGAAAGTTTTCAGCCACAAATTCGAAATAATTTTGGGTGTTCGAACTGCTAGGGTGTTCCAATTAATTGGTCACCTACCGTATTTTACTTCACTACAACTGGTGTGTGGGAATGTGTGGCGGCGGTAAAACGTCTCGCTGCCCTACATCATAGTGTAGATTATATTTTCTTGTCCTTTGGGATTATTGATTCCATTGTGGAATTTGGAAAATATCTTAGGGTCACTGTTGAGGCCTAATTGGCCGAAACTAGCTAGTCTGGCTCAGAAAACATGTGCACACCATATTTTTCAGTTCTGTGGTGTATTCTTTGCTTCCAAAGGATAACCCTTTTATAGAACATATTAAAGGGGATCACAATTCTATAGGCATGATTTCGTTATGGAAATACAATTTTAAGGACCTTATAGTTGCTACTCTGTTGGCTCTGTCCAACTGAAAAAGGGGTCTACTCTAAAAGGGGAAGAATTTGCTTCTCAAGGGGTCTACTCTAAAAGGGGAGAATATTCTTTCCTTTAAGAGTATACGCTTTAGGCATATCCAAAGAGAAAGTACTTTTGCAGGAGTAGCAGTCATTTTCGAAAATTTTACGTCTTGCAATGCCATTATGGAGTAAGTCCATGGGGCCATGGAAACGAAAAACAACAGAACATAACTACTACTACTCACAAAGTGTGGCTGGCTATGGTAGCTCAGTCGGATGCAGTCTGATTGGCGATAAGGAAGACTCGGGTTCGATACCTACCGGGGTCGGCAACATTCTTTCGTGGAGATTATGAAATCTTTTGTATGGTCATCCTCTCCCTTCCGCTGATTCAGGAAGGGCAGGGGTCAGTTTTTGGCGACAGAATGTGCACTGAACTGGTAAACCGCTTACGGATAAGCCTGCTCAGGAAAAGCGTGGATAGGTACACTGACATGCTCAAAAAAGACCCAAAATCAGTGTTGACTGGGCCGTTAAATACAAATAAACAAAACTTGCAAAGTTTACTTCACACAGATAGGAACAGAACTATATATTCTGAACATCTTTCGGTACGATCTAATAATAAGTATATGTAAATGTTGGAAAGACAGAACGTTATTTTTCCTCATTTATAAAGGTCGCTGGGTGTAACGGGCCTCCGTGGCCTAGTGGATAAGAGTGCTGACTCTTAATCATTAGGTCTCTCAACGGTGTATGTTTGAGCATGGCTCAGGTCACATAATGAGAAGTTCTGCAACGGAAGGTCAGGAGGTTTTTCATCGGGTACTCTAGTTTTCACTCACCTCCGATTAACGATCGGCTTGATGTGAGTGAAATAATCTTGAAAGGATCGTAAAACCAAACATAAAAAGATCGCTTGGTGTGTAAAAAACAATTTCATGTCTTTGCTACTAGAATTAACGTCAGTGCCAAGGTCGAAGGTTCTAACTCTTCCAAATATATAAAATATTTAGGGAGCGAAACAAAGTCATAACGTTGATGGGTCGCTGTTTATTGTTCTTGAGCCCAGCACAGATAGCAATAAATTCTTTTCAAAAACTTCATGACTACTAAGTGACCTGCCACCAGTTACAGACTGAGTTGTTAAAAGACTTTTTGGCGCATTCGATGGGAGCTATTGTATCTGATAAGCCGAGAGTGGTGTTCTTTATTTCCACTCAATACTTGACGTTTTACTAATTAGTTTCTTTTACAATTAAATTGTGATCCAGAAAGATATACAAAAGGATAGCAAATTTCAGGTTTTTGCGGAGGTACCGCTCAAAGAAACTGCCGAGGTTTAAGATACAGTCTGATTCGCAGCACTTTGTCTGGGCAGGCTTAGATCTTCCTAGGCGGTTCAGCAATACTTCAAAGTTCGGTCGGTTTCAGCTCAATCAGTCCAATATATTGCCCCAAGGTCGGATCGGCCCCCGTCCATCGAGGATTGAAGAAATAGATTGGGCTGCATGATGCTTCCACGCAGAGCTGATACCGGCCGCACATGAGTAGTAATAAATCGCCTAGAAAGTCTAAGCCTGCCCAGGAAAAGTGGCTCGAGTCGGACCGTTCATGCATTTCAACCATTTAGTTTCATTGGGTGACAGGGCTTGAGAAGGAGTTTTATCTGCCCGTTTTATCTCAGTACTGAGTAAAAGTCCCACAACATTTGAAGCAATGTCTCAAAAAGACCCATACAGTGTTTACAGGGACGTTAACAACAAATGAAATAGATAACCAAGGCCCTACAGAAGGCCTGATGACTTAGGAAAAATCTTTTCATATGCCCGTTTGAAAAACAACAATAACAAAAAAAAAAAAAAAAAAAACGGTCGTATTAAGTTACGGGGTTGGTGTCCGTCCGTCCGTTCGTAAACTTTTTTTCGTTTCCGTATAAATCCTACTATACAGTTTTCATCCGATCAAGCCTAAAATGTGTATGTAGTAAGGCTAAGATGTGAAGATATGCCACCAAATATTAACAGAGTTATGACCCTTTGAAAAATTCGGTTTACATTTTCGTTTGGTAAAGTTCTGTGCTATACATGTGCAAACCATATGTAAGTTACATTTAGTTTATACATGTACTTGTCATGGCGTTAAACAATTTACCACAGAATACTCATCACTACCTACCCTTCCTGATACCAAGGTCACAGACTTCAAAATTTTATATACACGTTTTGTATTAAAGTTTATTTTTTGTATTAAAAAAATTCACTAAGTGGGATAATGATATCAGCTGGCTCAAATCAGAATGTAGACTGACAAGACCAAACCTATTGGATGCTTTTTGAAAGCAGCCAACTTGTTATCCATACCGGTTAAATTTTCTGATGAATATTTTTTTTATATTTTTATTCAAAACTTAAGTTTTGGGAGCTCGTTAGAACCGCCTCAGTGAGGTGGGATTTTGAGGGGTATTCATTACACAGACCTGTTAACGTGATGCTAAACTCCGCTTAGCCAGTTTTGTTCTCTGGACTATTTTATTTCCGAATCTGTACGTATCATTCTAAAAGAAGCGTCTCGATCATGACAAATTAGTTTCATTTCTCTGAAGGACAAGAAAGGATTTGCTTTAGTACGCTTGTAATTTCTTACTGAAAGCACTTTTTACTTCAGACAAATAGCCTAATTTATCACTATAACAGAGCGGCCTTTTAAAATAGAAGTGACGGGACTGATCAAGAATCGATACAATTAACCCACACCTTCCATCAGAGACATCAAAGAGAAACATACTCAAACATGAGATGGAAACATCACTAGCGGAAAGCCAAAAGGACAGTTTCTTTCCCACAAAATGACCAATTAGCTATCCAAATAACAAAATAATAATAAGTAAATAAGCAATTTTGTTTGTTTGATTTGAGGTTTAACGTCCCCGTCAACACTGTAAAGGTCATTTTGGAGACGTTGCTTCCAATTTTGTGGGACTTTTACCCGACATTTAGATGAAATGACATCTCAAGCCCTGTCGCCCAATGAAACCAATAGGGTTTATTAGCAAGAGACATCAACGGGAAAGAAACACGAACATGAAATAAATAGACCCTAATGGAAAAACCACTAGCGGAAAGGGGAAAAGGACAGTTTCCCACAAAATGGCCAATTAGCTATCCAAATCCAAAACAAAAAAAAAAAAATAAAATAAATAAATAAATATGAACAATATACACATTAGAATAAGACTTGGTTGTAAGGTACTTCAGGAACTGATAGAACCAGAACCCAAATATTATCTCAAATATTAACCCTGGCGGTCTGTTCGGGCGGTAGAGCTTGAAATGTCGTTTCGTCTCAATGTCGGGTACAAGTCCTACCAAATCAGAAGCAGCGTCTCCAAAATGACCAAAATACATCAGGAAAACACTTCCCTGTGAAATAAAGGCGCCTTACATGGTGTCAGAAGTGACAAATTTTAGCTAAAAATGATGACATCTTTCATATTTCTGTTTTCAACATAGATTGTGGGTGCTCGTTAGAACCGCCTCATTGAGGCGGTTCTAACGCGTACCCACGATCTATGTTCTTGAGTAAAAATAAGGCAGGTAATGTCACCGCTTTTCTCTGTATAAAGTGTGGGGTTAAGGGGGGCGGTCTGCGTTTCATGTACTTGCTGTCATGATGAGTGTTGGCGGGGACGTAAAATCTCGACACAAACAAACAAGGAAACTGTATAGAAGCGACCACAAACTACTTGGGGATCAGGGGCTTCAGCTGCACGGCAGAACATGTTTGCATAAGCGAGTAAAATGTAGCGTTTTTCTCTTAGAGTCGCGCGACATTTGAATGAATATAGAAAACAGATCTTCAATAAAAGTCAGTTAGATAATGTTTCAATCGTTCAAGTCGGAAACATTGTCTGTTATTACAAGATAATCATATTGTCTTTAACTCTTGCACTCCAAAATTTCTGAAATGGCGTCTTCTAAGTTAAATTGAGGCAGTTATATGACCAAAAACAGGGGCTTCCGTTTAACTTACGAAAACAAGATGACAAAAGCTAGCTCATGGTGCGACAGCTCAAAAAGAGTATTCTCAACATGTTCTACAAATTTTGCACTGGTATTTGTTTTGATCCCCTGGAACTGAAGAGCAGACTTGTTCTGATGTGTCTTTAATGCATCGATACATTCAACACAGATCATTATATATAATTTACAGAACCGCGTTTCAATGCTTAGAACATGCAATCCATCGATAACAGGGTAAAAGTCAACCCAAGAATAGACAAAGGTTTACTTAACATCTTTGAAATAATACTGAACTTTTCTTGTAACAAGATGATGCAATTTTTAAAAAAGTACAAAAGTTACATTCAATGCAACAATATCATGTTCTATACATGTTTATCATTTGACGTCGCGTCTGAGAGTGCAATTACACCATGTAATAAATTCGATAATCCACTAGTGGATTAAATATGCATTTGTTAGATACGTCCCGTAACGTTACAGGTACGACGTCCTTAACGACGTTGCGTTTACTTATGATGGAATATTGACGTTTTTGTACGAAAATCGTAAATAAAATTCGTTTTAAATGTCATATGGGCCGCTTTCGGCGTAACGCTTCTCCGCCCAGTGATTTATTGCAGAACATTACGAGAACACGCCTATATAATTTTGACCCCCCTCATACCCCACGTTTATACAGTAAAACTCGGGATTAAGGAGGTATACATTATTTTTCTTATTTCTGCATAGAAACATAGATTGTGGGAACTCGATAGAACCGCCTCGTCGATTCTATCGAGTTCCCGCAGTCTATTTTTTGAGCAGAAATAAGAAAGATATCACAATTTTTTATCTTAAAAATTCTAATTTTTGGCCAAAAAATTGGCAATGTATTTGTATAGGTGTGTTTTCGTAATGATAACTAACAGTTCCTTTCCATTGCCTATGTAAACGCACTGGGTTAGAATCATGGCTTTCCTGGAATAGCCGTTTTATTCCTTTCTATTCTGCATGTGTGCACATAAAAAATCAAAAATGAGTTCCTTTAAGAGCAATGAAAACACTCGCAAGAAAGAAGACGGGCCACACCACGCAGCTTCGGCCAACAAAGCCCCATCAGTGACCCTGCAATGATCCGGCAAAGAAAGCCAGAGGAAACACACTGCAATTTTGCAAATTTCGAATAGGCGGTCGATATAAAGACCGATACAAATCAAATTAGGGTCCAAAAATTAAAAACCTTTCTAGAATATGAGTCTAAACCAATTAGTTATTTCTGATTTCTCAGAATATTCACGCTGATCTCAAAGGACCAAAAGTATAATATAAACTACACTATGGTTGATGTACGGGGAGACGTTTTACGGCCGCCACACGGCACAACACCAGCTGCAGTGAAGGCAAATAAAAAATCAAAAATGAGTTCCTTTAAGAGCAATGAAAACACTCGCAAGAAAGAAGACGGGCCACACCACGCAGCTTCGGCCGCAAGACATATCTTAAGGTTTATTGATTTTCTTTTTTCAGAAAGGGAAGACAGCCTCATTATGATAAGCCCAAAAGGCCCGCTTGCATGTTTGTGCCTCATTAATCTTCCCCCGGTGTTCATGTAAAACACTTTCTGGTGGCATCACATGAGATGCTCTACATATAAAATGCAATTAAGAAGAAAGTTAATTGCAGCATTCCCGTACAAGTTAATTGGTTTTCGCAAGCGTGTGCTACTCCTCAAAGGCCATATAAACACTTTCAAATAAAACGGTGAGAGTTTGAACAACTTAATAACGCTAGAGGTATTAGGCTGTTTCAATAAATTTCAGTGCAGTGTTGCTGAAGTAGAGATGCCTTCAATTAAATTCATTGCGAAACTCTCGTCAAGAGAAGTCTTTAAATCACAGTAAATGTTTTCTATCGATTCGACCAATATTAAAGAAGCCAGGTCTAGGAAATAGGCCATCAGACATGCTTGCAGTGGAGACTAGGAAAATCAGCGTATTTTCTCTGTGTGGCCAAGTTTCAAACTGCGTTTTGTGGGTGCTTCTTGACCTTGAACTTGTCCATGTTATACTCTAAGACGGGTGATCGGAGTGTTTACTGAACGCACATGCTCGGGGATACATTTCGCTCGTTTCGGCGCATTTTATCATAATGCAGGTTCTAAAGAAACTGTGTACTCGATAGACGAATTTTAGCACAGGTAAAATGGTGTGTCTAATTAGTTAGCCATAAATGACAAATGGAAACTTTCACCTGTTAGATCTGGAAAGATTCATTTTTATTTGAGGTTTATTTATATAAGTTTATTAAACAAATCTTAAAAGTCAAGCAAACAGTGTAGATCCAGATCAGACGCCACGGCGTCTGATCGAGAACTACACTGTTTCCCAAAACCCAACACATGATTCCAGTCGATTCTGTAAATAAGCCTCTTACGAAACACTCCGGCCCTCGCCTATCGGGGATTGAAGAAATAGATGGGCTGCATGATGCTTCCACGCAGAGCTGAAACCGACCGCACATGAGTACTGGTAAACTGCTTAGTTGTCTAAGCCTGCCCAGGCAAAGTAGTGCGAGTCGGACCGTCCCTAAATATTAACCCTTTTGGTTTGTCGGCAGGGATTGAGATGTCATTTCATCTCGATGTCGGGTAAGAGTCCCACAAAATTGGAAGCAACATCCCCAAAATGACCTAAATAGTGTTGACGGGGATGTAAATAAAAATCAAAAATGAGTTCCTTTAAGAGCAATGAAAACATTCATAAGAAAGAAGATGGGTCATACTACGTAGTTTCTGCTAATAAAGCCTCATCAGTGACCCTGTAATGATCCGGCAGAGAAAGCCAGAGGAACATACTGCAATTTTGCGAATTTCGAACAGGCAGTCGATTCAAAGACTGATATAAATCAAAATGGGGTCCAAATAATTAAAAACCCGTCCAAAATATGAGTCTAAACCAATAATTTATTTCCGATTTCTCAGAATATTCACGCTGATCTCAAAGGACCAAAAGTAAAATATAAACTGCACTATGGTTGATGTACGGGGAGACGTTTTAACCTCATTTGAAACAAACAAACAAACTTACGTAACATTCTGACCATACAGCAATAAGAATAGTGCGTGTTATACACGGTTTGCCGATGTCCAAAACATGGTATTGTAGGCATTTAAGGGTCAACAGCATGCCGATGCTTAGCTTTTATTCACTTCCTTTTGTTTCTATCAATTACCTGATTGATGAAAACAGAAACTGCTTCTAAAGGTTAATGGACATGACATTAATCAGGTATTATAATAAAGCTTTACATTTTCTGCTTTACATGATTACAAATAATCTCGTAAAAGCCTAAATATCTGTCATAGGTTTTGTTCGTACAGTTTAATACGAGGGCGAGTTAATAAAACAAAACTGCTTAACTTATTTCTAGGTGAGATCGATCTCGATGTAATTGCCCTTTAGAATGATACACTTGGACTAACACGGTTCCAGTGCCATCAGCCCAGAACTGAAGTAGCCAGGGTCCTTGTCTCCGACCCACTCCTCAGCTGCCGCCACGACTTCTTCTCGGACTGGAAATGACGTCCACGGAATTCCTTTTTTCAAGTATGGGAATAGTAAATAGTCGCTAGGAGCTAAGACCGGAGAAAAGGCTGGGTGCCGGATTAGCTCGTACCCATTCCACTCAACAGCATCCATTGTAATTTTACATTGTATTGTTGGAGCAGAATCCCTTTGGAGAGTTTACCTCGGCGTTTTTCAAGGATCGCAGTTCTCAGTTTGTGGAGCAAATTTGCAAAATACGCCCTTTCATTGTACTTTTGTTTGGTAGAAAAACCAACATAATAACGCCTTGTGCGTCCCAAAATACAGCTGCCGTCACCTTGCCAGCAGAGGGTTGGGTTTTGAACTGAGACCTCAGCACTACGCATTGGCTTCTTTGAGTTTTATTCTCTCGCTCATAAAAATGACTTAAGGTCTCATCAACAGTCCATCAGACGTGAAAGAAAACACCTCCCATTACGAAAACACGCCTATAAAAATACATTGCCACATTTATCGCCGAAAAAATGAAAATTTTATGATGAAAAATGGTGATATTTTTCTTATTTCTGCACCAAATATAGCCTGTGGGCACTCGTCAGAACCGCCTCATTGAGGCGGTTCTAACGAGTACCCACAATCTATATTTTAGAGCAGAAATAAGAAATATAAGGTTTACCCCTGTCAACCCCAATTTTATTGTATAAAAGTTGGGTTCAAGGGGGTCAAAATTATGTAGGCGTGTTTTCGTGATGCCTTTGACATTAACTGCTTCAACGATGCGCTGCACACTGATGCTCTGGTTGCAATTTGCTCGTAGCTGAAGGAATTTCGGGCCCAACGGGTTGTTAGCTTGCGCATACCCAAGCCAAAATGTAAAATTCTTGACGCGGTACCATGTGAAATGTGTAATGCAATCGCTATTTCTTACACCTTAATTCGCCAGATCTCGTACTTTATTACACATTTCTTCATCGGTGGCATCTGATTGGCATCCAGACCTGATTTCGTCTTCTAAATCGCGTCTATACCGCGTTGGAATTCCCAAACCCAGAATTTAACTGTAGCATTAGATGGTGCCGAAGAGCCATAAAGATTGGTCAACTCGCGATATATTTCCTGAGCTGCTTTCCCTTTCAAATACAAGTACCAAATTACAGCAAGGTACTCAACTTTTAACGAAAACTTGCTTTTGCATGGTTAGCCATGTTTGACGTTCAATATCATATGAGTGAATGATACGATAAGGGTGCAATTTGTTCTTATGCCTAAACATTAAGGCGTAACTATACCAAATTTAGTGACACAGAGGCCTTTTGATATTTAAATCTTCATCAGTGTGTCTCAAACCCCAAAGTTTTGAAACCGAAACGGATGACGGACAAGACCCGGAAAACACAGCACATCCCCTTCGAGCACACACCGACCAAAGAAGCTCATGAGACAGGTCAACTGAGGGCATCATGCAAGATACGCCCACCCGCGGACTTATAGGCGTCCCCCACCGAGCCAACATCAGTAAACATGGCCCACACTCAACGGAAGTCCCGGGCATCAGGAAGGAGATGTCCAAAGTAGCGAGACTTGCATACTTTTTGGGAAAGTAACTGTCCTTTTATCTTTCCGCTATTGATGTTTCCATTAGGCTTGTTGTTAAATGTTTGTGCTACTTTCCCTTTGGTGTCTCTGATGGGAGCTGTAGGTTGATTGTATCGATTCCTGATCATTGCCCCCACTTCTATTTTGCAAAATTTAAAACATTACAAAAATGTGGCAACCAAATCCGCTAAGATTCATGTCCCACCTGACAAGTCAGCCATAGTTTTAGAAAAATTAGAATTTTATACTGCAAAAATTAAAGATATAATATAGTTATTTAAATCAGTACTAGAGTACTGACGCCAACACCGCGGTTTCAACCTCAGCACTAAGGAGTTGACACTGAGCTGATGATGCCCTCGGGGACAAACGAATCATCCACCAGCAGAGATACCGACCCAGTGGTTGCAATTAAGGCGTAACTATACCAAAAGTGACATAGATGCCTTTCTGATATATAATCTTCATCAGTGTGTCTCAACCCCAAAGTTATGAAACCGAAACGGATAACATGTATTGAAACAAGGCATAAACATCTTTGTTGTCTTGAACAATTGGAAATGGGATAGGCTGGTTACTTATTAACTTGCCCTCGTAGTACATGCTTATCGCTTTATAAAAGACACAAAAAACATCTGAGCTGCTTCTTTTGAGACGGCGTGTAGTCCATAGCAATCACGGCGGCCACAATGACAATACGATAACACTCCCGCTACTTTTCTGATGAACATGCGTGATATTTTTCTTATAAATACTTCAAACATAGGTTGTCGGTGCACATTAGAACCGCCCCAACGAGGCGGTTCTAACGAGTACCCACAACCTATGTCTTGGAGCAAAAATAAGAAAAATAATGTATACCCCCTTAAAAACCCCAGTTTTTTTCTATATAAAGTGGGGTTTAGGGGGGTGTTCATTCCACGGACTTGGTCACGTGATGAGTACACTCAAGAAAGAAGAAAGAACATAAGTGAAAAACGAAAGTATGAAGAAAAATGTACGTGTGCATGTTTGAACATAGTATAACCCTGCGATGTGACCTATGACGTCATCGAACCAGAACATTCAGTTTGCTATTGGCAATGGATAAAACAAGGCCAACTGCCCCAAAATATCAGCTTCCATTGCGAAATTATTTTCCCAACCCCATTACAGCTACAATTTCACAAAAGCTCGGCGTTTCTAAGGATGTGTCATAAATATGGCGGGTAAAAACTGTAAGAACGACACATTCAGATGTAACATAGCATTAGAAAATACTGCACGGTACATGAAGTTGTAACATCCAATTATGTTCTGATAAATATAGAGATATTGTGCATAATGGTGTAATGTTTTGTGCATTAAGCTGTCATTTATTCTACGCAGTAAACATTAAAATGTAGTATTATGAAGTGCATGATGCTTAACGCTTAGCAATCTGGGTAAAACTTTTAGCAGACGACACTTTGACATATTCCTCTTATTATTCCCTGAAAAAATGATTTTGATATTTCATGTAAATTGTCTCCTCTGGAAACAATTTGCATGAAATGTCAAAATCAGCAACTTGTCACCAATTTGCATGAAATGTCAAAATCTGTTCTCAGATAAAAATAACTGCAGGCAATTTGCATGAAATGCGAAACCCGGACTTCAGGGAAAATAGAAAAATGAAAAATGTCGATTTTTCGTCTGCTAAATTAGGTCAGATATAGACTGGTCAATTCGGGTTAAACGACATATCAACCCTTGTGTGTCATTTTGTGTTTTCTGCCAGAGTAAGGGAGAAATTATGATAGAGGGGATGAAAGTGATGGACAGGAGAGAAAGAGAAAACATGAATGGAAATGTGGAAACAGAAGAAATAACAACACTCCCCACCCCCTGTACCTGTACCTGCTAGGGGAGGGTCGTAACTTTAGGGGCGGGCCGTAACTAATGTTGGCAGAACTTGTGGCCCGACCCTGTAGCTGGATTTATTTTGCAATAAAATGTGTTTATACTATACTATACTACCTGCGCCTTGCCCAACTGTAAGCAACTATGAGCTGGCTGCCCAGTAACGTAAGATTCATGACACCTTTATCTCAGCCAACCAACCCCATCAGCCCAGACAGTGGTAAGGGTAAAATGAATCTTAAATCTAAAGTGCATGTAATGAACTGTTCATAAAGGTTTTACGCATTACAGCAAGGTCTGGCTGAATGCGTACAAACTGTGCATAACTGTGTAATGGTCTGTTCATAATGATGCAACGTTTTAGTTTAGCTGTTAAACATTGGCCATTCGCTTGTAGTTGATATCTTCACTGTACCGGAATTGTGTAGGTGTTGTTTAAAATGTTAGTATCATTTCTGGAGAAACATGTTTTTTTTTTCTGTTAATTTTCGCATTTTACGACCAAAGAAAAATATCTACTTCTCCCAAACACATTACGATAACACATCCGTGTGATATAGTGCATTTTTTCATACCTCAAAAAAGCTAATTTTTCTGATGAAAATTTTTGATATTGTTCTTATTTATACTCAGAACATATGTTTTGGGTGCTCGTTAGAACCGCCTCATTGAGGCGGTTCTAACGAGTACCCACAAACTATGTCCTGGAGCAGGAATAAGGAAAATAATATTTAGCCCCTTAAACCCCAGTTTTCCCTATGCATGTGTATAAAGTGGGGTTTAGGGGGTCTTTATTTTAAGGACTTGTTCACGTGATGAAGAGTTGACTCCTCAGATCCGGATTTCACAATTCTAGATTTTTACCCCAACCCTGCCTGACAAACGCGTCTATCCATACCCAAAGAAGTGAATGCAAAATGCATTTATTTTTCCTTTAAGAGTTGACCCCTATTGAAATGGGAGACAAAAATACTTTTGCAGGAGTTGCCTCCCCAGAAGGTGTACCCTTTCTGCTTAAAGGGGTCAAAACTGCACAGGCCAAACTATGTGATGTGTAAGCAATAGTGTGGAGAGATTTTTCTAGCCGTTTCTTTATTTGGTGCTTGGTTCCAGAGGAGAAAGAAAACAAAAATGCAAAAAATTTGCTTCCATAGTCTTAGTCTGTAACATCTCTTTCAAGGTAGCCCATAGACTGTAATGCAAAACGAAGATCGCTATAATTCTACGAAATAATGAATGGCTATCATACAACCTATTTTGACAACGGAGAATGATGTTCTAATGCATTCTCTAATGGATCCGAATGCATTACATCCCTTTGCTATCAAGCAAATTTTGCTTATTACCCAAAATACCCTTACTGAACAAAGCGTGCACAGTTCCACTTTCTCGACTAAGAAAGTCGAGTTATTCTGAGTCACCATCTGTCTGGGAAGCAGCTGCTGACACGGTTTACCAGTTGTCCGTTTTGTTTATTTTTGTCACTCCATGTTTCGACTTCTTTCCCTAGCGATATTGTGGGAAGAATTTGAGATCTGATGCTATCAGTTCCTGACTATCAAACAAAAAAAGCAGGATGGTGATGTATTGAGACATCAAACAAGTTTTTATTATTTTTTTTTTCATTAAAACCGAGGATTTGTCATTTACCCCTTACAAAATGTAAAAAAAATATGTCACATCCTGATTACAGGAAATGTGTAATGCATTTCACTATCAATCAGACACACAAGTCCATAAAAAGGGCTCGAGTTTTGCATTTGTGGCAAGCTAAAAAGGTAAACGATTTTTTCCATGATGCCTTATTGATGAAACTTCCAGGCCATGAACAAAATTGTATTGCAACATTCAGATGTACAAAAATACTTACAGATAACTGTGTTATTGCGTTGGCACTTTGGGCTAGTATATGTTATGTGTACACAATAAAATCGCCTTACTGAGGCGATTCTGCTGAGAGCACACACAATGCCTTTGTTTTATTAGGTAGAGTGATGATATTTAATGTTGTACTAACTTGTGCCAAATCCCATTGTTGTTGATAACAATAACACCCCTGCAGGCACAAAACGTTGACTCAATGTTGAACTAACGTTGAAATAACGTTTTCAACGTTTTTTCAACGTTAGTTCAAAGTTGAGTGCCTGCTGTGATATGCTTAATCTAAATATATTAATATAAGATGGATGGGATAGTTTTAAGTCATGCTTATTATTCCTCTGCACTGTATTATCATTATTAACCTTCAGTAGTTTCCCGGGCTTCTCCAGACTTTCGGATGAGTCTTTTAACCGAGGTCCCGTCTCCGTATGACCTTAGCTGTTTAAGGGACGTAAAACTGAAACACTCACTCACCTTCAGTAGTTTTGACTACCTCTATCTCGAACAAGTTTTCATTGTCCAAAAAGGTACTCTTGCTATTGATGTTCAGTGTATACAGGTTGCTAGGAGTAAACAGGGGCGTAGCATCCTTACTTGAGTAGATATTACAAAGTTAATTTTAAACTTAGACGACGACGACGAAGAAGAAGAAGAAGAAGAAGGAGAAGAAGAAGGAAGAAGAAGGAAGAAAGAATAACAATAATAATAAGAAGAAATGTGCATATCTCTAGGATATACACAACGCTAATTATTATTAGCTTACATAGTTTCCTTCTTTTCCACGGGGACCACACTTACAGGAAAGAATTTGCTTCCTGAAGGAAGCAAATTCTTTCCTGTAAGAGTGGTCTCCTTTTGGTAAACAATTTTGAGGGGCGTGATTATTATTTCCAGTATTTTCTTTGGTTTGCGCACAAATTCTTTTCTTCTAGTTACGCCCCTGGGTAAAACACACACACTTTGGGGCATTAAGGCTGATATTTGAAATACACTAAAAATTCCGAATTATTAATTAGGGATCTTTATGAAACGGAAGCACTTATTCAAAGGTACATATACCACGGAGCAAATTTAATTGGAATGAATTATTTTGAGAACTTTTCAACAATAAAACACTTATATACAGGAAGCCACCTTATTGCCAACATTTATAAATCTTTAAATGATATCAATAACGTTCTTTCAGGACAAATTCACCCACCTGTCAGATACGATATATCAATTTAATATGCTTGCATCGTCAAATTTCAGACTATTGATTGATGGTCAATATAAAATCACGGAAATAGAGAAATAAAGAACAATGGTCGAACAGTGACAAAATATTCTGGTCTGTACACAAGAAATTATAGATAAGGAGTCTTTGAAAATACAGAATAAATTCCTATATTAAGACCACCTTTGGACACAAAGGTGGTCCCTGACCAGAGGACATTGTGTGCAGGAAATTCGATTGATTGATTGATTTGAGGTTAAACGTCCCCGTCAACACTGTAAAGGTCATTTTGGAGACGTTGCTTCCAATTTTGTGGGACTTTTACCCGACATTGAGATGAAATGACATCTCAAGTCCTGTCGCCCAATGAAACCAATAGGGTATATTAGCATGGACGGTCCGCCTCGCACCGCGGTTCCTGGACAGGCTTAGATCCTCTAAGCGGTTTACCAGTACCAGTGTGCGGGCCGGATTCAGCTCTGCGTGGAAGCATCAGGCAGCCCATATATTTCTTCAAGCCCCTATGGGCGGGGGCGACAGGAAATTCGAAGAAAGAATAACTGCTACCTACTAAATAAGCTTTTTTAAGCAGAAATAGTCTTAATTTTAGGTGGTCATAATAGCGGAATTTCACTGTATATAGAAGTGAAGGCTATGATCTAAGTTTCGCCTCCTTCATCAAGAATGGTCCACTCGCCCCCCCCCCCCCCCCCCCCCCCCACATCGGGGCTTGAAGAAATAGATGGGCTGCATGATGCTTCCATGCGACCTGAAACCGACCCGCACACGAGTACTGGTAAACAGGTTAGAGGATCTAAGCCTGCCCAGGCAAAGCAGTGCGCGTCGGACCGTCCATGCTTATAAACTATATTGGTTTCATTGGGCGACAGGGCTTGAGATGTCATTTCGTCTCAACGTCGGGTAAAAGTCCCACAAGATTGGAAGTAACGTCTCCAAAATGACCTTTACAGTGTTGATTGGGACGTTAAACCTCAAATCAAACAAACAAGCAATTCTCAGTGATGAAGGTTGAAAAAGTTTTCCACTGTAAAATACTGCTTTCTGCATGTGTACCAAGTATGTTACATGAGTGGTTTCTTTTGTGAGGCTTTGGCGAGTTTAAAAGAACCAAAATGTACTATAATGCTTATGTCCTTTAGATAGAGGTTTGTAAGTGAAAAGCTGATACTTTTGTACTTTTTCAACAAACATCAAGGCATTTGATATGCTTGTTTGTTTGTTTGTTTGATTTGAGGTATAACGTCCCGTCAACACTGTATAGGTCATTTTAGAGACGTTGCTTCTAATTTTGTGGACTTTTACCTGACACCGAGATGAAATGGTATCTCAAGCCCTGTCACCCAATGAAACCAATAGAGTTTATAAGCACAGAAGGTCCGACTCGCATCGCTTTGCCTAGGCAGGCTTAGATCCTCTAAGCGGTTAACCAGTACTCGTGTGCGACCGGTTTCAGCTCTGCGTGGAAGCATCATGCGGCCCATCTATTTCTTAAAGCCCCGATGGGCGGGAGGGGATTTGATATACAATAAATGTTTTGTAATGTGTGTTTAATTGATGACATTACGGCATGCCAGTGGATACGTTTTAACGACATCGTATAAGAGAGGAATATGAAAGAATATGTGGTCAGTTTCTTACCACCACGTTAACAAGTCCATGCTTTCCACCCCCCCCCCCCCCCCCCACACACACCCCTTGAAAACCCAATTGTATACATCATGAAAACATGCCTACATAATTTTGACTCCCTTGAACCCCACTTTTATATAGTAAAACTAAGGTTTACAGGGGTAAACCTTATTTTTCTTATTTCTGCTCTAAAATATAGATTGTTGGTACTCGTTAGAACCGCCTCGATGAGAACCCACTATTTATACTTTGAACAGAAATTTAAGAAAAAAAAAAAAAAAAACACAATTTCTCATCTTAAAATTATCATTTTTGTCGGTGATAAAGGTTACAATGTATTTGTATAGACGTGTTTTCGTAATGCAGAGATAAATTTCCGAGGTAAACACAATTCCCTTGTTTAGGTCCATAACATTGAATATGTGGTGCTTGCTAGAACTGTTACTTCTTTTATTTCCATTAATCCCCTTTTGCGCTCGCATACCAAATAAAAATCAAAAATGAGTTCCTTTAAGAGCAATGAAAACATTCAAAAGAAAGAAGATGGGTCACACTACATAGTTTCAGCTAATAAAGCCTCATCAGTGACCCTGTAATGGTCCGGCAAAGAAAGCCAGAGGAAACATACTGCAATTTTGCGAATTTCGAATAGGCAGTCGATTCAAAGACGGATATAAATCAAAATGGGGTCAAAATAATTAAAACCTGTCTAGAATATGAGTCTAAACCAATAATTTATTTCCGATTTCTCAGAATATTCACGCTGATCTCAAAGGACCAAAAGTAAAATATAAACTGCACTATGGTTGATGTACGGGGAGACGTTTTACGGCCGCCACACGGCACAACACCAGCTGCAGTGACCCCGTCTGATGTCCTCTACGGAAGCTGAGATAGATAGATAGATAGATAGATAGATAGATAGATAGATAGATAGATAGATAGATAGATAGATAGATAGATAGATAGATAGATAGATAGATAGATAGATAGATAGAACCGCCTCGATGGAGCGGTTCTAACGAGCACCCACAATCTACGTTTGCAGCGAAAAAAAAAAATATTACGATTTTCATCAGAAAAAATATGTCATTTGGGAACCATGAAAAATAAAATTTGTCACATGGGCGTGATGGTATCATAATTCATTAACTGGCGTGCTTGTTGTTTTATGTATGTGGTGAGCTTACTGAGACAGTCTAGTCTTTTGGCTGTCTGACTTTGCATTACGAAAACACGCCTATACAAATACATTGCCATTTTTTGGCCAAAAAATAGAAATTTCAAGATGAAAAATTGTGATATTTTTCTTATTTCTGCTCAAAACATAGATTGCAGGGACTCGATAGAACCGCCTCGTCTCGATAGAACCGCCTCGACGAGGCGGTTCTATCGAGTACCCACAATCTATGTTTTTGAGGAGAAATAAGAAAAATAATATATACCCCCTTAAACCCCAGTTTTACTACATAAAAGTGGGGTATGTGGGGGTCAAAATTATATAGGCGCGTTTTTGTGATGGGTCTTAGATGGCGGCCTCTGCTTAGCTTACTGACTGTCGAGTTAACCGACGACGAGAATGGGACTTTTTTCTATCTTCAACATACGACTATTTTTGTTTCCGTAAAAAAATAAGTAGGAGCGTGCCCAGTAAAAAAGATACGATGTCTCGTACGCATGATGATGTTCCGCGACGTTGATACGTAAAAATACACATTTTACCGTTTGGCAAATTTTCATGTAATCAAGTCCTTGCAAGGAACAGCCCACTTAACCCCACTTTATATAGAGAAAACTTGGGTTTACGAGGGTTTACATTATTTTTTTTTGTATTTGTGTTCCAAGACATAAGTTGTGGGTACTAGTGAAAAAACACCTCAATGAGGCGACTCTAACGAGCACCAACAACCTATGTTTGGTGTATAAATAAGAAAAAATATTTGGAATTTTAAACAGATACATTTCCATAACACACCCGTGCGACATAGAACATTTTTCATATCTCCCAAATGGCTACTTTTCTGACGAAAATCTGTCATTTTTTTGTTATTTTTACTTCAAACAATGGTTGTAGGTGCTCGTTAGAACCGCCTCAATACCGCCTCTAACGCGTACGCACAACCTATGTCTTGGAGCAAAAATAAGAAAAATAATGTTTACCCCCGTAAACCCCAGTTTTCTCCATATAAAGTGGGGTTTACGGGGGTGTTCATTTCACGGACTTGTTAATGTGGAGAGAGAGAGAGAGAGAGAGAGATGAATAAACGTTTTGGAGATATTAAGGAATGCACTATGTCACACGGATGTGTTATCGTAATATTGAGTATGCGATCATTTTTATGTTTCCATATAAAAAAGCCAAGCGAAACCATTACGCATTACGACGTCAAGTGCGGCATGATGACGTTCCACGACGTTGATACGTAAAATTACACGTTTTACGGTTTAGAAAATAGAGCTTTATATGTATTAAATTGACGCCTTACATGCAATACTGCTTTTGGCGTCAGCCTTAATGCATTAAAAATACGTAATGTTAAAAATACGTAACGTTAAGCTGTTTACATGAAGAGGCGCAGGAAACGAGTTCTTAACATAATTACTTTACTGTACACTCAGTAGTAATCTCATTTCAATGATATGACAGACTGTGTTATGTCGCATTGTGCTGGTTTACTAAATAAGGAAAATGTCAATAAATAAATAAATAAATAAATAAATAAATAAATAAATAATATAACAATTCTATAAGTGAAAGTTACCAAAAAGTATCATGAGTAGCTCTAGATAAGAAGGTGACAAGGGTTATTTTTATTTCTTTTCTCTTTTTTCTTATTTCTTCATAAAAAACGTATGTTATGGGTACTTGATAGAATCGCCTGAGGCGATTGTAACAAGTACACATAACGTATGTTTTAAAGTACACAAAACGCATGTTCTAACAAGAAATAATAATAAAAAAATCATTCCTTGATTGTCACCATTTTCCCTCCTTATATGGAACTTTGATCATAATATGCTTTAAGAAACTCTTTCTAAAAGATTTTTTTTTTTATCACAAAAGCTTGAAAATACTCGTTTTTAAACCGTTGCATACCAACATTTCTCTTTCAATACATTAAGGATATATTCCCAGGATAGTAAACGGTTCACGAGTTAAGAAACACTATAATAAATATTTTAACACTAGTAGATTTTATCCTTTTTTCTCTTTCACAAGTTAACTAATGCGTTCGGTTGTAACAACACAAATCACAAGGTTGCTAGATCTGTTTATAGTTTTGAGTTTCTCGGAAGTAATGGTGACGACAAAATTGTTAAACAAAATCCAGAATTACAGGAGAAAATCACCGTCAGTGTCTCGTTAGGAGCGCAATGACAATAGTTTGTTCCAGAATGACCATCGGTTTCTAGCAGCAATTGCCTATCGTTCATAGCTAACGACAGCTGAGCTTTTTCAAATCCGATAACACTCAGTGGAAATAAGAACACTTTTTATCTGGTATAAAACAAACTTTTGTGTAGATTAAATTGTGGGATCTTTGACTGCATTGTCGAATTATGCAATATTTTAGGGTCGCTGATGTGGCCTTATTGACCGAAATTAGCTAGTCTGGCCTAGAAAATAAAACTCATTCACTCTACAATTTTCAATTCTGTTTTGTATTACAGGTTTCCAAGGGAGTACCGTTCTGAGTACTGTCTCAGTCTGATGAGCACCTGACTGGTGATTAGAATGCTTTACAAGGATAGCAAATATTTTCCTTGGTTTTGATAAAAAACAAAAACAAAACAAAAACATATGAGTGTAGGTACTCGTTAGAACCGCATCATTGATGCGAACACCCTCAATCTATGTTTGCTGCAGAAATAAGCAAAATACACATATATTTATCAGAAAATACTTTTTAGATGTTTAATAATATACTATGTCACAAGGGTATGCTATCCATATCAGCGAAAGCTTGGCCTCCACCCATCGGGTCTTGGAGAAAAAGATTGGGCTGTATGATGCTTCCACGCAGAGCTGAATCCAACCGCACACGGGTACTGGTAAATCGCGTAGGAGGTCTAATATGTTCTAGAAAAGGGTATCCTTTGGAAGCAAGGAATACACCACAGAACTGGAAAATATGGAGTGTACATGTTTTCTAAGCCTGCCCAGGCAAAGAGGTGCATGCATATAGCCGTTGGTTTCATTGGGCGGCAGGTCTTGATATCTCATTTCATCTCAATGTCGGGCAAAAGACGGGCCTCCGTGGCCTAGTGGATAAGAGCGCTGACTCTTAGTCATTAGGTCTCTCACCGCCGTAGGTTCGAGCCTCGCTCGGGCCACGTGTGAGACACCAAGTTCTGCAACAGAAGGTCTGGTGGTTTTTCTCCGGGTACTCCGGTTTTTCGCCCACCTCTGATTAACGATCGGCTCGATATGAGTGAAATAATTTTGGAAGGGACCGTAAAACCCAAACCAAAGAACAAAAAAAAAAAAAAAAAAAAAAAAAAAAAAATGTCGGGCAAAAGTCGCATAAAATTGGAAGCAACGTCTCCAACTTTCCAGCTTCTATATTTCTATATCAAACATTTCAAGATTCGTGGAAAATAGGAGTGAATACAATGACTGGGAATCGTTACAATTACCTCACATCTCCCATTCAAGACACCAAAGGGAAAGAAACACAAACATAAAACAACTTCACCACATAATGAAAACGTCACAAGCGGAAAGCCAAAAGGACAGTTACTTTCTCAGAAAATGGCCAAACGGTGTGTGTATCTGAGCTGGCCGACTTGTGGTTTACCTGGTTTACCCATGATGGGGCTTATATACAGAGAATTGTGTCCGTTTATTTTGTCTGTAGATTATTAAGTTAGTAGGTGGTAGCTTTAACAAGATGTGTTTGTGAAACACTGATGCCCCCGGACAGCGCCATTCACAAGTAATGCCCAGTGTTGCCAATGTTAAAATTTTGAAAAATGTAGGTCAAAGGTTAAGGTCAAGAGCACGAGATAAAACAAAAACTATCGTACCACTGGAAAGGTCTTGTGATAAGGTATACACATGTGAAAGATGAAAGCTCTATCTATTACCATTCAAAAGTTATGCCCTATGTTAGGGTTTTTGCAGACAGACCAAAACTTATATGCCCTCCCCCACCCCCGATTCTCGATTCCGGGGGCATAAAATCATTCGACAAGTGTCAATCGACAATCCAGTCATAAACGATTTTTTTTTTTCATTCTGACAGTGAAGGATAATACAGGGAGATTTTCTTCTTTAAGACTTACAATGTATGCTGTTTCTACACATGAGTACACACGGCATAGATTTTACACATAACATACATTTGTTTTTATTATGTCTTCTGTCATGGAGCTATTAGCTCATTGGCTCGAGCTACCACTGTCTCGAACAATTTTTTATTTTCCAAAAGGTGCTCGAGTCGTTGAAGTACAACTGTAGTTGGTTCTTCTTAGATATTTGGGTCGATTGATCGATTATTTATCAATCGACCCAAAGTTACTAAGCATAGAATGTCTTCAATGCTGAAGTCCACGTGACTATCACTGATCTGTAGGTAATCCAGGTAACTGTTTATTATAGAAAATAGACGATATGTAAGAGGGTTATCTATAGAATCTGGACTGGAATCATGGGTTGGATTTGGCAACAGTTTAGACCCAGATTAGAGGCCGTATTCTGTGGCGTCTGATCAGGGTCTACAGTTTTTTTCTTTAAAAATATGGATTTAAGGCTTTAACGAAACAGTTAAAGTCTCAGCCATCACGAAAACATGCCTATATAATTTTGACCCCCTTGAACCCCACTTTTATATAGTAAAACTGGGGTTTGCAGGGCTAAACCTTATTTTTCTTATTTCTGCTCTAAAATATAGATTGTGGGTACTCGTTAGAACCGCCTCGACGAGGCGGTTCTTACGAGTGCCCGCAATCTATATTTGGAGCAGAAATAAGAAAAATATCACAATTTTTCCTTTAAAATTTTCGTGTTTCAGGAGGTAAAATTTACATAGTATTTGTATAGGCGTGTTTTCGTAATCCAAGGATTATTTTCTAAGCCTACACTCAGGTATAACCGACCCACCAGTACTCTCAGTGCTTTGATTTATAAAATATGCCTAAACATATACACGTACAATAGCGCCAATACTTGGCCAGAGAGTACCTAATCTTTTGGCTATATTAACCCTTTTTGTACCAAATGGAATCTTCCTCCTTCTATATACCAGGAGTCCATTTCGAATTAAAGGGGTGTCAGGTTGTGTTTTCTTCAAAAATGATTGGAAAATGGCTGAACTTTTAGCAAACAGTGGAGGCCCTGATCAGAAGCCGCGTTCTGCGGCGTCTGATCTGGGCCTGCACTGTTTGTGAAGTACTCCTTTTGGGCTGTCCGGTACTAAATGGGTTAAATAATACCGCCGGCGCCATTGTCGGGGGAAAATTATTCCAAACTATACTTCCTTCTTCGACATTTGCATGAAAATGCGATATATGCCGTTTTACATTATCTTCTTCACAAACGAAAACCCTAGCTTGATTTCTGACCATTAGAATATGCTTTTAACAGACGAATACGCAAAACAAATGTACTCAGAAAAAAAATCGCGAACAAACAACAGAAGAAAACAAGCCATTTATTGTTGCATTTGATTTACTGGTTGTAAGAAAAAAATGTGATATTTTTCTTATTTCTGCTCAAAATATAGATTGTGGATACTCGTAAGAACCGCCTCGATGAGGCGGTTCTAACGAGCACCCACAACCTATGTTCGAGGTACAAATAAGAAAAATACCATGCATTTTTATAGGACAAGTAGCCATTTTGGAGCAATTTTGAAGCAATGCACTATGTCAAAAATCTAATTTGTTGAAGCCTCCGTGGTGTAGTGGTTACGCTAAACGCCTTGTAAACCAGGGGTCGCGGGATGGATCCCGGGCTTCACCAGACTTTCGGATGAGTTTTTAAACCGAGGCCCCGTCTCCGTATGACCCTATTTCATGCTGTCGAGTCAGCACTGTATTCGCTTCATTTTGATGTTCTCGGAGAAGTCATTACGCAAACATGACTATACAAATACATTGTCGCCTTTATCGCCCAAAAAATGAAAATTTTATGATGAACAATTGTGATATTTTTCTTATTTCTGCTCAAAATACAGATTGTGTGCACTCGTTTGAACCGCCTCATCGAGGCGGTTCTAACGAGTACCCACACTCTATATTTTAGAGCAGAAATAAGAAAAATAAGGTACAACCCCGGAAACCCCAGTTTTACTTTATAAAAGTGGGGTTCAAGGGAGTCAAAATTATATAGGCGTGTTATCGTGATGTTGCACCGACGAGTTAGAAATCCTTTATGCGGACTGAACAAAATAATAACAAGGGCGAGGATTGTGACTGTCGAGTCATCACTTTGTTCGTTTCTTGTTGATGTTCTCGGAGAAGTTGCACCGATGAGTCAGAAATCCTTTATGCGGACTGAACAAATTAATAACAAGGGCGAGGATTGCGGCTACGTAAAATCAGCTAAACACTTTATACTGACCGTCCCAAGGCGGTCCTTCTGTTGCGGTTTATTATTGTTATAGTTTGCCTATGCTTGTTTTTTATTGCTAATATCTTTTGTGAGGTACTGCTATCGATTCCTGACCATTACCTTCACTTCTATTTTATTTAACAATATTCTCCACTAACGGATGCCTATGAACGGTACATTTACATGTACCAATATAAACATCCCCCACCCATCGGGGCTTGAAGAAATAGATGGGCTGCATGATGCTTCCATGCAGAGCTGAAACCGACCGCACACGAATACTGGTAAACCGCTTTGAGGATCTAATCCGGCTCAGACAAAGTGCGAGTCGGAACGTCCATGATTATGAACCCTATTGGTTTCATTGGGCTGCAGGGCTTGAGATGTCGTTTTATCTCAATGTCGGGTAAAAGTCCCACAAAATTGGAAGCAAAGTCTCCAAAATGACCTACACTGTGTGGAGGGGGACGTGAAACCTCAAATCAAACAAACAAACAATTGTACCAATATAAAAATCAATTGTTGTCTTATCTTTACTCTAGTGCATGTGTGCGCGTGTGTATATGTGTATTTATTTTTTTTTATGTTGAATAATGTTTTATTTATGTCTTTTAACTCTTGTCATACTGTTCACGACAACCCCTATCTTTGGAAACAGCGTAGATCTAGATCAGATGGCTTCTGAAGAAGCCATCTGATCAAGATCTACACTGTTTGACATTAAGTTTATGGCTTTGTAAGTATAAATTACATCAAGTAATCTGATTGGTTCAAAGTCAGAAATAGTGTGGCTAATCTGAATATTCAGCAAGAGAAGGGTTAACACTGGCACACTACACTCAGATCTGCACACTGCTCTAGTCACGCCGGTCTTTTTAATGTCTAACCTGTGTGAGTATCCGACGTGTCTTTGATAATTGTTTGTTGTTGTTGTTGTATTTTTTTATTTTTTGGGCATTACGACCGAGTCAGAACTATAAAGGTCATATCGAGCTGGTAGGTTATTTAACCATACATTTCCTTGCCAGGCTTATACATACGGCAGAATGCGAATTCTTTCAACAGACGTTATAAGTGTGTTTTAGTTTTACGTCCCAACAACACCTAAGGTCATATGGAGACCTCGGTTTATAGGCTCTTGAGAAAGTCTTGAGAAGCCCGGGATCCAACCCACGAGCCTTGGTATATAAGGCGAGTAGCATAACCCCTACACCACGGAAGCTTCTTGACTGAAGTTGACAACTTCCCTTCTTGAATCAGAGGAAGGGTAAAAATGACCGTAGCTTATAAGAATCTTACAGGGGTGTGCGAGTTGATGGAAACATCCGTCCCGAGGGTCACCGTCCGGCATCACGAGGACAGTGATCCCGAGGAACGGATTTTTCTATCCACCCATCACACCCATGGAGGATTCTTTTTCTTGCATACCTTCCATTTCTCAGTCACTTTTGTTGCCGACGTCTGCCATATTGTGATACCACTACAGAGATATTTAGTGACGCCACTTAACGTTCTGTGACGATAACCTTAACGACGGGGCATATGAGGTCGCACTCAACCAGTCCATTTATCAAACACACGAGCATATTCGATTTTGGGTAAGAACACGATAGTTAGAACAGAATTTCTATCCCAAGCTTAAACTATGGATTTGCTTATCTGGTGTGCAAGTACAGATTTTATTATCGATCTCAACAATAGAATGTTGCCGACCAAAGCAGGTGTCGAACTCGCGACCCTCTGATCACCAGTCAGACGCACATGCGACTGAGCGACCGAGACCAAAAATAATTGACGGTGCCATTGCCTAGGCGTCAAACTACAGACTAAGTAAACATTGAGGTATTGTCTTTGTAGTGATCGCTATTTCCATGATATGTGGCGGAGAAAAGAGATTAAACCATGTCAGCCTAGCGTTTCTTTTAATGGACACTGACAACGTGTGTAGACCCAGATTAGCCGCTGCAGAACGCTGTGACAGATCCAGATCCACATTGCTTGCTACATGTAACAGTGCAGACAGTATAATGAAGTATACGATAAAAGAAATTAACCAAATAATCCTTAAATAAGACACGGATCTGTCTCAAGCTATAAGCAGGAAGATTCCACGAGTCAAATATGGGTTTAGAGACAACTCATTGTCATTTGATAGTTCTGGTGTTGGGACGTGGCGACAGCTTGCCCATGAGACATCCGCTAATTATGTATATGCTACACAAAGCTGATCTGATGGGATTCAGAAACGATTTAAGAAATCCATTTCGAAAACACGCCTATACAAATGCATTGTAAACTTAACCACAGAAAAAAAAACAACAAAAAAACAACAACAACACAATTTTAAGATGAAAAATTATGATAGTATTCTTATTTCTACTCTAAGATATAGATTGTGGGTACTCGTTAGAACCGCCTCATTGGCCTCAATGAAGCGGTTCTAACGACTAACCACAAACTATCAATCTATATTTTAGAGTAGAAATAAGAAAAATAAGGTTTACCCCTGTAAACTCCAGTTTTACTATATAAAAGTTGGGTTCAAGGGGGTCAAAATTTATATAGGCGATGCGCGCCGAGGCATAGCTCAACGTATTTTCTTGCGAAAACTTATATCCAGTCTGCATGCAGATTTGCTTTTTTTCACTGAAAGGAATACTCGCTCTTCTGTACGAGTCATTTGTTAGCCTTAATGCGAGCAGTGAATGTCCGTACCAAACAGCGCGGATCTTCGGGCTAGTATAAGTCTCTGAAGCTCTCACATGTAATCTACCCCAGCTAATTTGTCTTTTTATACAGGCCTGTCTCAAAGAAAAGCATTCGACTGGGGTTTTAGTTCTTAGATAATCAGAACGATTATCCCCACGCCTTAAGGAAAGCGTTGGACAGATTGTGAACGCCGTCCGTCAGTAACGTTATCTCCCCATAGACACTGAACGGAATGCAACTATTTTTTTACACATGGCTTCCTTGCAGGACGAGGGCGTGCATGAGCAATGTTACACTCAGTTCTGCTCAAGGTGTCAAAAGACCATGCGGAGAAAGGTCTGGGATTCGCGTAGGAGTGCCATCGACTGCGCGCTGTAGTTTAGGATTGTGATAATTTTCTCGACTTTTATTATTTAAAAAGGGACAACTATCTATTGTAACGATGCTGTGATGCGCCAGCTAGACTTCAGACTAATCCAAAACACTGAACATTTTATAATGTTCCTTAGTTACAAGACTGTTAAAAAGTTCCACATGCACATGTATATTTCCATGGTTATAGAATACAGTGTCTAACGACACGTAGTGCCTGAGTAAAATCGTATAGGATTCAGCGATGTACACCGCGTTTTGAGTCGTTTTTGCAAAAAACACATAAATCATATAACAATTATCTCGAGCAAAAAGATCTTGGTGACTCTCTTGTTCGCGACAATATTCAGCTCATGTCTCGGATTATTCAGGATCTATTACAATGAGCGACAATCCCGTCTTTTAGCGTTCATGAATGTTTTCCCCGTTTATCAAATTTGGTTCATTGTTATATAATGTCTTTCTTCATCAATGATTTAATTAGTTACATATATAGTTAGTGAGCTGACTGATTAATCCGAACATTTGGCTGGTTTCCGTAACCTGCTAGTATAGAATACTGGCTCATAGCTCATTTTACTAATGTAAAAGTGTCGATCCCTTCGAAGGCGAACTCTAACAAAGTCAATGTCTCCTTTCGTAGGGAGACCTAGTATATAAATTCAGAAACAATATATACTTGCGATGACTTCAGCACCGAATTTCATAAAATCATTTGTTCGATACACAAGGATTGGAAACAACATAAATTTTATACGACAGTCTGCATGCATGGTAGTTAACCCAATCACGGTGGATAACTTTGCTTCCCTCTTTAATTGCAAGCTGGTAGGTCAGGCCTTAGATTCTATGGCGGTTTCAGCGTAAAGGCTTACTTAGAATTAAACTTTAATTTTATGTAATGTCGGTTGGTGCCTGATGCTTTGTCTCTTTTGCTCCAGAATTTTAGTTATTTCTTGCTGTCGAGTCCTCGATTGTTTCATCTCTGTGGTTGTTTGAGTTTTGTGTTCTCGGAGATGTTTCACAGATGAGATAGGAAACCTTCATACGTACAGAACAAATTGTTTGTCTTAGTCGCGACGGAAGTAAGGGCGATGATTGCAGCCGCGTTAAATCGATTTAAGACCCCCACCCCCCTCCGCCCCAGTGAAATACTTTTCACTGACCGTTCCAGGGCGGTTCTTCTGTCTTGGTTTAATTTTGTTATAGTTTGTCTTTGAATGTGTGTATCGCTTATATCTTTTTTTCTGGATGTGGGTGGGGGGGGGGGTGATAGCCGGTTGGCCATTTTGTGGGGAAGTAACTATCCGTTTGGTTTTCCGCTCTTGATGTTTCCATTTGAGTCTAGTTATTTCATGTTTGTCTTTCCTTCCCTTTGGTGTCTCTGATGGGAGGTGTGGGTTAATTGTATCGATTCCTGATAATCGCTTTCACTTCTATTTTCCAAATAAATTTTCAACGGCTTACATTTAGCTGCCAAAATCCACCCACACGCAAACAAAGAAACAAAAAACCTTAAACTTATCAAAATGTTTTGTTTTTGTTTTCTTTTTTGCGTGTGTTTGTGTTTGTTTGACTCCTTGCATTGACCTAATCTATTCAGTAGTCACTAATACTAGAGTTGGCTTCCAACACACGGAACAATTCTTGCATTATTATTTATTTACACAAGTAGTTCATTAGATACTTTGCGGTTGTTACGTGAACAGTTTTGTTGCAGTGACATGGTTGTTTTGTTTGTTTGATTTGATGTTTAACGTCCCCGTCAACACTGTAAAGATAATTTTGGAGACGTTGCTTCCAATTTTGTGGGACTTTTACCCGACATTGAGATAAAATGACTTCTCAAGCCCTGCCGCCCAATGAAACCAATAGGGGTTTATAAGCATGGACGGGCCGACTCGCACCGCTTTACCTGGGCAGGCTTAGATCCTCTAAGCGGTTTACCAGTACTCGTGTGCGGGTCAGTTTCAGCTCTGCTTTGTAGAACCATGCAGCCCATCTATTTCTTCAAGCCCCGATGGGCGGGGGAAAGTGACATGGTTGTTAAAATTTGATATCTGTTCATTTAGTGAATTTTAATAGTTCGCAGTTATTATTCAAATGCTACATGTTGTGCACTATATTTCTTGCTAGACATTGTTCAGCAAATATAAATACACGGAACATCAAAACATTTTGCGGCTTGTTGCCCTTTCGTCCCTTAGCTTCTAAGGTTATGATCCTGGAAAAGGAGGTTGTGGGCCCAGCCTTTAGCCATGTATGAGACAATAGTCACATTTGATTGGATAAAATTATGAAACTGATGAGTAACAACTGGCTGTTTTTTTTCAGTAAACACATAAAGGAAACTATGTGATCTGTCTCCTGAATGTTCTGCTGTGATAATAATTGTACATGTGGTATCTCTGAATTTCCAAAGCTGAATTTTCAATTTGAGGCAGGGTTACCTCCCTTGGACAGAATGCTGGAAATTGCCACATGACACCCTTGTTGTTGTATAATTTTGAAGTTGGCAGGTTGTTTACCATGTTTTGGGGTAAGAAAATCAATTTGAAATGCAGATTTATCAGTGTCAAATATTAACATGTAAGCTTATGCTAATGTAAATAGAAGACCATAACCTCTAAAGTAGATTGTAGATTCTTACAGGACAGAAGGCCCCCGCCCATAGGGACTTGAAGAAATATATGGGCTGCATGATGCTTCAACGCAGAGCTGAAACCGGCCCGCACACTAGTACTGGTTAACCGCTTAGAGGATCTAAGCCTGTCCAGGAACCGCGGTGCGAGGCGGACCGTCCATGCTAATAAACCCTATTGGTTTCATTGGGCGACAGGGCTTGAGATGTCATTTCATCTCAATGTCGGGTAAAAGTCCCACAAAATTGGAAGCAACGTCTTCAAAATGACCTTTACAGTGTTGACGGGGACGTTAAACCTCAAATCAAACAAAACAAATACAGGACAGAAACTGCTAGACATTGCACGTTTTTTTATCCTTTTGCACCTTAGTTTCAAAAGTGGACTGAAGTCCTTCGGACTCGTGCAGTGATACCAATAAGGACTTGAGTTAAAATCAGTTACAAAGTAGCAAACTGTGTAAATCCTCATTCTGCACGTTATTGGCTAGAAAATTCCGTATTAAGCCTAAGTTAAAGGAAACCTCTCGCTTTCATGATATATAACTAGAGATCAGTGTTTTAGATAATTTCTGGATTTTGGCTTTATGGGCCATTCAAGATAGTTTCATATTTTTCGAGCCGATCGTTCATCAGAGTTGGGCGAAAACCGGAGCATCCGGAGAAAATCACTTGACTTTCCGTTGCAGAACTTGGCGTCAACGCATAGCAGCCTGTTTTTTTTTTTTTTTAATGCTGTTGAGCTTACTCGTATCCACTGTTTGAATGTTATGATTTATATTTCTATTCTATGCATGCACAGTGTTCCAAAAACACATTTGCATTTTAATTGAGTAACTTTACTGTCATATCTTTTCTAGTTTTAATTAAAGGTCGCGGACTTAGGAATACTATTTTCAAAATCTGCATTATTTGCAACACTTCATAATTCACTAATCCTAAGATAGATTAAGTTTGACCTTCACGTTTAACAAGTCCGTGTAATGAACACCCCTCTATTCCCAACTTTATATAGAAACTAGAAATGCGTCCATAGGACACGGATGCCCCCGCCTGAAAATATGTCTATGTTCGTATTCATCCATAGAAAGTTATTGACCGTGTTTAAGTTTTTGACCCTTTTTTCACGTTTGACCTCTAAGTATGACCTTGACCTTGAAGGTAAGGACCTTGGTTTTGTGTGAGGCTGATTGTCTCATGTTAGCCAACATTTCTGCCAAGTAATTTCAAAATCCATCCAGAAATAAGTAAGTTATTGACTGCGTTTAAGTTTCGGACCATTTTTTTACCTTTGGCCTCTAAGTATGACCTTGACCTTGGAGGTACGGATCTGGGTTTGCACGTGACACATCGTCTCATAATGGTTAATATTTCTTCAAAGTAATTTTAATCAGAAATAAGTAAGTTATTGACTGCGTTTAAGTTTCGGACCCTTTTTTGACCTTTGACCTCTAAGTATGCCCTTGACCTTGGAGGTACGGATGTGGGTTTGCACGTGAAACATCGTCTCATGATGGTTAACATTTCTTCAAAGTAATTTCAAAATCCATCTAAAAATAAGTAAGTTATTGACTGCGTTTAAGTTTCGGACCCTTTTTTTGACCTTTTACCTCTAAGTATGACCTGGACCTTGGAGGTACGGACCTGGGTTTCAAAATGCAGTGAAGCGTGACTGCACTTTTAATTTTGGACGAGGTCGTGTTTTAGGTAAGTCGCCTTCGGTTGAGATTTTACATTGGGCTATAGTTTTACTAAGATTGGCCACGGCTTTTACATAATTGCATTATAAAAAAAACGTATTGATATTTTTGAAATCCCGTGAAAAAGAAATCCGAAACTTGCTTCCCCTAAAACATGGAATAGTCTTGTCACGCTTGAACTTTGAACTCTCAAAGGTCGTTGATAAACTATAAGTCTCTGAATAGTGGCGACGAAAATATTATATCACACTGCCAGAATATGTAGCATTTCTTTTCGCACTTCAGTATATTTGCAATTTCTCTAACTGATAAAATCTACAGCAATTTTTGTTCAAAAGAAATCGGTAGACTTCCAGATAACCGTTGATCATGATTAATTAAGTTAATTTCGACCAGATTAAAGTTGTAATATGCTTGTAATTTCGGTGTTAGAGAATTTCTTGGGGAATTTAGCAATTTGTCAGTAGACATTAGTTGCTTTTTGAGAAACCGTGCTTTATGAAATGGGACGCCGGCCATGGCCAAGACCAGTATAAGCACCTGTGCAGTCTAATGACAGCGTGGGTTACGCATTACGATAACATACCGGTGCGACATACTGCATTTTTTTCACACCTTATAAAAGGCTATTTTTCTGATGAAAATCACTGATATTTTCTTATAAATGCTGCAAACATAGATTGTGGGTGCTCGTTAGAACCGCCTTGTTGAAGCGGTTCTAACGAGTACCCACAACCTATGTCTTGGAGCAAAAATAAGAAAAATAATGTATACCCCGTAAACCCGAGTTTTCTCTATATAAAGTGGGGTATAGGGGTGTTCATTTCACGGACTTGTTCACGTGATAAGTACATCCAAGTAATGGCTGTTTCTACCTCTACAAATGCATATGCATTTTCATGACATAGCTTAATTGTAAAAGATGATAGACCTATATTGTGTATTTTATTTACTTCAGAAGGATTACTCACTATCAGTCCTATATAAGGAGAATTAGTAATAAAAAGATTAGTCAAAATAAATGGGAGAATCTAATGCCAACTTATTTGTAAAAAAGGGAAGAAAAAATAAGAACTAATTATTATTTCAACAATAGTTATCGGCATATAGCATTGATTTTTTCCTCATTAGCTGTTTCACAGTCTAACCCCTCCGGCGAAAAGAGGAAACTGCGAGTCAGGTCAGTGTGACTTAAGTAAAGAATTCATGGAGATGTGTTGGCCCCCGCCCATCGGGGCTTGAAGAAATATATGGACTGCATGATGCTTCCACGCAGAGCTGAATCTGGCCCGCACACTAGTACTGGTTAACCGCTTAGAAGATCTAAGCCTGTCCAGGAACCGCGGTGCGAGGCGGACCGTCCATGCTAATAAACCCTATTGGTTTCATTGAGCGTCAGGGCTTGAGATGTCATTTCATCTCAATGTCGGGTAAAAGTCCCACAAAATTGGAAGCAACGTCTCCAAAATGACCTTTACAGTGTTGACGGGGACGTTAAACCTCTAATCAAACAAACAAATCATGGAGATGTGTGAGTGTGAATTCGGGTTTAACGTCGCTTTCAACAATTTTTTCAGTCATATCAAGACGGTGTCTGGTTGCGACAGGGAGCTCAATGCTCACTTTTATAGTGCTGCCTCACTGAAGTATCATGTCCCAGACACATTAAATGATACAACACCCAGTCACATTATCCTGACACTGGGTTGACCAGTCCTAGCTCTACTCCGTAAATTTGAGTGCCAAGCGAGGAGCCGCATGTACCATTTTTAACGACTTTAGTATATCGCGGCCCGGGATCGAACCCGTGACCTCCCGTTCCCCGTAGCGGACACTCTACCAACTGAGCTATCGGGGCCGGTAGGTCAATTTGACTTAAATAAAGGATTCATGGAGATCATACACATCTACAGTCAATGGCTCTAACACTTTTGGGACCGTAGCAACACGCAAACACGCCTACATGTATATAGATTTGACCCCTTTAAACCCCACTTTTACATGTATATAGTAAAACTGGGGTTTGCAGGGGTAAACCTTATTTTTCTTATTTCTGCTCTAAAATATAGATTGTGGGTATTCGATGAAGCGGTTCTAACGAGTACCCACAATCTATATTTTGAGAAGAAATAAGACAAATATTATATTTTTTCATCATACAGCCCAACCATCGGAGCTTTATGAAATAGATGGGCTGCATGATGTTTCCATGCAGAGCTGAAACAAGCCGCACACGAGTACTGGTACTGAACCGATTAGAGGATCTAAGCCGGCCCAGGCAAAGCGGTGCGAGTCGGATCGTCCGTGCTTATAAACCCTATTGGTTTCATTGGGCGATAGGGCTTGAGATGTCATTTCATCTCATTTTCGGGTAACAGTCCCACAAAATTGGAAGCAGCGTCTCCAAAATGACCTATACAGTATTGACAGGGACGTTAAACCTCAAAATAAACAAACAAATACATCTTGAAATTTTCATTTTTGTTGGGATAAGGGTTACAATATATTAGTATAAACGTGTTTTCGTAATGACATGATTTTTTTTTTTTTTTGGGGGGGGGGGGGGGTGGGGGGGGTCGAAATATGGGTAGTTCGAGCCATTAAGCGACAATCATGGTACCACTTAAGTTAGCTTTTTCATCATGTTAACAAGTCCGTCTAATAAAAATTTTTCTCAACCCCAGTTTATATAAAAGAAAACAGGTGTTTACAAGGGCTATACATTATTTTTCTTTTTTCTGTTCCAAGACATTAGTTGTGGGTGGTCATTCGACCCACCTCAGTGAGGCAGTTCTACAGATCACAGACATAAATTGTGGGTACTCATTACTCTCTTTCACTGTGTATTGGTTATAGACTAATTATATTGTTCTAAAGACCAATTAATGAATAATAATTATCGGTCATTAAAATGCTTGTATCGTTGATGATAGCAAATTCACACCTGATGACACTTTTGAGGAACACTTAATGCTGTTAGATCGTTCCGGTAAACAACATAAAATAAGTGATTCCTTTTAATTTCAGGAAGAAAAAAGAACAATAAATACATAAAATTGAAAGGCCCGTAAACCAAAACCGTATCTGTAGTTTGCGGAACATTACTTTTAAACACTCACGGATAAGCAGGGAATACACCACAGAACCGAAAAATATGGAGTGAACAATTTTTCCAAGTTTCAATTAAAAAGGCCGCATCAGTGACCCTTAAAATTTTCAAAAGACGTCAACGGACTCAATGATCGTAAAGGAAAAGAAAAAAATAATCTACTCTCTGATGTATGTCAGAAGGACTTTTGACGCCGCCACACGGCCTCCGCCCATCGGGGCTTAAAGAAATATATGGGCTGGATGATGCTTCCACGCAGAGCTGAAACCGACCCGCACACGAGTACTTGTAAACAGCTTAGAGGATCTAAGCCTGCCCAGGCAATGCGGTGCGAGTCCGCCCGTCCATGCTTCTAAACCCTATTGCTTTCATTGGGCGACAGGGCTTGAGATATCATTTCATCTCACTGTTAGGTAAAATTTCCACAAAATTGGTAGCAACGTCTTCAAAATGACCTTTACAGTGTTGACGGGGACGTTAAACCTCAAATCAATCAATTCAATCAATTGACGCCGCCACTCATTTCCTTTACACGAACTGTAGTGACGTTTTCTATTTCCTTTAAAGAAGCTATCCTTTGCCTCTATAAAAGGTTTATAGAGGATCTGGCATGAGTGTTTATGTATAATTGAATTTATTAAACGAGTTGAGGAAAAGCGATAAAATGCGAGGTTTCGAGTTTAAACGAGTCTAATAAATTTAACAATACATGTGCTTGAGTGCAAGATTCTGTTTTAAACGCATTTTATTCACGATTTGTTTGCAAAAATTGTCAACATTCTGCCATGAATAAACGCGACGTCGTTAAGGATGTCGTACGTATACGGGGCATATCCAACTATTTTCCATAATGAATCCACTAGTGGATTACCAAATTTATTACATGGCGTTATTACATTCTCAGACGCGGCGTCATAGGATAAACCATTTCATGCTTTTACAATGTAACCTACTTAATAGGGTTAACATGGGTCTACATTATATTAACAATTATGGCCCTGAGACCTAGAAAATATGATCAATTCTACCAAAGAATAATTCAGTCTTTGTCACCATAGCCACCCCCACCCACTTTATTATAGCCACCCCCACCCACCCTTTAAAAGTAATGAGTTTGGATTGGGTATACTGTTTTTCATTTGTCCATTCTTCCGTTCTTCTGTTCTTCCGATATTTTATTTTAAGTATATCTTTAAACGTGTATCAGTAAAGCACATTGGCAGTAATTGTTTGACAGAAAATCCAGCTTCTGTCCGCCGCCTTTCCTTGTATTTTGTCCCTTTTTCTTTCTATTATAGGACTCCAGATAATCAAAAGTAAATGTCATTTTGTGTTATTCTTGGCAACAATAATGATAATCTCTTGAACAACTATATGTGGACAATTATTGGGGACAACGCATATTAGAAATCCCATTATAAAAATTTTGTCAAAGACTTTACAGGAAGTACATAATCTAGAAGCTCCAACTATTCACTTTATTTGCATTATCTGCTGGTGTTTTATAAAGACGTCATACATGTAACGTTATGGGGCGTATCTAACTAATTTGCATAATTATTTAATCCACCAGTGGATTATCGAATTTATTACATGGCATTATTACACTCTCAGACTCGACGTCATATGATAATATCATTTATCGTGTAAGAGACAATGTGCTTTCTGGGCTGATTTGTTCAGTTGTTTTTCATTCCTCTTTTTTCTATATAGACCAATGCTATATTTTACATAAAATATCTATTAAGAGATTTATGATGATGGTGTAGACAATTGTTTTGGGAAGCATTTGACATAGAAAATGATGTCTAGAGATTTATAATGATGGTGCAGACAGATGTTTGAAAGCATATTACATTGAAAGTGATGTCTAGCAGAACACTGTTTTCACCTTTCCAAATGATATACATGTAACAATGCAAGGCAGCCAGTTTTGCTACTAAACTTCTAATCAGAGTTACCGGTATCATAAATTTCACAAAGCCGTTCCCTCCTAAGTCATTTCGATTAAGTTTCCAAATTCAATGTTGGGCTTAAATCTCTTTTGCAACAAGGCCTATCGGACGCTTAATTTCATGGTGGCTTAGTATGCTTGCAATGTCTTCATGTCGGTTTATTTTTGTTATGATTTGTCTTTTGAGTGTGTGTATCGCTTATCTTATTTTGCTTTGGACGGCCAATTGGCTATTTTGTGGGAAAGCAGCTGTGGCTTCCGCTGGTGATGTTTGCATTAGGGTCTAGTTGTTTCATGTTTGTGCTTCTTTCCCGTGGTGTCTCTGATGGGAGCTGTGCGTTATTTGTATCGATTCCTGATCATTGCCTTCACTTATACATTTTAGCTATTATAACCAGATGAAGGCATCTACTACACACCAAGCATAACACGTGGACCAATCCAATCAACTCCAGTGCAGACTTCAAAGGTTCTTCATGTTTAGACCAACAAACCAGTCCCCCGGTGGAATTCGTTTCACTGACCGTTCAAAAGCGGTTCTTCTGTCGCGGTTTAGTTTTGTTAAGGTTTGTCTTTGAGTGTTTGTATCGCTTATATTATTTTGGTTTGGATAGCCAATTGGACATTTTGTGGAAAAGTAAATGTCCTTTTGGCTTTCCGCTATTGATGTTTCCATTAGGGTCTGTTGATTCATGTTTGTGTTTTTTTCCTTTCGTGTCTCTGATGGGAGCTGTGGGTTAATTGTATCGAATCCTGATCATTGCCTTCACGTCTATTTTTCAGTACCCAATTTCGTAAAGTCATTTTTCCATATAAAAAAGGTTGGATACAACATAAATGTTATACGACAGATTGCGTGCAAGGTGGTTAAACCAATCAAGGTTGCTAACTTTGCTTCCGTTTTTTAATTGAATGCTGGTGGGTCGGGTCTCTGACTCTATAACAGCTCTAGCCTAAAGAATAACTTAGACGTTTATTTTTGTATTGTCAGTTTGTGTATGATGCTTTGTCTGTGGCCAGGCCCACCGGAGTCCAGCTGTTTCCTTTTGCTCAAGCATTTCAATTATTACATGCTATTGATTCCTCATCGTTGTTTCATGTCTGTATTCGTTTGATCTTTATGTTGTCGAAGATGTTGCACTAATGAGCTAGAAATGACAGTTGTGGCAGAAACAAGGGTGAGGATTGTGACCGCGTAAAATTGATTTAAGCCCACCCCCGCCTCAGTAAACATTTTTTACTAACTGTTCAAAGGCGGTTCTTCTGTCGTGGATTATTATTGCAATAGTTCGTCTTTTCTTGTGTGTATTGCTATTATCGTATTCTTTTGGATAACCGTTTGGCCATTTTGTGGGAAAGTCCTTTTGTCTTTCTGTCTGTGACGTTTTCATTAATAGTGATATTTGATTTATGAGGTGCAAGGTAGTTATGTCGATTCCTGATCATTGCCTTCACATCTGTCAGTACAATCCGATGTATATGTTAAATAGTGGTAAAGATATATTTCAAACAATAAGTCATTAGCTATTTTTTATGTGGAGCGCTGTGGTGCAGTTGTAAAGCATCGGATTTGAAATTTGAAAGGTTGCCGGTTTGATACCCCCCCCCCCCGCAAGCGCCAAGTGTTGTTTCCTTGAGCAAGAGACTTGATCCACGTTCCTTAGTACTGGTAACTACCCAGGAAAAGAGGGTCACATGGAAGATTAGTACTAGTACAACATGTGTTACCCTCTATAAGAAAGGTCGATTACTATTATTATTTTTAAACATTGTTGTGCATAAGGCACTGCTGATGGAGGATAAATAGACACAGTGGCGTAATAAGTACACAACCACAGGTAGGTTTGACAGATATCCTTACCGAAGCATCGTAACCTTTTGACAACAGTGGACAAGGCTAAAGAACAAAAACATTCGCTGACATCACTTTTTAAGTTATCTTCGGCTAACAGCATTGTGTCAGCTATAACAATTTACGACAAACGACGAAACGAATGTAGATTAAGCTCTCATAACCCCATTTATTATACAGTTGAACTTCGATGGCTCTAACATATTTGGGACCATGAAAATTTGTTCGAGACAGGGGTTGTTCGAGCCACAGAGGGTTACTATTCGTGCCATACCAGGAGGCATAATAGAGATAATTGTGGGATATCTTTTCGATGCTTTGTATTATAAATGTATGCTGTGTGTACTCATTAGAATCGCCTCATCGAGGCGATTCTAATGAGTACACACAGCATACATTTTCCAGATAAAAGACTACAATCTCCTTAATCACCCCCACCATATCTTATCTAAAGGATTTCCCTAGGGGCTCAAGTACGAGTTCGACCCAGCCATCGGTGTTCGAGCCATCGAAGTTCTACGGTATTTAATATTGTACGGAATGGGCCGCGACCATCGGGGCTTGAAGAAATCGATTCGGCTGCATGATGCTAACTAGTAAACCTCTTACAGGGTTTAAGCCTGCCCATGCAAAGTGGTGCGAGTCGGACCGTTGCTAAATATAGACTCTTCTGGTTTATTTATGCGACCGGGCTTGAGATGTCATTTCATCTCCAATGTTGGGTAAAAGTCCCACGAAATTGGAAGCGACGTCTCCAAAATGGCCTAAATAGTGTTGACGGGGGGAGGGGGGGGGGTGTAAAACCTCAATATTCAAACAAACAAACAGAATGTCATTGCGACATGTTTCATGACATTAATTTATAGATTGTACCCTCTTTGTACGACAAATCTTAATACAAAGCAGAACTTCAATAAATGTCACTTAACTAGAGTTTCAATTATTCATAGGAGAAAACATGGCCTATTGTTATCAAATAAACATTTCCATGACATTGATCTTACGTCAAATCATTAGCCTGTTATGCAGAAATTGCGTAAAGATCTCATTTTACTCATACTATTATATATACATGTAATTATTTATCATATAATGTCGCAGGAAAATACCATGTCATGAAAATAAATAACACATGGTTACTGGCGGGTAATGTCAGGTCAACGTTCGTGGCAACCCTATGTTTTCTACATTCTGAATTCTTCTAATATTATTCGATAAAATCCGATTTAAAAGCATTATATGATTATCAGAATCTTACACTCGTGGCCATTTTATTTGAAATTGATAAAACTCGCCATATGAAATAATCACTCGTGTAAGACCCGCTATATGAATAGAAAGAAACGCTACTCAAAAACATAGTCATCTCAAATGATCGAAAAAAAAGTTAAAAGAAAGTTTACGTAAAACGTACATTGTGTGCGATATAGCGGTCTACTGTCTAGATGTACGCGAGGTACTTTAATTTTTATGGTCCAACTAATTCCTTGAGAAATTCTTTTAACACCAAAACACAGGGCTATGTTATATTAATTACCAAAAAAAAGTCCTCAAAAAATATCCGTGCCAGTTCTGAGAAAATTAGAATTTAATCCGCAGAAAAAGCATTAAATAAGTAATGGCCAGATAACAGCACCATACACTGTTTTACCGGCTGTAAGGCTCCTCACGCGCAAACAAATGACGTCATCAAAAACAAAACTTACGTCAGAAATTGATAAAGGCAGTCTTTCTACACTCTATTTTTTTAATACATGCCATTTATATTTTCCTTGTATGCTATTGATAAACAAGATCTATGCTCAAGTTGTAAGAATAAACATTGTTTGTTTTTTTGTTTTTTTTTTTTGGTGTGGAGGGCGGGTGGGGGTCGGAAAATACATTTGTCAATGTCTCATGACAAAATTTTAATGTATGGAAGCACATTTGTGCCATCTGAATCAAATAAATTAATATCGTTAATATGTGCATACGGTGCATACGGTGTATTCCGGTAACATGACGCACGTAAGATTTTGACAGCTATGTGTGACTTTGTGGAAGCAACCACTCAAAAATCACAATCAGAACAATTGCAACACTGTCCTATCTACTTACTGCAATAGAAATTGGCCGCTGACTTTTTTAACAGGCAGGAAAAATAATAGGGGTGTACCCTACAAATTTTAACTCTCAACATAGCGCACAATAACTGTTTTGAGCTGACTGAACACAAAGGTTGACTCAAACAACCTTAAAAGGGGCAAAATCCGGATGAGAAAAATATCTTTCAGCTAATTTGCCATGAGGAATCCATATATGAAATTTCAAAACACTGGCATTCAAGGTTCTAAAGTTTTGCTATGCATCACAAAGCAGAGGCCTTCAATGTACCCAAAGTTACAAAGGGCCATTGGCAACAAAGTATTTTTCGGAATTTAGTCAAAAGTTTATCAGGACATCTACTCGTCACCAACTTACAAGGTTCTAGCTCCAATAGATTTTGAGATATTTTGCTGACAAGATTTTATAAAAAAAAATCAAAGGGCAATAACTTTTGAAAGGGGCATAATCCGGATAAGAAAAAAATATGCGTTAGCTAATTTTCCATGGAGAATAGATACATATATATGAAATTTCAAAACCCCTAGCATGCACGTTTCTTGCGTTATGTTATGCATCAAAGGCGTAACGGAAAGTCGAATGGACGAACCAAGCGCAATATGCCCCTCCAATTTTTTTATAAAGTTGGGGTCATAAAAAACATAACGAAAACACGCATATTCAAATCTATTGGAAGATTTGATCACCCCGACCCCCCCCCCCCCCCCCCCTCTCCAAAAAAAGAAATCCAGAGAAAAAACTGAGGTTTTTTTTTTATTCATCACGAAAACGAGACGTTGCTTCCAAATTTGTGGGACTTTTACCTGACATTGAGATGAAATGACATCTCAATCCCTGCCGCCCAATGAATTCAAAAGGGTTTACATGCATGGACAGGCTGACTCGCAGCAACTTTTCTGGATATTCTCAGCGGTTTAGCAGTACTCATATGCGAACGGTATCAGTTCTGTGCGGAAGCATTAGCGGCCCAATCTATTACTCCAAGCCCAGATGGGTGGGGTAAAAAAACACGCCTATGTAATTTTGACCCCTCGAACCCCACTTTTATATAGTACAGGGATAAATATTAAATTTCTTATTTCAGCTCAAAAACATAGATTGTGGGTACTCGGTAGAACCGCCAAGTTCAGGCGGTTCTGTCGAGCTCCGCAATCTATGTTTTGAGCAGAAATAAGAAAAGCATCATTTTTTTATCTTAAAATTCCATTTTGGGGCTGGGCTGAACAAATAACAATGTTTTTGTTTAGGCGTGTTTCGTAATGTCTGCTCAAAAACATAGATTGTGGCCCCTCCTACTGGAGTTTTAGTTTATAATAATTTTATTTTTTAGTTCGATTGCGATGAATGTGTGTGTGTGTGTGTGTGTGTGTGTGTGTGTGTGTGTGTGTGTGTGTGTGTGTGTGTGTGAATTCGGGTTTAACGTCGCTTTCAACAATTTTTCAGTCATATCGCGACGGTGTCTGGTTGCGACACGGAGCTAAATGCTCACTTTTATGGTGCTGCCTCACTGAAGTATCATGTCCCAGACAGATTACATGATACCACACCCAGTCACATTATCCTGACACTGGGTCAACCAGTCCTAGCTCTACCCCGTAAATCTCAGTGCCAAGCGAGGAGCAGCTAGTACCATTTTTAAACGACTTTGGTATGTCGCGGCCCGGGATCGAACCCGTGACCTCCCATTCCCCGGAGCGTACACTCGACCAACTGAGCTATCGGGGCCGGTCGATTGCGATGAAAGCCTCAAGCTTAATTAATCGCTCTCGAATACTCATTCCGGATGATTTCACGCGCACGAGGAAGAGGCAGTTGAATTCTACACCGCTGCTACCCATTTGCACCTGGTTGGGTTGGGCAGTGGGGAGTTTTAGGGGGTGTACATGTACATTATTTTTCTTATTCCTGCTAAAAGAAGCCTCCTTGGTGTAGTGGATAAGTTTCTAGCCTCATAAACCAGGAGTCGTGGGTTCGATCCAAGGGCTTCGCCAGACTCTCGGATGAGTCTTTAAACTGAGGTCCGGTCTCCGTATGCAGGGGTTTCATCAATAGACGGGTAGTGGGGATTTTCCCGTTTACTTAGACATTATTCCCCTGCTACGCTTGACAAATTTGGAAGGGCTTTATTCAGATAACATTGACAATCATAGTTTTGAAACCACTGCATATGACATTTGCTGTTGACGGAATGTAAACCCCAAACACACTCACTCACATATTTCTGCTCAAAACATAGATGAGGCAGTCCTAGTGAGTATCAACAATCTCAGAAACTATGTTTTTGAGCAGAAAAAAATAAATAAAATATAACCCCTAAACCCCAAGTTTTTCAAGTATATAGATAAAAGTGGGTTAGTGGGGGGGAAAACATTATATAGGCATGTTTTCGTGATGTGTTTGCTTTTGATTCCCCCCCCCCCCCCCTTTGCACAGAAACTATCATTTTTGGGTCGATTGGTTTACAATCGACCCAATGTTATAAAGGACAGAAACTGAATTCGTGCTGTTGTCCACGTGACTATTTAAATCAATGTAACTTATTTATAGAAAATAGCAGGGTTAGTTCAGCTTGTTACTTAAAAGGGTTATCTGTAAAACCTGGGCTGGAATCATGGTTTGTGCTTGGCAAACAGTGTAGACCCAGATCAGACGCCGCAGAATGCGGCGTCTGACCAGGGTCTACACTGTTTGCTTACAGTACAGGAATTTAAGTGTGCGCCACCAAAAAAATCGCAGCGTCTGATCAGGGTCTACATGATTTGCTTACAGCACAGGAATTTAAGGGTTAAATGTCTAAGTGTAAGTCCTCGTTGCAAATCTACACTCGGAGACAATCGATCCACCAGTGCTCTCGGTGCTTTGATTTTTAATGATTTCATGAAGTTAAGTACCGCTACGGATTTACTTTTAAGATGTATGTCAGTGATATTAATTTTTTCTTGTTTTATGCGACTTTCCTTTATTGTCTACGCCCACGGGTGTAGACAATCTTAATGATAGCTTTTGCTCCGGAAGCATTTAATGAAAGGTCATGACTGGTATTCTGTTGACTGGTTCTACTTTTCATTTTCCATCTGGTTACCCCAGGACACCCAACTCTGGTCATACTGGAACGCCCACTTGCATATTGAAACCCAGCAATAACCTGAAAGCTGCCTAAAGTTTATCATATGGATATGCACGATTGCTCCCACACTTGCAAAATTAACATATATTTGCCCTTATCTAGTTCTTCCCACATCCAATTCTTAATGTTTTCATTTCTAGACGGCAATCTTGGCAGATTGTTTTTTCATGACGTTAACCTAGAATGTAAAATGAAAGTTTAAACTATAATGCGAAATGAAGAAACCGTAAATGTGTAGGCATGTAGTACAATTAGTTGTAATTGATAGTGAAAAAAAATCGGAAATTTTGTTTTATGTGACATTGGTGATAAAATTTCGAAATTCTCATTTGATATCTGTGACTTTTTTACACTTTGTGGTAACTGGCACATTTTAGTTCTACAAAAATTAATGTGTGCTTAGCATAGACTAAAGCTTTTTATAAAAGCTAATACTTGTATTTCGAAATTTCACACAAAAAATATACAAAAAAATATTAAAAGAAAACTTTTATCTTCAGAATGTTTAGTATTTTTCCCCAGATAGAAATATTCATTTTGGATGATTTAATGAAGTCAAGTATTAATTGTTTATCATACGCCTGCTTTTTGTGATTTTTCTTCATTTTTCGTATTTTTTTTTCACCCCCCCCCCCCCCCCAAAAAAAAATACCCTTTCCCCTCGGATTTTTTTTGAGGACTTTTTTTCTATAAATCAGGACACCTTCCTGATACAAAAACTGCTGATAACATTTCTCAAGGAATTAGTTGTGGGTCAAGGGTCATTTCCGGCTAAATGTACTGGCCTAATGTAAAATACGTATTCGTAATCTAAACTCTTTGAATTCATTACGATGACACACCCGTGCGACAAAGTGCATTTTTCACATCTCCATGATGGCCATTTTTATGCTGAAAATCCTTGATATTTTCCTTATAAATACTTCAAACATAGGTTGTCTGTGTTCGTTAGAACCGCCTCACGGAGGCGGTTCTAAGGAGCACTCACAACCTATGTCATGGAGCAAAAATACGATAAATAGTGTATACCCCAAAAAAACCCAGTTTTCTCTATATAAAGTGGGGTATAGGGGGTCTTCATTTCACGGACTAGTTCACGTGATGGAACTACTATAAACAGACTACGAAATAGAGGAATAAGGAAAAATAGAAACCATCCCCAGAAAAAAGGATTTTATCATGACGTCTTCGATAAGCAGTAGATTACGTCGTGTAATAAAACCGTTTTTCCTACTTTGGCCGGATTAAGTAACATCATGACGACCTCGATGTCAACCATACATGTTTTGTGGAAAATTTGTCATTTAAAGGCGATAAAAACAATATAAAGTGGTCATAAGATAAACAGAGATAAACAGAATCTTAATCTCGTGTTCATTCCATATGATTTATGAAAATCGCCGGAGACTCGTTTCATAATATCATATGAAATGACCACCCGTGTAAGATCCTCTATTAAAAAACATATAAAATAGAAGTGGAGGCAATGGTCAGGAATCTATACAATTAACCCACAGCTCCCATCAGAGACACCAAAGGGAAAGAAACACAAACACGAAACAACAGACCCTAATGGAAACATCAATAGCGGAAAGCAAAAAGGACAGTTACTTTCCCACAAAATGGCAAATAGGGTATGTAAAATAAAATAATATAAGCGACATAAACACCCAAAGACAAACCATAACAAAAATAAACCGCGACAGAAGAACCGCCTGGGAACGGTCAGCGGAAACGAATTACACTGGGGGAGGTGTGGGGGCTTAAATCGATTTTACGTGGCCACAATCCTACAAAACCTAGAAAACACAAACAACCAGATGGACTAGGCTAGACGAACGTGTTTCAGATTATCTGTTCACTTTAAATGGACAACTGGAAAATTTATTTCCTATTTAAGTACCTTGTAGACTTACTTAGCTGTCGATCCCTTTAGACAATGCAATATAAATCTGTTTTCTTCTTACGTTTAAATTATGGTTGACATATTTATTCATCCGTTTGTGAAATATTACTCGATTCCTTAGCACAGAAACCTATGTTTACCGTATGTAACATCTGCTGCACAGACATGAATGGGTTAAGGACCCCGCCCATCGGGGCTTTAAGAAATAGATGGGCTGCATGATGCTTCCATGCAGAGCTGAAACTGACCTGCACACGAGTACTGGTAAACCGCTTAGAAGATCTAAGCCTCCCCAGGCAAAGCGGTGCGAGTCGGTCCGTCCATGCTATAAATCCTATTGGTTTCATTGGACGACAGGGCTTGAGATGTCATTTCATCTCAGTGTCTGGTAAAAGTCGCACAACATTGGAAGCAACGTCTCCAAAATGACCTTTCAGTGTTGATGGGGACGTTAAACCTCAAATCAAACAAAACAAATGCATGAATGAGTTAAAGTTTCGGTATGGTGTACGTACACCACGCCTTCTTTTACTTTCCGGGGCCTAAAGAAGTTGTTTGAACATCAAGCTGCAAACATGTGATCGCAGTAGTACCATTCTATAGAAAAGCCAAGCAGATATCAATGGTACCATTCCATAGAAAAGCCAAGCAGATATCAATGGTACCATTCCATAGAAAAACCGGGACTTTAAATAACCCGACTACTTATGACATAAACATGATTTCTCATGAAACCAACTTTAGTGATGCAGTCTGTGACAAAAGAAGAGGCTTAAAGGCAGTTTGTTGCAATTATCTTCTAGGATATATGCATATTAACGAACAACTATGTATCTTAGCCATCAGCATTGCAGCTGTTGCTGTTATCAATAAAGTGGCTGAGTTAACAACATAATTTATGGGAATGATGACATTTTAAGATAGTTATAACATTGAAAATTCAGACATTTTCCACAAACAATTTAGTTGATTGTCAACTCGTCAGAATATGAAAGTCAACATGGGATTTATAACTAGCTAGTCTGGTCCAGAAAAAGACTTGTACACTCCATACTTTTCAGTTTTACGGTATATCGCTTGCTTCAAAAAGGATAACACTAATATAGAAATGACCCCCGCCCATAGGGGCTTGAAGAAATATATGGGCTGCATGATGCTTCCACGCAGAGCTGAAACCGACAGGGCTTGAGCTGTCATTTCTCCTTCATGTCGGGTAAAAGTCCCACAAAATTGGAAGCAACGTCTCCAAAATGACCTTTACATTGTTGACGAGGACGTTAAACCTCAAACAAACAAACAAACTTATATAGAACATATTTGACGTCACTACAGCTAGTGTTAAGGGAATGTGTGGCGGCCGTAAAAAGTCTCCCTACACTGCAACATTGTGTAGTTTATGTTTTCTTGTCTGTGAAATCATTGATTTGTTTAAGTTTTGTACATATTTGAGGGTCACTGATGATGCCGTATTGGCCGAAACTAGCTAGTTTGGTCCAGAAATAAAACTTGTACATTCCCAACTGCTATAACACACGCGACATAGTGCATTTTGTCACATCTCCAAAGTGGCTACTTTTCTGATGAAAATCTGTAATATTTTTCTTATTTATACTGTAAACATAGGTTATGGGTGCTCGGTAGAACCGCCTCATTGAGCCGGTTCTAACGAGTACCCACAACCTATGTATTGGAGCAAAAATAAGAATAATAATGAATACCCCCGTTACCTCCAGTCTTAGGACAACCGTTTTATAGAACATATTACACTCGTGATCATTTGTGTGGGTTTTGTTTGGGATCATTGACTCCATTGTGGAACCTTGAAAATATTTTAGGGGCAGTCATGATACCCAACTGGCCGAAACTAGCTAGTCTGGCACAGAAAACTGTACACTTCTTACTTTTAAGTGGGGCTTGAAGAAATATATGGGCTGCATGATGCTTCCACGCAGAGCTGAATCCGGCCCGCACACTAGTACTGGTAAACCGCTGAGAGTATCTAAGCCTGTCCAGGAACCGCAGTGCGAGGCGGACCGTCCATGCTCATAAAGCCTATTGGTTTCATTGGGCGACAGGGCTTGAGATGTCATTTCATCTCAATGTCGGCTTAAAGTCCCACAAAATTGGAAGCAACGTCTCCAAAATGACCTTTACAGTGTTGACAGGGACGTTAAACCTCAAATCAAACAAACAAACAAAACTTACTTTTAAGTTCTGTGGTGTATTTTTGCTTCCTAAAGCTAACCCCTTTATAGAACACATTTACTGCCGAAGAAGGTGGACTTTCGGATGAGTCTTTAAACCGAGGTCCCGTCTCCGTATGACCTTAGCTGTTGGTGAGACGTAAAACTCAAACACTCACTCATTGCCGAAGAAACGCACAAGAATTTCAATAGCAAACAGGGTTGCTACGGAGTCCTGACCAAGTGTGGGTGACAAATGGATGGGATGGCAAAGTGAATTGTCAAATGCTTCGGGATTGTTGACTATAACAACCTGTTGAGAACAGAAAGCATAAACAGGTTGAAATTTCGCGCAAGACGATATTACAACAAGTAATAAAAACAGTAAAAAAAAATATTTGTCATTTCATCTCAAGGTCGCGTAAAAGTCCCACAAAATTGGAAGCAACGTCTCCAAAATGACCTTAACAGTCTTGACGGGGACGTTAAACCTCAAATCAAACAAACAAACAAAACAGTAAGAAATATTAATTGTGAGCGTTATAAAATACATTTATCTGTGCCGGTTGATCGTTGCACCAACACATACGGCATATCGTTCTACCAGTTTTAACTTATATACACCTAGTTAGCATTCTACCGGTCCCGATAGCTCAGTTGGTAGAGTGTCCGCTCCGGGGAACGGGAGGTCACGGGTTCGATCCCGGGCCGCGACATACCAAAGTCGTTAAGAATGGTACTAGCTGCTCCTCGTTTGGCACTCATTTGGTAGAGCTAGGACTTGTCGACCCAGTATCAGGATAATGTGACTGGGTGTGGTATCATGTAATGTGTCTGGGTCATGATATTCAGTGAGGCAGCACTATAAAAGTGAGCATTGAGCTCCCTGTCTCAACCAGACACCGTCGTGATATGACTGAAAAATTGTTGAAAGCGACGTTAAACCCGAATTCACACACACACATTGTTAACATTCTAACGTCCATGTAATGCCTCTATTCATTTTCTTTTCGTCTATCTCTCATCTCTCTCTCTCTCTCTCTCTCTCTCTCTCTCTCTCTCTCTCTCTCTCTCTCTCTCTCTCTCACACACACATTCTCTCTCTCTCTCTCTCTCTCTCTCTCTCTCTCTCTCTCTCTCTCTCTCTCTCTCTCTCGTATCTGTACTATCTCTTCTACAGTTTGCTCCCTTTCTCTGGGAGACGACACAAAATGACCAACAGGTGTTGACGTATCGCTAAACTCCAACACAATTAACCCTTATCTTGCTGTTCCCGACAACCCCTATCTTTGCAAACAGTGTAGATCCAGATCAGATGGCTTCTGAAGAAGCCATCTGATCAGGATCTACACTGTTTGACATTTAGTTAATGAAGTTGTAGCAATAAATTACATCAAGTAATTTGATTGGTTGATAGACAGAAATGGGTGTGGCTTAAATGAATATTCAGCAAAGTAAGGGTTAATCAATACCCCTTTTCCTGGGTCAGCATTACGAAAACACGCCTATATAAATACATTGCCACCTTTATCTCCGAAAAAATAAAGAGTTTTTCGATAAAAAATTACGATATTTTTCTTATTTCTGCTCAAAATATAGATTGTTGGTACTCGTTAGAACCGCCTCATCGAGGCGGTTCTAACGAGTACCCACAATATATATTCAGAGCAGAAATAAGAAAAATAAGGTCTACCCCTGTAAACCCCAGTTTTACTATATAAAAGTGGGGTTGGAGGGGGGTCAAAATTATATAGGCGTGTTTTCGTGATAGTCAAGTAGAATGTATTGCCTTGTGTAATCGCATTAAAAGGGTTACAAGTATACATAGACTAGCTACTAGTCGGATATCATATTTTAAAGTTAATTATTAATATTCTTCTATATTTTGTTTACTTCTTTTTCTCTCTCTGATAGCAACTTTTATCTTGTTTTATCTTGGGGAAGATATCCGGCTTGATGTCTCAGACAAGATTAAAGTCTAACAAGGTTTCATATTCAAAATTGAAAAAAAAAAAAAAAAAAAAAAAAAAACACATACACACACACAGGAAGGTTGGTCATTGGTAAATATGACATCAAGGTCTAGGAGCTAGACTAATGTATATACAAAGGTTCATGTAATCTCAAAGTCAGATTCAGAATTAATATTGTTAAAAATTAAGATAATTAGCCAGCATATGAGAGAGAGAGAGAGAGAGAGAGAGAGAGAGAGAGAGAGAGAGAGAGAGAGAGAGAGAGAGAGTACTTATCGTATAGACATGCATTCTCACCAGGGACCGAGTGCATAATGTAGACGTAAACCTAAGCCAGGCGTACGCCCGTTGTTAAGTTTGAAACGAAAGTTATGACACCATTTGCACAATTATCATTTCATAATCGCTTTGCTACATATATCGCAATCAAGTTCACAATAAATCTTTAAACCACGGTTTGATCTTGAAACCCCAGTTGAAATTTTCAAACTAGTGTTTCAAAACTTAAAACCATAGTTTCAATTATTCAAACCAAAGTTTGAACTCGTTCAAAGTAAGATTTCAACCTTTAAGTTAAAACCGTGGTTTGAAGCTTTATTGCGCATTCGGGTTTGAAATTGCCGAACCCTAATTTGAAAACTTCAAAAAATGTGGCTTGAAGATTAATTGTGCAATTGGATGGCCATAAATCAGGTTGAAAAAAAGTTGTGAAAACCTAATGCACAAACTGCGCACTCAAGAATCAAGTGGAATTTGAGCCCCTGCGCAAAATCTTATTCGTAACAAAACATGCACATATTGCATTATTTCATCGAAGTTGGGATATCAATATTGAATCAACTCTTGTTAATACTCATTAACTTAGAATTAATCTTTATTGTGAAGATAGGATTGCCTACATGTTTTCAAGATCTAATTAGCAGTAAGCTTTTAGAACCATTAAAAGAAAGTAATATTTTAAAGCTGACTTCTTCTCTTTCAAGTTTTTATGTTCTTAAGTTCTAAGATCAGTTACTGTTGGCCTTCCATTTGGGTTTAACTCTGGAACAGTGTGAATTCTAGTTTAAGAATATAATAAAACAATATTTCGGCAAGCGGGCATCATACGATCGTAATACATGACACATATACTGACTCTTATACACGCCAGGGTTTGTCGACTTTAACCTAAAAACAATATGCACTGCTCCACATCATGGTCCAACTTTAAAACAAGTTCATAGCTCCATCGGATGAACACAGTAGGAACAGTTAGTGGAAGACCTTAAAAGTTAACAGAATTTTTCAAAGGGGCATAATTCTACTGACATTAGGTGGGCTGTAACATTGAAACAATCTGCGCTGCTCCACATCATGGTTCGGCCCCCGCCCATAGGGGCTTGAAGAAATATATGGGCTGCATGATGCTTCTACGCTGAGCTGAATCTGGCCCGCACACTAGTACTGGTAAACCGCTTAGAGGATCTAAGCCTGTCCAGGAACCGCGGTGCGCCTCCATGCTAATAAACCCTATTGGTTTCATTGGGCGACAGGGCTTGAGATGTCATTTTATCTCAATGTCGGGTAAAAGTCCCACAAAATTGGAAGCAACGTCTCCAAAATGACCTTTACAGTGTTGAAGGGGACGTTAAACCTCAAATCAAACAAACAAATCCTCATCATGGTTAACTATTTACTAAATTTCACATTGATGTAAACTATACAAAGTTAGTCTAAAACAAAAAATTAACAGAAATTTTCCAGGCGTATCCATGTGTAAACATTTAGTGGATTGTAACTCCGAAAAAAAATGCACTGCTCCAGACCATATTGCATTTACTAAGGGACAGCTTGATTAGATATAAACTGTAGGAGGAGTTAGTCTGAAATGAAACATTTTACAGAACTTTTCAAAGGGCATAACTCTGCTCATGTTTGGTGGACTGCAACCTCGAAACAATATGAGCTGTTTCAATAGGTGTAACTATTTACTAAGTTGCAACTTAATTGGATATAAACTATAGGAAAATAAACACGTTTTCGCTTGATCAGATGTAATCTGAGGAGGAGTTAGTCGAAAACAAAATGTATAATATATTTGAAAAGATAAAACTCTGTCAGTATTTCGCGGAATGTAACCTCGAAATAATATACACTGCTCCGCATCATGGTCCAACTAGTCGTTAAGTTTAAAATTGATTGGATGTATTGGAGTCGAACTCTTGTTTTTCTTTTGGTTCAGCATTTCAGTGGTGTCTTGCCTTCATGCCCTCACCGTTGTTTCATCCCTGTAGTCAATCTATTTTAAGCCCCCCCCCCCCCCCCCCCCCCTTCCCGCCCCTAAGGGAAATTCGTATCACTGAGCGTTCCAAGGCGGTTCTTTTGTCGCGGTTTATTTTTGTAATGGTTTGTCTTTGAAGGTATGTGTCGCTTATATTTTTGTGTTGGCTATTTTGTGGGAAAGTGACTGTCCTTTTGGCTTTCCGCTATTGATGTTCCCATTAGGGTTTAGTTATTTAATGTTCGTGTTTCTTTCCATTTGGTGTCTCTGATGGGAGCCGTGGGTCAATGATCAGTGCCTTTACTTCTATTAAGGAGTCAGCCCGAAATTAAAATTTAACGACATTTTCAAAGGGTTACAACTCTTCTAATATATGGGCATGATCATTGAGACGTTTTTCCTCCTGTTAAATGCTCAAGAGTTTCGTCTTTGTACAAGTTGGTCATAAGGACCTTTATTATGAAGTACTTTTAACTTCATTTATATACAGGACCACGTGAATGGAAATTGATTACATAGTGTCACAAATATTGTGCCACATTAATTCGTTCATACAGTTATTTCTGGAGTAAAAATGATACTATTAACTCCGAATTTGGCAAAACGCATCAATGAGACTGATTCATTCAGATTTGTTTATACAGTAAAAGTCCTATATTAAGATCAAATTATGAACAGTCTCAAAGGTGGTGTCTAATTATGGGATATTAGAACTGTCTTTATGACTGTTTAAAAGTGGTTTTCAAAGGAAGTAAGGGCGAGGATTGTGGTCATGTCAAATCGATTTAATTCCCCCAGTGGAGTTCGTTTCACTGACCGTTCCAAGGCGGTTCTTCTGTTGCGGTTTATTTTTGTTATGGTTTGTCTTTGAGTGTCTGTGTCGCTTATATTATTTCGATTTGGAAAGCCACTTGGCCATTTTGTGGGAAAGTAACTGTCCTTTTGGGTTTCCGCTGTTGATGTTTCCATTAGGGTCTGTTGTTTCATGTTTGTGTTTCTTATCCTTCGGTGACTTTGATGAGAGCTGTGGGTTAATTGCATCGATTCCTGATAATTGCCTTCTCTTCTCTTTTTCAAGACCACTTTTGTACAGTCTAAAAGGTGGTGCTATTTTTGGGGAAACTGGGTGTAAAAATACAAAGAAAAAAGGAACAGAAACCTTTCAAGTACGAGGACTGTTCAAATATGAATGCAACTAAGCACATGAAAATGATTCCGTGATAGATTTCGATGAAAAATTTATTTTGTCCCCTCAAAGTATTCTTGAGCAGACTGAATTTTCATATGTAGTTTTTCTCAGCGTCAGGTGATACATAGAGCTTGAAGCAACATGTTTGTATTGGGTTTAACAGCATACCAACCCTTGTGGGTTATTTTTTGTCATCTACTGCTGCAAACACTGTGGACCCAAATCAAACTGCTCCTCTTCTGATCCAATCCTTGAATGCATTTTGGTAGTCTTTTCGAGGTATACTATGAAGGCACTGGAATATTGCAGAACCGAGGTGTTTGTGCTGTACAAATTTTTTACCAGAAAGGTATTTTTTTCAGCCGCGGGAACAAAAAAAAAGTCACACGGGGCAAGGTCAGGGGAATACGGGGGGTGAGGGAGTTCAATAACCTTTTCCTGCTTCAGATAGTCTTGCACAATGAACGCCTTGTGTGATGACGCATTGTCATGTAGCAATCTGACATTGGCCAAACCAGTTGCGGGTCTTCGTTCTTTGAAATATTTCTTCGAAGAACTTTATTCTTGTAAAACTTCGCAGTTACAGTTTGCCTTTAGGTACAGCAACCTGAATAGCAGGGCCCTGATTTGAAAAGAATATGGCATACATTACCTGTTTGACGCTCATGGTCCGCTTTGCAATGCATGGTCTTTTGCAATACTTTGTTGCCCATATTTTGTTCTGAATCTTTCGTTTTGAACCCATGTCTCGTGACCTGTGACGACATTAGCGAAAGACCGTGCATTGTAATTCGGAAACTTTTTAAGCAACTTCTTGGCACACTGAACGCGTGTCTTTTTCTGGTCATCTGTCAACAGATGGAGAATCCATCTAGCACACATCTTTCTTACTTTCAAATCCCGTTTCAGAATTGTATGAGCTGCTCCTAATGAGATGCCAACCATACTAGCTATTTGCCTAGTGGTGTATCGTGCATCGGTAGCAACTATTTCTTTCACTCTAGCAACCATCTTGGCAGATGATGCTCTTTTCAGCCGAGGATCATGTGGTGCATCTTCTGTTGAGCCTAGCCCACAGCTGACTTTCTTACACCAACGAAAAACTGTCGAAAAAGACATTTCATTATGCCCATAAACCGAACATATTTCATCAAAAATTTCTTTGCACCGTATACCAAGAATACAACGATTCTTAATATAGGACCGTATTTCAACGGCGTACTCTGACCTTCTTGCAATCATGTTTTGTTTTAGTATACAAGAGTAGACAGTGTTTATCGAACGATATACATGGCTAAAATGGGCGGATTTTAACAGGTTTGGTATCAAAATATTTAAAATATTTTTCTACGCTGTGATAATTATTTCCAGGTGATTTTCGCATTACTGCATGAGAAAACGTTCTACTTGCCTTCATATTTGAACAGTCCTCGTACGAGTATGTTTTTCATGAATTTGTTTTAATAAGCTGATCTTAATAGTGGAATTTCACTGAAAACTCCCACGGGTTGCATGAACTTGTCATTATTTCTGCCATCAGTTAAATAGTCATATAACCTATTACGTACGTAAATGGATGAGAACCCAGTTTGCTCACACTTTGCCAGAGCAAAATAGAAGTTGAGGCAATGACCAGGAATCGATGCAATTAACCCACAGCTCTCATCACAGTCACCGAAGGGAAAGAAACACAAACATGAAACAACAGACCCTAATGGAAACATTAATAGCGGAAAGCCAAAAGAACAGTTACTTTCCCACAAAATGGCCAATAGGCTACCCAAAATAAAATAAAATATAAGACACCCAAAGACAAACCATAACAAAAATAAACCGCAACAGAAGAACCGCATTGGAACCGTCAGCGGAAACGAATTCCACTGGGGGCCTTTAATCGATTTTACGTGGTCACAATCCTCGCCCTTACTTCCGTTGCGATTAAGACACATAATTTGTTCAGTCCGTATGAAGGCCTCCTACATTTTGATACAGCAATATTCAAAGGAGTCAGATCAGGTCAGGCACAGCATTGTACTGTTCTTACTCAGCCTCAAGTTGTCATAAAGAAAGCAATTCGTAAGATATAACTGTGCATTTCCTGGAAGTGGAAGTACAACTTGCATTTTTCACATCAAACTCTTATTACAGCTGCGATTATACAGTTAGAAAATAGAAGTGGATGCAATGAGCCGTCTCACCACTGGTATATTTCCTTGAGCAAACATACATAGAGGATCTTACACGAGTGGTCATTTCATATGAAATTTATGAAACGAGCCTTTAGCGAGTTTCATAAATTTCGTATGAAATGACCACGAGTGTAAGATTCTGTTTATCATATGATCACTTTAAATTGGATTTTATCGCCTAAAATTTGATATTTTTTCCACAAAAAATGCATGGTTGACATGGACGTCGTCATGACGTTACTTAATCACATGTAACCAGCCCTTTTCTTCATAGAAAGTGGGTTTTACAATTTTGTTTATTACATGGACTTGTTTACATGAATGTGATCAAACTTTTTAAACGACTTATCTTTTGTCATTTACATATCTATTCCTTTGGTCTTACCCTAACTTCTGAGGTGATCCTGTCAGGTACCTACAGTCTAAGTTTTGGAGCAGAAATAAGTTAAGGTATGCCCTGAAGCCAACAGACAAAATCATTTCTACCCGTTCTTCAGAATGCACACTTCTCTATCTATGCGAACAAAGTACAAATTATCCCAGCCAGCAAACAATGACGGGAGAACGTCGGGCCAACAGCGATACGACGTGGCCCGACGTGGGCCCGCTGTTCTGTGCTAGCGAATGCGCAGTCGCATACGAGTCGTTGGATAGCGTAAATGTCTTAAGTGATATAAACCTAATAGCAATTAAGAAAGTTTGTTCTTATTAAATAAATATTTTATACACAAGAAACATGTATCCGCTATATTTTGCTATTGTTACTAGTTCTGAAACCCTTGAATGTTAACACATTTTGGACACATACAGTCCTTGCAACGTCGCATGCCTGTTGGAAATATATCGTACGACATTCAATCGTGGGCTTTTTTTACGCAAATCTTGGAACTTTGGTCTTGTATTAAGTTTCCATGATGTGCCAGCGTATTTTACTCGTTATGTGATAAATGCAATATTATGTGCGATAAATTTAAGAACCGCTTTACATCGGGCAATTAAATTGCTATATGTTTTCTCGATATGTACTAAACATGGATTATAATTAACTCATATATAACGGACAGAAACTTCTAAGAAACAGCTCTTAACCGGTACATTTCTAATATTACGGGTGTTTATTTGCATATGCCCCATTACGTATATTACACATATGCGTAATGTAAAATATTTGCAATAAAGAGAAGGCAGCTAAATAATAGTGTTCTCCATTGCATATTATATATGGGCTGCGCTTAAAGGAAAGAATTCGCTCCTCTCGGGAGCGAACTCTTTCCTTTAGGAGTAGCCCCCATCTCGTAGACGGGTGTTTTACATAGATTTTTTCCTAGTTGTGCGTAATAATATTTTGGTTCATGCTACGCCCCTGATTTCTTTGTTGTTGTGACGCTTACAAAACAAGAAATGCACCGAATGGCTATCGCGATTACTGGCGGTGCTAAACGCACAGACCAAGCAATCTTCAGTCAAGCGTGAAAAGTAGGCTGAGGCCAGGATGTTGCGTCTTGCCGATTGTTTGTAAGACGTTTCATAGCGAACAGGTCTTGTGTTCCAGACACGAAGCTTAAGCGCAAGGAATAGACACTTCAGCCAAGTGTGGAAAGTAGGTCAATGTCAGTACTGAGCTAGATACGCCATGACGAATGTGTGTATGACGTTTCAACATTACGATAACGCATCCTTGTGACATTGTGCATTCTTTCATATCTCTAAAATATTTTTTTTTCTGCTCAAAATTTTGAAAATGTTTTTTTATTAATTCTCTAAACATAGGTTGTGTCTGCTCGTAGAGGCGGTTCTACCGAGTCCCCAACCACCTATGGGTCAGAAATAAGAAAAGAATATGTTTACCGATGTAAATATCCTGTATTAGCAAACAATTTAGCAATTTTGAAGCATTAGTCCATCACTGACCCTTCAATTGGACGCTTGGCATTTATGCGTGTGTTTGTTCGAATTGAGGTTTACATTATTAAGGTCATTTTCGTACGTTGCTTCCAATTTTGTGGGACTTAAAATTACCAAACATTGAGATAAAAAAGACATCTCAAGCCTACCGCCAAAACAAATCAATAAGCCTTGGCAGGCTTAGACCTTCTAAGCGATTTACCCGTACCCATGTGCGCTTGGTTTCAGCTCTGCGTGGAAGCACCATGAAGCCCAACCTGTTTCTCCAAGCCCCGATTGGCGGAGGCCTATTTTATGTGTTTAAGTCTAGGGAATCTTTCCTTGTCCAGCTAACGGTATACAGTGCCATGTCAATGAGCCGAACACCGTTCTTTGACTTACGTAGAGGATTTCACACGAGTGGTCATTTCATATGAAACTTGTAAAACGAGTCTTCGGCGAGTTTCATAAATTTCTTATAAAATGACATCGAATGTACGTAAGATTCTGTTTATCATATTACGTTTAAGAATATGTTTATCACATCGGATTTTAATAGAAATCGTACGGCGTCATGACATCACGCGCTAGTAACTTTGTGTTATTACACATGTGGTCATATGATTTTATGACATGACCATCATGTCAACAAGACCGTATGATTGACGACCCTATAATCCCACTTTATATAGAGAAAACTGAGGTGTACAATGAGGCGGTTCTAACGAGTACCCAAAACCTATGTTTGAAGTATATAAAAGAAGATTATCAGAATTTTTATCAGAAAAAAGGCTGTTTTTGAGGTACATGCATGAAAGAATGCACTATGGCACACGGTTGGTTATCGGAATGGTATATGTAGTAGTAAAGTTTTGGTGTTTTACTTTTCCATGGTCCCACGGACTTTCTCTATAGTGGCACTGTAAGACGTATTGTATATCCACTATTTAACAGCATTGCATGTGATATCTGTGTTCTTTATACATGTACATGTAAGACTTTTTTTGCAAAACATACAACAGTTAAAGTAAGCATTGAACGTTGACGTGTCGTCAAATATTACATAAAAAGATTCTATTGTCAGATAGTGGTAAAAGTTAACAGAACTTCATAATGTATTCCTGAATTATTAAATCATGCAATTATTTAGGTTTACCTGTAAATAATACAAATATATGATTGTTGGACCAAGAATCATTTTTGAGTGCATCGGTCAAGACATTTATATGATACGGTAAATAGATAAATTAGATAAATAAAATAAATAAACGTTCGATAATATGAAATAATATTGCTACACTTAATGAATTTACCCTAAAGGAACTGTAGTTTAGATTCATTAATCCACATGAAAAGTTCATTTTAAGCAAGTTGCGCAGTCATTTTTCAGAATACTGTGTAATTTCACAATACCGTTTCAGTTTAAAATTCCATTTTTTTCCAAGAAGGAAAGCACATACATTATACATTTCCCGCTCAATAACAATTATTCAATATTTTCTCACACATGTAGCAGATATCTATGGGATGACAAAAGAACTGCAGTGAATGTAATCAATGGAGCCGGGACACAATATATTATTACAGAGGATACAGGGTACCAGCAATGGCTTAGATCAGTCTGCATATCTTCATTGTCGTTCTTGTAATTTCTGTAGAAAGTGTAAGATTCCAAAGAAGGTTCTTGCGAACAGCGACGATTCTGATCAGCTTGTGCATGCGCAGCAGATTGCGCATGCGCAAGCCTATCAGAACCAAGCTGCAGTCTTGTCTTCTAGATATCGATGAGCTCTGATTCAATTATTACCCAATATCATTTTTACAGCAGTGCGCTATTTCTTCACATCTTTCTTAAGATCCATTCACGCTTAAATTGACTTTACTTTTTTCATACTAACAAGAAATCTTTCCAATCTGAAGACATATTAACAACAATATTGGCTTCCTCTATTTTTAATCGATATGTAATTAAACTGAGAAGAAGAAATCTAAATAAAATTAGCCAGATGTAATATCTAGCGGGATTAAATGTACATACCCATCAACCGACTTTTAAACTAGCCGCATGTGATAAACACATGTCTTCCATACCAATCCAACCGACTTTTAAACTAACCGCATGTGATAAACACATGTCTTCTATATAGGTAAACACACTATCCTGGAACATTTCCGATATATTTCTGTAATTTCTTGTAATCAAAAGTGTTGTTTTGGAATCGTTACAAATATAATATGAATTCATGGTCTTTGCATATGGCTAGCATGTAGATGCATTACGAAAACACGCCTATACAAAAACATTGCAAAACTTATCGTCCAGTTGCCTTATACCTGCTCAAAATATAGATTGTGGGTACCCGTTAGAACCGCCTCATTGAGGCGGTTCTAACGAGTACCCACTATCTGTATTTTAGAAATAAGAAAAATAAGATATACCCCTGTAAACCCAAGTTTTACTATATAAAAGTGGGGTCTAAGGGGGTTAAAGTTACATAGGCGTGTTTGTGTGATGTGCAAAACAGAGGATCTCTGAGTCATGTGTCGGTTGGTTAAGTGACTGACTCTGGTTGACCTTAATAATGTTTAGTGAGTCGTTTAACTTCAAACAAACCAGACAAACAATCACATTTATGGCCATTTTATAGGAAACGAGTAGTAATTTCAAACCAAATCGTAACAAACCTCGGACGAGTTTCAGAAATGCCGCATGAAATTAACACAAGTGTAAAAGCCTGCTGCTCATAGACGACTTAAAATCGGATATTTTTCCCAAGAAGGAGCGTGATAGCTTACTGGCTAGTGCACTTGCCTCTGATGCTAGAGGTCCCGAACACGCTTCATTGGCATCATTTTCGGGGATGAATGTCATTTAGTGCGCCGTCCTTCGGATCGGCACGTTAACTGGAGCCCCCCTGTTCAGGGAGAGCCATCCCCTGTGCAAGTTAAAGCTACTTGATAACTGTGTAGGCTTTCACCTGCAAATTCGGAGTGTATAAATGGTACACCTTCTGTGACGAAGAGAAAGAAAAAAAGACCGTGACGACATCTTGACGTCACACGCCAGAAACTATTCATTATTTTACGTGGGTTCATATTATTGTTTTTTATTATTGCTATCAATTTATTATTATTATTATTATCATTATTATTATTATTATTATTATTATAGTTGTTATTATTATTATTATTATTATAATTGCTATTTTTTCATTATCCGCCGAATAACCACAACGTTATATGATTCCACTGTTTTCTACTGCTGACGTTGATCATACGGTTAACCGATTGGCCTTTTTAAATGAAAAGTATAAAATTTTCGAAGGTTCTTTACATGGCAGACCATCTTGAATCTTATTTCTATATCTCCTAGTTTTCTGTTTTCTTTTTTAGAATATATGAGCATGAAAACAAACATCTCTAAAATCCCGGTCAACAGAAGCCGATATAAATAGAGGATCTTACATGAGTGCTCATATATTATTGAATCTATTAAACGAGTTGAGGAAAAGGGATAAAATGCGAGGCTTTGCCGGGCATTTTTCCCGTTTCCTCAACGAGTTTAATAAATTCAATAATACACGAGCACGAATGTAGGATTCTGTTTATCATATGACTTTTAGAACAAATATAATTCACGACTTCTTTACAAAAACGTCAATATTCCGCCATTAGTACATGTAAATGCGATGCCATTAAGGACGTCGTACAAGTGACGTTACGGGGCGTATCTAACTAATTTGCACATTTAATTCACTACTGGATTATCGCATTTATTACATGACGTTATTACATTCTCAGACGCGACTTAATATGATAAGTGTTGTTCACTTTGGTGATCTCATTGATAAGACGATTAATACCTACATTGCAAGAGGTTTGCTGACAAGATGATTGTTTTTCTATATTTCTAGATGTACGGTGTCGGACAAGGAAGAGAATGAATAGCAAAGAAGTAGAAAACAGCTCATCTTTTCTGCAACTACCAGGAATATAAAGGACTCTTCTGGTAAAAAATCGGAGTTTGAAGAAATAGATTGGGCTGCCGAATGCTTTCACGCAGAGCTGAAACCATCCGCACACGAGTACTGGTAAACCGCTTATAGGTTCTAAGCATGCCCAGGAAAAGTGATGCGAGCATATAAAGTCTATTGGTTTAATTGGAGATGTCATTGCATCTCAATGTCGGGTAAAAGTCCCATAAAATTGGAAGCAATGTCTCCAAAATGACCTATGCAGTGTTGACAGGGACGTTAAACCCCAAATCAAACAAACAAAAATCTACTGGAAAAATATTGCTCAAGGAACGACAGACTAAGACCGTCATGTGACGTTTATAGAGTCTATGATGATTGGATTGAGACCTAGAGTAGGAAACCACAGGAAAATTTTTCAGTTTAAGTCTCATGCTTTGCCGAGCATGAGTGTTAAATAAATTGAAAACGAGCTTTGAGATGTTCTTGTCGAGTTCTCGAGCAAAAGTTGTGATACTCTTCGTATTTATACTTCGAAAATAGGTTCTTGGTGCTCATTAGAACCGCCTTATTGAGGCGGCTCAAACGAGTATCCATAACCTATGTCTTGGAGCAGAAATAAGCAAAATAGTGTATACACCTGTAAATCGATGTCTTCTCATTACGGTAACACACCCGTGCGGCATAGTACATTATTTAACATGTCACAAAGTGGCTTCGTTTCTGATGAAAATCCATGATATTTTTCATGTTTATACTGAAAACATAGGTGGTGGGTACTTGTTAGAACCGCCTTATTGAGGCGGTTCTAACGAGTACCCATAACCTATGTCTTGGAGCAGAAATAAGATTAATAATTTTTACCCCCTTAAACCCCAGTTTTCTCTATATAAAGTGGGGTTTAGGGGGGTATTCATTACACATACTTGTTTCCGTGAAGCTACATAATAAATAGAAGTGGCGGAAATGATCAGGAATCCTACAGTTCCCATCAATGACACCAAAGGCAAGTCGGGTTTTAGAGGGGTGTTCATTTCACGAAATTGTTAACATGATGGGCTCCATAAAAGACATTTTTTACTTATGAAACTTTTTGACGTGTTTATTCCTGCTCAAAATATTGTGTTGGCCTCGTTAGAACCGCCTTAATAACCTATATATTCAGCAGAAATAAAACAAATAATATATATTTCTTGTACAATCCATTGTTCTTTATATCAATTAGTGTTTTCAGGGACGATAGATGAAATACATGTATACTCTTGTAAAAAAATCCCTCCCACCGCGATGTTCATGTTTATAAGTGTGACTGGGAAGATCATGTTTTGCACGTGGAGTTCGTATGTATATTTACTTTGAATGAACTGGGTGTGTTGTTACAAAACTTACACATAATTATATAACAAACTAGATCGCTCAGTCGGCGGCTCCCGTCCGCCGGGGCTTGAAGCAATAGATGGGCTGCTTGATGTTTCCACGCAGAGCTGAATCCGACCCGCACACGAGTACTGGTAAACCGCTTAGAGGATCTAAGCCTGCCCAGGCAAAGCGGTGCGAGTGTCGGACCGCCCATGCTTATAAACCCTATTGATTTCATTGGGCGACATGGCTTCAGATGTTATTTCATCTCAATGTCGGGTAAAAGTCTCCCAAAATTGGAAGCAACGTCTCCAAAATGACCTTTACAGTGTTGACGGGGACGTTAAACCTCAAATCAAACAAACAAAGATCGCTCAGTCGATGGTATACCATCGCAAATACCCCCTTTTTCTATGAATAACCATTGGATATGGCAAAGTCATACTTTTTGACCTTTGACCTTGGGGTCAATTTTGAGGCCAAGGCCACACCAAAAGTAGCCCTGTGCCATCTACATCCCATGTACTATCCACAAGCTAAGTTTGAAAAGTGTAGCTTAACCTCCATTCCAAAGACACGTGACGGACGTACGTATACATACATACATACATACATACATACATCCGATTTTTCTTCGAAAAAGCGGGTATAATAATAACAAGTGTGTGTGTGTGTGTGTGTGTGTGTGTGTGTGTGTGTGTGTGTGTGTGTGTGCAAATACATTTAAACCCTCCGTGATCGTACCAAGAGGAAGTTCTTGGTTTTCTCGTCAGCCCGTTTATTCCCTGTGGGCACGGATTGTGACTTATTTCTGTCTTCTGTCAGTCAGGGTCGATCCAGATCGAATGTCGCTCCGAACTGGGACCACTCTGTCTTCTTAAAGGCCAATTGTATCGCTGGGCACATATGGGCCTGGGTAATACTTTTTGGGTCGATTTTTGTAGGTAAGCAAGACAGGTGATACCGTTAAAATTATCATTACAGAAGTGATGTTACCTTTCGACAACAGTGGACAATGCTTAATAACAAAAACATGCGATGAAGTCGTTTTCTTCTTATTCTCGATCTTCTGTTACTTGGCGAATTTTGTGAGATTTAACAAATCACGTCCATCGTTACAAGATGTGTTTCGACCTAGACATATAATTATATATTAAGCAAGACTTATGGCGTTTGATTTCTGTAGCCTATATGTAATAACCTGTTATACAGTTCTGATACCAGAAAAGAAAATACCACCATGCGTAAAGGGTATATGTACATATTCTTATCGCCATGCGACATATTTTTCTAAAATGGTTACTTTTCAGATGAAAATTCGTTAATATTTCTTATTTATACTCCAACATAGATGGTGGATGTTCTTTCATATTTTTGTGGGTACTCGTTAGAACCTCCTCATTGAGGAGGTTCTAACGAGTACCCACAAACTACGTCTCGGACCAGTGATATGGCTTTACTCAGAATGCTGCACTTTAAAACAATGCTTGTATTCTGAGAGAGAGAGAGAGAGAGATAGAGAGAGAGAGAGAGAGAGAGAGAAGAAGAAGAAGAGCTGTTACATATTACGTTTAGTCTTAGTTAAATAACGAGTTACATGAGTTACAGAAAGTGTTAAAGATCCCTTTTTTTGCATTACCCCCTGACCTTGAAGGTCAGGGTGGTCTGGTTACCTGTTTTACCAATATTGATAATGTGTAAGCTAGGAGCCAGCAAATAATGCAAAAAAAACGATGAACAGCTCTGGCAACAGCTAGTATGACAGAGAGCTCCCTCGGCATTCTTCTGTTCCAAAGCTGTTGCGATATGTTTCCTATCTGAAAATCGCAGTTTGGGGGCAATTTTATGTATCAAACCCATTTGGACTGTATAACAGCTGTAGTGATATGAGGCTACAATTTAATGCCGCGAATAAGACCAGCTAAAATTAAGACTAGTTGTTTTTGTAAATATTATATTCGAATGATGAGTTGACATTTCACAAATTCATTTCATTCCACACAAACGTCCAGTACGAGACCACCTTTGGTTTCTTTAAGACCAGTTTTGAACAGTTCAAAAGTGGTCTGAATGCAGGAATGAATTTTACCCGTATATTCTTTGAAACATTTTGAAATCAAAGAACTGATAGTCCTAGGAGACTGCTAGCTTGCAAGACATGCAACGAAGATAGATTGAATTCAAATACTTCCCCATAAGATGGACCTCTATGGAATATATCATCCCTGGCCGTTGTACTTTCTGAAAAGAAGACTTTTTAAAACATCTGCTGGTTGCTTGACAAATCTGGCTTCATTGCCAAGCCTTATTTCTCTTCTATTTTGTTTCTTTTTTCGCAAAACGTGTTTCATAAATTTCATATGAAATGACCACGAGTGTAAGATTCTGTTTATCATACAACGGATTTACATCAGATTCTATCACTGAAGAAGTGAAAAAAAAAACACGAAAACACAGAGTCGACACGGACGGCGTCATGTCGATACGACCCCCATACACGTGTGGTCATATGTTTTCTTGATATTCTTCACTAAATACATGTAACAGCGACGTTATATGATATACGGTTATATAATATTTTTGAGTCTGCAGGCTCCTTGCAAATCGTATTTGGTTTTTCTAGGCCACATGGAATTCTCATCACAACTAAGTACGCGCACTACTTTTCACTTACTACATGTAGGTGCAATATGACACTACTACGGCTAGCGTCAATGTGAATCCGCAAAACTTTGTGTGACATTATGACTGTAAATGAAACTCGTTTAATTAATTTATATGAAATGACCACTAGTGTAAGATAATCTGTATCTGAACTACAATAAGTAGAACAATAGCAGGATATTACGGAGACGTCTGCTTTTAACGTGTCTTAACCTTTTTACTCCTGAATTTATGAAATGGATTCTTCAATCTTTGAACAGGACGAGTCCATTCTTAAAGATAAGGTTTTAGGATAAATCATTAAAAGGATGACAAGCAGTGTAGATCCTGGTGACAAAGTTTATTATGAGATGCCCCATTTGGCTCTACACAATTCACCATGGCCCCCGCCCATCCGGGCTTTGATATATAGATTGGGCTGCATGATGCTCCCACGCATAGCTGAAACCGACCGCACATGAGCACTGGTGAACCGCTTAGAAGGTCCGCCCAGGATAGTGGTGCATGCATATAAACCCTATTGGTTTCAGTGGGCGGCAGGTTTTTTGGATGCCATTTCATCTTAATGCCGGGTAAAATTTCCACCAAATTGGAAGCGACGTCTCCAAACTGACAATAGTGTTGAACCTCAAATCAAACAAACCAAACAAACACAATTTACCTAGGCATCCCATCGCTAAAACATGCCTTTACCGATGGGATATTATATAATTCTGACCCCCTTGAACCCCACTTTCATGTAGTCAAACTAGGCTTACCTTAGTTTTTGTATCGCTGTTCCAAAACAATACGAAAACACGCCTATATGAATATACTGGAAAATTAACCACCAAAAAAAAAAAAAAAAAAAAAAAAGATTTTTTTCGGAAACAAAAAACTGAATATTTCTGCTCCAAACATATATTGTGGGTACTCGTACAGGACTGTATAAACCGCCTCGCCTATAACTGCTCCAGACATAGACTGTGGAAACTCGTTAGAACCGCCTCTGTGAAGTGAGGCGGTTCTAACGAATACCCACAATCTATATTTTTAGCAAGATTGACAAAAATAAGGTATACCCCTGTAAACCTTAGTTTTGATGTTTAAAATTGGGGTTTAAAGACATGCGTGTTTTCGTGATTTGCAAGGAATAATTAGACTATCAAACAGTCTGAGATAATAAACCGCCTGAGAGAGAAAGGCTATGCTATATGTATGTTGGTTTGTTTGTTCGATTTGAGGTTTAATGTCCCCGTCAACACTGTAAAGGTCATTTTGGAGACGTTGCTTCCAATTTTGTGGTATTTTACCCGACCTTGAGATGAAATGACTTCTCAAGCCCTGCCGCCCAATGATACCAATAGGATTAATAAGCATGGACGGGCCGACTCGCACCGCTTTGCCTGGGCAGTCTTAGATCCTCTAAGCTGATTACCAGTATTTCTTTAAGCCCCGATGGGTGGGCGGCTATGGTTTCGTGGTTCTAAAAACGGTAAATATGTGAGACATCAGCTGATGTAGGTTTCCACTGGAAGCAGATGATATTAGAACAATACATTCATGTGACAGAGATCTTTTTTTCTCTCTTGGTAAAAATGTAAATATGTAGACATTTGTTCTGATAAAAATGTCTGCATTACGAAAACACGCCTATACAAATACATTGTAAATTTTACCACCAAAAAACGAAAATTTTAAGACGAAAAAAAAAAATGTGATATTTTCTTATTTCTGCTCAAACTATAGATTGTGGATACACCGGTTAGAACCGGCGGTTCTAACGAGTACCCACAATCTATATTTTAGAGCAGAAATAAGAAAAATATAACATTTTTTCATCTTAAAATTTTCATTTTTTTTTCAGCGATAAAGGTGGCAATGTATTTGTATTGGCGTGTTTGCGTAATGGATGAATAATAATACATGTATAATACACTTACCTAATTAGTCGAAGAAGCAGCGGCAACAGCACATGAAACAGAAAGAAAACAACAACAAAGCGTGAATATGCTGTTATATAAAACATGTTATATGCTAAATAATGTTATATATAAAATATTCATCCATCCAAAAAATACGTCTATATAATTTTGATCGGCCCCCGCCCATCGGGGCTTGAAGAAATATATGGGCTGCACGATGCTTCCACGCAGAGCTAAATCCGACCCGCACACGAGTACTGGTAAACCGTTTAGAGGATCTAAGCCTGCCCAGGCAAAGCGTGCGAGTCGGACCGTCCATGCTTATAAACCCTATTGGTTTCATTGGGCGAAAGGGCTTGAGATGTTATTTCATCTCAACGTCGGGTAAAAGTCCCATAAAAAAAAATGGAAGCAACGTCTCCAAAATGTTTACAGTACTCGGTAGAACCGCCTCGAAGAGGCGGTTCTAACGACTACCCACAATCAATGTTTTGAGCAGATATATGAAAAAATATCAGTTTTTTTATCTGAAAATTTTCATTTTTATTTTTTTTTTGGTGGTAAAATTTCCAATATATTTTAATATGCGTGTTTTCGTAATGATATGATTTTTATGACATGACGTTATGTGACAGAGGATCTTATGCTAGTGGTCTTTTCATATGAAATTAATGGAACGAGCCTTCGGCGATTTTCATAATTTTCATATGAAATGGCCACTAGTGTAAAATTCTGTTTATCAAATAGCGGTTTTGAATCGAATCTTATCGCAGAAGATCTTGTCACAGACTGTGCCAAGACGTTACACGCCAGTAAACGTGGGATTTTACACATGTGATAATAAGGATTTTAATGACATGAGATTATCCACTAAACTCCGTTCAAAAAATCTGAATCCGGCATCGATTTTTCGTTTCTTCCTTTCAATAATCATTTTAGCCCATACATCACTATGGGAAAGTTGTAAACCTCACCCTCCGCCGATTTCTCCAGTAAGTCGTATGCCTCTGCGACAGCCAGGAAAGGCTGTGATTATTTGGAGAAAATTGCAAAACAACAAAAAAAAATGAGTGCACAGACAAAGTAAAATAATAAATATTCAAATCCATGTGACGCACTTTATAAATATTTTCTAGAAATAATCACAGACTTTTCTATAGCTGTCGCAGAGGCATACGACTAGCTGGAGAAATCGGCGGAGGGTGAGGTCTGAAACTTTCCCATAGTGATGTATGGGCTGAAATGAGTATTAAAAGCGAAATACGAAAAAATGGATGATTCAGATTTTCTGAACAGAGTTTAAATAACCAGATAACATTCGTGTGACACAGTGCATTCTTTCATATCCCGAAAGCGGTTATTTCTCTGTTGAAATGTTGTCATATTTTACTTATTTATACACCAATCACAGGTAGAAGACCTCATTGAGGCGGTTCTAACGGATACCCACAACCTATGTCTTGGAGCAGAAATAAGCAATATAATTTTACCCTTTCTCTATGTAAAGTGGGTTTTAGCGGATGTTCATCACGAAAACACGCCTATATAATTTTGACCCACTTCAACCCCACTTTTATATAGTAAAACTGGGGTTTACCTGGGTAAACCTTATTTTTCTTATTTCTGCTCTAAAATGTAGATTGTGTGTACTCGTTAGAACCGCCTCATCGAGGCGGTTCTAACAAGTACCCACAATCTATATTTTAGAGCAAAATAAGAAAAATATCACAAATTTTCATCTTAAAATTTTCGTTTTTTCGGCGTTCAAGTTTACAATGCATTTATATAGGCGTGTTTTCGTAATGGATTGCATGGACTTGATGACGTGATAAACAGCGACGTTATCTGATAAACGGAACATATGAAATGGCGTTAAGGCATGGTTTACTACGTTAGTCACGCCCCCGCCCATCGGGGCTTGAAGAAACAGATGGGCTGCATGATGTTTCCACGCAGAGCTGAAATGACTGCACATGAGTACTGGTTAACCGCTTAGGCAAAGTGGTGCGAGTCATACCGTCCAATGCACATAAACCTTTTGGTTGCATTGTGCGGCAGGATTTGAGATGTAATTTCATTTCAATGTCGGGTAAGAGTCCAAGGAAATTGGAAGCAACGCTTCCAAAATGACCTATACAGCGTTGACAGGGATGCTTAACATTAAATCAAAGTAAAAACTACATTAGTCATACAGAGCAGAGAGGTAAGCAACAGACAGAAATAATTATGGTTTCCTTGTAAATTATTTTTTTTTCCAGGCAATGTATATCATACTACCATGGAAAAAATATGCCCATTAGCCTTGCCATTTTATCACATGTAGAAAATTAACCCTTTTGTACCAAATGAAATCTTCCACCTTATATATGGCAGGAGTACATTTCAAAATTTAGGGGTGTCTGGTTGTTTTTCATGAAAATTTATTCCGAAAATGACTGAACTTTTAGCAAACAGTGCAGGCCCTGTTCAGACGCCGCGTTCTGCGGCGTCTGATAAGGGCCTGCACTGTTTGCCAGGGTACCCGTTTTGGGGTTTCCGGTACTAAATGGGTTAATGTCGGTCAAAAAGTCAACCGGCTCCGATTTTGGTAATAAACCCTAAGACCTGGCTTCCTTATGTATGTAAATGATAAAATGATTCTGGGCACTAATATTGTTTCATACAATGAAATCCAATCTAGGTTTGTTATTATTATCTCGGTAAGACGGATGATGAGTTTCTTCCATAAGCATTTTTATCATGAATATAAAACATTATACGACAGAAAGCGAGGACAACGACTTGTCAATCAATGAGCGCGTTCAGTTGACCAACTAGGGTTAACTCTTCTGACGTCAAGAATCTACTCTTGTTAACCCTATCTTGCCGAATATTCATTTAAGCCGCACCCATTTCTGACTTTGAATCAATCAGATTACTTCATGAAATTTATTCCTATAATTCCATAAACTTCATGTCAAACAGTGTAGATCCTGATCAGATGGCTTCTTCAGAAGCCATCTGATCTGGATCTACACTGTTTCCAAAGATAGGGGTTGTCGTGAACAGCATGATAAGAGTTAAATGTCAACAAAACCAATCGAGTTGACCCTAGAGTACCTCGAAAGTATAAACAACATGGCGGCGCCCCCCCCCCCCCCCCCGCCAATCGGGGCTTGAAGAAATAGATGGGCTGTATGATGCTTCCACGCAGAGCTGAATCCGGCCCACAGACTAGTACTGGTAAACCGCTTAGAGGATCTAAGCCTGTCCAGGAACCGCGGTGCGAGGCGGACCGTCCATGCTAATAAACAATATTGGTTTCATTGGGCGACAGGGCTTGAGATGTCATTTCATCTCAATGTCGGGTAAAATACCCACAAAATTGGAAGCAACGTCTCCAAAATGACCTTTATAGTGTTGACGAGGATGCTAAACCTCAAATCAAACAAACAAACAAACAGGAGTTTGAAATAATCGAATTTTTGATTGCGATTACAATTTCGCCCGCCCGCCATGTTTGTTGTTGTTGTTACTTTTCCAACTCTCATACCAAGCTTGGTTGAACTCTGGTTAACTCTAGTAGTCACAAGATTCCTACTCCGCGCGTTTTGGTGTAACTCTAGTTAACTCTAGTAAGTCAACTGAACTCGCTCTATGTTAATAGTACATCAGGTTTGCAACTCAATCAGGGACGTAGCACCCTTTTAGTCAAAACCAAAACAGCTACGTGCATATTCCGGCAAAAAAGGTGTTGCGAATTACATGCAATAGTCTGGCAGAATAGTAGCTAATTTCAGCTGGACCTGGAAAATTGGGGACACAGTTTTTTTCTTCACTGATTCTTCTTGTAGTCCAGCGGTTGCCATTGAAAAATCCAGATGATGCCACCTTGGCACCATTGAGCATTTCGAAAAATTTAAGATGTGAAAACCAGACTTCAGGTTCTTCCAGTTGGTGAATTGGCCTTTAACAAGTTTTTAGGGCATTACGAAAACACGCTTATATAAATACATTGTAAATGTTACCGCCGATAAAACGAAAATGTAATGATAAAAATTGTGATATTTTTCTTATTTCTGCTCTAAATATAGATTGCGGTTACACCTCATCGAGGCGGTTCTAACGAGTACCAACAATCTATAATTTAGATCAGAAATAAGAAAAATAAGGTTTACCCCTGTTTTACTATATAAATGTTGGGTTCAAGCGGGTCAGAATTATATAGGTGTGTTTTCGTGAAGGTACATGTAAATTCTGACTTTCTTTGTCCGCATCAGGTCATCAAGACTGGACACCCCTCTAAACACATCTTTAATAATAGAACGCCTATTAGATACAAAAACTGAAGGCTTTGAACAGACTAAGTGAGCTAACATCGCTGATTAGAGGTTTCTTCTGTTGGAATTAGCGTGAAAATTCTTAAAATTCGAACACAGCGAGGCATTGCTGTAATATTCTCCTAAAATTTTAAGAAATTTGTTTCATGATCTAACAAGGGGTCCAATTTTTACAGACAGAATGGTGAACAGTGTAGACCCTGATCAGACTGCTTCAGGAGCAGTTTGGTCTGGGTCTGCACCTATCTGTCCCAATACTTGGGATTATTACTGTAACAGATTTTCTAAAATATGAAATAAATTTTATTGCATATTGCTATCTGATCAGTCTAAGTAATGCGCTTTGTGGACAGCCTTAAAACAAAGCAGCTTTGTCACATTACAATAATATTTCCCTGTCCCAAAACATCATTTTTATATCACATTCCCATGAATTTCATTTTATATTTTTCTGTTCTCCAGTCAAAACACAGGTTGTGGGTGCTCTGTAGTACTGCCTCATCAAGTTAGTTCTAATGAGTACACACAATCTATGTTTTTGAGCATAAATAATGAGAATAATTTAAACCCCTTTAAATCCTGATTTTCTTTACGAGGTAGGGTCTAGAGGGGTGTCCATTACACAGGCTTGTTGACCTGATGCGGACAAAGAAAGTCAGAGTTTACCATAAAAATTCTAAGAATTAGGACACCTTGAGGACTTGCTGTAGTTCTCATAAAATTTAAAAAATTTAACAATTCAGTAAGGAGTCAAAGAAGTGCAGCTGAAATCGTAAACAGTCATCATGTTAACAAGTCCGTGAAATGAAGACCCCCTAAACCCCACTTTATATAATGAAAACTGGGGTTTAAGGGGTTATACATTATTTTTCTTATTTCAGCTCCAAGACATGGGTTTAAGGGGTTATACATTATTTTTCTTATTTCAGCTCCAAGACATGGGTTGTGGGTGCTCGTTAGAACCGCCTCAATGAGGCGGTTCTAACGAGCACCTACAACCTATGTTTGGAGTATTTATAAGGAAAATATCATAAAATGTCATCAGAAAAATAGCCGTTTTTGATTTATGAGAGAATGCACTATGACTCACGGATGTGTTTTCTTAATGGTAGATCCTGATCAGACTGAATGAGCGGTCTGATCAGGGTCTACACTGTTTACCAAGCCTGTCTGTCCCAATACTTGTGATCATTATCTTGATTTAGTTAAATCGCTTTGTAACAGCCAGTTTTTGGTAAACTCACCTTTTAATCAGTAGTCTTGTAATAGCTAGTTTTTGGTAAACTCACTTTGTAAACACCAGTTTTAGTAATTTCACCTTGTCATCACCCGCTTTTGGTAAATTCACCTTGTAATCACCAGTTTGTGGTAAACTCACCTTCTAATTACTAGTTTTGATAAACTCCTTGTAATAGACAGTTTTTGGTAAACTCACTTTGTAATCACCTTTTTTTGGTAAACTCACCTTGTAACCACTGGTTTTTGGTAAACTCACTTTGTAATCATCAGTTTGGTAAAATCACTATGTAATAGTCGGTGTTTGGTAAATCACTATGTAATAGTCGGTGTTTGGTAAATCACTATGTAATAGTCAGTGTTTTGTAAAATCACTTTGTAATAGCCAGTGTTTGGTAAAATCACTATGTAGAAGTCAGTTTTAGGTAAAATCACTTTGTAACAGGCAGTTTTTGGGAAAAATCACTATGTAATAGTCAGTGTTTGGTAGAATCGCTTTGTAATAGGCAGTCTTTGGTAAAATCAATATGTAATAGTCAGTGTTTGGTAAAATCACTTTGTAATTGACAGTCTTTGGTAAAATCAATATGTAATAGTCAGTGTTTGGTAAAATCACTTTGTAATTGACAGTCTTTGGTAAAATCACTATGTAATAGTCAGTGTTTGGTAAAATCACTTTGTAATTGACAGTCTTTGGTAAAATCACTATGTAACAGTCAGTGTTTGGTAAAATCACTTTGTAATTGACAGTCTTTGGTAAAATCAATATGTAATAGTCAGTGTTTGGTAAAATCACTTTGTAATTGACAGTCTTTGGTAAAATCAATATGTAATAGTGTTTGGTACAATCACTTTGTAATAACCAGTTTTCATATTCAATCCAGATCAAAAGTAGGATTTATAATTGTCATGTACTATTTACATTATCACATGACGTCGTTGATAAGCAGTGAATAACGTCGTGTAATAAAAATCGTATGACCACACGTGTAATAACACTTTGGGGGGATTAAGTAACGTCATGACGACGTCCATGTCAACAATGCATTTTTCGTAGAAAAATTGTCGAATTACAAGGCGATAAAATCCAATTTAAAGAAGTCATGTGATAAAGAGGATCTTACACTCGTGGTCATTTCATATGATATTTATGAAACTCGCCGTAAGATTCTCAATATTTAGAAAGTAAGTTCTACGCTAGTTTTTGTTATATTCGCTTATTGTCATGTATTGTGCGCTTCAGATGCGTGTGTTCGTTCATGAAGAGTTTTCTTATTGTGTTTATCACTGCTAGATGACCAGTGTGATCAGATTCTGTTAATAAAATGTTTAAGAAGAATCTCAATAAACCTGCAAAGTTTTCTTAGGTTTTTGACGGACGTTTCTCTCAGAATTCTTTGAACTTTAAAATATTTGTTCGCCTATAACAGTACTTGTCATTATAAGTGCATCTGTCCTTGGAGAAAAAGGGGCAGACCAACAAATAATGCAGTTCGTCAGCGGTATCGTTCTTGTCGCAAATATTGCATTTGCGTTCTGATAATGGAATAATAATTCCGTCCCATCTATATGAATATCACCATTTTTGCATTGTTTGCAGGCTCCGTGTTAACACATTATCAATATAGAAAACAAAAACAGCTAACCAGACCCCCTGACCTTGAAAAAAAAATGCATATTTTAAGATGAAACATTATATTTTTCTTATTTCTGCTCAAAATATAGATTGTGGGCCGCCTCATATTTTAGAGCAGGTATATGAAACATATGGTTTACCCCTGTAAACCCCAGTTTAACTATATAAATGTGTTTAATTATATAAATGCATCATAGTGTAGTTTATATTTTCATTGGATCATTGGTTCCGTTGTGGAATTTTAAAGTATTTGAGGATCACTGACGAGGCCTAATTAGCCGAAACTAGCTAGTATGGCCCAGAAAACATGTACGCTCCATATTCTCCAGTTCTGTGGTCTATTCATTGCTTCCAAAGGATAACCCTTTCTAGAACATACTCAAGGGGATCGGAATCATATAGACGAGTTTTCGTTATGATTTTTTTCTGGTATTGCATCACGAAAACACGTCTATTCAAATATATTGAAAAGTTTCCCACCTAAAAGAAAATGGAAATTTTAAGATAAAACATCTGGAATTTTTTATATACCTGCACGAAACATAGGTAATGTTTCGTTAGAACGGCTTCGGTGAGGCGGTTCTAACGAGTCACCACAATCTGTGTTTTGAGCAGAAGTAAGAATAATAATGTATAGCTCGGTAAACCCCAGTTTTACTGTATAAAAGAAGGGTTTAAGGGTCAAAATTATAAAGGCGTGCTTTCATGATGAGTTATCCTTACATGGCATGCATTCTAAATAACTTGACACCAAGAAACATTCAAAAAAGATCGAGTTCCCCATTGATATTGAAAAGCACATTAATGTTACAATACTTCTAATGGCGAAAGTGGGAATCCTCCTTATTTGCAAGAGAAAAAAATCCCTTGAAAAACCTAATGTAGAAATGAAACTGATACATGTCCGCTCCGGGAAACGGGAGGTCACGGGTTCGATCCCGGACCGCGACATACCAAAGTCGTTAAAAAAGGTACTAGCTGTTCCTCGCTTGGCACTCAGATTTACGGGGTAGAGCTAGGACTGGTCGACCCAGTGTCAGGATAATGTGACTGGGTGTGGTATCATGTCATGTGTCTGGGACATGATACTTCAGTCAGGCAACACTATAAAAGTGAGCACTGAGCTCCCTGTCGCAACCAGACACCATTGTGATATGACTGAAAAATTGTTGAAAAGACGTTAAACCCGAATTCACACGCACACATGTAGTATGTCAAAATTGATAGGAATTTATTTGATCTGTTGTCATATTTCCGAAGTGCCGAAATGGTATAGGATCGGTCAGAGAAATGATTAAAAGTTATATTGTCCTTCTTAAATTGAATTATTCCGAACCAGAAAAGTCACTCAGGTCTTAAAGAAGCAAAACCCACAAAACGTGTACGTCAAGCGACGACTAAGATCGGACTGCGCAACCACCTACATGTATTCGTTCGATACATCACATTAACAAGTCCGTGAAATAAAGACCCCCCTAAACCCCACTCTCTATAGAGAAAACTGGGGTTTACGGGGGTAATAATTATTTTACTTATTTCTACTCCAAGACATAGGTTGTGGGTACTTGTTAGAACCGCCTCATAGAGGCGGTTCTAACGAGCACCCAAAACCTATGTTTGGAGTATAAATAAGAAAAATAACACACATTTTCATAAGAAAATGTACCTTTTTTTGAGGTTTGAAAACTGCACTATATCACACGGATGTGTTATCCTAATGATCTGATCAGTAGTTATAGTTTAGTGGCACATGGCATCCACGCAGCGTCACTTAAACGTCGATGTAACGCCATGGCGTTGCATCGACTTTGATTAGACGGACAATATGAATTGCACAACTGCTACATGAGGCTTGTGTGTGCACAAATGATTATAAGGGCATTCAGACTGATTGAATACGCATGTTGATCGGAGTTTTCCTATGTCATTAACAGTCTGTTCCACGACCGTAAACCATCCGAATGCTATGGAAGGAAAAGCGGTCCAAAACCGTCTCAGCATACTCATTGCACGTTTTCGGTGATTATAGCATGTTCGGGTTTTTCCGTGCGGGGATTCCAGAAAATTATTAATACCACTTTTGCGTCATACACTACTAGTCATGTGACAATTTTAATTGTTACTAACATTTTGGCGGGAGTAGGTCATATATCGTGGAGCGCTGTGGTGCAGTGGTAAAGTATCGGACTCTGGATCGAGAGGTACCGGGTGCGATCCCCACGAGCGGCAAGTGTTGTTTCCTTGAGCAAGAGACTTTATCCACATTGCGTAGTACTGGTTTCTACCCAGGAAAGAAGATTAGTACTAGTTTACTACATGTGTTACCCTCTATAAATACGATCGATTATTATTATTATATTATTATTATATATGAGAAGATAGTTATTGCAAACGCATTACATGAGAAAGTCTATGTAATAAAAACCCTTATAAACTAAACTTTATGCACGGAAAACTGGAGTTGCATGGTCATACTCTTTTTTTATTTTTGCTAAAAATAAAGGCTGTCGGTACATGTTAGAACCGCCTCAGAGAGGCGTTTTTAACGAGTACCTACGGTCTATAGAAGCCCCCATGGTGTTGTGATTAAGCTACTCGTCTAATAAACCAGGGTCGTGGGTTCGATCTCGGACTTCTCCAGACTTTCGGATGAGTCTTTAAATTGAGGTCACTACTCCATTTGACCTCAGCTGTTAGTGGTACTTAAAATTTAAACACACACACACACTCACCTACTATCTATGTTTGGAACAAAAAAAGAGAAAATATCAACGAGCAAATGCGTCATTATAGCATTTGGCTGTGTTACATGTAGCTAATGAATTGTTGGTTTGTTCCTTGGCATATTGGTGCATGAACCATCAGTCATCAACGGTGACACCTCTCACCGCCTACAACCTCCACTTCAACTTTATGGTACGTGTAGTAGCGAATTTGGTCGTTGGACAATTTGCATATCCGTTAGGAATGCTGGTTTGCATGACGCAAACCGTTAAAACACCATTTGGGCCCCCGTCAAGCGATTTTGGTACTTATCGCCTATGCGAGCAGCGAAGGTTCAGGCGAGCCTGCGCATCCGCGCAGTCTCGCCAGAACCTTCACTGCTCGTTCATACAAGCAGTGACTCAAGAGGAACCTTCAGACAGAAAGCCATATCCCTGGCCCCTCTGAATGGCTGGGCATGCGCAGTAAAAATTTGTCATGACGGAATGCTCGAAGACACAAATGCGCTTGGCGGGGCCCATTTAATATCAATAAATTAGCATGTCTCGGAAAGTGTAGAAATTTGCAATAAAAAGAGACAATGTTCTGTGAAAGCATTGATGCAGTTGAAATTATTCTGTTTCTTATTCTGACCTGCTTATTTCCTGTTCTGTGTAATTATGTGCTTAACACAGTCCCATTTTATCTATTCCCGTATACTTTGCGTGTGAATTGAGAAACGACCTATTTTTTGTCGCGCATGCTTTAAGCTTTGTGCGATATAACAGTCCGGTTTACCTGTCCTTGCGTACATTGTCTGCTATAGTTTATCAACGACCTTTGAGAGTTCAACGTTCAAGCGTGGCAAGACTATTCCATGTTTTAGGGGAAGCAGGTTTCGCATTTCTTTTGTCACGGGATTTTAAAATTATAAATACAGTCGAACTTCAATGGCTCGAACACCTTTGGGACCATGAAATCTGTTCGAGACAGGGGTAGTTCGAGTCACTGAGGGTTACTGTCAGGAGGCATATAGAGGTGAATTTTGGGACATCTTTCGATTTTCTATAATAAAAAGTATGCTGTGTGTACTCATTAGAATCGCCTCATAGAGGCGATTCTAATGAGCACACACAGCATATATTGGCAAAATACAATTCCAAAATATCCTCAGTTCTCCCGCACTATTTATTATGTGGGCGATGTCCCTAGTGTTATGCATAAGAATTTATTTTTCTGATTCCCACTTGCACCCCACTGTGACCTAATAGTGCTATAGATATCTTGTTAATCTTCTTATAGAAGATTCTAGAAAACTGAGTCACAGATTAATTTCATTTTTGTAAACAACATGTTTACAAGGAAAAGTACTTCAGAACCTTCCAGAAAGTTCTGGGTTGCATTATTTTTAGAAAAATACCTCATCTTATTCCACAGCCCTCTGGAATGTTCTAGAGAAATCTTAGGGTCTATAAAAGAGCTTGATTTTTCTCATTGAGGCAGACTTTGGAGTTTGATGTTTGGGCATTTAATAAAAGTTATTTCTAAATTCTGTGTTGGATTGTTAAAGGATATTACTTTTCATTTTGGACTGTGAATTCTGTGGGATCAAGGAAAATAGATTCATTCAGGATATTTCATAACAGAGCTAAGTACATTTAATTTTCTTACTTCTACAGGTTAAAGTTAACTTGTAAATAAATTTTGTTAAAATTTTCCAAAAGGCTTGTTTGCTTTTTCTTTCTGCTACGCCTGGCTCGTAACAGAAATTGGGGGCTCGTCCGGGATAAACCATTTCGAGCATTTTAAAACCGACATTTCATGTGACGGCAGGTAATTGTCATTTCTTGTCAAATATAGACTTGGCAGTTGCTTCACAGGATTGGTGTTTCCCTATAGGCATATGGGGGATTGTCATTTCATGTGAATGTCATTTCAGGTGAAATAGTACTTGTCATTTCATGTGAAATTCTTATTGGGCTTGTCATTTCAAAAAAAAAAAAAAAAAAAAAAAAAATATATATATATATATAAAACTTGTCAAATTAACCTCAATCTTTATTACCCTAATTACTTAATAAAACATACAAAAAGCAAACATGTCGTTTGATTTGAGAAGCTTTTTGGCTCAGCCTACTCAGGAGTTGTTTAATCTGGCCAAAAGGACAGATTTGTTAGATATTGCTTCCCATTATGGGGTTACTGCTGTCAAAACAAGCATGAAGAAGCATGAAATTAAGAATATTTTGGTACAGTTTTTTGTTGATGAAGAACTTTTCGATCCATCTGCTTTGTCTCTCATTATGGTTTCACATACTGAATTACAAATGAGACAAATTGAAATAGGAAGGCAAATTGAATTAGAAAAGTTAAGATTAGAGATGGAAGAACGAGGCAAAGAAAAAGAAAGAGAAATGCAGAGACAAATGCAGATGGAAAGATTAGAAATGGAAGAACGTGTTCGAAAAGAAAAAATAGAACAGGAAGAAAAAAATAGAGAAATGGAAGAAAGGGAGAGGGAAAAACAAAGAGAAATGGAAGAAAGAGAGAGGGAAAAACAAAGAGAAATGGAGGAACGGATTGAGTTAGAAAAGGAAAAAATGAGATATAGTATTGAAGAAAAAGAAAGGGAAAGGCAATTTCAATTAAGGCTGAAAGAAATGGAACTCCAGGGTCAAGATAGGGTGAAACATACCCCTGTTTTTGACTCTGGTAGTTACTTTGATGCAACAAAGCACATCAGATTAGTTCCACCATTTCAGGAAAAAGAGGTAGATAAGTATTTTTTGCATTTCGAAAAAGTTGCAGAAAATTTAAAATGGCCAAAAGAGCATTGGACCTTACTTTTGCAAAGCGTTGTTGTCGGAAAGGCTCGAGACATTTACACTCAGCTGACTGTCGAGCAATGCTCAGACTATGATTTGGTTAAGGAGCTTATTCTTAAGGCATATGAATTGGTCCCTGAAGCTTACAGGCAAAAATTTAGGAATTGTAAAAAAGAAATTTCCCAGACCCATATAGAATTTGCTCGAACCAAAGAACAGCTATTTGATAGGTGGTGTTCTTCTAAAAAGGTAGGCTCTGATCATGACAAACTTAGACAGCTTGTCCTTGTTGAAGAGTTCAAACGGTGCATAAATTCAGACATTAAATCTTTTCTCGATGAAAGACAGGTTGAAACTTTGGAGGAAGCTTCTCGTTTGGCAGATGATTATGCTTTGACTCATAAAGTCTCATTTGTGAACAGGCCTTATCCTCGAAAACCTTATAATCCACAGACAGGTCCAAGATTCTATCCCAGTAATCCTTCTGGTAGTTATAGCCATACATCTAGTACTATGCCCAAACTTTCTGGTGAAAATAAAAGCCAGAATCCGTCCAAACCTTCTGGTGAAAACAAAAGCCAGAATTTTTCCAAACCTTCTGGTGAAAACAAAGACCAGAATCCCTTATCTCAATCTCAAGTAGTGTGTTATTATTGTAAAAATACAGGTCATTTGATCTCTGAGTGTTTAAAATTAAAGCGAAGGAAAGAAAGAGAAAGACAAGAGGAACTTAAGCCTACAGGCTTGACTTCTATAAGGCCAAAACCACAGTCTTGTGTAAGGGAGGAAACTCTTTCTGATACCAAATTATCTGAGACTGATACAGTTATGGAGTGTTATGAACCATTCTTATCAGATGGTTTTGTGTCACTAAATGGTGACAGTTATGCCCATCCTACCCCTATTAAAATCTTACGAGATACCGGAGCTTCTCAATCTCTTATTCTAGCAGATACTCTGCCTTTTTCTGAGAAGACTTCTTTGGGCCAAAGTGTCCTTATTCAGGGTGTGGAATGTGGATTTGTTAATGTTCCGCTCCATAACGTTTATTTGTCATCAGACTTGGTATCCGGTTCAGTGGCTGTTGGTATTAGACCTTCTTTACCTTTTAAAGGTGTTCATTTGTTGCTAGGCAATGACTTAGCTGGAGATAAGGTTGTGGTAAACCCACTTTTGACTACTAATCCTTGCATAGACCAACCGCCTGATCCCATTGAACAGGAAATTCCTGATCTTTATCCGTCTTGTGCAGTCACAAGGGCTATGGCACGTAAGGCCAAGCAAACTGATGGGAAACAGGATTTTGATTTAACTGATACCTTTTTGGGTCAGTCTTTTAATGACGAGATAACAAGGTCTCTGTCTTCAAGCCTGCCTGATAAGCAGACAGATTTTCATGAGAATAACTCATCTTTAGATCTAGGCCATGACATAATGTCTGGGTCTCAACTAGCTATAGAACAGCATAAGGATCCTGAAATTTCGCCTTTATTTGAAAGGGCCTTAGATGAGCAGGAAATATCTCAGGTCCCAGTCTGTTATTATGTCAAAAATGACATTCTTATGAGAAAATGGCGTCCACCAGACGTCTCAGCAGAAGACGAGTGGACTGTCAACCACCAGATAGTGGTTCCACGGGTTTACCGTTCCCAAATATTAAACTTGGCACATGAAACTCCCATGTCAGGACATTTAGGTGTAAATAAAACCTATCACAAGATTCTTAATCATTTTTACTGGCCTGGGTTAAAATCAGATGTTTCTCAGCATTGTAGGTCCTGTCATACATGCCAAATGGTAGGAAAACCCAATCAGACTATACCTAAGGCTCACTTGCAGCCTATACCTGCTTTTGATGAACCTTTCAGTCGAATAATTATAGACTGTGTGGGTCCCTTGCCCAGAACTAAGTCTGGCTGTGAATATCTTTTGACCATTATGTGTGTTTCCACACGTTTTCCTGAAGCCATTCCTTTAAGAAATATCAAAACTAAGACAATCGTCAAGGCCTTAGTGAAGTTTTTCACATTTGTTGGGCTTCCTAAATCTATTCAGTCAGACCAAGGCTCAAATTTTATGTCTGGAATATTTCAACAAGTAATGCATGAACTTGGCATTGTACAGTATAAGTCATCAGCCTATCATCCTGAAAGTCAAGGCGCCCTTGAAAGATTCCATCAAACATTGAAAAATATGATAAGATCATATTGCTTTGACACAGAGAAGGATTGGGATGAAGGCATCCATCTCCTTTTATTTGCTGTTAGAGAATCTGTGCAAGAATCTCTTGGCTTCAGTCCATTTGAATTAGTATTTGGCCATACTGTTCGTGGTCCTCTGAAACTACTCAAAGAGAAATTTCTCTCCAATGATGACACCTCCCTGAATTTACTTCAGTATGTGTCTGATTTCAAAACTAGACTTTCAAAAGCTTGTGAGGCTGCTCGGACCAATCTTCAGTCAGCCCAAAGGAAAATGAAACAGCTATATGACATAGGGACAAAAGAAAGGAATTTTAAACCAGGTGATAAGGTACTAGCTCTTTTGCCTATTCCAGGAAAATCGTTGCAGGCCAGGTATTATGGTCCATACACTGTAGACAAAAAGATCAGTGACGTAAATTACATAATAAACACTCCTGGGAGGCGCAAGCTAAAGCAGCTATGTCACATTAACATGCTTAAGGAATACATAGATAGGGACAATACATCTTTAACATCAGTCAATCTAGTTAGCTCTGTTCCACTTAATTCATGTGACAATGACTGTGAGGATATTAATTCAGTAAAGTCGGATCCCACATCATCAAAACTTCAGAATTCTGACATTCTACGGAATCTTGACCAGAAACTGTCACATCTAGAGCCAAATCAGGGGAATGAACTGAAACAGCTGATTTTTGAATATGGACACTTATTTCCTGACATTCCAACACGGACAGATAAAATATTTCACGATGTGGACATAAATGGTTCCAAACCTGTAAAACAACACCTATACAGGATGAATCCTATAAAACAGAAAAATCTTAAAGAAGAAATTCAGTATTTGCTGGACAATGACTGGAATGGAGTTCTCCTAGTATTCTTATACCAGAACAAGAAAGGACAAAAATGTTTATAGACTCTTAGAAGGATTAATTCTCGAACATAGACAGATGCAGAGCAAGAATCAGTCTGCAACATTTCGAAGTTTATCTTACCCCTACTACTGCACCGATTGTTGTTTTCAGTGATCACAATCCACTGACTTTCATACATAAAATGAAAAACAAAAATCAGCGGTTGCTCAGGTGGAGTCTTATGCTACAAGAGTATAATTTAGACATAAGACATATCAGAGGGAGAGATAACATTATCCCTGATGCCCTTTCAAGAGCTTGAGCAGTGTCAGGAGTTGTGTTTTTCTTTCCTACTAAAGTGGATTGTAGATACATGTAATTTTATATGCTATGCTCAATATTTTATTATTCTTAAAGCAAAAGAAAGCTTTATTACATAAATCTTTCTTTTCCTCGAAGAGGGGGAGTGTTATGCATAAGAATTTATTTTTCTGATTCCCACTTGCACCCCACTGTGACCTAATAGTGCTATAGATATCTTGTTAATCTTCTTATAGAAGATTCTAGAAAACTGAGTCACAGATTAATTTCATTTTTGTAAACAACATGTTTACAAGGAAAAGTACTTCAGAACCTTCCAGAAAGTTCTGGGTTGCATTATTTTTAGAAAAATACCTCATCTTATTCCACAGCCCTCTGGAATGTTCTAGAGAAATCTTAGGGTCTATAAAAGAGCTTGATTTTTCTCATTGAGGCAGACTTTGGAGTTTGATGTTTGGGCATTTAATAAAAGTTATTTCTAAATTCTGTGTTGGATTGTTAAAGGATATTACTTTTCATTTTGGACTGTGAATTCTGTGGGATCAAGGAAAATAGATTCATTCAGGATATTTCATAACAGAGCTAAGTACATTTAATTTTCTTACTTCTACAGGTTAAAGTTAACTTGTAAATAAATTTTGTTAAAATTTTCCAAAAGGCTTGTTTGCTTTTTCTTTCTGCTACGCCTGGCTCGTAACACTAGGGACTCAAGAACGGGTTCGACTCAGCCATGGTAAACGAGCCATCGGTGTTTGAGCCATCGAAGTTCTACTGTAAGTATTTTGATAATGCCAGTATGTAGAAGTCGTGGCCAAGTGGTTGGTGTGATGCAGTACGAATCTCAGTTAAACTATATCTCCCAATGTAAAATCCCAACTGAAGGCGACTTACCTAAAACACGGACTAACCCAAAATTAAAAGTGCAGTCACGTCTCACTGCGTTTTGAAAGACTATAGTTTGTCAATCTATCAATATTTGCGTCAACCATAGCGTCAATTCAATGTTATTGTCTACCGGCCCCGATAGCTCAGTGATAGACCGTCCGCTTCTGGTCGCGGGTTCGAGCCCCGTCCGCGCCAAACCTATGGCGTAAAAACGGTACTAGGAGTTCCATTGGCTGACGCTACCGTCCTAGGGAGGAAAAATAAAGGCTGGCAAGTATTTGTCAATAATTGTTAATGGATACTTTGGTTGTCGCAATAAACGCCTATAGAGCTTATATGACGTGAAAACGCTTCTTTATATCTTTATCCTATATCTTTTTGTATCTATTTGTCAAGATTAAATCACACCCGCCGCACAGCTCTCGTGGAAGCATCATGCAGCCCACATATTTCTTCAAGCCCCTATGGGCGGGGACCGATCGGTTTAGTCATGTGTTCCTCAGACATATTGAGCGTCTAATAAAAATGGAAAAGAAAAAAAAACTTCTTCTACAATGAAGCCTTCCACCCGGAACATGGCATTTCAGCAACGTCACATCGTCGATTCAACGTCATGGCGTTTCAGCAACGTCGTATTGATGTTGATGCAACATCACGACGTTGCGTTGACCTTGATACGACGTTCATACAGGTTATGTGTTCGTTTGGTTCTTAATTTCAGTAGTAAGATTTGAAATCGACCGTGTGGATACACAGGCCAGATCTTAATATTCGCTGGTTCAACGTCTTTTCATAGGTTCTGACATGTGCTGTCTTTAATGAAATGTTCCACAATGACTGTGTTATCTCAGAGGAAATGCTTTATTTACCAGGAAATTAATTCACCACACGTTCTTCAGTAGACGCTAGACGGGATTTCGTCTGAGCTAAGAAAGAAAAATAATGGAAACTGACCGCCCGTATGAGTTTGAAATTTAATTGAATTCACAAACCATGCGCACGTAGATTTTGTATGTGTGTCAAAAACTATATATTGACTGTAACATACAGGTGAACTTCGTCAACTCAAACACCGATTCGTTAAACTGCTGCCCAGGGTAATATTTTGGTTTATCATATGACGTCGCGTCTGACAATGTAATAACGCCATGTAATAAATTCGATAATCCACTAGTGTATTTAATATACAAATTAGTTAGATACGCCCCCTAACGTTACATGTACGATGTCATTAACGACGTCGCGTTTACTAATGGCGGAATATTGACATTTTTATGAAACAATTGTAAATAAAATGCGTTGTAAATGTCATATGATAAATAGAATCTTGCATTCGTGCTCATGTATTATTGAATTTATTAAACTCGTTAAGGAAAATGGATAAAATGCTCGGCAAAGCCTCGCATTTTATCCCTTTTTCTCAACTCGTTTAATAAATTCACTAATACATGAACACTCATGTACATGTACAATGTAAGATCCTCCATTTATAAAAACACATGTACTATTTTATAACATATTTGAAACATTCAACGATATTGGGCAAACGTTTGGGATTAACATTTTAAAAATGATCAAGCAACATGGCCAATATAGCGTTACGTCGTATTCTGGCAACCGTCATACAAACTTGCTAGTGTGATCGTCCAAAAGCGTTTGAACCATACTGAATCATTAGTTCGAGAATCAGAATGAAAAAAAAAGTTGCTGAAAAGTTCATATTGACATGTCATTTTCCGCTAATTGTCCTCATCAATTTGAAGTTTGTTTGTTTTTTCTCACTTTTACGTTTGTGTCTAAATTGCGTTTCTGGAGAGCATTGGTCCATATTCTTTATGGATAAATTATTTCGGTACAAATAACCAAAATGAAAATCGTTTAAACGGGCATTTTCATTTGGTCGTTAGAGCTACATATAGCAGAAATATGGACTTCGTCGTCATCGTAAGGCCGCAACGTAGATTTACAGCCATAATTTCTCGGAACAGTTTTTTTTTTATTAGAAGAAATATTAGTACAGTATTTGGTGTTGTAAAAAGCAGCTAATTTTTAAAAGAAGGTCAATTGTGCTGACTGGTCACTGAAAATTCTTAGATTTATTCGCTGCGGTATGCGTTTGTTGACACTGACTGCCGAAAAGCCAAAAATATGCCAAACAAGCCCCTAATATTTTAGCTGCTTCTGGAAGGCCAATGAATTTACTGTCAAACTATATAACATTTAGGCTTGTTGAAACGGGTAGAACATGGAATAAGGCCCAATTTACATTGTGAGTAAGGGGATATTTTACTGCATTGCCAACCTAATTCTTCTTCTACTTCTTCGTCTTCTCTCTCTCTCTCATATTAGACTAGCCCAAACTTTATTAGGTATTGGTCTGGTTACAAATGTATTTAGTTCTTACCTGCAGTCGAAAGAATTGTACGTAGATCGGTCGCATTTATGTTACATTAAGCTAGTTACTGGTATTTTGTATCGACGTTTTACGATAAAAACACAAATTCAGATGCCCACTTCGACGGTAGATTAGCCATCAACAAGACTGGACCAGCTCTTTCGCGCGGGTGGTGTACAATATCGTCCAATATCTAGTGAAGGTTTCTTGTTCTGTTTAACAAAACACTTTAAGCTGATTCAAGGATTACTACCAATTTTGTTTCAGCTGCGACATTCTTTTTATTCTAATAAAACAAAACGATTTTTAAAACTGTCAGATCGAAAAGGTTTTGATTAATCTCAGTCTTTGATGGCAAGAATGTACACCATTTGTCACAAAGCACTGTAAAGACAGGTCAGTAATGTCTGACTGTCAAATGTCCCAGCTTTGCACTGTGACCTCAAACGGTACAATGTTTGACGTATTTCAACAATTAACATCATGACAATATTTTTGGTGCCGATTGTCAAAATATTTCAGATAAAAAAGACACTCGATTGCTAGTAAGATTTTTTTATCTTACTATTTAAAGGAACTATCTTATAGCAGTGCCAGGAATGGAATATTGCATCTAAAACAAAATGGGTAGTAGCTGGTTACGTAAATGTGAATAATACAATTATTGTAAATGAAAAATAACTGCTTATAAAAGATTTTAAGTAGATGAGCAAGAGCAAAGTAAAAACAAACTAGATCTGCAGTCGATGGTGTACCATCGCAAATACCCGCTTTTTCTATTAATAACACTAATGACTATGTATTAGCTAGCCAAAACTATATGTAAGTTAAAAAAAGTTGCAAATAACATTCTAACTGATAAGTAAAGTTTCAGAAGTGTATCACTTATACTTTAGAAGATATGGCAAAGTCATCCTTTTTGACCTTTGACCTTGGGGTTATGTTGAGGGCCACCTAAAGTATCCCAATTTATTCTATATTCCAACAGCCATCCAATAACCAAGTTTCAGAAGTGTAACTCCAATAGTTTAGAAGATATGGTAAAGTCATACTTTTTGATCTTTGACCTTGGGGTCGAGGTCACACCAAAAGTAGCCCAACATATTCTATATTCCAAGGACCATCCAATAAGCAAAGTTTCAGAAGTGTGACTCCAATAGTTTAGGAGATATGGCAAATCATAATTTTTGACCTTTGATCTTGGGGTCATGTTGAGGTCAAGGTCACACCAAAAATATCCAAATTTATTCTATATTCCAAGGGCCATCCAATAACCAAAGTTTCAGAAGTGTAACTCTAATAGTTTAGAAGATATTGCAAAATCATACTTTTTGACCTTTGACCTTGGGGTCAAGGTCACACCAAAAGTAACCTGACATATTCTATATTCCAAGGACCATCCAATAAGCAAAGTTTCAGAAGTGTAACTCCAATAGTTTAGGCGATATGGCAAATCATAACTTTTGACCTTTGACCTTGGGGTCATGTTGATGTCAAGGTCACAAAAAGGTTGCCCACTGCCATCTACATTCCATGTATTATCCACATGCAAAGTTTCAAAAGTGTAACTTCAGTGGTTGCAGAGGAGATCCATTTACAAGGTACGTGACGGACGGACAGACAGACGGACAGACGGACGGACGGACAGACGGACTGACGCCGGAGTGAACTGTGGTACGAAAACAATTTACCCGATTTTTCTTCGAAAAAGCGGGTGTAAAAACAAAAAAAACTGCAGACTTCTATGATATGTGCAGATTAGTCTGCAGTTCAGCATGGTCTTGACATTGTATTCGTTGCTTTCAGTTCCGTGATATACATGTAGATACATGCACAGTAAAAGTTCTATGTTTAGACAGCCAATCATTTGTCCGAAAGTGGTCTTTGAGACCACGTTTGGACAGGGTCAAAGGTGGTCCCTTACTGTCATATATATGAAAATGAAATCTTTTAAAATTCTTTTTTAAAGAATTAGTCTTATTTATAGCTGGTCTTCAGCCTTTCAGAATGTCACTGACTGGGCTATTCAGAGTTCAGACCAATCAGTGTCTTTGTTTGTCACAAAGGCCATCTTTGCGACGATTGCTGTGACCCGGATCAATGTAATGTAATGTGATGTTTTTGGTATCTGGGTAACCGACGACACTCATTACATTGGAACAAATAGATATTTACACTGATCTGTAATGACGGACGTTTTATCAGCAAGAAATAATTGCCATTGTTCTTGGCATTTATTTAGTTTTTATGGCTAACACTTTTAGCGAAACATTTGATTTCAATTACAAACAAGGTGCGTTCGTGTTTTATGTTAGTGACTTCCTGTAAGCGTGTCACGTGACGAAATACAATGCGACAACAGACATATCGTCTGCAAATATTTGAGGATAAGCAGTATTTTTATAGTGTAAAGACTATTATTGGATGTTGTCCTTAAATTAGACTTGCCCAAGTCTGTTAATTAGGTGTCCATTGTAAAAATAATTGTTTACAAAAATAAAAAATAAATACATTGTAAATGAAACAGCAATGCCGTCTTTTATGAAAATTGTGATACATGGCAACACTGTCTATCATTAGAATGACACGCACGGAAACAAGCACACGCACACACGCACGGACACATGCATGAGGTGTGGCTATCATAACTTTCAAGACTTTTTCAGTCTGCGTAAATGAGCAGGTCCGGCGGCTTGTTCCTAACCTGGATTGCATACGCCGAGGAAAAGTTTTTTTTTTTTTTTGTGACGGGATTCAATTTATAACCAGTATTTTTATGTCCCCCCACCCGAAAGGGAGGGGGACATATTGGTTTTGGTGCGGATCCTGTCGGCGTCGGCGTTGGCGACGGCGTTGCCTCTTGTCTGCACTCTATCTCCTGAATGGATGGATGGATTTTGATTAAACTTACACAGATACACCATTGGGAGGGGGAAAAGTACTGATTAGATTTTGGTGACCTTGACCTAATTTTCAAGGGCTGAAACCATCGTCAAATTTTAGACCAAAAAAGCTTGTCTGCACTCTAACTCCTGAACCAATGGAAGGATTTGGTTCATACTTGATACATTATATCAGTGGGATGGTCTTAAGAACTGATTAGCTTTTGGTGACCTTGACCTAATTTTCTAGTCTTTTATGTCATGTACTAGTACTTCTCGGTAAACGGGCAAAAGGTGCGAACCTGGAATGTCTGTTCTTGGTCCGCACTGTTTGCAACAAAGACTTTTGAAGTATTCAGCGGTAAAAGTATTTCAAAATGTCGTCTGCTGTGAAATACTGTTATGCATAAGAATTTATTTTTCTGATTCCCACTTGCACCCCACTGTGACCTAATAGTGCTATAAATATCTTGTTAATCTTCTTATAGAAGATTCTAGAAAACTGAGTCACAGATTAATTTCATTTTTGTAAACAACATGTTTACAAGGGAAAGTACTTCAGAACCTTCCAGAAAGTTCTGGGTTGCATTATTTTTAGAAAAATACCTCATCTTATTCCACAGCCCTCTGGAATGTTCTAGAGAAATCTTAGGGTCTATAAAAGAGCTTGATTTTTCTCATTGAGGCAGACTTTGGAGTTTGATGTTTGGGCTTATAAGGAAAGTTATTTCTAAATTCTGTGTTGGATTGTTAAAGGATATTACTTTTCATTTTGGACTGTGAATTCTGTGGGATCAAGGAAAATAGATTCATTCAGGATATTTCATAACAGAGCTAAGTACATTTAATTTTCTTACTTCTACAGGTTAAAGTTAACTTGTAAATAAATTTTGTTAAATTTTTCCAAAAGGCTTGTTTGCTTTTTCTTTCTGCTACGCCTGGCTCGTAACAGAAATTGGGGGCTCGTCCGGGATAAAACCATTTTAAGCATTTTAAAACCGACATTTCATGTGACGCAGGTAATTGTCATTTCTTATCAAATAGCCTTTGCAGTTGCTTCACAGGATTGGTATTTCCCTATAGGCATATAGGGGATTGTAATTTCATGTGAACTGTCATTTCAGGTGAAATAGTACTTGTCATTTCATGTGAAATTCTCGTTGGGCTTGTCATTTCGAAGAAAAAAAAAACTTTGTCAAATTAACCTCAATCTGTATTTCCATAAATACTTTTTAAAACAAACAAAAAGCAAACATGTCGTTTGATTTGAGAAGCTTTTTGGCTCAGCCTACTCAGGAGTTGTTTAATCTGGCCAAAAGAACAGATTTGCTAGATATTGCTTCCCATTATGGGGTCACTGCTGTCAAAACAAGCATGAAAAAACATGAAATCAAGAATGTTTTGGTACAGTTTTTTGTTGATGAAGAACTTTTTGATCCATCTGCTTTGTCTCTCATTATGGTTTCACATACTGAATTGCAAATGAGACAAATTGAAATAGGAAGGCAAATTGAATTAGAGAAGTTAAGATTAGAAATGGAAGAAAGAGAAAAGGAAAAAGAAAGAGAAATGCAGAGACAAATGCAGATGGAAAAATTAGAAATGGAAAGGGAAAAAAGAGAAATGGAGGAACGCCTTCAGAAAGAAAAATTAGAAAAAGAAGAACGGCTTGAGTTGGAAAAAGAAAAAATGAGATATAGTATTGAAGAAAAAGAAAGGGAAAGGCAGTTTCAGTTAAGATTGAAGGAAATGGAACTCCAGGGTCAAGATAGGGCGAAACCTACCCCTGTTTTTGACTCTGGTAGTTACTTTGATGCCACAAAGCATATCAGGTTAGTTCCCCCATTTCAGGAAAAAGAGGTAGATAAGTATTTTTTGCATTTTGAAAAAGTTGCAGAAAATTTAAAATGGCCAAAAGAGCATTGGACCTTACTTTTGCAAAGCGTTGTTGTCGGAAAGGCTCGAGACATTTACACTCAGCTGACTGTCGAGCAAAGCTCAGACTATGATCTGGTTAAGGAGCTTATTCTTAAAGCATATGAGTTGGTCCCTGAGGCTTACAGGCAGAAATTTAGGAATTGTAAAAAAGAAATTTCCCAGACCCATGTAGAATTTGCTCGAACCAAAGAACAGTTATTTGATAGGTGGTGTTCTTCTAAAAAAGTAGGCTCTAATCATGACAAACTTAGGCAGCTTGTCCTTGTTGAAGAGTTCAAATGGTGCATAAATTCAGACATTAAATCTTTTCTCGATGAGAAACAGGTTGAAACTTTGGAGGAAGCTTCTCGTTTGGCAGATGATTATGCTTTGACTCATAAAGTCTCATTTGTGAACAGGCCTTATCCTCGAAAACCTTATAATCCACAGACAGGTCCAAGATTCTATCCCAGTAATCCTTCTGGTAGTTATAGCCATACATCTAGTACTATGCCCAAACTTTCTGGTGAAAATAAAAGCCAGAATCCTTCCAAACCTTCTGGTGAAAACAGAAGCCCAAATTTTCCCAAACCTTCTGGTGAAAACAAAGACCAGAATCCCTTATCTCAATCTCAAGTAGTTTGTTATTATTGTAAAAATACAGGTCATTTGATCTCTGAGTGTTTAAAATTAAAGAGAAGGAAAGAACGAGAAAGACAAGAGGAACTTAAGCCTACAGGCTTGACTTCTATAAGGCCAAAACCACAGTCTTGTGTAAGGGAGGAAACTCTTTCTGATATCAAATTATCTGAGACTGATTCAGTTATGGAGATTTATGAACCATTCTTATCAGATGGTTTTGTGTCACTAAATGGTGACAGTTATGCCCATCCAACCCCTATTAAAATCTTACGAGATACCGGAGCTTCTCAATCTCTTATTCTAGCAGATACTCTGCCTTTTTCTGAGAAGACTTCTTTGGGCCAAAGTGTCCTTATTCAGGGTGTGGAATGTGGATTTGTTAATGTTCCGCTCCATAACGTTTATTTGTCATCAGACTTGGTATCCGGTTCAGTGGCTGTTGGTATTAGACCTTCTTTACCTTTTAAAGGTGTTCATTTGTTGCTAGGCAATGACTTAGCTGGAGATAAGGTTGTGGTAAACCCACTTTTGACTACTAATCCTTGCATAGACCAACCGCCTGATCCCATTGAGCAGGAAATTCCTGATCTTTATCCATCTTGTGCAGTCACAAGGGCGATGGCACGTAAGGCCAAGCAAACTGATGGGAAACAGGATTTTGATTTAACTGATACCTTTTTGGGTCAGTCTTTTAATGACGAGATAACAAGGTCTCTGTCTTCAAGCCTGCCTGATAAGCAGACAGATTTTCATGAGAATAACTCATCTTTAGATCTAGGCCATGACATAATGTCTGGGTCTCAACTAGCTATAGAACAGCATAAGGATCCTGAAATTTCGCCTTTATTTCAAAGGGCCTTAGATGAGCAGGAAGTATCTCAGGTCCCAGTCTGTTATTATGTCAAAAATGACATTCTTATGAGAAAATGGCGTCCACCAGACGTCTCAGCAGAAGACGAGTGGACTGTCAACCATCAGATAGTGGTTCCACGGATTTACCGTCCTGAAATATTAAACTTGGCACATGAAACTCCAATGTCAGGACATTTAGGTGTAAATAAAACCTATCACAAGATTCTTAATCATTTTTACTGGCCTGGGTTAAAATCAGATGTTTCTCAGCATTGTAGGTCCTGCCATACATGCCAAATGGTAGGAAAACCCAATCAGACTATACCTAAGGCTCATTTGCAGCCTATACCTGCTTTTGATGAACCTTTCAGTCGAATAATTATAGACTGTGTGGGTCCCTTGCCCAGAACTAAGTCCGGCTGTGAATATCTTTTGACCATTATGTGTGCTTCCACACGTTTTCCTGAAGCCATTCCTTTAAGAAATATCAAAACTAAGACAATCGTCAAGGCCTTAGTGAAGTTTTTCACATTTGTTGGGCTTCCTAAATCTATTCAGTCAGACCAAGGCTCAAATTTTATGTCTGGAATATTTCAACAAGTAATGCATGAACTTGGCATTGTACAGTATAAGTCATCAGCCTATCATCCTGAAAGTCAAGGCGCCCTTGAAAGATTCCATCAAACATTGAAAAACATGATACGATCATATTGCTTTGACACAGAGAAGGATTGGGATGAAGGCATCCATCTCCTTTTATTTGCTGTTAGAGAATCTGTGCAAGAATCTCTTGGCTTCAGTCCATTTGAATTAGTATTTGGCCATACTGTTCGTGGTCCTTTGAAACTTCTCAAAGAGAAATTTCTCTCCAATGATGACACCTCCCTGAATTTACTTCAGTATGTGTCTGATTTCAAAACTAGACTTTCAAAAGCTTGTGAGGCTGCTCGGACCAATCTTCAGTCAGCCCAAAGGAAAATGAAACAGCTATATGACATAGGGACAAAAGAAAGGAATTTTAAACCAGGTGATAAGGTACTAGCTCTTTTGCCTATTCCAGGAAAATCGTTGCAGGCCAGGTATTATGGTCCATACACTGTAGACAAAAAGATCAGTGACGTAAATTACATAATAAACACTCCTGGGAGGCGCAAGCTAAAGCAGCTATGTCATATTAACATGCTTAAGGAATACATAGATAGGGACAATACATCTTTAACATCAGTCAATCTAGTTAGCTCTGTTCCACTTAATTCATGTGACAATGACTGTGAGGATATTAATTCAGTGAAGTCGGATCCCACATCATCAAAACTTCAGAATTCTGACATTCTACGGAATCTTGACCAGAAACTGTCACATCTAGAGCCAAATCAGCGGAATGAACTGAAACAGCTGATTTTTGAATATGAACACTTATTTCCTGACATTCCAACACGGACAGACAAAATATTTCACGATGTGGACATAAATGGTTCTAAACCTGTAAAGCAACACCCATACAGGATGAATCCTGTGAAACAAAAATATCTTAAAGAAGAAGTTCAGTATCTATTAGACAATGACTTTATTGAACCAAGTCAAAGTGAGTGGAGTTCTCCTTGTATTCTTGTACCAAAACCCGATGGGACATATCGTATGTGTACAGATTTTAGGAAAGTTAATTCCTTAAGTAAAACAGATAGCTTTCCTATTCCAAGAATGGATGACTGCATTGATAACATCGGGAATGCCAAATACATAACGAAATTCGACCTTCTGAAAGGATTTTGGCAAATTCCACTTACAGATAGAGCAAAGGAGGTTTTGGCATTCACAACACCAGACGGATTATTTAACTATAAAGTCATGCCATTTGGAACGAAAAACTCTCCGGCAACATTTCAGCGCTTAATAAACATGGTAATTGCGGGGCTGGCAGGCTGCAGTGCTTATATCGATGATGCTATCATATACAACGACCAGTGGAATCAACATCTTGGGACTATTCGAGCATTCTTTGATAGACTGAGTAATGCCAAATTGACAATCAATCTTGCTAAAAGTGAATTCTGCCATGCAAGTTTGACATTTCTAGGTCATGTTGTAGGTCAAGGTCATGTGAAACCCATTGAAGCTAAAGTTGAGGCTATCTCAAATTTTCCCGTACCCACGTGCAAAAGACAGCTGATGCGATTTCTTGGTATGGCTGGTTATTACAGAAAGTTCTGTAATAATTTCTCTGTCATTGCTGAGCCTTTGACAAATTTGCTCAGCAAAAGAACAAAATTCCATTGGAATGCAATATGCCAAAATGCTTTTGATAAACTTAAAGCCATACTCAAGAGTGAACCAGTTCTCTTAGCACCAAACTTTGAAAAGGAGTTTAAGCTAGCTGTAGATGCTAGTGACGTAGGTGCAGGTAGTGTTTTGTTGCAGGAAGATGAAAATGGTGTGGATCATCCAGTTTGCTACTTTTCCAAAAAGTTTAATAAGCATCAGAGAAATTACTCTACCATAGAGAAAGAGTGCTTGTCTCTGATTCTTGCTCTGCAACATTTCGAAGTTTATCTTACCCCTACTACTGCACCGATTGTTGTTTTCAGTGATCACAATCCACTGACTTTCATACATAAAATGAAAAACAAAAATCAGCGGTTGCTCAGGTGGAGTCTTATGCTACAAGAGTATAATTTAGACATAAGACATATCAGAGGGAGAGATAACATTATCCCTGATGCCCTTTCAAGAGCTTGAGCAGTGTCAGGAGTTGTGTTTTTCTTTCCTACTAAAGTGGATTGTAGATACATGTAATTTTATATGCTATGCTCAATATTTTATTATTCTTAAAGCAAAAGAAAGCTTTATTACATAAATCTTTCTTTTCCTCGAAGAGGGGGAGTGTTATGCATAAGAATTTATTTTTCTGATTCCCACTTGCACCCCACTGTGACCTAATAGTGCTATAAATATCTTGTTAATCTTCTTATAGAAGATTCTAGAAAACTGAGTCACAGATTAATTTCATTTTTGTAAACAACATGTTTACAAGGGAAAGTACTTCAGAACCTTCCAGAAAGTTCTGGGTTGCATTATTTTTAGAAAAATACCTCATCTTATTCCACAGCCCTCTGGAATGTTCTAGAGAAATCTTAGGGTCTATAAAAGAGCTTGATTTTTCTCATTGAGGCAGACTTTGGAGTTTGATGTTTGGGCTTATAAGGAAAGTTATTTCTAAATTCTGTGTTGGATTGTTAAAGGATATTACTTTTCATTTTGGACTGTGAATTCTGTGGGATCAAGGAAAATAGATTCATTCAGGATATTTCATAACAGAGCTAAGTACATTTAATTTTCTTACTTCTACAGGTTAAAGTTAACTTGTAAATAAATTTTGTTAAATTTTTCCAAAAGGCTTGTTTGCTTTTTCTTTCTGCTACGCCTGGCTCGTAACAATACCCATCATGCAGAACGTTAAACTGATAGCGTTGTCAGCGCTGAAGCTTTCGTTGTTGCGCAACTAATGAGGTTATGGAATGGTTGTTTATTTAGTGTCTATCATAGAACTTTTGTAATGGAAAACCTGAACCATGGAAGAACGATACAGTCTGAATCACAAATAATAGCGGATCAGATGAACAAAATAAAGTGCTGGAAACATCGGTTCCAATATGTTCAAGCCATTTTAACTCACAAACATAACGAAAACACGCCTATACAAATATATTGTAACCTTTATCGCCGAAAAAAATGAAAATTTTAAGAGGAAAAATTCTCATATTTTTCTTATTTCTGCTCAAAATATAGGTTGTTGGTACTCGTTAGAACCGCCACATCGAGGCGGTTCTAACGAGTACCCACAGTCTATATTTTAGAGCAGAAATAAGAAAACTAAGGTTTACCCCCTGTAAACCCCAGTTTTACTATATTAAAGTGGGGTACAAGGGGGTCAAAATTATATAGGCGTGTTTTCGTGATGAATGTTATGGATTACTGAAACCGTTGCAACTATCCTCATTTTTATACATGTATCGACATTCGTTAGAACGAAAACTCGATAAAACGATAAATATAATGGAATTAATCCTTAACTCAAGTCTTAGCCTCGGTTCGACCCCGGACTTCTCCAGACTTCCGGATGAGTCTTTAAACCTAGGCCCAGTCTCAGTATGACCTTAGCTGTTGATGGGACGTAAAGCACAGACACGCGCACGTGCGCGCGCACCCTCACGCACGCACACCCTTGCCTCGGTTACGGCGGGCGTGGGCATCACTCGGGTTTGTACATGTAACTCCTACATCGAGTCCATATTCATGAAAAAATATTTAAATCTAATTCTCCAAAAAAAAAAAAACAACAAAAAAACAATCAAACAAATGTAGTTATTTATTAAAATCGTCTCGCCGAGGCGATTCTGGTAAATATCTATATCATTTGCATCTGGAAATAACTAAGAGGAAACGTTCTCGATAACTTAGCGGTTAGCGCGATCGAGAGGTTGTGGGATCGAATCTGGCCACCGGGGGCGAGGTTTGTCCTTAGGCAGGACACGCAATGCCACTACCCAACTTCACACGGGTGAAAATGGGTCGCAGTGGTGTTAAAGTCACTGCCTCCGTCTCGTGCGCGTGATAACATCCGGATTGAGTGTTCGAGATTCAAATAAGCTTGAAGCTTTCATCCGACCGAGCGAAAATAAAAACTCATGGGCAACGATCCTTTATCACCTTCCCCCATGACAATTTGTGTTCATGTATTTTATTATGAATGACTGTTGAGCTAGAAAGCCTCTATGCGGATCAGTTTGTTGTTGCTGTTATGTTTAATACTGCACTGATCCGGAGTTGAAACCTCAGCTAGCCCCAAGGGCGGTCGTTCTTTTGTCATGGGTCTTATTTGTTTATCATTACGATAACACACCCGTGTGACATACTACATTTTTTCATATCTCCAAAATGGCTCCTTTTCCGAATTTGTGATAATTTTCTTATTAATACTCCAAATAAAGGTTGAGGCGGTTCTAACGAGTACCCAAAACCTATGTCTTGGATCAGAAATAAGAAAAATAATGCATATCCCCGTAAACCCCAGTTTTCTCTATATAAAGTGGGGTAAGGGGTGTTCATTTCACTGACTTGTTCACGTAATGTGGTTCATGTTTCATCTGATGTTTTTGTGTGTGCTTCCAAATTGCCAAACCAATGTCGACCCGATGTTGACTCACTGTTTCGTGCTAATTGGAGGCGATTAGGATGTGGGATAACTATAGTTTAAAGAATAGAAATAGATAGACCTATTCAAATCTGATTTGCCCCAATCGCGGATAGGTGGGATAGTGTTCTTTCTTTTTTTCTTTTTCTGGTTTGCTTTTTAGGTTTAACGTCCCCATCAACAATATTTAGGTCATTTTAGACGTCACTCCCAATTTTGTGGGACTTCTACCCGAAATTTATGATGAAAAGACATCTCAATCCCTGTCTTGCAATGGAACCAAAAGGGGTTTGCACTGACGGTCACACTCGCACGACTTTGCCTGGGCAGGCTTAGACTTTCTAAATTGTTTACCAGTACTCATGTCCAGTCGGTTTCAGCTCTGCGTGGAAGCGTCATACAGCCCAATCTATTTCTCCGAGCCCCCATGGGCTGGGGGCCAATGGCATAGGTGTAAACTTGTCTAACCGTAGTACATATACATGCCCGTGCTGCTGCAAACAGTGCCCAGCATTGAAGTAGAAATGAATGGACGAAGGGAACGAATCAACATTGATTTGTTCAGAGACTATATAAAACATTCAGGTTTCCATTTGTATCGGGTTTGCTTTAAGTATGGCGCGATAAAGGAGTCCGGTATAATGTCCATTCGACCGTTTGTCGGCCCATCGGGGCTTGAAGAAATAGATGGGCTGCATGATGCTTCCATACAGAGCTGAAACCGACCCGCGCACGAGTACTAGTAAACCGCTTGGAGGATCTAAGCCTGCCCAGGCAATGCGGTGCGAGTCGGCCCGTACATGCTTATAAACCCTATTGGTTCCATTGGGCGGCAGGGCTTGAGATGTCCTTTCATCTCAATGTCGGGTAAAAGTCCCAAAAAATTGGAAGCAACGTCTCCAAAATGACCTTAACAGTGTTGACGGGGACGTTAAACTTCAAATCAAACGAGCAAAATCAAATCAACCGTTCGTCCGTTTGTCCAGCCGCAACTTTAACTTTAACCCCAAATATTCATTTCCATACAGGCGCGAGAAAGCCTTCGGTGGAATTCTTGATCTACAGAGATATAGCCATACTATAGATGCACAAACCGAATTCGAACATAAAATAATCTTCAGCGTAATTTTTCCGAACACTATTTTCATTAGCTATTAATACTGGTCCCATGTTAGGTATATAGACAGGCCTTATGTTTAGCTTATTACAATGGTGTTTCAATCTATCACGACTAGGAACTAAACAGTGGCAATTTCTATTTCTTTTCATTTTCTGGAGAAATTTTCTGTCGAAACCTAATCAAACATGTGTATGTTTAACCCATCGGAGACGAGAAAACCCAAAATGGGACATTCGCAAAACAGTGCAGGCCCTGATCAGACGCCGCGCCTCGCGGCGTCTGATCTGGTCCTGCACTGTTTGCAAAATGTTCATTTTTTTCTAAACACTTTCCGAAATGATCAATCTGACGCTCCTGTATTTAGAAATGGATTCTAGCAATACAATGTATATACCGAGGAAAATTCCATTCAGAGAGAAATGGGAGAAGACAGGAAAAATATCAGCTCTGTTGCCAATAATGAAAGGTTTCGAATCTCTGGATGTTCATTAAACGGCTACATGGCTGATACTAGACAGCCTCTGGACTTTTCTGAAAGATACAATTCTGGATACTGACATGTATGAGGAATGGATATACATGTGGCACATATATTTCCAACCGTTTTGTGGTAGAAGGGAGACAACTTTCGTGAATTATTTTTTTATTTTTATACGCTTTTTAGGGTACACTCTTACAGAAAAGAATTTGGCCGAAGGGGCAAATTCTATCTTTAAGACTGGGTTACTATTGTTTGTTTTTTCTTTTTTGATTGATTTAAGTTTAACGTCGTCCATTTTGCTTCCAGTTCTGTGTGACTTTTACCCGACATTGAGATGAAATGACACATCAAGCCAAAGGAAACCAGTAGGGCTTATATGTATGGACGGTCCGGTCCGACTCGCACCACTTTGCATGGAAGCATCTTGCAGCCTAAAGGCCCGTTTACACGATATGATTAGTCTTTCATGATTTTGTCATGCATGATTTTCTCCCGAAAGATTTTTTACGTTTACACATCATGACAAATCTTGTATGATTTTATTTTCCCGCCTTATATCAGGAGATAAACAATGGAGGAAGAAAATCTTACAATTCCTTTATGTATGATAATAATTGCAAGTGCAGTTTTCAGTCTGAGAAGAGAAAGAAAACCTTCATCTGGTTGAATAGCTTAATTTAGCCACACCTATTTTTAATATCCAACCATCAAATTACTTCATGTTATGCATCCATTAGGTTCACAATCTGCCTGACAGTGCAGACCCTGATCAGATGACCACTACATGGCATATTTGCTTTTTTTCACACCTCTATATGCAGGGCAATTAATCAATGGAATGTTTAGCATTGACTCTAAAATTTCATGTGGAAGTAATTAACCTCAGACATCTTTGCTCTGATTGGCTGAAATGGCATGACTAGTCTTGCCGAAATAGAACATGTTCTATTTGCCATGACTGTCATACATGACTCCCAAGACTGTGTAATAGCAGGGTTTACATGGCAAGATTTGTCTTGTAAGACTAATCATATAAGACTAATCTTATCGTGTAAACGGGCCTTAATCTACAGTAAAATTCAAATATAAAGACTACCTTTGCGACTGGTCAAAAAGGTGATCTCTTATTAGGAGACACTGAATGAAGAAAACACAAAGAAGGAATAACTGAAACCTATAAAACCAGATTTAGTCTTAATTTTCGGTGGTCTTAATAGCGTATTTTTACTATTTTCTCCAAACCCAAATGAGCGGGGGCCACGGATCCCTATTGATAAGGCAGACAAAACATTGGGCAAGGAGTTGCCTCCCGTGAAGATGGATTCATTTCCATATAGCATAGGTGAAACATCTTTACCGGCGTGGAGGTTTGGGGTTTTAAGGTGTGTGTGTGTGTGTTAGGGGGGGGGGGAGGGGCAACTCTTGCAAAAAAGTTTTTGTCTGTGTTATTAATTAAGGGGGATGAATAGATACACCTTCATGGCAACTCCTGCAAAAGTATTTTGTCTCCCGTGTCAGAAGCGGTCAACTCTTAAAGGAAAGAATTTGTTCCTTTTTCAGTGGGACAGGGCTTATAGAAAGTAAACAGGAAGTCCCGAAAGTTGTCTCCATTTGAAAAATGGCAGAACAATGTCAGGCGTTCCCATTCCCCTCAAGGCCTATAGCGTTATCTGGAAGGAATCGCATACGCTTCATTTCTTGGTCGATTATTTGTCAGTCAAACCAAAGTTACAAAGCGCAGCAGCTTTACGTAGCTTATCGTCACATTAGCGCAAAAAGTCAATAACTCCAATATATTTTATATTGGAGTTATTGACTTTTTGCGCTAAGGTGACGTAATGTCCATATGGATATCGCTGATTTAACGACATCCATGAAACGATTATTATAGCCGCGCTTTTCTTGTCGGTGTTATATCATAGTGTTACCTGTAACAACATATTAAAAATAATACTGCATGTCCCTTCTCGGGGTCCGTAGATTTTCGCAAAACAACAAGATTTTGTTTTGCTTGATTTGTTATTGGATATGAGGTTTAACGTCCCCGCCAACATTGTATAGGTCATTTTTGAGACGTTGCTTCAAATTTTGTAGGAATTTTACTCGACATTGAGATGAAATGACATCTCAAGCCCGGTCGCCCGTGCGAACAAGATAATAAGTTGTGTGAAGAAGATAAAAATAAATTGCATGTCCCTTCCAGGATTCCGTAAAAATCCGATAACATGTTAACCCTTAAACATCCTTGTTAAGAACATGTTCTGTCGGAAAAAAGTGACTGTTTGTATAAGATTACATTTCTTTATTATGTTATTTCTTTATTATGTTTTCTTATTAGCAGTACGAAGACTGTTCAAATATGAACGCAACTAAGCACATAAAAATGATTCCGTGATAGATTTCGATGAAAAATTTCTTTTGTCCCCTCAAAGTACTCCCCTTTAACAGATATACAAACTTTCAGTCGTCTGATCCAATCATTGAATGCATTTTGGTAGTCTTTTCGAGGTATACTATGAAGACACTGGAATATAGCAAGTTTTGATCAAATTAAACAAGCCGAAGGCACTTTTAAATTATTTTTGTTTTTCTTTGTTTTCAGAGAAAATTTGGTTTGGCATCACATGTAACTCATACGGAACCCGGGAAGGGACATGATTTTTTTTTTTATTTTATTAGTTGTGCGCACAAGATAATATCTTGTGCGGACAACATATTTTCTTGTTCGGACAACATATTATCTTGTGCGCACAAGATAATATCTTGTGCAGACAACATATCATCTTGTCTGCACAACATATTATCTTGTGCGCACAAGATATTATCTTGTGCGCACAAGATATTATCTTGTGTGGACAACATATATTGTGCAGACAAGATATTATCTTGTCCGCACAAGATATTAAGTTGTGCGAACAAGATATTATCTTGCCCGCACAAGAAAATATCTTGTCTGCACAACATAGATCTTGCGCGGACAAGATATTATCTTGTTCGCACAACTTAATATCTTGTGCGCACAAGATAATATGTTGTGCAAACAAGATAATATCTTGTCCGCACAAGATAATATCTTGTTCGCACAACTTCCCAAGATCTATGTTGTGCAAACAAGATAATATGTTGTACGGACAAGATAAATTATGTTGTCCGCACACGATAATATCTTGTGCGGACAGCATATTATCTTGTCCGCACAAGATATTATCTTGTTCGCAGAACTTAATATCTTGTTCGCACAACACATTAAAAAAAAAATTCATGTCCCTTCGCGGGTTCCGTAAAATCATCTACTAGATAGAAGTTTTATCCGAAGTATCAAAACTCATCCTGAGCCTCGAATTTGAGGGTCACTGGCTGAAAGTAGCAACTGTGTTGTAGTCTTTGTTCCCAAAGGATGACTCCTTTTATAGAACACTGTTATCGTTATGTCATTGTCCTCTGAGCCATGAACATCAGATTGTTGTCTGATCAAGAATTGTCTTTGGCACTTAAAGGGTAAACTCAATTCCCTAAAGATACTTTTGTCTGTAGATACCATGACCAGGGGTATCGTTTTCTACAAGTATATAAATAATGGAAATATCTTCCTATTGTAGGAACATAATGATGATTAAAGCTGTATGACTAGCCATAGGAAAATTATCAAATAGCATGAACAAATTTACATCCACAAATAATGCCCGAAATAAAATGGTTTGTTTGTTTAAATTGAGGTTTAACGTCCCCGTCAACACTATAATTGTCAGTTTGAAGACGTCGCTCCCAATTGTGTGGGACTTTTACCCGATACTGAGATGAAATTACATCATAAACCCTGTCGCCTAGTGAAAGAAACGGGCTTAAATGAAATGCACTGGACGTTCTGACTCGGACAGGCTACGACCTAAGCGGTTTACCAGTACTCATGTGTGATCAATTTCAGGTCTTTGTGGAAACACCATGCAGACCAATCTATTTCTCTAAGCCCCAATGGGCAGGACCGAAAACCCGAAATAGAGTTTATAAAGATTATATACAGCAAAATCTCTCTATATGTAATCCGACAATAATTAAAGTGGACATAAACTGTACATGTTCCTATCAAACCTATCAGATGGGTTCGGGTCTGGCGGTTTACATATTACATATACAGTCAATCCTCTTTAAACCAACATTCGATAGAACGACATAACTCGTTATAATGACAATTTCAATGGAAACAATCCTTCTATCTATCTATCTATCTATCTATCTATCTATCTATCTATCTATCTATCTATCTATCTATCTATCTATCTATCTATCTATCTATCTTCTGATACTTGGCCCCGCCCATCGGGGCTTAAAGAAATAGATGGGCTGCATGATGCTTCCACGCAGAGCTGAGACCGACCCGCACACGAGTACTGGTAACCTGCTTAGGGGATCTAAGCCTGCCCAGGCAAAGAGGTGCGAGTCGGACCGTCCATGCATATAAACCCTATTGGTTTCATTGGGCGGCAGGGCTTGAGATGTCATTTCATCTCAGGGTCGGGTAAAAGTCCCACAAAATTGGAAGCAACGTCTCCAAAATGACCTATACAGTGTTGACGGGGACGTTAAACCTCAAATCAAACAAACAAAAATCTTCTGATACTGCGTCTGTCACATTTGACCATTACGCAGGTGTATATTACATACACTCCAGGTTTCGCAGGATGAAAACCTACACAGTAATCATGTAATTACGGTAGGGATCTTTAACCTGCACAGGGGATGGTTCTCCCTGCTCAGGGGGCCTCCAGTTAACGTCCCGATCCGAAGGACGGTGCACTTTTTTACATTCATCCCTGCAAATGATGCCAATGAAGCGTGTTTTATCGCCGCTACCGGGGATCGAACCCGGGACCTCAAGCATTAGAGGCAAGTGCACTAACCACTGAGCTATCATGGTCCATTAGCTCGAGACGAGACAGATTAATGCAGATATTCATTGCAGATAATACATAATACTATAAGAAACATATTTTGCCTGTACATTAGTTTGTCAACTCAATCTTGGGTAAAGATTCCCCAAAATTGGAAGCAACATCTCCAAAATAACCTAAATAGTAGTGACGCGTACGGAAAACCTCAATTCAAACAAAAAACGCCATCTTCACAAGTCAGTGAAATGATAGCGAGCACCCAGTATGTTTACTGCAGAAGTAAAAGTCAGTAATTTTCAACAGATACAGTCTTTTCTAGTGCATATTTTCCAGAGAGAGCACAAATGAAGATAACTGTGTAATAACTCCGTTAAGAAAACCGCTTGCATTGTCTATCGCTTATTCATCATGTTTACAAGTGAATGAAATAAACACCCCTCTTATCCACACTTAATTGTGGTTTACAGGGGTATACATATTATAATAAACTACTCCGGAATAAAGATCTACTCTTAACCCATTTTGTACCGGAAACCCAAACTGGGTACCCTGGCAACAGTGTAGGCCAAGATCAGACGCCGCAGAACGCGGCGTTTAAGCAGGACCTAAACTATCTGCAAAACGTTCGGCTATTTTCGAAAATAAATTTTATTAAAAATAACAAAATTTTCACCCCTAAAAATTTCGAAATGGACTCCTGCCATATATAAGGAGGAAGCTTCCATTTGGTACAAAAAGGGCTGCAGAAAAGAGCTTGCACACCATTTGAATTCATACTTGGTTTAGTTTAAATGTTTAATGCTTCTGTTGAAATCAATCTTTCAACTGTAAATTAAGAAATGTCATAACAAAGTTAGGTGAAGGATGGGTGGTGAGCGGGAAGGGGGGAAGGGGGGGGGGGGGGGTTGGCTTTTGGCATTCCAGGTATGGCAGCGTCGTAAGAAAGCAGGAAATTGGCCGAATTGGGCTTTCCTACGATAGTCGGTACCCAAACTGCCGGATTTCCACAACAGTAATCCTCTGAAACATAATGTTCTTGCCGTACCGAAATTCTCAAATACACACACGAATACCTAGAGCATAAATAAAGAAAATGATGTATATCCCTGTAAACCCTAGTTTTCTCCATATAAAGTGGGGTTTACAGTAGTTTTCATTACATGGACTTGTTAGTTAACACATTATGAAAACACGCCTATTCAAATACATTGCCAATTGTTTTGGCCAAAAATTTGAAATTTTAAGATGAAAAATTGTGATATTTTTCTTATTTCTGCTCAAAATATAGATTGTAGGCACTCGTTAGAACCGCCTCGACGAGGCGGTTCTATCGAGTACCCACAATCTATGTTTTTGAGTAGAAAAAAGAAAAATAATGTATACCCCATTAAACCCCAGTTTTACATTATAAATGTGGGGTTTGAGGGGGTCAAAATTAAATAGGCGTGTTCTCGTAATGAGTTTGAACTTTTAGCAAGGTGAGAAAAATGCTTACCGGCATACTGGGTAGAAACTTCAGTCAAAAACACATGAGTGACGTTAAATTGTCTCGGCAGCATGAACGTGTCGAATTCAAAGTCACTGTGACCTAGTTTCTTCTTAAAGTTATTGAAAATATAATCCACAGCGGCATTGAAAGAATTACACGAATCTAACAATGTATCATGTTTTTCGGCTAAAACTTTGACCCTTCTAAACTTGAAGTCTTTGTAATAAAAGATTTGCAGCAGAAAATTTGTCAGAGTATTAAAATTGTACTGCATGCGAATGAACGTTTCGTACTTTTTATGTTCTGTTTTATTAAGGCCAAAATGGACATTCATGCCTCCCGGGGAAAGAATGGGAATTCCTTGTTTGGCTGAAATTCTAGCCACGTGACTCAAAGCAATGTCACTGACTGGTCCCAGGAACGCATGCGTAATATTTGTTTCTTTAAATAGAAACTTGATAGCCTCGATTTCGGCTGGAGTTTCTTCGGGATATTTTGAGTCAATGAAAAGAAAGTGTAGGTCAAGGCGAGGATTAAGCCGATGTATCAACTTAGCCTCTGCGAGTTGTACAAAATGTTTCACTTTTGAGAGTGAGAATGGAAGACTGTCATTAACAGGCGCAAATACAGCGACATAGGTCGCCACATTGTCAGACTTTATATAGGAAGTTGTGCTGTATATTAATACCAATATCACAATTCCAGTTTCGACATTCATATTAACTAGATTTTATGAAAAATAGTTTTGTCAGCCCAGAAAACCATTGGTTGTTGAAGTAAATGTGCATTTTGGAATTTCTCATTTCCGTTTCAAAACGTACCAGCCGACGTCAGCTTATCCGTATAATAATCCGACACATGTTTTTATATCCAAAGACGAAATAATTCCGTCACAAAACAAAGACCAGACTTCACATCATATTATATGAGTGACAGTGTATAATTATAGAAAGTTTAAGAGGGGGAACAAACATTGTAGTTACATATCCGGAAAATAGCTCATTTCCGGATTACAGTCGACATAAGACACTTGAAATTATTTTGAACGAAAAACGACTGTAAAAAATAGTATGCTGTTCATGCTGAGTAGCGTATGATTAAAATCCGAGTCCTGATCATTCCTTTAAAGGTGCATTATTGAGCTACCTGGTCTCAATTTTTTTTTCTGGTTTTTATCTTCAATGCATACTCCTTTGTCATGTGTACACTTTTGGAGCCAAATACAGCTTCAGAACTTTGTGAAAATGGTCGTTTTCATTCGTGTGTACCTTTCGCTCTGAACATGTGTTCGGAATTTCTGTTCTAAAAATGAATCTGTCACTTTACACATACATGGCGACAGTATCGTCTCTGAGTGTCGTTACCTATGGCATGGTATTCAGCGTCATATTTTTTTTCCGATTCAGGAATGGCCTAAGCAAACAAGGCCAAAAACGAACGTCGCATAACGTCATGTATGGGGATTCTATTTTTATCACGAACTAAAAATAGATATAACTCGTTTCGAAACCTAGTTAGGGAATCCCTCTCAAACTCGTTTACCTGTCAACATAATTGTTCGCATTTTTGCATAAAATGCATTCATTTGTATTGTTTTAAAGAAAAATACAGGCTATATGTATTTTAATTTTGAAAGCATTTTTTCCAGATAGCTCAATAATGCACCTTTAAATCTCACTTGTTATAGAAAATGTGGGGTTTATTGGGGGACACACTATTTTCATTAAAAAACTCAGATTGTTTGTACTGCTTAGAACCAACTCAATTAGGCGATTCTGACGAGCACACACAATCCATTTTTCAGCAAGAAATTAAGAAAAACACACAAAAAAATCATATAAAAAGCTAGTTATAGAGATGAGAAAGACGCCATTTTAGGACCCGGATGTGCTATCGTATTCATGATTATGAAAACACACCAGATGAACCAGTTAGGCAAGCTTGCCTTTTGTACGGAACCCGACAAGGGACATGATTTTTTTTTATTTTATAAGTTGTGCGCACAAGATAATATCTTTTCCACACAAGATAATATGTTGTCCGAACAAGATAATATCTTGTCCGCTCAAGAAATTGTCTCGTTCGCACAACATAATTAAAATAAAAAACCATGTCCCTTCCCGGGTTACGTACTTTTGACATGTTTTTTTTTTTTTTTTTTTTTCAGAACCAATATGAAAAAAAAATGTCAATTTAAAGAAAAACAAAAGATGGACTAATAACTTCAAAAAGGCGGAAGAAGTTTTTCAGGCAAGGAACGCAACCGCATCATGATAATCTTGTCCAGTAAAATAAGATTACTCTCCCTTAGATCGGCCCATCAAAACTACTATTCACCATATTTGCATTTATTTGCTGGCTCCCAGCTTGCACATTGTCAATATGGGAAAAACAGGTAACCAGACCCCCCTGACCTTTCAAGGTCAGGGGGGTCTGGTTACCTGTTTTTCCAACACTGATAACCTTCAGACTAGGAACCCGCAGATAATGCAAATAAGGTGAATTGATTCCGTGAGCATACATTGTGTATACAACGCAGTATCAATGTCGATGTATGTCACGACGTTGCGTAGAGTTAATACTACGTTGCTAAGGCGTTATGTTCCCGCCGGATATTTCCTTCGCTATTGTTAATTATCACATTTGACAAAATTAATATGACACCTATGTATGCATTATCTGACTGCACGTTTAGAGAGTCTCCTTGAGGTTGCTCAGACGAGCACAATTAACCCTTATCCTGATGAATACATTAGTTAAGCCATCCATTACGAACGTTCCAACAATTTAATTTGGCTCCCGACCATCGGGGCTCAGAGAAATACATTGGGCTGCATGACGCTTCCACGCAAAGCTGAACCTGACTGCACATGAGTACTGATAAACCGTTTTGAAGGTCTACGCCTGCCCAGTGAAAGTGGTGTTAGTCGGACCGTCCATGCACCCTATAAACCCTATTGATTTCATTGCGCGACAGGGCTTGTTATACCATTTCATCTCAATTTCGGATAAAGTAAGAAACGTCTCCAAAATGACCTAAATAGTGTTGACGGGAACATTTGACCTCAATTCAAACAAACAAATTCACAAACTGCATGAAGTTTGATCCTGACCAGATGGCTTCTTCTGGATCTACACTGTTTGTGAAAGTAGGGCTTGTCTCCTACAGCAGGAAAAAAGTTAGTTTATATATAGATGCCGGTGTCCCATGTAAAATAGTAGAGACCAGGATGCGTCGCCACAGAAGGCGTAATCGGATTTGATTTGTTGTTTGGGGTTTAACCACACGTCAACCCTTGTGGGTCATTTTGTGTGTTTCCAAGATAAAGGGAGAAAAGAGATAGAAGACATTCACCATATTTGCATATTTGCTGGCTCCCAGCTTGCGCATTGTCCATATTGAAAAAACAGGTAACCAGACCCCCTGACCTTTTAAGGTCAGGGGGGTCTGGTTACCTGTTTTTCCAACACTGATAACCTTCAGACTAGGAACCAGCAGATAATGCAAATAAGGTGAATAGCATAAGAGATGGAGCTGGGGAGAAAGAAGATAATGAACGGAAGTGTGGAAGAAAGAAGAAATAACAACACCCCCTCTACCCTTGCTTGCTGCAAGGACAGCAGGCCTTGCCAAACTGTAAACCGATATCAGCTGGACGCCCCAGTGTCACAAGATACACAAATAATCGGAAGTTCAGGTTGATATGAAGATTCAGATCAATGGTTATCTCTAAAACGACCAAGGAAGACTGATCAAACTGCTCGCTTTGCACGTTTCAGACCACCAGTTTTCGCAGGATGTGGCTAGAAAAAAGTATAAATGGGGCTTATTTATTACCTGTGTTTCTTGGAAGCAAATGGGGCTAATGCAGTTGAATTTGCCTCTGGTTTCTTAGAACAAAATAGAAATTGATAAGGTATCCATGCTTCATAAAACAAAGAATATTTAAGATCATACACTTAATAATGTTTTATACAGTTTCTCAGAAGGTTTAAAAATGCTATTAAAATTCACTCTGTTTGTTGTGAGTTCTTTCCCTGAATTTATACCGTATTGTGTTCACAAAGTAATGGTGCAACACAAACACACATTTAAATTATTCCTCACACAAATACTTTATCAAGCAAGAAAGAACAGTTAAAAAGAAATGACAGTTAAGTATACTGAGCAGTTTTCATGACATGCATTTTACAACACTTAACGAACACACGCCTATTCAAATACAGTGTGTGTGCGTGTGCGTGTGTGTGTGTGGGGGGGGGGTACGTCCCAGCAACAGCTAAGGTCATACGGAGACGGGATCTCGGTTTAAAGACTCATCCGAAAGTCTGGAGAAGCCCGGGATCGATCCTGCGATCCCTGGTTTACAAGGCGAGTACCGTAACTACTGCAGCACGGAGGCTTCTAAAAAACACTGAAATTCCACTATTAAGACCACCTAAAATTAAGACTGATTCCGCTTTAAAACGCTTATTTAGAAAGATACAGTTTTTTCTTTATTCCTGCTTTCTGCACACACTGTCCGCTGGTCAGGGACCACCTTTGGGGCTGTTCAAAAGTGGTCTTAAAGAAGACCACTTTTGAACAGTCCCAAAGGTGGTCCTAATATATGAATTTTATTGTATATTGAAAGTTTACCACCAAAAAGTAAAATTTTTCAGAGAAAAAAAAAAAACTGATTTTTTTCTTATTTTTGCCCTAAACGTAGATTATCGGTAAACGTTAGAACCGCCTCAGCGAAGTGGTTCTAACGAGTACTGACAATCTATGTTTTAAGCAGACATACGAAAACATAATGTATACATTTGTACCCCTATAAACCCCATTTTGATATACAGAAGTGGGGTTTAAGGGGTTCGAAACAATATAGGCGTGGTTTCGTGATAATCTCATTGCTGCACAGGTACATGCAACGTCGCCTAATTAATACTTTTTCTCCTAGCCCCATTCGATTCTTTCAGAATTTAAAAATAAGTCCCATTGGAATGCGCCCGTTCAAATATATATTAGCACACTGTTTCTGCGCATCGAAATATTCGGGCCTCGTGGCCTATCATGAGTTTCTCTCACCGCTGAGGTTCGCGCCTCGCTCGGGCAAAATGTGAGCCGCCAAGTTCTGCAACGGAAGGTCAGATGGTTTTTCTCCGGATACTCTGGATTTTGCCCACCTCTGACCAGCAATCGGCTCGATATGAGTGAAATAATCTTCAAAGGGTCGTAAAACCAAAAACCAAAACTAAACAAAGCACAGACAACAACAACAATAAGAACAACAAAAAAAAAAAAAAAAAAATCGAAATATCCGATCTTCTCGGAGGAATTTATTTCTAGATACATGGTGCTGATATCGACATAAACAAGCCTGGCTTTTAATAAATTCGTCCGAGAAAGATCTAACAAGCGACATTTCCCCAGACAGTACATAACTAAATTCGAATCAAACCAGACTGCAGATGGTATATCGTGGTTATTTTACATGTATGAACAGCATAATTGATAAAGTTACTCTCGGATACAAGTTTATTTGTATTCAAACCATCCCTTGGAGTCCACATAATATCAATATTGCATCTGTAGGACCCGCTAGAATTTCAATTTTTATCCAGTTAAAGCTCTCATTAAATCAAATTGCAAAGCGTCGTCCGTCCGGCACGAGCCACAATAATATATACAATGATGACCGATGACCGGGGTCACCGTAAACATCCTAAAAAGTCGGACAACTTGAGGACTTGAGGCTGTTTTGTTTGTTTGATCTGAGGTTCAACGTCCGCGTCAACACTGAATAGGTCATTTAGATGAAATGACATCTCAAGCCCTGTCGCCCAGTGAAACCAATAGGGTTTAAAGCATGGACGGAACGATTCGCACCGCTTTACCTTGTTCAGGCCTAGATCCTCTGAGTGCTTTACCAATACTCGTGTGGGGTCAGTTTCAGCTCTGCGGGGAAGCATCATGCAGCCCATCTATTTCATCAAGCCCCGATGGGCGGGGGCCAAAGGACTTGCTGTGATTCTTGTTAAATGTTAACAAATTTGTTTCATGATACAGTAAGATATCCAAAAAGTGCAGACATAACGGCAAACAGTGTAGACCCCGATCAGACTGCTCCTGAAGGAGCAGTCTGATCTGGGTCTGCACTGTTTGCTTAGCTCCTTCTGTCCCAATACTTAAGATCATCACGGTAATACACGAGACAGGTCATGGTGGAGCCTGATTTTGGTTTTTGAGAACAGTTTCACCAACAGCTTGATTACGCATCTGTTCATTACGAAAACACGCCTATACAAATACAGTGTCAATTTTACCACCGAAAAAACAAACATTTTAAAATAAAAAAAAAAAATGCGATAATTTTCTTATTTCTGCTCAAAACATAGATTATGGCTACTCGTTAGAACCGCCTCATCGAGGCGGCTCTAACGAGTAGCCACAATCTATGTTTTAGAGCAGAAATAAGAAAAATAAGGTTTACCCCTTTAAACCCTAGTTTTACTATATAAAAGGGGGAGGGGTGGGTTTCAAGGGGGTCAGAATTATATCGGCTTTTTTTCGTGATGTGGTCATGGTGCATTCTTTCACAGCTCAAATATTTTTTATGTATCTGTGATGTTACCTTATTGATGTTCCAAAAATAGGCAGTGGGTGCTCGTTAGAACCGCATAATTGAGGCGGTTCTAAAGAGTTCCTGCAAACTTTGTCTTAGACCTAAGCGATTTACCAGTGCTCAAGTTCTGTAGGTTTCAGCTCTGCGCGGAAGCACCGTGCAGTCCGATCTATTTCTCCAAGCCCCGATGAATGGTGTCGCTTAAGATATCAGTAATTCCCAGCGGGCACACAACGTTGAAATGACCTCGTATCAGCGTCGATGCGACGCAGTCACGTCGAATCGACGATGAATCGACTTCATTTTAACGTCGTATGCCTGCTAAGTTGAGATAACGAGCTCATTGCCTTCACTTCTATTTCAACGACATATTAAAATCAGTTATTATTTCGCAAGGACGCATATTGTTTGTCAAATGGACGTTTTACATTTATCAGTTCCCAAAGCCGCATGCACTCCTGGGGCCATTTTTTTTTTTCATAACAAATTATGTTATTTGTCAATGTTTCAAGATTTAATCATTTAATGTGGCAACGATGCTTATATTTTTGCTGATAAAATGAGCCCCGCAAAGCGAATGTGTGTCTTCGAGCATTCCGTCATGACAAATTTTAACTGCGCATGCCCAGCCATTCAGAGGGGCCAGGGGTATGGCTTTCTGTCTGAAGGTTCCTCTTGATTCACTGCTTGTATGAGCAAGCAGCGAAGGTTCTGGCGAGACTGCGCGGATGCGCAGGCTTGCCTGAACCTTCGGTGCTCGCATAGGCGATAAGTACCAAAATCGCTTGACGGGGCCCAAATGATTCTGGCTTGTGCATTTGCAAAACATTGACGTATTTGAGTGGCTAAAATTCCATTGTATTGTTTTATTGTAAGTGCTGGCACAGTCAATATTTTGAACATTAACGATGCTTTGGGCCTCATAAATGTTCGAGGTTCATGTATTATTGAACGTATTAAACGAGTTTAAACAATGGATAAAAATGCGAGGCTGCGTCGAGCATTTTATCCCTTTTCCTCAACGATCTTTATAATAAGAGTAGATTGCTTGTGAGGATCTTACATTAGTGTTAATGCATATACGGGTTGAGGAAAAGGGATAAAATGCTAGGCTTCGAGCATTTACCGCCTTTTCCTCACCGAGCTTAATAATAGATTGAGTGGATCTTACACGAGGTTCATGTATTTTGAAATTTATTAAACCGGAGTTGAGGAAAAGGGATATAATGCGAGACTTTGCCGAGCATTTAATCCCTTTTCCTCAACGAATTTGATAATAGATCGATTGAGAGGATCTTACAAGAGTGTTCATGTCCTCAGGAGCAAATTCTTTCCTTTAAGATTTGACTCCTTTTGGCATAGAAGACAAGACTACTTTCCTGAAGGTGCATCAATTCCCCTTAGTACTGATTTGCACGTGTATACACACGTACCAATCAGTACTTAGTAAAGTAGGCCGGGTAAACCGCAGATTGAATGGGTGGCAGCTGTCTATACAGGAGGCACCTGAGATTTCATATAAGACTTAATTTTATGTGTTTAGGCAGAATTCATTTATTATTGAGACGAACAAATCTGGAATCATATTAAAGTGTCATTCTTGTCTAGCCATATCTAATTCATTGCGTGCTAGACAAAACAGAATGAAGAATATGTATCCTATTTTAGAATGATGCCCCAACCAGCATTGCCTTAACTCGACAAAAAGGTCTATACCCGTCCCCCCCCCGCCATTGCCCCCACCCCCACACATTCTGCGCCTCTTCCAACAAACACACCACACGCCACAATTATATATCTACAAATGTCGACTCAATACCTTCGATAATACTCATTTAGGCATAACTCTCTCTCTCTCTCTCTCTCTCTCTCTCTCTCTCTCTCTCTCTCTCTCTCTCTCTCTCTCTCTCTCTCTCTCTCTTTCTGGAAGTCTCCGTGGTGCAGTGGTTACGCTACTCGCCTTGTAAACCAGTGGTCGCAGGATCGAACCCGGGCTTCTTTAGACTTTCGGATGCGTCTTTTAACCGAGGTTCCGTCTCCGTATGACCTTAGCTGTTGGTGGGACGTAAAACTCTCTCTCTCTCTCTCTCTCTCTCTCTCTCTCTCTCTCTCTCTCTCTCTCTCTCTCTCTCTCTCTCACTCTCTCTCTAGCTGGCCTCGGTAGCTCAATCTGATGCGCGTCTAACTGGTGACCAGGAGGACGCGGGATCGATACCTGCCGGGGTTGGCAACTTTCATTCGTGGAGATTGATCATGAAATCTTCTCTCTTCCGCTGATTCAAGAAGGGAAGTTCTAAGTTTCTGGCGAGAGAATGTGCACTGTACTGGTTAACCACTTACCGATAAGCCTCATCGAGAAAAGTGTGAATACGTAAACTGAACGGCTAAAAAATGACCTAAATAGTTTTGACTGGGCTGCTAAACTCGAAACAAAATTATTTCTCTCTCCCCCCCTCTCTCTCTCTCTCTCTCTCTCTCTCTCTCTCTCTCTCTCTCTCTCTCTCTCTCTCTCTCTCTCATACCCTTCAGATATAGTTATTGAACACCACCTTTTATTTAATTTCATTTTAGAAAAAAGAGAACTTATTCCCCAGGCGATCAAATTCGGCTCTAGCAAGTCAGCTTCAGGGCCCAGTTGTTCAAAGCATCGTTAGCTTAACGAGCTCGTTAGTGGCAATATTGTTAACTCTTCTAGCAAGTTCAATATCTAATAGTTTGGTATTTTTGCTGAAAAAAAATGTGAGCAGCTTTTGCATTTGCAAAAGCTGCTCACATTTTTTTTTCAGCAAAAGTATTAGCATATTTGCCACATTTAATGATCCAAGTTTTAACGATACGTTAACTAACGACATTAGTTTTGAACAACTGGCCCCAGATTTTTGCTACTTGCAGACATGATTAGTGGGGAGGGGGCGGGGGGCAGGGGGCTTGAGGTAGCTTGCTAAGAAAGCATGCTTCTAGTCATATCAGTTGGCTGCACAATCCAACACGAACATCCCGAGACTTAGACTATTTTGTTTAACTCTTAAAAACTAATTTTAAGCAGACCGTATAGACCCTGATCTGGGTCTGCACTGTTTGCCAATATCCATCGCACTCTGACGTCACACGAACAAGACTAGCGCGGGTATAAATAACCTTTGACCTGGAATCAGCACATGGCCAGCGATTGTCACATGGACAAGAGCAGGCACCGGGGCATTACGCAAACACGCCTATACAAATACATTGCCACCTTTATCGCCGAAATAATGAAAATTTATGATGCAAATTGTGATATTTTTCTTATTTCTGCTCAAAATATAGATTGTGGGCTATGGTTAGAACCGCCTCATCGATGCGGTTCTAAGGAGTACCCGCGATCTATATTGTGAGCAGAAATAAGAAAAATATCACAATTTACCATCTTAAAATTTTCATTTTTTCGGCAATAAAGGTTGCAATGTATTTGTATAGGCGTGTTTTCGTTATGCATCGCACTCTGACGTCACACGAACCAGACTAGCCCAGGTATAAATGACCTTTGACCTGAAATCTGCACATGGCCAGCGATGGTCGAATGGACAAAAGCAGGCACCGGGGGTACCTGTAGTGAGTACCTTTGGAACGATTGATCATAAAGAAAACACGCCTATATAATTCTGAACCACTTGAGCCCCACTTTTATATAGTTAAGCTGGGGTTTACAGGGGTATACCTTATTTTTCTCATTTCTGCTATAGGTACTCGTTAGAACAGCCTCGATGAAGCGGTTCTTACGTGTACCCACACTCTATACTTTGAGCAGAAATATGAAAAAATCAATATTTTTCATTTTAAAATTTTCTTGTTTTTTTTTTTGTTCTTTTTTGTTAGCGGTACAATTTCCAATGTTTGTTTTTGGCATGGTTTCGTAAGGTGAACAGTCAATCCAAAAGTTTGACTATGCTAAAAGATCTTTATCTCATGGGAATTTTCAAAATTATTAAAGCCGGCTCCCTTCCTGCACTGAAACCTAAGTACTTGCACAAATTTTGCAGTGATTTTCCAACGGTTTTGGGCGATTAATAATTTCATTACATGGAAAATGATCCATGCTCTCAGTGATAATATTTTATCGCCTCTGAGATCCTGAAAACAATATCTGGTATCACCTTTAGACAGAAATGTCTTTTGTGTCAATATTGCCTTTCTCAACGTGTCTGGTTGAAATATGATCTGCCAAGACTGAAGGCATCAGATGAAAAATTATTGATGAGCCCGAGCTATGATGAAAGTACAATTCTTGATATGGATGGATTTCTAGAAACGGTCCAGTTAGCCGTCGAATCTGTACGGCCTGATCGTAATCAAGTGACCGTACAGAATTGGTATTGCGTATGGCACCGAGCAGAGATGACGTTAAGGATTTATAAGATGACGCGAGGCTTGTCGAGCAAACTAGTTTTGATACTATTTCCCCTGGTACTGCGCAAATTAAGTTTTTATCATATAATCGATGGAACTTAATTTGCTCCTTGCAAGATGAGTTTGCTATTGCCGATATGAAGTGCATATGGCTATGAAATATGTATATTTTGTGCATGAAAATTACTGCATCTCAATGGCGCCAGAAATATGATAGAACCAATTATATGCTGGTGAACTCTTCCATTGTTATATGCGGAACAAGTCAATTTGGCATTAAAATTGGATCGGGTTTATTCCCACTGTCCAAGCAACGTTGCATCGACATTGATACGACGTTGCGTACACGTTGTGTGCCTGCTTGGTTGTTATGTTTTTCTGTTTTTTACCGAAAAATCCGGGCCTGCCATGTTTGCTTTAGTCCCTTATATGGGTTTGCAGGAACACAATGGGTGAGTCAAAAAAATTCAATCTGTTCTTCACAACATTAATAAGTCCGTGCCTTGAACTTTTTTCCTAATTTCATCTAGTATAGCGAATAGGAGAAACGCTGCTATACAGTATCATATTAGAATGATAGTAGCCTCTGTGGTGTTGTGGGTATGGTACTCGCCTTATAAACCAGGGGTTCGATACCGGGCTTCGCCAGACCTTCGGATGAGTCCATAAACCTATTCCTATATGACCTCAGCTGTTTTGTGGAACGTAAAACGCGAACAAACAGTATATAGAGGATCTTACACGAGTGTTCATGTATTATTGAATTTATTAAACGAGTTGAGGAAAAGGGATAAAATGCGAGGCTTGCCGAGCATTTTATGCCTTTTCCTCAACGAGTTTAATAAATTCAATAATACATGGGCACGAATGCAAGATTCTATTTATCATATGACATTTAAAACGCATTTTAATCACGATTGTTTACAAAAATATCAATTTTCCGCCATTAGTAAACGCGACGTCGTTAAGGACATCGTACATGTAACGTTACGGGACGTATCTAGCTAATTTGCATATTTAATCCACTAGTGGATTATCGAAAATATTACATGGCGTTATTACACTCTCAGACGCGACGTCATATGATAAATTACGATAGCACACCCATGCGACACAGTGCATTTTCCACATCTCCAAAATGGTTACTGAAATTTCTGGTGAAAAATCCATGATATTTATTCTTAATTTTGCTGTAAACATAGGTTGTGGGTGCTCGTTAGAACCGCCTCAACCTCCGTAAACCCAGTTTTCTCTCTATAAAGTGGGGTTTATTTAGGTGGCTGTTCTTTGCAAGGACTTGTTCACGTGATGAATTTATTTTACTCAAAGCATAGGTTTCGATCACATGTACCAGTTAGAGGACTGCCTCAGTGAGGCACTTAAACTAAGTCTATAAGTCTATACTGGGACGGGCCCCCATGGCCTAGTGGTTAAGAGCGCTGACTCTTGACCATTAGGTCTCTCACCGCTGTGGTTCGAGCCTTGCTCGGGTCACATGTGAGACGCCAAGTTCTGCAACGGAAGGTCAGGCGATTTTTCTACGGGTACTCCGGTTTTCGCCCACCTCTGATTAACGATCAGCTCGATATGAATGAAATAATCTTGAAAGGGCCGTAAAACCAACCCCTCCTCCCCCCCCCCCAAAAAAAAGAAAAAAAAAAGTCTACACTGGGAATCTCCAGGCTATTGCTATTATCCAATAATATTGCAATACCAATATATGTGGTTTACGGGTGGGAATCTTAACGGTTTCTGATATATGAGGCCCTTCTATGAAGTGGAGAGGAGAGGAATGGCCCCTGCGAACCCCCAAGTTGGTGTGCTATTGATAAGGAACAAGATCATATATGACTATGGTGTGGGGATTTGAATGGTTTTGGAAATATAGGCCTTTCAAAGTGTGTGTTTTTTTTTTGGGGGGGGGGGGACACATTGCCCCAGCACAAAGTGACCCCCAGGTTGGTGTGATTGAACGAGTCTTTTCATAAGGAACAAGAATATTAATAGTTTAGGGGTGGGGATCTGAATGATTTCTGAGATATATGGCTTTCAATGAAGTAAAGCACTGGGGCATGGCCCGGGCAACCCGGAGGACTCCCAAGCTAGCGTTGTTTGAATGCGTCTTATCATAATGAAGATGATTTAGGGGTGGGGCTCTGAACAGTTTCTGAGATATATGGCCTTTTGTGAAGTGGTGAAGTGGTGGGGTGGGGCAAGGCCCTGGCTTGACCTGGGAGACCTCCATGTTTGTGTCAATGAATGTGTCTTAAGGAACAACAATACATTTGGTTTAATGGTGAAGATCTGTAAGGTTTCCGAGTTATTTGGTCTTTTATGAAATGAAGGGATGGGGCACGGCCCCGGCGCATCCAGGGAACTCCCAGGTTAGTGTCACTGAATGCGTCGTATCATAAGAAACAAGAATATATATGGTTAGTGGCGGATAGTTTCTATCTGAATAGTTTCCGAGATATATGACCTTTTATGAAGTGGAGGGGTGGGGCAAGGCCCTGGTGCACACTGGAAGACCCCCCAAATTGATGTCAATGAATGCGTCTTTTCATAAGGAACAAGAATATATATTGTTTAGGGGTGGGGATCTGTAAGGTTTCCAAGATATTGGGCCTTTCAAGGAATGGAGGGGGTGGGCATGACCCTTGCGCATCCTGGGGAACCCAAAGGTTGGTATCACTGAATGCGTCTTATCATAAGGAACAAGAATATATATGGTTTTGGGGTGAGGATCTGAATGGTTTCTGAGTTATATTGCATTTTTGAAGTGGAGGGGGTGCGGCATGGACCCGGTACAACCTGGGGGACCCCCATGTTGGCATAAAAGCATTTGGTTGAGAGACGTTTACTCAAGGAACATTTCTATCAAAGTTTCGATAAAATATCTGCAATGACTTGGAAGCAAATGCCATTTTTCAATTTTTTTCATTATAAGTCTATGGGAAATCTAAGTTGCCATAGCAACCAAACTAAAGAGCCGAATTTCACAAAAAAAAAACACACAAAGCCTGCAATGGCAAATATGGTGACTATTTCCATAAACTCTCCGCCTCATAGAGCATACAGTTTCTGAGGAGAAGTATTTTCTTTCTATTTCTTTCATATTGGTTTCCATGGTAACCAATAGAAATGAGCAGTATGCCTAAAATCATATGGCAGATAGTAGATTGCCTAAGGAACATTTCTATGAAAGTTTTGTCACAATATCTTCAGAGGCTTGGCAGTAAATGCCATTTTCAATTTTCCCCATTATAAGTCTATGGAAACTTTTAGTTGTCATAGCAACCAAACTAATGAGCCCATTTTCATAAAAACACAAACTTTCAATCCCCCAGCCTAAGGATGCTACAGATGAAATTTTGGCCTAATCGGCCCAGTGGCTTCAGAGAAGATGTTGTTTGAAAGTGTTGACGGACGCAGACGCTGACGCAGACGCAGACGACGGACAACTGCCTATCCTATAAGCTCCCCCGGAGCCTTCGGCTCTGTCGAGCTAAAATGTGCTGAAAAGGGCTCAACCGGCTCGATAGCTGAGTGGTAGAGCGTCGCTTCCGGATCGGGAGTTCGCGGGTTTTATCCCCGGCCGCGCCATACCAAAGACGTAAAAATGGTATAAGGTGCGTCCTTGGCTGACGCTCGCTTTTTCAGGGGTATTCCTAGGAAGATGAATGAAGGCAGGTAAGTATTTGTTAAGTGTTAATGGATACTTTGTTTGTCGCAATAAAAGCTCTATAGAGCTTATCTTATTTGTTTCCAATATGCGACGTTAAATAAAGCTTCTTTATCTTTTATCTTTTAAGGGTTTTGTTACATGAACTTTTTAATGTGTTTATTGTGCTGAAAAGTTTTCGCTTGTACGTCCATATACAGTAGTAGCCGTTTTTGTCGCGCCTGCTATTAGCATGGCACGATATAGGCACCCGGTTTTCCGTCCGTTCGTCCGTTCGTCAAGGCGTCAACATTTGCGACCACACTAGCGTTCACCCTAATGTTCAAGTTTATTTCACCAGAACTATAAGAGCTTCATTAATGATACTTGGTACAAACTTGTATCTCGGGATGGCGACTTAAATGCAAGCGTTCACCTATATTTCATGGTTCACCGACTTTGTAAAATATTGCGACCACCCAAGCGTTCACCCTAATGTCTTATACGGTTCCCGGTCAGTTCACGTGATTGCAGGATATTTATGCGTTACAGAATCAGCAATGCAATACGTTTTCAACGGTGGTCATTTTGCATTCAGCTTGTATATATAAATCAGCATGCACATAAACATGTATATGATAGACAGGATATATTTGAGAAATATCTGTTAAAACATTCATCTGTAAATTGTTATTTTTTATCACGTGACGTCGCGTCTGAGAGCGTAATAACGCCATGTAATATTTTCGATATTAAATATGCAAATTAGCTAGACACGTCCCGTAACGTTACATGTACGACGTCCTTAACGACGAAGCGTTTACTATTGGCGGAATATTTACGTTTTTGTAAACAATCGTGAATAAAATACGTTTTAACTGTCATATGATAAAAAGAATCTTAACGGGCCTCCGTGGCCTAGTGGATAAGAGCGCTGACTCTTAGTCATTAGGTCTCTCACCGCCGTAGGTTCGAGCCTCGCTCGGGCCACGTGTGAGACGCCAAGTTCTGCAACGGAAGGTCAGGTGGTTTTTCTCCGGGTACTCATGTTTTCGCCCACCTCTGATTAACGATCGGCTCGATATGAGTGAAATAATCTTGAAAGGGCCGTAAAACCCAAACCAAAAAAAAAAAAAAAAAAAAAAATAAAAAAAAAAAAAATAAAAAGAATCTTGCATTCGTGCTCACTTATTATTGAATTTATTAAACTCGTTGAGGAAAAGGGATAAACTGCTCGGCAAACTCGCATTTTACTCGTTAAATAACTTCAATAATACATGAACACTCGTGTAAGATCCTCTACATTGTACAAAGATTTCTAAAATACAAACACACCCCTTGAAGACGGTCACCCAGTTTTGGTAAGGGGGCTTGCGTGACTTTCGAACTGTGAGCTCTGTATGTGCATGCTGATCGGCCAGACTTAGAACAGACATCGTTTGATGTATCTCAATCAATAAATTGAGAGTGATATGTAATATGCATGATTAGGTAGTATCGAAAGCGTTTTTAAGTTACCATTAGACTGCAAAGTTCGTTATATCGTTGCAAAGTTAGACTGAATGCCTCAGTATGTAATACATTTTAGTGCATGTGTGTCCAGGATAGAAACAAAATACACACAGCGTTTTCTTTCCCATTTCCAACCCTAGCATAATGAACATGTCTCTAGAAAACTCATAGTGACGATCTAAACCGTGGCATAATTGCAGCTGGTGGTTCTTCACATCCTCCTCAATTAACTATAAGAACATGTGTTTTATACTTTCCTTACGATCATTAAATATGTGACATTCTTATAATTCACGGATAAATTATAGCTAATTGAAGATCGTAACTAAGGGTTACCTACTGATAAAGACAATTATCACTAATCATGTGCTGCGGTCTCCAAAGCTGCAGGATTCTTATTTCCGGTTGCAATTTTCCTATGCAAATTGTACAAACCTTCCTTAAGAATGTATGGTTAATCATTTCTTTGACGCCTTTCCTGTCGTGGTTTGTCAGCGTTTAAGATAAGTAACAGAATAAGGTCAACACTTTTCTGTATGGTTTTCTTTACATATTCGCACATCATCTTTTTTGACGTCATACGCCACAACGCTCGTGGCCCGGGAGTGACACTTGCACTTTAATGAAACCCAATACATTTATCTTCAATTGTGTTAAATAAAATTACTGTTTTACTTAAAGTAAAACGATCTTGAATTTATCCACTTGTTGAACAAGAATTCCGCCGAAGGCTATGTCGCGCCTGTGGGGGCGCAATGTCAGTGAACCATGAAATATAGGCCAAGGTCAGATATGGACGCTTGCATTTAAGTTGCAATCCCGAGATACAAGTTTGTACCAATTATCAACAATGAAGCTCTTATAGTTCTTGAGAAATAAACTTGACCATTAGGGTGAACGCTAGGGTTGTCGCAATATTTTACAAAGTCGGTGAACCATGAAATATAGGTCAAGGACAGATATGAACGCTTGCATTTAAGTCGCCATCCCGAGATACAAGTTTGTACCAAGTATCATTAATGAAGCTCTTATAGTTCTTGTGAAATAAACTTGAACATTAGGGTGAACGCTAGGGTGGTCGCAAATGTTGACGCCTTGACGAACGGACGAACGGACGACAACGAGTTCGTGTGAATTCCTTGCATTCTCTGTTACTAAATGACACATTTGATATGACAGTTTTCACAACTTACCAGGTTTCTATGAAAGAGAAGTGTTACTTTTGGAAGGAGGCAAAACTTTATTCGACAAAGTTTCCACAAAAGAACTGTCAAAGCTCTTGATTAATATCATCTTTTGTTTGATCTTCCAAATTGTACCTTGCAGCAGGTGGAAAATCCGTTTCAGAACAAGAAGGCAAAGCGACGAGATTTAAGTGAAAATATTAGAAATTGAATTGGTTGAACTTCAAACATTAATTTCTTGATTCCCATTAAATTCCCACCGGTACGCAGAAGTCGAGACTATATCACTTTCATGCCTGCGGATGGAAATTGGAATCGACTCGAGATTGATTCCTGGGAAAAAAGTCATTCATCGCCGTCGGGTTTCAAATGAGACTTGGAAAATAAGTCGGCGATAGAGAAAAGTAACATTATGGCAGATGCTAGCAGACAAGGATCTGGCGAGACTGCGCATGCGCATGCGCAGTCTCGCTAGAGCCTTTGCTGCTCGCGACCTGAAAACGAAGTAGTTCCATATAAGTATTCATACGCCTGACAATATTTGTTGGCTGCGCGCGCATTTTAAGTATTAAAATCGGAGAATACCCATGGCTCTTTTCTCATGAATGGGCACAAACGTTTCATCCTAGTTGTAAGAAAATCTGTTTTGGGGATGTTGTGATAAGCGGGGTAACGAAATGCTGCTTATGTGACTCAACTTTTTCTAGGTTTATTCCGTCAAAGTTCCAGTCACATAAGACCCATTTCGTTAGAAAAAAAATCTGTTTAAGTGACAGGTCACATAAAAAGTCACAAAATACCCGAGTTAGACCATCAAAAGTCACATAAGACCCATTTCGTTAGAACGTCCGTATTTATCAACAACTATGGTTTGACTTTGTGGATTTTCAATAAGACCAGCGAAATGGAATAACAGGCGTAGCTAGGAGCCTGATTCGGGCAGGGATTGACATGCTCTGACTGCCTGAGCTAAAAGATTGATCTACCAAAGGTAGCTTTACCGTGACGTCCCTTATTTGAATTCAATGAATTGCATGGCCTTTCAGCAGAATCTGTTTTAAGACGATGAACATATGCAACTGTCTATCGTTTTTGACACTTACATTAATCGATATCAGACCATCAAATTAGTTTACATGTATGCAATAAATATTTATAACAGCTGCGGAAATAGAGCCTTTGAATTTGATCAGAATGATTATAGAACCATAAAACCAAGGATAGTCAGAGAGCCTTTGAATTTGATCAGAATGATTATAGAACCATAAAACCAAGATAGTCAGAAAGAAAGCCTTTGGATGTGATCATCAGAATGATTATAGAACCATAAAACCAAGGATAGTCAGAAAGAGAACCTTTGAATTTGATCAAAATGATTATAGAACCATAAAACCAAGGATAGTCAGAAAGTCAGAAAGAGCCTTTTTGCGCAATTAATTGCGGACCTCTTGTGGCTGATCTGTTCTTGTATTGTTATGAAAGAGACTTTGTTTGTATTTCTTTCCCTTTGGTGTCTTTTATGGATGGAGTAAGTTAATTGTATCAATTCCTGATCTTTGTTTTACTTCTACTTTTCATTTTGTCGCATTTCTTTCCCTTTGGTGTCTTTTATGGATGGAGTAAGTTAATTGTATCAATTCCTGATCTTTGTTTTACTTCTACTTTTCATTTTGTCGCTTTCCATTGATAACCAATCTGAAATTATTGAAGCTTTTAGCTCTACTTCTAGATATTTAGATGATTTATTAAATATTGATAATACCTATTTTGATGGTTTGATCAGTCAGATTTACCCCCTAGAACTTCAGTTAAATAAAGCAAATTCTTCTGATACCGAGGCCCCGTTTTTGGATTTACATCTATCTATTGTAGATGGATTTGTTTCGTGCAAAATTTATGATAAACGCGATGACTTTGATTTTGAGATTGTAAATTTTCCTTTTTTGGATGGTGATGTTCCTCGTGCGCCATCCTATGGCGTTTATATTTCGCAATTAATTCGATTTGCTAGAGTGTGTAGTCATGTAACTGACTTCAACACTCGTAATAAATTATTAACGGCTAAACTCCTTAATCAGGGTTATCAGTACCATAAACTACGCAAAGCCTTTTCAAAATTTTATAAACGCCATTCTGATTTAATTTCAAAATTCAATATTGGACTTAAATCTCTTCTGCAACAAGGTCTATCGGAACCCGAATTTTATGGTGACTTAGCATATAAATTTAGAAAAATGTATAACCGCAATGACTTTAGCACCCAATTTCGTAAAATCATTATTCGATATAAAAAGATTGGGTACAACATGGATATTATACGACAGACTGCATGCATGGAAGTTAACCCAATCACGGTTGGCAAGTTTGCTTCCCTCTTTAATTGCACGCCGTTGGGTCAGGACTCAGATTCTATGACGGCTCCAACGTAAAGGCTTATTGAAAATTAGAGAGATAATGTTGGTTGGTGCCTGATGCTCTGTCTCTGGTCGGGCTAATCGGAGTCTAATTGTTGGTTTTCTTTTGCTCCAGCATTTCAGTGGTTTCTTGCTGTCCAGTCCTCACCGTTGTCTCACCTCTGTGGTTCTTTGATTTTTGTGTTCACGGAGATGTTGCACTGATGAGTTAGGAGGCCTTCATGCGGACTGAACAAATTATTTGTCTAAATCGCGACGGAAGTAAGGGCGAGGATTGTGGCCACGTAAAAAGATTTAAGCCCCCCAGTGGAAATCTTCCACTGACCGTTCCAAGGCGGCTCTTCTGTGGCGATTTATTTATGTTGTTGTTTGTTACTTACTGTGTGTATCACTTGTGTCTTTTGGTTTTGGATGGCCATATGGCCATTTTGTGGGAAAGTAACTGTCCTTATGGCCTTCCTTTGTTTAGGTTTCCATTATGGTCTGGTCGCTTAATGTTTGTATTTCTTTCCCTTTGGTGTCTTTTATGGGTGGAGTAAGTTAATTGTATCAATTCCTGATCTTTGTTTTACTTCTACTTTGAATTTGATCAGAATGATTATAGAACCATAAAACCAAGGATAGTCAGAAAGAGAGCCTTTGAATTTGATCAGAATGATTATAGAACCATAAAAGCAAGGATAGTCAGAAAGAGAACCTTGAAATTTGGTCATAATGATTATAGAACCATAAAACCAAGGATAGTCAGAAAAAGAACCTTTGAATTTGATCAGAATGGTTATAGAACCATAAAATCAAGGCTACTCTTTAATCTACGCCACTGGTGCCCTGTAAATGGCATTTTGTGCTGTACTTGGTGTATTTTCATAATCTTTATATCAAATTCAAGATAAGACATTAAAGTTGTAAATATAAAAAAAAAAACAAACAAAAAAAAAAAACATTTGCAGTTTAACTGTAAATAGCGAAATGACGTTAAAATGGCTTTTTTGCAATTGACGATCTACTGTTTTGTTACCTTCGGATAAAGATTTCGTACTTGTTCCGGCACAAAATAAAAGGAAACTCTCAGGAAAATAATAGCTTTACCAAAAATTGCAGTCGAACTTAATTTGGCAAGCAAAACATCTGTTACAGTATATGCTATGCACCGTTTTGTCTGACATACTCAGATTCTTCCGACTTTGACCATGAACGACGAGCCTGCAAATAGACATTGCTATTTATAGTGACTTTATATAGCTTTTGCAGCGTATTTTGGCTGCTATCTGCAGTCAACCGCAAATAGTTATTCTGTGAGGCTTTGCCGAGCATTTTATCCCTTTTCCTCAACGAATTGAATATATTTAATAATGCATGAACACAAATGCAATATTCTTTCTATCCTATGTCATTAAAGCAAATTTCATTCAACATTTTTTTAACAAACAACTGTTCCGCGATAAGTAAACATAACGTCGCTTAGAACGTCGTTGTCTTTCGTGTAACGTTACTGGGCGTATCTAAATAATTTGCATATTTAATCCACTAGTTTATTACCGAATTTATTACATGACCTTTTTACATTCCCAGACGCGATATCACATGATAAAAGTAATTGTTGTATGATTATAATTTAAAATGTTATTCTATGAGTCATGAAGGTGATATTATATTGCATAGTTACATTACCTTAAATTTGCATGGTTGTAAATTTATGGATAATAAAATTGCTGCCATAAAATTCACGTGCATTTTGGGAATCAGAAAAAAGGTGCCAAGAGACTTCAGTAATCGTTTAATGATAGATGTGCACGATTGTATTTGTTTTATCAGAGTTTGTATCTCGCTGTAAATGGGGATGTTTTAATGAGGAGTTCTTTATTATTTGAGCCAGCGTACGACAAAACCTACACTTAGACATGTGCGCCCAACGAAGACTCAGATCAGCCTTCGCATCCGCGCAGTCTGATCAGAGTCTTCGCTGTGCGCTCTGATGATAGCTAAGGGCCCAATGCTCCTTCATGCAGCAAGAGAAGTCTCTGGTTAAACTATATGGATGCGCAGGCTGATCTGATTCTTCGATGGGCGCACTTGTCTTATTGTAGGTTTTGACGTACGCCGGCTCATTTCATATTTACTGCTTCTCATAATTGAGGCGGAATATACGATAATGTGTTTTCGGAGATTTCTGCAAGCAAAGACTCACATCAGAATGCGCGCTGCGCATGCGCACAGTCTGATCTGAGTCTTTGCTGTGCGCCATATGGACAGATTTGGACATGAAGCTTCTCCATTTGGACTGGAAATGTTGTAGCCTTAATGATCGAATGCACAGGCTGATTATGGATTTACCGAATGTCGGAAGACGCACGTATTTTCGCTCAGCTCGACTCACGTGCCGTTCTTGAATCTATGCTTATATTATGATTAATTCATGGGAGGCATTAGCAGGCTATTGACAATGGTTGTCCAAAGGGAGCGATATCACCGTTGATCAGAGATTCGCTATTAATTTATAAGTCGGTCTGAATATGTTTCTGCGATTTTCTGTAAATTGTTGGTTCTGTTTAACTGATCATCAATCACATAAGCGACAAGGCGTTATGAAAAACTGAAAGTAAGACAAAACAGAAATGAGTTCCTTGGAGCAAAAATAAGTGTTCAGTCTCAGATGTACTGTTGCATTTTATTTGTGTGACAAAACATTGTTACATAAACACCAATATATAGAGGCTCTTACATACTTAGTGTTTTTGTATTGCTGAATTTATTAAATGAGTTGAGGAAAACGCATAAAATGCGAGGTATTGCCGAGAATTTTATCCCTTTTCCTCGACGAGTTAAATAAATTTGATAATGCAAGAGCACGAATTCATGTTTTAAATAATTTATTGAACGAGCTGAAGAAAAGGGATAAAAATACGAGGCTTTATAATTGAGGGTCACTGATGAGACCTAAATGGCCGAAACTAGCTAGTCTGGCCAAGAAAGCATGTACACTCCATTTTTTCCAGTTCTGTGGTGTATTCCTTGCTTCCAAAGGATAACCCTTTCAAAAACATATTTGACAAGCATTTTATCCCTTTCTCCAACGAGTTTAATAAATTTGATAATACATAACACGAATGCAAGATTCTATTGATCATGTGGCATTTAAAGCGCATTAACGATCTTTCAGAATTAGCAAACGCGACGTCATTATGGAGGTTGTACGTGTAATGTTACGGGGCGTGGCCAACTAATTTGCATATTTGATCAACCAATGGATTACCGATTTTAAAACACGGCTAAATTACATTCTTAGACTCGACGTCATATGAGCCCCGCCAAGCGAATTTGTGTCTTCGAGCATTCCGTCATGGCAAATTTTAGCTGCGCATGCCCTGCCATTCAGAGGGGCCAAGGATATGGCTTTCTGTCTGAAGGTTCCTCTTGACTCACTGCTCGCATAGGCGATAAGTACCAAAATCGCTTGACGGGGCCCATATGATATATACAACAGTCCTTCATTTTGGCTGCCAGTGCTGTTTGATATTAAACATATTGGCTGTTATTTGTTAATCGACCTTAAATTTCTCCGCATAGTTGCTCCACGTTGCTTATGTCCACGTGACTATCACTGATTTCTACGAAATATAGACTTTGGTTATTTAAAGACGCGCAATTCATGTTGTGACGTGACTGTTGTGTTAAGAAAACCTCCTTTAAGCATTAACTCGGCTAATGGGACAGGGTTCGACCGCCCATGATCAAACTAGTGGTTTTCAATTAAGGGTTGGGGTTAGGGTAAACTCATCAATTTCATTATTGTTTTCGTACCTAAGTTGAGGCCGGCGTCAGTCCGTCCGTCCGTCTGTCCGTCCGTCACGTTTCTTGTAAATGGATTTCCTCTGCAACCACTGAAGTTGCACTTTTGAAACTGTGCATGTGGATAGTACAGGGAATGAAGATGACATTGGGCAACCTTTTGTGACCTTGACCTCAACATGACCCCAAGGTCAAAGGTCAAAAATTATAATTAGCCATATCTCCTAAACTATTAGAGTTACACTTCTTAAACTTTGCTTATTATGTGGTCCTTGGAATATAGAATATGTTCGGGTTCGTTTTGGTGAGACCTTGACCTCAAGGTCAAAGGTCAAAAAGTAAGATTTGGCCATATCTTCTAAACTGTTAGTTACACTTCTGAAATTTGATTATTGGATGGTCCTTGGAATATAGAATAAATTTGGATACTTTTGGTTTGACCTTGACCTTAACATGATCCCAAGGTCAAAGGTCAAAATTTTGATTTGCCATATCTCCTAAACTATTGGAGTCACACTTCTGAAACGTTGCTTATTGGATGGTCCTTGGAATATAGAATATGTTGGGCTACTTTTGGTGTGACCTCGACCCGAAGGTCAAAGGTCAAAAAGTATGACTTTGCCATATCTTCTAAACTATTGGAGTTACACTTCTGAAACATGGTTATTTGATGGCTGTTGGAATATAGAATAAATTGGGATACTTTGGGTGGACCTCAACATAACCCAAAGGTCAAAGGTAAAAAAGTATGACTTTGCCATATCTTCTAAACTATAAGAGTAAGACTTCTGAACCTTTGCTTATCAGTTGGAATGTTCTTTGCAAATGTTTTTAACTTACATGTAGTTTTCGCTAGCTAATACATAGTCATTAGTGTTACTCATAGAAAAAGCGGGTATTTGCGATGGTATACCATCGACTGCTGATCTAGTTTCTTTTCTTATGCTCTGACGTCGGATTATAGTTGAGTCTTTATCCCTGATTAATGATTATTTTAATCTATAATGATATTTATTATGATTCACCGTTGAGCTAGGAAGCCTCCATGCGTATTAATTTGTTATCGTTTGTATGTTATGGAACTGAGGGCGGAGGTTGAATTTTCAGTCCGCAGTAGTTTTACTACTGGCAGTCTCAAGGCTGCCGTTCTTTTGCAGTCTCTTATTTGTTTATTGGCTATGTGTCGTCGGTTCGTGTTTCGTCTGATTTTTTGTGTACCTTCAGGTCTCTTACTATCTGTTGGTGACTTCCTTGATCGTGGCCTTTCCAGAGTGACATTTCCTTACTATATAGATTGCAGACCAGACACCGCAGTACTGTTTACATGAAAACATGTGTTTTAGGGTTAACGACAACGCCCTATTCGCCATCCCAGTAAAGAATCAATTTACCCGTGAGTGGTTTCAGTGTTTGTTAGGTTAAATAAAACATAAGTGACACGATCTAATGAGACAACGTTATAACAGTGACCTTTGAACACGAAGATCAGGCTTCTACTTCTGTGGCGATTTATTTATGTTGTTGTTTGTTACTTACTGTTTGTACCACTTGTTTCGTTTAATTTTGGATGGCCATATGGCCATTTTGTGGGAAAGTAACTGTCCTTATGGCCTTCCTTTGTTTAGGTTTCCATTATTGTCTGGTCGCTTAATGTTTGTATTTCTTTCCCTTTGGTGTCTTTGATGGGTGGAGTAAGTTAATTGTATCGATTCCCGATCTTTGTTTTACTTCTACTTTTCAGACTGAAAATTAGAGTTTTAGTTTTATTGGAACTTTGGCGGATTCTTGAGCGGATCTACATTTCAAATATACGACGATCACGTGAACAAGTCCGCAAAATAAACATACCCGCTAAGTAGAAGTAAAACAAAGATCAGGAATCGAAACAATTAACTTACTCCACCCATCAAAGACACCAAGCATACATAGGTGCGTTGGTACGCGTAGGTTATAACGCGCATCAACAAAATATGTTCGCAGTATAAATAAGCAAAATATCATGGATTTTCATCAGAAAAGTAGCCAATTTGGCGATGTGAAAAAAATGCACGGTGTTATCGTTATGGAATGATCCCAAAGGAAAAAAAAATATAAACGCCACCCTGATTAAGTGCGAATATAACTAACACTCAATCTCTATTGAGGCATAAAAACCCAGTTATGATGCAGTTGGGACAATATTTCATAAACATTTTACATCCATCACCTCCATGTTTGCTGGTTATGTGTACAATGCAGCACGTACTGGGCAACCTTACGGAACCTCACTACGCTCTTATCAGAACGCCGAGCGACGGCGTTTGTTTTGAGCATGCTCAAAACAAACGCCGTCGCTTGGCGTTCTATGCGATCCCAACGCGCCTCCTGGCGATGCCACTGCATTGCTACGGCGATGTTTGCGATCGTACTGCGCGCACTTCGGCGTTCTGCATGTTTCTTGGACGCCGTGAAAACGCGGCCCTGGTGTGACAGGGGTTTTACATCCATCAACTCCATGTTTGCTGGTTATGTGTACAATGCTGCACATACTGGGTCGGGTTTCTTCAACTGATAATCAATTACATAAGCGACAGGACATTATGAAAGAGACAAAATGAAAGATACAAAGCACTAAAACAAATCAGGATTTAAATCTCTAGAGTAAAATTTACAATCGGATGATGCACTATGAAAACACATTATTACACAGCATACTTCAGCTGTCACATTCGGTTTGCTATTTATAAGTATAATTTCTGATCATCAGTCACACGAGCGAAAAGACTTTATGATAAAAAACTGAGCCCTCAAAAGATATGTAAAGCCTGAAGTGATGACCTTTGCTACATATAAACATCTACCATCCTCTATTTTGTATGCATTTGTATGCTTGGTATATATCAGAGACTCACATTCGATATTTGGTTGTGTCTGTTAGAGCATGGTTGTCTGTCTCTGAGTATGACGTTCAGCTGTGTCGGTTAAGCAATTTTATACAATAAAAGGAGTAAGCAAATTCATGGAGTGGAGACTTTGGGTGGAGTCTTGGAGTGGGGAGTGCAGTGGAGTCTACAGTCATGTTTTGGAGACTGTTTGTTTTGAAACTCTTATCCATCACGAATACACGCCTATAGAACTTTGACCCCCTTGAACCCACTTTTATATAGTAAAACTGGGGTTTCCGGGGGTATAACGTATTTTTCTTATTTCTGCTCTAAAATATAGATTGTGGGTACTCGTTAGAACTGCCTCGATGAGGCGGTTCTAACGAGTGTCCACAATCTATATTTTGAGCAGAAATCAGAAAAATATCACAAATATTCTTCTTAAAATTTTCATTTTTACGGCGATAAAAGTGGCAATGCATTTGTATAGGCGTGTTTGCGTAATGATTATATAATGTACTGAGAGAATATTGCAAAATAGAGGCGAAGGCAATTATCATGAATCGATTTATTTTACCGACAGCTCCCATCAGAGACCCCAAAGGGTAATCAGCACAAACATGAAACAACTACACTCTAATGGAAACATCTTTAGCGGAAAGCCTAAACGATAGTTACTTTCCCACAAAATGGCCATTTTGGCTATCCAAAACAAAAACAAACAACATAAAAACGATTAACACACTCAAAGGCAAGACATAACAATAATAAACCGCGACAGAAGAACCGCCTTGGAACGGTCAGTGAAACGAATTCCACTGCGGGGCTTAAATCAATTTTACGTGGCCAAAATCCTCGCCCTTGTTTCCGTCGCGATTTAGACAAATAATTTGTTCAGTCTGCATGAAGGCCTCCTAACCCACCAGTGAAACATCTCCGTGAACACAAAAATAAAACAACCACAGAGATTAAACAACGGTGAGGACTCGACAGCAAGAAACCACTGAAATGGTGGAGCAAAAGAAGCCAACAGTTAGACTCCGAGACAGAGCATCAGGCACCAACCAACATTACTTAAAATTAGATACTATGCAATTCTCAGTAAGCCTTTACGCTGGAACCAAAGTCGTGATAAAATGATCAAATCCTGTCTGAACTGCTCACCTGAAAACCTATATTCTAACAATTTATATATATGACTACTAAAATTGCTAAATGAATCCTGCCTGGCTAGGTTTACCGCTATTGATGTTTCCATTAGGGTCTGCTGTTTCGTGTTTGTGTTTCTTTCCCTTTGGTGTCTCTGATGGGAGATGTGGGTTATTTGTATCGATTCCTGATCATTGCCCCCACTTCTATTTTACCAGTTGTTTGTTTTCTTTGCTCCATTTTTAGACTTCTGTCCTTATTGGTATTGCCGGGAGGATTAAAGGTCTAGTTGTATCAGTTCCTGGTTGTTTTTCTTTTCAATCTGAATAAAATTTCATTTCTCACTAGATGTGTTTCTTTCACCATATAAGAAGTTTCTCAGAAAATGAAATATACATTTATCTGACTCCGGCTAAAGTCAGTGAATAATTAATGTATCTCAAAGCTTGCTAGGATTATTGCGATTACAATGTTATATTTTTAGGGGAGGTAACTATAATATCATTCAACCGAGAGCCGTTATTCTTGCACAAGGCACGAATTCTCAACCGTGTGTACATGTGTACCAATATTTATCAAAGGATACAAGAGTTATGGCGATTACATGGTTTCATCTACCGACAGATATACACAGGGGACAAGCAGATGCAATGCTAATGCTTATATCTACCGGGAATATGTGAATAACCAATCCTCACATGCAAATCAAAGTAAATGGAACCTGTAGCAATATAAGAGCAATAGTACAAATTAAATGCAGCTCCACAATTTGCCTTCAGACTCCACTCCAAACTCCAGTTCAAGACTCCACTCCATAGAATACACAGCGCCTAAGCAAGCGTTAATGCTTTAAAGAAGCGATCTGGACAAAATAGAATGCCTTTGAGAAGGGAATATGGCTATTAAGGAGAATCAAATTCCTGGTAATTGAGAAAATTCTTGGTCGTATCAGTCAGATTTCGTAAACGATAGATGGTCTGTCAGAGAGATATCTGATTAACGTATTGACTCTTTTAAAAAGACTTAATCTTCTCAAGAACGTGCAAATTTAAGACAATTGTGGTCGGTCAAAAGAAAACACGTCTGTATCATGTTGCAAATTCGAATCTGGACGCTAAATTGAAACTCGGAATCGGCCTCTTTGTCATCACATGGCATTAACAAACATATGCTTTTAGCATTCTTGAAAGACGAGTCTGTATTGGGGAAGAGGGATATTGCGGTTCTTAATTCAGCTTCAAACATGAAGTGACGTTGGTGTCACTCATAGGAAGTGTAAATAAAACGGACAACAGGTAAACCCTGTCAGCTGCTCTTTCCCAAACATGTGGTGACCCAGAATACCAAAGGCTAACTAAAAAGTAGCAATAAAAATAATGGGGGAAAGAATCAGAATCACCAACAAGACAAACATTAAAGTCGAAGGACATACCTGACAAAAATGAACAACCAAAAATTGGGAAAATCAGAATCATCAACGTAACAACATAAATGATTATGGAAAGAGTTAGACCGCCTACAGAAAATATGAACGAACCAAAGCAAAACCACCGACTTCTGTTGTTTCTTGCTGTCGAGTCCTCACCGTTGTTTCATCTCCGTGGTTGTTTGATTTTTGTGTTCACGCAGATGTTGCACTGATGAGTTCGAAGGCCTTCATGCGGCTGAACAAATTATTTGTCTCAATCGCGACGGCAGTAAGGGCGATGATTGTGGCCATGTAAAATCGATTTAAGCCCCCCCCCCCCACCCCTCCCAGTGAAATTCGTTTCCGCTGACCGTTCCAAGGCGGTTCTTTTGTCGTGGTTATTTTTGTTATGGTTTGTGTTTGGGTGTTTGTGTCGCTTATATTATTTTATTTTAGATAGCCTTTTGGTCATTTTGTGGGAAAGTAACTGTCCTCTTGGCTTTCCGCTGTTGGTGTTTCCGCTGGGGTCTGTTGCTTCATGTTTGTGTTTATTTCCCTTCGGTGTCTCTGATGGGAGCTGTGGGTCAATTGTATCGATTCCTGATCATTGCCACTACTTCTATTTTGGAACGGTCAATAAAATTACTGGTCTTAGCATGTATGTATTGCTTATATTCTTTTTCTTATTTTGGATAATCGTTTTACCATTTTGTTGGAAAGTAGATGTTATTTTGTCTTTCCCCTCGTGATGTTTTCATTAAGGTCTAGTTGTTTCATGTTCGTGTTTCTTTCCGCTGGTGTCTCTCATTGGAAGTGTTGGCCAATTGTGTCCATTTATGATCATTGCCTTCACTTCTATTTTGTTGATCCGCCCCCGCCCATTGGGGCTTGAAGAAATATATGGGCTGCATGATGCTTCCATGCAGAGCTGCAACTGACCCGCACACGAGTACTGGTAAACCGCTTAGAGGATCTAAGGCTGCCCAGGTAAAGCGGTGCGAGTCGGCCCGTCCATGCTTGGGCGACAGGGCTTGAGATGTCATTTCATCTCAACGTCGGGTAAAAGTCCAACAAATTTGGAAGCAACGTCTTCAAAATGACCTTTACAGTGTTGACGGGGACGTTAAACCTTAAATCAAACCATTAAACAAACACACTCTCAAAGGAGGTGTTGGCCAGTTGTGTTCCTTTATGATCATTGCCTTCACATGACGAAATCACATCTGTATAATTTTGACCCCCTTGAACCCCACATTTATACAGTAAAACTGGGGTTTCCGGGGGTATACCTTATTTTTCTTATTTCTGCTCTAAAATATAGATTGTGGGTACTCGTTAGAACCGCCTCATCTGCTCTAAAATATAGATTGTGGGTACTCGATAGAACCGCCTCGACGAGGCGGTTCTATCGAGTTCCCACAATCTATATTTTGAGCAGAAATACGAAAAATATCATAATTTGTCATCATAAATTTTCATTTTTTCGGCGATAAAGGTGGCAATGTATTTGTATCGGCGTGTTTGCGTAATGGTATTTTGTTGATATAAAGTTCATCAAACTGAACCTGATTGCCAGTATATTTGATTCTATCATGATATGCAGATTCTCTGTCCCGATCACAAGTAAAGTGTATGTCTCTGTATGTGAGACAATGAGTCTAGGCTGTCAAGTACAGTCGGTTATTTACATATCTATTCAAATACTAGCAAACACAAACGTAGTTAAAATACAGAAACCAGTTGTTTTCTGTAACAGGAATTTTCCCCATTGTTTCGCGGCCATCTGGTGCAATGTGTCATGCATGTTTATCAGTTTCACGCTTTCTGATCCCACGTAAAACTCTTAATACGGATAAACAACCTACTCAGATGTATTTAAATTTTCAGCGCATTACACAGAACATTCCTATTAATAACTACTGGGAGAAGCAATGTTGTTCATACTTCAATGACTCATGTGAGGTCAGTGACGTTGTAATAAACAATGGTTCTCTTCAATATGATTGGACAATGGCGAAGTTATGACGCCAGCGACGCTAGGAAAACTGTGCATTTTTATTATGCCCCCACCATTCGAAGGATGGTGGAAAGGGCATAAAGCGTTGCCCCTGTCCGTCCGTCCGTCCGTGCGTCCGTAACTTAAACGTGGTCAATAACTTCCTTATTTCTTGATTGATTTGAAAATTACTAGGCAGAAATGTTAACCATCATGAGACGTGTCACGTGCAAAACCCAGGTCCGTACCTCCAAGGTCAAGGTCATACTTAGAGGTCAAATGTCAAAAAAGGTCCGAAACTTAAACGCAGTCAATAACTTTCTTATCTCTGGATGGAGTTTGAAATTACTTGGCAGAAATGTTGGCCATCATGAGACAGTCTGCCTCACACAAAACCAAGGTCCTCACCTCCAGGGTTAATGTCATACTTAGAGGTCAAATGTGAAAAAAGGGTCGAAAACTTAAAAAACGGTCAATAACTTTCTATGGATGATTACGAACATAGACATATTTTCAGGCGGGGGCATCCGTGTCCTATGGACGCATTTCTAGTTTTGTTTTCATTCAGCCCTGAAACAATTTTGTCACATGCTAGGTGGGAAATAATGTAAGTATAAGTTCAGTGGTTAGGGCGTACGATTTATGATCGAGAGGTTATGGGTTCGAATCTGGCCCCAGGAGGCGAGATGTGTCTTTGGGCACGACACGTTATGCCACTGCCACACTCCACTCAGATGTAAATGTGTAGCAGTGTTGTAAAAGTCACTGCCTCTCTCTTGTACTTGTACTCCGGAATGAAGGTTTTAACCCTATTTGTACCAAATAGATTCTTCCTCCTAATATATGGTATGAGTTCATTTCAAAATTTAAGGAGTGTCCGGTTGTGTTTTCTTTAAAATTGACAAAACTATGTATGCGTGTTTTCGTGATGTTGGTGACAATCGACAACCCAACTCGGGGCAATATTTATGATCATTGCTCTTGTACTTCGAAGTCGCAAACTGTTTATAGTTATACAACAGAAGAGTCCCCACCACTCCCATCCGGGCTGGAAGAAATAGATGGGCAGCAAGATGCTTCTACGCAGAGCTAAAGCCGACCGCACACGAGTACTGGTAAACCGCTTAAAGGATCTAAGCCTGTCAAGCAAAGCTATAAACCCTGTTGGTTTTATTTGGCTTCAGGGCGTGAGATCTCATTTCATCCCAATGTCGGTAAAAGTCCCACACAATTGGAAGCAACGTCTCCAAAATGACCTATACAGTGTTGACGGGGACGTTAAACCTCAATTTAAACGAACAGCAGATAAGATATTGTGCGGATATTGGTGAAGGTCGTCCCTCCTTGAGATAGTGAAGGCCACGACCAAATTGTTTACGTGAACAAGTCCGCGAAACGAACACCCCACGAAACCCTCCCCCAACCCGGGTATACATTATATTTAGCTCGCCTGTACGAAGTACAAGGAGAGCTATTGTTATCACCACGGTTGTCCGTGTTTGCGTTACCGTTTCCGTTCCCTACCGTTCCCGTTGCCGTCACTCTGCGTTAGTTTTTCAAAGTCTTCAGCAGAACAATCATTTTTTTAACCTGGGTACCTGGGAGGGTCTTCAGAGGTCCCCCCCCTCCCCCCCCCCCCCCCCTGTGTTCATGCCACGGGATGGGTTGAATCTAGGTCACCTTTGTAATACTTTGTTAAGGTTTATCAAATCCCTTTATATCGACAATCACTCACCACAGAACATTCAAATGCCACAGAATTCATACCTGAGGGTGGGCTAGGAGTCAAAATCTAGGAGACCTTTGTAATATGTTATATGCATTGCCATTATGTTAGTAAGTTATAGACACAATGGGGTATATATCGGCCAACTATGTGACATTGGTTCAAGTGTAAAAGGGTGAAGATTATGGTGGCCTACATTTCACGGTTCAGTGAGTTTACCTTATATCTGTATTTGTTGCAGAAATGTCATACCTGGGATATTAGTTCAATGTGATCCGATGATTGATCTCAAAATATATCTAGGTCAGGGTGACGTGTATTTCATGATTCAATGATTTTGCCTTATATATTGAATACTATTTGATGGACAAATGTCATACCTTGATTATTAGTTCCATGTGACCTGAAGATTGACCTCAAAATATATCTAGGTCAGTGTTACCTATAGTTCATGGTTCAGTGATTTTGCCTCACATCTTGAATTTATCATATCTGAATTATTAGTTCCATGTGACCTGATGATTGACGTCAAAATATGTCAGTGTGACCTATATTCCATTGTTCAGTGATTTTGCCGCAAATCTTGAATGCTTTTTGGTGAGAATTGTCATACCTGAAATATTAGTTCCATGTGAGCTGTTGATCGACATAAAATATATCTAAGTCAGTGTGACCTATATTTCATGGTTCAGTGTTTCTGCCTCATATACTGAATACTATTTAATGTAGAAATGTCATACCTTGATTATTGGTTCCATGTGATCTTATTATTAACCTCAAAATATATCTAGGTCAGTGTAACCTCTTTTGCATGGTTCAGTGATTTTGCCTTATATCTTGACTACTATTTGATGGAGAATTGTCATACCTGAAGTATTAGTTCTGTGTGACCTGATGATTGACCTCAAAATATATCTGTCAGTGTGACCTATATTTCACTGTTCAGTGATTTTGCCTATATCGTGAATACTATTTAATGTATTAATGTAATACCCGGATCAAAAATTCCATGTGACCTGATGATTATCCTCAAAATATATCTATGTCAGTGTGATCTTTATTTCATGGTTCAGTGATTTTGCCTTATATCTCGAAGACTATTTTGGGAGAAGTGTCATACCTGGAATATAAGTTCCATGTGCGCTGATGATTGACATAAAATATATCTAGGTCAGTGTGACCTATATTTTATGGTTCAATGATTTTGCGTTATAACTCAGACTTTTTGATGGGGTATCTCTTCCATGCAACCAGATAATAAACCACATAATATATCTAGGCCTATTTGACTAATATTTCATGGTTTAGTGATTTTGCCTCATATCTTGTATACTATTTGAAGGGACCGGCCCCGATTGCTCAGTTGGTAGAGTGTCCGCTCCGGGGAACAGGAGGTCACGGGTTCGATCCCGGGCCGTGGCATACCAAAGTCGTTAAGAATGGTACTAGCTTCTCCTCGCTTGGCACTCAGGTTTACGGGGTAGAGCTAAGACTGGTCGACCCAGTGTCAGGATAATGTGACTGGGTGTGGTATCATGTGATGTGTCTGGGACATGATACTTCAGTGAGGCAGAACTATAAAAGAGAGCATTGAGCTCCCTGTCGCAACCAGACACCGTCGTGATATGACTGAAAAAATGTTGAAAGCAACGTTAAACCCGAATTCCCACACATACTATTTGATGGAGAAACTTCATACCAGGATTATTAATTCCATGTGACCCGATGAATGACATAAATATATGTAGGTCAGTGTGGCCAATATTTCATGGTTCAGTGATTGTATCAAATGTTTTGAATACTATTATATGGAGGAACTTCATGCCTGGATTATAAGTTCCATGAGAACAGATGATTGACATAAAAATGTATCTAGGTCAGTGTGACCTATTTTCGTCGTTCAATGATTTTGCCTTATACCTTGGTCACTATACCCTGTAGAGCCGGCCTCGGAAGCTCAGTCGGGTGCGCGTCTGTCTGGTGATCAGGGGGACGCGGGTTCGATACCTACCGGGGTCGGAAACATTCTTTCGTGGAGAGTGATCATGAAATCTTTTCTACGGAGATTCTCTCCCTTCCGCTGATTCAGGAAGGGCAGTTGTCAGATTCTGATGAAAGAATGTGCACTCTACTTGTTAACCGCTTACGTATTAGCCTGCCAAGGAAAGTGTGGAGAGGTAAACTGCCCGGCTCAAAAATGACCTAAATAGTGTTGACAGGGCCGTTAAACTCCAATGCATACAAACAAGTTTCCCGTAGAATTGTCATACTTGGAATATATGTTCCATGTGACCTGATGATTGACCTCAAAATATCTAGGTCATTTGTGGTCTATAGTTCATGTTTCAGAGATTTTTATTCCCCCCGCCATTCGAAGAATGGTGGTAAGGGCATATAGCGTTGCCCCTGCTCGTCCGTCCGTTCGTGCGTCCGTGCGTCGGAAACTTAAAGGCGGTCAATAACTTCCTGATTTCTTGATATCCAAAGCAATATAATATAAGCGATACACACACTCAAAGACAAGCCATAACAAAAATAAACTAAGACAGAAGAACCGCCTTGGAACGGTGAGTAAAACGAATTCCAAGGGGGGGGGGTGCTTAAATCGATTTTACGTGGCCACAATCCTCGCCCTAACTTTAACCCCCCCCCCCCACACACACACACACACACACAACACTAGTTAACCAGGAATGGAAACGAAACGTAAAACTAGCCTACTGAGAAGAAAAACAAAGCATTCCATATGCGCGGAATTTCCTATTCCAATGTTATCTGATTTATTTTACTGGGAATTTAAGACAAATTTGTATTTTGAAGCAAACGTGGTTGGGCCTGAATGGTTAGCCAAATCATTTTTACCAATTATATCGTTGATGGCAATAGCGGGTGCTGATGCAGTCAAAATGCCGATAATTTTGAGTAAAGAATATGTATTCAGTGTGTTTATTGATCCAGAACAGATATGCAACATTAAACAACTGACCCTAACCCTAACACCCTCGACTGAACTCGGAACGAGTACCACTAATGACTGTACTGAGCAGGAGTTCAACCTTACCGAACTGAATGCGAATGTCGTCCATGACTAAACTAAACACGAGTGTGTGTGTGTGTGTGTGTGTGTGTGTGTGTGTGTGTGTGTGTGTGTGTGTGTGTGTGTGTGTGTGTGTGTGTGTGTGTGTGTGTGTGTGCGTGTGTGATTGTGTGTGTATTCGGGTTTAACGTCGCTTTCAACAATTTTTCAGTCATATCACGACGGTGTCTGGTTACGACTTTGGTATGTCGCGGCCCGGGATCGAATTCGTGACCTCCCGTTCCTCGGAGCGGACACTCTACCAACTGAGCTGTCGGGTCCGGTACTAAACACGAATACCCCCTATGACTAAACTGAACAAGTACCCCCATGACCGAGCTGTATTTGTCTACCTTCTCTGTCTGAACTGGACACGAGAACGGGAAAAATAAGGAAACATATAACAGGTTCACGCATTTGAGGTTCATACGAACGATAACCAACTCCGTCTTCCCAAATAACATTACGATAACACACCCGCATTTTTTCACACAAAACGGCTAATTTTCGGATGAAAATCCATGATATTTTTCTTATTCATACCGCGAACATAGGTTGTGGGTGCTCGTTAGAACCGCCTCCACAACCTATGTCTTGGAGTAAAAATAAGAAAACTAATGATTACCCTCGTAAACCCCAGTTTTCTCTATATAAAATGGGGTGTAAGCACAGACGTGTTCACGTGATGAGGCAGATTCAAATGTGTTCAGGTTTTGATTTTGTTCTGCTTTTACAAACGTCACTCTGCAACTGAATTATTGACTGTCATTTGGAGAAATATGCACATCGACTCTTGCGATATAACTTATGAACATATGTGTTGTTTATTCACATGCCTAAGAATTGTGGCGATAATGATATAAGCCACAGCACAAAAGTTTAACTCCACAATAAACAATGCAGTTGAACTGAACCGCAGATGACGTGACAAGCAGAGATGCTGAACAAAAATTGTTTCACAGAAACCCGGATTATCGCCAATTTCAAACTATGCGATTAGCTAACTTACAGCCGACATACATAGACATGAAATAACAACAAATTTGCTATTAATGCTTAACAGAATCGTGACAAAATTTACAATGTCAAAATTATCTTCTTTCAAAGTATATAGCGCTAAGCTAACATTAACAAAGTCTCTGCTTGCAGTTGTCACAGGGGTGTTTTCGGTATTTAAATACGTTAATACATTTTAATATTGCTTGCTTTTAACTTAAAAGTAGAAGTAAAACAAAGATCAGGAATTGATACAATTAACTTACTCCATCCATAAAAGACACCAAAGGGAAAGAAATACAAACATTAAGCGACCAGACCATAATGGAAACCTAAACAAAGGAAGGCCATATGGACAGTTACTTTCCCACAAAATGGCCATATGGCCATCCAAAATTAAAAGACACAAGTGATACACACAGTAAGTTAAACCTTATTGCTAGCAGTATAGCTACTGACCAGATACCACAACCTGTTTGGCGTCTCGTCCAGGTCTACTGTGTTTGTAATTGACCCTAGAAATTTCCATTTAAATCCTTCGGATATATTTGACAGTTTCTCGAGACTGTCAAATCTATCAGAAGGTATTAATTGGAAATAAAAATAAAAAAAAGTTCCATGTAAGGCATGAGTGCGATGTATAGCAATCTGCCAATATTACAAATGTTCTGATGTGTGTTGGTTACTAACTGGAATTGCCAAAACCCCGTATTCATTGTAAAAGAAGAAAAAAAAAATCAACAACAAAGAATTCATACTAAACGTGGGAGATACAATCAAGGGACTAAATTTAAACGCATGTGATACTTTCTCTAAAACTACAAAAGAGTTATGCTTTGAAAACGAGGAATACACCGCGGAGCTGATTGTATGGAATGTATATGAGCCAGCGCACGACAAAACCTTCAATAAGACATGTGCGCCCAACGAAGACTCAGATCAGCCTGCGCATCCGCGCAGTCTGATCAGAGTCTTTGTTGTGCGCTCTAAGGAAAGCTGAGGGTCCAATGCTCCTTCATGCAGCAAGAGAAGTCTCTGGTAAGACTATATGGAGGCACAGGCTGATCTGATTCTTCGCTGGGCGCACATGTAATTGTAGGAAATGCTGTGCCCCGGCTCAAATTTTCTGGGACAGACTTGCTACTTTTGGCCAATAAGGCCTCATCAGAGACTTTCATCTTTTGTTAACACTAATGGTGATGGAAAGAATTAAATCATTTGAGCCCCGCCAAGCGAATTTGTGTCTTTGAGCATTCCGTCATGACAAATTTTAACTGCGCATGCCCAGCCATTCAGAGGGGCCAGGGATATGACTTTCTGGCTGAAGGTTCCTCTTGATTCACTGCTTGTGTGAGGGAGCAGTGAAGGTTCTGGCGAGACTGCGCGAATGCGCAGGCTTGCCTGAACCTTCGCTGCTCGAATAGGCGATAAGTACCAAAATCGCTTGACGGGGCCCATTTCAATTCGTCAATACAAAACCCAGTTATTAATAGAAAAGTCTTGCTGTTGCAGGTATAGTGTAACATGACGGATTCTAAAGTACATAGCGATGCAAAAGAAGCCTCCGTGGTGTGGTGGTTACGCTACTCGCCTTGTAAAACAGGGATCGCAGGATCGATCCCGGGCTTCTCCAGACTTTCGGAAGAGTCTTTAAATCGAGGTCCCGTCTCCGTATGACCTAAGCTATTGGTGGGACGTAAAACTCAAACATTCACTCACTCACTCACTCACTCATACCGATGCAAGTAACTATATATCAATTATAAGCTATTCTATTCCTCTGAGCCAGCTATTTAAAAAAAATGACTCATTAATACCAAAGTAAATATAAATACAAACGAATTTGACCAGGATTGCATCAATCTCAGACTTCACGAAAACACGCGTATATAATTTTGACCCCTCTAACCCCACTTTTATATAGTAAAAAATGGTTTACAGGGGTATACATTATTTTTCTTATTTCTGTCCAAAATCATATTGTGAGTACACGTTAGAACCGCCTCGCCGAGACGGTTCTCACGAGTATCCACAATCTGTGTTGAAATTTTTATGAAAATATCAGAATTTTTATCAGAACATTTTCATTTTTTGGTGCTAAAATTTTCAATATATATTTGAAAAGCATGTTTTCGTTATGAAACAGACCGCCATAGGCACCAAATCACGTGAACCAGTCCGTAAATTGTCCGCCCCACTAAACCCCACTTTATATAGAGATAACTAGGGTTTACGGGGGTATACATTATTTTTCTTATTTCTACAATATTGTATGCCGTTTGCTTGTCCAATAGTTTTATGACATTTTATAAAAAATGTTTTAAAATAACAATGTACGCATAGGTAGGAAAGAAAATCTTTTTGCAGGGTCGGCACAAAAAAAAAACAAAAAAAAAAAAAACGGGTCGGTCGGGTAAGCAGAAACACAGCTATTTCGTTAGGCCTAAGGATATAAGGCGCCGTATATCCATAAATCGAATAATGGATATCCATTATTCGGCTGATTTATGGATATCCATAAATCGAATTATGGATGTCCATAATTCGATTTATGGATATCTATAAATACGGTTTAAATAGTAAAACGGCGCCCCATATAAGGTAACATCGAACGCTTTTATACATTTTATTTGGACGGGCCTCCGCGGCCTAGTGGTTAAGAACTTAAGAGCGCTGACTCTTGATCATTAGGTCTCTCACCGCTGTGGGTCGAGCCTCGCTCGGGTCACATGTGAGACGCCAAGTTCTGCAACAGAAGGTCGGGTGGTTTTTCTCCGGGTACTCCGGTTTTGCCCACCTCTGATTAACGATCGGCTCGATATGAGTGAAATAACCTTCAAAGGGCCGTAAAACCAAAACAAAAAAAAATCCTTTTATTTCACCACTTTCATCTCTCTCTGCCCCCCCCCTCTCTCTCTCTCTCTCTCTCTCTCTCTGTCTCTCTCTCTCTGTCTCTCTCTGTCTCTCTCTCTCTCTCGTTCAACCATTCCTTATCTCTTCTCCTATCCCTTGGTGACGAAGCAAAACGACCCACATGGGCATTAAGCTCGACCAATAATACGCAACATTTATTGTATGTTAGCGTAAGCCGCTTAAATTCTAACTATTGAACAGCTTAGTACAATGCAGAAAAAAAATATAACAACATTCAGACGTCTCGACAAAGCATTCAGTGAAATGGAGGGATTTATAGCACGACAGCAGAGACTTCACTGAATGAACAGGAAAAACCCCATTAAGCAAATAAGATTCCTTTGGGCGGATTCAGAGCGAAATCTACAAAATAACGTGTGACCGATTTCATCGAACATTAGACATATTGTTTATGCAGTCAGGTACATTCCCCTTTTTACATGTAGATACAGTGGAACTTCAATGGCTCGAACAACTTTGGGACCTTGAAAATCTGTTCGAGACAGGGGTAGTTCGAGTCACCGAGGGTTACTTTCAGGAGGCATAACGAAATACTTTTGGACATATTTTCGGTGTTCTATAATGAAAATGTATGCTGTGTGTACTCATTATGATCGCCTCAACGAGGCGATTCTAATGAGTACACACAGCATACATTTGCAAGATAACAGACTAAAATCTCTTAAATTAATCCCCACTTTTTCTAATGTAGAGGATGTCCCTATGGGCTCAAGAATGAGTTCGACTCAGCCATGGTAAACGAGCCATCGGTGTTCGAGCCATCGAAGTTCTACTGTACTGTTTATGACCATAAATCGCCTTTTAAATACTGACTTTTTGGCTAGATACACAGAATTATATGAGGTCTCAAAAAGGAAACACTCAATTGATATATTGTGTTGTAGACCGGCCATTATAAGTTTGCTTTGACGAATATCCGTCTCTACGGAATTGTTTGACGTTTCATTTAAGTAAAGGACAAATAAAAGAGGATATCGCTTTCATGACAGTTGCATTGAATTTGTTTCTTTTAAGTAAAATTGTGTTCTGTTGCGTCTGACTGAAAAAAAAAAACCTCAAAATGCTAAGCATTTGTCGCATCACGATTTACTGGGGTATTCATCATTTTTCTAATTTTTGTTCAAAGACATAGGTGATTGGTACTCGTTAGAACCTCGTCAATGTGGCGGTTCTAACGAGCACCCTCAACCTATGTTTGGAGTATAAATAAGAAACATATCGCCTATTTTTCATCAGAAAAAAATTTTTTTAGAGATATGAAAAATAGAAGTGAGTGAGTGAGTGTTTCAGTTTTACGTCCCACCAACAGCTAAGGTCATACGGAGACGGGACCTCGGTTTAAAGACTCATCCGAAAGTCTGGAGAAGCCCGGGATCGAACCTGCGACCCCTGGTTTACAAGGCGAGTAGCGTAACCACTCGACCACGGAGGCTTCTAAAATAGAAGTGAAGGCAATGATCCGGAATCGATACAAAAAAACCCACAGCTCCCATCAGAGACACCAAGGGAAAGAAACACGAACATGAAACAACTAGACCCTAATGGAAACATCAACAGCGGAAAGCCAAAAGGACAGTTACTTTCCAACAAAATGGCAAATTGGCTATCCAAAGCAAAATAATATAAGCGATACACATACTCATATACAAGCCATAACAAAAATCAAAGCACTGAGCGTACTGGTTGGTCAATCGATTCTGAGTGTAGGTTGGGAAAATAGTCCTAAGCTGAGAATCGAACTGTTCGTTTAACTTTAAGCAATCACAGTAGAGCTGATCAGACATCGCGTTATGTGGCATCTGATTATGTAGATTCTGTTTGCCAATGCCCAAGTGTACGAGCACAGTCCACCCGCCCCCGCCCATCGGGGCTTAGATAAATAGATGGGCTGCATGATGCTTCAACGCAGAGCTGAAAGTCCCGTTACATCTCCAAATGACCTATACAGTGTTGACGGGGACGTTTAACCTTAAACCAAACAAACGAACACAGTCCAGAATTTTCTTCTTACGCTACGCTCTGACGTCTAAGGGTAGTACTTGGATTTTGTTCAACAGAGTGGGGAGGGTGCAAACGCAGCCCCCTCCCATCTTTTGGAAATTACTTCAGATTCATACAGTTTCTCAACCTCTGCAAAATACCTGAAATTCGATCCTCAACCCGCCCCTTTTCAGAGTCTGCGTACGGCCCTGAATCATGTTGAAACTGTTGTTGCATACATATGGCGAACAGTGCCGATCTGATCAGAAGCAATGTACTTTATACCCGATCTTGGTCTACGCTCTATGTCTAATAACGGTAACACCTTTAAAGTGTGGGCTACTCATTTTTGCACTTAAACATTTCAGGGTTCTAAAATTAAGTTCTTAGCAGAAGTGCGAAAAGTCTATTTTTACTCGAATTGGCATACATTTGTGTAACAGTTTTATAAATAAAATGTTCCGAAAGATGTTACGTGACATCGTGGCCTGGATTAACACATTGTTTTTCTTTCATTACGTGAGCAACCCGGCATTCTAATATAATTTCGTTTAACCCTTAAATGCCGCTATTTAAGCCAACAGTGAAGTTCCTGTGCAACCTGCTGATCAGACGCCACATTCCGCGGCGTCTGGTCTGGGTATTATCCAGCACACGATTCCTGTCAAGACTCTACGGATAGCTCTTGTTGCATCGATACAAATAGCGCAAAGTTTCAAGTTCTATTAATAAAACATAATATTGGTTTTCCCAAATCAGTGATGGTCACGTGGACAACTGCATGAATTCCGTTTGGCCATTCAGTAAATTTGGGTCGATCGTAAACGGATCGACCCAATAAACCACGACAGAAGAACCGCATTGGGACGGCCAGTAAACGAATTCCACCGGGGGCTTAAATCGATTTTACGTGGCCACAATCCTCGTCCTTACTTCCACTATGTCACACGGATGGGCTATTGAAATGATGACCTCCCCACAAAACTAGTTAGCCAGGAATGGAAACAAAACGTAAAACTATGCCTTCTGATGAAGAAAAAAAACATTCCATATTCGCGGATTTTCCTATTCCATTGTTATCTGATTTGTTTTACTGCAAGTTTAAGACAAATTTGTATTTTGAAGCAAACGCGGTTGGCCCAGACTGGTTAGCCAAATCATTTTTACCAATTATATCTTTGATGGCAATAGCGGTTGAACGGATGACGTCAAAATGTGGCGCATTTCCAGCTGATTATGACCGATAACTTTTGAGTAAAGAATATCTATGCAGTGTGTTTATTGATCAAGAACACATATGAAACTTTAAACAACTCGCCCTAACCCTAACACCCTCGCCTCAACTCAAAGCCCCCGCCCATAGGGGCTTGAGGAAATATATGGGCTGCATGATGCTTCCAAGCAGAGCTGAATCCGGCCCGCACACTAGTACTGGTAAACCGCTTAGAGGATCTAAGCCTGTCCAGGAACCGCGGTTCGAGGTGGACCGTCCATGCTAATGAACCCTATTGGTTTCATTGGGCGACAGGGCTTGAGATGTCATTTCATCTCAATATCGGGTAAAAGTCCCACAAAATTGGAAGCAGCGTCTCCAAAATGACCTTTACAGTGTTGACGGGGACATTAAACCTCAAATCAAACAAACAAACATCGCCTCAACTCAAGATAACTCTATGTGTGACTTCATCAGCGGCCCCTCAATATTGGAATGATAGCAAAGTGCTCCACAGTTTCCGGCTTAAAAAGGTATACCGGTCTGTTTGTATCTTTTTACTATAATATGGTAATGTATTGAAACTTGTGCTCTTGTGTGTTAATTGTGGATCTCTGTTAAATCTGATGATGGAATTAAAAAAAAAAAAAAAAAAAAAAAAAACATCGCCTCAACTCGGAACGAGTACCACTTATGACTGTACTGAGCAGGAGTTCAACCTGACCGAACTGAACGCGAATGTCGACCATGACTAAACTAAAAACGAGTACCTTCTATGACTAAACTAAACAAATACCACCTATGACCGAGCTGTATTTGAGTACCTTCTCTGACTGAACGGGACATGGGTACGGGAAGAAAATAAAGAAAAATATAACAAGTTCACGCATTTGAGGATCATACGAACGATAACCAATTCCGTTTTCCCAAGTAAGGTAGATTCAAATGTTTTCAGGTTTTGTTTTTGTTCTGCTTTTACAAACGTCACTCTGCAACTGAATTATAGACTGTCATTAAAAGAAATATGCAAAGCATTACATCAACTCTTGTGATCCAACTTCTGAAAAAATAGTATGTCCGGTATCTTGTTTATTCACATGTCTAAGAATTTGGGCGGTATATATTTAAGCCGCAGCACAAAAGTTTAACTCCACAATAAACAGTGTAGTTGAACTGAACTGCAGATGACGTGACAAGCAGAGATGCTGAACAAAAATTGTTTCACAGAAACCCGGATTACCGCCAATTTTAAACTATGCGATTAGCTAACTTACAGCCGACATACATAGACATGAAATAACAACAAATATGCTATTAATGCTTAACAGAATCGTGACAAAACTTACAATGACAAAATTATCTTCTTTCAAAGTATATAGCGCTAAGCTAACATTAAAAAAAGTCTCTGTTTGCAATTGTCACAGGGATGTTTTCGTTATTTAAATACGTTTATACATTTTAATATTGCTTGCTTTTAACTTAAAATCAGAAACACTTAACCTTATTGCTAGCAGTATAGCTACTGATCAGATACCACAACCTGTTTGTCGTCTCGTCCAGGTCTACTATGTTTGTAATTGACCCTAGACATTTCCATTTAAATCCTTCAGAAATATTTGACAGTCTCTCGAGACTGTCAAATATATCAGAAGGTTTAATTGGAAATAAACATAAAAAAGGTTCCATGTAAGGCGTGAGTGCGGTGTAAAGCAATCTGCCAAGATTACCAATGTTCTTTAAAGCTGTGTGTTAGTTAGTAACTGTAATTGCCAAAAATCAGTATTCATTGTAAAAGAAGAAAAAACAACAACAAAGAATTCATATTAAACGTGGAAGATACAATCAAGAGGCTAAATTTAAACGCATGTTTCATGTTCTATAAAACTACAAAAGGTTTATCCTTTGAAAACAAGGAACACACCGCGGAGCTGATAGTATGGATTGTATATGTTTTCTGGGACAGACTAGCTACTTTTGACCATAACGCCTCATCAGTGACTTTCATCTTTTGAAAAAACTAATGATGATGGAAAGAGTTAAACCATTTCAATTCGTCAATACAAAGTAGAAGTAAAACAAAGATCAGGAATCGATACAATTAACTTACTCCACCCATCAAAGACACCAAAGGGAAAGAAATACAAACATGAAGCGACCAGACCATAATGGAAACCTAAACAAAGGATGGCCATAAGGACAGTTACTTTCCCACAAAATGGCCAAATGGCCATCAAAAATAAAAAGACACAAGTGATACACACAGTGAGTAGTAACAAACAACAACATAAAAAACCACCACGGATGAACCACCTTGACACGGTCAGTGGAAATAATTCCAATAGGGGGCTTAAATCGATTTTACATGGCCATAATCCTCGCCCTTACCTCTGTCACGGTGCATACTAATTTTGTTAAGTCCGCATGAAGGCTTCCTAACTCATCAGTGTAACATCTCCGAGAACATACAAATAAAAAAACTACAGAGATAAAACAAGGTTGAGGACTCGACAGCATAATACAGCAGAATTGCTGGAGCAAAAGAAAACAAACAGTTAGACTCCGAGGGGCCCGACCAAAGACGGAGAAACCCAGCTATTAATAGAAAAGTCTTGCTGTCGCCGGTATAATGTAACATGACGGAGTATAAAGTACATACTGATGCAATAGAAGCCTACGTGGTGTAGTGGTTACACTACTAGCCTTGTAAAACGGGGATCGCAGGATCGATCCGGGCTACTCCAGACTTTCGGATGAGTCTTTAAACGAGGTCCCGTCTCCATATGATCTAAGCTGTTAGTGGGACGTAAAACTAAAACGACCGCTCACTCATACCGATGCAAGTAACTATATAAGTTATCAGCTATTCCATTTCTCTGAGCCAACTATTTAAAACAAAATTACGCATTTATACCAAAGTAAATATAAATACAAACGAATGTGACCAGGATTGCATCAATCTCAGACATCGCGAAAACAGGTCTATATAATTTTGATCCCTCTAACCCCACTTTTATATGTAAAAATGATTTACAGGGGTATACATTATTTGTCTTATTCCTGTCCAAAATCAGACTGAGTACTCGTTAGAACCGCCTCGCCGAGACGGTTCTAACGAGTACCCAGAATCTGAGTTTTAAGCAGATATATGAAAATATAAGAATTTTTATCGGAACATTTTTATTTTTGGTGCTAAAATTTTCAATATACATTTGAAAAAGCATGTTTTCGTTATGAAACAGACCGCCATCGGCACCAAATCACGTGAACAAGTCCGTGAAATGTCCGCCCCACTAAACCCCACTTTATATACAGAAGACTAGGGTTTACGGGGGTATACATTATTTTTCTTATTTCTGCTCAAAGACATAGGATGTGGGTAATCAATGAGGCGGTTCTAACGAGCACCCACAACCTATGTTTGCAGTAAAAATAAGACAAATATCAGGGATTTTCATCAGAAAAGAAACCATTTTTAACATCATGGCGCACGGGTGTGTACTCGTAATGGACCATGTTGAGCAAACATAAAATTACGTATAAAGAACTGGCACAACGGAAAGCAAACCGACCAGTTCTCTTAATCACAAGGCCTTGTAAACCAGGGATCGCAGGATCGATCCCGGGCTTCTCCAGACTTTCGGATGAGTCTTTAAACCCTGGTCCCGTCTCCGTATGACCTTAGCTGTTGGTGGGACGTAAAACTAAAACTCACTCACTCACTCTTAATCACAATGATACAATTTATATAGCACAAGAACTAATCAAAGAACTTGCACAACGGAATTCAACCCAACCATTTCTCGTAATCACATCTTACTATATAGAAAATATTTAACGTCACTACAGCAGGTGTCTGGCAACGTGTAGCGGTCCTAAATCATAGTGTAGTTTATATCTTCTTGTCCTTTTGGGTCATTGATTGCAATGTGGTATTTTGAAAATATTTGAGGGTCACTGGTGAGGCCTAATTGGCCGAAACTAGCTAGTCTGGCCCAGAAAACATGTACACTTCATATTTTCCATGGCAGTTCTGTGGTGTATTCCTTGCTTCCAAAGGATGACCCATTTTAGAACATATTGCTACATTTCATAGATTTTACAGAAGCAAAATTGAACAACTAAGCAAATAGTGGTAGACTCCAGCTCTGTAACGAAAAAGCAGATGGCTTGTTTTCGGGTTCTACGGATTTCACCCACCTCTGATTAACGATCGGCTTGAAATAAGTGGGCCGTAAAACCTATCGGCCTGAACGAAGAGAGAACGTTTGTGCAGGATTTGGAATCAGAATCAGAATCAGAATCAGAATCAGAATTGTTACTGGTGACACGTCAAATGACATTCATACACCAGGACCTGTGATATGGGAAGTTAGTCCCTAGCTCTAACCAAAGATGTAAACTTAGCTACAGAATCCTCAGCACCTTCAGCCGTCAAAATAATAGAATCGGGAAGGGCATTCCAATCTCTAATGGTTCGGGGGAAAAACGATTCTTTATAAATATCCGTTCTTGCAGTAAGGGTCTGAAACGTCATTGAATGGTGATTTCTACAATGCCTAGCTGGGGGAACAAGGTCATCTGTTGGAATGCTGGCAGCACCCTTTAGACCTTTGTATAAGAGTATGAGCCTACTGTCTCTTCTCCTTTTCTTGAGAGACTCCCATCTTAATTTTCCTAGAATTCCAGTCATGCTCCCAGTTTCAAAGCAATAATTTCCAGTTACAAATCTAGCAGCTCTATTCTGAACTTTTTCAATTTCTTCATTTAGGACCACTCCGCTTGGGTCCCAGATGCAACTACCATATTCCAAGATTGGGCGAACAAGTCCCCTGTATGCTGTTTCTTTAACATCCTGTGGACACTGATGAAGATTTCGCCTCAGGAAACCAAGTGTTCTATTCGCCTTTGTACACATATTGCTAATGTGTGTATTCCATCTCAAATCGTGAGTGATTGTCACACCAAGGTATTTAATGGAATTCACATTTTCGAGGACCGTTCCCTCTAAGGTGTAAGAAGCCTCAACTTTATTAGATCTCTTCCTTGTTATCTGCATAATATTGCATTTAACTGGTTGAAATCTCATGCCCCATTTTCTGGCCCAACATCCTAATCTATCTATGTCAGCCTGAAGTTTCAGTGAGTCATCTGTATCTCTAATTTCCCGGTAACAAACACAGTCATCTGCGAATAGTCTTATTTCTGAGTCAATATCAGTGGAAATATCATTGATGTACAGGGAGAACAATAGTGGACCAAGAACGGTCCCTTGTGGGACTCCAGACAAAACTGGCGCCCATACTGAAGATTCACCATTAACAACAACACGCTGTTTTCTGTAGCAAAGGAAGGAATCTATCCATTTAAGAGTCTTCCCAGCAATTCCATAACCAAATAATTTGGATTTAAGTAGTTCATGAGGAGGGGTGTCAAAAGCCTTCTCAAAGTCCAGAATAAATGTGTCCACCTGCCCCCCTTTGTCCAGGATCTTTGCCCAATCATTAATAACCGTGCTCAACTGAGTTTCGCAACTATGCCTTTTCCTAAATGCATGTTGTCTGTCTGACAAAAGTTTATGTTCATCCAAGTGGGCCATGATGTTTGAGCAGACTATGTGTTCAAGCAATTTACATAGAACACATGTCAGTGACACCGGGCGATAATTACGAGCAAGAGCCCTGTCCCCTTTTTTGAAAAGTGGACAGATGTTCGCTAGGAGCCATTCTTTGGGAATTTCACCCGTATCGAGAGATTGTTGGAAAAGATGAGCAAAAACTGGACCTAACTCGTTTGCTAGTTCCTTCAGGACTCTAGGATGAAGCTCATCAGGCCCTAAAGCTTTAGAAGGGTTCAAGCCTTTAAGTAATTTGATCACTCCCGCAGAGGATACAACAATATTTTCCATGAAAGGGGCCGATCTTCCAGTCAATGGAACCTCGTTGAACTCAGTTTTATTAAATGCATCATTGAATTGACCAACCAATTCCTCTGCCCTTTCAGAGTCCGATTCAGCGACCCCGTTCCCTCCTCTTTTATTAAGGGGTGGGATACCTTGCCTATCTTTCTTCTGGCTATTGATATATCTGTAGAAGTCTCTGGGATTCGCCTTTACATCACCTACCAAGTTTTTTACATACTGATCATGCTGATTTTTGATGTCATTTTTAATTTCTCGTCTCAAGTTTTCAAATTTTGCTCTGAGTTTACCACTTCCCGACTTTTTTGCCTTAGCATGAATCTTATTTCTCCTCCGAATTTTTCTTCTTATTTCTGGTGTGATCCAAGGAATTGAAGATACAGACCTGCTAGTTTTGGAGGGGATATGCTTTTCGGACGAAGCTTGAATGAAAGACTTTATCAAATCAAAGTTCTCCTGGACAGACCGAGCGTCTGAATGACCATTAAAGTATTTCTCTCTAGCAAATTTTAGGGCATCCTTCCTCATAGTTTCATAGTCACCCTTTTGATATAAGTACACCTTTCTACGAGGTTTCTTTATAGGTGGTATGAAGATTTTCAAAAATCCAGAGACAATATCATGATCACTTAGTTTGTCCGGGGATTGAATATCCCCAAACTGTCCTGGCAAAGTTGTAAGAATCAAATCCAAAGTGTTTCTATCTCGAGTAGGGAAGTCAACAACCTGTTCCAAGCCATGATCATTCATGATGTCGACCAACACCTGTCCCTCTGACGGACTCAGCATCGTGCCTTGTTTGCTGAGCCTATCTGGCCAAACAATCTCTCTGAAGTTGAAGTCGCCTAAGACATGTACTGCAGGAAGTTTTTTACCCTTATTATGAGACTTAATGGAAGTCTACTTATAGCTTATCATTTGCAAACACACCAGATATAATTAAGAAAACCATCACGAAAACACGCCTTTATAATTCTGACCCCCTTGAACTCCACTTTTATATAGTAAAACTGGGGTTTACAGGGTGTTACGAGATGGAATAGGAAACCTCTCTGGTGCTTATGCACATCTAAATTATTTTAGTAGATATATGGTAGGGCGGTGTGAGTGAAATATTTTGGGTGAAATATGATACGCAAACTATGCGGCTCCATGAACAAGTCATGCACATATCATACGATGTATGCATGAGTGGTTTATAGAGAGCTGTTTTTACAATACAGGGGGCCGCTAAAAGGCTGAGTTCTATAGAATTTGCCTAAAAATCGCCAACCGCCAAATTGTGCCATATATGATTTTTATTCCCGTCACGTGTTGTGTGGGTGTTCGTTTTGACAGGAGTCATGTCATTGATTATAGGGTCGTTTCATCAATTTTTCCTATGGAAAATATACTATTTGAACGCAAATCCATTATCTACTCGATTTTGCTATCTGGCTTTGTTTGTGGCCGGTATCTCCACTTCCCCACGAACAAAGCAAGGTAATACGAGTAGGCATGATTTTCCGGTAGTATTCATAGATATATAAACCCTGAAAAAAGCGGACACTTTAGCAGCAGGTCAAGTTGTAAAGAGTAAACACAACATTGTGACGGGGAAATAGAAAGTATATTGAAAGGTATGTTAAATCTATGTTTAGTATTATTTTTGTATGAACATGCTTGTAGGTTTTGGAGGGGTTTACTTCTAGTATACCCCAACTTTCTGAAGCCTATTCTGAATTCACTATTGAGGCCTGTAGTGATTAGGCTACTAGCTTTGCCAGCTAGACGTCGCAGAATTGATCCCAGGCTTCTCCAGTAGTAGAATGAGTCTTTCTAAGTGAGGTCCTGTCTCATGCTGACCCTAGATGTTGGTGAGACGTAAAGTTTGGACACCCGCTCATTCTAGATTCATTTAGGCTTTTAGACCCCTTTTGTAGAATGTAATTAATAAACGCCGGGTCACTTGTTTGATCCATGACTTGTGACTGGCTGTGGTTAGAAAACCGTGATTCCGTCCCAATATGATATTAGGTGTAGAGGGGACGTAAACTTAAGACGGGTTTAACCACATCTTCATCATCAGGGCAAACTCATACAAGAGCCTGTTGGGTTATCCGTGATGATGAACCGTAATGAATTTTATTTTACAAGCATGTTCACGTTGATTAGAAATAATTTTGTTCAAGAAGAATTACGAGTTCATTTTGTAATGATGCCGTTTTTGTCTGATAACTCAGTTTGTGCATGTATGTACATATAAAGAACGTGATGATGATAAGTGGGAGTATTTGGTCGCCACACGTCATAACGGCCTGAGCGGCGGGGATGACGTTAGCTGCGTCATCGGCGCCGCGAGGACGGTTGTGACGGGGTGCCTACTAAATAGAGAGAATTTACGGCAAACAGTGTTGGCCCATATGAGACACTAACAAATGTTGTAGATTATAGATGCAATCTTCTGTTGTAGTTTCTATCTGTTATTAATGTATTGAATTTGTGAATAGCTATATTTGTGAGCCGTGTTGCGGAGAAGGATATGAAATAGAGATTGTTATGTTTCCTGTAATTGGCAGCTGACCAGGTAGCGCAAAGGCGTGGTCTGTTCAATTGCCTCTTACTTGTGATAATGTAGTGAGCACAAATTTGATGAGTATTATGCTCAGTAGTAGTGAGCATTAATTGATTTCTGTAGTGCTCAGTAGGGAAACATGAACTTTGAGTATTATTGTGTCAAGCGCTGGGTGCTGATAATTTGATGCACAGTCAAGTTGAGTTCTGCTGTACGGTTATTCGTCGCATGCACTAATCAGCCTGTATGTCTGGTCGGCGCATGCGCAATAACGGTATATGCATGAACATATTCTTACTTCTCCGGGAGGGGGATCATGATATAGCATGTATGTTTTGTGACTCGTTTCTAGTCCCGTTATCGTAATTTGCAGGCATAACAATGTGTGACCTGCTGCTCCCTGCTTCATAGCAGCAGGTACTGGTACGACGCTAGGCGTTAGGGTCCAGCAAGGGCGGACAGACCGCCGTAATCAGCGCCTACCAGGATAGAAGCAGATTCTTCTAAATCATTGTTCGTTGTAAACAAATGTGTTCAGGGAAGAGGTCAACTTACCTTATTTGGACGATCACTAAACGTTTGATCAGCAAACGTGATCTCTAATCCTAGGATAATCAACTATGTTGATAGACTAGTTTTACTAGTTCGCGAGAGGAAGTGTCACGCGAGTGGGGGATTCACCCCAAGTTATAAACTGGCCAGTCGCGTTTTGTGTTAATTCTTTTTTTTGTTTTTGTTGTTGTTTTTGTTGTTTGCTTCTGTAGGTATTCACGTCACCCGTTCCGAGCACAGAACAGTGTTTTGCCTTCGGAGCGGACGTCGTGAGTTGGCTACAGAAGCAACAAATTGTGATGTTTTGTGTTAGTGAGTGTTGTATGTAGATACTGTAAATAATTCATGTCATTCATTTAACATCTTTCTTGTGCCTTACCCCACAGCTGCCCGTACACCTGTCAGAGATCACGCTCGGTTGTCTTGTCAGCATGGGGGTTTGCGGGACGCCGTAAACCCACATGTAACATTTGGTGTCAGTGAAGTGAGGATTTGATCTCTGGCTGGTGTTCCCGGCTGTGGAACAGCACATTGATACTCTGAATCATCAATTTAAAAAAAAAAAAATGTATTGACAGCCACATTTAGAAATTAACTTGAATCTTCCTTCCTGCGTTGATGAAGTGCGAAACCCATGTATTCAACTGAATGGATACTGACAAGTCGATAATTTCTGAGCAGGAAGGCAAGGCAAACCCCACTTTTTCTTGGTAACGAAAAATTTAAGTAGACCCCACTTAATTGTGTTACCTGACATTCTACTAAGTTAAATTGGAGCTACTAATTGATCTTACCCACACATGGTTCTGACGTAGTGACGTTAACAATTTATTGACGTTGACATAACGGTAGCGTTAATATTTACGCTGTGGCTTGAGGTTAGGTATGACGTAATAGAAACATTAATGGTGACTTGTTATGATCGGAGTTTTGTAATTTGATGAAACTTCGGATTGTAGCATTTTACTGTAAACGTCGTCAGTTTATGACGTCATATTAGACTACTAGTACGCAACGTCATACTTTGCTGAAAGCATTTGACATTTCAAATCGCGTGTGCTTTAATAACTAACGTTTTAGTTAGATTAACGCGTATAACACATATCTTAACGTTTTAGTTAAGCCCATTCAATCATCACTGATCATAACTGATCAGTTTATAGTGGTTTTGATAGTAACGTGAGATTTACGTTATCAATAATGGAGCGTTTAATGCAAATGGGAAAGGACTTAGGTTATGAGGGGAAGGAGTTACAAGGTTTTGTTAAGGAGCAGCAAGATATTGAGAGGGCAGAAAGGCAAGAGCAAAGGGATTTAGAAAGGTTAAGGTCTGAAGAAAAGGAAAAGGAAAGGGCAGAAAAGGAAAAGGAAAGGGTACATGAACTAGCTAAGTTAGAAGTAGAAGAAAAGGAAAAGGAAAGGGCACATGAACTTGAAATGGCACGCATTAAGACTGAAAGGGAGGCAAAAGAGATTAGTGAGGCCCATTTAGAACAAATAAAACATGGGTTTGAGCTACAGCACCAAGAATTAAGGAATCAGTTAGAAATGCAGAGAGCGAAGCTCGAGCTAGAATTTGAAAGGCAAAAAGCTGAGAAGGTGGCTCATGCCCGGGATCCTAAGTTACCTTATTTTGAAGAGGGTAAAGATAAAATGGATAGTTATTTATCTAGATTTGAGAAATATGCTACGGCTAATAAATGGGATAAGAGTGTTTGGGCCGCGTATTTAAGTGCATTGCTCAAAGGGCGCGCACTTGATGTATATGACCGGTTGTCAAATGAGGATGCGGCGGATTATGAAAAGTTAAAGGACGCTTTATTAAAGAATTTTGACATGACAGAGCGCGGATTTAGGAAGCAGTTTCGTTATAGTAGGCCCGAGAAATCAGAAACGTTCATACAGTTCAGTAGTAGACTGAGAAGTTATTTAGAAAAATGGCTTAATATGGCAAAGATAGAAAAATCTTTTCCGGCTGTCTGTGATTTCATGGCAAGGGATCAGTTCCTGGAGTCATGTAATAGAGAACTGTATGTACATCTGAAGCCAAAACAGTTTGGTAATTTAGATGAAATGGCTAGGGAGGCAGATTTGTTTGCAGAAGCGCGCGGGGGCGTATATAGTTGCATTAATAAGGGGCAACGCGATAATAGAGGCGCAGCGCAGGGTAAACAGGACAAAGTTGACTCGAACAAACCGAGTGGTAGACCGGATATCAAGTGTAGCATATGTGGTAAGGGGCATTTAACAATTAAATGTTTTAAGAACCCCGACAGGAAACAATTGTATAGCGCAGAGGTAGGAGCAACTGGAGTGGGGGATAGCGGTGTTAAAGAAAATTTTAACACGCGCGTAGAGACTCAAGGTTCTCAGGTTAAGAATGAGAATACGCAGAATGTAGGTCGTGGTTATACACGTGGTCGTGGTAATTTCAGAGGGTCTTTTCGCGGACGCGGTAAAAATAATAGCACACCACGTGGCGCAGCACACCAAGTTAGTTTTTGTCAAACGGAAGTAACTAGGAAAGGTGATGAGATTGGAAGTATTTTTGAAAATAAGGTTGGTGATCCTTTGATTTCGGATAGGGAGGAGTGTAGTAAGGAAACTAGGGAAGGTGTCTGTTACTTCTTAAAGGCAAGGTTACCGACGGCACAAGGATTGGTTAATAATAAAAAGGTGGTTGTATTAAGAGATACTGGGTGTACAGGCTGTGTCGTTCGGAGAAGTTTGGTTTCGGATAGTCAGTTAATAGGGAAGGAATCAAATGTTACGTTGATTGATGAATCCACACAAAGGTATCCTTTGGCAATGATTGACATTGATTGTCCTTTTTTCACTGGGAAAACTGAAGCTTTGTGTATGGATGATACGTTGTACGATTTGGTTATCGGTAACATTGATGGATCAAAACTTCCTGATATGTCTCATTTCTCAGCTGCGGCTGTAACTAGGTCTCAAACTAGGCAGGATGAGAAGCCTTACAGAAAACTTAAGGTTCCCGATCAGATCATTAACGATGACAAGGAGGCTTTCAAGCAAGCTCAGGTTGATGATCCAACTTTGGAAAACATCAGGAAAAGGGTTGTATCTGGGAACAAGACTGTGAGTCGTGGTTTAAACCGAGGTGAAACTAGGTTTATTGAGAAAAAAGGTTTGGCATATAGGGAGTTCACCAAGGGTAACAAAGTCTCTTTCCAACTTGTGGTCCCTCAAAGTTTCCGAGGAAAGGTGTTGAAACTGGCTCATGAAACGCTTATGTCTGGACATATGGGTATTAGGAAGACATTGGATAGAGTTGTAACTGAGTTTTACTGGCCCGGTATTTGCGGTGATGTCGCTAGATTTTGTAAATCTTGTGATATTTGTCAGAGAACTATTCAGAAAGGTCGGGTCACTAAAGTACCTCTAGGAAAAATGCCATTGATTGATACGCCATTTAAGAGGGTGGCAGTGGACATAGTTGGTCCAATTGAGCCTCGATCTGATAGGAAATCTCGGTATATTTTAACCATGATAGATTATGCGACAAGGTATCCAGAGGCGATAGCTTTACCGAGTATTGAGACGGAACGTGTCGCGGAAGCGCTTATTGAAATGTTTAGTAGGGTTGGCATTCCTGATGAAATGTTGACTGATTGTGGTTCACAGTTTACTGCTGAGGTAATGAAGGAAGTCAGCAGACTTCTTTCTCTTCAACAGTTAACGTGTAGTCCGAGACACCCAATTTGCAACGGACTGATAGAGCGTTTCCACGCTACGTTAAAGCAGATGTTACGTCGCATGTGTGCTGAACGTCCAAAAGATTGGGATAAATATCTTCCAGCTTTATTATTTGCGGTAAGGGAAGTCCCACAAGAGTCTTTAGGATACTCCCCTTTTGAGTTGTTATATGGACGTAACGTCAGAGGTCCAATGGCAATATTAAGAGAATTATGGGCTGAAGAGGTACGCGATGAGCAAGTTCTTTCGACGTATCAATACGTTATTGAGCTTAGGGAACGGTTAGAGCAGACATGCAAATTAGCGCGTGATAATTTAAAGAAGGTTCAGATTAAGCAGAAAGCTTATTATGATAAAGGCGCGAGGCCGCGTAAATTTGACGTCGGCGACAAAGTACTGTTGTTACTACCGACAGACAGTAATAAATTATTGCTTCAATGGAAAGGTCCTTATGAAGTGGTTGAGGTAGTGAACAGAATGGATTATAAGATTGACGTCAATGGAAATGTTAACACATATCACGCTAACATTCTAAAGCAGTATGTTGAGCGTCAGACTGTGACGTCTCATTGTCTGATCTCTAAACCAATTATGTCGACAGACAGTCATGACAGAAATGACGTCGACGAGTCTTCATTTGAAGACAGCAGTTTTAAAACTGCAGAGCAACAGGAAAGTGACGGAGACGTTAGCGTCTCACATACACTAACGTCAGTAGAGAGTGAGGAAACAGAGGAGAGTGAGGAGACAGAAGGGCTGAGAGAACAGCGCCTTGCAGGACTGACATGTCAGACAGACCAAATTATATGTACCACATTTATGTCAGAACCTGTGAAATCAATCAAATCTGTTAAGCCAGAAAGGCCACCTCCAGTGAGATTAAAACGATATCCGTTTTCTAACAAACAACAGAGTGTCAGGGGAGCAAGAAAATTCTGGGGCAAACCACCATAGCTTAATAGCAATTTTACTAAAGAAAATTTGGGGGCAGACTACCTTAGTAGGTAATTCTTCGCACGGTCGTTGTGTAAATAGCTGTCTTGTTTAGATAGGTTCATCCTATTCCATCTCTATACACAAAGAAAAAACATTTCTGATTGTTTTTTCTCCAAAAGGGGAAACCTTTGTTACGAGATGGAATAGGAAACCTCTCTGGTGCTTATGCACATCTAAATTATTTTAGTAGATATATGGTAGGGCGGTGTGAGTGAAATATTTTGGGTGAAATATGGTACGCAAACTATGCGGCTCCATGAACAAGTCATGCACATATCATACGATGTATGCATGAGTGGTTTATAGAGAGCTGTTTTTACAATACAGGGGGCCGCTAAAAGGCTGAGTTCTATAGAATTTGCCTAAAAATCGCCAACCGCCAAATTGTGCCATATATGATTTTTATTCCCGTCACGTGTTGTGTGGGTGTTCGTTTTGACAGGAGTCATGTCATTGATTATAGGGTCGTTTCATCAATTTTTCCTATGGAAAATATACTATTTGAACGCAAATCCATTATCTACTCGATTTTGCTATCTGGCTTTGTTTGTGGCCGGTATCTCCACTTCCCCACGAACAAAGCAAGGTAATACGAGTAGGCATGATTTTCCGGTAGTATTCATAGATATATAAACCCTGAAAAAAGCGGACACTTTAGCAGCAGGTCAAGTTGTAAAGAGTAAACACAACATTGTGACGGGGAAATAGAAAGTATATTGAAAGGTATGTTAAATCTATGTTTAGTATTATTTTTGTATGAACATGCTTGTAGGTTTTGGAGGGGTTTACTTCTAGTATACCCCAACTTTCTGAAGCCTATTCTGAATTCACTATTGAGGCCTGTAGTGATTAGGCTACTAGCTTTGCCAGCTAGACGTCGCAGAATTGATCCCAGGCTTCTCCAGTAGTAGAATGAGTCTTTCTAAGTGAGGTCCTGTCTCATGCTGACCCTAGATGTTGGTGAGACGTAAAGTTTGGACACCCGCTCATTCTAGATTCATTTAGGCTTTTAGACCCCTTTTGTAGAATGTAATTAATAAACGCCGGGTCACTTGTTTGATCCATGACTTGTGACTGGCTGTGGTTAGAAAACCGTGATTCCGTCCCAATATGATATTAGGTGTAGAGGGGACGTAAACTTAAGACGGGTTTAACCACATCTTCATCATCAGGGCAAACTCATACAAGAGCCTGTTGGGTTATCCGTGATGATGAACCGTAATGAATTTTATTTTACAAGCATGTTCACGTTGATTAGAAATAATTTTGTTCAAGAAGAATTACGAGTTCATTTTGTAATGATGCCGTTTTTGTCTGATAACTCAGTTTGTGCATGTATGTACATATAAAGAACGTGATGATGATAAGTGGGAGTATTTGGTCGCCACACGTCATAACGGCCTGAGCGGCGGGGATGACGTTAGCTGCGTCATCGGCGCCGCGAGGACGGTTGTGACGGGGTGCCTACTAAATAGAGAGAATTTACGGCAAACAGTGTTGGCCCATATGAGACACTAACAAATGTTGTAGATTATAGATGCAATCTTCTGTTGTAGTTTCTATCTGTTATTAATGTATTGAATTTGTGAATAGCTATATTTGTGAGCCGTGTTGCGGAGAAGGATATGAAATAGAGATTGTTATGTTTCCTGTAATTGGCAGCTGACCAGGTAGCGCAAAGGCGTGGTCTGTTCAATTGCCTCTTACTTGTGATAATGTAGTGAGCACAAATTTGATGAGTATTATGCTCAGTAGTAGTGAGCATTAATTGATTTCTGTAGTGCTCAGTAGGGAAACATGAACTTTGAGTATTATTGTGTCAAGCGCTGGGTGCTGATAATTTGATGCACAGTCAAGTTGAGTTCTGCTGTACGGTTATTCGTCGCATGCACTAATCAGCCTGTATGTCTGGTCGGCGCATGCGCAATAACGGTATATGCATGAACATATTCTTACTTCTCCGGGAGGGGGATCATGATATAGCATGTATGTTTTGTGACTCGTTTCTAGTCCCGTTATCGTAATTTGCAGGCATAACAATGTGTGACCTGCTGCTCCCTGCTTCATAGCAGCAGGTACTGGTACGACGCTAGGCGTTAGGGTCCAGCAAGGGCGGACAGACCGCCGTAATCAGCGCCTACCAGGATAGAAGCAGATTCTTCTAAATCATTGTTCGTTGTAAACAAATGTGTTCAGGGAAGAGGTCAACTTACCTTATTTGGACGATCACTAAACGTTTGATCAGCAAACGTGATCTCTAATCCTAGGATAATCAACTATGTTGATAGACTAGTTTTACTAGTTCGCGAGAGGAAGTGTCACGCGAGTGGGGGATTCACCCCAAGTTATAAACTGGCCAGTCGCGTTTTGTGTTAATTCTTTTTTTTGTTTTTGTTGTTGTTTTTGTTGTTTGCTTCTGTAGGTATTCACGTCACCCGTTCCGAGCACAGAACAGTGTTTTGCCTTCGGAGCGGACGTCGTGAGTTGGCTACAGAAGCAACAAATTGTGATGTTTTGTGTTAGTGAGTGTTGTATGTAGATACTGTAAATAATTCATGTCATTCATTTAACATCTTTCTTGTGCCTTACCCCACAGCTGCCCGTACACCTGTCAGAGATCACGCTCGGTTGTCTTGTCAGCATGGGGGTTTGCGGGACGCCGTAAACCCACATGTAACACAGGGGTAAACCTTATTTTTCTTCTTTCTGCTCTAAAATATAGATTGTGGGTACTCGTAAGAACCGTCTCGATGAGGCGGTTCTAACGAGTGCCCACAATCTATATTTTGAGCAGAAATAAGAAAAAAATCACAATTTTTTCATCCTAAAAGTTTAATTTTTCGGCGATATAGGTGGCAATGTATTTGTATAGGTGTGTTTGCGTAATGATTGGCAAAAACACCAGATATAATTAAGGAAACGGACAAATTGTAGGGGCTGATCAGAGCATGATGTCTCCAAGGGAACTTTTTAAGTGTTGCCACGAGGTTGGTGTTTTGATATCCCTGGCTCAAGATGCAGTGAGCACTTTCCGACGCACCGTGAAGTCCTGACAGTTTTAACAGGCTCTGGCATAGCGGATTATCTGTGAAACCGTAACGCCGTTGGCTGGTGCAGAAGGGATAGTAATACTCAGCAATGGAAAGTTAACAGTGGGGAAAATTGTCATTTCCTTTGTCCTATTTCCTAGTATTCATAGGCATATTTAGTGCAGTAAAATTCCTAAATAAAGACCACCTTTGGGAGTGTTCAAAAGTGGTCTTAAAGACCACTTTTGAACAGTCCCAAAGGTGGTCTCTGACCATGGGACATTGTAGGCAGAAACGCAAAGAAAAAATAAGTGTACCCTTCAAAATAAGCTTTATATAGCAGAATTAGTCCTAATTTTAGGTGGTCTTAATAGTGGAATTTCACTGTATATACCGGTACTGTCAAACATCAGTTGTTCGTACAAATTTAGGACAAAGAAAATTGGACAGTAACAGTTCGAGTAATAGAATGTTATTAAGATACCTTAACCGTCCGACATAGTACATTGGTTTCACATCTCCAAAATGGCTACTTTTCTGATGAAAATCCGATCCGTGATTTATTTCTTGTTTATACTGCAAACAGAGGTTGTGTGTGCTTGGTGACGTTAAACCTCAAATCAAACAAACAAAACCTTTCCCCAGCTATTGTTTGTTACAGTAAGCCCCCGCCCGAAGAGGCTTGAAGAAATATATGGGCTGCATGATGCTTCCACGCAGAGCTGAATCTGGCCCGCACACTTGTACTGGTAAACAGCTTAGAGGATCTAAGCCTGTCCAGGAACCGTGGTGCGAGGCGGACCGTCCATGCTAATAAACCCTATTGGTTTCATTGGGCGACAGGGCTTGAGATGTCATTTCATCTCAATGTCGGGTAAAAGTCCCACAAAATTGGAAGCAACGTCTCCAAAATGGCCTTTACAGTGTTGACGGGGACGTTAAACCTCAAACAAAAAATGCTTGTTGCAGTGTAATCTTGTTTCTTTTCGAGGTTAATCAAATGTCAGAATGACAGCTTGCACGTTCTATGTGATCAAGACCACCGTCTACACGAGAACTTGTCTGGAAATTCTTCCTGACAAGAATGTAAATGAAGTCACAATCTCATCAGAGATGGCGAATTAATTTGCGGAGAAACAATCTGTGTTTTATTGCTCCAGAACTGCCTGGTCAGTTGTCATAGGATTGGCGAGATTAATCTTGTAATGACAGGCTATACGATAGCAGTCGTGTAACTTAGATATTCGGTGTTATTTTACACTTAGCGCTAGTATCACGGCTTATTTGAAACATATATATAGAGGATCTTACATGAGTGTTAATGTATTATTGAATTTATTAAACGAGCTGAGGAAAAGGGATAAAATGCGAGGCTTTGCCGAGCATTTTATCCCTTTTCTTCAACGAGTTTAATAAATTATTGACATAGAGGATCTTACATGAGTGTTCATGTATTATTGAATTTATTAAACGAGTTGAGGAAAAGGGATAAAATGCGAGGCTGTGCCTTTTTTCCTCAACGAGTTTAATAAATTCAATAATACATGGGAATGAATGCAAGATTCTATTTATCATATGACATTTAAAACTCATTTTATTCACGATTGTTTACAAAAATGACAATATTTCGCCATTTGTAAACGCGACGTCGTTAAGGACGTTGTACATGTAACGTTACGGGGCGCACCTAGCTTATTTGCATATTTAATCCACTAGTGGATTATAGAAAATACTACATGGCGTCATTACACTCTCAGACGCGACGTCATATGGTAAGAAAATTATATTTTCACATTGTGAAAAGATTCATATTTTTATGTTGTGAAAAGTTGTGAAAACTATCATGATCATTGAATAATAACATGACTTTTTTTTTCCTTCACATTAACAGCCCGGACTTCTTGTTTTCGCCAAAGTCATGTTGAAAATAATAAGAAAACTTTTGTTCAATAAATACCAATAATATTTCATCTCGTGTGTTGAAAACATCAAAATGTTGGCGCTAAAAGTTTTACTGCTGCTTCGCCCTCGTGAAAATTCTGATGATTTCAACACACTTGAGAAAATATTTTTTTTTTCTGTATTGACCCAAAACAAATCATATTTTCAATTTATGTTATTGTCCAGCAAGATAATCTTAATAATTTTTTTTTTCAACACGTCGTACACTAATTTTTTACAATACCAAAACATTTGGACAGCCACGATTACTCAGTCTGATGCCCCCCCCCCCCCGCCCGCCCTTCGGGGCTTGGAGAAATAGATTGGGCTGCACGATGCTTCCACGAAGGGGTGATACCGACCGCGCATAAGTACTGGTAATCCGCTTAGAACGTCTAAGCCTGCCCAGGAAAATTGCCGCGAGTCGGCCCGTCCATGCTTATAAACCCTATTGGTTTCATTGGGCGACAGGTATTGAGATGTCGTTTCATCTTAATGCCGGGTAAAAGTCCCACAAAATTGGAAGCAACGTCTCCAAAATAACCTAAATAGTGTTGACGGGGACGTTAAACCTCAAATCAAACAAAAACAAATTACTAAGTCTGATGCTAGACCGACTGGTGATCGGAAAGTCGCGGGTTCAATCTCTGTTGTGTCCGGCTACATTCTTCATGTATATTGATCGTGAAGTATTTCTGTGGCCATTCTCTCACTTCATGAAAACACGACTTTTCAAATATATGTACATTGTAAATTTTACCGCCAAAAACAAAAAACATTTTCAAATGAAAATATGATATTTTTCTTTTTTCTGCACAAAGCATAGATTGTGGGTATTCGCTAGGACAGCCTCGATGAGGCGGTTCTCGCGAATACCCACACTCTATGTTTGGGCGCGGAAATAAAGAAAAAATAGCTTTCTCTTCGTAAACCCCAGTTTTAATATATACTAGTGAGGTTCGAGGGAGTTCAAAGTGTATTGTATATGGACGTGTTTTCGTGACAAAATCTGTTGATTAAAGATAAGCTTTCATTATCTGGCGAAAGCATATGCCCTGTACTGCTTAGTGTGTTAAGGTAAGTTTACCGGCATGACATGACCCTAATATTGTTGACTGTGCAGTCGTCCGTTTGTTTGATTTGAAGTTTAACGCCCCCGTCAACACTATTTAGGTCATTTTGGAGATGTTGCTTCCAATTTTGTGGGACTTTTATGAAATGACATCTCAATCCCTACCGCCCAATGAAACCAATGGGGTTTGTTTATACAAATTTATTTTAGTTCGATTGCGATGAAAGCTTCAAGCTTATTTAAATCGCTCTCGAACATTCATTCTAGATGTTATCACGCGCGAAAGAGGCAACTACTTTTATACCACTGCTACCAATTTACACCTGGGTTGAGTGGGGCAGTGGCATTCCTTGTCTTGCCCAAGGACACACCTCGCCTCCAGTGGCCCTATTCGAACCCAGAACATCCCGATCATAAGTCGAAACCGCTAACCATTGAGCTATCGAGGCTTAATAGGGTTTATATGCATGGTCAGTCTGATTCGGTCACACCACTTTGCCTAGGCAGGCTTAGACCTTCTAAGCGGTTTACCAGTACTTAGGTGTAATCGGTTTCAATTCTGTGTGGAAGCATGATGCAGCCCAATCTATTTCTCCAAGCCCCGATTGGCGGGGGCCAGACTGTGCAGTCAAAGATCAAATATCAAAGATCGCTACTTTTGACATCTCCTTCCTGATGCCCGGGACTTCCGTGGAGCGTGGGCCATGTTTGCTGATGTTGGCTCGGTGGGGGACGCCTATAAGTCCGCGGGTGGGCGTCTCTTGCCTCCAGTTGACCTGTCTCGCGAGCTACGTCGGTCGGTGTGTGCTCGGAGGGAGATGTGCTGCGTTTGCCGGGTTTTGTCCATCATCCGTTTCGGTTTCAGAACTTTGGGTTGGGACACACTGATGAAGATTAAATATGAGAAAGGCCTCTGTGTCACTAAAGTAGGTATAGTTACGCCTTAATTTTAACAAAACCAAACTAAGCCATATATTCTAATGATGTCTTTCCTAACACTTAATTGCAGAGTTATAGTGCGGATTATAAGTTTGTCTTTTCCTTTGGGATCATTGAGCGCCTTATGCTTTCTCTCAGCCCTTTTTGTACCAAATGGAACATTCTTTCTTATATAAACCATTTAAAAATATGGGGTGTCAGGTTGTGGTTACGTCAGAATTGATTTGAGAAATGGCTTAATCTTTTGGAAACAGTGTAGGTCTGTCTAGACGCCGCGTTCTGGGGCGTCTAAACTGGGCCGGCACTGTTGGCCAATTAACCGTTTTCGGGCTTCCGAAACAAAAATGGGTTAAACCGGAATACAGCTGAACTCTTTTCATTTCATCCGAGGGTTTTTTCTTTATAAGTGAACTCTTTTGTGTTTGAATGTGGACAAATCTATTCTTGCATATTTACAGTTAAGCCAAAATCGATGACAGAAACATTACGCAAACACACTTATACAAACTCATTGCCACCTTTATCGCCGAAAAAATGAAAATTTTATGATGAAAAATTGTGATCTTTTTCTTATTTCTGCCCAAAATATAGATTGTTGGCACTCGTTAGATTACCCACAATCTATATTATAGAGCAGAAATAAGAAAAATAAGGCATACCCCGGAAACCTCAGTTTTACTATATAAAAGTGGGGTTCAAGGCGGTCAAAATTATATAGGCGTGTTTTCGTGATGGTTGACAAATTTATTCTTGCATATTTACAGTTAAGCCAATATGGCTGACAGAAAACTGTGTAGATTTTGATGAGACTTACCCTCATCAGAATATACACTGTTTGCATAGGTATGTTTACTAGTCTTCAGGGTTAAAAAGGCTTCTACATCATAGTGTAGATTATATTTTCTTGTCCTTTGGGATCATTGATTCCATTCTGGAATTTTGAACATATCTGAGAGTCACCTGATGAGGCCTAATTGGCCGAAACTAGCTAGTCTGGCCCAGAAAACATGTACACTCCATATTTTTCACTTCTGTGGTGTATTCCTTGCTTCCAAAGGATAACCCTTTTATTGAACATATTTAAGCCAGATATAAGGGATAAATGCCTTCGTATAGTCATGGTTTGTTGTTTTATATAAAACCAATAAGTAAGAGGTAGGGAATTCTGTAACGTTGAAGTCATGAGCAAAACAAAACAGTTATCTTAAGGTACAAAAAACGAGTGGATCAGTTTTGTGGGACTTTTACCCGACATTGAGATGAATTGACATCTGCAGCCCTGTCGCCAAAATAAAATCAAAATTGCGCATCCTCACAGTCTCGCAGACGGTCAGACTCGCATCAGTTTGCCTGGAATTTTTCGGTGAAAAACAAAAAACAAAACAAAAAAAAAAAACAATGTAATTGGATTATGCATGTATTCGTAAGGTTTTACTGTGATTATTTGTTCTGTTTGTGCTCCGGTTTTTCTACAGTTTCTACTGGTGCCAGTCATCGTAATATATTCAGATGATAATATCCTATCTTCATTGGAGACATTCTGATGTTTTGGGCGTGTAGCACTGTCAAGTGCACACTGAGGCACGGACGATTTCGCAGACTACGGTTCTGCAAATACATGTAAAGAGTCTCGATAACGCCGAGCCGCTTGTTCTCTGTGTACTTTGCGTTCTTTGTTTTTTATTTATACTGCCAACATATACCTCCGTATATTCTTATTGTCTATATATAAAGTGGAGTTTAGGGGGTGTTATTTTACGGACTTGTTCACGTGATGTGCTTAGTGGTAGTATTTCTTGAATCCAATCCAGTTTGCATTCTGGTGAATGCATAATGTAAATGGCAAAGTCTGTGTCTGTTTTATATGCATGAACTATCACAGACACTTTTGTATTCCGATTTTCGCGCCTGATTTCGGTTAATTTCAAACTAGCAGATGAAGGTTTCAAAATAGAATTCTAAATCAACAGTAAAAACCCGGGACGGTCATTTTAAATGCAGTTTAAAAACAACTTTTATTCCAGGTGGATTTTTATCAGTTTCATCACGAAAACACGCCTATATAGTTTTGACCCCCTTGAACCCCACTTTTATATAAAAAATGTGGTTTCAGGGGGTATACCTTATTTTTCTTATTTTTGCTCTAAAATGTATATTGTGGGTACTCGTTAGAACCGCCTCATCGAGGCGGTTCTAACGGGGGCCCACAATCTATATTTTGAGCAGAAATAAGAAAAATATCAATTTTTCATCATAAAAATTTCATTTTTTTCGGCGATAAAGGTGGCGATGTATTTGTATAGGCATGTTTGCGTAATGTTGATAATAACAGTTTCCCATATAGTCAAATCTTATTGGAATGTAATACACCATATTGTAAGAAAAAATATTGCGAAAAGAAAAAAAAAAAAAAGAACTGTATCAAAGACTCTAGACAATCAATTAAGGCACATCTAGACAATAAAGGCAGACACATCTTCCGCTTAAAACGCATGTTTTCTGCATATTCAACACAGGACCGTTACGAAAAACATCAATACGGACATATTTACTTTGCGATTACTCAAATCAGACTGCACACCCACTCTCTCTTAATGCATCCTTCTCTTTCTGCACTTAAATCTTAGGCTGAATGGGCATTCATATAGCGCAGGGCAAACCTTATCAGACTGTGCAGATGCAAACCAATAAACCCAGTCTTTGCTATACACAGTGACAAGTGTCACTTTATCGCTTGCCGTGACTCATATGTTCGACCAAGTGAAAGGAACAAATATAGATATTTCAGGCATGTCCACAGCTTGTCTATAAACTTTTGTGTAACTCTTTCATAAAAATATGCTTGAAAAGTTTCAATTTTTCTTTCTACTTGTTCAATGTCCTCTGGTAAGAGGCCCCTTTTATGACTGTTCAAAGATGTCTAAAGTATGATCGGCTAAATAATGGAAAACTCTTGTAGTGTAAGTGTTATCCAAAAGATAACCAAATGGTTTTGAAAAGTTTTGTTTAAATCGTAAATGATGTTTCTAGTGCATCCTAGAGATAAGATGCGGGTGCATTTTAAACTCTCATCAATTATGATACAAGGAGGTAACGTTTGCATCGCGAAAACACGCCTATATAATTTTTACCCCCTCGAACCCCACTTATATACAGTCAAACCTGTCATAAAGACTACCTGTGAACAAAGACCACTTCCAATGCCCCCCATCCAATTTGACTATATAATGCACCTGTCAACAGAGACCACATGTGCACTAGGACCAGGGGACAGTCAAAATCCTTCCCAAATGCATATTTTTACCCTGAACAAAGACCACTTTGTGCTTTATATGGCATTGATCAAAGTATTAATTGGGCAATTAATTGTTTGTGGACATCCTTTAATGAGCCAAATTATTTTTTTTAGTTGATTCATTATGAAAACCTGGCATAATGTTACCTTTAGGGTATTTAATCAGTGAATCATTCAGGTGTAATTGAGATTATCCAATACATAACTGCATAAATGCTGTGAAGTAATCCTGTCTTCTAAAGAGGTAGAGCAGTTGATGCAAAACTGACCCTCTGAATAAAGACCACCTGTGGACAAAGACCGTATTTCTTCCTTCCCTAAAGTGGTCTTTGTAGACAGGTTAGACTATATAGTAAAACTGGGGTTTGCAGGGGTGAACCTTATTTTTCTCATTTCTGCTCTAAAATATAGATTGTGGGTACTCGTTAGAACCGCCTCATCGAGGCGGTTCTAACGAGTAACCACAATCTATATTTTGAGCAGAAATAAGAAAAATATCACAATTTTTCATCGGAAATTTTTCTTTTTTTCGGCAATAAAGGTTGCAATGTATTTGTATAGGCGGGTTTTCGTAATGGTTTGGAGAAATTTTGATACAATCATAATCATTAAACATAGAGGTCAAGACATTCTCAATAACTACACATTTGTAAATCCTTTACGAACAACTGCTTACGAGCCTTCAATGATAAATAATAAAAAAATGTGGGTGAAAAGCTGTATTCAAAGATTTTGTTCAACTAGAGATACGAAGAATGCATTTGTCAGCAGAAAAACGAATGTGCATCAAATAGCCTTTTGGCTTTCCGCTGTTTATGTTTCTATTAGGGTCTGTTGTTTCATGTTTGTATTTCTTTCCCTTTGGTGTTTCTGATGGGAGCTGTGGGTTAATTGTTTCAATTCCTGATCATTGCCTCCACTTCTATTTTTAATAATATGTTGAATTAATAAGGTTTTTCCGGCGTAACACTTTCTTACTATTTGTAGCAGATCATTCTTATAATGTTAGATTAACAGACAGATGATTGACTGTTTTATCTTCCGTGTTTGCTCATAGACCGTTTTCGTAACATGTCTGCATCTACTTTTTGTGGTAATTGTTATACGAACGATCGATAAGTTTACTTTGAATAAATATCATTATAAACAAGAAAAAGAAAGAGAATTGATTGTCTCTAGGACAGACAATGCGATATCTAAGGCACAGCAAACGGTGTATTTCCGTGATATGAACGAACGTTCCTTGAATCCGTTTATAAGAAAAAGTATTGCTGAGTGAGTGAGTGTTTGAGTTTTACGTCACACCAACAGCTAAGGTCATACGGATAAGGAGCCTCGGTTTAAAGACTCATCCGAAAGTCTGGAGAAACCCGAGATCGATCCTGCGACCCTTGGTTTACAAGGCGAGTAGCATAACCACTACACCACGGAGGGGTTATCGGTACCATAAACTACGCAAAGCATTTTCAAAATTTTATAGACGCCATTCTGATTTAATTTCAAAATTCAATATTGGACTTAAATCTCTTCTGCAACAAGGTCTATCGGAACCCGAATTTTATGGTGACTTAGTATATAAATTCAGAAAAATATATAACCGCAATGACTTCAGCACCCGATTTCGTAAAATCATTCTTCGATATAAAGAAGCCTCCGTGGTGCAGTGGTTACGCTAATCGCCTTGTAAACCAGGGATCGCAGGATCGATCCCGGGCTTCTCCAGACTTTCGGATGAGTCTTTAAACCAAGGTCCCGTCTCCGTATGACCTTAGCTGTTGGTGGGACGTAAAACTCACTCACTCTTCGATATAAAAAGATTGAGTACAACATGAATGTTATACGACAGACTGCATGCATGGTAGTTAACCCAATCACGGTTGGCAACTTTGCTTCCCTCTTTAATTGCACGCCGTTGGGCCAGGCCTCAGATTCTATGACGGCTCCAACGTAAAGGCTTATTGAGAATTAGAGAGATCTCATTCTTGGTAATGTTGGTTGGTGCCCGATGCTCTGTATCTGGTTGGGCCCATCGGAGTCTAACTGTTGGTTTTCTTTTGCTCCAGCATTTCAGTGGTTTCTTGCTGTCGAGTCCTCACCGTTGTCTCACCTCTGTGGTTCTTTGATTTTTGTGTTCACGGAGATGTTGCACTGATGAGTTAGGAGGCCTTCATGCGGACTGAACAAATTATTTGTCTAAATCGCGACGGAAGTAAGGGCGAGGATTGTGGCCACGTAAAATCGATTTAAGCCCCCCAGTGGAAATCTTTCCACTGGCCGTTCAAAGGCGGTTCTTCTGTCGCGGTTTGTTTATGTTGTTGTTTGTTACTTACTGTGTGTATCACTTGTGTCTTTTTATTTTGGATGGCCATATGGCCATTTTGTTGGAAAGTAACTGTCCTTATGGCCTTCCTTTGTTTAGGTTTCCATTATGGTCTGGTCGCTTAATGTTTGTGTTTCTTTCCCTTTGGTGTCTTTGATGGGTGGAGTAAGTTAATTGTATCGATTCCTGATCTTTGTTTTACTTCTACTTCTACAGTATTGCTGAATATTATTGTTATGTGTTCATGAATCTCGGAATGGTATCAAAGTATTCCTCCTCACATTGGCGCTTGTCCTCGTTAAAACAACTACACTGAAGCCGGAAAATCCGAAGTCAAGGATGAAACAATATTAAACAGTAAGGAAAAGTATGCCAACGAAAACACGCTATATAATTTGGACCCCCTTGAACCCCGCTTTTATATAGTAAAACTGGGGTTTACAGGGCTATACATATCGATGGGACGGTTCTAACGAATTCCCAAAATCTATATTTTGAGCAGAAAATAGAAAAGTATGACAATGTTTCATCTTAAGATTTTCGATTTCTGCCGGCGGTAAAGTTTACAAAGTGCATGTATAGGCGTGTTTTCGTTATGTTAAAAATGTATCTTTTGTGATTATACCGTAGATTGCCAACGTGAATGTAAAATGATGAGCATAATGGTAATGTAAAAAATGAACATACTGATAACGGTAAGGTACAGGGGCAAAAACACCCTAATATGTATAAGGATATCAGAAACCAACCTTTTAAGGGAGATAAATATTCTTGACATTCGTAACAGACTTTCTGTCTATATCTTGCAAGACATTATTTGGTTTTGAGTTCTACGTCCCACCAACAGCTATGGTGAATAGGAGATTGGACCTCGGTTTAAAGACTCATCCGAAAGACTGAGGAAGCCCGGGATCAAACCCACGACCCCTAGTTTATAAGGCGAGTTACTTAACCCCTAAACCACGGAGGCTTCTACCTATAATAATAATAATAGTTCGCCTATCATTACTGTTTTGCCACTTAATCTTTAAGCGTTTTCAAAGACAGCTAATATGAAAGTCATTCAGTCTTTTGGCGTGCCGTTGTTAAACTGTCCATGTTTCACATGCATACAATAGTGTTGACAGCACCACAGCTCTGTAGACTTTCAGTTTTGTGTCAATTAAAAATAAAAAATCAAGTCTGATTCCACTTCGATCCCAGACACTACCACGTAGTCGGTCATATGCTGCACTAGCTTTGGCAATCCTGGCATTGACTTCATCATCAATGTGCACGGCTCTTGACAGTGTGCTTCCAAGGTAGGTGAACTACCTAACGCATGTAAAACGGACGTGTGTCCGATGGTTTTATTTCCTGAGATCATAATCTACAACATCGTGAGTTCAAGTCGGATCACAAGGCAGCCAATAAGAATCCAATGTGGGTTCTGTTGTAGATGGGCGTTTCCAACCCGACGGATCACCGTGATGAGCGGAGCCGAGGCGAGGTTCCACTCCGCACGATCGTCCCATCTACAACAGAACACCATATAAGATTCTTTTTCTTGCACAGCACCCCGGAACATTTTCATTTTACTTTCTTTAACGTTTCATTTATTCAAGCACTATACTTAAGTGAATTGCCTTGGTAAGGACATCAGGGTAAGTACAAAATGTCTATCCCAGGGTTAAACCACTGATTTTCCTCATCTGGTGTGCAGGAAACCAAGTTCTGCAATTGATGCTCGGTTGGATTTTTCACAATACGACGATTTTCGAAACCCACTTCTGTTTGACAATTAACTCCTTTCAAACTAAATATACCTGAAAATACCACTCGACTCACATAAAAAATGTTTTCTGTATCATCGTAGTGCAAGCTCCTGTCATCCATCCTTAAACTAGTTCGTGTATTTTGGTTTGGAACTTGAGTTGCAGCCGTAACTGACGGTTATATCCAGTCATGGGATCTCAAACAATAGACAAACTTTATACAGCTGACATACACCGGCGAAGATCATTTATGATCAATTTTATAAATATGTATTTTCCGACCTATGCTAAAGGCAAAGAGATGACTTTGCCGTCGGCTTTAATAATACGATATTGGCTATTTGTTACAGTATAATATCGTGAATAAATGTTTTTGCTAAATCAGTATTGTCTGAATTTATCACGGTACCAGACGATATAGCATCTCAATGCGGACGCTACTAATGCATTTTCGACAAGAAACGCCGACTATCATAATAAAGCAACTAGCAAGGGGGCTATTCAGTTATTTCTGTTGCTAAATTATGAATATTACCACATTATATGCTTCTGAACAAATAGGTTTTAGTGGTCTTACTCTACATATGCAATATAGTAAAATTCCTATATTTAGACCACCGTTGGGACTGTTCAAAAGTGGTCTTTAAGACCACTTTTGAACAGTCCTAAAGGTGGTCCATGACCAGAGGACAGAAATGTCCATGACATTGGGCAGAAATCATGCGGTAAAATTAAGTGAAGCCTTCAAAATAAGCTTTTTAAAGCAAATTTAGCCTTAATTTTAGGTGGTCTTACTAGCGGAATTTCACTGTTTTTATTCGAAAAACGGCTTATTGCATAAGACTGTATGGACATAGATCATCTATATATTTAGACCTAAAATGTCTGAAACAATTAAAGGCTGAATAAACCTCTTTAAAGTGGTTCATTTCCAATTATAGGGGTGTCGGGTTTGTTTGCGTTGGCCGACCTAGATTAGACGCCGCAATCACAAAAACATGGAAAACATCAAATTTTTGCAAAACTGCATAAGAGCATACAATTGTTGACAGATTTTATGGGAGTTAAAGGCTGTGCATGAAAAGCTTAACGTAACGTTGTTCAACGTTGAAAAACGTCAAACTGTTGTTTCAACGTTTTAACAACTTTCAGTGCATGCAGTATGGTATTACCTTACAGGCTGTTTGCCACTTTGATGAATTTGTTTTGCTTTATCCATGACTGTAAAACATATTTGGTAAGCCAAGACCTAATGTTCAATGAGGACAGCATGAATGCCATTATGCTATCGGTTAATGTTTTGCTATGCTACGTGAAGACAAAAAGATATAAACTTACCTATTTTTGGATTCATCAAAGCAGTATATGAAAAAGAAAGAAACATATTTCTTTTAAACAGTACGCCACTATATACCATAACGATAACATAACCGGGCGACGTGGTACATTTTTCGGAACGCCAAAATGGCTACGTTGTTTGAAAATGCATGATATGTTTCTTATTTAGGGCAAACATATGTTGCGGTTGCTCGTTAAAGACACCAGAATTAATTGTTAAATACATTTTTGAAGACAAAAATCTAAGAAAATGCTTCTCTTGGAAAGGTAAAATCAAACAACACGCTCATTTCTCACCAACGAAAAAAAAAAAAAAAAAAAAAAAAAAACACAATCTTATGCTTCTGTTGGAATCGCAGGCTGTCCGAGATCTTTATAAATCTATATATATATGGCTTAATTTATTCAGCAGAATAAAAGTTAATAAATCTGGCTACTGCAAAACACGATTAGCCCCCGCCCATAGGGGCTTGAAGAAATATATGAGCTGCATGATGCTTCCACGCAGAGCTGAATCCGGCCCGCACATTAGTACTGGTAAACAGCTTAGAGGATCTAAGCCTGTCCAGGAACCGCGGTGCGAGGCGGACCGTCCATGCTAATAAACCCTATTGGTTTCATTGGGCGACAGGGCTTGAGATGTCATTTCATCTCAATGTCGGGTAAAAGTCCCACAAAATTGGAAGCAACGTCTCCAAAATGACCTTGTGTTGACGGGGACGTTAAACCTCAAATCAAACAAAAAACAAAAACTGCAAAACACGCACTCTCGTATATACATGTATAAGCAGAATACTTGCTTTTTCTGAGGAGTCTACAAATAAATGTGGTCTCGAGTGCGAGCTATCTGCCGGCGACAAGAAACCTTGACTGCACATAGTATATTATCATAATTATGCTCACAAGCATGTATTTCAGACTATATCTGTTAAAATGTATGTAGGTGAAATGAGACCCTCTTATTAATTCTGGGATTTAATACTGGACTGGACTGGACGCTACTTTTGTTTATAAAAATAGAAGCTAAGGCTATGATCAGGAATCGATACAATTATCCCAAACCTCCAATCAGAGACACCAAAGGGAATAAACACGAACATAAAATAACTAGACTCTATGGAAAAATTAATGGTGGAAATCTAAAAGGATGGTTACTTTCCCACAAAATGACCGGTTGACATCCAAAGCAAACACGTATATGCGATAGACACATTCAAAGATGAGTTATAACAAAAACAAACAACGATAGAAAAATCGCATTGGAACGGTCAGTGAAAATTATTTCACTGCGGGGCTTAAATCGATTTTACGCGGCCGCAATCCTCGCCCTTTTTTCAGTCCTAAGTAGAAGTAAAACAAAGACCAGGTATCGATACATTAATTTACTCCACCCATCAAAGAAACCAAAGGGAAAGAAACACAAACATGAAGCGACCAGACCATAATGGAAACCTAAACAAAGGAAGGCCATAAGGACAGTTACTTTCCCGTAAAAAAGGCTAAATGGCCAACCAAAATAAAAAAGACACAAGTGATACACACAGTAAATAACAAACAACAACATGAATAAACCGCCACAGAAGAACCGCCTTGGAACGGTCAGTCGAAAGAATTCCAATCGGGGGCTTAAATCGATTTTACATGGCCATAATTCTCGCCCTTACCTCTGTCGCGGTATACACTAATTTTGTTTAGTCCGCATGAAGGCTTCCTAACTCATCAGTGTAACATCTTCGAGAACATACAAATCAAAAGACTACAGAGATGAAAAGAGGTTGAGAACTCTACAGCATACAACAACAGAATTGCTGAAGCAAACGAAAAGCAACAGTTAGACTCCGAGGGGCCCGACCAAAGAGGGAGCATCAGGCGCCAACCGACATAAAGAATACTAAAATAAAATTCCATTTATGTTTTTACGCTGGAACCGTCATATAATCTTAGGCCCGATCCACCGGTGTGCAGTCAAAGAGGGAAGCAACGTTGCCAACCGTGATTGGGTTAACCACCTTGCATGCAGTCTGTTTTATAACATTTACGGCAATCTTTATATACCGACGAACGATTTTACGAAATTGGGTACTAAAGTCATTACAGGCATGTAATTTATATTATATATTAAATTTATATACTAAGTCACCATAGAATTCGGTTTCCGATAGGCCTTGTTGCAGAAGTGTTTTAAGTCCAACATTGACTTTTAAAACCAAATCAGAATGACGTCTATAAAACATAGAAAAGTTATGATATTGATAACTGCAAGACGATCGTATTACACGATGGTAATGATGCAGGAAATGGTACAGATCTAGAATCGTTTTGTGACAATTATCAAAACCTGTTAGACGACCTAAAACCAGATGAACGCAAAATCATAGTCTCGAGTCTTCTTCCCAGGGTGTCCGTAGACCTGGAGCTCTACAATGAGCGGTTGAAGGAGTTATGTGCAGCAAATAGCATTGAATTTATTGATCATTACGATCAATTCCTTCTGGCATCTGGTGACTTGCCTGATACACATTTTCATAGTGACAAAACGCACTCGAACATGGCCGGCACGAGAAAACTCCTTCAATCCATTGACAGAGCATTTAAGGTCATCGGAACAGCAGGTCCCCGGAAATCGCTCCGAGGCTATAATCAAATCCGCAAACCCTACACAAACAGGACATATAACTGTTACATGTGGGTTTACGGCGTCCCGCAAACCCCCATGCTGACAAGACAACCGAGCGTGATCTCTGACAGGTGTACGGGCAGCTGTGGGGTAAGGCACAAGAAAGATGTTAAATGAATGACATGAATTATTTACAGTATCTACATACAACACTCACTAACACAAAACATCACAATTTGTTGCTTCTGTAGCCAACTCACGACGTCCGCTCCGAAGGCAAAACACTGTTCTGTGCTCGGAACGGGTGACGTGAATACCTACAGAAGCAAACAACAAAAACAAAAAAAAAAAAGAAACAACACAAGACGCGACTGGCCAGTTTATAACTTAGGGTGAATCCCCCACTCGCGTGACACTTCCTCTCGCGAACTAGTAAAACTAGTCTATCAACATAGTTGATAATCCTAGGTTTAGCGATCACGTTTGCTGATCAGACGTTTAGTGATCGTCCAAATAACCTGCAGGTAAGTTGACCTCTTCCATGGTCTCACATTTGTTTACAACGAACAATGATTTAGAAGATTCTCCTTCTATCCTGGTAGGCGCTGATTATGGCGGTCTGTCCGCCCTTGCTGGACCCTAACGCCTAGCGTCGTACCAGTACCTGCTGCTATGAAGCAGGGAGCAGCAGGTCACACATTGTTGTGCCTTTCAATATACTTTCTATTTCCCCGTCACAATGTTGTGTTCACTCTTACAACTTGACCTGCTGCTAAAGTGTCCGCTTTTTTCAGGGTTTATATATCTATGAATACTACCGGAAAATCATGCCTACTCTTATTACCTTGCTCAATTCGTGGCGAGGTGGAGATACCGGCCACAAACAAAGCCAGATAGCAAAAATCGAGTAGATAATGGATTTGCGTTCAAATAGTATATTTCCCATAGGAAAAATTGATGAAACGACCCTATAATCAATGACATGACTTCTGTCAAAACGAACACCCACACAACACGTGACGGGAATAAAAATCATATATGGCACAATTTGGCGGTTGGCGATTTTTAGGCAAATTCTATAGGACTCGGCCTTTTAGCGGCCCCCTGTATTGTAAAAACAGCTCTCTATAAACCCCTCATGCATACATCGTATGATATGTGCATGACTTGTTCATGGAGCCGCACAGTTTGCGTACCATATTTCACCTAAAATATTTCACTCGCACCGCCCTACCATATATCTACTAAAATAATTTAGATGTGCATAAGCACCAGAGAGGTTTCCTATTCCATCTCGTAACAAAGGTTTCCCCTTTTGGAGAAAAAACAATCAGAAATGTTTTTTCTTTGTGTATAGAGATGGAATAGGATGAACCTATCTAAACAAGACAGCTATTTACACAACAACCGTGCGAAGAATTACCTATTAAGGTAGTCTGCCCCCAAATTTTCTTTAGTAAAATTGCTATTAAGCTATGGTGGTTTGCCCCAGAATTTTCCTGTTCCCCTGACACTCTGTTGTTTATTAGAAAACGGATATCGTTTTAATCTTACTGGAGGTGGCCTTGCTGGCTTAACAGATTTGATTGATTTCACAGGTTCTGACATAAATGTGGTACATATAATTTGGTCTGTCCGACATGTCAGTCCTGCAAGGCGCTGTTCTCTCATCCCTTCTGTCTCCTCACTCTCCTCTGTTTCCTCACTGTCTACTGACGTTAGTGTGTGTGGGACGCTAACGTCGCCGTCACTTTCCTGTTGCTCTGCAGTTTTAAAACTGCTGTCTTCAAATGAAGACTCGTCGACGTCATTTCTGTCATGACTGTCTGTCGACAAAATAGGTTTAGAGATCAGACAATGAGACGTCACAGTCTGACGCTCAACATACTGTTTCAGTATATTAGCGTGATATGTGTTAACATTTCCATTGACGTCAATCTTATAATCCATTCTGTTTACTACCTCAACCACTTCATAAGGACCTTTCCATTGAAGCAATAATTTATTACTGTCTGTCGGTAGTAACAACAGCACTTTATCGCCGACGTCAAATTTACGCGACCTCGCGCCTTTATCATAATAAGCTTTCTGCTTAATCTGAACCTTCTTTAAATTATCACGCGCTAATTTGCATGTCTGCTCTAACCGTTCCCTAAGCTCAATAACGTATTGATACGTCGAAAGAACTTGCTCATCGCGTACCTCTTCAGCCCATAATTCTCTTAATATTGCCATTGGACCTCTGACGTTACGTCCATATAACAACTCAAAAGGGGAGTATCCTAAAGACTCTTGTGGGACTTCCCTTACCGCAAATAATAAGGCTGGAAGATATTTATCCCAATCTTTTGGACGTTCAGCACACATGCGACGTAACATCTGCTTTAACGTAGCGTGGAAACGCTCTATCAGTCCGTTGCAAATTGGGTGTCTCGGACTACACGTTAACTGTTGAAGAGAAAGAAGTCTGCTGATTTCCTTCATTACCTCAGCAGTAAACTGTGATCCACAATCAGTCAACATTTCATCAGGAATGCCAACCCTACAAAACATTTCAATAAGCGCTTCCGCGACACGTTCCGTCTCAATACTCGGTAAAGCTATCGCCTCTGGATACCTTGTCGCATAATCTATCATGGTTAAAATATACCGAGATTTCCTATCAGATCGAGGCTCAATTGGACCAACTATGTCCACTGCCACCCTCTTAAATGGCGTATCAATCAATGGCATTTTTCCTAGAGGTACTATTGTGACCCGACCTTTCTGAATAGTTCTCTGACAAATATCACAAGATTTACAAAATCTAGCGACATCACCGCAAATACCGGGCCAGTAAAACTCAGTTACGACTCTATCCAATGTCTTCCTAATACCCATATGTCCAGACATAAGCGTTTCATGAGCCAGTTTCAACACCTTTCCTCGGAAACTTTGAGGGACCACAAGTTGGAAAGAGACTTTGTTACCCTTGGTGAACTCCCTATATGCCAAACCTTTTTTCTCAATAAACCTAGTTTCACCTCGGTTTAAACCACGACTCACAGTCTTGTTCCCAGATACAACCCTTTTCCTGATGTTTTCCAAAGTTGGATCATAAACCTGAGCTTGCTTGAAAGCCTCCTTGTCATCGTTAATGATCTGATCGGGAACCTTAAGTTTTCTGTAAGGCTTCTCATCCTGCCTAGTTTGAGACCTAGTTACAGCCGCAGCTGAGAAATGAGACACATCAGGAAGTTTTGATCCATCAATGTTACCGATAACCAAATCGTACAACGTATCATCCATACACAAAGCTTCAGTTTTCCCAGTGAAAAAAGGACAATCAATGTCAATCATTGCCAAAGGATACCTTTGTGTGGATTCATCAATCAACGTAACATTTGATTCCTTCCCTATTAACTGACTATCCGAAACCAAACTTCTCCGAACGACACAGCCTGTACACCCAGTATCTCTTAATACAACCACCTTTTTATTATTAACCAATCCTTGTGCCGTCGGTAACCTTGCCTTTAAGAAGTAACAGACACCTTCCCTAGTTTCCTTACTACACTCCTCCCTATCCGAAATCAAAGGATCACCAACCTTATTTTCAAAAATACTTCCAATCTCCTCACCTTTCCTAGTTACTTCCGTCTGACAAAAACTAACTTGGTGTGCTGCGCCACGTGGTGTGCTATTATTTTTACCGCGTCCGCGAAAAGACCCTCTAAAATTACCACGACCACGTGTATAACCACGACCTACATTCTGCGTATTCTCATTCTTAACCTGAGAACCTTGAGTCTCTACGCGCGTGTTAAAATTTTCTTTAACACCGCTATCCCCCACTCCAGTTGCTCCTACCTCTGCGCTATACAATTGTTTCCTGTCGGGGTTCTTAAAACATTTAATTGTTAAATGCCCCTTACCGCATATGCTACACTTGATATCCGGTCTACCACTCGGTTTGTTCGAGTCAACTTTGTCCTGTTTACCCTGCGCTGCGCCTCTATTATCGCGTTGCCCCTTATTAATGCAACTATATACGCCCCCGCGCGCTTCTGCAAACAAATCTGCCTCCCTAGCCATTTCATCTAAATTACCAAACTGTTTTGGCTTCAGATGTACATACAGTTCTCTATTACATGACTCCAGGAACTGATCCCTTGCCATGAAATCACAGACAGCCGGAAAAGATTTTTCTATCTTTGCCATATTAAGCCATTTTTCTAAATAACTTCTCAGTCTACTACTGAACTGTATGAACGTTTCTGATTTCTCGGGCCTACTATAACGAAACTGTTTCCTAAATCCGCGCTCTGTCATGTCAAAATTCTTTAATAAAGCGTCCTTTAACTTTTCATAATCCGCCGCATCCTCATTTGACAACCGGTCATATACATCAAGTGCGCGCCCTTTGAGCAATGCACTTAAATACGCGGCCCAAACACTCTTATCCCATTTATTAGCCGTAGCATATTTCTCAAATCTAGATAAATAACTATCCATTTTATCCTTACCCTCTTCAAAATAAGGTAACTTAGGATCCCGGGCATGAGCCACCTTCTCAGCTTTTTGCTTTTCAAATTCTAGCTCGAGCTTCGCTCTCTGCATTTCTAACTGATTCCTTAATTCTTGGTGCTGTAGCTCAAACCCATGTTTTATTTGTTCTAAATGGGCCTCACTAATCTCTTTTGCCTCCCTTTCAGTCTTAATGCGTGCCATTTCAAGTTCCTTATAACATTCAACATAGCTAGTTCATGTGCCCTTTCCTTTTCCTTTTCCTCTAACTTAGCTAGTTCATGTACCCTTTCCTTTTCTTTTGCTTCTACTTCTAACTTAGCTAGTTCATGTACCCTTTCCTTTTCCTTTTCCTCAGACCTTAACCTTTCTAAATCCCTTTGCTCTTGCCTTTCTGCCCGCTCAATATCTTGCTGCTCTTTAACAAAACCTTGTAACTCCTTCCCCTCATAACCTAAGTCCTTTCCCATTTGCATTAAACGCTCCATTATTGATAACGTAAATCTCACGTTACTATCAAAACCACTATAAACTGATCAGTTATGATCAGTGATGATTGAATGGGCTTAACTAAAACGTTAAGATATGTGTTATACGCGTTAATCTAACTAAAACGTTAGTTATTAAAGCACACGCGATTTGAAATGTCAAATGCTTTTAGCACAGTATGACGTTGCGTACTGGTAGTCTAATATGACGTCATAAACTGACGACGTTTACAGTAAAATGCTACAATCCGAAGTTTTATCACATTACAAAACTCCGATCATAACAAGTCACCATTAATGTTTCTATTACGTCATACCTAACCTCAAGCCACAGCGTAAATATTAACGCTACCGTTATGTCAACGTCAGTAAATTGTTAACGTCACTACGTCAGAACCATGTGTGGGTAAGATCAATTAGTAGCTCCAATTTAACTTAGTAGAATGTCAGGTAACACAATTAAGTGGGGTCTACTTAAATTTTTCGTTACCAAGAAAAAGTGGGGTTTGCCTTGCCTTCCTGCTCAGAAATTATCGACTTGTCAGTATCCATTCAGTTGAATACATGGGTTTCGCACTTCATCAACGCAGGAAGGAAGATTAAAGTTAATTTCTAAATGTGGCTGTCAATGCATTTTTTTTTTTTTTTTTTTTTTTAAGTTGATGATTCAGAGTATCAATGTGCTGTTCCACAGCCGGGAACACCAGCCAGAGATCAAATCCTCACTTCACTGACACCAAATGTTACATGTGGGTTTACGGCGTCCCGCAAACCCCCATGCTGACAAGACAACCGAGCGTGATCTCTGACAGGTGTACGGGCAGCTGTGGGGTAAGGCACAAGAAATATGTTAAATGAATGACATGAATTATTTACAGTATCTACATACAACACTTACTAACACAAAACATCACAATTTGTTGCTTCTGTAGCCAACTCACGACGTCCGCTCCGAAGGCAAAACACTGTTCTGTGCTCGGAACGGGTGACGTGAATACATACAGAAGCAAACAACAAAAACAACAACAAAAACAAAAAAAGAAACAACACAAGACGCGACTGGCCAGTTTATAACTTAGGGTGAATCCCCCACTCGCGTGACACTTCCTCTCGCGAACTAGTAAAACTAGTCTATCAACATAGTTGATAATCCTAGGTTTAGCGATCACGTTTGCTGATCAGACGTTTAGTGATCGTCCAAATAACCTGCAGGTAAGTTGACCTCTTCCATGGTCTCACATTTGTTTACAACGAACAATGATTTAGAAGATTCTCCTTCTATCCTGGTAGGCGCTGATTACGGCGGTCTGTCCGCCCTTGCTAGACCCTAACGCCTAGCGTCGTACCAGTACCTGCAGCTATGAAGCAGGGAGCAGCAGGTCACACATTGTTGTGCCTTTCAATATACTTTCTATTTCCCCGTCACAATGTTGTGTTCACTCTTACAACTTGACCTGCTGCTAAAGTGTCCGCTTTTTTCAGGGTTTATATATCTATGAATACTACCGGAAAATCATGCCTACTCTTATTACCTTGCTCAATTCGTGGCGAGGTGGAGATACCGGCCACAAACAAAGCCAGATAGCAAAAATCGAGTAGATAATGGATTTGCGTTCAAATAGTATATTTCCCATAGGAAAAATTGATGAAACGACCCTATAATCAATGACATGACTTCTGTCAAAACGAACACCCACACAACACGTGACGGGAATAAAAATCATATATGGCACAATTTGGCGGTTGGCGATTTTTAGGCAAATTCTATAGGACTCGGCCTTTTAGCGGCCCCCTGTATTGTAAAAACAGCTCTCTATAAACCCCTCATGCATACATCGTATGATATGTGCATGACTTGTTCATGGAGCCGCACAGTTTGCGTACCATATTTCACCTAAAATATTTCACTCGCACCGCCCTACCATATATCTACTAAAATAATTTAGATGTGCATAAGCACCAGAGAGGTTTCCTATTCCATCTCGTAACAATAACCCCAACTCAAGTTTCTGTCATATATGCTCAATGAATAACCACAGTACTTTTGAATGTTGGTTTAATGGAAGAATCAATGGGAAATCGGGTAGTAGGAACCGATAAGGGTCCATTGGGCACGTTAAACAGAAAACTTTAGATACCAATTTGTGTCGAAGGCAACCCCCTCGAAAAGCCCCGGATACCCCGGACACGAAATTACGTGCTCCAAGTCCCATAGATTCTTCCACAAACCATAGGATAGACACCCTTATTCAGAGTAGTACACGGTGTAGGCCGTGTTAAAGCCCGTCTCCCAAACACATCGTTTAAACTTGAGATCTAGCGAAAACGGGATACTACATGTTCCAAGATCACGAACAGCACTCTATAATGGAGCATTTTCATTCTCAGCTCCTGAACTATGGAACTCTCTACCTCAATCGATTAAAAACTGTGATACAATACATGCTTTTAAAAGAGGTCTTAGAACAGCAGTTAAGACGTACCCCACTTTTAGTCTCAGTTTTAACTGCATCTTATCACTGCTAATCGCTACATATATATACACAGGTTTTGTCTGTCTATGTGGATACTTTTAAACTATAACAAGTTAGCAAGAAAATGACGCGTGTTTTATGTGCCCTCATTTTATATTTTATTCATGCTTTTGTTATAATTATTTTATCGTTTATTTTCTCTTGTAATGTAAATATCTGTATGCATGCATGTATTTTATATTAGTGTGTTCAAGAGGACCACAAGGAAGACTAGCTCATGTAGCTAATTGTGTTTCCTCTTTAAATATTGTATAAAACAAAAAAAGTCTTTACGTAGTTTATGATACCGATACCCCTGATTAAATAGTTTAGCAGTTAATAATTTATTACTAAGCCCCTAATCAGTGTTCATACGCGTACATCATACTATAAACATGCCATATTAAAGTTCGCTCAAGAATATTTTTGCTGAGTCGAGGTTTTACAGTCACTGACTAGCAAAATTTACATATTAAATTATGTACTTTACAGCTCTGAGCTTTTCTTAGCGTTCTTCCGTCCGTTGGAGCAATAATGTTCTAAAGTCAAATTTTTATTCTCTCGCGTTTCAAATAGGCTGGTCATTTATTAACGTTACAGTAGAGTGAGTGACATAAACTCAGTTTCTTTCCGTCTGATTAGAACAAAAGGTATAAGAAGCAGGAGACTGGTTCCATCATGCGAAGTTAGCTGAACCTTTCTTGTGCATTACGAATACTCGCCGATTAAAATGCATTGTAAACTTTACCAACGAAAAAACGTAAATATTATGATGAAAAATTGTGATATTTTTCTTAATTCTGCTCGAAATATAGACTGTGGATACGCTTAATAACCGCCTCGTTGAGGCGGTTCTAACGAGTACCAATAATCTAAATTTACGAGCAGAAATAAGAAAAATAAGGTTCACCCCTATAAACACCAGTTTTACTATATAAAAGGAGGCTTCAAGGGGATCAATATTGTAAAGGCGCGTGTTGGTGATGTGAGCTCTTGTGGAACCTCTCAATCAACCCCAAGATCAAGAAGGCGTCGCCGTAAAATGTGGCGACAAAAAAAACAAGAACATTACTAATTAATAATTCAAATGTAGGTTTATAAATTTAAACGAAACTTTGATATAATGATTGTCAGTTAACAAATGTTAAGGTATTACAAGGTGACACGTGTCTTGGGCAATATAAGGGTGCAGATAGCATCATTCATTCTATAATGTTTTCATTGCTTCAAAGAAATGCATTTTAGACTTTTACGATCATTGGCTTTCGGCATAAGTTGTACTGCTATATTACTGGTATAGTAGGTGATTTTGAAAGTCCAATTATGTTTCCGTCGCAATCATTTTGCAGTTGCCTTTTATGCGTGGTAAATTGTTTCGTAATTACGACTACATGCTTCCAGCATTGCAGGTTTAATAGCTCTGTTTTAAAAGACAAAACGATTCCATTTCCCCGGTTTAATAGCGGAAACATTACTAGGGAATACACTGTAATTAAGTTCAACATTTTACTTTTAAAACGATCTAATACACAAAGTTAAATTATGTTGCTCTTTTGACTTGTACATGTATGTTTAAATACTGAAACATACATACATAAAAACATACATACATACATACATACATACATACATACATACACACGCATACACACATACATACATGCATACATACATACATACATACATACATACATACATATCAGAAAAACACGCCTATATAATTTTTACCTCCTTCAACCCCACTTTTATATAGTAAAACTGGGGTTTACAGGGGTAAACCTTATTTTTCTTATTTCAGCTCTAAAATATAGCTTGGGGGTACTCGTATTTCTTATTTCAGCTCTAAAATATAGCTTGTGGGTACTCGTAGAACGAGTACCCACAAGCTATATTTTAGAGCTGAAATAAGAAAAATATCAAATTTTTCATCTTAAAATTTTCATTTTTTCGGCGCTAAAGGTTACAATACATTTGAATAGGCGTTTTCGTAATGACCTCTTTATATATCAGTTGCTATAAAAACAACTCAAATTTAATAGATCGACTGAAGGCCTGAAGAGAAAACAAACACGCAGACTACGAAGTGAAAGTTCACTGACCGTTCCAAGGCGTTTCTTATGTCGCGGTATATATATTTTTTGTTGTTTGTCTGAAGTTTGGAGGCCTTCATGCGAATTGTTTAAATCGCGACGGAGGTAAGTGCGAGGATTGTGGCCACGTAAAATCGATTTAAGCCCCCCCCCCCCCTCTCCCCTGGAATTCGTTTCCGCTGACCGTTCCAATGCGGTTCTTCTGTCGCGATTTATTTTCGTTATGGTTTGTCTTTAGGTGTTTGTGTCGCTTGTGTCATTTTATGTTGGACAGTCTATTGGCCATTTTGTGGGAAAGTAACTGTCCTTTTGGCTTTCCGCTGTTGGTGTTTCCATTAGGTCTGTTGTTGCATGTTTGTGTTTTTTCCTTTGGTGTCTCTGATGGGAGTTATGGGTTGATTGTATCGATTCCTGATCATTGCCTCTACTTCTATTTTAGACAAACGCATAGATGCTGAGACGTGATATAACATGATTAGTAAATAGAATTGTGTTTTTTTTCTTCGAGTACTGAGGGGTATGAATAGCAAGGATTCATGTTCATGTTCTGTAATGACAAATATTGGTTTCATCAGGGTATTGACATAATTCTAAATCATTTTCCTCTGAGTACACACGATTTGTCGGGAAAGCCAGTGATTAATTTCTTGACTTGTATTTGTCAAAACATCAGTAGGGTCTTGTCAATACAGCACCAAAACAATCTAATGAAAACATGACAACAGTTAAAGGAAGAATTACTTCAGTTTAACTCATATGACCCATAGTACTCCACTCAGTAGCTTAAGACAGTACATAACCAAATTAAGGATACGGGAGGTTGGGCTAGTGCGGAGGTGTTGTATAACATTCAGTTCCGTGGCATTATACTGCTTTGATTTCATTGTCATGTTTTGCTTGCAGCAGTTGCTTGATGGGGGACTGTCAAGCAAAGGCGAACTGTAAAAATAACAAACAACAGAAGAATCGCATTGGAACGTCATTATTTGGGTTTGGTTTTACGGCCCTTTCAAGATTATTTCACTCATATCGGGCCGATCGTTAATCAGAGGTGGGCGAAAACCGGAGTACCCGGAGAAAAACCACCTGACCTTCCGTTGCAGAACTTGGCGTCTCACATGTGACCCGAGGGAGGCTAGAACCACAGTGGTGAGAGACCTAATGATCAAGAGTCAGCGCTCTTAACCACTAGGCCACGGAGGCCCATCCTTGGAACGCCACGAAAATGTTTTTACTAGGGGCTTAAATCGATTTTACGAAACCATAAGATACCACACGAGGAGTATCACCGTCCAAGAAATGAAAATTTGCAATCTCAAAATAAAAATCAACGCGCTATCATAAATTTTGCATGAAACAAAAAAAATAAATAAAAAAAAAGAAATCCAAAAAACGGGGCCTCGGTATCAAAAGAATTTGCTCTATTTCATTGAAGTTCTGAAAGGTAAATTTGATTGATCAAACAATCGAAAAATGTATTGTCAATATTTAATAAATGGTCCAAATCTTCAGACGTCGAGCTAAAAGCTTCAATAACTTCAAACTGCTTTTCAACAGAAAGGGACATCATGAAGTCTCTATCATAACATAACAAAAACAAATCAGCCGCAAGCGGTGCGCAATTGGTACCGATCGGAATTCCCACAATTTGTCTTTACAACTCAGTACCAAATATTGTATAACTATTGTAATATGGTCGGAGTTTCACACACTTTCTGACATGAGCATAATGAGTTCCTTTATGATCTTTAGAAGTGAAATAGATTTCTTATACAACAAGCAAAATGAAGGGAATCTTCTCTATGAAATGTCAATTCAATTAAATCATTTTATTTTGTATTTGTATAAGATTATTATGTGGTCTAGTGTAAAGCGTGGACAAATCATACAAGGACAGACTAAAGGCACGAAAACGTTGGGATGTTAGTATTTTAAAAATTGAAGTGAAGGCAATGATCAGGAATGGATACAATTAACCCACATCTCCAATCAATGACACCAAAGGGAACGAAACATAAACATGAAACAACTTGACATTGGAAACATCAATAGCGGAAAGCCAAACGGACAGTTACTTTCTCACAAAATGGCCAATTGGCTATCAAAACAAAATAATATAAGCGATATAAACACTCAAAGAAAAGCCATAATAAAAATAAACCGCGACAGAAGAACCGCATTGGAACGGCCAGTGAAACGGAATTCCACTGGGGGGCTTAAATCGATTTCACTTGGCCTCGCCCTTATTTCATTTAAAATAGAAGTTAAGGCAATGATTAAGAAACCTCATTAGAGTTTTAATAGATCAAAACTGATTTCTCCCCGATCTTTTATAGACTTAATTTCTATTTTATCGCAATATCTAGTTACATGTTTTTTTGTGCATGTGTATGTTTTATGTGAAAAAGCGAGGTTGTGTATATTAGTATGTTATCAATGCATGCAAAGATAAGAACTAGAACACAAAAACTTTAACTTGTAGGATCAATTATTATTTCTATTTAACAGAATGTTCACAAGTTTTTTTGTGTGATTATCGAAAGTCGCCACAAAACAAGCTCTTCTCATTAGTATCTCTAGGTTAAGTTAAACTTCTGTGTTTTTTTCCGAATTCTGTTAAGCTTACTGTTGTAATTGTTGTCCCGCAACAAACTTTAATACCTATTGGAATAGAACATTTCTGTCTGAGCTTTTCTTTTCTTGAAACACAATTTCAATGTCTAATAAGTTTGGACACGAACAAAACCTCGTAAGACACCGGGTATACCTTTACGATCTGGCGTTTTGCAAATCAACATTATAACAAGTCATTAGAGGTTCGAAATTATGGTAAACAAAACAACGGAGAATAGATAAGGTTTTTGTTGTTTCCAAAAGTTCAAATAGTTCGTCTCTTATGCGTCTTCTATATAGTAGTTTAGGTCGTAGTACCAAAGCGTTAATCCAAAATCGTTAATCCATAAACAAAATGGCAAATATCAATGTTCGGATCAACAGACATGGACTCCAAAAGAGTGCAATCAGGCGTCCGCGGATATTAAGCATTACTTGGTAAGCAAGCTTCGCCCACCATGCCCATCGACCCGAACGAAGAAAAAGTGTAAATGCCGGGAAGGGTATGTCCGAGATTTTGGAAGTCTTCCTATGGCTTTCCATTGGCAAACATATCAGAAACAATTCTGGAAATGGCCACATTGTACGGATCCACAAGATCATGGTGCCTCCCATAAAACTTCTTTACTGTTGATACCAGTTTGGTTTTTTGATACCCCTGGCATAACAACCTGGTAGTGAGCATATGCTGGTGCAGACGGGATATTACTGCTCAGGAAGGGAAAGTTAACAAATATAGCGTAGTACTGTAAGTCTGCTAATGATTTCCTTTAACGATAAAACTAAACTGCCAATAAAACCAATTATATATTGTCAGTAGTTTTCGTTTTCTAAAGCTGGATAATATATGTGAAGATGAATTGGATGAGAACAAGGTTAACTATGATAAAAGTGGCACAAGTATTCTAATTTTATCATGTATATTTTCTCGATCTTGTATAAAAATATTGCACAGGAAGTCAGCCAAAGATCCCAGCCCACACATGCTCTCCCCTGAGCACTACGATTTTGGCATGTTCACACAGTTCATCTTGAAGCAAGCTTGAAGTAAAACATTTGTTCAGGCAGCAGGAGGCTCCTGACTTGCAATGTAGGATGAACAAAAAGGAGACCACAAGTTTAATGTTTTGCAACTTAGATGTTTGCTTGCTATAACATCTGTTAAGGTAGCAAGACTTTGAACTTTGTTTTATCAGTCACCCGCAATATTAATTACATTGTTGCGCATTGACCTGATAAATGTGTGCTATCTCAGGACCATTGAGCTTTATCAAGTCAACATGACATTGCACTTTTGTGAAGGAACCAGACTACTGGAAAAATTGGCAAAAATGATATTATTGCTGGAAACTGAAAAAAAAAAAAAAACATGAAAAAATATCATGGGAAAAGTTACGGTCAGGTGATGCTAAATATATATTGACCGATTGTTGCACGCCTGGGTGTAAGCACGAACACAGGACAATCGATTCCATATTTAAAGTGTACAAGGGGATATACTGATAATTACAATACTAGATTCGTGTCATTTGATATCAAGAATATCATGCTCGGCTTCGAGAACGCATGTGGAATCGCTCGGCAAAACTCGCGATTCTACAAGCGTTCTCGACACCTTGCCTGATAAACTTGATATCAAAAGACACTCACCTGGTATTCTATATTTCTCAAGCTTTACCCCTTGTAATCGCTCCCTATTTCTAATGATGCTCTTCGTGTATTAGTCTTGATGCATGTTGGCGTTTTTGTCGTTTGTACGTTATAATCGTTGTAACAGTTCCTGATTACAATGCCCCTCCCCCTTGGATTTTCCTCTTTTTGCTCATAGAAAATTAGGACAACACAAGAATGCCAGAATTGTGTAATTACCACATTTCTGTGAGACTGCCAAAGTATTTCGGTATTGTTCATACAACAATCAACATCAAACTACATTCTAGTCTTACACAATTGCTATTGATTCATTACCGGAAGTGTGCAGATTGACACCAATCGGAATCCTGGTGTCAAATTAGTCGGGCCTGGTGACAGATATTGGCCTGCACTGAGTTACAATGAAGCAATCCGAGGATTGTAACAAGAAGCCGAAGTTAGAATGTTCATCTGGCAATGAATAATCTGCTCAAGCTGGGTAACCATTTTACAAAATATCAATTTATTAAACTCTTGTACTAAATGTAAGATAAAAGAATAGAAGTGAAATCGATACAATTAACCCACAGCTCCAATCAGAGACACCAAAGGGAAAGAAGCACAAACATGAAATAACTAGATCCTAATGGAAACATCAATATCGGAAAGCCAAAAGGACAGTTACTTTATAAGCCAATGGCCAATTAGCTATCCAAAACAAACAAAATTCAAGCGATGCACACACTCAAAGACAAACCGCGACAAAAGAACCGCCTTGGAACGGACACTGAGACGGTTACCACTGGTGTCTAAAATCGATTTTACGCGGCCGCAATCCTCACGCGTTCTTCCGTCGCGGTTTAGACTAAATACATCAGGGCACAACTGAATTATAAACCAACAGACGGACAAGAACAACAATCCACAACAGAAGATCCGCACTGGAACGGTCAGTGAAATACTATATAGAAACACTTTCAAAGTAGTATACATTTACTTAACAAAAGATGTATACACCAAAAAACCATGAAGTTAAGCAGATAGATTTTAATAAACAAGTTTTTGACAGAATATAAAAATGGTTTAAACCAATAAAATAAGAGAAGCAATCCGCGCACCATTTTACGGTATCTGTTTTGCAGCAGGTGCAAATGGTAGAATTAGTTAATCAGCGTACTGCTTCTGAAAAGAGCAATCTGGTCAAATTACGAAAGAAAATGATACGATCCGGAGACTTTCTGTTTACATTGTCTGAAATTAAAACAACAAAATAATAGCGCCGAGGCGAGAAAACCAATCATTTATTTAGTGCCTTCGTGTGTCCTCAACTGCTAAAGATAGCGTCTGTAAAACCCATACATACTTATTAAACAAATGGGAATGTCTTGCCTTACCATTGTTCTCTGGACAGAAAGTCAAACAGCCATCGGTGCTATTGCACAGGAAATCCTATCCTTTATTATTAGTCTTTCAGTATTTTATCAGGTTTCACATTGGGCATTCTTGCAATGTGTCAAGGTCTCCTCAGCTGTTTTAATATACTATTAAGAAGTTTTGAAATGGAAAAGAAAATGAGCCAACCAATACTGAATGACAGAAGTTAATTAACAGTGGAACTCCGATTTAATTTGCAAAGTGTAATGTGATAAATGATTTAATTACTCTTGAGAGTTTCTCATTTTATCTTCACAGCTTCTGTATTTCAAACTGGTATTCATTGTCGTTTTAAAAAGGACAAATAAAGGTAGTGCTATGGGTTTGATGTCTTCTTTTGCTATGTCTTGGTGTCTTAAAACTATTTAAATATGTTCTATAAAAGGGTTATCCTTTGGAAGCAAGGAATACACCACAGAAGTGAAATATGTTCTAGAAAAGAATTTAGAATTTAAATAGAAGTGAAGGCAATGATTAGGAATCGATACAATTTACCCACAGCTCCCATCAGAGACACCAAAGGGAAAGAAACACAAACGTGAAACAACAGATCCTAATGGCGGAAAGCCAAAACGACAGTTACTTTCCCACAAAATTGCCAATTGGCTATCCAAAACAAAATAATATAAGCGATACACACGCTCAAAGACAAACCATAACAAAAATAAACCGCGTAAGTCTTCAAATAAAATGGGTAAAGATACATCATGCTCCAATCGAATCAGAACCTAACTACTTTCACAAACATCAAAGGGAAAAGACGAACAAACAACAAAATCATGAGGCGACAAAACCGTTTTAGCAGCTCTTTCCCAAACCGGTGGCAACTCAACTGAATAATTTGGACACACGGAAGTATTGACCCTTGAACTCCTGAATATTTATATACGCCACACCCACTATTGATTATCAATCAATCAAATACTTGATGCATATTATTGCACCGAATTCATGAGCTGAATGACAAACAATGAAGATCCTGATCAGATGGGTTCTTCAGAAACCATCTGATCTGTATCTTCATTGTTTGAAAGATTAGGCATATCCGGGCTCAGCAGGACAAGGGTTAAAATGAAAATATTTAAAAATGAACCACACTGAAAATAAAAAAATTGAAAACGTTAAAAATTACCGCCTTTTTACAGTTCTCTTGTGTATTCCTTGCTTCCAAAGGATAACCCTTTCTAGAACATATTTACAAATGTATCGGAGTCTAACTGTTGATTTTTCTTTGCTCCAGCATTTCAGTGGTTTCTTGCTGTCAAGTCCTCACCGTTGTGTCATCTCAGTGGTTTATTTGAATTTTGTGTTCTCGGAGATGTTGCACTTATGTGTTAGGAGGACTTTCCTTGTTTTGCTAAACACATACATGTAGATAGCATTTGATTGTTAGAACCCCCTCAATAAGTCGTTTGTTAAGTCGTAACAATTTTTATACATGTATTTACAATTATAGAAATAGGGGATACATTATAATAATATTTTTCGATCTTCTTTAAAAAATAAAGGTATGTTGTGTGTACTCATTTGAATCGCACCATTCAGAAGATTCCAATGTATTCATGCAACATATGTTCCCATATAAAATAATCATAAATATATGGATATCTGCAGAAACAAAGTCAAGGGATCATTCCCTGTTGGTTTCGTTTGGCGACAGAGCTTGAGGTGTCATTTCATCTCAGTGTCGGGTAAAAGTCCCACAAAATTGGAAGCAACATCTCTAAAATGACCTACATAGTGTTGACGGGGACGTTAAACCTAAATACAAACAAACAAGGGCTCATCTTATGAAACAGTTCTCACTTCCGCATTATGATAACAAATCAATGTCCTAAAATGATATATTTCTTGTCTCTAAAACCAAAATGTCCGATAAAAAATCTGATTTTTTTTCGTATTTCTTTGTTAGATTATCTGTTAGTTGGTTCATATATGATTTTCCCTCAAGGCGCACTACCTCTAACTCAAACTAATATCATGCTCGTCATCGAAATTCGGCTAAAATTCCCAGCCACGACCGCCTATATGCAGTCGAACTTCAATAACTACAACCACTCTGAGACCATGAAAATTCGTTCGAGATAGGGGTATTTCGAATTACTGAAGTTTACTCATAGTGTCAGGCCATGAGGAATATAAGGGAACGCTTAATGATTGTTTTACAATTTTCTATAAAATAAAAGTATGTTGTGTGTACTCATTAGAATCGCCTCATTGAGGCGATTCTAATGAGCATACACAACATACCTTTTCAAGATAAAATAAAAAAATCAATACTTATCCTAAATATATTGATACCTAAACCTTTGGGAAATATGCGCAAGGGACTCAAGGTTCGAATTAGCCATTGTAAACAAAATAACCGTGCTCGAATTATCGAGGTTTCGCTGTAGAAAGTTCCATCAAATACATAAATAATAGTAAAAAGAGACAGCCGAGTGTGATGGCTATTTTGTCATTTCAAGACCTCTCTATTTTCGTGTGCTTAACAATAGTAATAGTATCTAGAATTTCTTTAATAATTCAGAAATGGCAAATGACACCAAATTATCGTCACAGAGCGCTGAAGATACAACGTCTATTAAGTATCAGATTCCTAATAACGGCGAAAGTTCTTGGTGGAATCACTACCATTGATGACAGATTCCTACGCAGGCAGATAGTTGATAAATGTATTGACCCTTGAAAAGATCAAATTATCTCAAGGCAAAGACAGGCGACATTTGAGACGCTTCTCGAGAAAATCCTGTATTTAGGAACTGCGACAACGTAAGCCACTAACTGACATGCTCCGCTACAGAAACTAGCAAGAGACTTGATATGGCAAACAGTGTAGACCCTGATCAGACTGCTACTTATTTTAAATAAATTAGATAGTTATACTAGACAAGCAGTAAGCACAGCTGTGTGATCAATCTTAGCAGGTTAAGGGCTTGCAGATTTTCCGTCATTTTTCAAAGGGAGACAACATTCGGGACTTCCTACTCGCTTTTCAAGAAACCCTGTCCCACTGAAAAAGGGATATTCTCTCAAAGGAAAGAATTTGCTCATCAGGAGCAAATGCTTTCCTTTAAGAGTTGATCCCTATTCCCATGGGAGACAAATATGGTTTTGTAGGAGTTGCCTCCCCTGAAAGCATAGTACTTCCCCTTATTCTGCACCTTTGTCGTTCCCAGTTGGCAATGAAACGCAATACGTTTATTCTATTCTTGTCTTACCAAAGAAATATGGGTTTAATATCATTGGGCGCGATTTTGTTTGGTTAATGATTCGCTTCCCGCCCAGTACAAAAAATATATATTGTCCGAATATTAAATAAAAAAAAGACATGAAAATGTACAATAAAACAATCGACCTATATTTTCCCAAGAATACTTGTTTGAAAGAAAGAAAACAACAAACACGGACCCATAGTTTTCCGGCCAGTGAAAAGACGAACAGATAAGCAAATAGGTAAAACAAAACAAGCCTATTTATATATGAAACAAACTCTTGTTTGGTATGTTTGGCTGCTTAAGAAGCAAATGAATTCTTACTAGTTAGATTTTGCGTACATGACACTAAGCCATTTCTTTTATTTATTAGTGTATCAAGGATATTGTCTGCTACTAAAACTCTTCGCTCACCATTAAGATTAGACGTCCAATTTTGTCCAAAAGTTTTTGTCCATAGCTCTAAAATGGTAAATTTTCCGACAAATTACCGTAGGATGCCGCACGAGGAACATGACTATCTAAAAAGGAAACTTTTAAATCCCATAATCAAATAATCGCGCTTACCGTAAAGTTTGCATGAATTAAATCTATCCAAAATAGATAAATGAATGCAAAACGGGGCTTCCGTGTCAGAAGAATTGGCTTAATTTAATTGAAGTTCTGAAGGTAAATAATCGTTAGTCTGCCATTACTGACAATTACAAGTCTTAATCACATTTGTGAAATGTAACTGTTTGTGTGTTTTGAGGTGGCTGATGAGACCAACTCTAGCTCGGAACTGTCTGTTGCCCATAGAGAAACAGAGGGTAAAGGAAGACCACCCGAGCTCTGGCTTTGCGATGTGCCCGTTTCTGCTCAGCTTCACTGATTCGTTTTGCCTCATATTCACAAGCACCCCTTTTGACTGATCAAACCATCGAAGTAGCTTTGCCTGATCAAAGAATCAAAATTATCTAGACGTCGAGTTAAAAGCTTCAATAAGTTCAGATTGCTTTTCAACAGAAAGGGACATCATGAATTCTTACCAATCGGAATTCCCACAATTTGTCTCAATAGCTAAGTACCAAATCTTATATAATTGTTGCCATGGCCATAATTTGTAATTTGTATGCTCTTCACAAGGAAAAAATGATTTCTTACATTACATGCAAGATAAAGGGAATCCTCTTTATAGAAGTCCATTCAATTAAATCATTAACTTTTTCTTTCATAATCAAATGAGGTCGTCTAGTGTAAAGCGTGAAAAACAATCATAGTACACAGGCTGAATGCACGAAAACGTCCGTATTTTAGTTTTCGTATTTTAATAGACTTAGACAGACTTCTCCCTGACCTTTCATATACTTTGTCGCAATATATACGTGTTTTGATGGCATCAAGACATGTTAAGACTTGACTTTGCCATAAACCGTGCTTTGTATGTTATTTTGTGATGTTAAGGTAACCAACATAGCATAGGAAAATAGAAGTGTAGGCAATGATCAGGAATCGACACTGTTACCCCACTCCTCCCATCCAAGACATCAAAGGGAAGGGAACACGAACATATGGGCCACGTCAAGCGATTTTGGTACTTATCAGCTATGCGATCAGCGAAGGTTCAGGCGAGCCTGCACATCCGCACAGTCTCGCCAGAACCTTAGCTGCTCGCCCATACAAGCAGTGAATCAAGAGGAACCTTCAGACAAAAAGCCATATCCCTGGCCCCTCTGAATAGCTGGGCATGCGCAGTTTAAATTTGTCATGACGGAATGCTCGAAGACACAAATACGCTTTGCGAGGCTCATATAATAACGTCACGGGATGAAACCAGAAAGTACAGATACCTTCTTGGTCTATCTTTGCCTTCTTTAACATCTATAGCAAACTTAGTGACTTGGTGGCTGAATGATAGACATACTGATTATCACAGACCTCTCTCCAGCCAAAGGCTGTAGTTTATAGTTTATAGTCCTTTGTACCACCAAGGTCTTGCTGAAGAGTGTAGCCAACCGGCCATTTTGATGTTTTCATTAGGATCTAGTAATCACATCTATGTGTTTCTTAATTTTTGGTGTCTCTGATGGGAGCTGTTCTGATCATTGCCTTCATTTCTATTTAACACAGTGATGCCGTCAAACAACGTCGACATTGTTTACGGCTTTGTCTACGGGAGGAAAAACATACTTCCTATGAAATTCTTGGATACCTAGTTTTAGGTGACACACAGACGTCTTTGGTTTAGGATGTACCAAAGCTTTCAAAGGACAGTGGGGGTAACTGACCGGCCGGTTTAAATGGACTGTAAAACACGACAAAACATTTTTCTCAGCAAAAAGTCAAAACCAGACATTAAGCTGATTTTAGACCAAACAGATACTCCCCATCCTTGTTAATATTTCAATGTTGATCAAATACGCAAGTTGAAATTCAACTCGAAACCGTGTGAATATTTCTTGTATCTGTCAGAATTATATCAGATAACTATTTCCCGGCTGCATTAAAGATAGGATCAACATTAAATGGGCCCGTCAAGCGATTTTGGTACTTATCGCATATGCGAGCAGCGAAGGTTCAGGCGAGACAGAACCTTCGCTGCTCGCTCATACAAGCAGTGAATCAAGAGGAACCTTCAGACAGAAAGCCATATCCCTGGCCCCTCTGAATGGCTGGGCATGCGCAGTTAAACTTTGTCATGACGGAATGCTCGAAGACCCAAATTCGCTTGGCGGGGCTCGAATTTTAATTTGATTATGTCGCGCCTGTTTTAGCGTGGAGTGATAAAGGGACTGCCTATATTTCTATTTTGTCCATTTGTTTCTTAAGTAGAAGTAAAAAAAAGTTCAGGAATTGATACAATTAACTTACTCCACCCATAAAAGACACCAAAAGGGAAAGAAATACAAACATTAAGCGACCAGACCATAATAGAAACCTAAACAAAGGAAGGCCATAAGGACAGTTGCTTTCCCACAAAATGGCCATATGGCCATCCAAAATTTAAAGACACAAGTGATACACACAGTAAGTAACAAACAACAACATAAATAAATCGCCACAGAAGAGCCGCTTTGGAGCGGTCAGTGGAAGATTTCCACTGGGGGGCTTAAATCGATTTTACGTGGCCACAATCCTCGCCCTTACTTCCGTCGCGATTTAGACAAATAATTTGTTCAGTCCTTATGAAAGCCTCCTAACTCATCAGTGCAACATCTCCTTGAACACAAAAATCAAAGAACCACAGAGGTGAGACAATCGAAAGCCGTCGAAAATCATTTGCGTTTACTCCAGCATCGGCCCTTATGTTCAAGACCATTTCTTTGTAACTGTAACAGTTTTAGTTCTACAAGGGAAGGCCAGTTTTTTTTCTTTCCAGTACCCCGATTTTCGCCTATCTCTGATTAAAGATAGGCTCGAAATTAGTAAATAATCTTTAATAGGGCCGTAAACACCATTCCCACTGGAAATAAAACAGAGCAGCTTCATTAGTAATCCTTGGTACAGACTTGCACCCAGAGATGGAAACTTTAAAACAGACATCCATATTCGATTTTCACTTACATGTTGTGGTTCACTGAAGGTGTGAAAAATTTCTTTTAGTCTAGCATTCTCTAATGATCAAATCTCTCGAGATCTATAAAAGCTTCATTAATGGTACTTGGCAATGACTTGCATCTAAGGCTGACAAATTTGAATATATTGCGTTCAATCTCGCGTCGGTCCGGATTTCCATATGCAATTGAAAGAGCTTCATTAATGTTACATGTTCACTGATCTTATGAAATATTTTGTCATATATTATAGCATTGACTCAAATGTTCAAAATAGAAGTGAAGGCAATGATCAGGAAGTCTTTTTTGCTCCAGTGATGTTACAGCCACTGTATTGAAACACGTTAATTGTTCCGAAATTGTAATCTTTTGGAGGCAATGACTACAGCATAGAACTGAAGACCGTGAATGTTTATTTATTTATTTCATTATTTTTTTGGAGTGGGGGTGGGGAATGGGGGCGGACTATATAGTTTCGGCCTATCCGATTATTTTTATTATTATTGCACGTATGCACGGTGTTTAACTGAAGGCTTAAAGTGCGAACATAAAAAATTAAACAACTACAGAGATGAAACAAAAGATGAGGACTCGACATCATGAAATAACTGAAATGCTGGAGGAAACGAAAATCTACAGTTAGACTCTGATGGGCTCGACCAGACACAGAGCATCGGGTACCAACCGTCATTACCTGGCTGGAGCTATCATAGAAACTGAGGCCTGAACCGCCGGCGTGCAATTAAAGAGGGATGAAAGCTATCAACCGTGATTCGGTAAATTACCATCAGGAGCATATAATTTCACTCACGTGAGTGAAATTATATGCTCCTGTTACCATGCATACAGTCTTTCCGCTGTTTGTGTTTCTGTCGGGGACTGTTGCTTCATGTTTGTGTTTCTTTCCCTTTGGTGTCTCTGATGGGAGCTGTGGGTTAATTGTATCGATTCCTGATCATTGCTTCTACTTCTATTTCGTATAGATACTGTACCTAATCTTTTATATTGAAGAATGATATAACGAAATTTGGTACTTAAATCATTGCCAGTGGAAACAAGAAAATTATCACAAATTTTCATCTGATTGTTTTTTTTTTATATGTACATCAAAGACAATACCTTATGTCACACGGGTATGTTTTCGTACTGATATTTCTGCAACCTGCTGAGGCGATAGATGGCATGAACAGTTTTGCAAATTCCACTAAAATCCAGTTTCCATCTACAATATGTTGCTTGTTTCCAAAGCCTGGGAAGACATAGTGGTCTTGTTGATATTCCACAGACTTATTCTGTGCTTAAGTCAGATAAAATAATATTAAGAAAAGATGATGAATACATATAGAGTCTGCTGCATTTTGTTTCTCTGCTAGACTGATAAATCTCTGTTTAAAATTTGATAAGAACTGCTAAAGATATAGCGAGCGGACCGAACTACCGCCAACTGTTTCTGATCTGTTTAGACGCACTTTTCAAAACCATTAACGTGTGATATTATCCAGAAAGCATCAAATTTTAAAATGCTACCCACAGTCTTGATGTTTTGTTTCCACTTTCCCATTACGACAACACACCCGTGCAACAGAGTGCATTTTTCACAACTCCAAAAGGGCTACTTTTCTGATGAAAATTCTTGATATTTTTGTTATAAATGTTCAAAACATAGGTTAAGGGTGCTCGTTAGAACCGCCTCAATGAGGCGGTTCTAACGAGTACCAACAACCTATATCTTGGAGCAGAAATAAGGAAAATGAAGTTTACCCCCGTAAACCCCAGTTTTTTCTCTATATAAAGTGGGGTTTAGGGGGGGGTCTTTATTTCACGGACTTCTTTACGTGATGAATGTTCAGCCCCCGCCCATAGGGACTTATATGGGCTGCATGATGCTTCCACGCAGAGCTGAATCCGACCCGCACGCGAGTACTGGAAAACCGCTTAGAGGATTTAAGCCTGTGCAGGAACAGCGGTGCGAGGCGGACCGTCCATGCTAATAAAGTAGAAGTGAAACAAAGATCAGGAATCGATACAATTAACTGACTCCACCACTCAAAGACACCAAAGGGAAAGAAACACAAACATGAAGCGACTAGAACATAATTGAAACCTAAACAAAGGAAGGCCATTAGGACAGTTACTTTCCCACAAAATGGCCAAATGGCCATCCAAAATAAAAAGACACAAGTGATACACACAGTAAGTAACAAAAAACACCATAAACCGCCACAGAAGAACCGCCTTGGAACGGTCAGTGGAAAGAATTCCACTGGGGGGAGGCTTAAATCGATTTTACATGGCCATAATCCTCGCCCTTACCACTGTCGCGGTATACACTAATTTTGTTTAGTCCGCAAGAAGGCCTCCTAACTAATCAGTGTAACATCTCCGAGAACATACAAATAAAAAAACTACAGAGATGAAACAAGGTTGAGGACTCGACAACATACAACACCAGAATTGCTGGAGCAAACGAAAACAACAGTTAGACCCCGAGGGGCCCGACCAAAGACGGAACATCAGGCGCCAACCAACATAAAGACTACTAAAATAAAATAAAATTCAATTTGTTTTTACGCTGGAATCGTCATATAATCTTAGGCCCGACCAACCGGTGTGTAATCAAAGACCTATTAGTTTCATTGGACGACAGGGCTTTAGATGTCATTTCATCTCGATGTCGGGTAAAAGTCCCACAAAATTGGAAGCAACGTCTCCAAAATGACCCTTACAGTGTTGACGGGGGCGTTAAACATCAAATCAAACAAACAAACACACAAACAAACGTGATGTATGTGTGATATTATCCATAAAGTATCATTTTTCAAAACGTTACCAACAGTCTCGATGTTTTGGTTCCTCTGTACATTTTCAAACAGTCGGTAATTTCAAAGCATTGCGGGGTTTATCTTTAGAAGAAGTCAAAGACGTATACTGCTCCAACCTACCCCTACCATTGACATATTCCATCGCATGTAAGAGTTTATTGTTACGCCAATGGTCGTAGACATTATAAACACAGGATTTAACACGAAATTATAGACATTAGTTACCCACAAAGCAGATTGACCTGTACATTTATGCAACAAGTATAAGCTTTCACACAAAAAGAGGCCCAGGGGCAGAGCTCCGGTACAGAAATGATATCACATTAGTACATACCCATATCTACTGTCATATTTGTACAGGTTGTACAAAATATACAGCTACAATATCTCGACCACGACGAAAGTTTAGTGGGCTAAAAATCTTGACTAACCGATCGCAAAATATTTGGGTTAATTAGTCTTCTGTAAAGTGCAGGGAAGTTGTCTCCTCTACTTCGCCATCAGTTTTAAATCATTCAATTTGATAAGATGTTTCAAGCATATCGAAGTTACACATGTGCCCTTTTAAAGATTGAAAAGTACTTTTTGACAAAATTACATCATTTGCAACATTGAAATTTCAGATATTATACTTCAGTCGACAGGATCCTGGGTGTAGACTGGCAATTAGAATATTGCCAAAGACATTAAATTGTATAAAACACATTTCTGTGATATAGCTCTAGATGTGCTAAGTGTAAACCTAGCTTTTTGTAAAACTATTCATGTAAACACAGCGTTCGCCAGCTGGGCTTACAAAGTAAATAAGCCGGGACAATGACAATAGACTCTTCCGACTTATAAGTTTTGATTGGTCTATTTTCAATTACAGTCAAACTTCAATGGCTCGAACACCTTAGGGACAACGAAAATCTGTTCGAGACGGGTAGTTCGAGCCATTGAGAGTTCCTGCCAGGAGGCAGAACATGGATAATTTTGGACATCTTTTCCGTGTTCTATGATAAAAATGTATGCTGTGTGTACTCATTAGAATCGCCCCATCGAGGCGATTCTAATGAGTGCACACAACATACATTCGCAAGATAAAACTCGAAAATCTCTTTTAGTAACCCACACTACTTCGTATGTAGAGGAATTCCCTAGGGACTCAAAAATGGGTTCGATTCAGCCATGGTAAACGAGCCATAGGTGTTCGAGCCATCGAAGATCTACTGTATATTTGTTTGAGGTATGCTGTACAAAAATACAGTTACTTTGAGCGAACAATATAGACCCAGATCAGACGCAGCTTTCTGTGGCGCCTGAGCATAGTCTACAGAGTTTGCAGATGTCCCAAAAATGGTTTCATAAGTCTGTACACAAACCGAGTCGTATCACGGAAACATGCCTTATATAGTAAAACTTGTGTTTACAGGGGAATACATTATTTTTCTTCTCAAAAACCTAGATTCTGGGTACTCGTTAGAACTGCCTCACCGAGGGGTTCTGACGAGTGTCAAAATGTATGTTTAGAGCTGCTCAAAAACATAGGTTGTCGGTACTCGTTTTAAGGTACTTATTGATTTTGTAACACAACATAGCCTTTTACGAGTAAGCATAAGGTCCGCTTTATTGCGTCGGTTCTAATGAGCACCAACAACATATTTTTGGAGAAAGAATAAGAAAAAAAAATCAAAAACTGTAGACTGGAGAAGAAACGAGAAAACAAAACGTGATCAAGTCGGCGAAATAAAACACCCCTGGGGCTTACGAGGGCATACATTATTTTTCTAATTTCTGCTCCATGATATAGATTGTGGGTACTCGTTAGAACATCCACGGCCTATCTTTTGGGTACTCATTAGAAGTGCTTCAATGAGCACCCATAACCTATCTTTGCAGTATAAATAAGAAAAATGTTTCGGATTTTCATCTTGCAATATGTCGCACGGATGTGTCATCGTAATGTATCACAAAATATTTATCAGAAAAAAAAATGTCCTTTTAGAATCAGGATAGAAATAGTTACTTCAGCCCCCTGAAAATACACAAGTCTGTAATGACATAAGACTTAAAATGTACGAACATCTTCAGTATAATATGTTTGTTGAAATAACCAATATATTTGTGTCTCAAATCATTTGCATAATGATTACATCAAAACGGGATATCGAATTTGACAGCAAACGTAATATATACAGGGAAGCCAGCTGAAATATGTTCGTAAAGGTCGTAGCTTGTTATTGATGCACAAATTAGAACTCTGGGAAACTGTGATTACCGACTAGAAGAATTGGCTAGATGAATTAAGCCTTTGTAGGCGCCCGCTTTGTCATTCCAATATAGAGGGTTGATGTATTGACACAAAATCCGAACAGATGCGCGAATAACAGAAATTGGAATTTTGATTGACTTTAGTTTTGCAATTATACATTGGAGTCAGTGCAGGCGTAGCTTACCGCAAGCAAATATGAAAACATGTACCTATTACATACTGGAACGTTTACCTAAGAACATGTAGAACTGTTATCCTCAACATTAAAGGGAAAACCGCGTACCGAACAAAAAGAAAGTAAATGTCTTATACGCAACGTTTTTAACCGAACATTGAGGTGAAAAGACATCTCAAGCACTGTGACCTTATTTGTATGTTTGTTTGCATTGAAGTTTAACGGCCCAGTCAACACTAGGTCATTTTTGAGCCGGTCAGTTTACTTATCCAAACTTTTCCTGGGCAGGTTTAACCACTGACAACAGCCCTTCTTGCATCAGCGGAAGGGAATGAGAAAAGATAAAATGATCAATCTCCACGAAAGAACGTTGCCGACCCCTGCCGGGATCGAACCCGCGACCTCCTGATCACCAGTCAGACTCGCATCCGTCTGAGCTACCGAGACCGGCTCGCACTGTCACCTAAGCTAGAGTTTATGTACAGGAACGGTCCGACTCGCGCTAATTTGCCTGAGCAGGCTTACAAATACTCTTAGGGGCTTGAAGAAATATATGGGCTGCATGATGCTTCCACGCAGAGCTGAATATGGCCCGCACACTAGTACTGGTAAACCGCTGGGAGGATCTAAGCCTGTCCAGGAACCGCGGTGCGAGGCGGACCGTCCATGCTAATAAACCCTATTGGTTTCATTGGGCGACAGGGCTTGAAAAGTCATTTCATCTCAATGTCGGGTAAAAGTCCCACAAAATGGAAGTAACGTCTCCAAAATGACCTTTACAGTGTTGACGGGGACGTTAAACCTCGAATCAAACAAACAAAATACTAATACTCATATGTTCTGTCGGTTTTCATCTCTGCACGGACTCACAACGCAGTCCAATCTATTTCTCCAAGCCCTATTGTCTTCCCTTGACGTTCTTCAAATATGATCATTATTTTTCCAGAACTATAATACATCATGAAATATAAACTAATTTAAATGAAATCTCATGAGATCTCATGAGATCAACATGGTTCGCACAAAGCAAAAAGGTGTTTATGAAATACGCGCTCAGGAACGATTCAGTTTGGACTGAACAAGCGCTGTGTGATCAGCGTCTTGTTGCATGATGTTCTGATGTCTATTAATGGGAATGGGCACACCTTCAGGGGAGGCAACTCCTGCAAAAGTATTTTGTCCCCAAGCCAACAGGGGTCAACCCTTAAAGGAAAGAATTAGCTCCTGATGAGCCAATTTTTTCTTTTAAGAGTAGACCCCTTTTTCAGTGGGACAGGACTTAGTCAGGAAGTCCTGAAAGTTGTATCCCTTTGATTAATAGCGTAAAACTATGCTAGGTGTTCCAATTCACCTTTAAACAAATGAAAGAACAATTTGACTAAGTGGATAAGCAGGCCCATTATTTTAATCCCCCGTGCGTTACACTAGTGTCCTTCATATCTGCAGATGATTTTTAGGATATCCTTCTATATTAAACAAAAATTCTGGGTGCTCGTTAAAACCGTCTCGGTGAGGCGGTTTTCTAAACTGTACCCGCAATAGTAGTTTCTCAGCAATAGTAAAGAAAACCAGTGCTTCAGCTGAAGTGCACGACCCGCCGGATGCTTTTAGCTTTATGAGTGTTACCATATATGGGTACGGCGGCCATTTTGGTCATGTGACCTGAACCTAAAACGGTTCCCCTAATAAATGCGCCTTATCGTAAGGAGCAAAAATATATCTTATACTTTAGTACTGTATTTTGATTCGTTTGCAGGGTAAAATGCATTCTCACTTTTCCAATACAAAAGCATATGTGTCAAAGTTTGACCAAGGCACAAAGAAGGTCAAGGTCAACCCAGGGTCACCATTTTAGCAATTTATGATGGGCCTACGTCCCAGATGCTATTTTTCAACTTTCGTGGAAATCTGCCCAGTGGTTCTGGAGAAGACTATTTTTGAAGGGTTTTTACCATATATGGCTTGGCGGCCATTTTGGTCATGTGACCTGGACCCTATGAGCAAATTTTGGTTTCCCCCATCCCATAGAGGCTCCATATGAAATATGACTTCAATCGGCCCAACGTTTTCCGAGGAGAAGCAGTTCGAAAATTTTCACATTTTTCGCCTCGGCGAGGCTATACAAAATGGAATGTAATATGGTTAGATCTCATCGATATCTATCAGGATGCCAAAAATTGTTTAAATATTCCAGCAAAAGCATATGTGTCAAAGTTTGACCTGGGAACACAGAAGGTCAAGGTCAACCCAGGGTCACCATTTTAGCAATTTATGATAGGCCTACGTCCCAGATGCTATTTATCAAGTTTCGTGGAAACCGCCCAGTGGTTCTGGAGAAGACTATTTTTGAAGGGTTTTTACCATATATGGCTTGGCGGCCATTTTGGTCATGTGACCTTACCCCATGAGCAAATTTTGGTTTCCCCCATCCTATAGAGGCTCCATATGAAATTTGACTTCAATCGGCCCAACGGTTTCCGAGGAGAAGCAGTTCGAAAATTTTCACATTTTCGCCTCGGCGAGGCTATACTAAATGGAATGTAATATTTCGCAAATTCATTGGTTAGATCTCATTGATATCTATCAGTGTTCCAAAAATTGTTTAAATATTCCAAGCGGTTAAGTCACTATCACCAATTTTCACAAACGGGTTACGGACGGACAGACAGATTGACAGAATGACCGATTGACCGAATGACAGAATGACACGGTGATTTTAGGGCACTCTTAGAAATCAACCGACTTCAGTCGGTCGCTTTTTCTGCGGGTCGTGCAATATATAACCCTGTTATCATGTGACGTCGCGTCTGAGAATGTAATAACGCCATGTATTAAATTCGGTAATTCACGTGTTGATTAAATATGCAATACGCTCCGTAACGTTACACGTTTGACGTCTTTAACAACAACGCATTTACTAATGGCGGAATATTGACATTTTTATACAAACATCGTGAATAAAAAAGCGTTTTAAATGTCGTATGACATTCGTGTTTATGTATTATTAGAATTATTAAACTCCTTCAGGAAAGGAGATAAATGCTCGACTAAGCCTTGCATTTGATCCCTTTACCTCAACATTTTTAATAAACTCAGTAATACGTGAACACTCAGCTAAGATACTGTGTAAGCGGACTTTATAGGTAATGAAAATAATAAAAACCCCTGTAAGCCACACTTCTCAACATATAGTGGGGTTTATAAAGGTGATAATTTCATGGACTTGTTAACATGGTGCATATTAATTATCACAAAAACACGCTCATATGATTTTGACCCCCTTAAACCCCTCTTTTATAAAAGCGATATGGATAATTTTTCTAATTCCTGCTCAAAAACGTAGATTTTTGGTACTCGATAGAACCGCCTCGCCGAGGCGGTTCTAACAAGTTCCCACAATCTATGTATAAAATGTCAGATTTCTTTTACCTGAAAATTTTCATTTTTGGTGACCATATTTCCCAATTTATTGCCGCACCTGCTTTAACAGGAAGACATAAGCGTGCAAGTTTCCGTCTGTCTGTCCGTCCGGTTGTCCGTCCGTCTTTCCGTCAACATTTTACACTGGGTTTCTTGTCATCGCAACTCCTCCTACAGTTTCATACCGATTATTTTGAAACTTTGCATGTGTTTTCGCCATGGTATGAGAATGCGCTTGTGGTTTGGACTTTCTCGTCGGATCATTTTTTGTCACTTTTTCCACATTGTGAACTTAGTCTTTTTTAACCTTCAATTGATATATGATAGGTACCTCTTGTCATCGCAACTCCTCTTGCAGTTTTATACCGATCATTTTGAAAGTTTGCGTGTGCTTTCGCCATGGTATGAGGTTGTGCATGCGGTTTCAACATAATTCTCAGAATATTTTTTTTTCACTTTTTGCACATTGTGAACTTAGCCATTTTTAAGCTTCAGTTGATATACAATAGGCACTTCTTGTCATCGCAACTCCTCTTACAGTTTTATATTGATCATTTTGAAACTTTGTGTGTGTTTTTGCTATGGTATGAGGATGTGCATGTGGTTTGGACATTATCTTGGGATCAATGTTTATCACTTTTTCCACATTGTGAACTAAGTCAGTTTTTTACCTCACATATATAGGCTATGGATTCTTCTCAAAGCCCTATATATTTCTTCTGCCTTAAATAAACTTTTATTTTTTTGTGTGGGGCAGGTGGGGAGCAGGTGCGACATCACTTTCACCGAAGTTGAATCTCTGGTTTGAATAGGCATGTTTTCGAAATGTTTTGCACGCACTCGTCCATTGCCGCCTGGCACAGACCATATGACACATCATATCACTATTGATAACAACAACCATCACGAAAATACACCTATGTAGTTTTGACCCCCTCGAACCCCACTTTTATATAGTAAAACTGGGGTTTGCAGGGGTAAAACTTATTTTTCTTATTTCTGCTCTGAGGTATATATTATGGGTACTCGTTAGAACCGCCTCGATAAGGCGGTTCTAACGAGTACCTACAATCTATATATGGAGCAGAAATAAGGAAAATATCATAAATTTTCATACTATAATCTTAGATTTTTTCGGCGAAAAAATTACCGTGTATTTGTATAGGCATGTTTTCGTAATGTCGTCCATTGCCGCCTGGCACAGACCATTGCCACCTGGCACAGACCTTTGCCGCCTGGCACAGACCATTGCCGCCTGGCACAGACCATTGCCGCCTGGCACAGACCATAATGACACATCAGATCAATATTGATAACAACAACGTTATCAACATGTTGTAGACTATCATGTTTCCTTGTTGAAATTGAACTTAACTAATCATTCGACTTTGTGAAATAATGAACAATAATATCTACAATATTGTGAGATCATTATCCAAATGCTCTTAAATTAAACACATTTTATTGCAAGTCTCTGACAATGTGATTCGACACAAGAAATAAGATCATGTAGCCCATTTCAAGGGATCCGGGATCACTGATAGAACTAAGGTCTGAAACTAGCTTGTCTGGCCGGAAAGCTTCATTCTCACATGCGTATTCTTTGTTTATAAAGAATTTAAGTATTATATTTCAATAAAAGCAAATGATAGCACGAATGGTTTCATCGGGAATTAAATTGGTATCTGTTAATCGGACTGATATCGCTCATACTTGCGTTCCGATTTCTCCGTGTAAACGTGTACCGGTTATTCATTTCTTTTATATTCCCCAGTTCTACAGTATTACTTTAAGAGCGGTCTTTTTAGCAGCTGGCTTACTACATCAACACGTGGACAAGTCCGTGAAATGAACAACCCTAAACCCCATTTTATATAGAGAAAACTGGGGTTTACGGGGGTGGTGTGGGTGGGGTGGGGTGGGGGGGGGGGGTTCTAACGACATATATTACCAATGTTTGCAGTATTAATAAGCCAAATGATTTTGATCAGAAAAGTTGCTATTTTGAAGATATGAAACAAATGCACTATGCCCAAAAAACGCTAAATTTTATGGAGGCGGTTGGTTGGAAGAGAGTGTCTTTAACGTGTCGCATATGCTTCTCAGTGAGATGTGTGGGACTTTGGGAAGAAATCAAGAGACGAGGGGTGGGGGGGGGGAATTTAACGGTTATTTATATGTGTCACTTTTACAGCCTTGCTGTTTTATAGTATATCAACGACCTTTGAGAGTTCAACGTTCAAGCGTGACAAGACTATTCCATGTTATAGGGGAAGCAGGTTTCGGATTTCTTTTTTCGCGGGATTTTAAAATTATAAGTAAGTTTTTTTTTAAATGCCGTTATGTAAAAGTCGTGGCCAAGTGGTTATTATGATGCAGTGCGGATCTCAGTAAAACTATATCGTCCAATGTAAAATCCAAACTGAAGGTGACTAACCTAAAACACGGACTAGTCCAAAATTAAAAGTGCAGTCACATCTCACTGGGTTTTGAAAGACTATAGCGATGCGGGTGGTTGCCTTTTTACGAAGTTAAGCAACACAGCGCGCAGTTACAACCTGGACCGGTGACCGTGTAGCTTCGCTTCGTGGACGACCCGGCAAACAATACAAACTGGTTACTCTGTTGGATCAAAATGTTTTTATTCATCTTAATTAAGTTGCTTTGACAGGGCCGCCGAAAAGAAAATCAGGGGTTATTCATTGTTTTTGTCTCTAATTATACGGTATAACAAAACTATTTGCTTAAAAATTAAAACTAAAGACGTTAACACCGAAAAGACCATCTCGACAGCACGCCTATATATAAATTTGACCACCTCAAACCCCAGTTTATATAGTAAAACTGGGGTTAACAGGGGTTTATATATTATTTTTCTAATTTCTACTCAAACATGGATTGTTGGTACTCATTAGAACCGCCTCGTTAAGTCGGTTTAAACGAGTACCCACAATCTATGTTAAGAACAGAAATTTGAAAAAATGTCGGATTTTTTTAATGGGATAATTCTCATTTATAGGTTGAAAAAAATTCAATACATTTGAATAGGCGTGTTTTCGTAATGCGAGAAAACGGTAAGACCTCGAATTCAGCAACTAACAGCTATGCACATAACCTATGCACAAAAATTAAATTTCTCTCATACTGTTAGATGTTGAAACCCATATTATATGAATCAGATAAAACTGAAGTGTATATAGAGGATCTTACACGATTTGTCGTTTCATATTAAATTTTTTAAACGAGTCTTCGGCGAGTTTCATAAATTCAATTATGTAATGATCATGAGAGAAACGATCAGAAACTGATACAATCAGATCCCAGTCTTCTCTCAGAATCACTAGAGAAAGAAGTCGAAACATGAAGTGACGACAGTAAACAAAATGGACAACAGGTACATGTAAACCAAGTCAGCAGCTCTTTCCCAAACAGGTGATGACTCGGAATGTCCAAACCCCGTAACTAAACAGGAGAAATATACATAATATCACTAGAGAAAGAAGCCGAAACATGAAGTGACGACAGTAAACAAAATGGACAACAAGTACATGTAAACCAAGTCAGCAGCTCTTTCCCAAACAGGTGATGACTCGGAATGTCCAAACCTCGTAACTAAACAGGAGAAATATACATGATATCACTAGAGAAAGAAGTCGAAACATGAAGTGACGACAGTAAACAAAATGGACAACAAGTACATGTAAACCAAGTCAGCAGCTCTTTCCCAAACAGGTGATGACTCGGAATGTCCAAACCTCGTAACTAAACAGGAGAAATATACATAATATCACTAGAGAAAGAAGCCGAAACATGAAGTGACGACAGTAAACAAAATGGACAACAAGTACATGTAAACCAAGTCAGCAGCTCTTTCCCAAACAGGTGATGACTCGGAATGTCCAAACCCCGTAACTAAACAGGAGAAATATACATAATATCACTAGAGAAAGAAGCCGAAACATGAAGTGATGACAGTAAACAAAATGGACAACAGGTACCTGTAAACCAAGTCAGCAGCTCATCACGAAAACACACCTATATAAATTTGTCCCCCTTGAACCCCACTTTTAAATAGTAAAACTGGGGTTTCCGCGGGTATATCTTATTTTTCTTATTTCTGCTCTAAAATATAGACTGTGGGTACTCGTTAGAATTGCCTCGATGAGGCGGTTCTAACGAGTGCCCACAATCTATATTTTGAGCAGAAATAAGAAAAATATGACAATTTTTCATCTTACATTATTTATTTTTTCGGCGATAAAGGTGACAATGTATTTGTATAGGAGTGTTTGCGGAAAGTCTTTCCCGAACAGGTGGTGACTCAGAATGCCCAAACCTAACTGAACATTGTCAGGAGAAGTATATATAATCGGGGAAAGAATCAGAATCACCCACAAGACAAACATTTAACTGGAAGAACAAATGTAACTAAAGAGAACAACCAAAAAGGTGGAAAGAATCAGAAAAATCAATGTTACAACATACAGTAACATTCCGCTTTAAAATTATGATTATTTAAGAAATAGATCAGCTCTAACTGTGATTTGTTGTGTAATAAATCCCTTTTTGGAGGTCAGTTGTAAAGTAGACAAATCACGAGCGCGTAGCGCGCGTGATTTGTCTACTTACAACTGACCGACAAACTGTGATTTATTACCCAGCAAATCACTGGCTAGAGCTGATCTATTTCGATTTTAACACGTTGTAAATCGGCAATAATGTTGTTGTTTCCTTCAAAATCTCACAACTTTTCGCCATTGTTAGAAGAAATCCCGCTAAAATTATCGACTGAAAGACATGCATTTATATCCATTTCTTCCGTTTTCGTTGCGAGAAAATGACGTCAAGGAACTCGCCTAGTGACGTCATAATTTTGCAGTTTTTTAATGACGTCACTCGTCACGCTCTTCCGAGCTGTGATTTGTTGCAGGATTAAACACAGTTATTTTCCATTGCCTATATAGGCGCGCTGTGTTAGAATTCTACTTGAAAAATCTTATTTTGTAGGTTGCAGTCATTCTTCCTTTGTGATTTCTGCATAGAGTGTACCCAGGTCAGAGATCATCTTTGTTACTGTTCAAAAGTAGTCTTCAAGACTACTTTTGAACAGTCCCGAAGGTGGTCTAATATAGGAATTTTACTGTATATGATTAGGGAAAGAATCAGAACTACTAAGATTAAACTTGAAGGGACCCCAGCAAAAGCAACTTCTTTCAACTATTAGTAAAAATTACTGATGGGTTTAAGTTAACTTTACGGGATCCCAAAATAGAAGTGAAGGCAATCAAAGACAAACCGTTAAAAAATAAACCGCAACAGAAGAACCGCCTTGGCACGGTCAGCGAGACGAATTCCACTGGAGGGCTTAAATCGATTTTACGTGGCCACAATCCTCGCCCTTATTTCCGTCGCGATTTAGACAAATAATTTGTCCAGTCAACATGAAGGCCTAACTCATCAGTGCAACATCTCAGTGAACACAAAAAAAAAAAAAACAAACAACCACAGAGATAAAACAACGGTGAGGACTTCGCAGCAAGAAATCACTGAAATGATGGAGCAAAAGAAGACCAACTGTTAGAACCCGCATCCTCGGTGTCTCTGTGAAAGAGTTTGTTTGTTTTAATCACCGAAACAATTCAAAAGGAAACAGCCAGTAACTATGTGTTATTAAACATGTGTTCATATGATTTTTATGATTTCTATCATAATAAATGTTCGATAAATGAGAGGACTTCACTTTTCCCATTGTTAACTTTTCCTTCCTGAGCAGTAATATCCCGTCTGCACCAGCATATGAAGTTAACGTTTCACAGTTAATCCATTATATCTGGACTTTATGAAACGTGGGAAGGTGCTCACTACCAGGTTGGTATGCCAGGGGTATCAAAAACCAAACTGGTATCAACACTAAAGAAGTTCTATGGGAGGTACCATGATCTTGCTGATCCGTACAATGTGGCCATCTCCAGAATTATTTCTGATATGTTTGCAAATGGAAAGACATAGGAGGACTTCCAAAATCTTGGACGTACCCTTCTCGGCATTTACACCTTTTCTTCGTTCGGGTCGATGGGCATGGTGGGCGAAGCTTGCTTACCAAGTAATGCTTACTATCCGTGGACGCCTGATTACACTCTTCTTGAGTCCATGTCTGTTGATCTGAACATTGATATTTGCCATTTTGTCTATGGACTACTGATTTTGGCCTAACGCTTTGGTACTACGATCTAAACTGCTTAATAACAATAGCGACGTTATATGATGGAACTGATGTCTCAGATGGGAGCTGTGGGTTAATTGTATCGATTCCTGATCATTGCCTACACTTCTATTTTACTGTGGTGTGCACTACCCTATTAAACACATTTAGATAGAGACATAATTATGGCAATGTATCATTGACAGCTGAAGTGATGATAATGATGTTGAGCAACAGCTTTGATATGTTACAACCAATGATTCTTAAGTTATCCATGCATGGCGACAAACCACGTCTAACCATTAAGTAATGATGTAATTGTGCGAGTTTAAAGTATGTTTCGGTCTCTGTGATAGCAAGATTTAATTGATAGCATCAGAGACAGAAAGCCGATACCATAAACACAATTTGTGAAATGTCATAAAAATGCACATACAATATAACAATATAATATATTGACTTCAAATATCCAGTTACACGTGGTCGTTTGATGAATATAAATGAAAAAAAAATAAAATAGAAATATAAGGTTACGTTTGAAAAGTCACGATCATTAAAAAAAACAACAGTTTCTCAAGCAAACAAACGTACAGAAAAAGTCAGTGACAGTAAGGTACACACAAAGATTCAAAGAAGACGTGAGCCACAAACAAATCCATTGATTATATAAAAACTTCAATAGGGACAGCCGCCTTGGGAAGGCTAGCTGAGAGGCAACGCATCACGAAAACACGTCTGTATAACTTTGACCCCATTGAACACCACTTTTATATAGTAAAAGTTGGGTAAACAGGGGTAAATCTTATTTTTTCCTATTTCTGCTCTAAAATATAGATTAGAACCGCCTTTATATGTTGACAGAAATAAGAAAAATGTCACATTTTTTCGTCTCAATTTTTTTCTCTTGTTCTCTTTTTTCGGCGATAAAGTTTGCAATGTATTTGTATAGGCGTATTTACGTAAACCCGTGCATGGCGGCAACATACAGAGAAAAATTAACATGTACAAATTCTTACAAACTAGAAATAAAGTAAATGATCAGGAATCGATACAATTACCCCACACCTCCAATTGAAGACATCAAAGGGCAAGAAAAACGATCATAAAATAGCTTTACTATAAAGAAAACGTCACAAGCGGAAAGCGAAAAGGACAGTATTGCAAAGCACCTATCCACACACACACGCACACACGCACGCACGCTTGCACAAAAAAAACAACAACATGAATTAGGAATCAGTGTTGAGGACTCGACCTACCCTACCTATATTGGCCATTTTTTGGGAAAGTTACTGTCATTTTGTCTTTCCGCTATTGATGTTTTCATTCGTGTCTAGTTATTTCACGTTTGTGTTTCTTGCCCTTTGGTCTCTGATGGGAGGTGTGGGATAATTGTATCGATTTCTGATTATTGACTTCACTTCTATTTTGAGGACTTCCCCTTTTGAGTTGAGTGTGTGCCTTGTTTTAACGAGCAGCCACAATCTGTCGAAAGCAGCAATAAGAAAGTTGTTATAATTTTCACCCACTATTCGTCATTTCTGACACCATGTTGGACGCCATGTTTTCATTTTTTCACATGGTCATGTTATCTGAGAGATGTTGCACTGATGAGTAAGGAAGCTTTCATGCGGGCTGAACAAAACATTTGTCTAAATCGCTATGGAAGTAAGGGCGAGGATTACGGCCGCGTAAAATCGATTTAAGCCCATCCCCACCCACATCTTGAAATACCTTTCGTCTTTGAATGTCTGTATCGATTTTTCTTCTTGTTTTAGATAACCAATTAATTGGTCATTTTGTGAGAAAATAACTGTCATTTTGGCTTTCCGATGTTGGTGTTTCCATTAGGTTCTAGTTATTTCAAGTTTGTCTTCCTTTCCCTTTGGTGTCTCTGATGAGAGGTGTTGGTTAATTGTGTCGATTCCAGGCCATTGCCTTCACTTATATTTTCCTGATGAGTAGACTGGGCATACAAGAAAATGAATAGCATTTTCTGCAGCATTTACCCCTATCAAAGCTGTTCAGTACGATTTTCTTCTTTGCCAAGTATTGGCAGTGAAAACAAAAATCGAAATTGAATTTACATTAATGCTCCAAATGATAGATTAGTTGTCGTTAAATGAATTTAATGTTCACTTAATTCTAGGTTGTCGTAGAGTAAGATTCATTTTATATCCTTATCGGAAATATGCAGGCGCCTTGAAACGCACTGAACGCACTGAATAGCCAATCGTTCTTGCATGATTTCATACGTTTTTTGCATAAGTTTGCAAGCTGAACATAGTTATATACAATACAGACAGGAAACAGCAACTGCGGGTTTGAGAGCAGATTCGGACCAAATCAATTATACCTTAAACCCTTATCAGATGTAAGCTTCAGACGGCTGAAGTTCTATTACGGATATGCAAATGTTCTTAATCGTTCTAAGACTTTCTTTATTGGTTGAAGCCTGGTAACAATATTGCTTTTTCCATTTGCTTATTTGCGTATTGTATATACTTTTTTGTAATCTTGTTTAGTTTATGGTCGCTCTCTTCATTGTTGAGGGAGTTGGTTCCGAAGATGTTCTATTAACTTCGATAGCATATCACATTTTATTTTTCTTTTAAAGGTAAAGAAAGATCTTTCACTATGACACGTCCTGAAAATCTTTATATCGAACGTGCTTCATGATATAAAATATAAGGTATTTTGGTATCCATTAAGAAAATACTCCTATACAAATACATAGTTATATTTACGCCGAAACAAATGAAGATTTTATGATGCAAAATTGTGATAGTTTTCTTATTTTTGCTCCAAATATAGATTGAGGGAACACTTTAGAACCGCCTGATCATCATTGTGATGCGTTATTATATAACTTCGTCATTTAGTCTGACAGAATATATAGAGAATACCAGGTCCGTGTCTTTTGATATCAAGTTTATCAGGCAAGGCTTCGAGAACGCTTGTAGAATCGCGAGGCTTGCCGAGCGATTCTACATGCGTTCTCGAAACCGAACCTGATAAACTTAATATCAAATGACACGAATCACGTATTCTATTTATCAGTTTATCCCCTTGTACACACTTAAATTAACAATTTACGATCAGTAATTGATGGTCCTCCGTGCGTCTCAGCATTCTAGCGGGCGATATATTTAGTATCAGCTGACCATATTTTCCTATATTTTTTTTTCAAGTATTTTTTTTTTTCGTTTCTTTTCGAATAACAATCACATTTTTGTCATTTTTCCAGTAGCCCGGTTCGTTCATAAAAATGCAATGTCACGTTGACGTGAAAAAGCTCACTTGTCCTGAGATAGCATATCTTTATCAGGTCGGTGGGTTCCAATGCAATATTAATAGGGGTTAACTGATAAAAATGCATCGCATATAATTCAGATAATACTGCATATGCTTGTAACTCGAACATCATGTCGCAGTAGCTCAATTGCTAGTTTACCCAAATTAGCTTTTTGGCCTTCATTACAATAACACAGCCGTGTAACGTAATGCATTTTTTTATATCTCCAAAACCGTTAATTGAAATTTTCTTTTTAATGATATTCCAAACATAGTTTTATGCACCATCGTAAGAACTGATTTATCGAGACCGCTGTAGCGAGTACCCACCATTTTTTCACCAAATATAAGCAAAATAAGGTATTCCACTATAAATAAATGAAAAAGGTTAACTTTGGAAGCAAAGAATACATGATCAGAATTTTTCCTACATGGCTTTGGGGTTTAAATGGGTGTACAGTATAACATGATATCATTACGTAGGATACAAACACATGAGTGATATCGATGATATGCATGTTTCCAAAATGGTGCGTTGCTTCGGATTATAAGAAAGAATGAAGCGCTTCTTATTTCGGCTCCAAACAAAGCTGCTGGTTGCTCGTTTGAACCACTTAATGCATGCCCTCAATCTATGTAAAAATTAATTGACCCTTCAAAGGCGATGGTTTTGCTGTGGTTTAACATTGCAACTGTATGTCTTTGCACGTATAACCTGGTTATAGAATTATTTAATTTGTTGGCCGTTGGCATATTCTGAGAAAAAAATGCTCTTTTCGCCACCTACTTGAAATATTTTAACTTTATCTATGGCGTCGCGTCTGAGAATGTAATAACGCCATGTAATAAATTCGATAATCCACTGGTGGATTAAATATGCAAATTATTTAGATACGCTCCGTAACGTTACATGTGCGACGTCCTTATCTACGTCGCGTTTACTAGTGGCGGAATATTGACCTTTTTGTAAATCAGTCGTGAATAAAATGCGTTTTAAATGTCCTCGTATCATTAATAGAATCTTGCATTCGTGCCCATGTATTATTGAATTTAGTAAACTCGTTTAGGAAAAGGGATAAAATGCTCGGCAAAGCCTCGCATTTTATCCCTTTTCCACAACTCGTTTAATAAATTCAACAATACATGAGCACTCGTGTAAGATCCTCTGAATCAATAATTTACTAGACTCGTTGAGGACAAGGGATAAAATGTTCGGCAGAGCCTCGCATTTTATTCCTTTTCCTCAACTCGTTTATTAGATTCAATAACACACGAACACTTATGTAAGATCCTCGATATAATGTCGTTGCTTTATGTTCGCCCTTATTTCCTTTTGATATTTTGGACGGAAACTGTAAAATAGAAGTAAGTGAAGGCAATGATCAGAATTCGAAACAATTACCCAACACCTCCCATCAGAGACACCAAAGGAAAAGGAACACGAACATAAAACAACTAGATAAACGTGAGGACAATGGCCTGGAATCGATTCAATTAACAAATACATCCATTAAAAACACCAAAAGTAAAGAAACTCGAACATTAAACAACTAAATAAAAGAGAAGGCAATGATCAGGAATTGATATAATTACCCCAAACATCCCATCAGACAACCCAAAGGGAAATAAAAACGAACATGGAACAACTAGATAAAAGTGAAGTCAATGATCAGGAATCGATACAACTAACCAACACCTCTCATCAAAACACCAAAAGTAAAGAAACACGAACATAAAACAACTAAATAAAGAGAAGGCAATGATCAGGAATCGATATAATTACCCAAAACATCCCATCAGAGACACCAAAGGGAAAGAAACACAAACATGAAATACCTAAAATCCTAATGAAATCATCAGAAGTGGAAAGCCAACTTTACCACAATCCCCGTCATTGGTTCTGTCATGGTTCAGTCAAATAATCCATTCAGACCGTAAAAGCTATCATTGCCGGCTACCTTCGATATTGCAAAAATAAAATAAAGTATGCCCACAGTAGTTTGACTATATATTATTGTCTCAGGGAGATCGTTTCTTTGCAGTATCTGATCCGTTAACAAGTCCGTGTAATGATCATTCCTGTAAATCCCTCTTTATATGAACAACCTGGTGGTTGCATGATTAAAAGTTACTTTTTCTCTGTGTGTGCGTGTGTGCCTCCATTCCATTTGGCTTGAGTGTGAGATGGTAAAAAGTAATTGTATCGATTTTCTTATAACTACCTTGATTTCTGTGTTGCGATGCCTTTGCTTTTTCCGAGTAACGTTGTCTTATTATTGTTCTTTTGATTGATTGTGTTTGGGTTTATCGACATGTCAACGTTTTTATCCCTACTCCTCAACGAATTTAATAACAATTAATAATACATGAACACGAATGCAAGATTACATTTATCACATGACATTTAAAGTGCATTAAAAAATGCCAAATGTCATCCATATAGCGCTATCGTAAAGGACGTCGAATATGAATCGTTAAAGGGCGTATCTAACTAATTTTCATATTTAATCCACTAGTGGATTCCCGAATTTATTACATGGCGCTATAACAGTCTCGGAGGCAACGTCATATGATAAACTCTTGTAAACAACCACAATCAGAAATAAGAAAATCAATTTTGATTAGAAAAAAAGTGATTTTAAAGATATATAATTATGCTTCATTCACGAAAGCGATTTATTCAGATGAAAGTGATGATCGCAAAGCCAGGAAAAATTGCTGAACCCTGTAAATATTGTCAATAAACAGGAAATCGCATGTTAAAGTGTCATTACAAGTTATGGTCGTGTTAAATGTTCTGAATGTAGATCAAAAACAGTTTCCTCCTTTCGTAAAATAACGATTACTATTGTACTCCACTTATATGACCTCTCAAAGGTTGTGTGAGTTTGTATATATACAGTTTGACGATAGCGTGTCACATGCTAAGGAACGATCAGACAATTACAACAGAAAGGAAGAAATTCTGTCAAACGTTCTTTCCTGCCGGTTTGTTGACGTATAAAATTGGTTCATCAATGCTTCTTCCATTTAGAAATCGTATTTCACAATTTGTTGAATAGTGTAGATGTATTAAAGAAAATGAAACATGTGAAACAAGTGCTTTTAACTTGTGGTGTGTGTGTGTGTGTGTGTGAATTCGGGATTAACGTCGCTTTCAACAATTTTTCAGTCATATCACGACGGTGTCTGGTTGCGACAGTTTAACTTGTGGTATATTTATATGTATTAGTTTTGGAAAATAGAAGTGGATGCAATGATAAGGATTCGATACAATTAACCCACAGCTCCCATCAGAGACACCAGTGGGAAAGAAACACAAACATGAAACAACAGACCCAAATAGAAGCATCAAGAGTGGAAAGACAAATGGGCAGTTAATTTCCCACATAATGGCCAAATGGCTATCCAAAACAAAATGATATAAGCGATACAAACACTCAAAGACAAACCATAACAAAATAAACCGCGACAGAAGAACCGCCTTGGAACGGTCAGTGAAACAAATTCCATTGGGGGTTTAAATCAATTTTATGTGGCCGCAATCCTCACCCTTATTTCCTTCGCGATTTAGACAAATAATTTCAGTGCGCATGGAGGCCTCCTAACTCATCAGTATAACATCTCTGTGAACACAAAAATTAAACTACCACAGAGATGAAACAATGGTAAGGACTCGACAGCAAGAAACCACTGAAATGCTGAAGCAAAGGAAAACCAACAGTTAGACTCCGATGGGCCGGGGCAAAGACAGAGCATCAGACACCAACCAACATTACGTAGAATTAGATACTCTCTAATTCTCAGTAAGCCTTTACGCTGGGACCGTCATAGAATCTGAGGCCTGACCCACCGGCGTGCAATTAAAGAGGAAAGCAAAGTTGTCAACCGTAATTTTGTTAACTACCACGCATACAGTCTGCCGTATAATATTTATTTTGTACCCAATCTTTTAATATCGAAGATTGATTTTACGAAATTTGGTGCTGAGGTTCTGAGGTTATTGCGGTTATATATTTTTTCTGAATTTTTATACAAGTCACCTTAAAATTCGGGTTCCGATATACCTTGTTGCAGAAGATATTTAAATCCAATATTGAATTTTGAAATTAGATCAGAATGACGTCTATTAAATTTTGAAAAGTCTTTGCGTAGTTTATGTTACCGATAACCCTGGTTAAGAAGTTTAGCAGTTAACAATTTATTACGTGTGTTGAAGTCAGTTACATGACTACCCACTCTGGCAAATCGAATCAATTGCGAAATATAAACGCCATAGGATGGCGCACGACGATCCCAAAATCAAAATTATCGCATTTATCATAAATTTTGCAAGAAACAAACTCATCTACAATAGATAGATGTAAATCTCAAAACGGGGCCTCGGTATCAGAAGAATTTGCTTTATTTAACGGAAGTTCAGTGGGGTGAATTTGACTGATGAAACCATCGAAAAAGGTATTGTCAATATTTTATTATTAAATCATCCAAATATCTAGAAGTCGAGCTAAAATCTTCATTGATTTCAGATTGGTTTTCAGCAGAAAGGGACATCATGAAGTCTCTCTCATAACAAAAGAAAACAGATCAGCCAAAATGGGTGCGCAATTAGTACCCATCGGAAAACCCACAACTTGTCTAAATAACTTAGTACCAAATCTTATGTAAATATTGTAAAGTAGAAAGGTGAGAGCTTCACACACTTTCTGACATGACCATAAAGTATACTTTTTATGCTCTTCAGAAGTGAAAAAAGCTATTCTTACATTACATGCAAGATAGAGGGAGTCTTCCCATTATGGCTACCCAGGCAAAGTGTGGATAATTAAACTGACCGGCTCAAAAATGACCTAAATAGAGTTGACTGGGCCGTAAACTCCAATTCAAACAAACGAACAAAACATTAATACTATTTAATACTATTTTGGCCCCGTCAAGCGATTTTGGTACTTATCGCCTATGAGAACAGCGAAGGTTCAGGCGAGCCTGCGCATCCGCGCAGTCTCGCCAGAACCTTCGCTGCTCGCTCTTACAAGCAGTGAATCAAGAGGAACCTTCATACAGAAAGCCATATCCCTGGCCCCTCTGAATGGCTGGGCATGCGCAGTTACAATGTGTCATGACGGAATGCTCGAAGACACAAATTCGCTTGGCGGGGCTCATTTAATAACTTTTCATCACTTGTGCCTGTTGTACCATGATCATTAGGAACGCCTGATATACCCAAAACCCATGTTTGGAATATAAATAAGAAAAAAATATCACAGATTGTCATCAGAAAATAAAAAAAAAACGTTTTGGGGTTATGTAAGAATGCGCTATATTACACTGATGTATTATCGTATGGACTTTCAATCTATTACTGTCTTCATATTTCTGTTACTACACTTATCTTTTATCAGTACAGAAGTAAAATCAAAGATCAGGAATCGACACACATGTCTAACACCTCATAGCGAAGGCATCTAACAAGTCTACATAATTCTGACCCCTTGAACCCAATTATTATGCCCCCGCCATTCGGACAATGGTGGAAAGGGCATATAGCCTTGCCCCTGTCCGTCCGTGCGTCCGCACGTTCGTCCGTGCGTCCGAAACTTAAACGCAGTCAATAACTTCTTTTTTCTTGATGGATTTTAACATAACTCGGCATAAATGTTAACCATCATGAGACGACGTGTCACGTGCAATACCCAGGTTCGTACCTCCAAGGTCAAGGTCATACTTAGAGGTCAAAGGTAAAAAAAAGGGTCAGAAACTTAAACGCAGTCAATAACTTTCTTATTTCTGGATTGATGTTGAAATTACTTTGTAGAAATGTTAACCATCATGGGGCAATGTGTCACCTGCAAAACCCAGGTCCGTACCTCCAAGGTCAAGGTCATACATAGAGGTCAAATGTCAAAAAAAGGGTCCGAAACTTAAACGCAGTCAGCAACTTACTTATTTCTGGATGGATTTTGAAATTACTTTGAAGCAATGCTAACCATCATCAGACGATGTGTCACGTGCAAATCCAGATCCGAACTCCAAGGTAAAGGTCATACTTAGAGGTCAAAGGTAAAAAAAAAAGGGGTCCGAAACTTAAACGCAGTAAATAACTTTCTTATCTCTGGATTGATTTTGAAATTACTTGGCAGAAATGTTGGCCATCATGAGACAATCACACAAAACCAAGGTACTTACCTCCAAGGTCAAGGTCATACTTAGAGGTCAAATGTGAAAAAAGGGTCCAATACTTAAACACGGTAAATAACTTTCTATGGATGAATACGAACATAGACATATTTTCAGGCGGGGGCATCCGTGTCCTATGGACGCATTTCTAGTTATGTAGTAAAACGGGGGTATACACGGGTAAACCTCGTTTTTCTCATTTCTGCTCTTAAATATAGATTGTCGGGACACGTTAGGACCGCCTCATATATTTTTTTAAGCCGAAATAAAAAACCATTACAATTTTTCATCTTAAATTTTTCTTTTTTTCGGCGGTAAAATTTTAATAGGCATGTTTTCGTAATGTCTTGTGTCAGTATGGAAGTAAGAGCAATGATCAGGAAGCGACACAACAGCCTAATACCTCCTACCCAAGGCATCAAAGGGAAAGAGCCAGCAAAATATAGCAACCGTTACGATATTAACACACCCGTGCGCCATAGTGATTTTTTTCACATCCCCAAATTAGCTACTTTTCTGATGAAAATCCGTGATCATTTTCTTATTTATTCTGCAAACATAGGTTGTGGGTGCATTGAGGCGGTTCTAACAGGTACCCGCAACCTATGACTTCGAGCAGAAATAACAAACATAATTTATGCCCCCGTAAACCCCAGTTTTCACTATATACGTAAAGTGGGGTTCAATGGGGTGTTCATTTCACGGACTTGTTCACGTGATCACAAGTTGAAAGGAAGAAGGGACAGCTGTTTTTCCACAAAATTGCCAAAAGATTATCTACAATAAAAGTATATAAGCAGTACATACATGCAAAGACAAACAATGAGGAAAGCAAAACACAACAAAAACACCGTCTCGGAACAAACAGTAAGAAATAGTGTGGTCTTAAATCGCTTTAACGTGACGTCATTGGTTCTGTATTCATCAGGGCCCAGTTGTTCAAAGCATCTTTAGCTTAACCAGTGTTAGTTGTCATTTTGTTAACTGTTCTAGCAAGTACACAATCTAAAATTGTGTTATTTTTGCTGGAAAAATGTGAGCAGCTTTTGCATTTGCAAAAGCTGCTCACATTTTTCTGCAAAAATATAAGTATATTAGCCAAATTTAATGATCAAAGTTTAAACGATACGTTAACTAATGACATCGTTAGTTTCGAACAACTGGCCCCAGGTCTAAAAAAGTGGTGTTTTCACTAACATACCGAAAACGAGTATGGATCGGTAGGTCGCAAAAACTTTCTTGTCAAAATTTCATTCGATGGAAAAAAGCAAAAAAAAAAAAAAAAACAAAAAAAAAAAAACAAAAAAACATAACGACTAAATTTTAACAACATTACCCGAAAACATTCAAATAACGAGGTTAAAACTTCAAGGAAGCAAAAGAACATGATTTAAAGTAATAGTTTCGCTATTTTAACAGTTTTACAATTTTTTATCAAAAGTGCCAGAAAATATTAAGGTCGGTAGGTAAGAAATTATTTATTATTTTTTCTGGATGGCAATTAAAATTGCAGGGTAGGCACAAAAATCAGGGTCGTGGGGGGGGGGGGGGCTTAGCGGAAATCTAGCTATTTTCTTTAGGACTTATTTGCCATGCAATGTAATATTGATACGTAACCATAAATATGTTCTTGAAAAGGTTATAAAGTCTTTGTATTTTGTTTTGACGCTTCTGACCCACAAAGCGGGTTGACTAGTTGTTAAAAGCGAAATCATCATCATCTTTTTTCTTTTCCATAAACCAACAACCTTGTTCATCTCATGGTCTGTGAAATATCTGACATAGAGCATCTTTCAGAATCTCAATTCAAGAATCTGTTTTTATCAGTCCTAACGTCATGATAAGGTTGTTTCATACATGGGCTAATCGCCCACATCGACTCAGCATTCAGAAGCATGCAAGTTGGCATTGTGCTTCAAAAAGACTCAGTATTGGGAAATCAGTTAACACAAACTCTAAGGCTACAAATATTATTGAATCGTATTAGCTCTGCTTTGCCGCGTAATTGAAGTGTTTTATGGTAAATTACCGAGGTTTCTGGCCATTAATTGTCCGTTTTTCTTCTCTCTCTTGTCAACAAATGTGTTGATAAAGCGTCAAAATAGAATTTCTCGTAGACATTACACTAGTCAGGAAAAACCTTTAATTTGTCTGGACTGGAGAGCTTTAATCCTACAGAACAGAAATAAAGTACGCCATGGAGTGCTTTAATTCTACAGGCAGAAAAGAAATAAACTACATGCCTTTGGTTTACTTGAATTCGTTTGTAGGAACACAGTTCAAGTGTCTACATCTTTCTACCTCCATCTACGAAGCAGTATTTGTTTGATTTGAGGTTTAACGTCCCCGTCAACACTGTAAAGGTCATTTTGGAGACGTTGCTTCCAATTTTGTGGGACATTTATCCGACATTGAGATGGAATGACATCTCAAGCCCTGTCGCCCAATAAAACCAATAGGGTTTATTAACATGGGCGGTCCGCCTCGCATCCCCGTTCCTTGACAGGCTTAGATCCTCTAAGCGGTTTACCAGTACTAGTGTGCGGGCTGGATTCAGCTCTGCGTGGAAGCATCATGCAGCCCATATATTTCTTCAAGCCCCGATTGGCGGGGGCCGACGGAGCAGTTTATGATTTACTTAGGAAAAAGATCAGCTCTAACTGTGATTTGTTCGAGTAATAAATCAGGGTTTAGAGGTCAGTTGTGAAGTAGAACAAATCACGTAGCGCACGTGATTTGTCTACTTACAACTGACCGACAAACTGTGATTTCTTACTCAACAAATCACAAACTAGAGAAGATCTGTTTCGATTCTAACAGGCTGAAAATCGGCAATAATGCTGTTGTTTCCTTAAAAATCGCACAGCTTTTCGCCATTATAAGAAGAAATCCCGCTAAAATAATCGACTGAAACACATTCATTTATATCCTTTTCTTACGTTTCGATGCGAGAATATGACGTTACACCGCCTATCGTCAATGAAATCGACTAGTGACGTCATAAATTTGCAGTTTTTAATGACGTCACTCGTCACGCTTTTCCTTGCCGTGATTTGTTGTAGAATACGAGGACTGTTCAAATATGAATGCAACTAAGCACATAAAAATGATTCCGTGATAGATTTCGATGAAAAATTTTTTTTGTCCCCTCAAAGTATTTCCCTTTAACAGATATACCAATTTTCAGTCTTCTGATCCAATCTTGAATGCATTCTGGTGGTCTTTTCGAAGTATACTATGAAGGCACTGGACTATTGCAGAACCGAGGTGTTTGCGCTGTACAAATGTTCGACCAGAAAGGTATTTTTTTCAGCCGCGGGAACAAAAAAAGTCACACGGGGCAAGGTCAGGGGAATACGGGGGGTGAGGGAGTTCAACAACCTTTTCCTGCTTCAGATAGTCTTGCACAATTAATGCCTTGTGCGATGACGCATTGTCATGTAGCAATCTGACGTTGGCCAAACCAGTTGCGGGTCTTCGTTCTTTGAAATATTTCTTCATTTTTCGAAGAACTTTATTCTTGTAAAACTTCGCATTTACAGATTTGCCTTTAGGCACAGCAACCTGAATAGCAGGGCCCTGATTTGAAAAGAATATGGCATACATCGCCTTCTTGACGCTCATGGTCCGCTTTGCAATGCATGGACTTTTGCAATACTTTGTTGCCCATATTTTGTTCTGAATCTTTCGTTTTGACTCAAAAAAAATGAACCCATGTCTCGTCACCTGTGAGGACATAAGCGAAAGACCGTGCATTGTAATTTGGAAACTTTTTAAGCACCTTCTTGGCGCACAGAACGCGTGTCTTTTTCTGCTCATCTGTCAAATGATGGGGAATCCATCTAGCACAGATCTTTCTCATTTTCAAATCCCGTTTCAGAATTGTATGAGCTGCTCCTAATGAGATGCCAACCATACTAGCTATTTGCCTAGTGGTGTAACGTGCATCGGTAGCAACTATTTCTTTCACTCTAGCAACCATCTCTTTTCGGCCGACGATCATGTGGTGCATCTTCTGTTGAGCCTAGCCCACAGCTGAATTTCTTACGTCAACGAAATAATGTCGGAAAAGACATTTCATTATGTCCACAAACCGAACATATTTCATCAAAAATGTCTTTGCACCGTATACCAAGAATACAACGAGTCTTAATATAGGACCTTATTTTAACGGCGTACTCTGACCTTCTTCCAACCATGTTTTGTATTAGTATACAAGAGTAGACAGTGTTTATCGAACGATATACATGGCTAAAGTGCACGGATTTTAATAGGTTTGGTATCAATGTATAGGTAAAATGTTTTTCTACGCTGTGATATTTATTTCCAGGTGATTTTCGCATTAGTGCATGAGAAAACGTTCTACTTGCATTCATATTTGAACAGTCCTCGTAAAACAGTCATTTTCCATTGCCTTTATTGGCGCACTGTGTTAGAATTTACTTTAAAGAAATGGTTTAAGTTTCCAACTTTAAAGCATCCAGATTAAGAAAAAAAGTAAGTGGAAATCATTCAAAATAGAAGAATATAAGTGAAGATAATGATCAGGTGTCGATAAAGTTCGCTTTAGCAGCGGAATATTTTTAAAGCAGGGTGCAGGCCCTGTTTATCAACTGCACCAGCTCGTGTAACCATTTAAAAACAATCCGATCACTAAGTATCCGTCTTATCATCACGAAAGCACTCCTATACAAATCTGACCCCTTGAACCCTATTTTTCTAAAGTAAAACTGTTTTTTTTTTTCATATTTCTGCTTAAATTATAGATTGTGGGTACACTTTAGAACCGCCTCGTCGCATAATTTGTTTCATAATTTTAAAGTCTCTGTGGTTAGCTTATATTTAACCCTTTTTGTACCAAAAGGAATCTTCCTTCATATATATAGCAGGAGTTCATTTCAAAATTTAGGGGGTCGGGTTGTGCTTTCTTCAAAATTTGTTTTGAAAATAGCTTATTTTCGCAAACAGTGTAGGCAGTGATCAGACGCCGCAAATAGTTTCGGTCCTTTGCACATATGGTTCTTGTATTCTACATGCAATCTCGTTAATATAATTGTTCGCATAATTGTTCGCAGAATGTACAAATCAATATGATACCAAAAATGGTTGCTGGGGAGGGCGACATCCGTGTTTATTTAGAACAACAAATTCTAGTTTATTTTACATCACGTGAACAAGTGCGTGAAATGAACACCCTATTAAACCCCACTTTATATAGAGAAAGCTGGGGTAAACGGGGGTATTCATTATTTTTCTTATTTCTGCTCCAAGACATAGGTTGTGGGTACTCGTTAGAACCGCCTCATTGAGGCAGTTCTAACGAGCACCCACAACCTATGTTTAGAGCATTGATATGGAAAATATCACGGATTTTCATCAGATTAGTAGCTCTTTTGAAGTTCTTCAAAATGCACTATGTAGCACGGGTGTGTTATCACAATGTAGTTCTGATTTATTGCACATATGGTTCGTGTATTCTACATGCAATCTCATTAGTTAATATAATTGTTCGCTGAATGTACAATACAATATGATACCAAAAATAGTTGCTTGGGCGGGCGACATCTGTGATTATGTAGAAAAAACAAATTCTAGTTTATTTTACTTGTCAGTTTTCAAGTGAGCCCACTGTGAGGTTTACCTAGGGGATAACTGTATTCAAAGTTGTCATTTTGGGGGGTAAATCGGTGGTTTTACGGTCGGAAATTTCGTTTTACGGCGACGCGTCAGCGGAGCCGTAAAACGGAATTTGCGACCGTAAAACCACCGATTTACCTCCCCAAATGACAATTTTCAATACAGTTATCCCCATTCTAATGCACTTATTCGGTTGTTTAAAATTGTACTATTTTGAACAAACCGGCAGGCGTTGTGAGCTACGTAAAACCAAATGTCAGCCAATGATTTTCGACAGTATATCGTGGAATATACTGTCGCAAATTTTTGACGTTATCCAATCAGACGTCGCGTTACATACGTAAGTGCATTAGAATTTCCTTTCTTTGTTGTCTCGTCTTTGTATTTTCTTTCAATGTTGCTTTCGTATTAAATTTCCCGTTCCAATCTCCGTTTCAGCTCTTTTAATTCTAATTTTCTATATTACGATTTGCCCTAAAGCTAAATATGGAAAAAGCTACTATATTTGTTTATCATCATACAAAGTAGAAGTAGAAGATCTGATACAATATACAGGGCAGAAAATTAATTTGCAACAGGCGCATTATTTCAATATCTAATGAGAACTTCTTAGGATCAATCGTCTAATATGACTTTGTTGCCTTAAGTGGCAATATAATAATGTCTTTGTATTACTTCATAATCTTACAAAAGAACCAAATGATTTAATTGAATGGATATTTCAAAGGGAAGAGTTCCTCTATATTGCATGTAATGTAAGAAATGCTTTTTTCACTTCTGAATAGCATAAAAATTATACTTTATGGTCATATCAGAAAGTGTGTAAAGCTCTCCACTTTTTACTTGACAATATTTACATAATATTTGGTACTAAGTTATTTAGACAAATTGTGGGTATTCCGATGGGTACTAATTGCGCACCCCTTGTGGCTGATCTTGTTTTGTTATGCAGGAGACTTCATGATGTTCCTTTCCGTTGAAAACCAATCTGAAATCGTTGAAGCCTTTAGCTCGACTTCTTTAGCCGGACACGGTAGCTCAGTCGGATGCGCGTCTGACTGGTGATCAGGAGGTCGCGGGTTCGATACCTGCCGAGGTCGGCAACATTCTTTCGTAGAGATTGATCATGAAATCTTTACTACGGCCATTCTGTCCCTTCCGCTGATGCAAGAAGGGAAATTGTCAGTTTCTGGCGAAAGACTGTGCACTGTACTGGTTAACCGCTTACGTATAAGCCTGTCCGTGAAAAGTGTGGCTAGATAAACTGACCGTCTCAATGACGACCTAAACGTTTTGCCTGGGCCGTAAAACTACAATACAAACAAACAAACAAAGCTCGACTTCTAGATATTGGAAGGATTTATTAAATGTTGACAACACCTATTTCGGTGGTTTGATCAGTTAAATTCGCCCCCACCCAGAACTTCAGTTAAATAAAGCAAATTCTTCTGATACTGAGGCCCCATTCGTGGAAATTGGTCATGAAAAGTAGAGGTAAAACAAAGATCATGAATCGATATAATTAACTTACTCCACCCATCAAAGACATCAAAGGGAAAGAAACACAAGCATGAAGCGACCAGACCATAATGGAAACCTAAACAAAAGGATGGCCATAAGGACAGTTACTTTCCCACAAAATGGCCAAATGGCCATCCAAAATAAAAAAAACACAAGTGATACACACAGTAAGTATCAAACAACAACACAAATAAACTGCCACAGACGAACTGCCATGGAATTGTCAGTGGAAAAAATTCCACCGGGGGGCTTAAATCGATTTTACATGGCCATAATCCTCGCCCTTACCTCTGTCGCGGTATACACTAATTTTGTTTAGTCCGCATGAAGGCTTCCTAACTCATCAGTGTAACATCTCCGAGAACATACAAATAAAAAAACTACAGAGATGAAACAAGGTCTTTTCTACGGTCATTCTCTCCATTCCGCTACTACAAGAAGGGCAGTTTTCAATTTCAGGCGATAGAATCTACGCTGTACTGGTTAACCGCTTACGTATACGTCTGCCCATGAAAAGTGTCTCTAGATAAACTAACCTCGTCAAAAATGACCTAAAATAGTATTGTCTGGGCCGTTAAAAAACAGTACAATAAAAAAAAAAAACAAAGCTCGAATTCTAGATATATGGATGATCTATTAACAATTGACAATAACTATTTCGATGGTATGATCAGTCAAATCTCCCACAGAACTTTAGTTAAATAAAGCATTTTTTCTGATACCGAAGCTCGTTTTTTTATTTACATCTATCCATTGATAGATGGGTTTGTTTCCTGCAAAATTGTGATGAATTTGGTTGATTTTAAGATTGTAAATTTTGCTTTCTTGGATGGTGATGTTCCTCGTGCGGCATCCTATGGCGTTTATATTTCGAGGTTAATTCGATTTGTCAGAGTGTCAAGTCATGTAAATGACTTCAACACTCGTTATATAGTGTTGACTGCTAAACTTCTTAATCAGGTTTATCAGTATCGTAAACTATGTAATGCATTTTAAAATATTATAGACGGCATTCCTATTTAATTTCAAAATTCATTGTTGAACTTGGTGGGAACTGTGTGTTATTTGTATCGATTCCTGATCATTGCCTTTACTTCTGTTTTGTCATATTCAGCAAGATAAGGGTAAAACACCCAACAGCTGTTTTTCATTCATACTCCAAATGGAGTCCAACTTGTTACTTAGAGTGTGAGACAATTCTAATGAGAGCACTATTTACGATCGGGAAAAAGAAATTATATATTTAAGAGATGTATAAGGCATTAAGGTATGTTTTTTGTATCATAAAATAGAAAAAAAATATCACAAAGTTAGGTTACTGATGACTATATCGTGTTACTAAATGCGGTAAATGTACTTTGGCACAGCTTAAGAGGTGTTAAAATGTTATAAAAAGAAGATACACTGACACAATCTCTTTAAATGCGACCAGTGCGTTATCAAAGCAATATTGTTTTACACCAGTGTGTGTATTGCATTCAAGAGTACGTTTTTTTAATTCAGTGTTTTAACATGCTTCAAGATAGCAAGTTACAGAAGAACTTCGATGACTCGAACACCGATGGCTCGTTTACTATGGCTGAGTCGAACCCGTTCTTGAGTCCCTAGGGAAGTCCTCTACATAAGAAATGCGAGATAATTTAGGAGACTTTCGTCTTTTATCTTGCACATGTATGTTGTGGGTACTCATTAGAATCGCCTCGATGAGGCGATTCTAATGAGTACACACAACATACATTTTCATTACAGGACACCGAAAATATGTCAAAAAGTACCTCGTTATGCCTCCTGACAGTAAGCCTCTGTGGCTCGAACTACCCCTGTCTCGAACAGATTTTCGAGGTCCCAAAGGTGTTCGAGCCATTGAAGTTAGACTGTATGTAACTCTGATCGTTTCTATTGCATATTGGCATGTCTGAAAATGAACCACAAATAGTTGTAATAATACATTAAACTGTGTGATTTGTTTGTTTGATTTGAGGTTCAACGTCCCCGTCAACACTGTAAAGGTCATTTTGGAGACGCTGCTTCCAATTTTGTGGGACTTTTACCCGACATTGAGATGAAATGACTTCCCAAGCCCTGTCGCCCAATGAAATCAATAGGGTTTATTAGCATGGACGGTCCGCCTCGCACCGCGGTTTCTGGACAGGCTTAGATCCTCTAAGCGGTTAACAATGTACCAGTACTAGTGTGCGGGCCGGATTCAGCTGTGTGGAAGCATCATGTAGCCCATATATTTCTTCAAGCCCCGATAAGCGGGGCCAACCGGTGTGATAATTCTGGTATTAGGTTTAAATGTAAGAACAGGTACGCGACAAGAGAGATAGCAGTCTTATCTATTTATCTCTTTCACTATCATTGAGACCATTTTAATGTCGTTCGAAATGATTCTGAAATTGCTACAAGGCGTAAACACACACTAGTAGACAAGGAGGGTGATTGGTGATAACTGGGGTTTATATTTTATAATTTTCCTTATAATTTGGAAACAAGAAATACACCACAGAACTGAAAAAATATGCATTGCATAATTTTTGTCATGGCTAGACTAGCTGGTTTTTGCCATTTATGCCTCATCAGTGGCCCTCATATATTTTCAATGATCCCAAAGGACAAGTAAATATAAACTACACCATGATGAAGGGCCCGGGGGGGGGGGGGGTTCTAAGACGTTTCCTGTCCACTGAGCTTCTAATGATTGCCCGCTTAATGGGCTTATATGTGGTGTCTCTGATGGGAGCTGTGGATTAATTGTATCGATTCCTGATCATTGCCTCCACTTCTATTTTTATATATACACACCACAACCTTATTATAACACGATTCTTTATAACACGATTTGGATATTTTGTTTGTTTGAATTGGAGTTTAACGGCCTAGTAAACACTATTTTAGGTCATTTATGAGCCGGTCAGTTTACCTATCCACACTTTTCCTTGACAGGCTTATACGTAAACTGTTAACCAGTACAGTGCACATTCTTTCGCCAGAAAAAGATTTGGATATAACTAGGTTACAAGATGGATCCCAAAACTGTGTAGATTATATAGAAAAATGACCATAAATGGTCATTTTTCTATGTAATCTAACATTTTTGTTTGGATATAAGGCGGTTGTTTAATTAACACGGTTTCTGTGTTTCTGTTTTTTTGGACCCAAAGAAGTGTTATAAAGAGGTTGCGGTGTATAATTGACAATTTTTATCCTTCTGTTGTCCCAAAATACCCACCTTATGTTTCTTTAGTGAGCAACATTCTTTTTTTCTAACAACAATATTTTTTTCGAAGAAACTAAATAAATCATATACTGTCATTTTTTTCTCTGTCATATATTCTTCATTTCCAAAAGAAATATTTATAGATTAAATGCGTAATGAACGTAGAAAAGAAGGAAAAACACAAGGAAATAATCTCGAGCCATCAAAAAATATCCAAACAAACTAAAAATTGCAACACCAACATAAAGCCAGTGCACACTATGAAACCGCAGGAATTCCGATAACACGTCCTTGTGACGTAATAAATTTTAATATATGACAACATGGCTTTTTTTCTAATGGAATTTTCTCATGTATTTGTGTGTGTGTGTGGTGTGGTCGTTATAAACAACTTGATAAGAAGGCCGGGACATAAAAGACCCTTTGGAATTAGCTTGTTTCCACGGAAATTGGACCAACGTGTAACGCACTGACTACAATAAGACAGGTGCAAAGACATATCGGTAGATGTTTTCTGAAATCAAGACACAAATGTTGCATGGCTTTTTTGATAAGAGTAGTCAGATGAAAGTGGATTCTCACCTGAATACTGCAGTCCAACTTGTTGTGGGAGCATATGGTTTTCTTCTATATCCAGTCGACCTATTTTGTAGTAATCTTGCATTATATTAGGAGCTTTTTCGTTAATGTCGTAATGAAGAGAGCTGGACACGAGATGGCAAAAATCTTCTACAATTTCTCCTTGACCCATTTTGTCGTATATAATAAAGTATTTATCCCATTTGAATCTACGGAATGTTGTTAGGAAGAAATCAGAAAGGGAATTAAAGTTAACTGGACCCGCGCGTGTTAATAGAGGGTAGTCTATATGGTGATACTCTCTGAAGTCACGTGCCATTGCACCTACTGAGATCAGTGGTAAATTCCAGAAACGGGTTTGTCGCGCCACCGGAGCAACACTATAGTCACAAACGGGACCCAGAAACACGTCAACCTGTGAGGCCATGTATAGTTTTATAGCATGGTTCATACCATCGGCACTTGTACAGTTGGAATCTCTATAAGTCACATGAACTGTGTGATCTCTCAGTACTGTTGTGCTGAGGGAATCAATTGCAAATTCAATCGCCGGAGAAACTCGAGGTAAACTAAACATTCTTGAGGCATCTTCAGGTAAAATGGCGGCGATATTTACACGTACACAACGTGAATAATGGATACTTATAAATATTATCAGAAGAAAATATATCACATCCATTTTGAGCTTTAGATAGTCGTATGCCATGACACAAATTAATCTTCTTTCTTTTATCGGTTCTTATATCACAACAATCTATGACAGTAGCTGAGGCTTAATATATGTTCTGTTTCCATCAGTATCTGCATTAATAAATATACATTACAAAAACACGCCTATATAAATACATTGTAGCCTCTATCGCCGAAAAAATGAAAATTTTAAGTTGAAAAATTGTGATATTTTTCTTACTTATACTCAAAATATAAAATGTTTGCACTCGTTAGAACCGCCTCATCGAGGCGGTTCTAACGAGTACCCACAATCTTTATTTTAGAGCAGAAATTAGAAAAACAGGTTTACCCGTGTAAACCCCGGTTTAACTATATAAAAGTGGAATGGGGGGGGGGTTATATAGGCGTGTTTTCGTGATGGCATGGAGGACACGAGCTGTTTCATGCCTCTTTATCGTTTGTAGTGTCCTAAATGAAATGCCGTAACCTATAACAGATGGTTTCAATAAACGAGGAGTATCAAAGGTATATATAAAACCTATTTTTGCTTACTGTTGCGTGTCCTGTTAGATTCGATCACGCTTCAAGAAAGAAGCAAAAATATCCTTAAATTCTGTATATGGAGCTAAATTATCTTTCAGAAATTGGTTCACTTGATATATAATAAACATGTTTCAGTACAGGTATTGTAAATGTACTTTGCCTTTACATCGGCGAATTTGATAGAAAAATGAATTCTAATCAAGTAAAACAAAACAAACTTCATGTATTTTGAACTGACCAATGTCATCAGTCCATATATTCATAGTAATTTGTGAAATATGTTCTGCGTGGAACTGAAAAGTATGAGTGTACGATTCTTTTCTACCTGATCACTAACCTTGACGCCCATTTAGTTCTCAAATAAATTAATATTTGTTTAGGTGTCTGGACATTCACTGTCTAAAATGGATCTAATGATTCCATAACAAAATGACTTTGTGCTGGTAAACAAATGTACAATTTGAAATTGATTTTAAAGGATCGTGAATCAATTTTAAATAATGTACACACAGGTCGTGTCGGTATGTTATGCTACCCATGTTAGGTTGATTTTTAATGAAGTCGATTCATAACAATAATTAATAAAATATGATCAAGTATAATTGCTGAATTTTATAGGTTTATAGAAACTCGCATGAACAAACATTGCGCAATAATTATTTGATATTAATAAAGCCAATTTCAAAATTAATTTAATAGCTGAACAAATTAACTTGCAGTAAAGATCATGAATAAATCGAGAAACATCGATCGCTCTTAAACTGTTTCTAATTATTATAGTTTAACTACTGGATAATACCTTAGTTTGTATAAGAATTTTAAAGCCACACGTACTATAAATTGATAATTTTGTGGCTCTAACACTTTCTTTTATTTCTTGACAATATTGTTTCTACTTATACATACTCAAAAAGAACTTCCTGCTGCTTTCATTACGCAAACACGCCTATACAAATACATTGCCACCTTAATCGCCGAAAAAAGAAAATTTTATGATGAAAAATTGTGATATTTTTCTTATTTCTGCTCAAATGATCGATTGATGGCACACGTTAGAACTGCCTCAACGAGGCGGTTCTAACGAGTACCAACAATCTGTATTTTAGAGCAGAAATAAGAACAATAAGGTTTACCCCTGTAAATCCCAGTTTAACTGTATAAAAGTGGGGTCCAAATGGGTCAAAGTTATATAGGCGTGTTTTCGTGATGTTAGAATAATTTTGGTGGTTGTAACTGTGATCCACATGCTATAGTTTAGAAAAGAAATAATACACAGAGGTTTGAATTCTTTGTGATTAGACTTTCATTCATGGTACCTTAAGAAGCGTCGTAACCCATCTATGACCATGGAATCTTCCACCTAAATTTGTTTGAAGTTATCCATTGCCTATTATGGAGGTATCAGGTTTTATTGGTTGTTACTGATTTGTATATAAAGAAGCCTCCGTGGTGTAGTGGTTACGCTACTTCGCCTTGTAAACCAGGGATCGCAGGATCGATCCCGGGTTTATCCAGACTTTCGAATGAGTCTTTAAACTGAGGTGCCGTCTCCGTATGACCTTAGCAGTTGGTGGGACGTAAAACTCAAACACTCACTCACGCGCTCTGTTTTGTGTGGTTGTTTTTTCCCCTTTTTCTGTTTTCCTCACATATATTTTATATTTTTTGTGGTGTTTTGTGTATGGAAAGTTTTACAATTGGATGTACGTTTAAGCAAACAGTGTAGATTTAAATCAGACGCCGCGTCTGTTGCGTCTGATCTAGGTCGACACTGTTTGCCAATGTCCAAAAAAAGGATACCAGGCAAATATGGGTTAATACTGAAATTGGTAATATGTTTTCTTATTCCTGGTCTGACTCAGACTGCTTAATAGCCCTTTTGTACCAAATGGAATCTTCCTCCTTATATATGGCAGGAGTTCATTTCAAACTTTAGAAGTGTCAGGTTGTAGTATCTCCAAAATTGATTTGGAAAATGGCTGAACTTCCTGAAAATAGTGTAGGCCCTGATGAGACGCCGCGTTCTGCAGCGTCTCATCTGGGCCTGCTCTGTTTGCCAAGGTACCACTTTTGGGGTTTCTGGTAGTAAATGGGTTAATAAGGAATTAATTTCTAACAAGCATCATAGTCTAAGTTTCATTGCCTTCCTTGTACAACGACATTCCATAGACTTGTTAGCGTGAACGTTATTTATGTTTGATTCGAGGTTTAACGTCCCCGCCAACACCGTAAAGGTCATTTTGGAGACGTTGCTTCCAATTTTGTAGGACTGTTACCCGACATTGGGATGAAATGACATCTCAAGCCCTGCAGCCCAATGAAACAAACAGGATTTATAAGCATGGACGGGCCGAATCGCACCGCTTTGCCTGGGCAGGCTTAAATCCCCTAAGCGGTTTACCAGTAATTGTGTGCGGTCGGTTTCGTTATTTAACATTACATAAATATTAGAAAATATCAAAAGTGTATGCATTTGAACAAAACATTCTTTTGTTGCCATAGGCTCAGGGCTCATTCTGTTTTATTTGAAAGTGCCAAAAATGATATGCATTAATAACTTATTCAAAATCATATTGTACTCAGATATATTATACGTTAAATATATTATACGTTAATCTTGAAAATGTTGGAGTGTTACATTAGGAGCTCTCCTACAAGGGGGTCCCTGTGTAGGCTAAAGATCCCTGCAGGGAGTTCACGTGTGCATTTATCTTGCAAATATGAATCATATGTATGGTTCACCTGTGACAAATTGTCTAAACTGCATCGAAAGTAGTAAATTGCATGGTCAGTTATGTTAATGTTGGAATAAAGAAACATTAACATTCGAGATGGTACTTTTGCAATTTGTATGCAATGCTGGCAGTTATATGCTCATTTACAAATGTAAAAGGCTGGATAGCCAACTGGCCACTTTGATGGAAAGAAACTGTCCTTTTGGCTTTCCGCTATTGATGTTTCCTTTAGGGTGTAGTTATTTCATGCTTGTGTATCTTTCCCCTGATGGGAGCTGTGGGTTAAATTATCGATTCCTGACAATTGCCTTCTCTTCCATTTATTAGAAAATATTTTCTTAAACATAATCTTGCCAATTTTAGTTTCATTGACACGCGTAATAACATAGCAAAAGGTTAAATGCATAATTATATCACCCCCCTTTTCGGATATTGTTTATCTCTCGGGCGTCTGTCTGTCTTGTCGTCCGTCCGTCCGTCCGTCTGTCTGTCTGTCTGTCTGTCCATTTGTCACAAAATTGTGTCCACTCTTTAACTTGAAACCCGTTCAAGCTATCTTCTCGAAACCTCATATAAATATTAATCAACATTAGTCGATGTGCAGAGCGCAAGAATTATAACTCTTGCATTTATACTTTTTGAGTTATTTCTTTTGGAAGTTTGTTGGGCACAAAATCGTATGTGTATGTATGTATGGGCAAATCGTGTCCGGTCAATAACGGTTTTATTTTTGGATGGCTTTTGAAATTACTTGGCAGAAATGTTAACCACCATGAGATGATGTGTTGCGCACATGACTCAGGGCGGTATCTCAAAGGTCAAGGTCACACTTAGAGCTCAACGGTCAAAAAGGGTCTTTTTTCGTGTTCGGTCAATATCTTTCTTAGTCCTAGATGGATAATGAAATTACTTGGCAGAAATATTAACCGCCATGATATTTGTTGCGCGTAAGGCCCAGGTCGGTTCCTCAAAGGTCAAGGTCATACTTAGAGGTAAAAAGGTGTCTTTTTTCGTGTTTGGTCAATTACTTTCTTATTCCTGGATGGGTTTTGAAATAAATTGGCAGGCATCTTTACCACCATCAGACGATGCGCACAATACCCAGGTCGGTACCTCCAAGGTCAAGATCATACATGTACTTAGTGGTTAAGGGTAAAAAAGGTCTTTTTCTCCTGTCCGGTCAATAACTTTTTTTATTTCTGGATGGTCTTTTCAAAGTTACCTTGCAGAAATGTTCACTTTCATTAGACGATGTGTCGTGTGCAAGACCAAAGTTCGCACCTCCAATGTCAAGGTCATACTTAGAAGTCAAAGGTAAAAAAGTGGCCGTTTTTCGTGTACGGTGAATAACTTTCTTATTATTGTATGGATTATAAAATTACTTGGCATAAATGTTACCCATCATGAGACGATATATTTCCCCCCAAGATCCAAGTCGGTACCTTAAAGGTCAAGGTCATATTAAAAGGTCAAATGTCAAAAGGTTTTTTTTTGTGTCGGGTCAGTAACTTTCTTATTCCTTGATGGATTTTGAAATTGCTTGGCAGAAATGTTAACTATCATTAGATGATGTGTCACGCGCAATACATAGGTCGGTACCTCCAAGGTAAAGGTCAAACTTAGAGGTCCAATGTAAAAGGGCCTTTTCCTTGTACTGTCTGTTACTTTGTTTCTCGATGGACTTTTAAAGTGATTTTGCGGAAATTTTCACCTTCATTAGTTAATGTGTTGCACACAAGACCAAGGTCAGTACCTCCAATGTCAAGGTCATACTTAGAGGTCAACAAAAGGGGAGGCATCTGTAGTTTTTTTGTTTGTTTTTTTGCAGAAAAACAAAATCTAGTATATATTGATTTTACACTAAAAAGGCAAATGATCTTTGCGTCACTAATCATTTGTATGCACGCAGACGACGCTATACATTTACACTAAATAAATAAAATATGAAAAAGATTATTTATTCCGCATGGAAATTTACTTTAAAAAAACAAGTCTGTAATAAACTTAAGCTGACACAATATGATTCTCTCTTTTTATTTCTCTCTCTCTCTCTCTCTCTCTCTCTCTCTCTCTCAAACATAAGGGATGGTAATTTCGGAAATAATTCATTGTCATTACGAAAACATTGTAAACTTTACCCTCAAGAAAACGAAACATTTTTGATGAAAAATTGTGATATTTTTTGTTATTTCTGGTCACAATATAGATTGTGGGTACACGTTAGAACCGCCTTAACGAGGCGGTTCTAACGAGTACCCACAATCTATAGTTTATAGCAGAAATCCCCGTAAACCCCGGTTTGACTATATAAAAGTGGGGTTCAAGGGGTCAAAATTATATAGGCGTGTTTTCGTGATGGACTATCACGTCACAACAGTCACTATCATTGAATATACCGGCCCCGATAGCTCAGTTGGTAGAGTGTCCGCTCCGGGGAACGGGAGGTCTGGGGTTCGACCCCGGGCCGCGACATACCAAAGTCGTTAAAAATGGTACTAGCTGCTCCTCGTTTGGCACTCAGATTTACGGGGTAGAGCTAGGACTGGTCGATCCAGTGTCAGGATAATGTGACTGGGTGTGGTATCATGTAATGTGTCTGGGACATGATACTTCAGTGAGGCAGCACTATAAATGTGAGCATTGAGCTCCCTGTCGCAACCAGACACCGTCGTGATATGACTGAAAAATTGTTGAAAGCGACGTTAAACCCGAATTCACACACACACACAATCATTGAATATAACACTATTATACTCGTAAGCTGTTTGATAAAAAAAACGATTTGGTTTGTTCAGATTCAGCCCGTAGACAAAGAAAATATGGATATATTTGTTGCAGTGACAGGGGCATTCATGTCCTGCAAAATTTTGCTAGCAAGATTGTTCTGTTTAGCCGTACCGCAGATGATGCGTTTGTTTTTAAATTCATGGTAGTTATTTGTCAAAACTTCAACAGTGTTAAATCTCGAAAACACGCCGATATATTCCTCACCCCCCTTGAATTCCACTTTTATATAGTAAAACTGGTGTTTACAGAGGTATATATTTATTTTCTTATTTCTGCTCTAAAGTATAGATTGTGGGTACTCGTTGCAACCGCCTTCCTCGATGAGGCAGTTATAACGCGTACCTACAATATATATTTTGAGCAGAAATAAGAACAAAAAACACAATTTGTCATTTAAAAATTCCGTTTTTCTGGTGGTAATATCGACAATGTTTTAGTATAGGCGTGTTTTTGTTTGTTTGTTTGTTTGAATTGAGGTTTAACGTCCCCGTAACCATGGTATAGGTCATTTTGGAGACGTTGCTTTCAATTTTGAGGGACTTATACCCGAAATTGAGATGAAATGACATCTCAAGCCCTGTCGCCCAATGAAACCAATGGTGTTTACAAACATGGACGCACCGCTTTGCCTGGGCAGGCTTAGATCCTGAAAGCGGTTTGTCAGTACTCGTTTGTGGTCGGTTTCGGCTCTGCGTGGAAGCATCATGCAGCCAATCTATTTCTTCAAGCCCAGATAGCGGGGGTCCAGGTGTGTTTTCGTTACGGTGAACTTGTCACGGTTTCAAGGTCAAAGTCTTTGACTGCGAAGTAAAGTTGTAAATAAAGAAAGACCTTGATCAAACGGTTAGTTTTAGCAGTATAAAATGCGTTTTAAATCTATATCAACAGTCTTAGGACATTTTTTGAAAATGATGACATGTTTTTATTTAGAAGTCCTTACAGACTAAGTATTCACTGCGATTTAATTTTTATATTTTAGTACTTCGTTTGCTTTTTTACTTGTATACTGCAGTTCAACTTAATATTTTAATAGCGATTCAACATTTTTATTTTCTTTAAATAATTAAATTTTATATTTTATACACTAATTCTTGCAATCGTGTTACGACAACGTTTTTTTTTTTTCATCTAAGCATGTCAAAAATGAGTTATAAAAATAAATAACGTAACTTTGAGTTGAGTGCCATATTATTGGCTGTACAAAGACTGAAAATGTTTATGACCAACACAATTTTATTTACCCCCTGTTTGTTACATTTACAAAAGCAGAATAAATCTAATAGAATTTAAACTGTGTCTTAGCTCCTATTTAATCACTCCGTATACTGATGTAACATGCACACACTATATCGCACCTCAGACTCCAAACACGTGGGAATATTTAATCCATCAAACGAGGTGAACTGAAAACCTGTCATTATATACATGCACGCGACACCAAAAGCAAGTAGTAATTGATATTAATTTACCACCTTAAACTTAAGTTTCCGTAATTATTGCTCCTAATCATTGAAGATAATTGTAGTATTTTCATTTTAATAAGAATGATCTCATTTCTACATGAACTGATATCCAATAAAAAGATGTTGCCATAACAAGCCGTACTATCGAACTCTCACTACTGGCATTTTGTATTAGTTGATATCAACTGCAGACTCAGTCAAAGAGCTGATGAAGATACAATGGAGATGATCTACTAGTGGATAGTTGAAACACGTCACGAGAAAAAATACTGTCTTCGGGGTTTCGATACTAGCAGCCTCTCTGACATCATGTTAACATGTGCCGTGAAATGAAGACCCCGCTAAATCCAACCGTATATGGAGAAAAATGTGGTTTAAGGTGGTATTTCTTAATTTTATTATTTTTACTTAAAAACATAGCGTGTGGGTACTCGTTAGAACCGCCTCATTAAGGAGGTTCTAACGAGTACTCACAATCTGTTTTTGGAGTAGAAATTAGAAAACAATGTCAAACATTTTAATCTGAAGAAAAAAAAAAAAAAAAACATGTTCTAGAGATAGACGCCATTTTAGCGCACTGGCGTGTTATCCTTATGAACTACACAAACGAGCAATACGTTTTACATTTTAGATCTAGACACTTGCGGTACTGTGGTATCGAAACAGAGAACTTCAAGCTGCTTATCAGACTTCGCAGATTAATCTGATTGTTAATAATCCGGAATTAGAACACAATTTTTTCTGCATGACGCGGTTCATTCGATGCGTTATTCGCTCTAATAATTTTGACGTCTATGTGACATGCCGATATAATTATTAATTTTAATGATTTTACTTAATTAATGATTCTAACACAGCGCGCCTATATAGGCAATGGAAAATAACTGTGTTTTATTCTGCAACAAATCTCAGCTCGGAAGAGCGTGACGAGTGACGTCATTAAAATTCCCAATTTATGACGTCACTAGTCGATTTCCTTGACGTTAGACGGTGTAACGTCATTTTCTCGCATCGAAAACGTAAGAAAAGGATATGAATGCATGTGTTTCAGTCGATAATTTTAGCGGGATTTCTTCTAACAATGGCGAAAGGTTGTGAGATTTTGAAGGAAACAACAACATTATTGCCGATTTTCAGCGTGTTAGAATCGAAATAGATCAGCTCTTGTCTGTGATTTGTTGAGTAATAAATCACAGTTTGTCGGTCAGTTGTAAGTAGACAAATCACGCGCGCTACGCGCTTGTGATTTGTCTTCTTTACAACTGACCTCCAAACTGTGATTTATTACTCAACAAATCACAGACAAGAGCTGATCTATTTCTTAATTAAACTTTACAGCTTGTGTTAAGGAATTGTGTACGGGCTTCCGCGGCCTATTGGATAAGAGCGCTATCGCTTAATCATTAGGTCTCTCAACGCTGTGGTTCGAGCCTCGCTCGGATCAAATGTGAGACGCCAAGTTCTGCAACGGAAGGTCTGGTGTTTTTTCACCGGGTACTCCGGTGTTCGCCCACCTGATTGACAATTGGCTTGAAAAAAGTGATGTAATCTTGAGCCCCCGCCCATCGGGGCTTGAAGAAATATATGGGCTGCATGATGCTTCCATGCAGAGCTGAATTCGACCCGCACACGAGTACTGGTAAACCGCTTAGAGGATCTTAGCCTGCCCAGGCAAAGCGGTGCGCACGAGTCGGACCGTCCTTGCTTGTAAACCCTATTGATTTCATTGGGCGACAGGGCTTGAGAGGTCATTTTTATCTCAATGTCGGGTAAAAGTCCTACAAAATTGGAAGCAAGGTCTCCAAAATGACCTTTACAGTGTTGACGGGGACGTTAAACCTCAAATCAAACAAAAAAAATCTTGAACGGGCCGTTAACCAAAACCAATAAAAATTTATTATTAAATAAATAAAAAATAGAATAAATGTCTCCCTACCCTACATCATACTGTAGTTTGTATTTTCTTTGGGAAAATTACATCGTAGACTATTGAACATATTTGAGGGTCACTGTTGAGGTCTAATTGACCGGACTTAACTTATCTGACCCAGAAAAATCTGTACTCTCAATACTTCTCGAACAAATGCTAATGGTCCCCAAGGGGTTCGAGCCATCGAAGTTTGACTATTACAGTCGTGTATCACATCTATTTGCAATATATTTTATTATTTCAACTGACAATCATTGTCGAATGGACTGTGGTCTCATGTTTTTTTTTTTTTTCTTTTCAATTTTCTCCAAATAACCACAGCCTTTCCTGACTGTCGCAGAGGCATGCGACTTGCTGGAGAAATTGGCGGTCGGTCAAGCTTAAAACTATCCAATGATGACATATGGGCTAAACTTAATATTAAAGCGAGAAACGAAACAAATAGATCATTCAAATTTTCTGAACGGAGTTTAAAAAGTTTTTAAACCCTAGTTTCGATTGTATTAAATAAGGTAATGAACGCGTGGTTGTTTGGTTATTCCAACGATACTGCATGTACATCTGGTGTAAATAAATTTTCAACTGTAGTCTGATCATTGCCTCCACTTCTATTAAGCCGTATAAGAGCATGTCAAAGGACACGCAAGATACACGACCACCCACTCGGAGTTAATGTAAGGTTGTCATATGACATATTTTAAATATCAATATCTTAGAACCATGTAACAGCTTAGAGATATTAAATTCATGGGAAGGACAGCTATACGTGCACATATATAGCTAAAGGCAAGACTGTCAAGCATGGGTTGATGATTAAGAGTCATTTGACCACCTAAATACAAACATAATGTGAAAGACAAAACAGCCACTTTGGTTCATGGATATTTACAGGATGCCTTTGCAAAGAATAAACGTGTAAAAGAATGAAAATTGCAGTGTAATTGTTTGCAAACGCAGATCTGGGTCTAGTTGATCATAGCACGAGTTAGTGGTTGGTGTCTTAGCTACTATAACAATTGCAAGATATTGAATTGTTTGCTAAAATTTGAAGTAGAAATGCAGGCAATGGTCAGGAATCCATACAATTAACCCACACCTCCCATCAGAGACGTCAAAGGGAAAGACACCCGAATATGAAATAACTAGTCCCTAATGGAAACACTAGTGGGAAACCAAAAGGACAATTCGTTTCACTGAGTGTTCCAAAGCGGTTCTTCTGTCGCGCTTTATTTTTGTTATGGCTTGTCTTTGAGTGTGTGTATCACTTATTTTTTGGGAAAGTAGCTGTCCCTTTGGTTTTCCGCTATTGATGTTTCCATAGGGTTAAGTTGTTTCAGGTTTGTGCTTCTTTCCCCTTGGTGTGCCTGATGGGAGCTGTGGGTTAATCGTATTGATTCCCGATCATTGCCTTCACTTCAGTTCCAAAGGGAGTTAAACGCTTACGTGCATTAGAATATAGAAATGGATGCAATGGTCAGGAATAGATACAATTAACCCACAGCTCCCATCAGAGACAAAAAGCCTGCCCAGCAAAAGTGTGGATATAAACAAACGAAAGATGCACAAACAAATACGAAAGACTTTTTTTTCACCAAACATAGCATATTTGCCAAATAAAATGTCCAAAGTTTTAACGATACCTTAACTAACAAAATAGTAAGTTTCAAATAACTGGCCCGCTTTTTTTACAGAACTGTGTACGCCTTGTAGCTAACATAATTATACAGTACTCTATTGTCAAAATATTAAACTAGGCGCAATTTCAGTAAGCATTCGACTTTGAATCAACGTTTAAACTTCGTTAAAAACGTTTTAGAGTTGATTAATATTGATTAATATTGAGTAAACGTCTTGTGCCTGCATGGATCGTTCGGTAAATAATTTTGGGCTTGCGGATGCAAAATGTTCTTTAACTGGTGCAGGCATAACGCATTACATCTTTCTTACAATTTACATAAATTAGAAGCCTCTGTGGTGTAGTGGTTATGCTACTCGCCTGATAATTCAGGGATCGCAGGATCAATCCCGGGCTTCTCCGGCCTTTCGGACGAGTGTTTCAACCGAGGTCTCGTCTCCGTAAGACCTTAGCTGTTGGTGGGACGTAAAACTAAACCACAATCACTCACAATTTACACTGGTTCTGAATGTGGACTAGAACTGACTTAGCAAGACAATAATAATAATTACCTCTTAACTATGAGGAGAAAGCAAAAGGAATATTCATCACGAAAACCCCCTTGAACTCCAATTTTATATTGTAAAAATGGGGTTTATATGGGTACACTTATTTTTCTTAGTTCTGCTCTAAAATATATATTGTGGGTACTCGTTAGAACCCCCTCGATGAGGATGTTCTAACGAGTACCAACAATTCATAATTTGAGCAGAAATAAGAAAAATATCACAATTTTTCATCTTAATTTTTTTTTTCGGCGGTAAAGTTAACAATATATTTGTATAGACGTGTTTCAGTAATGGATGAGCATGTAACATACTGCCGGGTTACCGACTACCTGAACATGTTAAGTTGATGACAACATGCATCGAACTCAGGCATTGGAAACTATGTTAACATAAACCCATCAGTAATTTTACTGATCGTTTCAAGTTGGTGCTTTTTCTGTGGTTCCGTCATGTTTTGTGTTGGTGGTTCTGATTCTTTCCCTAATTATTGTTACGTTGATTATTCTGATTCTTCCCCCTTTTCGTTTTTTATGCCCCCGCCATTCGAAGAATGGTGGAAAGGGCATATAGCGTTGCCCCTGTCCGTCCGTTCGTCCGTCCGTCCGTGCGTCCGTCCGTCCGTGCGTCCGAAACTTAAACGCAGTCAATAACTTCCTTATTTCTTGATGGATTTTAAAATTACTTGGCAGAAATGTTAACCATCATGAGACGACATGTCAGGTGCAAAACCCAGGTCCGTACCTCCAAGGTCAAGGTCATACTTAGAGGTCAAAGGTCAAAAAAAGTGTTCGAAACTTAAACGCAGTCAATAACTTTTTTATTTCTGGATGGATTTTGAAATTACTTTGTAGAAATGTTAACCATCATTAGTCGATGTGTCACATGCAAAATCCAGGTCCGTACCTCCAAGGTCAAGGTCATACTTGGAGGTCAAAGGTCAAGAAAAGGGTCCGAAACTTAAACACAGCCAATAACTTACTTATTTTTGGATGGATTTTGAAATTATTTTGAAGAAATGTTAACCATCATGAGTCGATGTGTCACATGCAAAATCCAGGTCCGTACCTCCAAGGTCAAGGTCATACTTGGAGGTCAAAGGTCAAGAAAAGGGTCCGAAACTTAAACGCAGCCAATAACTTACTTATTTTTGGATGGATTTTGAAATTATTTTGAAGAAATGTTAACCATCATGAGACAATGTGTCACGTGCAAACCCAGATCCGTACCTCAAAGGTCATACTTGGAGGTCAAATGGCATAAAAAGGGTCCAAAACTTAAACACTGTCAATAACTTTTTATGGATGACTACGAACATACACATATTTTCGGGAGGGGGCATCCGTGTCCTATGGACGCATTTCTAGTTTTTACTTTAGTTACGTTTGTCCTTCCAGTTTAGTGTTTGTATTGTTGGTGATTCTGATTCGTCCATACATTATGTGAGCCCCGCCAAGCGAATTTGTGTCTTCGAGCATTCCGTTATGACAAATTATTATTGCGCATGCCCATCCATTCAGAGGGGCCAGGGATATGGCTTTCTGTCTGAAGGTTCCTCTTGATTCACTGCTTGTATTAGCGAACGGCGAAGGTTCTGGCGAGGCTGCGCGGATGCGCTGGCTCGCCTGAACCTTCGCTGCTCGCATAGGCGATAAGTACCAAAATCGCTTGACGGGGTCCATGTATATTGTTCCATTTTAGGTAGGTTCGGTCGTTTTCTCTTTTACATTTGGATAATTATATCGAGTCACCACTTGTGTGTCGTGCCATAATGCAATGTTAAGTGTTTCTTAAAGAACAACCATCTAATTATTGGCAATATGCAACGTTTGCAGTCAGTTGCAATTTGTCTACCTTGAGATTTGATCTGCAATATGTAAGTAATGTGTTGAAACTCTAGCGTTATGGCCAGTTAGTTACGGGCGATAGTGCTTTTCTAAGAGACCGTCAGACTATCAAATATGAAACACCCATTAACCCATTTAGTACCGGAAACCCCAAAACGGGTCCCAGGGCAAACAGTGAAGGCCCAGATCAGATCAGGGCCTACACTGTTTGCGAAAAGCCAAACCATTTTCCAAATAAATTTTGCTGAAAACACAACCTGACACCCCTAAATTTTGAAATAGACTCCTGCTATATATAAGGAGGAAGATTCCATTTGGTACAAAAAGGGTTAATCAAAACATTTAATCTTATGCCCGCGAACCCTCTTACTCATCCCTGGTTACCCCCATAACACGATGATTTACATGTATACATGTTTAGGCCATTTGTTCACTAACGATTAAATTTGTATCTGTTTCTATGTAAAATTAATCAAAGTGGTTTCCAGGCGAATTTACTTCATGGAATATTCAGAAAAACTCCCTACCGTTTTTCCCACTGGACTGGAAAAACAATTCAATTACGTACTGCAATGATAATGTATGCACAACAGCTGATCATATCAGTCACTCCCCCTGTAGCTGCAATAATAGTAAAAGGTCTGGTATCTTTTTTCAGTTTTTACCCTTTTGCCGCTTTCGGTTTAATTTACAGATACACATCCAAGTAGTAGTGACTTAAGTTTCTCTTCCTAAAGATTTCATCTGTGTTGATGAAACAAAAATTTCTTAAAAGCAATCAACCAGGAGATGCTTCCATTCAGCAAAATATGCTTCCAAATAATTGAACAGTTTTCCTTATATGATGTACCAGTCCTGTTGGATAGCTTAATGTTTCATATGTGTCAAAAATTTCACATATGTTAGAGGATTATTTATGATAACACATTTAACTAAGCATCTACTTGCTGTTGTACTTTCCAAATAAAACTAACTTTTTGATTCGCAAAATACGTATTAAAATATGACCTTTACGTGTATGTGATTAGTAAACTCATATTTGACAACAACAACTTTCATGTACAGTCATGGAATTTATTGCCCGGACTTGCATGATCTTACTGACAGTTTTCTTCTGATCAAACGTCAGATTATTGTCCTCAGTCATGCTTACCTCTATTGTATATTACCTCTATAGAATCTATACACTGGAGCATAGGGTAAAACAGATTTGCAACAAAATTCATATCTCATATAACACTTACCAGAACCACTTCATATTAGCAATTTATTGATTTAATAAAGAAAGCATTCATTCCATAACACCAGAGACCAAGGTCAGGCTGTGGGGTTCTATGATGGCTCCGGCCTAAAGACTTACTAATTTTCTATAAGTAATGTCGGTTGGAGCCTGAGCTTTTCTATGGCCGGCCCACACAAGGGAGTTCAACTGTTGGTTTTCTTTCGCTCCAGCAATTTAGTTATTTCATTTCTGTATTCGTTTGATTTTTATGTTCTCGGAGATGTTGCACTGATGAGTTAGAAATCTGTCATACGGGCTTAACAAATTATTTGTTTGTTTGTTTTTTTTTTTTTTTTTTTTTTTTTTTTGGTTTTAGTTTTGCGGCCCTTTCAAGATTATTTCACTCATATCGAGCCGATCGTTTATCAGAGGTGGGCGAAAACCGGAGTACCCAGAGAAAAACACCTGACCTTCCGAACAAATTATTTGTCAAGCCATACTAGAACCAAAGGCGAGAATTGTGGCCAATTAAAATGCTTTTTTTCAGTGACTATCAAATATTTTCAAATTTCCGAACAAATGATCCCAAAGTATTAGTAAATAATTTTTACTGACCGTTCCGAGGCGGTTCTTCCGTGTAGTTTGTCATTGTTATAAAATAGAAGTGACGGCAATGATCAGGAATCGATACAATTAACCCACAGCTCCCGTCAGAAACAAAAAAGGGAAAGAAACACAAACATGAAACAACAAGACCCTAATGGTAACATCAATAGCGGAAAGATCAGTTACTTTCCCACAAAATGCATCAGACATGCATGCATGCAAGTAGATACACATGCAGGCATACATGCATACTTGCATGCACACATGCAAACACAGACTCATGCATGCACAGGTGCATAACACATGCATGCATACAAGCACACGCACATGGATGCACACACACATGCATGCACGCATGCAATCACATACACGCAAGCACCCACAAATGCAGACAGACATGTATGCATGTTTGAAAGCACACATATGTATGCATACGTGCACACACACAATTTCTCAGTCATGCATGCACATACTCATGCATGCACACACATGCATGCAAGTATGCATGCACAGTCATACATGCATGACACATACATCCATACATGCACACACTCGAGCATGCATATGAACATACATGCATTCACAGACTCATGCATGCATGTATACACACACATATGCTCCATGCATACATGCGCAAATTCATGCATGCATGCATGTGCACATATGTGCATTCACACAAGCATGCATGCATACATGCATGCACACTTACATGTTGCATGCATGAACACACTCAGGCATGCATGTACACATGCATGCACGCACACATAATGCATGCACACACAACGCATATACTCAGGCATGTATGAACACACATGCATGCATGCACACACTCACGCACACGTGCACACACACTCGCATGCACCTATTTTCGCCTGCATGCATGCACAGACACATGTGTTCATGCACATTTGCATACATGCACACACTCACGCAAGTATGCATGCACACACATAGGCATGCATGCACACATGCATGTACACATACATGTACACACACACTCATGCGCCCCCGCCCATAGGGGCTTGAAGAAATATATGGGCTGCATGATGCTTCCACGCAGAGCTGAACCCTGCCCGCACACCAGTACTGGTAAACCGCTTAGAGGATCTAAGCCTGTCCAGGAACCGCGGTGCGAGGCGGACCGTCCATGCAGATAAACCCTATTGGTTTCATTGGGCGACAGGGCTTGAGATGTCATTTCATCTCAATGTCGGGTAAAAGTCCCACAAAATTGGAAGCAACGTCTCCAAAATGACCTTTACAGTGTTGACGGGGACGTTAAACATCAAATCAAACAAACAAACAAACACACACACTCACACATGCATGTATACTTGCACACATTTGGGCATGCGTGCATGCATGCACACACACATGCACACATGCACACACGTACACATGCATGCATGCACTCACAAATAACTTGTTCAACCTAGGCCCGTGTAGACAAGCTATATTTCCTTCTGGTTAAAGAAGACTTAACCAGTTAACTAGTTCCCAGCTCATTGCTGTGTTGAAATAAGAATATGGCACCAGTACATACTGCTATTTTAAGATGAAAAAAATGCGATCCAGGTTCATCATGACCATCTTGTTTTTTATTTCCGCTTGTTAAGTTTTCATTATAGTGAAGTTATTTTATGTTTGTCTTTCCCCCTTTAGTGTCTTGGATGGGAGATGGGAGATAATTGTTCGATCCCTGATCATTGCTTTCACTTCAGTTTATTATTGTTACAAATCGTCTTTGCATGAATGTATTGCTTATATCTTTTTGTTATGGTTAGACATTTGGCCTTTTTGTGGGAAAGAATATGTCATTTTGGTTTCAGTTTCCGCTTGTCTCTGTCTCATTGTGGTGAAGTTGTTTTATAATGGCGTTTCTTTCCCCATGGTGTCTTGAATGGGGGGTGTGAGGTAACTGTATTAATTCCTGGTGATTGATCAGGCCCACTTTAAAAATTTACTATCAATTATGCTATTCGAGTGGTATATACATGTAGCCCATCTTAAAACTGGTAATTTGGCAATCATTGTGCTACGTAATGCATATTGGATAGGTTTGAAATCTTTAAGGAATGTTATGATATTGCTCAATTTATTTGAATCATTATAAATGATTACACTCTTCTGGAGTCCATGTCTGTTGGTCTGAAAATTGATGTTTGCAATTTGTCTATGGATTAATGATTTTGGATTAACTCTTTGGTACTACGACCTTAACTACTACGTACTATAAAAGCGATTTTGTGTTTTTAATTTTTAAACTTATTTATTTATTTTATTATTGTTGTTTTTTTATATTTTTTTTTTTTTTTTGATTTCTGAATAAGTGATATTATGTTTTCGCTCCATTTCTTGTTCACAAGGATGAGGACTTAACATGTTTAAAGGGATTGAGCCCCCTATTTCGTAAGGGGTAATTATCTTCTTTTCTGACGGCCGATTAGAAGTAGAAGTAAAACAAAGATCAGGAATCGATACAATTAACTTACTCCACCCACCAAAGACACCAAAGGGAAAGAAACACAAACATTAAGCGTGATAGCTCAGTGGTTAGTGCACTTGCCTCTGATGCTAGGAGTTCCGGGTTGATCCCCGGCAGCGGTGTGAAAATTTCGGTGTCCGAACACGCTCCACTAGCTTATTTGCAGGGATGAATATCATAAAGTGCACCGTCCTTCGGATCGGGACGTTAACTGGAGGCCCCCTGTGCAGGGACAACCATCCCCTGTGCAGGTTAAAGAACCCTACCGTAATTACATAATTACTGTGTAGGCTTTCATCCTGCAAAAACTGGAGTGTATGTAACATACACCGTCTGTGTCCCCTACTGGGGTTAAGGCGAAACCGGAAGAAAGAAAGAAAGACCAGACCATAATGGAAACCTTAACAAAGGAAGGCCATAAGGACAGTCACTTTCCCACAAAATGGCCATATGGCAATCCAAAATAAAAAGACACAAGTGATACACACAGTAAGTAACAAACAACAACATTAATAAACCGCCACAGAAGAACCGCCTTGGAACGGTCAGCGGAAATATTTCCACTGGGGGGCTTAAATCGATTTTACGTGGCCACAATCCTCGCCCTTACTCAGTGGTGTAGTGGTTACGCTACTCGCCTTGTAAACCAGGGGTTGCAGGATCGATCCCGGGCTTCTCCAGACTTTCGGATGAGTCTTTAAACCGAGGTCCCGTCTCCGTATGACCTTAACTGTTGGTGGGATGTAACACCCAAACACTCACTCTGACGGCCGATTGATGTTGAGACCTGGGCGCTCTTAAATAATGAATGTTCATGTTGTGTGTTTATCTGCCTTGGCTCACTTTCAAGCTCTGAAGCCTCATGCTAAGCAATACAATATCATAGATGTTTAACGGGCCTCCGTGGCCTAATGGATAAGAGCGCTGACTCTTAGTCATTAGGTCTCTCACCGCCGTGGGTTCGAGCCTCGCTCGGGTCACGTGTGAGACGCCAAGTTCTGCAACGGAAGGTCAGGTGGTTTTTCTCCGGGTACTCTGGTTTTCGCCCACCTATGATTAACGATCGGCTCGATATGAGTGAAATAATCTTGAAAGGGCCGTAAAACCCAAACCAAAAAAAAAAAAAATCATAGATGTTTAGGTCGTGTCATCGAAATTATGTATATTCAAACAGGTCTGTAATTTAAAGACTATTCCAAAATAACGGACAACAGTATTCCATGAGTTTATCGAGGTGTCGTCCATTCCGAAGACAAGAATGCTTGTTCAAAATATGTGACTGAATATAAAATCACGTAGAACTCTAATCCAAAACAGGCCTATTGGCCATTTTGTAGGAAAGTAACTGTCCTTTTGGCTTTCCGCTATAATTGATGTTTCCATTAGGGTCTGTTGTTTCACGATTGTGTTTCTTTCCCTTTGGTGTCTCTGACTTGAGATGTGGGTTAATTGTATCGATTCCTGATCATTGCCTCCACTTCTACTTTCTTCGTTTATGTTTGAATATGACTGAATACTGGCACAATATGTCTGTATTTCTTGACTGTTTGTTCCAAGTGATTTTTCTTCAAAATGATTAGTGAGGGGCTCTTGAAAGAATGTGTAAATGATTTACTTTACAACGACACTTCGCAGTCTAACAAATAAATGACAAAAACAACCATGACAATCCTATTACAAACCCATAGCAAATCTAGGACAGAATAAAACGAACAAAACGCCTATTTTTCTTATTTCTGCTCTAAAATATAGGTTGTGGGTACTCGTTAGAACCGCATCGATGAGGTGGTCTAACGAGTGCCCAAAATCTATATTTTGAGCAGAAATAAGAAAAATATCACAATTTTTCATCATAAAATTTTCATTTTTTCGGCGATTAAGGTAACAATGTATTGGTATAGGCGTGTTTTCGTAATGTTTGCTTGTTAAGCAGCATTAGGGTGTTAATAGATTTCTTAAGAACAAATACACTGTAAAGTGGCACAGCCTAATCATTGTGTCCCCTCTGTCATACCCAGTTTTGAGAACGCTGCTTTCATTCATTTCATATGGATGTGCCAACAGAACTATCAGTTTGATTAATCAACACGTCCCTTGGGAATATCAGAAATACCTACAAACGAGGATATCACAGGCACAAGGACATGTTTACTTTCACATACAATTGTAAACGACCCTTGATATACGTGAATAATTTATCATTACTTTGCCTTTTTAATTAAATGTGTACATGACTGTTTATATATGTCAGTAAAATTGTATTTTATCAAATTTCTGTTTTAAGATATAAATATATTGCTATATTAATGTAATGATGGTCTATTGATTGAGTTAGATATCTTCAGGTGGACCAAGTATTTAGTGTTGTAAATATATTAGATCCTAGAGTGAAGATTGGGCCTTTAGAAACGATTTAATCTCCTAAGTTGTTCTCACTACTGACCTTCCTAAGGCGATGGTTCTAATGTTGTTTATTTCAATTAATGTAATTTTGTCGGATTTTCCGACGGGGCAATTCATGTTGTATGTGCTTATGGTTGTGTATTATCATTTTTATGCCCCCAACTTTTTTGCCCCCCAACTTTGAAAAAGTTGGGGGTATATTGCTTCTGGCTTGTCCCTTCGTTCGTTCGTTCGTTCGTTTGTTCGTACGTTTGTCACGCTTTCTTCTGCATAACATAATTTAAGAATCATGTAAAAAATAGTTGACCCGTATTTTTTTTCTTATCCAAATTATCTCCCCTGTTTGCATCATTTCCCTTTTAATTAAATAACATAGAAATCTCGTTAGCAAGATATCTAAGAAAGTATTTGAGCTAGAGTCTTGATATTTGGTATACTGCTTGGGACTGAAGAGGAGATCACCGGATTAAATTTTAAACAAATTAAATGAAATTTTGTTGGAGTGATTGCCCTTTGCATTTCAATATCATTTAATTGTGTTTCTTTCTTGTAGCAAGATATTAAAAAAAAACTATTTAAATTGTTGCCTAAAAACTTGACATGCTGATTTGGAATGACTAGTTCATCACCTGATTAACATTTGAAAAAAAACTGAATTTTTTTTTTTACGATAATGGTCTTTTGAAAATTTTGGAATTATGGACAAGCATATGGTTGGTGGCATAGTGTTTTACAAACACCATTACTAGTTATATATATAATTTGATTAATTTTGCCTGATACATATTGGTCACATCTTGTCTGGAACAAGGAGCTGGTTGGTGTACTGTTTGTGATTCGCATCACGAAATCACGCCTATATAATTTTGACCCCCTATAACCCCACTTGTACATTTATATAGTAAAACTGGGGTTTGCAGGGGTATACATTATTTTCCTTATTCCTGTTCTAAGACATAGGTTCGAGGTACTCGTTAGAACCGCCTCGGCGAGGCGGTTCTAATTAGTGCCCACAATCTATGTTCCGAGCAGAATTAAGAAGAAAATCGCAATTTTTCATCAGAAAATTTTCATTTTCTGGAGGTAAAATTTTCAATATATTTAGATAGGCCTGTTATCGTAATTGCTTTTATCTTTTTGTTTTACTCATAGTTAATTTCTCCTCCTCCTCTTGGTGTCATTGGTAGGCTGTAATCTTTGATTGTGGCTTTTCTTGGGCATCTGTTTCTATGGTTTAACAAGATTGGTAAAAAAGAAGTGAAGGCAATGATCTGGAATCGATAATGAATAACCCACATTCTTACATGCTTTTCAGTGAAATATAGAGATTTCTCAGTGAAATCGAAATCGATATTGTCACTGTTTGAAACAGTGACAATACGATTTTTATTTTCACTGTTTGTGAATTCGATGTTTCTTCGAAAAAGTACACATTATTTCTTTGGATGTTAGATGTCAATTAGCTAAACGTTATAAATAGTGTCAGAAATTACGTCACGCATGTTTTCACGTCATTCGGACGTTGATGACGTCACTTTTAGCACCTACGCAACGTAAATAAAGCACGCGACGCCAGACGAGCGCAGCAACTGCGGAAATTATTTGAATGCAAATTACAAACAAACCATTTGAAAAAGTAACATTCTAAGCTGTTTTTCAGGTGCAAACTTTTAGTTTACACCCAATATTATACCCAGTTAACACGCTGAACACCTCAAAATCAACGCGAAATCGTCCTGGAAAAAGTTCAGTCTCTGCGATGATGTCTGTTGCTTTGAAAATGCGTTTCAAATGACCGTTTAAAGCATGAAAGAAACAGAAAATTTGATTTTTTTAGTGTAAGACCAATTTTTATTTCACTCATGAACACCAAAAGTTGTATTTTCACTCGTGGCTACGCCACTCGTGAAAATACTACTTTTGATGTTCATTCGGTGAAATAAAAATCGATCTTACACTGAAAAAATCAAATATCCTCTATTCTCTCATCCAATACACCGGAGGGAATTAAACACAAACATAAAATAACTTCACTATAATACAAACTTAACGAGCGAAAGCCAAAAGGACAGTTACTTTTCCACAAAATGGCCAAACGGCTATCCAAAATAAAATACATTAGCAATACACACATGTAAATACAAACTATAACATTAATAACCACAACAAAAGCACCGCATAGGAACGGTCAGTAAAACAATGATTTTGATATAATATTCGGAACAAACATAAGTTATCCAGTATATATTATAATTATATATACAAGCCAATTGCATAGGGCAGAGCAAAGTGGTGAGGTCTCATCAGAAGGGTACCAACAAATACGAGACAAAAATAATCAATGAAACTGAGCAGCAAAACGCACAGCGCAACGGCAGAGCTAAGGCATCGCAAACAGAGCTGCCTTTCTCTAGCCTCTGATGCTTTATCTGCAACAGGCAGTTCAGAGATAGAATTGGATCCATCAGCCATCTGAGACAACATAAACAGTAACATTTATCAATAGTGATCATTGTCAGTAATGACAGACGAACTATTACATGCCATTTAAATTTCTAAAGTCAAGTGTTGTTGAGTTATCCTGTACAATTCAAGCGAATTATCCTTCATATTCTAGCATTTTTGAAATGATATTTACGCCGGCCTCAGTGGCTCAGTCGGATGCGCGTCTGACTGGTGATCAGGAGGACGCGGGTTCGACTCCCGCCGGGGTCGGCAACATTCTTTCGTGGAGATTGATCATGAAATCTTTTCTACGGTCATTCTCTCCCTTCCGCTGATTCAAGAAGGGCAGTTGTCAGTTTCTGGCGAAAGAATGTGCACTGTACTGGTTAACCGCTTACGTATAAGCCTGCCCAGGAAAGTGTTGATAGGTAAACTGACCGGCTCAAAAATGACCTTAATAGTGTTGACTGGGCCGTAAAACTTCAAAACAAACAAACAAATGATATTTACAATCTCAACCTCTGGTTTAGTTACATTGCTATGGTACAACAGAAAAGCAAATAATTATGTAACTAATTGCCTCTTTTTAGCTCACCTGGGCCGAAGGCTCTAGGGAACATATTGTATGATATTCTCTACGTCGCCCGTCGTCCGTCTTTCCGTCGTCCGTCCGTCACTACCTTGGACTAGTTATTTATCAGTTACCCCCTTTATATATTGCATTACAACGCATTGACCTGATAAAGATATGCTATCTCAGGACAAGTGAGCTTTATCACGTCAACGTGACATTGCACTTTTTGAACGAACCGGACAACCGGAAAAATGGCAAAATGTTATTATTACTAGAAAAATTGAAAAAAAATTGCATTGAAAATTATCAACAGAAAAATAAAGGTCAGATGATAGTAAATATACTGGTCGATTATTTTCCGCACCGGAATGTTGGGACGCACTGAGGACAATCGGTAAGTGATCGAACATTGCCAATTTAAATGATTTACAAGGGGATAAACTGATAAATAGAATACCAGATTCGTGTCATTTGATATCAAGTTTATCAGGCTCGGCTTCGAGAACGCATGTAGAATCGCTCGGCAAGCCTCGCGATTCTACAAGCGTTCTCAAAGCCTTGCCTGATAAACTTGATATCAAAAGACACTCACCTGGTATTCTCTATATCTCTGCAGCCTGAAGGCTGATCCCAGTCATCTCTTATCTGTAACATGTCTCTGTTAGAAGATTGATGACATAAGCTTTTCATCAAAATCGATTAAACACGCGACGACATGAAGGCAAATACACAAATACCGTTTAATTCCGCTACAACTTTTTAAAGTATATTGAAGAGGTTTCAGTTTGTTTTCTACACCAAGTTTTATCTAATAAGAAACTTTAAGAACTGTTTAAAAGGTTTTGTTCTTTGACTGTGATATTTCATCTGTATCTTTCCTTTATAATTATGAGTTTTAACATGTTTAATAATAATATTAATAAATAACATGTTATTTTCAAAATACTACAATAAGTTCGCATTACCTTCGTTTTGAATAACCTACAATTTTGTACAGTAGATAAAGGGTGTTTCATGTGTGATGCCAGCAGCTGTCAAATATTAGGGTAGTTGCTGTCTTTGTCTTGTGTCCTGAACTATCTCGTGAGACACATGGCGGCTAATGGTATTCACAGTCGAACTTAAATGGCTGGAACCCATTTGGGATGGGCTGGAACCCATTTGGGGTGGCTGGAACCCATTTGGACTGGCTGGAACCCATTTGGGACCATGAAAATCTGTTTGAGGTGCAGGTAGTTCGAGACACGATGGGTAACTATTAGTGCCATACCGGCAGGCATAATGGAGATAGTTGTTGGATATATTTTCTGTGTTTCCTATTATAAATGTATACTGTGTGTACTCATTAGAATTGCATAATCAAGGCGATTCTAATGAGTGCACACAGCATACATTTGCATGGTAAAAGAAGAAATTATCCCTACATAATAACTATATCGTATTTGGAGGAATATGCCGGCCTCAGTGGCTCAGTCGGATTCGCGTGTGACTGGTGATCAGGAGGACGCGGGTTCGACTCCCGCCGGGGTCGGCAACATTCTATCGTGGAGATTGATCATGAAATCTTTTCTACGGTCATTCTCTCCCTTCCGCTGATTCAAGAAGGGCAATTGTCAGTTTCTGGCGAAAGAATGTGCACTGTACTGGTTAACCGCTTACGTATAAGCCTGCCCAGGAAAGTGTTAATAGGTAAACTGACCGGCTCAAAAATGACCTAAATAGTGTTGACTGGGCCGTAAAACTCCAAAACAAACAAACAAAATTTGGAGGAATACCCTGCGGACTCAAGAACGGGTGCGACTCATCCATTGTAAACGAGTAATCGGGATTCTTGCCATTGAAGTGCCACTGAACCTGTACAATCACACCAGTTAGGACATTACAGTTGGACTCTGTTTAATTTGTACTGATACTATACTAACCGGTTGTTTATTCTCCGTATCATTTACTGTATGGCTAGTTTTTATGTTGTAAGAATTCTACTGTTCTGTAGAAAACTTCTGTGTGAGCCAAACATATATGGTTTTAACGTTAAATGAACCCAGGGTTATTATGTTGTTTATCACTGAATTCCGTTCAAAGGTTGTGGTTCTTCATTGTTTGTGGCCCATTACCACGGGTATTGTTTTTTATTTCCTTAGTATCTATATACTTTTATTTCCTTAGTATTTATATACTAAATAGAAGTAGATGCAATGATCATGAATCGATACAATCAACCCACAGCTCCCATCAGAGACACCAAAGGGAAAGAAACACAAACATGAAACAACAGACCCTAATGGAAACATCAATAACGGAAAGCCAAAAGGACAGTTACTTTCCCACAAAATGACCAAAAGGCTATCCAAATAAAAGAATCTAAGATACACAAACACCTACAGACAAACCATAACAAAAATAAACCGCGACAGAGGAACCGCCTTGGAACGGTCAGCGGAAACGAATTTCACTGGGGTACTTAAATCGATTTTACGTGGCCACAATCATCGCCCTTACCTCCGTCGCGATTAAGACAAATAATTTTTTCAGTCCGCTTGAAGGTCTAACCCTACCCTAACCCTGCGTGTCTGTTTTTGTGTTGTAAGCTTTATACTTTTGTAAAGAAAAGAAGGTAGGAGACTTCCAGGTGATGTAAATATATGGTTTGAACGTTAAATGAACCCCGGGTAATTATGTTGCTCATCGCTGCATTCCATTCTAGGGTGGTGGTTCTTCATTGTGTGTGGCCCATTACCACAGGTATTGTTTTTTTTTACCTCTACCGCTCTCTTTTCAAAATTAGTAGACGACAAATTGTTGATATGTTTGTTATGTTTCGCAGAAAACAAGACTTGAGATCTCATGCAATCCGTCTACATAGATGTCAAGTCCTGTTATCTTTGAAAAATACGTGCGTTAAAGTTTGATTTGATGCATTTTTAAGTTATTTATATCATTCAAACGGGACCAGTAATCATCAAAGTAGAAGTAAAACAAAGATCAGGAATCGATACAATTAACTTACTCCACCCATAAAAGACACCAAAGGGAAAGAAACACAAACATTAAGCGACCAGACCAAAATGGAAACCTAAACAAAGGAAGGCCTTAAGGACAGTTACTTTCCCACAAAATGGCCATATGGCCATCCAAAATAAAAAAACACAAGTGATATACACAGTAAGTAACAAACAACAACATAAATAAACCGCCACAGAAGAACCGCCTTGGAACGGTCATTGGAAAGATTTCCACTGGGGGCTTATATCGATTTTACGTGGCCACAATCCTCGCCCTTACTTCCGTGGCGATTTAGACAAATAATTTGTTTAGTCCGCATTAAGGCCTCCTAACTCATCAGTGCAACATCTCCGTGAACACACATAATCAAAGAACCACAGAGGTGAGACATCGGTGAGCACTCGACAGCAAGAAAACACTGAAATGCTGGAGCAAAAGAAAACCAACAGTTAGACTCCAAGTCGGGAATGGGAGACTTGATTGTTTTGTGTTCATTTGCTTAATAGTCTCTGTATACTGGAAGTTTTGTTTGCTTTTCTCGTTGGTGTCATTGGTAGGCTGTGCATTATGATCATGACATCTCTTTGCCATATTCATCTACATTCTAGAACGCAGACGGCCCCCGCCCATCGGGGCTTGAAGAAATAAATGTGCTGCATCATGCTGCCACGCAGAGCTGAAACCGACCGCACATGAGTACTGGTAAACCTTTTAGAGGATCTAAGCCTGTCCAGGCAAGGCGGTGCGAGTCGAACTGTCCATGCTTATAAACCCTATTGGTTCCATTTGGCGACAGTGCTTGAGATGTCATTTCATCTCAATGTCCGGTAAAAGTCCGACAAAATAGAAGCAACGTCTCCAAAATGACCTATACAGTGTTGACGGTGACATTAAACCTCAAATCAAACAAACACACAAAACTAGAACGCACAATCCGAACATGGATGCATGTCATCACGAAAACACGCCTATATAATTTTGACCCCCTTGAACCCCACTTTCATATAGTAAAACTGGGGTTTCCGGGGGTATACCTTATTTTTCTTATTTCTGCTCTAAAATATAGATTGTGGGTACTCGTTAGAACCGCCTCAATGTGGCGGTTCTAACGAGTGCCCACAATCTATATTTGGAGCAGAAATAAGAAAGATATCACCATTTTTCATCATAAAATTTTCTTTTTTCGGCGATAAAGGTGGCACTGTATTTGTATACGCGTGTTTGCGTGATGTGTCGTGTACTGGTAGCATCTGGTACAGTAAAATAGCAGCGCCATTCGCCTTCTTTGGTTTCATTAAACGGCGGTCGTAAAATAAAACGGAATGTCATAAGTGTATGCAGTCTTTATTGAACGATTTATTGCATTTCTGTATTATTCTATAAATGACAGATATAAGCCTCTGTCTTACCGTCAAATCAAGATGCATTAGACATTATATATTTTATAGTTTTGCGATTTGTATCTTCATTAGGTGGCCTGCAGCTTGTTTTTTGAGCTCAATCACAGAATATGCTTATGTATTACTTATTACAGTGTACGCAATCAATAAATTGAACAAATCAAAAAATAATACCGTAAAAAAGTTATAACATGGATGTTATATGCATGATTGTATGTCTATTTTTTTTAACTAAATCATTGTTGATTACAACGCTTTTTTCTCTGTTAGCGCGATGGTAAGTCAGATCTCAGCTTCTGTTACGTCTCCGACCTAATACCTTTCAAAAGAGTATTGATACATGATGTTATGTATTTTGGCAGGGTCTGTGTGGTTCTGTAGTGGGTTTGGTTATCAAAGATTGGGGTGTAGATGCATAGATGAAACCGAACTTACATGAAAACTGGTAAACCGCTTAGAAGGTCTTAAAATAGAAGTGAAGGCAATGATCAGGAATCGATACAATTAAACTACAGCTTCCATCAGAGACACCAAGGGAAAGAAACACAAACATGAAACAGCTAGACCCTAATGGAAACATCGCAAGCGGAAAACCAAAAGGACAGTTACTTTCCCACAAAATGGCCAGTTGGCTATCCAAAGCAAAAAAATATAAGCGATACACACACTCAAAGACAGGCCATAACAAAAATAATCCACGACAGAAGAACCGCTAAGCTGGCCCAGACAAAGTGGTGTGAGTCTGACTACCCATGCACATAAACCCAATGGGTTTCTTCTGGCGGCAAAGCTAGAGATGTCATTTCATCTCACTGCCAGGTAAAAGTCTCACAAAATTGAAAGATACGTCTCCAAAATGTCCTTCATAATGTTGACGGGACGTTAAATCCCAAGTCAAATAAGCAAATTGATTTGGCTAGGAAACCTCTATCTGAGTCGAAGCCTATATAGGTTTTGAACAATATTGGAACCAATCATGAAGATTCGGGTCTGTAGTATTGAGGTTGCCTCACCCCAGTGGTTCTTGTTTTGTAACGTGTATGCCGGTTGTTGCTACACTAATGTTGTCATGTAAAATCCCGGACCCAGTTGTTCAAAGCGTCGTTAGCTGAAAGAGCTCGTTATTGGTTAAATTGTTATATGTTCTAGTAAGTACGACATCTATTACAGTGGTATTTTTGATGAAAAACAAGTTGAAGCTAAACGGAAAAAATTTCGCCCAAAATGTACCACCGATCTGCAAATGACCTCGTCTTCCAAAGGTGTTGCCGAATGTAGTTGTTGGTAGTGATGACGCCATGTTAACGGTTCCAGCGTTGTACGTTCCTTTGATGTTTCATCGATTGATTGAAACGTGAAGCAAACACAAATGTTGGTATCTACTATTCAGATATCTACCTACTAGGACCGGTCCGGAAAATAACCTCGGCATGCCACAAGACAAACAAATAATTAACTGCCTCTTTATAAAATATTATATCTACACAAAGACTGAAAGGGTTACGCGGGACAACACACAGCCACTAAAACCGTCATTAAAGACCCGCCGTCTATCACATACAAATTTTCATTTCAATTTCAATTCTCATTACGAAAACACGCCTATTCAAATATATTGATTAAATTTTACCTCCAAAACTTGAAGTTTTTCAGATAAAAATCCTGATAGTTTTCATATAACAGCTCAAGACATAGTTGAGGCGGTTCTAACAAGTTCCCACTATCTTTGTGTTTGAGCAGAAATAACAGAAAAAATGTGTACTCCTGTAAACCTCAGTTTCACGATATAAATCTGGGGTTCAAGGGGGGCGGGGTCAGAATTATATAGGCGTGTTTTCCTGATGAACCCGACCAGCCCCATGTCAAAAAAATACTCAGTTACGTCTTTATTAAAGATTACATCTACAGATAGACAGAATGGGTAACGCAGGAAAAAGATAGCCACATAAAACAGTCATGATTGCAGTGACAATCGCATAGAGATCATCGTCCAAAAGGTATTCTTATTATTGAAGTTCAAATGTGTTTAATACCCCCTGAACCCTTATCCCATTGTTCATGACAACCTCTATATTTTCAAATAGTGGAGATCATGATCAGATCTGAAGAAGCCATATGATCAGGACCTACACTGATTTGTATTTTCTCCTCCAAAAATGCCTTTTGAAATGATGAATAGTGTCTAATATGCATGTTGGAGATGACCTCCAGCTTTTCTACTACACTAAATATACAGGGTAAGTACCGGTATATAAACCTTTCTCGCTCAATAGACGTACCTCTTGAGTGCAATATTTTATGACGTCAGCTGCCCATTTGCATATCGGAGTGCGGCAATGATCAGAAATAAAATTACACCACGCCTTCTTTCCAAGACATCAATCCTAAATGTTAACGCATCTATATGATAAAGTGATTTTTTCATATCTATAAAACGGTTATTTTTTCTGATGAAAACATGATATTTATTCTACAAACATAGGTTGTAGGTTCACGTTAGAACCGCCTCATTGAGACGGTTCTAACAGGTAACCAGAATATATTTCTTGAAGCAGAAATAAGATATATATACCCATTATAATAACGGGCCTCCGTGGCCTAGTGGTTAAGAGCGCTGACACTTGATCATTAGGTCTCTCAGCGCTGTGGTTCGAGCCTCGCTTGGGTCATATGTGAGACGCCAAGTTCTGCAACGGAAGGTCAGGTGGTTTTTCTCCGGGTACTCCGGTTTCGCCAACCTCTGATTAACGATCGGCTCGATATGAGTGAAATAATCTTGAAAGGGCCGTAAAACCGACATCAAAAAAAAAAAAACAAAAAAAAAACTTATAACCATTTTTGTCCAAATAAAGGGGTGGTCGTGTGTGTGTGTGTGTGTGTGTGTGTGTGTGTGTGTGTGTGTGTGTGTGTGTGTGTGTGTGTGTGTGTGTGTGTGTGAATTCGGGTTTAACGTCGCTTTCAACAATTTTTCAGTCATATCACGACGGTGTCTGGTTGCGACAGGGAGCTCAATGCTCACTTTTATAGTGTTGCCTCACTGAAGTATCACGCCCCAGACACATTACATGATACCACACCCAGTCACATTATCCTGACACTGGATCGACGAGTCCTAGCTCTACCCCGTAAAAGGGGGTGGTCGTGTATGCTCCAGTGTCAAGTGGTCTTGATGACGTCCCAGGAATCTCCAGGTGTCTCAACGAGTTGTCAGTGTCGAAGCCTCAGCCGTGCTTCATCAGTCTTTCTGGCTCTCAGCTTGCACTTTGTCAATATTGGAAAAACAGGTAACCAGACCCCCCCCCCCCCCCCCCCCCCCCGACCTGTATTTCCAACACTTACAATCTTCAGACTAGGGACCGGCAGATAATGCAAACAAGTCGAATAGTTGCACATGATGACACAAAAAAATGAGCTAGGGCACCTGTACGGGAGCCGAACTGCCAACTCAGTTGTGTAAACCGCGGCGGAGGATAAGGTTGACGTTTGGGGCCTGGTAAAACATATTGGAATCCCCGGTTATTATTACTTGCCGTCTCAATGCGTTACTTTTGTTGCGGTTTTATGTTCGGTGCTATTCAATTTTTTATTAGTTTTATTTTTTGTGTGTCCTAATTTCTTAGTACAGAGGAAGTATCTGAGTTGACATCTTTTGGAAAAGACGTGCTAATTCGTATTGTCACCTGTAATTTCGTTGCACGTTAAGGTGTGTTCGTCCGTCTTTGTCTGTCTTTCCCTAGGCTTTAGGTTCTGTTTCGATCAGTTCCTGAAGTATAATTAATTTGCAGGGCTGTTCATTACAGGGACATGTTAACGTTACTGTCCTCTTATAATGTACAGTTAAATTTCTATATTAAGACCACCTTTGGGACTGTTCAAAAGTGGTCTTTAAGACTACTTTTAAATAGTCCCATATGTGGTCACTTACTTGAGGGTCCTGCGTGTAGCAAACACGAATAAATAACCGCTGAAATCTTTTTAATACACGTTTAAAAGCATAATAAGTCTTAACCCGTCTCTTGCTGCTCACGACAGCAAACAGTGTAGATCCAGATCAGATGGCTTCTGAAGAAGCCATCTGATCAGGATCTACACTGTTTGACAGCCGACGAGTATTTACATTAATAATCACTACTAGTATGAAGTTTATTGAAAGCTATCTGTTTCGCCTGGATTTTGTTTTTTCTCAGTAAAAAAAACGTTATAATGGCCCCGCCCATCGGGGCTTGAAGAAATATATAGGCTGCATGATGCTTCGCCGCAGAGCTGAATCCGACCCGCAAACGAGTACTGGTAAACCACTTAGAGCATCTAAGCCTGTCCAGGGTAAGCGGTGCGCACGAGTCCATGCTTATTAACACTATTTGTTTCATTGGGCGACAGGGCTTGATGTCATTTCATCTCAATGTCGGGTAAAAGTCCCACAAAATTGGAAGCAACGTCTCCAAAATGACCTTTACAGTGTTGACGGGGACGTTAAACCTCAAATCAAACAAACAAAAAAAATGGTATGAAATTTATTTAAAGCTATCTGTATCGCCTGGATTTTGTTTTTCGCAGAAACATCCGATATAACGATATTTTGTTTGATATTTCTCTCTCTCTCTCTCTCTCTCTCTCTCTCTCGAAAAAAAAAAGCCAGTTCAATATTAGCTTCGGGTCACCAATAATGGCATCAATTACTACGAGGTGACCAATACGGCACTTTCCATATCTATTTGATCATTATATTCCCTGTGGGGATGTTAGCAATTATATTCAAGGAATAATACCGACACTGTCACGAGATTGTTAAACATCTGTTGTATTCTAGTATCGAAGTGACCCATAGGGATGCTATAATGGGACATTGCTTTCTTTGCAAACCAGTTATTAAACACCACAATAACATCACGAAAATACGCCTATATAATTTTGACCATCTTTAATCCCACTTTTATATAGTAAAACTGGGGTTTACAGGGGTATGCAGTATTTTTCTTATTTCTGCTCAAAAACATAGATTATGGGTACTCGTGAGAACCGCCTCGCTGAGGCGGTTCTCACGAGTACCCACAATCTATGTTTTGAGCAGAAATATGAACAAAATCGGGATTTTATCTGAAATTTTTCATATTTTGGTGGTAAAATTTTACCAATATATATTTGAACAGGCATGGTTTCGTAATGTATACTGAAATTCAAGCGTAACTGTACACGGTATTTGAAGCCATAGTTTTCATATCTAGGCTGATATTGACAAACAGATTATACACTATTCTTTGAAACTTTCATTATGTAAATCTTCCAGCTGTCGGAGGTTCATGGTTGCACATCCGTCGAAAGCAAGTGTATGGACATGAATTATTGCTCAACCACGGCCATGTCAAGACTACGATGAGCTGCTGACATATACATGTATCATTACTAAAAAAACGCCTGACAAATACATTTTTAACTTTACCGCCGAAAAAACGAAAACTTTAAGATGAAAAAATGTGATATTTTTTATTATTTCTGCTCAAAATATACATTGTGGGTACTCATTAGAACCGCCTCATCGAGGCGGGTCTCATGAGTACCCACAATTTATGTACTCGTTAGAATTGCCTCATTGAGGCGGTTCTAACGAGTATCCACAATCTATATATTAGAGCAGAAATAAGAAAAATAAAGTGTTCCCCTATAAACCCCAGTTTTGCTATATAAAAGTGGGGTTCAAGGGGCTAACAGTATATAGGCGTGTTTGCGTGATGAACAGATGGTCAAAGTTGAGGCTGGTAACGTGCTGCCACACATTGTCTGGTTAAACGGCCACAGATCACGCTGTGCCAGGGACAGCACTGCTAGTGAATGCAATTAGTGCCGGGGATCCTTTTGACATGCTGCATTTTCCATATCTCCAAAATGGTGACTTAAAAAATTTAGATGACAATTTGAGATATTTGTCTTATTAATCCTCCGAACAGAGTTTGCGGTCGCTCGTTATAACCGCCTCGTTGAGGAGGTTCTAACGAGTACCCACAACCTATATATTGGAGCAGAAATAATGAAAATAAAGTGTACCCTTGTAAACATCAGTTTTCGCTGTACAAAGTGGGATTTAGAGGGGTATTCATTACACAGACTTGTGAACGTGATGGTTGGATAATAACCCTATTTTTGGGATATCGAAAGTCATTTGGTTTCAATATCCCGATTCTGGACAAATGCCACTGTTTTCAAACGCCCCGTTTACAATGTGTAATGGCGCCGTATGGTCAGCCTTGACGCAAGCCCAAACCACAATTCCACTACCACGTAATTGATTGTGTTTCGTCACGCTGGACTGGGCGAGCCCATCACGACAACACGCCTATATAATTCTGACCCCCTTGAACCCCACTTTTATATAGTAAAACTGGGGTTTACAGGGGTAAACCTTATTTTTCTTATTTCTGCTCTAAAATATAGATTGCGGGTACGCGTTAGAACCGCCTCGATGAGGCGGTTCTTACGAGTGCCCACAATCTATATTTTGAGCAGAAATAAGAAAAATATCACATTTTTTCATCTTAAAATTTTCATTTTTTCGGCGATAAAGTTGACAATGTATTTGTATAGGCACTTTTGCGTAATGCTTTCAACGCTGCTGCGTTTGTCGATTCGTGTTACTGTCTGCGAGTGACATGTTTAACTTGCTTTTGATTATAGAAAGCACCAGTAGCAAATGTTGCCTGCCCAGTGCTCCATGGTTGTTTACCCAGGATAGCTGGTTACAACGGCGGTGCCCTGCCAAAATGGACACCTTGCAGTGCCTACTGGCATACATTCTGGTGAGTACAAGTCAGGGTGAACAGCAAGGGTCTTAATGCGACGTTTGTGGGTTCTTTACAGCATTCTCCGTTCCTACGGGAGAACACGTCTCGCATGCTGCAGCTGGATGTAAAAAGGGCTAGTTTGGCTTCTTCAGATGCGGATATTTTTCTCTTGGAAAATCCACCAAGTATTTTCCCTGCTCTACTGGAGATGTCTCAAGAGACTCTGGATAGTCTGTATTTTGCAGTTTATTAATCTGGCAGTAAAGCGTTCAGGTGACCATGACTCTGTTTGCAATAGAATGCATTTCCAATTGGTTTCCTTGAAATTCAGGCAGGGCCTTTGTTCGTTTTATGTCGAAAAATGTGTTCAAGGGTGTCGGCTAAATTGCAACTTTTCATATAGACACATATGCAAATTAACCATTCTGTAAAGGAACGCATATTTGCATTAAGTTACAGGTCAGTACATACAAGATTTGAGATGGAACAACCAGCTTATTTGGAAACATTAACAATTACTTTTTCTTATTTTTGCTCCAAGACATAGGTTGTGGGTACTCGTTAGAACCGCCTCAATGAGGCGGTTCTAACGTGCACCCACAACCTATGTTTGCTGTATTTATAAGAAACATATCACGGATTTTCATAAACAAGAATTCCGCCGAAGGCTATGTCGCGCCTGTGGGGCGCAAAGTCACTCAACCATGATATGTAGGTCAAGGTCAAACATAGACCCTTGCACAAAAGTTTCCATTCCTAAATGCAAGCTTGTACAAAGTATCATTAAGCTCTAATAATTCTTGAGAAATGAACTGAACCATTAGGGTGAACGCTAGGGTGGTGGCAATATTTTACAATGTCGGTGAACCATGAAATATAGGTCAAGGTCAAATATGGATGCTTGCATTTAAGTTGCCATCCATAGATACATGTTTGTACCAAGTATCATTAATAAAGCTCTTATAGTTCTTGAGAAATAAACTTGACCATTAGGGTGAATGCTAGGGTGGTCGCAATATTTTACAAAGTCAGTGAACCATGAAATAAAGGTCAAGGTCAAATATGGATGCTTGCATTTAAGTTACCATACCCAGATACAAATTTGTACCAAGTATCATTAATGAAGCTCTTATAGTTCTTGAGATATAAACTTGAACCTTAGGGTGAACGTTAGGGTGGTCGCAATATTTTACAAAGTCAGTGAACCATGAAATGTAGGTCAAGGTCAAATATGGATGCTTGCATGTAAGTTGTCATCCCCAGATACAAGTTTGTACCAACTATCATTAATAAAGCTCTTATAGTTCTTGAGAAATAAACTTGAACCTCAGGGTGAACGCCAGGGTGGTCGCAGTATTTTACAAAGTCAGTGAACCATGAAATGTAGGTCAAGGTCAAATATGGATGCTTGCATGTAAGTTGTCATCCCCAGATACAAGTGTGTACCGACTATCATTAATGAAGCTCCTATAGTTCTTGAGAAATGAACTTGAACCTCAGGGTGAACGCTAGGGTGGTCGCAAATGTTGACGCCTTGACAAACGGACGGACGGACGGACGGACGAACGAACGGACGAACGGACGAACGGACAAACGGACGAACGGACGGAAAACCGGGCGCCTATATCGCGCCATGCTAATAGCAGGCGCGACAAAAATGACCATTTTGGAGATGTAAAAATATGCACTACGTCGCACGGGTGTGTTTTCGTAATGAAGAAAAACCCACTGCAGAAAAAGAACTCTCCCCCCCCCCCCTTATTATTGTTTCAATTTGGCTTGTATGGTTTCCTTTCGAATTGTTTTGAACATCAATAAAATAAAGACGTTTCCTACACCCGACAAGAGATTTTCATTGCGTTTCTAATATGGGCCCCGTCAAGCGATTTTGGTACTTATCGCCTATGCGAGCAGCGAGGGTTCAGGCGAGCCTGCGCATCCGCGCAGTCTCGCCAGAACCTTCGCTGCTCGCTCATACAGTACCGCCAACATTCTTAGTCACAAACGGAATGGTGGTTGATTGCTGAAACTGCCTTTGTTGAATGAATGACTGCTGAATGCTGAACGATATGTAAGTTGAACGCTGTTTTCTAAACCAACGTTCAAATCGATCATACCTATATTGTCTAATCGATATCATTCAATTGAACGGTTATTGTTAAAATACGGAATGAAAAGTTCAAACGAACAAGATACGGATAATATAAGAGTCTGAGCAGGCTTCCTGTAAATTGTATTTGTTTTAGTTAATTTTATTTATGTTTATGCAGGTTTCAGTAATCTTATATTTATATAGTTATTTTGCTAAAGAAATAAAGGTGTCGAGGATTTAAGAAAAAAAATAAGTCAGAAATGTTTATCACTTAGTTTTAATGATAAGTGGTGTTTGTCGCCGCCCTCTTTTTAAAAGCGCTACTACAGTTGAAAATACTGCGAATCACTGCCTTTTGCGGCAATTGCAGACAACGGTGTTTCCCCTCGCGTAAGATGTGTTAGTGACAAATTACACTGGCGTTGCCATGACATACATAACGTGTATGTGTCTAAGCAATACGCTCGAATCATATTGGCTTACATTAGTCAATGTTTGCATAATTATACATAATCACGTTACCAAGTCCGTATTGCAAACACCTCATGAATACCCCACTTTTCCTGTCAACAAAAATGCCCGCGAGGCCTAAGGCAGTGGCTGAAATAGATATATAGAATTTTTAAGTGAACACTGGTGTTTACAGGATGTGGCATTATCATTTTTATTTCTGCACTAATCCATAGATTGTGATTATTTGTTAAGTTGAGGCGGTTCTGTGGAGTGCCTACAGTCGGTTGTCAGGAAAATCGCACCGTCATATTAACAAGTCCGTGAAATGAGCTACCATGTAAACCCCACTTTATATAGACCAAAATGGTGTTTACAATTGTTTTCTTATTTCTACTACAAAACGTAGGTTGTGAGAACTCTTTAGATTCATCTCAATTAGGCGGTTCTAACGAGCACCCACAACCTACGTTCGGAGTAGAATTAAGAAAAGGGCGTAATGCGGAAAAAATCACGGAAAAAAATTCCATTGAAGTTTAGAAGTATGACTAAAATATGGTCAGTATGAAAACGTCGTGCCTATCCTTTCATATCTCTTCGAGCATTTACATAGGATGACTCGCCCATGTGCTGTAATAGGGTATTTCCTGTCCGTTACGAACTATCATTATTCAAATGAAACCATCTGATAGTTCTCTTATTTCTACCCAAAATATTAACTTGTGTGTTTGTCAGAACAACCTCAATGAGGCGGTTCTAACAATTACCAGCAAACTATGTTTTTGACTAAAATAAGAAAAAAATAATGAATGTTATGTGTGATATGAGTTACTGATTGTGTATGTTTAGAAATGTTGACGCTTACACTCGACAACAGGCAAGGACTCCATTACGCAAACACGCCTATACAAATACATTGCCACCTTTATCGCCGAAAAAATGAAAATTTTAAGATGAAAAATTGTGATATTTTTCTTATTTCTGCTCAAAATATTGATTGTGGGCACGCGTTAGAACCGCCTCGTCGAGACGGTTCTAACGAGTACCCACAATATATATTTTAGAGCAGAAATACGAAAAATAAGGTTTAACCCCGGAAACCCCAGTTTTACTATATAAAAGTGGGGTTCAAGGGGGTCAAAATAATATTGGCGTGTTTTCTTGATGTCTTTGAGCCTTGACGTAACGATAGCACAGCCCAATCACATCACGAAAACACAACTATGTTTGTTTGTTTGATTTGAGGTTTAACGTCCCCGTCAACACTATAAAGGTCATTTTGGAGACGTTGCTTCCAATTTTGTGGGACTTTTACCCGACAATGAGATAAAATGACATCTCAAGCCCTGTCGCCCAATGAAACCAATAGGGTTTATAAACATGGAAGGTCCGACACGTGCGCATCGCTTTGCTTGGGCAGGCAAAGACCCTCTTAGCGGTTTACCAGTACTCGTGTGCGGGTCGGACTCAGCTCTGCGTGGAAGCATCATGCAGCCCATATATTTCTTCAAGCCCCGATGGGCGGGGCCGAACACAGCTATGTTATTTTGACCCCCACTTCTAAATAGTAAAACTGGATTTAAAGGCGTATGCATTATTTTTCTCATTTCCGCTCGAAAACCTAGATTGTTGATATTCGTTAGAACCGCCTATCTATGTGCGAGGCGTTTATAACGAGTATTCGCTGTTTTCAGCAGATACGTGTTTTCGGATTTGGTGTGCTAAAATGGCGTTTTTTTTCTGTCTTTCGAACTAGTTTGTTCATATGTAAATGCACCATGTTACGCAATAATTTTCGTCAGAATCGTCTTTTCAATAAGCTAATAGAAGAAATATAATATTACATCTGACAGAAATTTGATGATATAAGTCCGAATCAGAAGTTCAGAAAATGTGATATATAGCAATACGATAACATGCTCATTAAACAGGAAGTGATGGTAGATAAACTGACTGGCCCTATATAACCTGAACAGCGTTGACCAGGCCGTTTATGTCCAAAACACTTAATCTGTATTCTATGTTCATAACTAAGAAGAAGAAAAAAGAGAAAAAAACGTCACTGTTGTGTAAATATTATATGAAAAAGTTGCGACTTTATAAATCAAATAATAAATAAATAAATAAATAAATAAATAAATAAATAAATAAATAAAAATTAAAAGTAAATTAATAAATACGATATTTTTCTTGCTGGTTCATTTTGCCGTTACGCGCCTCACTTTATTGTTTGACACATCAAACTGTGTATTTGTCAATTCGCTGCTTTAAGCCCTGCGGTTACGCTTAAAATTGAGCAAGCACATCTGATGAAAGGCCGCCAGCATAATCCGGCATCAAAGACGATCCTGTTTCGAGCTATTATCCCTTTTAAACACAAATTTAACCATCAGTCAACTTACGAAAAATGGACAGGTAAAAAACAAAAAACAAAAAATAAAGTAAATTTATAAATAAATAAAATAAATAAAAATGTTAACACTTTTTTATTTAAGAATAACTTATTCTTAAGATTAAAATGCGTATTGTTTTAATTATATATGGGGATGCCAAATGTAACCAAATTAAAACCTATGCCAATTTTTCCACATGTAAATTATGTTGACATCACGCTAACAATTCCGTTAAAATCCCTTATGTATATATGGAGAAAAGTGGGGTTTACAGGGTATAAATTTCTTCCTTATTTTGCTTGAAAACATAGGTTGTAGGTACGCGTTAGAACAGCTTCAACGGGGCCGAGTAGTTACAATCTATGTTTAAATAATAAAAGATATCTCAAATTTACTATAGGAAAAATAAATATTTGTTTAGTTTCGCGGCCCTTTCAATACTATATCAATCATATCGAGCCGGTCAATGATCAGCGATGGGGGAAACCGGTGACCTTCCTGTGCAGAATTTGGCGTCTCTCATGTGACTCTAGCCAGGCTCGAACCCACAGCGGTGAGATACCTAGTGATTAAGGGTCAATACTCTTATCCACTAGGCCACGGAGGCCCATCTAACTATTTTAAAGAGGCTGCAGAATGCACCATGCCGCACAGGTGTTATCTAACTGGTATTGGTCAGGTGCTATTTATGCTCATTAATTTGATTACGCGTACATCAAGTTAACAAGTCCGTGTAATGAACATACCTTTAAACCGCACTCTGAATGTTCATCACGAAAACACGTCTATATAAGGTTGACCCCCTTAAACTCCACTTTTAGAGAGTAAAACTGCGATTTGCAGGGGTAAAAACAAGTGAAGGCAATGATCAGGAATCGATACAATTAACCTTATTTTTCTTATTTATGCTCTAAACATAGATTGTGAGTACTCGTTAGAACCGCCTAGATAAGGCGGTGCTAACGATTACCCACAATCTATGTTTGAACAGAAATAAAAATTTCTGCTCTAAAACATAGATTGTGAGTGCTCGTTAGAACCGCCTCGATAAGGCGGCTCTAACAAGTACCCACAATCTATGTTTTGAGCAGAAATAAGAAAAATATCGCAATTTTTAATCTTTTAAAATACTCCTTTTTTCCGCAATTCACACTGTATTTGTATAGGCGTGTTTTCGTAATGAGTAAGCTGGGTTTACTAGTGTATTCATTATATTCCTTACATGGTTACATGGACTAGCCCGGTTACATGGACGAGCAGCCCGAATATACATTTGAACCATAAATTTTCAAACATTTTCATTTGAAAAATGATGAATGATATGCAATATGCGAAACGGATTTTTGGTCCTGGCTAGAACCGCTTCGGCGGGCCGATTCTTACGAATACCCACAATCTATGTTTTTAATAGAAATAGAAAATTAATGTACATCCCTGTAAACCCCAGTTTTACTGTATAAAAGTGGGGTTAAAGGGTTCTAAAGTATAGAACCCTATCATCTTGCTTAGGCATGGTTACATATTGGAAAAGGTAGCTGTATATGGGGCTGAAAAAAATATTCACGAAAAGATGAAAGAAATCGCCGCACGGTGGCAACATTCTTAGTTGGGCGGGGGCAATAAACTCAACACACACACTTATAGGTGGCCAGCGCCGGCAATATAGGTCTTATTTGCTTTATGACTTGTGAATTCAGCATTTATTTTCCATGAAATTTTACATGAAAATTAATATTCTTTGAAAGTTACCAATAACAACAACAGCATCAGTAATAATAATAATAATAATAATAATAATAATAATGCTCTTTAATCATTTCACTTCGTTCACTTATCTGATTCGCTTTTTAGTTTTAACCGATTTGAGTGATTGGATCGATAGTTCATCAAAATCGATTTGAATGATTTGACCGGTGAACGGTGAACGAAATGAATGAATGATTGCTGAACGATGGTTTGGCTATTCCGGAATGATTGTTTTGATTGAATGAATGATTGCTGAGTGATGAACTACGGCTGATTTGGTGATCTTCACCGTTAGCGGTACTGTACAAGCAGTGAATCAAGAGGAACCTTCAGACAGAAAGCCATATCCCTGGCCCCTCTGAATGGCTGGGCATGCGCAATTAAAATTTGTCATGACGGAATGCTCGAAGACACAAATTCGCTTGGCGGGGCTCATATGTATTCTTTGTTTCTAAATGTAATCTGTAAAAGGTTTTTATCATGTTGATAATCTTAGAAAGACTGATTAAATTTTCTGGAAGAAGAGACGAGCAGTTGCAATTTATTAAGACATAACAATAACACAATTTGGGGCCAACTTCGCTTCAAAGGATATCGCGGCTATGGCCGCAGTTCTTTTAATAAGTTCTGACTAGTTGGATCCTTTGGAAGCAACGAAAAATAAACGAAACAAGCAGAATCGGTTGTACTGAGTCTGTTCATGACCGGTACTGAATTGTGCAACGTCGGTCACGCTCTTTAGCATAGGTTACAGGTTACCACTGGCTCCACGTAAAATTCCACCCAATCGAAATTAGTTTAACATTTTGCGAGAACCAGGTTTATCCGAAGTCGATTGGTCAAATTCTTATATCTGGCCATTCTCTGAGCGTGGTCTGACAATTGGTAAAATGACGTCATTACAATCGTTGCCATTCGTGTTCGGTCAAGGACATTTTTCAGCTACTATACTATAGTCATTGCTACTATTGCCGCGGCGATGGCCCGAAGCGAAGTCAGCCCGTATGACAAGGTGCATCCTGTCATATTTCATAAAATGGTTATTTTTAACTTCTCTATCTCCTGTTTTTGTTATACATTACGCAAACATGCCTATACAAATACATTGCCGCCTTTATCGCCGAAAAAATGAAAATTTTAAGATGAAAAATTGTGATATTTTTCTTATTTCTGCTCAAACTATAGATTTTGGGCACTCGTTAGAACCTCCTCATCGAGGCGGTTCTAACGAGTTCCCATAATCTATATTTTAGAGCAGAAATAAGAAAAATAAGGTATACCCCCGGAAACCCCAGTTTTACTATATAAAACTTGGGTTCAAGGGGGTCAAATTTATATAGGGGTGTTTTCGTGATGGTTTGTCTTTGCATGTGTGTATTGCTTATATCTTTTTTTAAGTTATTTTGGAGAGCCGTTCGGCTATTTTGTGGGAAAGTAACTGTCGTTTTGCCTTGCCGCTTGTGATGTTTTCATTAGGGTCATATAGAGGATCTTACCTGAGTGCTCATGTATTATTGAATTCATTAAACGAGTTTAGGAAAAGGGATAAAATGCGAGGCTTTGCCGAACATTTTATACCTTTTCCTCAACGAGTTTAATAAATTTAATAATGCATTAGCACGAATGCAAGATTCTATTTATCATATGACATTTAAAACGCATTTTATTCACGATTGTTTAACAAAAATGTTAATATTCCGCCATTAGTAAACGCGACGTCCTTAAGGACGTCGTACATGTAACGTTACGGGACGTATCTCGCTAATTTGCATATTTAATCCACAAGTGGATTATCGAAAATATTACATGGCGTTATTGCACTCTCAGACGCGACGTCAAGTGATAAATAGAGGATCTTACACAAGTGGTCATTTCATGTGGAATGACCACGAATGTAAGATTCTTTTTATCATATGACCACATTAAATTGGGGTTTATGGCCTTTAAATTTGACATTTTTTCACAAAAATGCATGGTTGACATGGACGTCGTCATGACGTAACTTAATCCCGCCAAATTGTTATTACACGTGTGGTCATACGATTTTTAGAAGGTGATGACCTTTCAGGTCTCACCTTCTTATGGCAACACTCCAAAGAATTCCCTTGATACCGCATCACTCCTCTGTTTCAAGAAAAATAGGCCCTCATAAATCAGTGAAGGGACGCGCCTGTATCATTTGATATGTGAAAATAATATGCATATTGAAAAATGCAAAATACACAAACAATGAACTTCAGAGTTAAATGTCATAAAATGGATCTAGATTTGAAATTGGTCTCGTTTCGCAGCTGACCTGGCCTAGTTATTAAGAGCGAGTTCGGTTGACTTTTTAGAGTTAACTATAGTTACACCAAAACACGCGGGTTATGGCTCGTGCCGCACTATTAGAGTTAACTTGAGTTCAATCAAGCTTGCTTTGGGAGTTGGGAGTTCTGTCTAGCAAGAACAAAAAAACACGACGGCAGGGGGATAATCGTAGGTTAATTAAGAAATGAATATAAACTTATTAGAAGGTGATAACCTTTTAGATCTTACCTTCTAAAGGTCAATCGACACTGGAGCCCCTCGATGACGAATCACTCCTATGCTTCAAGAAAATAAGCCTCCATATATTAATCAATAGACGCGCATTTGATAAGTGAAAATGATATGCAGATTGTCAAACTGAGGAAGCCAATTACACAAACCACTAACTTCAGAGTAAAATGCCATAAATTTAACCCTATGGTTCAAATTGGTCTCGATTCGCAGCTTTGTCATGACCTACTTTGCTTTGAGCGAGTTCAGTTGACCAACTAAAGTTAACTCAAGAAAAGTAGGAGAGACATTAGGCTTACTCTTGTACAAAGTTGTACAATGCCTTTATCCCTACCCCCACCCCGCCCCACTTCGCGATCCCCCAATTAGAAGCGTAGAAGCGACAGGAAGCATCAAATGTCATTTGATACATCACCAGTAACGATTCAAATTCAGATTTAAAACTCTAATGACGTCAAGAAAAAGTAATCGTTTGCCCTTGAGTAAATCGAAAGTATAAACATGTTTTCAAGTTGAACGTGATTTTTTGGTCGATCGGTTTACGATCGACCCAAATTTACTAAATGGCCAAACGGAATCACTGCAGTTGTCCACGTGACCATCACTGATTTGGGAAAACCAATATTATGTTTTATTAATAGAACTTGAAACGTTGCGCTATTTTTATCGATGCAACAGGAGCTATCTATAGAGACCATCACTGATTTGGTAAAGCCAATAGTATATTCTACTAATAGAACTTGAAACGTTGCGCTATTTTTATCTATGCAACAAGAGCTGTCTATAAAGTCTTGACAGGAATCGTGTGCTGGATTATACCCAGATCAGACCCCGCGGAATGTGGCATCTGATCAGCAGGTTGCACAGGAACTTCACTGTTTGCTTAAATAGTGGCATTTGAGGGTTAAACGAAATAGTATAAGAATGCCCGGTTGCTCACGTAATGAAATAAACCAGGCAACGACGTCACGTGACGTCTTTCGGAACATTATATTTATAAAACTGTTATACAAACGTATGCCAAGTCGAGTAAAAATAGACTTTTCACACTCATTTTAGAACCAGTGCAAAAATGAGTAGCCCAGACTTTATAGGTGGTACCGTTATTAGACATATAGCGTAGACCAAGATCGGATATAAGAGTACATTGCTTCTGATCAGGTCGGCACTGTTCGCCATATGTATGCAACAACAGTTTTGAACATGATTCAGGGCCGTACGCAGACTCTGAAAGAGGTGGGGGGGGGGGGAGGGTTGAGGATGCGAATTTCAGGTATTTTGCAGAGGGTGAAAAACTGTATGAATCTGAAATAATTTCCAAAAGATGGGATGGGCTGCATTTGCACCCTCCCCACTCTGTTGAACAAAATCCAAGTACTACTCTAAGACGTCAGAGCGCAGCGTAAGAAGAAAATTCTGGACTGTGCTCGTTTGTTTGATTTCAGGTTTAACGTCCCCGTCAACACTGTATAGGTCATTTGGAGACGTTACTTCCAATGTTACGGGACTTTCAGCTCTGCGTGGAAGCATCATGCAGCCCATCTATTTATTCAAGCCCCGATGGGCGGGGGCGGGTGGACTGTGCTCGTACACTTGAGCATTGGAAAACAGAATCTACTTAATCAGACGCCCCATAACGCGATGTCTGATCAGCTCTACCGTGCTTGCTAAAAGTTATACGAACAGTTCGATTCTCAGCTCAGAACTATTTTCCCAACCTACACTCAGAGACGATCGACCCACCAGTACGCTCAGTGCTTTGATTCCAACACGTGGGAAAAATTTTAAATACTTGAAAATAATCGATTTTCGGATTGCATTTAACTTACAATTTTCCACCTTACACCGTATTCGTTGTTAATCGGCGAGGCTTCCAACTCTCATACCAAGCTAACTCTACCAGTCGCAATATTCCTACACGGCGCGTTTTGGAGCAAGTCAACTCTTGTTAACTCTAGTACGTCAACTGAACTCGCTCAAAATTTAGATCGCGGATTAATAATTCAATGAATCAGTTGACAGTATGAATACAAGTTGGCTGCTTTCAAAAAGCATCCAATAGGTTTGGTCTTGCCAGTCTACATTCTGATTTGAGCCAGCTGATATCATTATCCCACTTAATGCATTTTTTTTTAAATAAAAATAATAAACTTTAATACAAAACGTGTATATAAAATTTCGAAGTCTGTGACCTTGGTATCAGGAGGGGTAGGTAGTGATGAGTATTCTGTGGTAAATTGTTTAACGCCATGACAAGTATAAACTAAATGTAACTTACATATGGTTTACACATGTATGGCACAAAAACTTAACCAAACGAAAATGTAAACCGAATTTTTCAAAGGATCATAATTCTGTTAATATTTGGTGGACAGTAATTCTCGAAACTTAAGACACATCTTCACATCTTAGCCTTACTACTTACACATTTTAGGCTTGATCGGATTAAAACTGTATAGTAGGAGTTATACGGAAACGACAAAAAAGTTTACGAACGGACGGACGGACAGCAACTCTAAAACTTAATATGCCGTTTTTTTTTTTTTTTGTTGTTTTTCAAACGGGCGTATAAAAAGATTTTTCTTAAGTCATCAGGCCTTCTATCGGGCCTTGGTTATCTATTTCATTTGTTGTTAACGTCCCTGTTAACACTGTATGAGTCTTTTTTGAGACATTGCTTCCAATTTTTTGGGATTGTTACTCAGTACTGAGAGCAGATAAAATTCCTTCTCAAGCCCTGTCGCCCAATGAAACTAAATGGTTGAAATGCATGAACGGTCCGACTCGAGCCACTTTTCCTGGGCAGGCTTAGAACTTCTAGGCGATTTAACACAACTATGTGCGGCCGGTATCAGCACTGCGTGGAAGCATCATGCAGCCCAATCTATTTCTTCAATCCCCGATGGACGGGGGCCGATCAGACCTTGGGGCAATATATTGGACTGCATGAGCTGAAACCGACTGAAATTTGAAGTATTGCTGAACCACCTAGGAAGATCTAAGCCTGCCCAGACAAAGTGCTGTGAATCAGACTGTATCTTAAACCTCGGCAGTTTCTTTAAGCGATACCTCCGCAAAAACCTGAAATTTGTAATCCTTTTGTATATCTTTCTGGCTCACAATTTAATTGTAAAAGAAACTGATTAGTAAAACGTCAAGTATTGAGTGGAAATAAAGAACACCACTCTCGGCTTATCAGATACAATAGCTCCATTCGAATGCGCCAAAAAGTCTTTTAACAACTGAGTCTGTAACTTGTGGCAGGTCACTAAGTAGTCATGAAGTTTTTGAACAGAAACTATTGCTATCTGTGCTGATCTCAAGAACAATAACAACGACCCATCAACGTTACGACTTTGTTCCGCTCCCTAAATATCGACCTTGGCACTGACGTTAATTCTAGTAGCAAAGACATGGAAATGTTTTTACACACCCAGCGATCTTTTTTATGCCCCCGCATCGAATTATGCCGGGGGCATAGTTTTCCGTACGTGCGTCGGTAGCTTTTTTTTTCCAAACATTATAATGGATTTGCTTCATATTTGGTATGACAATAGTTGCAGGTCCAAAGTACTTGCGTCCGAATGTACGTCCTTCTGTACGAAAGTGTGTACGTACGTACGTAATCCTGTTAGACTCAGGTAAAGGTTTTTGTACAAGGTAGAACTTTAGCTCATATTTTCCAAACCATACAATAGATTTGGTTTATACTTAGTATGATGATAGATATAGGTCCAAAGTTTTATTCGGCAATGCCCACCCCCCATACCCATGACCTCAAGGTCAAGGTCACAAACTTAGAAATTTCTAACGTTTAAGACCCAGGTTAAGGTATTTGTACCAGATAGAACTTGAGCTCATAGTTTCAAAACCATTCAATGGATTTGGTTTATATTTTGTATGATGATAGATATAGGTCCAAAGTTTTATTTAGCAATACCCCCATCCATACCTATGACCTCAAGGTCAAGGCCATGGACATTGAAATTTTTTATGTTTAAGACCCAGGTTAAGGTATTTGTACTAGGTAGAACTTGAGTTCATATTTTCCAAACCGTGTAATGAATTTGGTTCATATTCGGTATGATGATACATATAGGTCCAATGATTTATTCAGCAATACCTCCACAAGGTCAAGGTCACAGACGTAGAAAATTTTTAATGTTTAAGACTCAGGTTAAGGTATTTGTATCACGTTGAACTTGAACTTTTATGATTCATTTGGTTCATATTTGGTTTGATGATAGATGCAGGTCCAAAGTTTTATTCAGTAATACCCCCACCCATGTCTATGACTTCAAGGTTAAGGTTGCAGACATAGAAATTTTCAAATTTAAGTATGTTAATAGCTTTTTTTCCAAACTTTATAATGGATTTGCTTCATATTTGGTATGACAATAGTTGCAGGTCCAAAGTTTCATTGAGCCATACCCCCACCCCTTACCTCAAGGTCAAGGTCACAGACATAGAAATTTTTTATATTATATTTTTTGAGATTTCATATTTCCTGAACCATGTGATTGATTTGCTACATATTTGGAATGATGATAGATACAGGTCAAAAGTTTCATTCAGCCATAACCCCACCCTGCCCCATGATCTTAAGGTCAAGGTTGCAGACTTAGAAATGTTGAATGTTAACGTAAGAGCTCATATTTTCCAAACCATTTGATGGATTGAGTTCCTATTTGGTATGTGGATAGTTTTTTTTTCCAAGGTTTAATCAGCCATACACCAACCTATGTCAATGACCTAAGGAGGGGGTTGGGGAGGGGGTGGGTGAGGAAGGCTCCTGGGCGGGGGCATTTGTGTTGTATTGACACATTTCTAGTTTATTGTTGGTTTTACGATCCTTTCAAGATTATTTCACTCACATCAAGCCTATCGTTAATCAGAGGTGATCGAAAACTGGAGTACCCGATGAAAAACCTGACCTTCTGTTGCAGAACTTCTCATTATGTGACCTGAGCCATGCTCAAACATACAGCGTTGAGAGACCTAATGATTAAGAGTCAGCACTCCAGCACTCTTATCCACTAGGCCACGGAGGCCCGTTACACCGGGCGATCTTTATAAATAAGGAAAAATAACGTTCTTTGTCTTTCCAACATTTACATATATCAGCGCACCGAAAGATGTTCAGAATATATAAATCTGTTCCTATCTGTGTGAAGTAAACTTTGCAAGTTTTGTTTACTAGTTTGTATTTTAACGGCCCAGTCAACACTGATTTGGGTCATGTTTGGGCCTGTCAGTGTACCTATCCACGCTTTTCCTGAGCAGGCTTATCCGTAAGCGGTTTACCAGATCAGTGCACATTCTGTCGCCAAAAACTGACCCCTGCCCTTCGTGAATCAGCGGAAGGGAGAGAATGACCATAGAAAAGATTTCATGATCAATCTCCACGAAAGAATGTTGCCGACCCCGGTAGGTATCGAACCCGAGTCTTCCTTATCAACAGCCAGACTGCATCCGACTGAGCTACCGCAGCCAGCCACACTTTGTGAGTAGTAGTAGTAGTAGTTATGTTCTGTTGTTTTTCGTTTCCATGGCCATATGGACTTACTCCATAATGGCATTACAAGACGTAAACTTTGCGAAAATGACTGCGGCTGTTATAAGTTCCCCATAAGGGAAATAGATACGCCTTAAGGAGGTGGGGCTACTCCTGCAAAAGTAGTTTCTCTTTGGATATGTCTAAGGGGTAAACTCTTAAAGGAAAGAATTTGCTCCTGGGGAGCAAATTCTTCCCTTTTAGAGTAGACCCCTTGAGGAGCAAATTCTTCCCCTGTTAGAGTAGACCCCTTTTTCAGTTGGACAGAGCCAACAGAGTAGCGAATTGTGATCCCCTTTAATATGTTCTATGAAAGGGTTATCCTTTGGAAGCAAGGAATACACCACAGAACTGAAAAATATGGTGTGCACATGTTTTCTTGGCCAGACTAGCTAGTTTCGGCCAATTAGGCCTCATCAGTGACCCTAAGATATTTTCAAAATTCCACAATGGAATCAATGATCCCAAAGGACAAGAAAATATAATCTACACTATGATGTAGGGCAGGGAGACGTTTTACCGCCGCCACACATTCCCACACACCAGTTGTAGTGAAGTTAAATATATTCTATAAAAGGGCTATCCTTTGGAAGCAAGGAATACACCACGGAACTGAAAAATATGGAGTGTACATGTTTTCTGGACCAGACTAGCTAGTTTCGGTCAATTAGGCCTCATCAGTGACCCTCAGATATTTTCAAAATTCCACAATGGAATCAATGATCCCAAAGGACAAGAAAATATAATCTACACTTTTATATAGTAAAGCTCGGGTTTGCAGGGGTATACATTAATTTCCGTATTAATGCTTCGAGACACTAGATTGTGGGTACTCGATAGAATCGCCTCGTCGAGGCGTTTCTGTCGACTCCCCGCAATCTATGTTTTGAGCAAAAAAGGCAAATATTCCAATTTTTCTTTTTAAAATTTCTTTTTCTTTGGCCAAAAAATGGCAATGTATTTGTATAGGTGTGTTTCGAAATACGGTATAAGTGGTAGACTAACTGTCACACCTGCCAGGTGTATCCATTTCCCTTAAGATATTTATTGTTGGAGTTGAAACGCTTGCTTTTCGGCCTGTTTCGCTCTTCAGACAGGCTGTTTCCTGTAATTGCAGTATAGTATTGCATCATCGTTATTTATTTGTTTGATTTGATGTTTAATGATAAAGTTGATTGGTTTATCGTGTCACGTGCCCCTCCATGGAACAGTTCCAATCTGGTCATTAGACCCGGTTTGCCCGCCTCATGGCGACCAAACCAATAATACTGCTTGCTATACTACAGATAGAGCAAAGTTTTGTTTGTTTGATTTGAGGTTTAACGTCCCCGTCAACACTGTAAAGGTCATTTTGGAGACGTTGCTTCCAATTTTGTGGGACTTTTACCCGACATTGAGATGAAATGACATCTCAAGCCCTGTCGCACAATGAAACCAATAGGGTTTATTAGCATGGACGGTCCGCCTCGCACCGCGGTTCCTGGACAGGCTTAGATCCTCTAAGCGGTTCAGCAGTACTAGTGTGCGGCCGGATTCAGCTCTGCGTGGAAGCATCATGCAGCCCATATATTTCTTCAAGCTCCTATGGGCGGGGCTGGATAGAGCGAAGTTACCTTCACGGTTGCATTTGTTTGAGGTTTAACGTGCCCGTCAACACTGTAAAGGTCATTTTGGAGATGTTGCTTCCAATTTTGTGGGACTTTTACCCGATATTGAGATATTGACATCCGTTATTGACATCTCCAGCCCTTTCGCCCAATGAAACCAATAGGGTTTATAAGCATGGACGGTCCGACTCGTGTGTACCGCTTTGCTTGGGCAGGCTTAGATCCTCTAAGCGGTTTACCAGTACTCGGATTCAGCTCTGCGTGGAAGCATCGTGCAGCCCATATATATCTTCAAGCCCCGATGGGCGGGGGCCGATTCACTGTTGCATGGCTATATTTCTGTGAACCATCAGGAAAATATGACTTTATAACTTAAACTCCTTAATCTTAACGCTTATAATACGGGCTAATACATATTTATTCCGGGCGGTGGGTGCTTGTTTTTTTTTTTTTGAGCCGAGGTCAGAAAATATTAGATTTTGTTTCCTCTTCTTCTGTATCTGAATATATTTCCCTTTTTTACTGAGGTGTATTTGATTTTTTGTTTGACGTTTAACGTCCACATCAAGACTGTTTAACGGCCCCGCCCATCGGGGCTTGAGGAAACAAATTGGGCTGCATTATGCTTCCACGCAGAGCTGAAATCGACCGAACGTGAGTACTGGTAGACAGCTTAAAGGTTCCGATTCTAAGCCTGCCCAGGAAAAGTGGTGCGAGTTGGACCATCCATGCATATAAACTCTATTGGTTGCACTGTGCGGCAGAGGCTGAGTTGCCATTTCATCACAATGTCGGGTAAAAGTCCGACAAAATTGGAAGCGACGTCTCCAAAATGACATATAAAGTGTTGACGGGGCGTTAAACCTCAAATCAAACAAATGTTCTTGCATAAATACCTATGCGCATGGCCGTTTGAAACCATTGTCAAATGGACCGAAAGCCGTGCTCAAACAGCAAAAACCATGTTCAAATCATGAAATTCACGTGCTGTTTGAACATGGATTTTGAGCTTTTGATATAACAAGACGGGCCTTGCTTTGTTTACGTTACGTTGAGCGACGTAACGTTATCGCCCTAAACGTAGCGTTTTAGGATTCTATGACGACGCCAGAGGGTTACTGCATGACAACGTCATTGTAAACATCATTATGTTGGTTCGCCGGTCGCATTTAACGTGTTTATATGGAGTTTATATGGAGCCTTTGAGCGTTTTCGTCAAAACTTGCTGTCGGAATCGTAATTTATGCCAGAACAACGATCATCCATGGTTATTTCATTGCATTAACATTTGCCGGATCCCTCGGAAGATATTTGAACATTCGGCCTGGCGGCCTCATGTTCAAACAGCTTCCTCGAGACCCGGCGAATGCATGAAAAACCATGGTTGATCCCTATATTCTTGCATAAAAACCTATGCGCATGGCTGTTTGAAGCCATTGTCAAATGGACCGAAAGCCGTGTTCAAACAGCAAAAACCATGTTCAAATCATGAAATTCGCGTGCTGTTTGAACATGGATTTTGAGCTTTTGATATCACAAGACGGGCCTTGCTTTGTTTACGTTACGTTGGGCGACGTAACGTTATCGCCCTGAACGAAGCGTTTTAGGGTTCTATGATGACGTCACTGCATGACAACGTCATTGTAAACATCATTCTGAACTGGCCGCCATTTTGGTTTGCCTGTCGCATTTGAAGAGTTTATATGGAGCTTTTGGGCGTTTTCGTCAACATTTGCTGTCGGATTCGTAAGTTATGCAAGAACAACGATCACCCATGGTTATTTCATTGCATTAACATTTGCCGGATCCCGAGGAAGCTGTTTGAACATGAGGCCGCTATGCGGATCCCTCGGAAGATATTTGAACATGAGGCCTAGCGGCCTCATGTTCAAACAGCTTCCTCGGGATCCGGCAAATGTTAATGCATAAAAAACCATGGTTGATCCCTTTAAACAAAACTGTATAGACGTGCTTCGAATTTCGTTGGACTCTTACCTAACATTGTGATAAAATGGCATTTAAAGACTTGCCACACTATGAGACCAATGAACTTTCCGACTTCAGATTATAGCACTGGGGCCAAAAATGCCCCCACGCGGGGCCCTTTGGTTTTACATTGACTTATATAGGGAAACCCTTTGAAAATCTTCTTGTCAGAAACCAGGGGGCTGAGGTGTTTTGATATTTGATATGAAGCTGTGTCTAGTGGACCTCTATCAAGATTGTTAGAATTATAGCCCTGTGACCAAAAATGCCCCCCGCCCTATAGCCCACTGGTTTAACATAGACATCTCGCGGGAAAATCTTCAAAAATCTTCTTGTCTGAAACCATAAGCCTCAGATATTTGATATTTGTTATGTAGCTTCGTCTTGTGGACCTGTATCAAGATTTTCAAATTATAGTCCTTGTGCATAAACTGCAGCACCCCCCCCCCCACCCCGCCCGGGGGTTCCCTTTGGTCTAACATTGGGATATATAGGGGAAATCTTGAAAAAAACTTCTCTGAAAACGCAAGGCCCAGGTCTTTGATATTTGGTGTGAAGATTCATCTAGCAGACCTCTACCAAGATTGTTCAAATTATAGCTCTTGGTCAAAAATGGCCCTGCCCTGGGGCTCACTGGTTTTATTAGCTCACCTGTCACGTAGAGATAGGGTGAGCTTTTGTGGTCACTTTTTGTCCGTCGTCCGTCGTGCGTGCGTCCGTGCGTCCGTCCGTGCGTGCGTGCGTGCGTCCTTGCGTCCGTAAACAATTTCAAATAAGTATATCTCTAATACCCCACGGTCAATCTTGATCAAATTTCATGAGAAGCATCACCAGGTAGGGGGAAAGGCTGCATTACGTTTTTGGGCTGATAAGATTGGAATTCTGGTTGCTATGGCAACATACAGCTCCCATAGACTTACAATGGGAAAAAAATTAAAATATCTTCTTCTCTGAAACCACAGGGCCCAGAGATAAGATATTTAGCATGTAGCAACGGCTAGTGGTCACCTACATAATTCCTGCCAATCATGCCCCTTGGGTCCACATTGGCCACGCCCCAGGGCCCCTTCGCTCCCATAGACTCACAATGGAACAAAAAGCTTCAAAAATCTTCTTCTCGGAAACCACAGGACCCAGAGCTTAGATATTTAGCATAAAGCAAGGGCAAGTGGTCACCTACATAATTCCTGCCAATCATGCCCCTGGGTTCCAAACGGGCCACGCCCCGTGGCCATTTAGCTCCTATAGACTCATAATGGAAAAAAGCTTCAAAAATCTCTTCTCTGAAACCACAGGGCCCAGAGCTGCGATATTTGGCATGTAGCAACGGCAAGTGGTCACCTACATAATTCCTGCCAATCACGCCCCCTGGGGTCCAAATTGGCCACACCCCGGGGCCCCTTAGCTCCCATAGACTCATAATGGAAAAAAAGCTTCAAAAATCTTCTTCTCTGAAACCACAGGGCCCAGAGCTTAGTTATTTAGTATGTTGCAACGGCCAGTGGCCACCTACATAATTCCTGCCAATCATGCTCCTGGGTTCCAAATGGGCGACGCCCTGGGGCCCCTTCGCTCCCATAGACTCATAATGGAACAAAAAGCTTCATAAATCTTCTTCTCGGAAACCACAGGGCCCAGATCTAAGATATTTAGCATGTAGCAACGGCCAGTGGTCACCTACATAATTCCTGCCAATCATGCCCCTGGGGTCCACATCGGACACGCCCCGGGGCCCCTTCGCTCCCATAGACTAACAATGGAACAAAAAGCTTCAAATATTTTCTTCTCGGAAACCACAGGACCCAGAGCTTAGATATTTAGCATATAGCAAGGGCAAGTGGTCACCTACATAATTCCTGCCAATCATGCCCCTGGGTTCCAAACGGGCCACGCCCCGGGGCCCTTTAGCGCCTATAGACTCATAATGGAAAAAAGTTTCTAAAATCTTCTTCTCTGAAACCACAGGGCCCAGAGCTGCTATATTTGGCATGTAGCAATGACAAGTGGTCACCTACATAATTCCTGCCAATCATGCCCCTGGGGTCCAAAATGGCCACAACCCCGGGGCCCCTTGCCTCCCATAGACTCATAATGGAAAAAAGCTTCAAAAATCTTCTTCTCTGAAACCACAGGGCCCAGAGCTTAGATATTTAGCATGTAGGAACAGCCAGTGGCCACCTACATAATTCCTGCCAATCATGCCCCTGGGTTCCAAATGGGCGACGCCCTGGGGCCCCTACGCTCCCATAGACTCATAATGGAACAAAAAGCTTCAAAAATCTTCTTCTCGGAAACCACAGGGCCCAGAGCTTAGATATTTAGCATGTAGCAACGGCAAGTGGTCACATACATAATTCCTGCCAATCATGCCCCTGGGGTCCAAACGGGCCACGCCCCGGGGTCCTTTAGCTCCTATAGACTCATAATGGAAAAAAGCTTAAAACATCTTCTTCTCTAAAACCACAGGGCCCAGAGCTGAGATATTTGGCATGTAGCAAGGGCAAGTGGTAACCTACATAAATCCTGCCAATCATGCCCCTAGGTTCCAAATGGGCCACGCCCCGGGGCCCCTTAGCTCCCATAGACTCAATGTGGTAAAAAAAGCTTCAAAAATCTTCTTCTCTGAAACTACAGGGCCCAGAGTTTAGATATTTACATGTAGGAACGCCATTGGTCACCTACATGATTCCTGCCAATCATGCCCCTGGGTTCCAAATGGGCCACGCCCCGGGGCCCCTTCACTCCCATAGACTCATAATGGAAAAAAGCTTCAAAAACCTTCTTCTCTGAAACCACAGGGCCCAGACCTTAGATATTTAGCACGTATCAACGGCAAGTGGTCACCTACATAATTCCTGGCAATCATGCCCCTGGGGTCCAAAAGGGTCACACCCTGGGGCCACAGTTAGCTCCTATAGACTCATAATGAAAAATAAAAGCACCGCAGACACTGCATAATACCCCGCCACTGCTAAGCAATGTAACTTATTTGAAAATATATCAAGGCTAAATAACTAGAAAGGGGATAGCAGAGATATGATTCGCAAGTGTAATGTCTTAATGTGAGTGGATGAAGTTGTTAGAAGATGTAGGAAGCATATGTAAAAATCCATTTTTCAGACATTTGATGGGAAGGCAACTCAATAAGTTGACATTATTAGAAACTTATGGAGGCAAGTAGTTACCTTAAATGGCTGTGGAACATGTATCTTTTTGTGGTACATGTAAGAATTTCATGTTTTTCGATGTACTGCCTGTCTGACTATATTCTTTCGTGAAGACTGATCATGAAGTAATTTCTACGGTCATTGTGCTCCTTCCGCTGATTCAAGAAGGGCAGGCATGAAGTATGTGCACCAAGTACTGGTTAACCACTTAGAAGGGCCTTTATTTTAGGCATCTATTTGGTTAGGCTTTTACTGCACATTCCAAGGGTGAGGTTGATTAGGCTTCATTCAAAAGGATTAAACATAAATGGCAACCAATCATAAATTAAGATGTTTGTGGGTGATCTTTTGGCATTCTCACAGGGACAAAATCCACAAATTAATTCTAGCATGGGTAGATGTACTATCTCACCTTTTTCACTATTAGATAGCAGCAGCTTCAGCAAAGAATGTTCAAATTATTGACTGGAAATAAAACACAGATGGCTGGATGGATTTCCATTAAGTATGCACTGACCAACAGACACAAATTCCGTTTTGTATGCACTGACCAACAGACACAAATTCCATTTTTCAGACTTATCAAGGGCAGGGACAGCCAGAGTCATGTACCTTTGCCACAATATGTAATATTTACTCTACTGTACATCTATGAAATTTCAGCAAGATATTGCAAATAATAAAGGAACTAGAGTGTAAAATCGATTTTTAATATATCAAGGGCAAATAACTAAAGAACTGGAACAGCCAGAGAAGTGGTCCTTGGCCACAATATGTACCCTATACTCCTCTATATGGTCCTTGGTCACAATATTTACCCTTTAGTCCTCTATATATCTGTAAAGTTTAATCCAAATATTTCATATAGTAAGGGAACTAGAGGCCAAAAACTATTTTTCAGATACTGAAAAGGGACAGACAGACAGATGGACAGACATACAAATGGATGGACAGACAGACAGCAGAGGGTGTAGAAGTTTTATCCATATATTTCAAATAATAAATGAACTATAGGCCAAAATCCCTTTTTTATATATTTCAAGGGCAGATAACTCAATTGCTGGGAAAGCCAGAGTCATGTTCCTTTGCCACAGTATGTAACATTTAATCTACTACATATCTATGAAGTTTCAGCAAGATATTGTAAATAATAAAGGAACTACAGTCTAAAATGCATTTTAAATACTTCAAGGGCAGATAACTCAAGAACTGGTATAGCCAGAGTAGCGGTCCTTGGCCACGATATGAACCATTAAATCCTCTATATATCTGTGAAGTTTCATCGAGATATTCCATATAGTAAGGGAACTAGAGGCCAAAAACCATTTTTCAGATATTTCAAAGGCAGATAACTCAATCGCTTGGAAAGCCAGAGTCATGTTCCTTTGCCACAGTATATAACAATTCATCTACTAAATATCTATAAAGTTTCAGCAAGATATTGTAAATGATAAACGAACTATAGTCTAAAATGCATTTTTAAATACGTCAAGGGCAGATAACTCAAGAACTGGAACAGCCAGAGTAGCAGTCCTTGGTCACAATATGAACCGTTTAGTCCTCTATATATCTGTGAAGTTTCATCCAGATATGCCATATAGTAAGGGAATTAGAGGCCAAAAACCATTTTTCAGATACTGAAAAGGGCAATAACTCTGCTAAAAATTAACGGATTTTGCCTATTAACAATCCCAAACCACTCATCCCCGATACCAATATGTATGCAAAATTTGAACAAAATCCGTGAAAAAATACTCAAGTTATCGATCGGAAACGAAGTGCGGACGGACGGACGGACGGACGCACGCACGTTCTCACGAACGGATACTTAAGTGGCTAGGCGTCGGCATATTGACTACTTAAGCGGCAAATTCTCTTAAGCGGCAAGCCACCTAAGAGCGAATTTTTGCCACTTAAGTACCCAAATAACGGAATAAACCGCATTTGGACTCACGAATATATACTTCAGTGTCAAACTGTCCAAATTTTTTGCCCCCTAAATGTCGTTTCGTTGGTGCGGACAGACATACGGACGGACGGACGGACACCGGAGGGTATAACATAATACCCCGCCACTATCGTGTGGCGGGGTATAAAAAAGCTTCAAAAATCTTCTTCTCTGAAACCACAGGGCCCAGAGCATAGATATTTAGCATGTAGCAACGGCAAGTGGTAACATACATATTTCCTGCCAATCATGCCCCTGGGGTTCAAACGGGCCACGCCCCGGGGCCCTTTAGCTCCTATAGACTCATAATGGAAAAAAGCTTCAAAAATCTTCTTCTCTGAAAGCACAGGGCCCAGAGCTTAGATATTTAGCATGTAGCAATGACAAGTGGTCACCTACATAAATCCTGCCAATCATTCCCCTGGGGTCCAAATGGGCCACACCCTGGGACCCCCATAGCTCCCATAGACGCATAATGAAAAAAAAACTTCAAAAATCTTCTTCTTTGAAAACACAGAGCCCAGAGCTTAGATATTTAGCATGTTGCAACTGCAAGTGGTCTGCTACATATTTCCTGCTAATCAAGCCCCTGGGGTCCAAATGGGCCATGCCCAGGGGCCCCTTAGCTCCCATAGACTCATAATGGAAAAAAAACTTCAAAAATCTTCTTCTCAGAAATTGTGAAGCACAGAACTTAGATATTTAGTGTCTAGCAACATAAAATAGCCAGCTACATAAATCCTGCTTACCCTGCCCCTGGGGTCAAAATTGGCCGCGCCCGAGTTCATCACCTCCAATAGACTTATAATGGAAAAAAACTTAAAAAATCTTCTTCTATGAAACCATAAGGCCCAGAGCTTAGATTTTTAGTATGTAGCAACGTTAAGTGACCACCTACATAAATCCTGCCAGTTATGCCCCTGGGATCCAAATTGGCCACACCCAGGGGTCTTTAGCTTCCATAGACTACAATTGTAGCAACTTCAAAAATCTTCTCCTCTGAAACCACAGGGCCCTTATAATGAAAAAAAAAACAAACTTAAAATGGGGAAAAAATCTTCAAAAATCTTCTTCTCTGAAACCATAAGTCCCAGAGCTTTGGTATTTAGCTTGTAGCAATGTCGAGTGGTCGCCTACATGAATCCTGCCAATCATGCCCCTGGGGTCCAAATCCTGTGGCCCCTTAACTCCAACAAACTTATAATGGAAAAAAAAGTTTCAAAATTCTTTGAAACCATGAAGTACAGACCTTAGATATTTAGTATATAGCCTACATAAATCCTGCCAACCGTGCCCTTTGGGTCAAAATTGGCCAAGCCCAGGGCTCATTAGCTCCTATAGACTTATACTGGAAAAAACTTTAAACAAAATCTTTTTCTCCAAAACCATAAGGCACAGATTTTGTTTGATTTGAGGTTTTACATCCCCGTCAACACTGTTTAGGTCATTTTGGAGATGTCTCTTCCAATTTTGTGAGACTTTTACCCGACATTGAGATGAAATTACATCTCAAGCCGTTTGCCTGAGCTTAGATATTTTGTATATAGCAATGTCAAGTGGTCTCCTACACTAATGATTTTCTGGTACACAGGTGAGCGATATAGGGCCAATGGGCCCTCTTGTTTTGACTTATATATGGAAAACCTTTAAAAAGCTTCTTGTCTGAAGCCAGAAGGCCCAGGTCTTTGATATTTGGTGTGATGCTTCATCTGGTTGTCCTCTACTATGCCGTGTAAATTATAGCCCTGGGGCCAAAGGTTGCCCCACCTCAGGCCCATTCGGTTTTACATAGCCATATATGGAAAACCTTTAAAATGTTCTTCTAAAAAAAAACAAAGCCCATGTCTTTGATATTTTGCTAGAAGTTTCATGCGGGTGACCTCTACCAAGATTATATAAATCAAAACCCTGGAGTCAAAACTGGCCCCGCCTCAGGGCCCACTGGTTTCACATAGACTTACGTACTGAAAACCTTTAAATACCTTCTCGTCCGAAACCAGAAGGTCCAAGTCTTTGATATTTGGAATGAAACTTCCTCTAGTTGCCCTCTACCAATATTGTCCAAATTATAACCCCGTCGGGTTAAAACTGGACCTGCCTGGAGCCCACTGGTTTATATAGGGTTAAGGCTGAGCCGGTTCATCTCCTTCTGCTGCACTAAGACCTGACCCTCAATGTCCACAAGGTGCCTAGACAGTGACATACAAGTCAGCTCTGTATTGTCAAAAGAACCACTGACACATAACCACCCTCCCTTTGTCACCATGTGACATTATTAGTAAAACTGAGCCTCTTCATTTCCCTCTGTTTGGACCTGACTCTCAATGTCCACAACATTTCCAGATAGTGACATACAAGTTAGCTCTGTATTGTCAAAGGGAACCAATGACTCATATGTCTAGCATTTTATAACAATTCTTGCCCCCACGCCCCCACGCCCCCACGCCCCCACCCCCAGCCCCGCCAATTGTCACAGCGAGGCATTGTAAGTTAGACCATTACGATAACTCACCCGTGTGACATAGAGCATTTTTCACATCTCCAAAACGGCTAGTTTTCTGATGAAACGCCTTGTTATTTTTATATAAATGTTCAAAACATAGGTTGAGGGTGCTTGTTCAGTAAGGGGGTTCTAACGAGTACCAACAACCTATGTCTTGGAGCAGAAATAAGTAAAATAATGTATACCCTCGTAAACCCCCGTTTTCTCCATATAAGTGTGTGTGTGTGGGGGGGGAGGGGGGGTGGGGTTGGGGGTGTCATTTTACGGACTTGTTCACGTGATGCTAAGCAAATTCATCTCCATGCACTAGGACATGACCCTCAATGTCCGAAAAATGTCCAGATAGTAACATATAAGTCAGCTCTTTCAGTAGAAGGGATCTTTGAAAAGACTTCATCCTCGTGCAGAAAGAAAATAATTTAGAAGGAATGTTCCATGGGAAGTTGCTCAAATTAGTTTCGCTCCACTGAACATAAAAGCCACCAACCGAAACAATAAACAAGTTTTAAACTGACAGCTCATTACGATAACACACCCATGCGAAATAGTGCATTTTTAACATCCCCAAAATGGCTACTTTTCTAATGAAAATCCGTGATATTTTTCTTAACAATGATCAAAACATAGGCTGTTGGTGCTCGTTAGAACGGCCTTAATGAGGCGGTTCTAACGAGTACCCACAACCTATGTCTTTTAGCAGAAATATGAAAAATAATGTATACCCCTACCCCAACCCCGTAACCCCAGTGTTCTCTATATGAAGTGGGGTTTAGAGGGGTCTTCATTTCACGGACTTGTTCACGTGATGTACTACTAAATAGGTAGACTGATTTTGAAATAATTTCACAGGAATGCTCCTTTGGTCACTCTGAACCAAAATGGCTCAAACCATCCACTCCATCTTACATTACCTACCACTTTATCGGTAAACTTCGGATCAAGTGAGCGTTCCAGGGCCATTATGGTCCTCTTGTTTAATCCAGGTTTCACTGGGTCGACGGACGTCTTTCAAACACTTGACAAAACATAGCAACCAACAAACTTTTAAACTTGTGATCGAAGCCTCAGATAAAAACCAGCCAGTGTCCCGGAATATTGGTGTGAGAAATTTTTGTTTGTTTGAGGTTTAACATCGCCGTCAACACTGTAAAGGTCATTTTGGAGACGTTGCTTCCAATTTTGAGGGACTTTTACCCGACATTGAGATGACATGACATCTCAAGCCCTGTCGCCCAATGAAACCAATAGGGTTTATTAGCATGGTCGGCCCGCCTCGCACCGCAGTCCCTGGACAGGCTTAGACCCTCTAAGCGGTTTACCAGCACTAGTGTGCGGGCCGGATTCAGCTCTGCGTGGAAGCATCATGCAGCCCATATATTTCTTCAAGCCCCTATGGGCGGGAGCCGTTGGTGTAAGAAAGCCATTTGCTAGCACGTATAGAGTGTTGAGTAAATTATCTTGTTTGCTAGAGTCTATGTATGTAATTGTCTCCAGAATTATTCTTATTGACACAAGAAGGGATTCACATGTACCGTTCGAACCTCAATTTCGTTTTTGACATTTCATTTGTCTGCTCCTCGCGTTTCTACAATCATACATAACCATTGACTGTTTTAAAAATTAAAAAAAAAAGATAATGAAATGAAATGGCCCAGTGTAAAAACTAACAGTTTTCTACCATCACCTTCTATTAGTACTTTCAGTACTTTGATTATTACACGACGTTATCCACTGCTTATCGACGACGTCATGTGATAATATTTGGTGTCTCTGATGGGAGCTCTGCGTTAATTGTATCAAAACCTGGTGAACCCTTCTAGGTCAATGTCACAGATAGTAAAAAGTGTATCACGGCTCCAGATAAAAGATTGGAAACTTTTAGAGATATTCTTGTTGCGACTGTTTTGAACCTGGCAAGATATAGGAGTCCGTTTTTTTTTTCATCCTAACCCTAAACGCTTTTTGACCATGAACAAAATCACAGGCGTCCAACCGAGTTGGCAGTCACCAATTGTATCTACCCTTTACATACGCGTGTTTTTCTTATACATGTATGATATTGCACCTTTTTATTATTTGATTGTTTGATTTGAGGTTTAGCGTCCCCATCAACACTATTCAGGTCATTTTGGAGGCGTTACTTCCAATGTTTTAGTGACTTTTACCCGACATTGAGCCCTGTCGCCCAATGAAACCAATACGTTTAATATGCATGGACGGTCAGACTCGCACCACTTTGTCTGGGCAGGCTTAAACCTTCCAAGCAGTTTATCTGTACACATGTGTGGTCAGTACCGCTATGCGTGGAAGCAGTATGCAGCCCAATCTATTCTCCAAGCTCCGATACACTTTTCATTGAACGTCTTGTGAACGAAACAGAGCAGGAAAGATCGCCCCCGCCCAAAGGGGCTTGAAGAAATATATGGGCTGCACGATGCTTCCACGCAGAGCTGAATCCGGCCCGCACACTAGTACTGGTAAACCGCTTAGAGCATCTAAGCCTGTCCAGGAACCGCGGTGCGAGGCGGACCGTCCATGCTAATAAACCCTATTGGTTTCATTTGGCGACAGGGCTTGAGATGTCATTTCATCTCGATGTCGGGTAAAAGTCCCACAAAATTGGAAGCAACGTCTCCAAAATGACCTTTGCAGTGTTGACGGGGACGTTTAACCTCAAATCAAACAAACAAAGAACAGGACAGTTTAACCGTCTCGCCAGATTGCATCTTCCTGTAGCGTGATCGTTTTGGTGTAAAATTTATTTAAATACGGTTGCAGTCCTGTTATTTGACGAAGTGGAGGCTTGATGGGTATACACTGTCGAACTTAAATGCCTTAAACAGCATTGGGGACATTAAAATCCGGTGTATACAGAGGTAGGGTAGATGATAGAGCAAGGTAAAATGACATAAAAGGCACATCTTCGCGATTTGCGATAAATGAATGTTTGCTGCATGTTCTCCTTAGAATTGCCTAATGAATATACATAACATAATTTTTCAAAATAAACTAAGACATTAACCCCAGATATATTGGTTTCAGTAGCATGGTGCACGTGAACTAATGCGCAACAGCTTTGTTACATGTAAATAGTCTTTTTATCGAAATCCCACTGTAGCGGCTTGCTTACTCGTAGCTGCATATTGTAGGGCATATAACCGACAATATCAAAGTAATTATATAAGCAAATTAAACATTTTACTAGCTGAAATCCAGTAAGTTCATGAGTAAGTAATTCGCGGTATCTGTTAACTACGCTAATTTGGTTTTGTTTCATGCTTTATGATGTCTATGTCAGACCATAAACATTGTTCTCCTAATAAGAGTGGGATGCGAATTTTCTAGATGTTAATTAAGTTCGATAATACCATATTTTTAGTAAAAATGGCGCTCATCACAAAAACACCCTATATAATTCTGCACATACCCCCATGAACCCCACTTTTACATAGTAAAACTGGGATTTAAAGTCACTGTGGTAACCCTTATTTTTCTTATTTCTGCTCTAAAATATTGGTTGTGTATACTCGTTAGAACTCTGTGAATATGTTCTAGAAAGGGTTATCCTTTGGAAGGAAGGAATACACCACAAACTGTAAAATAGAGCGTACATGCTTTCTGGGCCAGACTAGCTAGTTTCGGTCAATAAGGTCTCATCAGTGACCCTCAAATATTTTCAAACTTCCACAATGGAATCAATGATCCCAAAGGACAAGAAAATATAAACTACACTAAGATGTAGGGCAGGGAGACTTTTTACGGCCGCCACACATTCCAAGACACCAGCTGTAGTGACGTTGAATATGTTCTAGAAAGGGTTATCCTTTGGAAGCAAGGACTACACCAGCGAACTGTGAAATAGAGTGTATATGCTTTCTGGGCCAGACTAGGTAGTTTCGGCCAATAAGGCCTCATCAGTGACCCTCAAATATTTTCAAAATTCCACAATGGAATCAATGGTTAGGCTCCGGCGTTAGTCATTTTATAAGTTGGTTGCTGTCTGATGCTGGGTCTCTAGCCGGACCCACCGGCGTCAAACTGCTGCCTTTCTTTTGCATCAGCATTCCAGTTAGTTTTGGAACACTTTTGTTCTTCAAATGGTGGATGAGGTCAAGAATAAATAAATGGGTCCTTCCATATTTTTTTTTCTTCAAGTTTTGCATACGAGTAGACCTAAGTGAGACGCCAAGTTCTGCAACGAAGGTCAGGTGGTTTTTCTCCGGGTACTCCGGTTTTCGCTCACCTCTGATTAACGATCGGCTCGATATGAATGAAATAATCTTGAAAGGGCCGTAAAACCAAAACCAAAACAAAAAAAAAACAAACAAAAAAAAACGAGTATACCTAAACATGTTACATCAAAAACTGAAAAAAAAGGAAAGATAGGTCACCAGCTTCGTTCGCTTGTTCTATAGAGGGTAATGGGAATAAAAAAAATATCGCCAAAATTTCCATTTCAAGTTCATATGACTAATTAACTGGTCCTTAGATTTTTTTTCAAAAACTAATATTCATGACAGTCCTATTTCTGATTATAATAGCTGAAAAATGTCCTTGACAACCAGGTTTTTTTTTCTAAGTACAGCCAGATAAATAAGTCTGGGGTCTACGTGTTCTGATGTTACTTATAAGCGACTTTGCAGTTTCTTACCGGCAACGTCAATTGACGCGCCAAATCATTATTTCCAGAGCCATTTTCTTCAAAAGGACGAACTAAGGGATATTAGTTATGCCGAGTTTTATCGGGATTATTGCATGATTTTGGACTGCAGATTGCGAAATATTAATTCAAACTAGATAGTGCTGTTTACAGGATGCGAAATTCATCACGTGAACATGTCCATGAAATGAACACCCCCCTAAACCTCACTTTCTATAGAGTAATCTGGGTTTTAAGGGGTATACATAATTTGCCTTATTTCTTCTCCAAGCCATAGGTTGTGGGTAATCGTTAGAACCGCCTCAATGAGGCGGTTCTAACGAGCACCCACAACCTATATTTGAAGTAAAAATAGAAAAGTAGCCATTTGGAGATGTGAAAAATGCACTGCGTCGCATGCGTGTGTTATCGTTATGTTTTCTTGACGTTCTGTTGTAGAATGATCTGTGCAGTCAGAACGTATACAAAAATCACGAGCAAAAAGCAAAATAGTGGTCCTCTGTGTTATAGTAGGTAGGAGCGCTGACTCTTAATTATTAGATCTCTAACTGCTGTGGTTCAATCCTCTCTCGGATGTGACGCCAAGTTCCGTGATGTCAGATGATTTTTTCAGCACTTAACGATCAACCCTCACAGTCGTTTTGGCGTGGGAGGAGCCTTATCCACTATTTTTAAGGAGTTCCGAAACAAGTTATTATATCTAATCTTAAAAGGCCCATAAAACCAAAACAGAAACAAACAAAAACAACAAAACATGTGTATCTTCAGACATGAGCGCCCGGTAAAGACCAGCTTGCTAATTGACGCAGTTAGATCAGCGTCTTCGCTGTGCACTATATGGATGCCCGTTGAAGTACCCTGAGAAAAACCACCTGGCCTTCCGTTGCATAACTTGGCGTCTCATATGTGAGCCGAGTCCGGTTCGAACCACAGCGGTGGGGGACCCAAAAGAGTCGGCGCAATTAGATTTTGTGGTACACACTCGATATGAGAGTTCTAATCAATTAATCAATTGTACCGACACATTGAACGGTCCTTCCATGTTGGGCAATAAGACCAATTTTGGTCAGTGCTCTATAATCAAGCCGATTCTTTTTTGGGTTTGAAGAAACCTTGTTATTGGTTGAATCTGTGTTTTCATTGGTCGCGGGCTGTGCATACATGTGGCTGCAAAAACCGGATGATCAGGAGGTCGCTTTCTCGACACCTACAAGGTGTTCATCAGCTTTTCATAGACTGATTCACTTAGTTTTTGTCTGCGGCCACTAAGTTTATGTCTGCGGCCACTAAATTTTTGTCTGCGGCCACTACGTTTTTGTCTGCGGTCATTCTCATCTGCCACTGATTCAAGAAGGTCAGCTTTCAGTTTGTGTCTCATGATTGTGCACTGCACTTGTTAACCGCTGATGTGCATGATTATTGTTTGTTTGTTTGTTTGAATTCAAGGTTTAACGTCCCCGACAACACTATATAGGTCATTTTGGAGACGTTGCTTCCAATGGTGTGTAACTTTTAGCGACTTTGAGATGAAATGACACATCCTGCCATGTCGCCAAATTAAACCAATAGGGTTTATAAACATGGGCGGTCCTACTCGTACAGCTTTGCCTGGGCAGGCTTAGATCCCAGTGCTCGTGTGCGGTCGGTTTCAGCTCTTGCGTGGAAGCATCATGCGGTCCATTTCTTTCTTCAAGCCCCTATGGGCAGGGGTCGTATGTGCATGCCTGCCCAGGGGAATTGTGGTTAGGTTTTGTTTGATTTGAGGTTTAACGTCCCCGTCAGTACTGTATAGGTCATTTTGGAGGCGTTGCTTCCAATTTTGTGGGACTTTTACCCGACATTGAGATGAAATTATATCTCAAGCCCTGTCGCCCAATGAAACCAATAGTGTTTATAAGCATGGACTGGCCGACTTGCACTGCTTTGCCTTGGCAGATCTTTGTTTTACTTCTACTTTTTATATGCTATAGGCGGTTTACCAGTACTCGTGTGCGGTCGGTTTCAGCTCTGCGTGGAAGCATCATGCAGCCCATCTATTTCTTCCAGCCCCGATGGGCGGGGCAAATTTGTGGTTAGGTAAAATCACCGACTCGCTGCTGCCTTAATCATGCTGACTAGACCTATTAATTTCACACAGACTAACAAAAGAGAAGTAGAGGCAATGATCAGGAATCGATACAATTAACCCAAAGCTCCCATCAGAGACACCGAAAGGAAAGAAACACAAACATGAAGCAACAGACCCTAACGGAACCACGAACAGCAGAAAGCCAAAAGGGCAGTTATTATTAAATCATTATTTTATTGTCCTGTATTCTCATTGCATTATGTAAATAAAAAGTACATACAACCTTTTCGGGGCCTCCATTGTCTAGTGGGTAAGAGCTTTGACTCTTATTCACCTTGCATGTGTGAAGCCAAGTTATGCAATGGAAGGTCAGATTTTTTCTCCGGGTATTCCGGTTGTCTCTGACCGTTGATTAACGATCTGCTAGAAATAAGTGTTATAACATTGAAAGGGCTGTAAAACATAAAAACAATTAAACCTACGCATGTAGCTCGTACAAAGCAATGTTTGAAGTAAACCGTCGCATCGCTCGAACATGGATAATTATGCCCCCGCCTATTCGAAGAATAGCGGAAGGGCATTAAGTTTTACCCCTTTCCGTCCGTTCGTCCGTTCGTTCGTGCGTCCCGACATGGTGTCCAGGCCATAACTCCTAAACCGTATGGAATATATTCATGAAACTTCACAGGTGCATTCATCACACTGAGACTATGTGTCATGAACAAGGAAGACAACTCTTGCATTTTTGGTTGTTGGATTATCTGTCCTTGACTTAGTACCATATAGTAAACCGTGTCCGGGCCATAACTCCTAAACCGTATGGAATATATTCATGAAACTTCACAGGTGCATTCATCACACTGAGACGATGTGTCATGAACAAGGAAGACAACTCTTGAATTTTTGGTTTTTGGATTATCTGCCCTTGCCTTAGTACCATATACTAAACCGTGTCCGGGCCATAACTCCTAAACCGTACGGAATATATTCGTGAAACTTCACAGGTGCATTCATCACACTGAGACGATGTGTCGTGAACAAGGAATACAACTCTTGCATTTTTGAGTTTTGGATTTTCTGCCCTTGACTTAGTACCATATAGTAAACCGCGTCCGGGCCATAACTCCTAAACCGTATGGAATATATTCATGAAACTTCACAGGTGCATTCATCACACTGAGACGATGTGTCATGATCAAGAAAGACACCTCTTGCACTTTTGGTTTTTGGATTATCTGCCCTTGACTTAGTACCATAAAGTAAACCGTGTCCGGGCCATAACTCCTAAACCGTATGGAATATATTAATGAATCTTTACAGGTGCACTTATTGCACTGAGACGATGTGTCATGAACAAGGAAGACAACTCTTGCATTTTTGGTTTTTGGATTATCTGCCCTTGACTTAGTACCATATAGTAAACCGTGTCCGGGCCATAACTCGTAAACCGTATGGAATATATTCATGAAACTTCACAGGTGCATTTATCACACTGAGACGCTGTGTCGTGAACAAGGAAGACAACTCTTACATTTTTGGTTTTTGGATTATCTGCCCTTAACTTAGTACCGTATAGTGAACCGTGTCCGGGCCATAACTCCTAAACCGTATGGAATATATTCATTAAACTTCACAGGTGCATTCATCACACTGAGACAATGTGTCATGAATAAGCAAGACAACTCTTGCATTTTTGTTTTTTTGGATTATCTGCCCTTCACTTAGTACCATATAGTAAACCGTGTCCGGGCCAAAACTCCTAAACCGTATGGAATATATTCATGAAACTTCACAGGTGCATTCATCACACTGAGACTATGTGTCATGAACAAGGAAGACATCTCTTGCATTTTTGGTTTTTGGATAATCTGCCCTTGATGCATATATTTTATGATTGATTGATTTGACGTACATTTGTAATATTTTTTATGAATGGCATTTGGCGGGGGCATCTGTGTCCTATGGACAATTTTTCTAGTTATTTTAGCGCTCGTTCAGTTGAGTGAGTGAGTGTATAAATTTTACGTCCCACCAACAGCTAAGGACATACGGAGACGGGACCTCGATCTAAATAATAATAATAACAATGATAATCGACCTTATTTATAGAGGGTAACACATTTAGTACTAGTAATAATCTTCCATGTGGCCCTCTTTTCCTAGGAGGGAACCAGTACTAAGCAATGTGGATAAAGTTTCTTGCTCAAGGAAACAACACGTGGCGCTTGCGAGGATCGAACCGGCTACCTCTCGATCTCAAATCCAATGCTTTACCACTGCACCACTGCGCTCCACAGACTTAAAGACTCATCCGAAAGTCTGGAGAAGCCCGGGATCGATCCTGCGACCCCTTGTTTACAAGGCAAGTATCTTAACCACTGCACCACGGAGGCTTCTTCGCTCGCTCGGTTAAGTTCTCGGATTTTCAGATAACATCCGATATAAAGCCCTTTGTTCCTGTATTTTCTTTACAGTGACGGACGGCGACGTGTTAGTGTCAGAACGTCATGATGTAACGCCATTCGCAACGCACGTAAATAATTGCACCATTCATTTAAGTATTCTTGACCTTAAACAGCTATACATTAAAAACGATGACCAGAACAAAGAATAATAAACCACAACAATAGCACCGCCTTGTATCGGTCAGCTACACTTGTACTTGCAGGCTCTTCTGTCGTGGTTTATTTTTGTTATGAGTTGTCTTTGAGTGTGTGTATCGCTTATATCATTTTGCTTTGGACAGCCAATTGGCCATTTTGTGGAAAAGTAACTGTCCTTTGGCTCTCCGCTAGTGATGTTTCCATTAGGGTCTAGTTGTTTCATGTTTGTGTTTCTTTCCCGTGGTGTCTCTGATTGTAGTTGTGGGTTAATTTTATCGATTAATGATCATTGCTTTCACTTCTATTTTAAATCGATTTTACGAAGCCAAAACAATCGCTCGTTCTTATGTTGTGATTTACACAACAGTTTGGTTCACTCCTTGTCCAAGTCACTGGTGCAATATTACCGAGAAAATAAAAAAACAAGAGGGCCCTGATCTGGGCCCTGATAGCCCTGATTCGCTCACCTGAATGTCACTGTCTATAGAACATTCTATTTTAAGCTCTGGTAGCCATCTAACGATCATGGCTATTTTAGTATAATGACACCTAGACAACGTTACTTTGAAGTTTGAATCAAACTGACCCAAGGGTTTAGGAAAAGTTCGCATTTTAAGCAAATTTACAATATTTTTTTATTTTGAGCTCTGTCGGCCATATTGTTCATCGGAATGAGACTACTTTAACTATTTTGGTAGAGAGTCATCTAAGCAATATTCCTGTGAATTTTGATTGTAATTGGCCCAAGGGTACAGGAGGAGTTGAAGTTTGAAGATTTTTTTTTTCTCTTTTTTAGCCGTGGTGGCCATCTTGTTTATCAGAGTGGAATGATTTTAACTGTTTTGGTAGGGAGTCACCTGAGCAACATTCCTGTGAAGTTTGATGCAAATTTACATTTTTTTTCTATTTTTAGCTCTGGTGGCCATTTTGTTCATCGGAGCGGCATCATTTTAGCTAATATGGTAGAGGGTCAACGACATAATATTCCTGTGAATTTTGAATCAAATTGGCCCAAGGGGTAAGGAGGAATAATCGTTTGAAGAATTGTTCTATTTTTAGCTCTGGCGGCCATCTTGTTAGTCAGAGCGGAACAATTTTAGCTATTTTGGTAGGGAGTCAACGACATGATATTCCTGTGAAGTTTGAATCAAATTGGCCGAAGGGGTAAGGAGGAGGTGTCGTTTGAAGATTTTTTTCTATTTTTAGCTCTGGCGGCCATCTTGTTCGCCGCGTTAAACGATTATAGCTATTTTGGTAGGGAGTCACCTAAATAACATTCCTGTGAAGTTTGAATCAAATTGGTCCAAGGGTTGAGGAGGAGTTCGCGTTTTGAAGTATATTTTCAAAGTTTTTCTGTTTTTAGCTATGGCGGCCATTTTGCTCATCAGAGCGAAAACGTTTTAGCTATTTTGGTAGTGGGTCATCTAAGCAACATTCCTATTAAGTTTGAATGAAATTGGCCCAAGGGTAAAGGATTAGTTTGAAGAATTTTTCTATTTTTAGCTTTGGCGGCCATCTTGTTAGTCAGAGCGGAATGATTTTAGATATTTCTTTAGGGAGTCACCTACATAAAATTCCTTTGAAGTTTGAATCAAATTGGCCCAAGGGTTAAGGAAGAGTTCGTGTTTGAAGCCAATTTACACCATCAGAGCAGAACCTTTTCAGCTATTTTGGTAGATGGTCACCTAAGTAACATTCCTATGAAGTTTGAATAAAATTGGCCGATGGGTACAGGAGGAGTTGTCGTTTAAAGACTTTTTTAGGTGTTTGTGTTTGAAGCAAATACGATGTTTTTTTTTTTTTTTTTTTTTTTTTTTTGTTAGTTTTAGCAATGGCGGTCCTAACGTGCACCTTCCATCTATATTTTGAGCAGAAATTAGAAAAAAAATATCACACATTTTCACCTTAAAATTTTCGTTTTGTAGACGCTAAAGGGTACAATGTATTTTTGTATAGGCGTGTTTTCATATTGAAACGAATTTAGACATGAAACAATAGTGAAGACTCCACAGCATGAAATAGCTGGACTAATAAATAAAAAGAAAACCAACAGCTTGACTCCGACGGTCCCGACAAAAATGGAGCATCTGGCACCAAGCGACTTACTTTAAAAATGTTCTAACGGGCCTCCGTGGTCTAGTGGATAAGAGCGCTGACTCTTAGACATTAGGTCTCTCACCGCCGTAGGTTCGAGCCTCGCTCGGGCCACGTGTGAGACGCCAAGTTCTGCAACGGAAGGTCAGGTGGTTTTTCTCCGGGTACTCCGGTTTTCGCCCACCTCTGATTAACGATCGGCTCGATATGAGTGAAATAATCTTGAAAGGGCCGTAAAACCCAAACCAAAAAAAAAATGTTCTATAAAAGGGTTATCCTTTGGAAGCAAGGAATACACCACAGAACTGCAAAATATGGAGTGTACATGTGTTCTGGGCCAGACTAGCTAGTTTCGGCCAATTAGGCCTCATCAGTGACCCTCAGATATTTTCAAAATTCCACAATGGAATCAATGATCCCAAAGGACAAGAAAATATAATCTACACTATGATGTGGGGCAGTGAGACGTTTTACCGCCGCCACACATTCCCACACACCAGCTGTAGTGAAGTTAAATATGTTCTATAAAAGGGTTATCCTTTGGAAGCAAGGAATACACCACAGAACTGCAAAATATGGAGTGTACATGTGTTCTGGGCCAGACTAGCTAGTTTCGGCCAATTAGGCCTCATCAGTGACCCTCAGATATTTTCAAAATTCCACAATGGAATCAATGATCCCAAAGGACAAGAAAATATGATCTACACTATGATGTAGGGCAGGGAAAAGTTATTATGCCGGAGCCGTCATAGTGTCTTAAGTTATCAACCGTGATTTGGTTAACCGTTATGTTTTGTTTGTCAACTTGGTCATTTTGATGACGTTGCTCCCAATTTTGTGGGACTTTTACCCGACATTGAAATGAAATGACAGCTCAAGCCCTGTCGACCAATGAAACCGATAGGTTTTATAAGCATGGACGGTCCGACTCGCACCGCTTTGCCTGAGCAGGCTTAGATTCTCTAAGCGGTTTACCAGTACACATGTGCGGTCGGGTTCAGCTCTGCGTGGTAACATCATGCAGTCTATTTATTTCCTCAAGCCCCAATGGAAGGGGGGCCGATTATCAGCCTGTACTTTTACATTTATTTTGTACCCAATCTTATTATATCGAAAAATGTCCACACTGAAAAACAATGTACTTTACATGAACCGGAGTATACGATTCTTTTGTAGGCAGAGACATAAAGCGAGCAATATCGTCACGATACTTCTTAATTTTGTAATCTGTAATCAACACACTAGCGTAAATCTGATGGAAGAAATAAATGAAGTGTGTTAGAGATGGAGTTTTCTTGACATGTAATGGCTGTTTCCTGAAAATAAATCCCTTTTTATTGACTTTAGACAAATGACTTTTTGATAAAAGTGCCGTTACAATACTGAGTACAGTGTTTATATACCAGGAATACTTCTATTGGGCTAAGTGTGGACAGAAATAGCAGTGACATTAAACATGCGGAAGGGTTTTTACATGCATTCGTGTCAGTTCGGTTAGAGGTAAAATGTTCCAAATGTATGTTGCCTCAGAATCTTTTATTAGCAGGCCTGAATAAAGAAACCCTGATAAACACTGCTTTATTAAACGCAGGCATTTACACCGAAGGGTATAAAGTTTTCGAGGTTTCGTTCGTCCGTTCGTTCGTTACATTCGTTCGTTCGTTCGAACGTACGTTAGTTTATACGTCTGTCTATCCGTAACATTCGTGGAACAAGGGTATAGGTTTTTGCGTTAATGTTTATTTTAATTAAAGGTTATTGACTTTATATTGTGAATTATTCGGCACGAGTTCATATGGCGAAGGACGCATGAGCTTGCGAGTGCGTCTTTGCCATATGAACGAATGCCGAATATTTCACAATATAAAGTCAATAACCTTTTTATTATATACCCAAAACTTGAACTGTCTACTAGAGGTATAAAATTCTGAACATAAAATCAGATTGTAATCTTTAAGTGGTTTGAAATGGAAAACAATGAAGGTCGTTAAGTGTCTCCTCACACGTTGAAAACCACGCCCAATGGCGCCAAATCGAAGACGACGTTAACGTTGGTGGATGTGACGTCATTAAAAACGTTGACGTTTCCCAAAGCAGGACGCCATTTTTTCCCGAAGCGTCGGTTATATTTATTTCAAAATACTCCTTATTTCTTAGCAGAAAGTATTGAAAATTTAAACAGATTGCATGTAGGTCATATTGAACAGCATAAAATGCTCTTTATGCACTTTGTCAGAACCTATATTCGTTATCTTTTGCGTTCATTCTGTCAATGCGTACAAGACGGCTGCCGATGTTTAATCTTGAATTACGTATATTTGAAAGTAGTTCTATTGAGAACGAGACTGCTTATCTACGGGCAATATGTACTTGACTACGGGCAATATGGAAAAATATTGACTGGTAACTTCTGTACAAAGTAAACGGGACATTTTCTGGGTATATAAAAAGACCTTTTACTATAAAGACCCTTTCATGGATTTCATTTATTATTATTATTATGTAACCCTAAAGTTTTAATTACCAGCATTCCTGTCTGGTGGAGTGACTATTGAGATATATAATTTTCATCATACCATGAGATTTTATTTTGTATTTTTGCTATGATCACAGCAACTCGAACTCCACTTAATGTTTCTGCTTGACATGCTGACACAGCATACACCTTGACCCAGTGAAATTGACCTTTATTTTTTGCTTCATTGAATTTGCCAGATTATATCATAAGCCTTGAGATTCCAGCACTTTCGAGTGCAGTTGCTAGAAAAATCTAACTTTAAAAATGTTTCTTGTTTGAATGCCAACCCTGTACACCTTGATTCCATGAATTTGACCAATATTCCGTGCTTCATTGACTTCGTCAAATTATACTATTACCCTCCGACTCTCAGAAATAATGGCTATATCGTGATTCTTCCCCGTAAAATCCAAATACGGGGAAATTTAAAATGACTTCTTTTGTCCCCGAATATGGCCGTTTTATTTCTTTCTTGCAAGCGTCTGAATGATCTTGATTTTTTTTTTTTGGACTTGTTTACGTGCGGAACTCAAAGATTAACGTCTGCACGATTTTCACAAGATAATGATGCAACATGAACGCTGTTACTTTCTTGGACAAAGACAACAGATTATTTTTATGACAAAAATCGTGCTAATCATGACTACCTCGTTATTGAAATATATAGTCCGTTTCAGCATTTAAGTTTGTTGGATAGGACATCGCTCTATATACTGATCATGAATTTTCCCCGTCCGTCGGTATACTGATCGTGAATATATAACCAAGCCCCTTTTCCTGTTTTATAGTCCCCAAATAAGACCCTTTAAGACACTAGGAGGGGGAAATCCTCCCCCTTGCATGCATTTAAGTTTGTTGGATAGGACATAGCTCTATATACTGATCGTGAATTTTCCCCGTCCGTCGGTATACTGATCGTGAATTTTCCCCGTATGTGAAACTGTCCTTAGTACAGTAAGTATCCATATACAAATGTGAGAGTGGGCATTGGCACGTGGGAAGATGCTCTTTATTCCGTGAAAAGAAGAAAGAAAGACGAAAAACGGTGAAAATAAGGTATGTTTGAATTTCCCCCTACGTTTAAATTTCCCCGTATCGTATATCTTTCGACCCGTATCTTTGAAATACCCCAAAATATAACCAAGCCCCTTTTCCTGTTTTATAGTCCCCAAATAAGACCCTTTAAGACACTAGGAGGGGGAAATCCTCCCCCTTGCATGCATTTAAGTTTGTTGGATAGGACATCGCTCTATATACTGATCGTGAATTTTCCCCGTCCGTCGGTATACTGATCGTGAATTTTCCCCGTATGTGAAACTGTCCTTAGTACAGTAAGTATCCATATACAAATGTGAGAGTGGGCATTGGCACGTGGGAAGATGCTCTTTATTCCGTGAAAAGAAGAAAGAAAGACGAAAAACGGTGAAAATAAGGTCTGTTTGAATTTCCCCCTACGTTTAAATTTCCCCGTATCGTATATCTTTCGACCCGTATCTTTGAAATACCCCAAAATATTACCAAGCCCCTTTTCCTGTTTTATAGTCCCCAAATAAGACCCTTTAAGACACTAGGAGGGGGAAATCCTCCCCCTTGCATGCATTTAAGTTTGTTGGATAGGACATCGCTCTATATACTGATCGTGAATTTTCCCCGTCCGTCGGTATACTGATCGTGAATTTTCCCCGTATGTGAAACTGTCCTTAGTACAGTAAGTATCCATATACAAATGTGAGAGTGGGCATTGGCACGTAGGAAGATGCTCTTTATTCCGTGAAGAGAAGAAAGAAAGACGAAAACCGGTGAAAATAAGGTCTGGTTAAATTTCCCCCTACGTTTAAACTTCCCCGTATCGTATATCTTTTGACCCGTATCTTTGAAATACCCCAAAATATAACCAAGCCCCTTTTCCTGTTTTATAGTCCCCAAATAAGACCCTTTAAGACACTAGGAGGGGGAAATCCTCCCCCTTGCATGCATTTAAGTTTGTTGGATAGGACATCGCTCTATATACTGATCGTGAATTTTCCCCGTCCGTCGGTATACTGATCGTGAATTTTCCCCGTATGTGAAACTGTCCTTAGTACAGTAAGTATCCATATACAAATGTGAGAGTGGGCATTGGCACGTGGGAAGATGCTCTTTATTCCGTGAAAAGAAGAAAGAAAGACGAAAAACGGTGAAAATAAGGTCTGTTTAAATTTCCCCCTACGTTTAAATTCCCCCCTAGCGTATATCTTTCGTTCTGTATCTTTGAAATACCCCAAAATAAAACCAAGCCCCTTTTCCTTTTTTCAAGTCCCCAAATAAGACCCTTTAAGACACTAGGAGGGGGAAATCCTCCCCCCCATGCATTGATTTCAGTTTGTTGGATAGAAATACGGTATATATACTGATCGTGAATTTTCCCCGTCGTCATTTCATTATTATTTGAATGTAAATGTGAAAGAAGGGGAAATTTCACGATCAGTATATATACCATTTTTCTATCCAACAAACTGAAATCAATGCATGGGGGGAGGATTTCCCCCTACTAGTATCTTAAAGGGTCTTATTTGGGGACTTGAAAAAGGAAAAGGGGCTTGGTTTGTTTTGGGTATTTCAAAGATACGGCTCAAAAGATACACGATAGGGGGAAATTTATACTTAGGGGGAAATTTAAGCAGTGCTTGTTACATGGTATGCCAATGTTTTACATATGTTTTACGGGGAAATTTGACGATCAGTATACCGACTGATGGGGAAATTTAAATAATGTTTTATGCATGACTTGCTAATTGCTATACTGGTGTTTTACGGAATAAAGAGCATGCATTGATCTTGTCCTTGTTAAAGCTAGAAATTTAAAGAAATGAAATCTATCCCCCCCCATGATATAACATGTTTAAAATTTAAATCAAGCGCCTGAATGACTCGGATCAAAGAAATTGTCGCAAAAGTATGTTTTTACGACATCAAAAAATTGACTATAGAAATCTCCCCCGTACGGGGAAAAATCACGATATAGCCGAAATAATAGTTGCTAGAACCCTTAAACTTTATTTAATGTTTCTTTCTGATATGCCAACCCAGCATACACCTAACAACGTGACCTACATTTCATGCTCTATTGTCTTTGTCAGTTTATAAAATAACCCATGCGATCTCAGCTACTATAATTGCTAGAACAATCAACTTTACATAATATTCTTCCTGACATGCCGAGTCAGCACACACTTTGACCTCTTGACCCTATTCTATATGTCACGCTCCACTGACCTCGCCAGATAATACCATAACCCTTGGGATCGCGGCAACTATAAGGGTTAGAATCTTCAAATTTTACACATAATGTTTCTTTTTGGTTTAAACTTATTTCTTTGCATAATACATTAATCTTTTCCCAAATACTGATAACAAAAATATACAAGTATCATATAAAGGGATTCAGAAAAAAAACACAATTGACTTATTCAAATCTGTATCCCTTCATTATAATATCAATGTACTAATTATACCAAGTCGTGGTTGTCAGTTTTGTTCGATTTGCAATTGAGTGATTGAGTGTTTGAGTTTAACGTCCCGCCAACAGCTAAGGTCATACGGAGACGGGACCTCGGTTTAAAGGCTCATCCGAAAGTCTGGAGAAGCCCCGGATCGATCCTGCGATCTCTGGTTTACAAGGCGAGTAGCGTAACCACTACACCACGGAAGCTTCTCGATTTGCAAGTTATTGGCAAACTTGTACAAATACAATTTCGTTTGGATCATAAAATACAAAATGCTGGTGAAATAAAGCACAGATATATGATTCCACTGGGAAAGGGTTTATAGGTAGTGATTTTGTTTCATTCACACTGAAGAATCAAGTCTGAAGATAGAATTTAAACAGACTTGTGATTTGTCACAAGAAGAACAATACACTGTAAAAATGCAATACACTCTTCAAATCGTGATGTGGGACACTTGGCACTTTGTTTAGTGTAGTGAAAAGTAGGATTATCATCCAGCCTAGTATCTATGTTCAATAAAGTGACATATCCAACCCTTTTAAGTGATATATGTATCTAACATGATATGTGACGTGACGATTCCACAATGTCGCTTATCATCACGTGATCAAGTCCGTGAAATAAAGACCCCCTAAACACCACTTTATATAGAGAAAACTGGGGTTTACGGGGGTATGTATTATCTTTAGCTCGGCTGTTTTCGAAGAAAACGACCAGGTATTGTCATAGCTCTGTCGTCGTCTGCGTCGTCTGCGTCGTCGTCGTGCAAAAACTTGGACATTTTGTAATATCACTGTCATTACTGAAGATATTTACTTGAAACTCGGAATAGTTGTTCATTATGAAAAGGGGAACTCATAGCAATAGGTGAGGTAACCCTCAAAATATTTTGGCACAGTTATGCCCCTTTTTCGACTTAGAATTTCTGCAAAAACTTGGACATTTCGTAATATCTCTGTCATTACTGAACATATTTACTTGAAACTCTGATAAGTTGTTCATTTTGAAAAGGGGAACTCTTACCAATAGGTGAGGTAACCCTTGAAATATTTTTGGCACAGTTATGCCCCTTTTTCGACTAAGAATTTTTGTTTAACTAAAAGAAACTGCAGCCGAGCGTTGGCACCCGCATGCGGTGCTCTTGTTCTTATTTCTGTTCCAAGACATAGGTTGTGGGTACTCGTTAGAACCGCCTTAACTCAATGAGGCGGTTCTAACGAGCACACACAACCTATGCTACGAGCATTTATAAGAAAAATATGAAGGATTTTCATCAGAAAAGTAGCCATTTTGGAGATGTGAAAATTGGACTATACCGTACGGGTGAGTTATCGTAATGTGAAATGACATAATCGACTGGAACTGACTTGTTCAACATCATATATATAGTCAGTCATCGCTCTACTTATAATTGCAAATCTCGATTTTCTACTGTATCGTTTTATTTCTCTTCAGTTAAGATTATGGGTGTTCATTATTACTCTTCAATAAGGAAATTTAATGAGCAAAAACATCTCATATTTTCTGCTAAAGTAATTACTAATTTTGGCCGTATAAGAAAATAGAAGTAAATGCAATGATCAGGATCTGAAACAATTACCTCACATTCAACATCCAATACACCAAAGGGATAGAAACATCAACATAAAGCAACTTCAATACCATCACGAAAACACACCTATATAATTTCGACCCTCGTGAACCCCACTTTTATGTAGTAAAACTTGGGTTTACAGGGTTAAACCTTATTTTTCTTATTTCTACTCTAAAATATAAATTGTGGGCACTCTTTAGAGCCGCCTCGAAGACAATTCTTCACCGTAAATTTTCATTTTTTCGGCGATAAGAGTTGCAATGTATTTGTATAGGCGTGTTTTCGTAATGACAATGAAAACGTCATAAGCGGAAAGTCCATTGCGCAAACACGACTATACAAATACATTGCCACCTTTATCGCCAAAAATGCAAAATTTTAAGATGAAGAATTGTGATTTTTTTTCTTTCTTATTTCTACTCGAAATATAGATTTTGGGCACTCGTTAGAACCGCCTCATCGAGGCGGTTCTAACGAGTACCCACAATCTATATTTTAGAGCAGAAATAAGAAAAATAAGGTTCACCCCCTGCAAACCCATATTTTACTATATAAAAGTGGGGTTCGAGAGGGTCAAAATTATATAGGCGTGTTTTCGTGATGTGGCGAAATGTAAAGTCTGAGTGACCACGACGCTCTGTCTATACACGCTATATGTAAGCTATTAACCTGTAACTTTCTATTTCGTACTAATCATGTCCTCAAATTCAGAATATGTTATTCAAAAATACATACGCACGAGTGAAACTGTCATAAAACATCATTTCCATTCTGTTTAAGCGTGCCTTAGTCAGGGGGAACAACCTACGTCAGATTAGTGACGTCATAACCATTCGTAGGTTTGCCGGCGTTGGCTACACAAAAGGCATTTGCCACAACAAGTAGGCGCAGTCGGTGCTTTAGGTCATAAAAGAAACAAACATACTGAAATCTGTCTCAGAAATGTGACCTTTTCTTTAAATAATTCGACACAAGCTGATTTGGCAATGATGTCGGAACTACCATTGTTAAAGCGCCGATTCAAATCTTGTGGCGAAGCTATCGAAGCCTTTTCAATGTTTCAAGTGGGAATCATCTCACTGATGGGATGCAAATAGTGTTCGTTACCAGCTGAAGTATGTTTTCTGAAGACTCGTAATGTACATATCTAGTTTGAAGCATTTTACTTCCCTATTTACACCAATATGGCCGCTTCTGAAATGGGTACGACATCTCTGCTATGACGTAGGTTGTTCCCCCTGTTAGTGTCAATGGCAATGCGCAGGTAAACAGTTTACGCAGAACGGTTACAGAGATCGTTTGAACAGTCCGCTGAAACACATCACGTGAACAAGTCCGTGAAATGAACACCCCCTACACCCCACTTTATATAGAGAAAACTGGGGTTTATGGGGGTGAACATTATTTTTCATATTTCTGCTCCAAAACATAGGTTGTGGGTATTCGTTAGAACCGCCTCAATGAGGCGGTTCTAACGAGTACCCACAATCTATGTTTGCAGTATTTATAAGAAAAATATCACGGATTTTCATCAGAAAAGTAGCCATTTTGGAGATGAGAAATATGCACTGAATCGCACGGGTGCGATATCGTAATGATACAATGTTTGTGAATGCTTTTTATTATCTTTTTTTTTTTTTCAATTTTACATAAATTTTATAACTCTCCATTTCGTGATATTGAACGTATTATTGATTAAGACGCAATAATTTTAATTTATTGTTTTCTAGTGGTAATGAGAGAATTTTATGTGGTAAATATCAATATTATTGACATGACATACATCATCTGGAGGATAAGGTCAGGCACCTTCTGATGTTTACACCATATATCAGAATTCATAGCAAGATCAATGTGATAAATATTCAACAAAAATCTAATCTGTTAGGTAACATACACCCTGCATTTCCGTTTGCTGTGTAACAGCTTGTGTTTAAGAGGTAAAGTTAAACAATGTGTGCAACCAGCGAAGACATTAATCAAATCATACATATTATTTAATGTCCTTAACGACATCACGTTTACTAATGGCAGATCAATGAAATTTTCGTAAAACAATCGTAAATAAAAGGAGTTTTACAAGGCATATGATATATAGAATCTTGCATTCGTGTGCATCAATTTTTAAATGTATTAAACTCGAGGAGCCAAAGGGATAAAAATCTCGGCAGAGCCTCGCATTTTCTCCCTTTTCCTCAACTCGTTTAATAAATTCAATAATCCATGAACACTCATGTAAGGTCCTCTATTTATCTACTGCATCACCTTGCCTGTAACCGAGTGGTTTTTGCTTGCATCAAGAAAACACGCATTATATTATATAATTTTGACCCCCTTAAACCCCACTTTTTATAGATAAACTGGGGTTTACAGGGGCAAACATTCTTTTGCTCAAAACATAGATTGTGGGAACTCGTTAGAACCGCCTCATTGAGGGGCCGCCTCATCGAGGCGGTTCTAACGAGTACACATAGTGCACATAGTTTTTTATTGTGTGTAGAAATATAATACCAAAACTTTCTATCCGTCACGATAACAAGTCCGTGAAACGAAGACCCCTCTTAACTCCACTTTATATAGGGGAAAGTGGGGTGTAAGGGGGTAAACATTATCTGCCTTATTTTTGCACTTAAACATAGCTTGTAGGTACTCGTTATAACCGCTTCACTGAGGCGGTTCTAACGAGTACCCACAATCTATGTTGAAAGCAGAACTAAGGAAGATATTACAACTTTACCTAATATCTGTCATTTTAGCTATGTTGGACGCCATTTTTTCACACGGACATGTTTTCCTAATGCTGAAAATTTTCATTTTTGGTGGTAAATTTTCATTATATTTAAAAAGGCGTGTTGTCGAAATGCATGACTTTCAGGCTGTGTGCGTATAGAAATTTTAATAACGCCAACACGGCTGTTTCGTTTATCATGGTAAATTCGAAGTTCTTTAGAAGCAAGAGACCTCTTCCTATAACTCCAGATATCCTTATTTTTGGGATGATTTAGGGAGTTTTTTCTGACTCTTCTGAAAAAATATGCTGTTTCCTCACATTGGATTCGCCACAAATATGATAGCAATTTCCTTAAGTTTATTTTATAGAAGATCATTAAGAGTTCTCATTGTGACTCCAGACGTGTTGACTTGGTGCTATTGACGTAGTGAGAACTGTACCGCGAACAAATTTTCATGGTTAAAAAAGGTGTATGCCTCCTAAAGTATGTGTTATAAACAAAAGAAACCTGAAAACAAATCACGCTTGATACCATATCCCCGTTCAGTAGCAGTATTTTTGTATCGTGTGTGTGTGTGTGTTTTTCATTATATTTTATTTTATTGTTTTTTTTTTAATTGTAGCATCAGGTTATTGAATCCATTCAATTATCAACCCTTAACCCCCACTTTAAATAGAAAGAAATGCTGCCACGCTATCTGGGATTTCGAGGTTGGGTTGTTGGGTGAGGCGAAGGTGACGTGTATCTTGGGCCGATTGGTCGTCCGTACTGATATACTGGCCCACAGTTGGGAAAGTCCTGCAGTCCTTGCAGCAGCTAACGAGAATGTCACTTTCCTCTCTCGCTTGACCCTCACTTTCATCTCCCCACATGTATCTTCTTACCATTTTCTACGCCCGTTTCCGTATGACCTTAACTATTGGTGGGATGTAAAACTCAAACAATCACTCACCATTTTCTACGTAACGCCGACACAATCAATATGTGGGATTGGGGTATTTGTGCCGTATGTGTTGGAAGAAAAGTTAAAACTATTTTTTTTAAAAAAATAAATAGAATAATGAAAAACAAAACATAATTAGAATAGAACAGAATGGAATCCAGAATGAAATCAAAACTTAGCATACAGCATGCGAATAATTTAGTGTTCTTGAAGTGGCTGTAAGATTCCATTATTCCAGTTTCATTTATGTTAAGATAATAAAATGGATAAAATACCTAGATATTAAAATTAACCCTTATCTTGTTGTTCACAACCCCTATCTTTGCAAACAGTGTAGATCCAGATCAGATGGCTTCTAAAGAAGCCATCTGATCAGGATCTACACTGTTTGACATTCAGTTTATGAATATGTAGGAATAAATTACTTCAAATAATCTGATTGGTTCAAAGTAAGAAATGGGTGTGGCTTAATTGAATATTCAGCAAGAGAAGGGTTAAAGAGAAAGAATCTGAAACTGATAGAGTCAGATCCCAAATTCTCCCCAACGCATCACACGTTATAGAAGTCGAAACATGGAGTGACGACAGTAAACAAAACGTACGACGGATAAACCGAGTCAGCAGCACTTTCCCACAGGTGGTGACTCAGAATATCGACAATAGAAGTGAAGGCAATGATCAGGAATCGATACAGTTAACCCACAGCTCCCATCAGAGACCTAACTAAACCTTACCAAAAAGGAGCAATATACATGAAAGGGAAAATCAGAATCACCAACATGACAAACATTAAACTGGAAGGACAAACGTAACTAAAAATGAACAACCTAAAATGGTCAGTAAAATTACTGGTGGGTTTAAGTTAACATTACGGGATCCCAACCCTCACCCTCACGTTTACCTTGGTTCATCCAAGTATTTGTTTGGTATTTGTATTTTTATTTTACTGCTATACATGTGTAAATGTCTCGGGCAAAGTATGATATAATATTGAATAAGTGCAAAAATATGTTTAAATGGAATGTGACCGTAAAAATGTCTCCCTACGTTCACCGAAGTGCAGATTATATCGTCTAGGCCTTTGGGTCCATTGATTTTATTGTGGATTTGTCGCGATTCTTCTTTCGCGGTTTATTCTTGTGTTGGTTTGTCTTTGACTGTGGTTGGTTGATTTGAGGTTTAACGTCCCCGTCAACACTGTAAAGGTCATTTTGGAGACGTTTCTTCCAATTTTGTGGGACGTTTGCCCGACATTATATGAAACGACATCTCAAGCCCTGTCGCCCAATGTAACCAATAGGGCTAATAAGCATGGGCGGTCCGACTCGCACGCTTGGCTTGGACAGGCTTAGATTCTCTAAGTAGTTTACCAGTACTCGTCTGCGATCGGTTTTAGCACTGCATGGAAGCATCATGCAGCCCATCTATTTCTTCAAGCCCAGATGGTCGGGGGCCGAACTTTGAGTATGTGCATCGCTTATATAATTTTGTTTTGGATAGCCAAATGGCCATTTTGTGAGAAAGTAACTGTCCTGTTGGCTGTCCACTATTGATGTTTCCATTAGGGTCTAGTTGTTTCACGTTTGTGCTTCTTTCCTTTGGTGTCTCTGATAGGAGCTGTGGGTTAATTGTATCGATTACTGATCATTGCCATCACTTCTATTTTGTTAAAATTTTTGGGGTCATTGGTAAGTTTTGATTGGCTGAAACTAGTGTGGCAAAGAAAAACGGATAAACTCAACAATTTTTAAAAACTGTTGTGTAGTTTATGCTTCCTTTTAAGAACGTATTAATATTTTACAATAGTATATGTTTATCGAAGCACTGTCTAAGTGCTTCGATAAACATATACTATTGTAAAGTATAAATACGTTCTTAAAAAAGTATATGTTTATCGAAGCACTTAGACAGTGCTTCCATGAACATATACTATTGTAAAGTATTAATACGTTCTTTAAGTATATGTTTATCGAAGCATTTCGACAGTGAAGATATTTGCTTTGATTTTGTTCTGCGTTCTATATATGTTTAGATGGGTTTGTCCTTATAGCTTCCAATCTGTAATTCGATTGTTTACTTGAAAGGAAATTAATCGGAAGTTCCAGTCGCATGAAAAATGATACAATCACAGTAATCAATCCTTATTACATTATTGTGCAGTCTTTAAGATGTGAACTGAATTAAATACTCTAGTAGTAAGAAAGAAGATTCACCAGCTTAGCAACACTTGCGCAATGGATGCAAAACTTCAATGACTTTCTATTAGTCGATAAGCAAAATATTGTTAATATGTTAAGTATTTATGATAATAGACGGGAGCCGTATGGGAAACAAAACATTTTATGTCCAACTGAAAAACTTGGTAAACTATCGAAATAGATGCCCAGGAAATTGCTATCAATTTACTTTGGGATGCTGTAGTTCCGAAGAGTTCCGTTTCATATTATTTAGATTTAAATATGATACATGCTGATTTAAAACTTAAAAATGGATTGATCTTGTTTTTTTTTTTTTTTTTAATTCGGGTTTAACGGCCCCGTCAACACTAACTATTTAGGTCATGTTAGAGACGTTGCTTCCAATTTGGTGGGACTTTTACCAGACGATGTGATGAAATAACATCTCAAGCCCTGTCGCCCAACGAAACAAAAATGCTTATATGCATCGGACGTTCCGACTCACAACACTTTGACTGGGCAGGTTTAGAACTCCTAAGTGGTTTACTAGTAATCATTTGTGATCAGTTTCAGCTCTGCTGGAGGCAGCATGCAGCCAAACCTATTTCTCCAAGCCCCGATGGGCGGCGACAATTTTGTTTATTTGGACTGCAGACACGGAAATAATTATCTTGAGACAGAATACCACTTACAAGGAGGTACGAGAGGTGTCATGTTCTATGTACAATAGCTCTCGTGGATGGATTCAATCAGACCGAGTCTCAGAATTGTGTCCCCGTGAAATCTATTTAAACCCTACCCCCAACTACCAACACAATGACTCTTTACTGGCCGTTCCAAGGCGGTTGTGATTAATTATTGTTATAGATTTTTTTGTGGGGGTAGGATGGGGTGGTAGCCGTTCGACCATTTTGTGGGATAATTAGTGTCCTTTTAGCTTTCCGCTTGTGAAATTGCTTTATATTGTTTCTTCTTTGCCTTCAGTGTCTCTGATTGGAGGTGTGAGATAATTGTATAAATTCCTTCTGTTTGTCAACATTTGCAAGCTGTTCTTTCAAAAGATGATGCATTTCCGTTTGTGGTGTAACAGCTTGTTTTAAAGAGGTAATTTATTAAAAGTAAAACACTGTGTAACCATACATTATTCAAAATTTTTTATGCCTCCAATCTAATTACTGCATTATGTTTGCCTGAAGATCGTTGGGTTTTGCTTGCATCATGAAAACACGCATACAGTCGAACTTCAATGGCTAGAACACCTTTGGGGTCGCGAAAATCTGTTCAAGACAGGGGTAGTTCGAACCACTGAGGTTACTGTCAGGAGGATAATGAATATGTATGTTGTGTGTACTAATTAGAATCGCCTCAACGAGGCGATTCTAATGAGTACACACAACAAACATTTGCAAGATAAAAGACTACAATATCCTTAATTATATCCCACTATTTCTTATGTAGAGGATTTCGATATGGGCTCAAGAATGGGTTCGACTCATCCATGGTAAACGAGCCATCGTTGTTCGAGCCATCGAAGTTCTACTGTATATAATTTTGATCCACTTAAACACCACTTTTATATAGTAAAACTGGAGTTTACAGGGGTATTCATTTGTTGTTCTTATTTCTGTTCAAAAACATAGGTTGTGGGTACTCGTTAGCACCCCCCACCGAGGCGGTCCAGTTACTGCCCATATTCTATTTTTTGTGCTGAAATATAAAAAATAACAGAATTTTTTTATCTGCAAATTTTCATTTTTTGGTGGTAAAATTTTCAATATATTTGAATAGACGTGATTTCGTAATGCATAACTTTCGTGCTGTGTGCATAAAATTTAGTGAAAAATTTGAGGTCTCATAATCACAAAATGTGAACCCAAAAATTGTTTCATTTTGAAAAACAAAATAGATTGAAGGCAGTGTACATCGCGAGCTTTTTATCGATGTCAGTATTATATGTTCTTCTTGAAGTGTCTGTCACAACTGTTTTTATTAAGTTATCATGTAGGATTGAAGATGAGAAATGTGAAAGTTCTCATTGAATATAAGCGGCGTTTATGTTCTGGGCTATGTGTTAATAGCCAAAAGCATCGCCATTGACATTCATACAAATATACAGCAATCTTTAAATCAGTTCGTTTAATCTTCAGTTATGAAAAAGACTTGTTGATAATATATTCCTCGGCATCTATTTCTATAATTATTTTTCAAGATGCACTAAATGACAGAATACTCGGGTAAAGGCCCAAACACAGGCCTCTGTGGCCCAGTGGATAAGACAGCTGCCTTTTAATCATTAGATCTCTTACCGCTGGTTCCAGCCTGGCTCGAGTCACATGTGAGACGCCAAGTTATGCAACGGAAGGCCAAGTGGCTTATCTCCGGGTACTCCTGTTTTCACCCACCTGCGATTAGCCATCGGCTCGATATGAGTGAAATAATCTTGAAAGGGCGATAAGACCGGAACAAAAAGGCACAAATACCGCAATCTTATCACTTTACCACATTACGCAAAAACGCCTATACAAATACATTGCCACCTTTATCGCCGAAAAAAAAAATGAAAACTTTATGATGAAAAATTGTGATATTTTTCTTATTCCTGTTCAAAATAAAGATTGTGGGCACTCGTTAGAACCGCCTCATAGAGGCGGTTCTAACGAGTACCCACAATCTATGTTTTGGAGCAGAAATAAGAAAAATAAGGTATACCCCCGAAACCCCAGTTTTACTATATGAAAGTGGGGTTCAAGGGGGTCAAAATTATATAGGCGTGTTTTCGTGATGAAGTCCGAGAAATGAACACCTAGGAAACCCCACTTGATATAGAGAAAACTGGGGTAAGGGAATAGTTTAAAGAATATTTCCCGTGTTTCTGTTTCAAGACTCAGGTTGTGGGTACTCGTTAGAACCACCTAAATAAATCTAACGAGCACCTAGAACCTATGCTGGGGTCATTGATTAGAAAAATAAAAATCATCATTGGAAAAATAACCGTTTATGAGATTTGGATTTTGTTTGTTTGATTTGAGGTTTAACGTCCCCGTCAGCACTGTAAAGGTCATTTTGGAGACGCTGTTTTCAATTTTGTGGGACTTTTACCCGACATTGAGATGATATGGCATCTCAAGCTCTGTCGCCCAATGAAATCAATAGGTTTTATTAGCATGGACGGTCCGCCTCGCACCGTGGTTCCTGGACAGGCTTAGATCCTCTAAGCGGTTTACCAGTACTAGTGTGCGGGCCTGATTCAGCTCTGCGTGGAAGCATCATGCAGCCCATATATTTCTTCAAGCCCCGATGGGCGGGGGCGTCACTATGTTTGTGTAATGTCAAGCTTCAGATAACATGGTGATGCACAGTAAATTGACGGCGCGCAGAAAAAAAAAAACAAAGTAAAAACGTGTTCTTCTATAATTTATAAGCTATTATGTTTTATTTGGTCTTGCTGGAAATTTCGTTTCTCCATCGCATGCAGCAGTGTACATTTACGACGTATACGGCTAGACATGATTAATTCTTTTGCCGAGAATATTTTCTCGATGACCATCAAAGATGTTATTTCTTGAATTTGTCATAGCGTATTGTTCATAAATCTTTTCATTTGGAAGGACATGATTACCCTTCAGATCGATCGAAGGGAATTCATCAAAATACGAGATGATTTGATTATATGTAAATACTTACACAGATTCCTGTCATATTGAGGTAATTACATATATCAGACATATTCTCCCAGTAGAGAAAGCCAATGCAGCCCTCTCCTAGACCTCTGAGGAAGGGGTAAGAATAATATATCATATGACGTCGTTGATAAGTAGTGGATAACGTCGTGTAATAAAAATCGTATGACCACACGTGTAATAACACTTTTGCGGGATTAAGTAACGTCATGACGACGTCCATGTCAACAATGCATTTTTCGTAGAAAAATCGTCAAATTAAAAGGCGATAAAATTCAATTTAAAGTAGTCATATGATAAAGAGAATCTTACACTCGTGGTCATTTCATGTGATATTTATGAAACTCGCCGAAGGCTCGTTTCATAAATATCATATGAAATGACCACTCGTGTAAGATCCTCTATATATGAAATCATGTACAAAACGACGACCATATATTAAGATAATGCGACAGGTATTTGCTAAACATTTAGGCATAATTAGTTTCTCAGCAGGTGTTCGAAATAGAATACAAAATAGAAGTGAAGGCAATGATCAACCCGCTTTGAGAATACATTTGTGGATATATTTTTCGTAGTATAAGCTTGTTTAGAACGAAATCCACGACCTATGTTTGCAGTACATTACGAAAACAAGCCTATTCAAATATATTGAATAAATTCACAAAAAAATGAAAAAAATTCAGGTAAAAAAGTCTTAAGGCTTTATTGATGAGGCTTTATTAGCCGAAACTACGTAGTATGACCCATCTTCTTTCTTAGGAATGTTTTCATTGCTCTTAAAGGAACCCATTTTTGATTTTTATTTGCCTTCACTGCAGCTGGTGTTGTGCCGTGTGGCGGCCGTAAAACGTCTCCCCGTACATCAACCATAGTGCAGTTTATATTTTACTTTTGGTCCTTTGAGATCAGCGTGAATATTCTGAGAAATCGGAAATAAATTATTGGTTTAGACTCATATTCTAGACAGGTTTTTAATTATTTGGACCCCATTTTGATTTATATCAGTCTTTGAATCGACTGCCTATTCGAAATTCGCAAAATTGCAGTATGTTTCCTCTGGCTTTCTTTGCCGGATCATTACAGGGTCACTGATGAGGCTTTATTAGCCGAAACTACGTAGTATGACCCATCTTCTTTCTTAGGAATGTTTTCATTGCTCTTAAAGGAACCCATTTTTGATTTTTATTTGCCTTCACTGCAGCTGGTGTTGTGCCGTGTGGCGGCCGTAAAACGTCTCCCCGTACATCAACCATAGTGCAGTTTATATTTTACTTTTGGTCCTTTGAGATCAGCGTGAATATTCTGAGAAATCGGAAATAAATTATTGGTTTAGACTCATATTCTAGACAGGTTTTTAATTATTTGGACCCCATTTTGATTTATATCAGTCTTTGAATCGACTGCCTATTCGAAATTCGCAAAATTGCAGTATGTTTCCTCTGGCTTTCTTTGCCGGATCATTACAGGGTCACTGATGAGGCTTTATTAGCCGAAACTACGTAGTATGACCCATCTTCTTTCTTAGGAATGTTTTCATTGCTCTTAAAGGAACCCATTTTTGATTTTTATTAATACGTTTCATATTTTTGCTCAAAACATAGATTTTAGGAACTCGCTAGAACCAACTCTGCGAGGCGGTTCAAGCGCGTACGCACACCCTGTTTTGAACAGAAATAAGGAAATATTGTAAACCATGCAAACCCCAGTTAACTACATAAAATGGGGTTAAAGGGGGTCAGAATTATATAGACGTGTTTTCTTGATGCTAAATGAAGACAATATTACATTTTTATCAGGAAAATAAGCTTTTGTAAGATACAAGAGAATGCATAATGTCACACGGGTATGTTATCGTCATGGTGATGCCGATTTTTATAATTTTTGCCCAAATATTTATTAAGCTTTTTTCCGTTTATAAACATAAAAAGGGCCCCGTCAAGCGAGTTTGGTACTTATCGCCTAAACGAGCAGCGAAGGTTCAGGCGAGTCTGCGCATCCGCGCAGTCTCGCCAGAACCTTCGCTGCTCACTCATACAAGCAGTGAATCAAGAGGAACGTTTTGACAGAAAGCCATATCCCTGGCCCCTCTGAATGGCTGGGCATGCGCAGTTAAAATTTGTCATGACGGAATGCTCGAAGACACAAATTCGCTTGGCGGGGCTCAAATATGGTCTTTCCTCCATGATCTAACTGGTGGTTTGGTTCTTATCTGATGTCGTATGGTTGTTCAGTCCTCAACCCTTGTTCATGATTGTATTAATCTATACATGGTCGTTATACGGTGTATTTTATTATGAATCACTGCTGAGCTAGGAAGCCTCCATACGGATCAATGTATTATTGTTATTGTTTTGAACTGTACCGACACTGAGAGCGAGTAGGTGAAATTTTATAAATGTAGGCGTTAAAGCCCCCGGTATTTTTGCTATCGACCGTCCCACGGCGGTTGTTCTTTTGTTAATTGGTTCATCTTTGATTTTGGCCTTTCCTGAGTGACCGGAGTGATATTTCCTTAACAACTATTATAAAGCCAAATAGTTAGTTCTCCAAAGGGCTCAAATTTGTAACTTGTTTCTTTTTTGTTATGGAAATAGCTTCATGGTGTCCATTTTAAAATATATGCAAGCCAATATAATTTAGGCTTTTAATTCTACTTATTTATACTACGTTGCCATTCAAGAATTTTTATGGCGGACAAAATGTAGCCTGAAGTAATGTTTCCGAGCTTATTAAGGCTAATTCTAAAGATTCCGAAGCCCCTTTGTCGGCTAATTATGACAATATCTAACGATACTATTTCATCAAAAATTTTCGTAAAAGGGTGATTTCAATATTGCACTTGTGGCTCAATTTTATGCGATATGGGGTATGTTTTCACACCTCCAAAACGGCTACCTTTCTGATGAAAATCGGTTTTATTTTTTTCTCATTTATACTGCAAACATAGGTTGAGGGTGTCCGTTAGATAAAGGCGGTTCTAACGAATACCCATAATGTATAGCCTGTAAAGTAGAAGTAAAACAAAGATCAGGAATCGATACAATTAACTTACTCCACCCATCTAAGACACCAAAGGGAAAGAAACACAAACATGAAGCGGCCAGACCATGATGGAAACCAAACCAAAGGAAGGCCATAAGGACAGTTACTTTCCCACAAAATGGCCAAATGGCCATCCAAAATAAAAAGACACAAATGATACTCACAGTAAGTAACAAAGAACAATATAATTAAACCGCAACAGAAGAACCGCCTTGGAACGACCAGTGGAAAGAATTCCACCGGGGGGCTTAAATCGATTTTACATGGCCATAATCCTCGCCCTTACCTCTATCGCGGTATACACTATTTTTGTTAAGTCCGCATGAAGGCTTCCTAACTCATCAGCGTAACATCTCCGAGAACATACAAATAAAAAAACTACAGAGATGAAACAAGGTTGAGGAAACGACAGCATACAACAACAGAATTGCCGGAGCAAAAGAAAACCAACAGTTAGACTCCGAGGGGCCCGACTAAAGACGGAGCATCAGGCGGCAACCAACATAAGAATACTAAAATTAAATAAAATTCCATTTATGTTTTTACGCTGGAACCGTCATATAATCTTAAGCCCGACTCACCGGTGTGCAATCAAAGAGGGAAGCAAAGTTGCCAACCGTGCTTGGGTTAACCACCATGCATGCAGTCTGTTTTATAACATTTATGTTGTACCAAGTCTTTATATATCGACGAACGATTTTACGTAACTGGGTACTAAAGTCATTACAGGCATGTATTTTTCTAAATTTATATATTAATACTATAATATACACTATTGTTAACCCCAGTTTTCTTTATATAAATTGAGATATAGGGGTAATTATTGCACGGATCTGTTCAAGTGATGCTTTGTATGGTGACGTCCCATGAGATATATTTGTCAAAAGAAAGGAATCCGTTTTGCTATAGTTTTCAGTCACGTTAACGACTTTATGAGAGCAGTAGAGTTTTGATAACAAAAACACTTGCAAAACAGGGTTATCGACTTCATATCATACATGTATATATGTCTGTTTTATAAGGGTACGAAACAAACTCCTCTTGTCTACTGAATGTGTTGATTAATGCTGCCCTGCATGATAATAATGTTACAAGCGAGGCAGACAAAGGTTAATTGTATCACATTATTGTAATGCCTCGGGATTTTGTGTTTATCAGATATAAAGAGAAATCCTTCAAGACCAACATGGCATTATTGGCCAGCTAAATAGACTGCAAGATATCCAACAAAAGCTTAAAGCTATAGGAATAACACCAACTACGATATTTTTCGAATACTTTAACGTAAATCATTTACTGTAAATAAATAAATAAATAAATAAATAAACACATGTAAATAGAGAGAGAGAGAGAGAGAGAGAGAGAGAGAGAGAGAGAGAGAGAGAGAAGAGAGAGAGAGAGAGAGAGAGAGAGAGAGAGAGAGAGAGAAAGAGAGAGAGAGAAGGGCGAGACCGAGAGGGTGTGATTACGAAGTCGAAGAGGAAATTGTGATTCTAAGATTCATTTCACTTTTTCCCATTGTTTTATACCTAAACGTAGTTTTTGTCTGTCAAATAAAATCTCTATTTTATGGGATGTCGCCCAAGTTATTTGAACTTCCTTTTGGGAATGTTTATCTATTCAGTTCTTAATTCCGTAGACATATCATATCAAGTACGTCTGAGTTTATGACGCAAGTGTTCTTATTCAAGAATACGCATACGCTGTATAGAATATAAAAATAAAAATAGTTGTTTCTTAGAGCACGCCATTTGGCATATTAAAATCGAAACTTAAGATACAGTATGCGGATAAGTTTGCTGTCTTGAAGTGGCTGTAAGATTCTATTTTTCTAGATTCATTTATGTTAAGATAATTAAAAAGATTAAATATCATGATCGTCATCTTAAATTCTGTAATTGTCTCGGGCAAAACATGTTACAACATGTATATTGAATAAGTGCAAGATAGTGTTTGAATGGAATGTGTGGCGGTCGTAAATGTCTCCAAGCCTTCATCGTAGTGTAGATTATAATTTCTATTCCTTTGGGGTCCATTGATTCTATTGTGGAATCAAATAATTTGTCTATGGCGCGATTTAAGCCCCCCCCCCCCCCACCCCCAGTGGAATTCGTTTCACTGACCGTTCCTTGACGGTTCTTCTGTCGCGGTTTATTTTTGTTATGGTCTGTCTTTGAGTGTTTGTATCGCTTATATACTGAACCGAAAAAGAAACGCAAATCCAAATATAAATGCCAATATTTGCAGAAATAATCATGTTTGCAGAAAATCGATTTAATGACGCAATAATATAATCATTCCTGTATGTAACTACCATAGAGAGTTCAATTTCCAGTGAGAATGTTTTAACACAAATCCGTTTTGTCATAGAGGTAGTCATTTCACAAGTTCTAAACATAAGCAGTTAACAGCGAGTGTGTCCTCCATTTGCATTCAGTCCTGCACGCACACGCTTGGTCATGGACAGAATTAAAAGTTGATCTCTGTCTGGGGAATAGCATTTCACCCCTGTATGAGCGCGAGACGCAAGGCTAGACGCGTTGTTGGTGGCTGGGGGCGGTTACGTACGCGCCTATCCAAGACGTCCCACAAAGGTTCTATAGGAGAGAGATCTGGACTATTCGGAGGCCAGTGCATCACGTCAACGTTGTTTTGCTGAAGAAATGCCTTGCTGAGCCTTGCTACATGCGCCCGAGCGTTATCCTGTTGAAACGTAACGTTGTGCTGTCGTACATATGGAACAACTATCGGTCGTAAAACGACGTCAACGTAACGCTGAACCGTCAAAGATCCATCAATTAATACAAGGGGTGTTCTATGACCATAAGATATGCCAGTCCACACTATCATTCCACCGCCTCCAAATCGATCACGATTAACCAAAACAATTGACACGATAACGCTCTCAGTCAGGCCTATACACATGTTGACGGCCGTCAGCTCTGTACAACAAGTACCTGGACTTGTCAGAAAACATAACGTCACGCCACCGACGAAGGGGAAATAGGTTTGGCCTATGTTGTGTGAGCCACGCCACTCTAACCTGACGTTGTCGTTGTGTTAATGACATACCGACGTACGGACGACGAGGACGTAAGACAAACTCTCGAAGGCGATTCCTGACAGTATCTGCACTTATTCGGTTGTTGTGCGTTCCTGGTGTCCCCTGAGACGTCTCGGCGGCTGTACGGAACCGATAACGAAGGTTGGTTAGACAGATGTATCGGTCCTGTTGACGTGTCATGACGCGTAGACGTCCACTTCTGGGCCTGTCATTTATCGTTCCCGTTTGATGTTGACGCTGGTACAAGCGAGTTATCGTCGATTTACTCACTTGGAAGCTCCTGGCGATGACAGCCTGAGACGTCCCACGTAGAAGCATTTGGACCGCTACGTTACGTTGATCTTGCGTCAAACGTACCATATTCCGTAGAGACATTTTACCGGACTTTTGATATCTAATCTCCAGGTAACACAATATGCCAATATGTTTAGGTTAATGTATACATTTAATGTACTGCACGAGGAAATGTTGAAAACAACGAATTGCCTAGTGGAGCGTTAAAAAGTACAGATATGGCACAAATGTTTTCTGCAAAAGAAAGTTTGAAAAGTATGAAAGTAAATCGCAAAATGATTTTTCAGTCAACCTAATGGTTGCATTAAAATCTTTTGGGTTCAAAAGTTTCATTTTTTCGGTTCAGTATATTATTCTGCTTTGGATAGCCAATTGGCCATTTTGTAGGAAAGTAACTGTCCTTTTGACTTTCCGATATTGATGTTTCCATTAGGGTCTTTTGTTTCATGTTTGTTTTTCTTTCCCTTTGGTATCTCTGTTGGGAGCTGTGGGTCAGTTGTATCGATTACTGATCATTACTTTCACTTCTATTTTGTTAAAACATTTTGGGTTCACTGGTAAGTTTTGATTGGCCGAAACTAAATAGCTCGGCTAAGAAAAACTGGTACACTCTACAATTTTTAATTCTGCTGTGTAGTTTATGCTTCCTTTTAAGAACGTATTAATACATTTCAATAGTATATGTTTGTCGAAGCACTGTCTTAGTGTCAGTGTGTGAAGATATTTGCTTTGATTTTGTTCTGCGTTCTCTCTGTTTAGATGGGTTTGTCCTTATAGCTTCCAATCTGTAATTCGATTGTTTACTTGAAAAGAAATTAATCGGAAGTTCCAGTCGCATGAAAAATGATACAATCACAGCAATCAATCCTTATTACATTATTGTGCAGTCTTTAAGATGTGAGCTGAATTAAATACTCTAGTAGTAAGAAAAAAAAACATCAGCTGTGATATACCTACACAAGAGGGTGCGAAACGTCAACGACTTTCTTTAAGTCAATAAGCAAAACTTTGTGTCGTGAAACTCAAGTATTTATATTAAGTATTTAATATATTAATAGATATGACACGTACTGGAATTGCATATGGTATAAATATAGAAATAGATACCCAGGAAATTGCTTCCAATTATATATACTTGGGGGTGCTGTATTTCCGAAGAGTATTGTTTCATATAATTTAAATATGATAAATGCTGATTTAGAATTTAAAAATAAAATTATCTTATTTGTTTGGACTGCAGACTCGGAAATATTCATCTTGAGACATAATACCACTTAGTCAGTTGCTAGGATATGCGAGAGGTATCTGTTCTATATATTGTAGCTCACATGGATGGATTCAATCAGATTGATTCTCAGAAATGTGGCCAAGTGAAATCGACTTAAGCCCAGCCCCACCCACTTCCAGTTAAATGACTGTTTACTGACCGTTCCAAAGCGGTTTCCTGGTGTGATTTATTAGTTTTCATTTATGTATTGTTAAAATCTCTTTTTGGATAGCCGTTTGGCCATTTTGTGAGAAAAAATTGTCCTTTTAGCTTTCCGCTTCTGATCTTTTCATTATTGTGAACTTGTTTTATATTGTTTTTTTTTTCCCCTTTGGTGCCTTTGATAGGAGCTATGAGGTACTTGTATCATTTACTGAGCATTGCCTCCACTTCTACTTTGCAACATTTGCAAGCTTTATTTTCACGGGATATCTGCTTAGACTATTGTATGGCCCCATCACTATTTATTTTCCCATTACGAAAGCACGCCTATACAAATGCGGTGTAAATGTTTTCCGCCAGAAAAAAAAAAAAAAAAAAAAAACACGAAAAATTTCGGATGAAAAAATGTGATATTTTCTTATTCCTGCTAAAAATATAGATTTGGGGCACACGTTAGAACCGCCTCGATGAGTAACCACAATCTATATTCGAGTACCCACAATCAATATTTTAGAGCAGAAATAATACAAATAAAGATTAACCCCTGTAAATCCCAGTTTTACTTTACAAAACTGGAGTGCATGGTTGCCAGAATAATATAGGTGTATTTTCTTGATGCAGTTTTTATTTGCGAACAACACAAGCGCATCCGTGCAACCTGGTCAGCACTTTAGTGTGCGCTGGTTGGATAGTACAATACAACTAAAATTCCAGGTTTTTCATGTGTGGTTGAGCAGGCTAGGTTGTGCCTTACATGGTTGTAAGCCCGATGGCTATGTATCTTATTTTGATTTCGCTATTGAACTAGAAAGCCTCCTTGCGCATCAGTTCGTTGTTGTTATTATGTTTGAGACTACACTGGAACTTAGGGCGAGAATTGATCATTGCTTTCACTTCTAACATTACATTTCATATACTCCGTAGTTGAACCTCCCCCCCCCCTCCACCCAGTATTTTAACTATTGACCGCCCAAAGTCCAAAGGCAGTCGTTCTTTTCCAGTGTCTTGTTTGTTAATTGGCTTTGAGCCGTTAGTTCATGTTTCGACTGTTTTTGTGTGTGCCTCTATGTCGCTTTCTTTCTCTAGGTGACTTAAGATGGCTGAATTCTCTGCGTGACCTTTTCTTACTGGTTTGTCCAAACGTGTATCTGTGCTATACTTGCAGTGATGCAACAGAGACTAAAAGGAGCTTTGATGGGAGCTGTGGGTTAATTGTATCGATTCATGACCATTGCCATCACTTCTTTTTTTAAGGCAACGTTTGTAATAAAAAAAAAAAAGAATACCATAAAACAAGAAAATGGGAGCTTGATGGGCGGTACTGTCGTTGCGGTTTCATTTGTTTTAGTTTGGTGTTGTTCGATATTTTTTTTACACACCTATGTTTCCTAATTGCTTTGTTGCCGGTTTGACACGCCTGTTTAGGAAGAGGCTGCTGGTTCGGTCTGCTACCTGTGACTGTTAATTATTTAGGTGTGTCCGTCTTTCCCTTTGGCGTTCGAGGTGGGCTTTGGGTTTAGTTTGGTCGGTTACTTGGATTAATTTGTTCGTTCAATTTATATTATACACAAATTCCGACTATTATGAATTCAAAGCTTTGATAAGCAAGACGAACAGTCAAACGTAATTCGTGGCAATACGTCTCCAATACAGAAGTCCCGTTTTTAATCATTTGTTTCCTTTGAAATGTACACAAAGCTGCAGCACTGGCGGCTGAGAGCAGATACATATCAATGTAATGGAAGAAAGATAACCTTAACAGAACACATGCACATTTTCTATGATGAGTTGCGGATCAATACGATCTGGTTTCTATTACAGACACGTGCGCATGTGACTTAGTGAGCTGCGACACGCCAGACATACAAAAAGATATGTGCAATGATCTAACAAACGTTCAAAAAGATCTTTGAGAACGACGGAGAAACAGATTAGCCAACGCAATTGGAAATTGCATGAGTTCTATAGCCTATAGGCTGAGCGTAAAGTAATAAGCATATACATTTATTTTGTGGATTAGGCGATAGTCTAAAAGGTTGCTATTGGTTTTATAATGCCCAGGCTTAATTGAGTTTTCCATTACAAATGTAGGCACCGTTTTTTTTTTTTTTTTTTTTTTTTGTTCATGCAACAGAATTAAAATCGACCAAAATGTGTTGAACGTTGCGCAGAGGGCAAAGAAAAAACTGCAGCTCTTGCATTGAATTTTGGCAATCAATTTTAACTAGTCATTTTGGAGACAAGATAATGGGGTTCAAATTGTTAAAAATGGCATTATAATTAGGAGCAATAGTCGAAAATGTGTAGACCCCGCACTTGAAAAATTGAAGTGAAGGTAATGATCAGGCCCCGTTTCCCTCCCACTCAAGCCAAACCAGCAGTTTTCTGCTGACCGTTGTTCCTTAACCTAAATATGCCTAGCGGACCTTTTCTAGGACATTCGGCATATGATGCAGACCCAGAATTGACGCCGCAGAACGCGGCGTCTGTTCTGGGTTTACACTATTTGCTTATGGCACATGACTTATGTAAAATTTACCGCACTCAAAACGAACCTGACACCCAGATACTTTGAAATGGACCACTCCAAATATACTAGGTGGAAAATTCCATTGTCATATGAGATTAGTTTCATTAAAATATATATGGTTCCGGATTTGAAGTAAATGCATGATTTGTTTTGTGTCCTTATGCCTCCACCATTCGAAATATGGTGAAAAAACCCTGTCCGTCCATTCGTCTCCGTTCGTCTCCGTCCGCGTCCGCTGTTAGCAATTTGTATTTTAGCTTTTCCGAGATATGGCCAGCAACTGGCTTTAAGCTGTTTATTAGTGGCATTACTACCAAGCGGGTGGGGGGGGGGGGGGTGGAGCCGAGTCCCTTGAACACATTTCTTGTTGTTATTTAATACCGTCAGGGCATTTGGGTCCCCTTTTTATGGTGGATTGTGTTTATTGTTTCCGACTGTTTATGATTAATCTGTTTATTTAGGCTACCAAGGCTGTGTAAAAAACACCTCTGCTCTGTAAATCCCACTTTATATAGTTTATATAGAGAATAATATATACAAAGTCTATCTATCTGGATTAACATTACCGGCCCCGATAGCTCAGTTGGAAGAGTGTCCGCTCCGGGGAACGGGAGGTCACGGGTTCCATCCCGGGCCGCGACATACCAAAGTCGTTAACAATGGTACTAGCTGCTCTTTGCTTGGCACTCAGATTTACGGGACTGAGCTAGGACTGGTCGATCCAGTGTCAGGATAATGTGAATGGGTGTGGTATCATGTAATGTGTCTGGGACATGATACTTCAGTGAGGCAGCACTATAAAAGTGAGCATTGAGCTCCCTGTCGCAACCAGACACCGTCGTGATATGACTGAAAAATTGTTGAAAGCGACGCTAAATCCGAATTCACACACACACACACACACACACAGGATTAACATTGATTACCCCCCCCCCCCTCCCCCGCCCAAAAAAAAAACAGTTTCATTATAATGATGACAATAATAATAATAATAATAATAATACAAAGTCTATCCAGCTGGATTGAGGCTGACTAAGAACAGGGTTTGCACTAGTTGTTTGAAGTACTTGGAACTATTGTAAAACTTACAACATATAACACACACCTGATACTCATATGGCTGGATATGGATCTGTCTATAGTAATTAGGTATAAGGTGTCATATATGAGTTATTACGTGATTATTTTCGTCTTGCCCTGAAAATTTGTTTAATAATTTAAATGCAAGGTTTATCTATCTGAATTAACACTGAATACCCCCCCCCCCCCCCCCCCCCCCCCCCCGCCACCTCACAAAAAATAGTTTCATAATAATGATGGCAATAATAATGACGATAATAATAATAATAATAATACAAAGTCTATCCAGCTGGATTTACACTGACTAAGCACCAAATGTACACTCCTAAAATAACAGTCCACTCGGGATTTTAGAGTATTTTATATAGCATGAACGTTCGGATTAAAGTTCAGCAATGAATTAAAGGAAAAATAACGATATTTACGTGTGGCCCGAATGTTAAGATATTTTTAAAAGTTCAAATGTAACTATTGCTTGTGACCCATGTAAAACTGTTTATTTTGGTGTTAACTGAAAGAGCCCCGACGCGAGACATCACGAAAACACGCCTATATAATTTTGACCCCCTTGAACCACACTTTTATATAGTAAAATTAGGGTTTACAGGGGAAAACGCTATTTTCTTATTACTGCTCTAAAATATAGATTGTGGGTACTCTTTAGAACCGCCTCACGGAGGCGGTTCTAACAAGTACCCACAATCTATATTTTGAGAAGAAATAAGAAAATTATCACAATTTTTCATCTTAAAATTTTCATTTTTTGCGCGATAAAGGTTACAATATATTCGTATAGGCGTGTTTTTGTAATGAATCAGTTTCTTCGTCGTCTTTTATTCATGATGCTATTATGATAACACACCCGTGCGACATAGTGCATTTTTCACAGCTCCAAAATGTTTACTTTTCTAGTGAAAATCCGTGATATTTTGCTTATAAATACTGCAATCATACGTTGTGGGTGCTCGTTAGAACCGCCTCATTGAGGCGGTTCTAACGAGTATCCACATCCTATGTCTTGGAGCAAAAATAAGAAAAATAATGTATACCCCCGTAAACCCAAGTTTTCTCTATATAAAGTTGGGTATAGTGGGGGTCTTCATTTCACAGGCTTGTTCACATGATGTATTGCTTGTGACCCGTGTAAAACAGTTTATTTCGTGTTAGCTGAAGGAGCCCCGACGCGAGTAATCATTTTCTTCGTGGTATTTTATCCATGATGCTATGGCAGGTCAGCAGGGTTATTCTGACCAAACTGACCCGCACCTTAGCTGGCTTCACATATCATGAAGCATTTTCTTGTGATTTCTATTACTTTCGTTATTTACATTTCCATTTCTCATAACAGCCCCCGCCCATCGGGGCTTGAAGAAATAGATGAGCTGCATGATGCTTCCACGCAGAGCTGAAACCGACCCGCACACGAGTACTGGTAAACCGCGGTGCGAGTCGGCCCATCCATGCTTATAAACCCTACTGGTTTCATTGGGCGGTAGGGCTTGAGATGTCATTTCATCTCAATAACGGGTAAAAGTCCCAAAAATGGAAGCGACGTCTCCAAAATGACCTTTACAGTGTTGACGGGGACGTTAAACCTAATCAAAACAAACAAACCAATGTATCATGAGCTAAAATCAATTGACAACAGCATTTTTGCGATGAGATGAAATTCTGAAAGTACCAATCTAATTATGTGTCAACATGACATCATGACACGTCCTTCCGACAATAATTAAAGCATTATTCGACAAAATGCCTGTTTTATTTCAAACTTGATTAGCTTACAATAAACAGAAAACGATTTTCCAATAACCTTCTTCAAGACACTGCAAAGTTATCATTACATCGAATGCAACAGCTCCTTGTGATGTAATGCAATATCTGTACAATCAAATTTGGCATTTTTTTTTTTTTTTTTTTGATTTGAGGTTTAACGTCCCCATCAACACTGTATAGGTCATTTTGGAGACGTTGCTTCAAATTTTGTGGGAATTTTACCCGACACTGAGATGAAATGACATACCAAGCCCTGCTGCCAAATGAAGCCAATAGCGTTTATAAGCATGAACGGTCCGACTCGCACCGCTTTGCCTGGGCAGGCTTAGATCCTCTAAGCGGTTTACCAGTACTCGTGTGCGGTCGGTTTCAGCTCTGCGTGGAAGCATCATGCAGACCAAATATTTATTCAAGCGCCGATGGGTGGGGGCGCTCCATTTCTCATAAGCTAAAATAAAGTGACAACACCATTTTTGCGATGAGATCAAATTCTTGAAGTATCAATCGAATTATTTGTCAGCGTTACATCATGAAACATTCTTCCGACAATAATTAACCCTTCTTGTACCAAATGGAATCTTCCTCCTTATATAAAGCAGGAGTCCATTTCAAAATTTAGGGGTGTCAGGTTGTGTTTTCTTAAAAAATTATTTGGAAAATGACTGGGCTTTAGCAAACAGTGGAGGCCCTGATCAGACGCCGCGTCTGATTTAGGCCGGCTCTGTTTGCCAAGTACCCCTTTAGGGTTTCCGGTACTAAATGGGTTAAAGCATTATTCGACAAAATGCCGGTTTTATTTCAAACATGATTAGCTAACAATAAACAGAAAACGATTTTCCAATTACCTTTCTCAAGACACTACAAACGTGCTATCATTACACCCAATGCAACATCAATGCAATGTCTGTACAATCAAATTAGCCATGGTGACATCGCGCCTAATTATTACAGATATAATATCTCACTCATTTAAACGGAGCGTTTGACATTTAATTGAACAAAATAAAAGATCTTATCGAAATACGAGTACATGACGTAATACGAGCATGCCCTTTCTTTCTCTGGACAATAAATTTCCCTCTATCTCGCAACATAAAGGCTATGCAGGCGTTCATTGCCTTCAATACAAAACAGATCTATAAGTTACGGGGAACTACATCGCCCCCGCCCATCGGGGCTTGAAGAAATAGATGGGCTACATGATGCTTCCACGCAGAGCTGAAACCGCCAACACACTAGTACTGCCTGTCCATGAACCGCGGTGCGAGGCGGACCGTCCATGCTAATAAACCCTATTGGTTTCATTGGGCGACAGGGCTTGAGGTGTCATTTCATCTCAATGTCGGGTAAAAGTCCTACAAAATTGGAAGCAACGTCTCCAAACTGACCTTTACAGTGTTGACGGGGACGTTAAACCTCAAATCAAACAAAATCAAACAAAAGTCTTCAATACAAAACAGATCTATAAGTTACGGGGAACTACTTGTTGTTTGAAACGCAAGTTATCAAATACTTGTTATCGAACCTTAACTAGCAATTACTGCTGACCTAGCACGCGGAAAATTTGCATTCCATTACGATAACACACCCGTGCGACATAGTGCATTTTTCACATCTCCAAAATGGCTCCTTTTCTGATGAAAATCCTTGATATTTTTCTTATAAACACTCAAAACATAGGTTGAGGGTGCTCGTTAGAACCGCCTCAGTGAGGCGGTTCTAACGAGTACCCACAACCTATGTTTTGAAGCAGTAATAAGAAAAATAATATTTACCCCCGTAAACCCCAGTTTTCTCTATATAAAGTGGGGTTTAGGGGGGTCTTCATTTCACGGACTTGTTTACGTGATGCAGGATAGCTTCCTCGACAAAAGTAATGTTTATTTAGTCTACTCCTGAAATTGTCTTTCGCGAAACATGAGAAATGTGACTACCTTATTCTTGTCGATCAGTTTGGTTTTCGAAATTATCTTTGTCTCTGCTTTTCTTGGCATTAATTCAGGGGCACTGCAAGGTTTGATGAACGACGCCCCTACACATGAGTTAAATCAAGTTTATTTTCAGGGTCCAGTAGTGTAGTCCAGCAGTGGCGGTTTATTTATGTTGTTGCTTGTGGCTTACTGTGTGTATCACTTGTGTCTTTTTATTTTGGATGGCCATTTGGCCATTTGTGGGAAAGTAACTGTCCTTATGGCCTTCCTTTGTTTAGGTTTCCATTATGGTCTGGTCGCTTAATGTTTGTATTTATTTCCCTTTGGTGTCTTTTATGGGTGGAGTAAGTTAATTGTATCAATTCCTGATCTTTGTTTTACTTCTACTTTGGATAAAACTCGCGTCGTGATGTTTCAAAAGATTAGATAATACTCATTCAATTTAATTCTTGCTTCCAAAACATCACGTTAACAAGTCCGTGAAATGAACACCCCCTAAACCCCACTTTATATAGGGAAAACTGGGGTTTACGGGGGTATACATTACTTTTCTAATTCTTCGCCTAGACATAGGTTGTGGGTACTCGTTAGAACAGCCTCAATGAGGCGGTTCTAACGAGCACCCACAATCTATGTTTGCAGTATAAATAAGAAAAATAACACGGATTTTCATCAGAAAAATGGCCATTTTGGAGATGTGAAAAATGCACTATGTCGCACAGCTGTGCTTTCGTAATGAAATAATTTTTACTATGGTATATTAAGGAAGAAATGTTTTAAACATGAAGGACCCACAGGAACAGACCACATAAAATATCAATTCTTAGCGATGATCAGACCAGTAATTTTACAACGTCATACCCCGATCCCTCCCATAACCGTCCACACGCACACACACATACACACACACGTATTTCGTATTGCTAATCGTTTTAAGGCGTGATTTTGACATTTTAACTTGGTGGGTTCAGGATGATTTTAAATCAACTGTAACAAACAACATGTCCGCACAAAATATGTTGTCCGAACAAGATAATATCTTGTCCGCTCAAGATATTATCTTGTTCGCAAAACATAATAAAAACTCATATTTTTTCCCGGGTTCCGTATTATGGCCTTTGTAAATTTGAGCGTTTGAATCTGGTAAGCTAGACTATTAGAATATTGCCTTGCAACCTGATAGCATTAGGGAATGATGATGATAGGGGAGAAAATTACCTCAAAGTTTTGTTAGTTTTATTAGCTCAAAAGTCACGTAGTGACGGGGTGAGCTTTTGGGATCTCTTTTTGTCCATCGTCCGTCGTGCGTCCGTGCGTGCGTGCGCCAGTGCGTCCTTAAACAATTTCTTCAAACTACATCTCCGCCTAAACCACTGATCGGATTTTAACCAAACTTCACAGGAACAATCCTCAGGTGGTCCCCTTTCAAAGTTGTTCAAAAGGTTTCGGCCCGCTGCACATCAAGGTCACAGGAGCCAAAAAAAGATTTTTTTCACTGAATACTTAAAAAATATTCTTCTAAGAAACCACAAGGCTCTCGTCTTTGATATTTGGTATGAAGCTTCATCTAGTAGACCCCTACCAAGATTGTTCAAATTATAGTGCTGGGGCCAAAAATGCCCACGAAAACAGGGCCCTTTGGTTTTACATGGGATTTTATAGGGAAAATCTTTAAAAATCTTCTACTCTGAAACCGCAAGGACCAGGTCTTTGATATTTGGTATGAAGCTTCATCTTGTAGACCCCTACAAAGATTGATCAAATTGTAGTGCTTGGGCCAAAAATGCCCCCGCTCCGGGGCCATTTGGTTTTACATACTAGGCTTATGTAGTGCAGTTTATATTTTACTTTTGGTCCTTTGAGATCAGCGTGAATATTCTGAGAAATCAGAAATAAATTATTGGTTTAGACTCATATTCTAGACAGGTTTTTAATTATTTGGACTCCATTTTGATTTATATCAGTCTTTGAATCGACTGCCTATTCAAAATTCGCAAAATTGCAGTATGTTTCCTCTGGCTTTCTTTGCCGGATCTTTACAGGGTCACTGATGAGGCTTTATTAGCCGAAACTAAGTAGTATGACCCATCTTTCTTTTGAATGTTTTCATTGCTCTTGAAGGAACTCATATTTGATTTTTATTTGCCTTCACTGCAGCTGGTGTTGTGCCGTGTGGCGGCCGTAAAACGTCTCCCCGTAAATCAACCATAGTGCAGTTTATATTTTACTTTTGGTCCTTTGAGATCAGCGTGAATATTCTGAGAAATCAGAAATAAATTATTGGTTTAGACTCATATTCTAGACAGGTTTTTAATTATTTGGACTCCATTTTGATTTATATCAGTCTTTGAATCGACTGCCTATTCAAAATTCGCAAAATTGCAGTATGTTTCCTCTGGCTTTCTTTGCCGGATCATTACAGGGTCACTGATTAGGCTTTATTAGCCGAAACTACGAAGTATGACCCATCTTCTTTCTTTTGAATGTTTTCATTGCTCTTGAAGGAATTCATATTTGATTTTTATTATATAGGGAAAATCTTTAAAAATCTTCTTCTCTGAAACCGCAAGGCCGTGGTCTTTGATATTTGGTATGAAGCGTCATCTGGTGGGCCTCTAACAATTATGTTCAAATTAAAGTCCTGCGGCCAAAAATGCCCCCGCTCCGGGGCCCTTTGGTTTAACATAGACTTATATAGGAATTTTGTTTTTAAATCTTCTTCTCTGAAACCACAAGGCCTATATTTTTTATATTTGGTATGAAGCTTCATCTAGTGGACCTCTACCAAGATTGTTCTTTGATATTTGGTATGAAGCTTCATCTAGTGGACCCCTACCAAGATTGTTCAAATTATAGTGCTTGGGCCTAAAATGCCCCCGCTCCGGGGCCCTTTGGTTTTACATAGACTTATATAGGGAAAATCTTTAAAAATCTTCCGCTGTGAATCCACACAAAAGCCCCATCGGTGCAGTGGTAACGCTACTCGCCTTGTAAACCAGGGGTCGGAGGATCGATCCAGGGCTTCTCCAGACTTTCGAATGAGTCTTTAAACCGAGGTCCCGTCTCCATATGACCTTAGCTGTTGGTGGGACGTAAAACTTAAACACTCACTCATTCTGTGAAACCACAAGGCTTAGGCCTTTGATATTTGGTGTGAAATTTCATCTAGTGGACCTTTATCAAGATTGTGCAAATCATAGCCCTGGGGCCATCAATGCCCCCGCCCCGAGACCCTTTTGTTTTACATAGACATATAAAGGGAAATCTTTAAAAATCCTCTCTGAAACCACAAGGCCTAGGTTTTTGATATTTGGTATGAAGCTTCATCGAGTGGACCTCTACCAAGATTGTTCAAATTATAGCCCTGAAATAAAAAATGCCCCCGGTCTGGGGCCCTTTGATTTTACACAGACTTATATAGGGAAAATCTTTAAAAATCTTCTCCTGTGAAACCACAACGCCCAGGTCTTTGATATTTGGTATGGAGCTTCATCTAGTGGACCTCTACCATGATTGTTCAAATTATAGCCCTCAGGCCACAAAGGCCCCCACCCTGGGGCCGTTTGGATTTACATAGACTTATAAAGAGATAATCTTTGAAAATCTTCTTTTCTGAAACAGCAAGGCCCAGGTCTTTGATATTTGGTGTGAAGCTTTATCTAGTGGGCCTCTATCAAGTATTTTAAATTATAGCCCTTGGGCCAAAAATGCCCCCGCCCCGGGGCCATTTGGTTTTACATAGGCTTATATAGCGAATATGTTTAAACATTTCTATTTCTCTAAAACCGCAAGGCCCAGGTCTTTGATATTGTGTGTGTAGCTTCATCTAGTGAACCTTTGCCAAGATTGTTCAAATTATAGCCTTTGTTGGTATTTGGTATGAAGCTTCACCTTTTTAGACCTCCCTCAACATTATGCACATTATAGCCCTGGGGCCAATAATGGCCCTCCCCGGGGGGGACCACTTGTTACTCTATTGATCAGGTGAGCAGTCCAGGGCCATCATGGCCCTCTTGTTTGAGGTTTAACGTCCCCTTCAACACTAGTTAGTAGAAGTAAAACAAAGATCAGGAATTGATACAATTAACTTACTCCACCCATAAAAGACACCAAAGGGAAAGAAATACAGACATTAAGCGACCAGACCATAATAGAAACCTAAACAAAGGAAGGTCATTTTAGAGATGTTGCTTCCAATTTTGTGGGACTTTTACCCGACAATGAAATGAAATGACATCTTAATCGCTGTCGCCCAATGACACCAATAGGATTTATATGCAAGGACTGGCCGACTCGCACCACATGTCCTGGGCATGCTTAGACTTTCTAAGCGGTTTACCTGTAGTCAAGTGCGTCGGTATCAGCTCTGAGTGGAAGCATCATGCAGCCCATTCTATTTCTCCATGCCCCGATGGGCGGGGACGTTACCTGATAGTGATAGGGGATGTTGAGATGACCTGATAGTGATATGGTCTAATGGCAAGATGACCTGATAGTGATAAGATGTAATGACAAGATGACCTGATAGTAATAAGGTGTAATGACGAGATGACCTGATAGTGATAAGTTGTAATGACAAGATGACCTGATAGTGATAAGTTGTAATGACAAGATGACCTGATAGTGATAAGTTGTAATGGCAAAGGGACCTGATAGTGATAAATTGTAACGACAAGATGACCTGATAGTGATAAGGTGTAATGGCAAGATGACCTGATAGTGATAAGTTGTAATGACCAGATGACCTGATAGTGATATGTTGAAATGACGAGATGACCTGATAGCAATAAGTTGAAATGACGAGATGACCTGATAGTGATAAGTTGTAATGACGAGATGACCTGATAGTAATAAGGTGTAATGACAAGATGACCTGATAGTGATAAGTTGTAATGACAAGATGACCTGATAGTAATAAGGTGTAATGACGAGATGACCTGATAGTAATATGGTGTAATGACAAGATGACCGGATAGTGATAAGGTGTAATGACAAGATGACCTGATAGTGATAAGGTGTAATGACAAGATGACCTTATAGTGATAAGGTGTAATGACAAGATGACCTAATAGTGATAAGGTGTAATGGCGAGATGACCTGATAGTGATAAGTTGGAATGACAAGATGACCTGATAGTGATAAGTTGGAATGACAAGATGACCTGATAGTGATATGTTGAAATGACGAGATGACCTGATAGTGATAAGTTGTAATGACAAGATGACCTGATAGTAATAAGGTGTAATGACAAGATGGCCTGATAGTGATAAGGTGTAATGACAAGATGACCTGATAGTGATGATAAGGTGTAATGACAAGATGACCTGATAGTGATAAGGTGTAATGACAAGATGACCTGATAGTGATAAGGTGTAATGACAAGATGACCTGATAGTAATAAGGTGTAATGACAAGATGACATGATAGTGATAAGGTGTAATGACAAGATGACCTGAGAGTGATAGGGAATGATGAGTAAACGTTTGATATTTTTACTTGCAAGCTTGCAGCAAGATATCTCAAAAACTATTACGGACCAAACTATTAGGGTCAAGAAGTTGGGAACATAATGTTTTATAAAACCACCTTCAGATTTATTTTCTTTGGGGTCATTGAGTCTGCTGTAGATCGTGAAAATAAAAACATATATATAGATATGTAGTTCGTGCAAACCGAAAACGAAGCACATAACATTTTATTTATTAGATAAGACAACTAGGAACAAAAAGATAGTTTGACGCATAATAACTGCCCACTTGCATTTAAAACTAATAGAAACAGTGTTGGATATATTTCATCACAACTCTTTGCTAATATTTTTGTCCTTGCTATAATATTGTGCTCTTGTAGTTAATTTGCTGGAAACAGAAATGTCATTTACCATTATTCGTGTTCTATGAATATTCAGTTCTTGTGAACAAAGCTATTTGTAGTCACGCGAACTGAACATGGCTTAGTTAAATTAGTCATGGCTTTCTTTATTAACGATATCTATTTGTTTGTAAACCCTGGACATTGGGATTATTTTTGCAGATAAATGCTATATTGCGTGTGACTTTTCCCGTCTGACAAGTAAAGTAAACTCTGAAACAAAGGCTTTTTGATACATTATCCACATATAGGAATGCTTTGAAAAAAAAAAAACTTTCTCATAGTTAATGTGGATGTTTGTTGCTCTAAATCATCCGCTGCATATATCTAAGAGAAATCTTTACAAAACACGCATTTTTCAAATGTATTGCAAAGAAATAAAAATTCAGATATATTTCATACTTCTGCTCCAAACACTGATTGCGGGTAATCGTTAGCCTAACGAGTACATAGACGCTTTTTCGTGATGTTTACCTGCAGGCAGCTTCACTGACCGTTCCAAGACATATCTAGTTATTTCAAGTTTGTGGTTATTTCCCTTTGGTGTCTCTGATGGGAGCTGAGGGTTAATTGTATCGATTCTTGACCATTTCTTTCACTTCTATTTCACCAAAATATGACCATGTTAACTTACGTGAAAATATGTTCTAAACAGTGTTGACTTTGTCGTTGAACTTCTATAGTTAAAAGCAAACATGATGTTTAGGAAACTAACCTGCGATATCATTATCTGTAGGACTAAATTTTTTTTCAGATGAAAAAAGTTTGATATTTTTCTTATTTCTTGTTCAAATATAGATTGAGTGCTCGCTTGTGAGTGCTCGTTAGAACTGTCTCATTTAACCCACAATCTATGTTTTAAGCAAAAAATAAAGAAAAAAGAATTCTTCCGTAAACACCACTTTTCTCTATAATATAAGGTTTGATCTAGGGTGAGGGTGGTCTTTACATCACGGATTTTAATCCTGAGGTCAACTCGAAGAATAACGACCTACCTTCTATTGCAGAACTTGTCTTCATTCACGTGATCAAAGCGAGGCTCGAACCATGGCGGTGAGAGACCTACATATAAATAGCGCTTACCAACTAGGCCACGGAGACCGTGAAACTTAACTGTGGAAATACAAAAGGTGCCATTTTAACGCACTGGTATTGTATCATAATATCAAATGAACGACATTACAAAGAGATAATTACATCTTTTAGTTTGACATGAAATTTCTAAACAAGACGTTACAGTTTTGCCAGCAGAACGTGCTCAAAGGCAACATTTAGCAAGCTCAATTATCCAATGTTTTATTCTTTTGTTCAATACAATGGAAAAGTTCGCTCTGCATATGGCCTACACCTATTTCCTCTCAAGAAAATTAAATTGATCGACAAGAACAGTGTAAAATACACTCGTGAATGATATTCATCTCTAAGTGTTTTTCAGTCTGCTCGGGCAGTATGACTCTGTAACTAGTGTGTAAAGGGCCCTGTATGTAATGCGTGTCAAATTGTTTGTCATACGTTACAAATATAAGTGCCGATGCTGCACACCGACGCATTTTGCCTTTGATTGTCTCACTATTATCGCTGGCGTCTGACAATCTGTTTGATCATCATTCATTTCTCTGACAATATCGACAATACTGCTATGGTGTATACGTCCTGATATATTTACTATGTCTAAGGAAGAGGTAATTGCAATAAGTGATGAAACATGTCTACTAGAAAGAACACAGACATCAAATATCGATCTTCCGCTGGACGCGAAACAGGTTCTCATTTTTCACTACTTTCAAAGTATCGGTCTAACTGACAGTAATGGTTAAGTATTTTTTGTCTGACTATTTATGATTTTGCTACTTAAAAGAGACGAAGTTTTCATATGATAGGCGTCTTACTTTATTTTTAGCATTTACTAGTATTTTGAAGATGTGCTATGACTTTCTCCGAATGCTGGTTTTCGTCTGAAACACTTCTTACTTAATAGCGTTTACTTCTAATTTTTGAAAACCAACTTTCTAAACATAAACGCTCGAAACGCGTATTTTATTACTACAACTACTACAACTACTACTACAACTACTAACTACCACTACTACTTCTACTACTATTACTACTACTGCTACTACTACTACTAACTACTACTACCACTACTACTACTACTACTACTACTACTACTACTACTAATATTACAACTACTACTACTACTACTACTACCACCACTACTACTATTACTACTACTTCTTCTACTACTACTACTACTACTACTACTGCTACTACTACTACTACTACTACTACTACTACAACTACTACTACTACTACTGCTACTACTACTACTACTTTCCGCGTCTGACGTGAAGAATAGAAGAGAAGGCACTGATCAGGAAGCGATACAACAACTGAAATTGTTTTATGTTGGTGTTTTTCCACCTGGTGTCATGAAAGGAGGTGTGAGATAATGGTATTGAATCTTTTCGCTCATATTCTTGGCTAACAGAGAAAAAGGTTGAAATCTAATGGTTAAGATGGGTCAACTTATCACTTGTATAAAGAAAACAAAAATCTTTTTATAATTAATAAAAGTGTGCGTGTGTTTCATATAACAGATTGTGACCAAAACATAAAAGCTCTGGCTATACAAAACTAAAACTTCTGCGAGAAAATTTCGCTGTCTTCTCAACCACAAGCGACGAAATTATTATAGACATAAAACGCCCCCGCCCATAGGGGCTTGAAGACAAATATGGGCTGCATGATGCTTCCACGCAGAGCTGAATCTGGCCCGCACACTAGTACTGGTAAACCGCTTAGAGAATCAAACTCTGTCCAGTAACCGCGGTGCGAGGCGGACCGTCAGTGCTAATTAATCCTATTGGTTTCTTTGGGCGACAGGGCTTGAGATGTCATTTCATATCAATGTCGGGTAAAAGTCCCACAGAATTGGAAGCAACGTCTCCAAAATGACCTTTACAGTGCTGACGGGGACGTTAAACCTCGAATCAAACAAACAAACAAATTATAGAACAAATATAACTATCTAAATGGTGAATGAAAACATCTCCGTGAAATGGAATCGGAACAAAGTTTTACTTTAAAATCGTTGTGTTTACTTCTATTCTATTTAAGGTGATCACAATTAAATACGCGCGTTTGCGTGATGCATTCAGACAACGGTTTTGCTGATGAAGCGTCTCAAACAAACCGGAATATTTCCATATTTTCTTTTCAAACGAACTCTTTAAAGCCATTTGTAGGCAAAAAGTATCAGTCGATCAAGAGCTTAAGTACCTGATAATGCTGCGGTCTGCCATGCTTCTGCCGCGTGATTACAATATTGCGATAACACACCCGTGCGACATGGTGCATTTTTTCCATATGTCCAAAATGGCTACATTTTCGATGAAAATCTGTGATATTTTTCTTGCTTAAACGGCAAATATAGTTTGTTTGTGCTCGTTAGAGCCGCCTTATTGAGGCGAATATAACGTGTACCCACAAATTATGACTTGGAGCAGAAATAAAAAAAAATAATACATATCCACGTAAACTTAGGTTTTCTCTATATAAAGTGGGGTTTAGGGTGGGGGTGTCATTTCACGGGCTTATTCACATGAGGATATGAAGTAATCAATAGTAATCGATTACGATTAATACTATAATGTTATTAATCCAGTATCTTCGTAATGGCCCAGTTACAGGTCCGAGGTCTGCTGCATTGGCCCGAGGCCGAAGGCCTCAGGCTAATGCAACTGACCGAGGACGGCCTCGGGCCAATGCAGCAGACCTCGGACCTGAACCTGGGTCAGTACGAAATTTTTAGATTAATGACAATTTTGTTAATTGGCACAATTAAAAAAATACAAGATTATGGATTTTTTGACCTCACTTGACAACAGTTAATATTGGTTGACCGCGTTTTAATACGGGTGACCTCTGATCAATACAGGATAATCAATTAATAAATCAATGTAACAGTTCCCAGACAATAGACGTTCCTAAGTATTAAGACCTGATTAAAATAATGAAATGATGTTACAAGAATTACTAAGATCTGCATTGTGTAGCCCCTGATTTTGACCGCTGCCGGCGGCCAGACGCTATGGCCATGTTAAAGCGATTTAAGCTCACCAGTGCTGATTAGACGTTCCTAAGTATTAAGACCTAATTAAATAACAGTAACATGAATTACAAAGACCAGCAAGGGTAACCCCTGATTATGACCACTGTCGGCGGCCATTCGCTATGGCCACGTAAAATCGATTTAAGCTCCCCAGTGCAATTCGATTTACTGACCGTTCGAAGGCAGTTTTTCTGTCGTGGTTTATTTTTGTTATTATTTGTCTTTCACTGTGTGTATCGCTTATATTATTTTGCTTTGGATAGCTAATTCGCCATTTTGTGGGACAGTAACTATCCTTTTGGCTTTCCGCTAGTAATGTTTCCATTAGGATCTAGTTGTTTCATGTTTGTGTTTCTTTCCCTTGGTGTCTCTGATGGGAGCTGTTGGTTAATCATATCCATTCCTGATCACCGCGTTCACTTTCTATTTTTCATTTTGCTGGGTGGTGATATACAACATATAGTCGGAAATTACTTTTACGCCTTAAGGCTCAACTATGCCATATATAACGGTTTTAAAATTTGAGATATGCATTACGCTTCCAAAGCAATGAAAGAAAACTAAATGTACAGAAAGTCAATATCGACGCTTTGTTGTTATCTACGCCTTTCTTGGCTGGTCTTTTCTTATTTGTTCGATTGAAGTTAGATATAAATACTATAAACCTAAAATCAAATAGCTGTCACTGTCATAAGATTACATAATTTTTACAAGGGTGTGAGGGTGGATAAAGATGGAATCCGGAGAGTCACTGTCCAAGGCAATAATCCCGAGGGACGGATTTTCCTATCTACCCCTCGCACCCATGTAAGATTCTTTTTCTTACATACATATCAATTCTAAGAGTGGAATTTTATAGTACAGTCACAGGGACTGTCGACGTCAGCCCTACTTGGATGACAGTAATGTGGCTTTTTGACGCCACCGTACTTGCAGTGACGTCAAACGTAAACATTGCGAAAACACGCCTATATAAATATATTGTTACCATTATCGGCGAAAAAAGGAACATTTTAAGATGAAAAATTGTGATATTTTTCTTATTTCTGCTCAAAATATAGATTTTGGGCACTCGTGAGAACCGCCTCATCGAGGCGGTTCTAACGAGTACCCACAATCTATATTTTAGAGCAGAAATAAGAAAAATAAGGTATACCCCGGAAACCCCAGTTTTACTATATAAAAGTGGGGTTCAAGGGGGTCAAAATTATATAGGTGTGTTTTCGTGATGAGTAACGCCAAACGTAAATGACAAATCAGCAAGTGCACATCAAACATGTATAACATTACGAATACATGCCTATTCAAATATATTGAAAATGTTACCGCCGAAATTCAAATTATTCAGATAAAAGTGCTGATGTTTTTAATATTTCTGCACAAAACATAGATTTAGGTCACTCTAGGTACTCTAACGGGTTTCAACAATCTATGGTTTTGAGCAGAACTATTAAAAAATACAACCCCCGTTTACCCCAGTTTTACTATATAAAAGTGGAGTTTAAGGGGATAACAATTAAAAAAGGCGTGTTTTCGCGACGATTTTTGATATCCTGTGCCTTGTAAGATAAAACATCAGAACATGGGGTTATTTAGTCCTAGTTTCCAGAATATATGAAGTGATATACAAAGCGTATCTCTAATATTTCAAAGGTTTGCATTCAATATAGAGGCGAATCCGTCTATCCTGAAATTAATCTTTGTCTGGAACTAATTCAAATCCTATCGATGCAACGTTTTAATACATGTCAGCTGCAAAAGACAGGTTCTACATAAGATGGATACCATTCAGTCGCGTGAGTTTCAGCAATAGGAGCTGCTAAAATTTGTTCTTCGTACTATTGTGATGTCATAGACACACAGTTCCATTTATCAGTCTTGACACGAATCTATTAATAATCCTTGTCCGGTCTCAAATTTGGTTCAATTTTGTCTTTTCAGAGGAAAGACAAAGTACATGCACTGGGTTTAGCTAAATCAACCCAGACTGTTCACCGTGGCGATGCTCAATTTTTCTGTTTTGTTTTTCTCGATAATATAAAAGCAAATAAAACAATGAAGATTGAATGGTTTGGAAATTGACGACTCAGGCTCAGTCATTACTATTTATGTCATATCGGTCAGTTTTCCTTACCATATTTCATCGAAAGGCTTGAGCGGTAGAGTGTACATTCTCTTGCTGAAATCTGCCCTTCTTGAATCGGAGAGAGGGAGACAATGACCGTAGCAAATATTGGATGATCAATTTTCCCGAAAGAATGTTGCCACCCCCAGCAAGAATCGAGCCCGCGGCTTCCCCATCACAAAGCTACCGAGGCCAGCAAAACCAGACGGAAATGAAATATGCATAAACGAGAGGGATTTTGATGTTAACCCTTCAAACAGAAGAAAGCGAATGAAGTTATACTGCGAGCAGTAAAAGGTTTCATGAGTATGTTCAGGGAGAAAGAAATCATGGTTAATTAATCTTTTAAGTTAAGGGGAATGGGAACACCTGCCAAATTTTTCCCTCACTTTTCAAAGAGAGACAACTTTCGGGACTTCCTGTTCGCTTTTCTATAAGCCCTGTCCCGACGAAAATGGGACTCCTCTTTAATGAACACTTAATAACATCGTTTCTATTATCAAAAAAAAAATAATAATAAATAAATAAATAAATAAAAATAAAATACTATTGACTCTATTCAATCCTATACAATATTAAATCAGAAAAAAAAGCTCCAAAACTTTCCTGAATATATTGATATCTGGATTTTGTGGGTACCTAAGGTGGGGTTCGAATTAGCCTCGGTAAACGGGACTTCTTTGTAAACGTTTCACTACTTGTGTTGTTTTAGGACATTTTTGTGGGATTAGGGATGGCTGTTTTTGTTGGATCTTACATATCCTGACAGGTTTTTTCTATAAACGATATTTCTGACTTAAGCAATCGATTTCCGTTTTTCGTGTACCATATATTCTTTGAGAACCTTAATGAGTCCAAGGAACGAACGTCCAGGAACGCAATATAAAGATATATATTTTGTCTCCTTGTCTTATATGGCTAAATGGTCAGTAGAAACACGAGTCATACAATATATGTTTGGAGAAAAAAGTAAATTGTACATCATATTTGCCGGCGCATAACAAAACCTACAATAAGACCGGCGTGACCATCACAGACTCAAATCAACCTGCGCACACATCTACTATGACAAGACCTTATGCTTATATCTCTTTGCATAGATATTAGCCTAGAGTAGGTACATGCGATCAGCGAAGACTCTGATCAGACTGCGCGAATGCGCAGGCTGATCTGAGTCTTCGCTGGTCGCTCAAGACTGCTTGTAGATTTTGCAATGCGCTGGCTCATATATATTGTCTTTCCAAATCCTTGGAATATAAACAAATGGGTCATACTGCAAACGAATGATCTCCTGATGGCATGACAGCTGACCATCAAATTATCAGAGCAGTTTGAACACCAAGAGAAGCAAATCGCACTTCATAGACACGAAACAAATAATTATTATAGGAAGCCCCCGCCCTTTGGGGCTCGGGTAAACAGATTGGGCTGCTTGGTGCTTCCGCGTAGAGCTGAATCGGACCGAACTTGAGTAATGATAAACTGTTTATGTCTAAGCCTGCCCAGTAAAAGTGATGCGAGACGCACAATGCAGCCCAATCTATTTCTCCAAGCCCCGTTGGGCGAGGACCAGCCAACTGTAGTTATCAACAAAGCCAATACAATAAAAGCTCAGTCATCTCAAATCATCAATGGAACTAGAAGTGTTGTGAAGGCGTGTAATTTGTTAAACTGTTATTTATTGCTGCTGCAGTGGTTTTCTTGGTTCAAAACACAGATCATATGCTAATCTGCAAATACGCCACCTCCTCGGGACAGTATGCAGAAAACCATTTTGACATTACGCAAACACGCCTATTAAAATATATTGCCACCTTTATCACCGAAAAATTGAAAATTTTAAGGTTGAAAAATTGTGATATTTTTCTTTTATTTCTGCTCAAAATATAGATTGTGGGCACTCGTTAGAACCGCCTCATTGAGGCGGTTCTGATGAATACCCACAATCTATATTTTAGAGCAGAAATAAGAAACGTAAGGTGTATCCCCGGAAACCCCAGTTTTACTATATAAAAGTGGGGTTCAAGGGGTCAAAACTATATAGACGTGTTTTCGTGATGGGGAGCTTAACATCACAAAAACACGTCTATATAATTTTGACCCCCTTAAATAGTCTGAACAAGAGCTCCGCAAGCGGGGCATTATACGCCCGTGGCAAATTCGTATTTGGTAGACTGAAATCTGAAAACAGTATTCATTGCTTATTCATGATGGAACTATTTTTCAAGTTTCAATGGGTGACAGCAAAATGCAAGAAGAGCATGCACAGTGCGAATCCAGAGCTAGGGCATCACAAACAGAGAGTCCTAATGGATGCCAACTCAATAACATAATGCGACGTTTTTTATCAAAATGGGCATATGTTTAGGTTAATCACTTGTTATCCATAAACAAAATTTTCAAGGGGTCATAATGTTATTAATATTTTGTGTATGGTTAACCTCAAAACTTAACGCCGTTTCCAGCTCAGTCTTACTATCTACAAAGTATCGGGTTAATCAGAATAAAACTGTAGTACGAGATATGCGGAATGAGAATGTTTACTGAAAAAATTCAAAATTTATCTACCAATTGTCAGGTTGATCGAATGAAAACTGACAGAGGCGTTATCCTGAAAAGAAGAAGATTTTGGGCAGATGGGCGGAAAGGCGGACGGAAGCGGTCCTAACGGACGCCAACTCAATAACATAATGCGACGTTTTTTATCAAAATGTCCGGAAACGAAAATGTTTACAAAAAACTGACAGAAGCGTTATCCTGAAAAGAAGAAGATTTTGGGCGGATGGGCGGAAAGGCGGACGGAAGCGGTCCTAACGGACACGAAGTCAATAACATAATGCGACGTTTTTTATCAAAATGTCCGGAAACGAAAATGTTTACAAAATTTCAAAGGGATATAACTGCTAATATTTGGCGGACGTTAATACTCGAAACTTTACGAACATCTATACATCAAGGTTTATCTACCTACCAAGTTTCAGTTTGATCTGATGAAAACTCTTGGAGTAATCCGGAAATGAAAATACTTACAAAAATTTCAAAGGGGCATAACTCTTTTAATATTTGAAGGATGTTAATTCTCGAAACTTTACCCACATCTACACATCATGGTCTTACTACCTCCCAAGTTTCAGCTTGATCGGATGAAAACTGTAGGAGGAGTTATCCGGAAACGAAAATGTTTACAAAAATTTCAAACGGGCATAACTCTGTTAATATTTGGCGGATGTTAATTCTCGAAACTTTACGCACATCTACACATCATGGTCTTACTACCTACCAAGTTTCAGCTTGATCGGATGAAAACTGTAGTAGGAGTTATATGGAAACGAAAATGTTTACAAAAATTTCAAAGGGACATAACTCTGTTAATATTTGGCGAACGTTAATTCTCGAAACTTTACCCACATCTACACATCATGGTCTTACTACCTACCAAGTTTCAGCTTGATCGGATGAAAACTGTAGGAGGAGTTATCCGGAAACGAAAATGTTTACAAAAATTTCAAAGGTAACTCTGTTAATATTTGGCGGATGTTGATTCTCGAAACATTACGCACATCTACACATCATGGTCTTACCACCTACCAAGTTTCAGCTTGATCGGATGAAAACTGTAGGAGGAGTTATCCGGAAACGAAAATGTTTACAAAAATTTCAAAGGGACATAACTCTGTTAATATTTGGCGAACGTTAATTCTCGAAACTTTAAGCACATCTACACATCATGGTCTTACTACCTACCAAGTTTCAGCTTGATCGGATGAAAACTGTAGGAGGAGTTATCCGGAAACGAAAATGTTTACAAAATTTTCAAAGGGGCATAACTCTGTTAATATTTGGCGAACGTTAATACTCGAAACTTTACGCACATCTACACATCATGGTCTTACTACCTACCAAGTTTCAACTTGATCGGATGAAAACTGTAGGAGGAGTTATCCGGAAACGAAAATGTTTACAAAAATTTCAAAGGGACATAACTCTGTTAATATTTGGCGAACGTTAATTCTCGAAACTTTACGCACATCTACACATCATGGTCTTACTACCTACCAAGTTTCAGCTTGATCGGATGAAAACTGTAGGAGGAGTTATCCGGAAACGAAAATGTTTACAAAATTTTCAAAGGGGCATAACTCTGTTAATATTTGGCGAACGTTAATTCTCGAAACTTTACACACATCTACACATCATGGTCTTACTACCTACCAAGTTTCAACTTGATCGGATGAAAACTGTAGGAGGAGTTATCCGGAAACGAAAAGTTTACGGACGGACGGACGGACGGACGGACGGACAGACGCGGACCCCATAACATAATACGTCCCGTTTTTTCAAAACGGGCGTATAAAAATGGGGTAATACTTTGGAAGCAAGAACTATAGCACAGAACTGAAGTGTACAAGACTTTTCTGGACCAGACTAGCTTGTTTCGGCCAAATAGGCCTGATGAGTGACCTTCAAATATTTTCTAAACCCGCAGTGAAATCGATGATCGCAATTGACTAGAAATTATATACCACGCTATGATGAAGGGCAGGGAGACGTTTTACGACCGCCACACTTTCCCTTAAACCCAACTTTTATATAATAAAACTGGGGATTACAGGGGTATGTATTACCTTTTCTTATTTCTGCTCAAAACATAGATTGTATACTCGTTTGAACCGCCTCAGCGAGGCGGTTCTAACGAGTTCCCACAATTTATGTTTTAAACCAAAACTGAAAATTTCAGATTTTTTAACCTGATAATTTTCATTTTTGGTGATTTTTTCAATATATTTCAATGGGCGTGCTTTTGGAATGAATTCCGAAAGGAGCAGTCTCTATAAGGCTGTTTTCATGGCCACAACCGATTTCCTTTAAACTTTGTAGCTTCAAATTGGTACATATTGACTGTCTAATGGTGAATTTTTAGACTTTTTGGTTAACTGGTTTTTGCTGTATACACTATTAAAGTGGGTGGGGTAATGTCACCCCATCAAGGGTATACCAACAAAAATGCTATTATTTTTGTTCAAAGTGCATGACTGGAGGCGATGTTTGCCGTATGCTTACTACCCTTTTAGGCATAACAGCCGGTGATAACAGTCTTATAAATATCAAACAAGAGAAGAGTTTATACGCGCTTGTAAGTTGTACCCAAATATCAGTAATTTTTATTCCCCAACTTTACGAAAAACCACAACACCTTAACAGTTTTCAACTTATTTCAAAGATCCTTCATAAATATAATGTTGATGTAATAGTCATTCTAGGTATATGTCAGAATTATTGTTAGTTCATAAAACTTAAGAGTTACCTGCCCCTGAAATTGGATTTTACCCATTTTTTTTTTAATCGGAGTGCATTTATCCGTTTGTAGTATTCACAACTTCATTTGAAAGTGAATAAACCGATTCCATGCAAATATTATTAAATAGATGTGGACAAGGAAGCCATTTGATTTAATAGTGCATGCTAGTATTTCCTTTTTTTTTTTATTTGGTTATATATGAACTCTTAATTTCCAGGTGCAAATGGAACATTTGTCAACTGTCAAACATTTTTGACCACCAAAGCAGGCTTTGCTCATGTTGTGGAACCTCATTTTAGACTGATACTGTGCTTAAATATAAACCTGTATGGTCTCACGACATGTTTAAGAATTTGTTAATTTACTGATCTTCCTCTGAATCGCTAGATGTACTCCATGTGTCAACAGCAGCATCATAAACAAAATCAATATTTTCCCGGCTTGGTTTTGCTTCACTATTTTCTGTTATGTTCCGGTAATATCCCAAATACCAGAGAACAGAAGCCACATGTGCGCAACATCCCACGGTACGAGCTCCACTTCTCCACCCACAATACCATCCAGTGATTGGGTTCAGTCCTTGTGTATATTCAACCCACATGTTATATGTTTTATTAGACGTGTGGCAAGAAAGTATCTGTGCTTTGAGAACACCATCTTCTTCTTTGTGTGCCATTATCTCATATGATGCATTGTCGTCAAAATGTTCATCTGTGTAGAATTTGGCTTGTTTCAGCTGGTAAATACCCAGTTTAAAATCCCTGAGTTCATCCTCAGTCATCTCTGGGAAATTCTCAAGTTTCTCATCATCGATCTTTATCCAAATAACCCGTTTTTTATCCCAGCCATATTTTGTCGCGCCTGCTATTATTATGGCGCGATATAGGCGCCCGGTTTTCCGTCCGTTCGTTCGTCCGTTCGTTCGTTCATCCATTCGTCAAGGCTTCAACATTTGCGACGACCCTAGCGTTCACCCTAATGGTCAAGTTTATTTCTCAAGAACTATAAGAGCTTCAATAATGATACTTGGTACAAACTTATATCTGGGGATGACAACTTACATGCAAGCATCCATATTTGACCTTGACCCACATTTCATGGTTCACTGACTTTGTAAAATATTGCGACCACCCTAGCGTTCACCGTAATGGTCAAGTTTATTTCTCAAGAACTATAAGAGCTTCATTAATGATATGTGGTACAAACTTGTATCTGTGGATGGCAACTTGAATGCAAGCATCCATATTTAACCTTGACCTACATTTTATGGTTCACTGACTTTGTAAAATATTGCGACCACCCTAGCGTTCACCCTAATGGTCAAGTGTATTTCTCAAGAACTATAAGAGCTTTATTAATGATACTTGGTACAAACTTGTATCTGGGGAAGGTAACTTAAATGTAAGCATCCATATTTAACCTTGACCTATATCTCATGGTTCACTGACTTTGTAAAATATTGCGACCACCCTAGCGTTCACCCTAATGGTCAAGTTTATTTCTGAAGATTTATAAGAGCTTCATTAATGATATTTGGTGCAAACTTGAATCTGGGGATGACAATTTAAATGCAAGCATCCATATTTGACCTTGACCTAAATATTCATGGTTCACTGACTTTGTAAAATATTGTGACCACCCTAGCGTTCACCCTAATGGTTAAGTTAATTTCTCAAGAATTATTAGAGCGTCATTAATGATACTTAGTACAAGCTGGCATTTGAGAATGGGATCTTTTGAGCAAGCATCTATGTTTGACCTTGACCTACACTTCATGGTTCGATGACTTTGCACGCCACATGCGCGACATAGCCTTCAGCGGAATTCTTGTTACGACCTTATCCTGCAGCTTATTTGGAGCTATTGCTAGGGCCATCATTCTTCTAGCAATTACTTTGCCTGAATCTTTGCTTGTTACCAAAGGTAGTCTAAATGCATTGCACAATGAGCAAAAAATCCTTACATAGTCGCCAACATATGGTATTTGACTATTGGGCATTGTGTTGCTAAGGGCTTTCCACTTTTTAATTCTCCCATTAGCTGATTCGACAACCCATCTCACCTTTGTAACTAGCCTTGTAAAATCGATTTAAGCCCCCCAGTGGAAATCTTCCACTGACCGTTCCAAGGCGGCTCTTCTGTGGCGATTTATTTATGTTTTTGTTTGTTACTTACTGTGTGTATCACTTGTGTCTTTTGGTTTTGGATGGCCATATGGCCATTTTGTGGGAAAGTAACTGTCCTTATGGCCTTCCTTTGTTTAGGTTTCCATTATGGTCTGGTCGCTTAATGTTTGTATTTCTTTCCCTTTGGTGTCTTTTATGGGTGGAGTCAGTTAATTGTATCAATTCCTGATCTTTGTTTCACTTCTACTTTGACTCATTCGCCTCTTCAGTCGTATGTTGCTTTTGAGATTTGTTTAGGAAGTAAGGCATATGAGAATTGATTCCAAAATCCTTTAGTATATCTATAGCATCCCTGAAGCCGCGGTCTACAACGAGAACATCATCTTTTTCAAACCAGTCAGTAATATTTTCTGCATTAGTCTTTAACATGTGTTCGGTAATCTTAGCATCTGTGTTTTCCCATCTGCAAGATATGGTCCCATCACAGTCAAAATGTAACCATCAGTGGCCACAAGCATCATAGGTTTCAGCAAAGGCTGTCCTTTACGTACGGAATAAGATCTTCTCTGAAATGAGTAGTTTCCACTCTTCTCAATATATATGTATGTTCCATCAGCTACTGCGATTGCAACATCAGAATTTGAATCCCCAAATAGGACATTTGCAAAAGTTGATGTATGATTCAGGGATGTTAGAGAAATACTAAAGGGTTATGAAATCAATTCTCATATGCTTCACTTCCTAATCAAATCTCAGAAGCAATATACGACTGAAGAGGTGAATGATTCAAGGCTAGGTACAAAGTGAGATAGGTTGTCGAATCAGCTAATGGGAGAATTACAAAGTGGAAGGCCTTAGCAACAAAATATCCAATAGCAAAAATACCATATGTTGGCGACTATGTAAGAATTGTTTGCTCGTTTTTGCAATGTGTTTAGACCACAAGGACTGAACCCAATCACTGGATGGTACTGTTGGTGAAGAAGTGGTGCTCGTACCGTGGGATGTTGTGCTCATGTGCTTGCTAACATGCACTATTAAATCAAATGACTTCTTTGTCCACATCTATTTAATTATATTTGCATGGAATCGGTTTATTCACTTGCAAATGAAGTTGTGAGTACTAAAAACGGATAAATGCACTCTGATTTAAACAAATGGGTAAAATTCAATTTCAGGGGCAGGTAACTCTTAAGTTTTATGAACTAACAATAATTCTGACATATACCTAGAATGACTATTACATCAACATTATATTTATGAAAGCTCTTTGAAATAAGTTGAAAACTGTAAAGGTGTTGTGGTTTTTCGTAAAGTTGGGGAATAAAAATTACTAATATTTGGGTACAACTTACAAGCGCGTATAAACTCTTCTCTTGTTTGATATTTATAAGACTGTTATCACCGGCTGTTATGCCTAAAAGGGTAGTAAGCATACGGCAAACATCGCCTCCAGTCATGCACTTTGAACAAAAATAATAGCATTTTTGTTGGTATACCCTTGATGGGGTGACATTACCCCACCCACTTTAATAGTGTATACAGCAAAAACCAGTGGACCAAAGAGTCTAAAAATTCACCATTAGACAGCCAACATGTACCAATTTGAAGCTACAAAGTTTAAAGGAAATCGGTTGTGGCCATGAAAACAGCCTTATAGAGACTGCTCCTTTGTCAAATTTTAACACGATTCGTAAGTACACATAACACGATAAGTTAAAAGTACAAATGTCGAAACAATAATTATTTCACCTTCCTGCAACCAAAGCAGGATAATAAGGTTTTTGCATTACCAGACATATTTGTCTTGCAAAAATGCGACAAAAAGTAAGTAATACATTTTGAGCTCTAACCAACATCTTTAAAATTTTGTCATATGGCCCATATAAGAAATCATTCATGGTCATTTGCTGCACTTTATATATCATTGTAAGTTTGATCCAAGATTCATTTCCAGACAATGGACTTCCGTAATTATCTGGTACGTTTCCTGCCAAGTTACTGCTTGGTGTAGTTAATTTTTGTACACTTTGTAGTCGTTGAGGATGCAGAAAATCATTACATTCACAATAACCTGTCAAATATTAGACGATGCTTGTCCCCAAGCCCAAGTAATGGCTGATTGTCATCAATCTGTGAATTGTCCGACACAACCATGGTCGAAGAGTATGGCCGTGTAAATAAAGAATACCAGGTTTGTGCCATTTGATATCAAGTTTATCAGGCAAGGCTTCGAGAACGCTTGTAGAATCGCGAGGCTTGCGTTCTCGAAGCCGAGCCTGATAAACTTGATATCAAATGACACGAATCTGGCATTCTATTTATCAGTTTATCCGCTTGTACACTCTTACATTTTTGCATTTTTTCCAGCAGTCGAGTTCATAGAAGTGCAATGTGACGTTTACCTGATAAAGCTCACTTGTCCCGAGATAGCGTATCTTTATCAGGTCAAGATGTTACAATGCAATTAATATAGGGGTAACTGATAGATAGTAAATACATGGCTAGTGTATTTAATAATAAAATATAATCGATGAGCCTTAGACAAGTTTATAGGGGCGAGCTTTAACCGATTATATTTTATTATTAAAGACACTAATCATGTATTTAGTTTATACCGCAATTCAAAACAACCAAGGGGTTTTGCAATAAGTAAGCAAATTTAAGCAAAAGACAGCAGCAGACAGTGTAGCATGTTAAACGACATTCAGTGCCATGGCGCGCACACGTAGTATAACGTGACGTCAACGAGTGCAACGTTTCTGACGTCACCGCGCCACAAATACGTAGGAAACAACATGGACGCTCGAATAAAAGTTTCTCAGCGCTTTACATTCTGTATGAAAATCTGCAAATACATTTATTTTAGCTTTAGAAATTAATTTCGAGGCGGTAGCAGTGCGCAGTTATTACAAGGTAAGAATTTAGTTGATTTCTGAAAATCTGTTCAAATAAATATTGCAAAGATTTGAACTTGCATTTTCGTTGTTTTCTCATATATAAAAGGTTGTATGTTATTGTTTACACTTGTAAATTAGTGACCTGAAAAGTAGGTCCGGTCTATAAACGGTCACTAGACGTAATATAGATCAGTAGAAAGAATTATAGGTCACTACCGATTATAGCGTGCAGTTTTTCGACCCCTTTTATTAGGTTACTAGAATGTCTGATTGTGGTATTAAATCGATTAATGCTCACCTCTAAAATATATTACTGCCTGTTTCAACGCGTTGTTTCTGTTGTGCTATATTATTGCCATTGCTTCATTTTGCCTTATGTGCGACTTATTATATGAGCCCCGCCAAGCGAATTTGTGTCTTCGAGCATTCCGTCATGACAAATTTTAACTGCGCATGCCCAGCAATTCAGAGGGGCCAGGGATATGGCTTTCTGTCTGAAGGTTCCTCTTGATTCACTGCTTGTATGAGCGAGCAGCAAAGGTTCTGGCGAGACTGCGCGGATGCGCAGGCTCGCCTGAACCTTCGCTGCTCGCATAGACGATAAGTACCAAAACCGCTTGACTGGACCCATATTATATCGATTCCTGATCATTGCCTCTACTTCTATTTATTATGTTTTTTTTTTTTTTTTTTTTTTTTTGATATCCCTTTGGCCATTTTGTGGGGAAGAAATTGTCTTTTTAACATTCCCGCTTGTGATATTTATATTACGGCGATTTTTTTTATGTTGGTGTTTTTTTTCCGATGGTGTCATGCCTGGGAGGCGTAATGTAATTGGATCGATTACTGACCATTGCTTACTTTTCTATTTAGTAGCTTGATTTCAGTGCGCGAACATTTCCGGATACATGTTTTGGCTTTGCGCGCTCCATTATAGGGATCAACCATGGTTTTTCATGTATTAACATTTGCCTGATCCCTAGGAAGCTGTTTGAACATGAGGCCGCTAGGCCGAATGTTCAAATATCTTCCAAGGGATCCGGCAAATGTTAATGCAATGAAATAACCATGGATGGTCGTTGTTCTTGCATAACTTACGAATCCGACAGCAAATTTTGACGAAAACGCCCAAAAGCTCCATATAAATTCCATATAAACTCTTCAAATGAGATAGGCAAACCAAAATGGCGGCCAGTTCAGAATGTTGTTTACAATGCCGTTGTCATGCAGTGACGTCATCATAGAACTCTTAAACGTCACGTTCGGGGCGATAACGTTACGTTGCTCAACATAATGTAAACAAAGCAAGGCCCGTCTTGTGATATCAAAAGCTCAAAATCTATGTTCAAACAGCACGCGAATTTCATGATTTGAACATGGTTTTTGCTGTTTGAGCACGGCGTTCGGTTCATTTGACAATGGCTTCAAACAGCCATGTGCATAGGTATGTATGCAAGACTTAGTTTTCGATCATAACATGAAATTAAACTTTTTCCGTGGCCACTTTGCCACATGAGTGTTCAAGCATTATTGAATTTATAAAACGAATTGAGGAAAAGGGATAAAAGGCCTGGCTTGTTGAGCATTTCATGCCTCTTCCTCAATGAGTTTAATAAATTCAATAATACAGAAGCATGAATGCAAGATTTTTTTGTCATATAACATTTAAAACGCATTGTTTTGATAATTGTTTAATAAAATTGTCAATATTCCGCCATTAGAAAACGCGACGTAGTTAAAAACGTCATATACGTAACGTTAAGGGGCGTATCTAACTAATTTGCATATTTAATCCACTAGTGGATTATCGAATTTATTATATGGCGTTATTACACTCTCAGATGCGACGTCTTATGATAAAATGTATTAAGGTTCTGGTAACAGGTACTACGCAGTCTCTGATCGGGCCAATCGGCGTCCAGCTTTTGGTTTTCTTTTACCCACGCATTGCAGTTATTTCGCAAGATTGAGTCCTCGTATGGTTTCACCTCTGTATCCGTTTGATTTTTATGTTCTCTGTGATGTTGCGCTGATGAGTCAGAAAGCCTCAATGTGGAACGAACAAATTATTAGTCTAAACTACGACAGAGCCAAAGGCAAGGATTGTGGTCATGAAGAATAGATTTAAGCCAAAACTTTTTACTGACAGTTCACAGGCGGTTCTTCTGTTGTGGTTTATTATTGTTATAGTTCGTCTTTGCATGCATGTATTGCTAATATCTGTTTATCATATGACCTCGCGTCTGAGATTGTAAAAACGCCATGTAATATTTTCGATAATCCACTAGTGGATTAAATATGCAAATTAGCTAGATACGTCCGGTAACGTTACATGCACGACGTCCTTAACGACGTCGCGTTTTCTAACGGCACAGCACTGCTATAACTTAAACGCAGTGCAATCACGTAGCCAAACGTTAAGAATGGAGTTCCAAATTACTACAACTAAACTATGTTGCACCAAAACAAAGGCTCACATTGGAACTGTGCAACACATCCACAGCCCTTGGAAAATGAAGCACGCCTAGACCAGAAACTCCAACAAATAAAGATTCCCTTTAGCGACAGGACACGTGCACTCCTGAAGCAAACGGGAAGACAAAATATAAGCCCCACCGAGACCTGGAAGGTCACGGCACCGTTTCACAAACCTCTCAGGACGGAGCTCGGCGATCGGCTACAGGGCAAGGGGATGCCCGTGGGCTCGGAGACACCTGAGACGTGAGACGACAAACACGAGACGGACGGGGCTGGAGCCGAGCGATGGTCTCCCTGTTCACCGGCAACGGGGAATAGGGGTACCACCAAACGGCTACGGTGTAGTGCCAGCATGGATTCGTTCCCTGGGACCCCACCAGCGGACGACCCGCGACACGGGGAAACTGGAAACAACAACAACAACAGTTTACTAACGGCGGAATATTGACATTTTTTAAACAATCGTGAATGAAATGCGTTTTAAATGCCATATGATAAATAGAATCTTGCATTCGTGTTCATGTATTATTGAATTTATCAAACGCGTTGAGGAAAAGAGATAAAATTCTCGGCAAAGCCTCGCATTTTTTCTTTTTTCCTCAACTCGTTTCATAAATTCAATAATACATGAGCACTCATGTAAGATCCTCTATTTATTTTGGATAGCCGTTTGGGTTATTTGTGGGAAAATAACTGTCCTTATGGCTTTCCGCTTGTCAAGTTTTGATTATAATGAAATTGTTTTTTGTTTGTGTTTCTTTCCCTTTTTTGTCTGGGATGAGACGTTTTGGGTAATTGTATCGATTCCTGATCATTGCCTTCACTCCTGTTTATAGTAGTCGTAGATAAAATTGACCAGGCGGAGTAATTCGGGTGTTGTCAATATATATACTAGGGGAAACAAGAAACGCAACAACTTTTTTTTCTAATAACACCAGCATTTTTAATTTGATATTTTTTTCTCTTTTTGGAAAAAACAACCAACAACATTTTCTAGCCTCTCATGGCTATATTTACGAAAACCCACTCAAGCATTGATCCTATGGCCAAAACATATGCTATCACATATTCAACGTGCACATCTATACATTACCAATGTATGCATCGATTTGTCGCTTGTTGTGTTCCCAAACGTCGACCCGACAAAAGGCAGTAACGTTTAATTGGTTTAATCGCTTTGCGTCATGCCGAGGCTACGTCAAAGACAGCGTGCAGCGGCTACCGCAATGTTGCTGAACGGAGCATCGCAATCCGCAGTAGCTGCTCACTTTGGGGTGCATCGATCGACCATATCTCGACTCTATCAACGTCTTAGAACAAATAGAACCACTGACGATCGTCCAAGAAGCGGTCGCCCACGCGTAACGTCACGACGTCAAGACCGATATATTCGTTTGGTCCATCTACGAGACAGGTTTCGATTGCCAAGACAGACAGCCGAGAACATCCGTGGCCTGAACAACAATCGAATTTCCACAAGAACCGTGCGGAATCGTTTACGTGATTTTGGGATACGAGCGAGACGCCCATACGTTGGTTTGGTGCTGAATCAGCAACGTCGTCAGCGACGGATGGCCTGACTTACTGCACATAGTCCAGGAAACGTCTCGTTACAGCAGTGGAGGCGGGTAATATTCTCGGATGAGTCAAGGTACCTGCTTTATCGGTCGGACAGACGCCTGAGGGTCTACCGACGTCGTCGTGAACGCTACACGGGTCCGTGGGTTGTAGAGAGAGATCGTTACGGTGGCGGCGGGGTAATGGTGTGGGCAGGGATTAGCCATGGTCATAAAACACCTTTAATCTTCATTGTTGGCAACCTTACAGCTGTACGTTACCGCGACAACGTCTTAACACCAATTGTCCTACCCTTTGTTCGACGTCATAACGTTACCTTCCAGCAAGATAACGCTAGACCTCATGTGGCGAGGATCTGTACGCATCATTTAATGACTCATAATGTGCATGTGCTTCCGTGGCCTGCTTACAGTCCTGACCTGTCTCCAATTGAACATTTGTGGGACATTCTTGACAGGAAAGTTAGGGCACGCAACCCCCCTCCACAAACGTTACAAGGATTTAGGCAAGCCCTAGAAGAAGAGTGGAACAGCATCACGATAGCAACTGTCATCTATGCATCGTCGGATCCGAGCTGCTATTGCAGCGCAAGGAGGTCACACAAGGTACTGACTTTGAAACTGCAAATGTCGGATAACTGTCAAAATGTGCTACCATACTCGTTCAAAGGATATTCTGTGCGTATTCCAAGCTTCTTCAAACTCAACTTTTGGAATTGGAAAGTCAAATGATGAGTAAATAAAATGCATTAGAAATTAAAATTCATTTTGATGGATTTTATGGAATACAGGTAATCAATTATATTGTTGCGTTTCTTGTTTCCCCTAGTATATCAAATTCGCTGAGTCCACTAGAGGATTCGATAGAGTGCCTTTTGCATGCTTTCTGCAAGCGGACCAAATACGCCATAGCTTTGTTTGTGTAACAGTTGAATTCACACAATCAGGAGACTTGGTTTACCGTTTTGTTAATAGAGCATCCCAGAGGCAGGTACAAACGATAGCTCCGCCTAGTCAATCTTATCTGCGACTACTATAACATAGGTCATTGCCTTCATTTGTATCAAACGATAGCTCCGCCTAGTCAATCTTATCTACGACTACTATAACATAGATTGCTTTCACTTCTATTTTACAAACTCTTTTGTCAGCCTCGATATCGCAGTGGTTAAGGCGTTCGACTCATGATCGAGAGGTTGTGCGTTCGAATCCGGCACCCGATATCGCGGTGTGTCCTTCGGCAAGGCATATAATGACACTGCCTCACTCCACCAAGGTGTAAACGGGTAGCAGTGGTGTAATAGTCACTGCCTCTCTCTAGTGCGCGTGAAAACATCCGAAATGAGTGTTCGAGAGCAATTGAATAAGCTTGCAGCTTCCATCGCAATCGAACTTAATTAAATTAGTATAAACTAACTTCTTGGGAGAAAAGGGAACTTTTTTCTAGCAGTTTTGAAACCTGCCGCGATTAAAAATTTGTACCAGTGTCCATTCTGTCATCTTTTGGAAGCAGGGACATCATTTTTTTATTTATGTACATTAACACTAGGTGATGTTTTTGCAGATGCTAATGATAAGAATTTAAATGACTGTATTATTCAGATTTTCGATTTTGTATCGCTAATACCAGTATTTGGAATTGATATTGATGTAGAAACTGCAGGAAAACACTTTTTTTTCTTTTCAAGACATTTAGGCGAGTGAGTCGTTGCATATTAGGTAATATGTGCTCCGGTCGTTAAGAGTGCGACATGCGTTGATAAGAACCTTTACCACTGTTACTCTGTTCTCCCCTTTTACAAGTGAGAAATGTTACCTTCCGCAACTCATGTCTTCAAGTATCTACCTCTGTAGATTATGCATATGTTTTCAGTTTATAGTTAATTGGCGACAACCGCGTCAGGGAGTTGACTGTTTTGGCGCAGTGGATACATCATTAGGCTTTCAATCGAGCGGCCCGAGTATGAATCCCATGACACACGGGATTTTTGCAGCTACGCTTGTAGGTTTTGTTAACGCTTCCTTATCCTAAGAAGTAGGCTGGTCAGTCAGTGAGAACTGCGTAAGTAGATATTTGGTTCAATGGTTAGAGGACTGAAATTCCAGCCGAGTTCGAATTCCACTACACGCAGAAATGTTTCAGCCTTGCTTCTTTATCTTTAGAATGCTTTGTTTTACTACCGTGTGCCTTTCTTCTAATTGACGTATGCCTCATTTTATATATTTGATAGGGGATTACATGACTTTCTTAAAATGTAATTCAATAAACTTACTAATGTGCGAAGGATGTCGTAGCCATCATAGTAATAACTGTTCAATAGTAGACTGCTGTTGATGGAACAATGGTCGTTTTAAGTTATTACGTCTAATGTGGCTGTTCTGTTACTATAATGTTTTACACTGAATATTGCCAGTTAAAATTGTAACATGTCTGGTGAAATAATGGCAATTACTTAGTACTACTAAGTATAGCCGCACTGTTAGATCGATAACATATCTGCCTTTAATGGTCTGAATATATCATGGATGACACGAAGTTAATTAGCTAACAATTACAGAAGGATAATGTTCCGACAAACCTCGATTAGTTAAATTGTAAGACAAATAGAACAAATTACAATCACACAAGCTTACTTAAGTCCTGGTTTATTCCAATTACGATCACTAACCCGTACGACAAAGAGCATTTTTCACATCTCCAAAATGGCTACTTTTCTGATGAAAATATGTAATATTTTTCTTATAAATGCTCATAACTTAGGTAGTTTGTGCTCGTTAGAACCGCCTCATTGAGGCGGTTCTAACGAGTACCCATAACCTATGTATTTTAGCAGAAATAAGAAAAATAATGAAGACCCCCGTAAACCCCATTTTTCTCTATATAAAATGGGGTTTAGTGGGTCATCGTTTCACGGACTTGTTCACGTGATGCGGATCTTAGCCATGGCATATAAATTTTTCATCACGAAAACATGCCTATATAATTCTGAACCCCTTGAACCCCACTTTCATATACTAAAACTGGGGTTTAACCGTATTTTTCTTATTTGTGTTCTTATGCCTCGATGAGGCGGTTCTAACGTGTACCCTCAATCTATATTTTGAGCAGAAATAAGAAAAGTATAAGAAATTTTCATCTAAAATTTTCGTTTTTAGGTTGTAAAATTCACAATGTATTTGTATAGGCGTGTGTTCATAATGGATTAACAAAAACACTAGTTTGAAGAAGGTTACCTTAATTATATGAGTCGACGGGCCTCCGTGGCCTAGTGGTTAAGAGCGCTGACTCTTGATCATTAGGTCTCTCACCGCTGTGGTTCGAGCCTCGCTCGGGTCACATGTGAGACGCCAAGTTCTGCAACGGAAGGTCAGGTGGTTTTTCTCCGGAAAACTCCGGTTTTCGCCCACCTCTGATTAACGATCGGCTCGATATGAGTGAAATAATCTTGAAAGGGCCGTAAAACCAAAACCCAAAAAAAATATATATATATGAGTCTTGTATTGCACATCATGTTAATAAGTCCGTGTAATAAACACCCCTCGAAACCTCACTTAATATAGCGAAAACTCAGGTATTCGGGTGAATACATCAGTTTTCTCATTTCTGCTCCAAGACATGGCTTGTCGGTACTCGTCAGAACCGCATTCATATGACAGTTCTATCGAGCACCAAAAGCCTATGTTCGGTCTATAAATAAGGAAACTATTACATATCATCACGATAACAAGTCCGTGAAACGAAGACCCCTCTAAACCCCACTTTATATTGACAAAAATGGTGTCACGGGGGTATACATTATCTGCCTTTTTTAAAAACATAGATTGTCAGAACCGCCTCAGTGCTAATGACCACCCACAATCTATGTTGAAAGCAAAAATAAGACCGATGTTTCAATATTTATCTAAAATTTGTCATTTCTGACACCATGTTGGACGCCACTATTTCAAACGGACCGGTTTTCCTAATGTTTTCATCCGAGAATGCTAGTTCTAGACTCATGAAATACGCCATTTTAGCACAAGGATGTGTTGAATGAACAAAATATCGCTGCTTATATGAGGCTGAGACAACAGTTATATGTCAAAATGTTTATTCATTAACCTACGTGTTATGAATTGTTTGACATGCCTTAGAGCTAATCTGTTACACAATTTGTTCATTTAGAATGATATTTGAGCCGCGCCAAGCGAATTTGTGTCTTCGTGCATTCCGTCATGACAAATTTTAACAGCGCATGCCCAGCCATTTTAGAGGGGCCAGGGATATGGCTTTCTGACTGAAGGCTCCTCTTGATTCACTGCTTGTATGAGTGAGAAGCGAAGGTTCTGGCGATACTGCGCGGACGCGCAGGCTCGCCTGAACCTTCGCTGCTCGCATAGGCGATAAGTACCAAAATCGCTTGACGTGGCCCACTTATTATTGCCCTGTAAATTGCATTTAAATCACAGCACCTCATTGGGTATCGCTGTTGACAGTTGTAAGGCACTGATTCTTGTGGTGCGTATACTAGGTTTCCTGTTGCTGAACGAGTGTTTAATGACAAGTGCCTTTTAAAGAATTGGCGATATTTTATGTCACTTATAGCATTAGAATAAACTCATTGACGAGGGGAGGTCTGGTTGCTTTGGTTTCCTTTCATTATGTATTTTTTATATTATATTTTGTTTACTATTTCACTTGGTGCCAGCCTATGCTGTGCAATTGTGACACGCAAACGCGCCTTTTCAAATATATCAACAATTCTACCACCAAAACTAGAAAAAAATCAGATAAAAATATGATATTTTTCACATTTCTGCTAAGAATGTACATTGTGGTTACACGTTAGAACCGCCATGAAATGCACAGAGATTGCTCTGATCTATAATACTTAAGTCAGTTTTGTGTCTTCTCATGATTTCTAATAGTTTATTGGCCTTTTCTACTGACGGCTTATTTAAATGGAATTATTTCCATAATCGGTTCGATAAAACCTTCATACAACACATAAACTAACGACCAGTGGAGCCAGTGTTTTAAGGGAATCAGTAATCAACATTATATTGACAAAACAGGTAATTAAGCCGACATATTTATTTGGAATCTGTGTGCTTTTATTGTTTTCCAATACTATCTGATCCTATTATGTATATTATAAATACACGGTTTACGTCTTTAATAATAAAATATTATAAGACAGTCTAAGATAGTTTTATCAGGCGTTCTTCTGCATAAAGTAATGTGAAGCGATTGCAATTCAAATATTATTTTAAGGCACTTATGAGTTTGGTTATTAATACAGCTGCGAAATATATATTGTCGCATTTCTAAGTTGTTGGCAGATGCACTGAGTGTATTCCGCCAGAAAGACATCCCGTTTACAGTTCCCTTTCAAATATCTTGCTTACATGTCTCCAATGCTGAAATTCTCAAAGATAGAGAAAACTGAATTTTCTAAAATGTAAGAGGAAGAAGAGGAAGAAGAAGTTTATTTACCTCGTAATAGATTAGTGGAGGTCGAGGCCATCCTCCAGTGACCTTACAACATAGTAAAGTATTACATGCAATAGGTCAAGTATGACCCTTGAGCAAATAATCATATATACAAATATTTATAAAGCAACATAAGCATGGCGGACAGTGTAAAATGAATCTGTAAGTTACACAGCAATATCTAGCAGTGTGTTTACATAATTATTCTTGACACTAAGTCACGTAAATTAGGCAAACATGTCCGTAAGAAATAATGGCGTTCAACATTGTGTCAGAAAATGAAAAATATTAGGTAAAAATGATAACACCATTATTGTTTCTGCTTTCAACATACACTGTTGGTGCTCGTTAGAACCGCCACAATCCATGTTTTTGAGAAAAATACGGCACATAATGTATACTCCCGTAAACCCAACTTTTCTCTATATAAAGTGGGGGTTTAGAGGGGTCTTTTTATGGACGTTTGTTCTATACATTTTAATTCATTATGTAAACAAGACCGAGAATTGGAAACCCCCGCAGACTCCCTATTATTTCTCCCACAGCCGCCCAAAAAACACAGGTCGTGGGTACCCGCTAGAAAAAACATCGGTGGTGGGGTTATAACGAACACCCACAACCCACGCCCCGAGCGGCAATAAGCAAATATCACAAATCCACAAAAAAAAAATCTCGTGATATGATAGACGCCATTTTTCACATGGGTGTGATACCGTAATGTTGCCATGCTGCTGTTTCATGATAAAAAAATATAATAACATCACGTGAACAAGTCCATGAAATGAAGACCCCCTATACCCCACTATATATAGAGGAAACTGGGGTTTACGGGGGTATTCATTATTATTCTTATTTTTGCTCCAAGACATAGGTTGTGGGTACTCGTCACAACCGCCTCATTGGACAACCCATAACCTATGTTTGCAGTATTTATAAGAAAAATATCACGGATTTTCATCAGAAAAATGACCATTTTGGAGATGTGAAAAAAAAAGCACTATGTCGAACGGGTGTGTTATCGTAATAAAACATTTCGAACCATCTGGCTGTAAACACAGACACTAAACTACAATAATAATGAGACTGAGAGCATGATGCAAAAGAAATAGGAAAAAATATATAAACTTGATTATTGTACCAACATAAAATCGTTACGTTTTTCAAAACACTTAAAAATATAAACTGCGAGACTGCGATTCGAACCCACGCACAGATGCGGCGACGTCCCCTAGCACTGCAGTGGCCGACGTCCTTAACCACTGCGCCACAGAGGCATCCCCAATAATCATCCATTAATCAAAATCCCGGAAAAAAAACCCAATAAAAAATATACTGCGAGATTTTGTAATTCTTTTTTATTATTTGAACATAATAATTCAACTGTTTTTGCATACTTATTATTCTCAGAAAAAAGGGTTTAATAAACATTTTTCTTTCTTGTAATTTAGGTGATCTATTCACATTCCGTATCAGCCTATCAAACGTCACTGTAATAGTCCAAACATGTTGTTGAGACACCTTGCATACAAGGTTAAACTGACGAAATTTTATAAAGGAAATAACTTAAGTTAAACGAAAACAACATCAGGATTTGTTTGAAAGGTAATCAGGTCATACATTCACCAAGTTTCAACATCCTGGCTTTTATAAAAGCCCCCATCAGAGACACCAAAGGGAAAGAACCACAAACATGAAACAACAGACCCTAATGGAAGCATCAATAGCGGAAAGCCAAAAGGACAGTTACTTTCCCACAAAATGGCCAATAGGCTATCCAAAATAAAATAATATAAGCGACAAAAACACCAAGCCTTCCCAGGTAAAATTGGTGCGAGTCGGACCGTCCATGTATATAAACACTTTTGGTTTCATTGGGCGGCAGGGCTTGAGAAGTCATTTCATCAAATGGCCAGGTAAAATTCCCACAAAATTGAAATCAACGTCTCCAAAAGAACCTAAAGTGTTTACGGGGACCTTTAACCTCAAATCAATCATTCAATACATATTTTCGTTACAATAAACACATGAAAATAGCCTATTATCCAATCGTAGTTTACATAAGGTGTGACGTGAACAAATTGCATAGTTTTAGCATGTAATTGCGCCATGTTGTATAGAGACAAATCAGTGTTTCCTTAACATAGTCCATTTCCGGATCTATTTTTTTTCTCCTTTTACTGCTACTCGCTCACATCTGAGCATTACGAGCAGGATTTCCTGGGTGGTAACCAGTACTTTCTGTTTTCTATTTTTTTTTTTTAAGCAATGTGGATGAAGTGCCTTGCTCAAGGGCACAACACTTTGCTCAGCGTGAGACTCGAACCCGCAACCTCTTGATCACTAATCCGATGCGCTACCACTGCACCAAAGCGCTCCACTATGCACCAAAGCATTGATGCAATATTATAATACAAGTGAGCTGCAAACGACAGACTCTACAAAAGATGGTACGGTTGCGTGAGTTTCAGCAATTGTAGCTGGTGAAATTTGTTCTTTGTATAATTCCGATGTCGAGGACGCAGAGTTTCATTGATCAGGCTTGACATGAATCCATTAATTATCCGTGCCCGAAAACAACTCCGTCTCAAATTTGGTTTAATTTTGTCATTTCAGAGGGAAGACGAAGCTTCGGCAAATAGCTGAATCAATCACGACAGTTTACCGTAGCATCATGAAAACACGCCTATATAAGTTTGACCCCCTTGAACCCCATTTTTATATAGTAAAACTGGGGTTTGCAGGGTTAAACCTTATTTTTATTATTTCTGCCCTAAAATATAGAGTGTGGGTACTCGTTAGAACCGCCTCGATGAGGCGGTTCTAACGAGTGCCCACAATCTATATTTTGAGCAGAAATAAGAAAAATATCACAATTTTTCATCTCAAAATTTTCATTTTTCGGCGAAGAAGGTGGCAATGTATTTGTTTAGGCGTGTTTGCGTAATGCAATCCAGACAGTTTACCGTAGCGTGTTCATTTTATGCTTTGTGGTTTGGTCAAGTATGAGGCATGTAAAACAAGAAAACATAGATACCCACTGTAGTGGTGTTTATACTATCCTATCCTAGAAACCTCTGTGGTGTAGTGGTTTTGTTTGTTTGATTTGTGGTTTAACGTCCCCGTCAACACTGTAAAGGTCATTTTGGAGACGTTGCTTCCAATTTTGTGGGACTTTTACCCGACATCGAGATGAAATGACATCTCAAGCCCTGCCGCCAAATGAAACCAATATGGTGTATAAGCATGGACGGTCCGCCTCGCACCGCGGTTCCTGGACAGGCTTAGATCCTATAAGCGGTTTACCAGTACTAGTGTGGGGGCCGGATTCAGCTCTGCGTGGAAGCCTCATGCAGCCCATATATTTCTTCAAGCCCCTATGGGCGGGGGCCGAGGTTAAGTATGAGGCATAAAAAACTAGAAAACAGCGATGCCCACTATAGTGGTGTTTATACTATCCTATCCTAGAAGCCTCTGTGTTGTAGTGGTTATGCTACTCGCCTTGTAAACCAGGGGTCGCAGGATCGATCCCGGGCTTCTCCAGACTTTCGGATTAGTCTTTAAACCGAGTTCCCGTATCCGTATGACCTTAGCTGTTGGTGGAACGTATGTTGCATCCCTAAACGTCCGACATCCCTAAGTATCCGACAAAATTTTAATTTCTCGCAAAATTGTTGGAAACGGTGGGGAATGTTCAATTATGACATTTTAAGTGAAAATTTCGAAAAAAATTTTTTTGGAAATATTCGAAATTTAACTTCAATTTTTTCTTGTCGGACATTTCGGGGTGCCCCATGCATCCCTAAGTGTCCGCCATCCCTAAATGTCCGACAACATGAAAATTGACTAAGAAAGCATTTTTATTGTTAATAATCAATCAATGATAAATAAAAAGACAAATTTAACGTTAAACCTATGTTAAAAATGTTCACCTTTGGAAATAAGCATTGCAATATATGGATCCGAATATACCGGCATCCTTAGATGTCCGCCAGCATGACAAAATCTTAGTTTCTCGGGAAGATGTCCGAAACGGTGGGGAATGATCAATTGTGACATTTTAAGTGAAAGAAAACTTCGCTTTTTTTCTCGAAAATATTCGAAATTTAACTTCATTTTTTTTCTTGTCGGACACTTAGGGATGACCCATGCATCCCTTAGTGTTCGCCATCCCTAAATGTCCGACAACATGAAAATTGACTAAGAAAGCATTTTTATTGTTAATAATCAATCAATGATAAATAAAAAGACAAATTTAACGTTAAACCTATGTTAAAAATGTTCACCTTTGGAAATAAGCATTGCAATATATGGATCCGACTATGTCCGCAATCTCTAGATGTCCACCAGCATGACAAGTAACTTGGAAAATAGTTCTTACCGCTAATAATGAATAATGATTTATAAAGAAAAAGGTGAAGTAATTAAACCTATGCTAAAAAAGAATACCTTCGGAAATAAGCATCTTGATAAGGGATCCCAATATGGTCATCCCTAAGTGTCCGCCATCCCTAAATGTCCAACAACGTAAAAAATTGGACGAGAACGCATGTTTTTTTGGTTATTAATTTTCAAATAATATTAAATAAAAAGACGTTAAATCCATGTTAAAAATTTTCACCTTCCGAAATAACATAGGTTTAATGTTGAATTTGTCTTTTTATTTATCATTGATTGATTATTAACAATAAAAACGCTTTCTTAGTCAATTTTCATGTTGTCGGACATTTAGGGATGGCGGACACTTAGGGATGCATGGGTCATCCCTAAGTGTCCGACAAGAAAAAAAATGAAGTTAAATTTCGAATATTTTCGAGAAAAAAGAGAAGTTTTCACCTAAAATGTCATAATTGATCATTCTCCACCGTTTCGTACATCTTCCCAAGAAAATAAGATCTTGTCATGCTGGCGGACACCTAAGGATGACGGTATATTCGGATCCATATATTGTAATGCTTATTTCCAATGGTGAACATTTTTAACATAGGTTTAACGTTAAATTTGTCTTTTTATTTATCATTGATTGATAATTAACAATAAAAATGCTTTCTTAGTCAATTTTCATGTTGTCGGACATTTAGGGATGGCGGACACTTAGGGATGCATGGGGCACCCCGAAATGTCCGACAAGAAAAAAAAAATGAAGTTAAATTTCGAATATTTCCAAAAAAATTTTTTTCGAAATTTCCCCTTAAAATGTCATAATTGAACATTCCCCACCGTTTCCAACAATTTTGCGAGAAATTAAAATTTTGTCGGACACTTAGGGATGTCGGACGTTTAGGGATGCAACAAACGTAAAACTAAAACTCACTCACTCATTTTATTGTTTGTTTGATTTGAGGTTTAACGTCCCCGTCAATACTGTAAAGGTCATTTTGGAGACGCTCTTCCAATTTTGTGGGACTTTTACCCGACATTGAGATGAAATGACTTCTCAAGCCCTGTCGCCTAATGAAACCAGTAGGGTTTATTAGCATGGCCGGTCCGCCTCACACCGCGGTTCCTGGACAGGCTTAGATCCTCTAAGCGGTTTACCACTACCAGTGTGCGGGCCGGATTCAGCTCTGCTCGGAAGCATCATGAGGTCCATATATTTCTTCAAGCCCCTATGGGCGGTGGCCGAGGTTATGTATGAGGCATGTAAAACAAGAAAACAAAGATGCCCACTTTAGTGATGTTTATACTATCCTATCCTAGAAGCCTCTGTGGTGTAGTGGTTGTGCTTCTCGCCTTGTAAACCAGGGGTTGCAGGACAACATTTGCGAAAATCGAATTGATCTTCACTTGCTATTAGATTGTATATACGTACTCATCAGGGTAACAAGGCTGTGTGATGAAACCCCTCTTAACCCCACTTTATATAGCGAAAACTGTGGTTTACAGTGGTATACATTATTTTGCTTATATCTGCTCCAAGACTTAGGTTCTGGAGGTGGTTCTAATGAGCACCCAAAACCTATGTTTGGGGTAAAAATAAGAAAGATATCACAAATTTTCATCGGAAAGGTAGCCTTTTTTGGAGAAATGAAACAATGCACAATGTCACACGGATATGTTATATCAGTTTTCTCTATATAAAGTGGGGTTTAGAGAGTTGTTCTTTACACGGACTTGTTTACCTAATGAAAGTTTCACTGTAAGAAGCGTATTTATCAAACCGTATACAGTGGAGCGCTGTGGTGCAGTTCGATCCCCGCAAGCGCCAAGTATTGTTTCCATGAGTAAGAGACGTTATCCACATTGCTTAGTACTGGTTCCTACCCAGGAAAAGAGTTACCCTCGATTATATAAGGTCGATTATTATTAGTTTATTTTTACAGTACCTTTTAAAGCATTCTTGAAACCCTTGTGAACTAGGAGTAAACTACAATTAGACAAGGTGTTAACTTCTAGTTAACCACGGAGTTAACTATTGTTTTTAAGCAGTTGAGAACAGTTTACTCCTGGCTTACCTGCAGTTATCTTTCGCTAGTCGACTCGCAGTTAACTCGGTGTAAAGAATGGTGTGAACAGTTCTTTATTCACTTAACCTTTCATTCGCACAAGAAATGAGGATGCGGTACATTACTTTTTAGACAATTATCCGCTTGATTTAATCTCATATATACATGGCTAGAAACGGTTGCTAGGTGTGCACTGCATGCAGAAACATTAGGAATATACCCAGCTAGGGCAATGTCAAATCAACGTCGGTGCAACGTCGACGTAGACGTGACGTTGCATAAACGTCATGATGTTGTACCGACGGTGATGTGATGTCACAATTACGTCATGTGCCTGTTGGGCATATCGAACCATTTCATAGAATAAATTTTAAGGTAGAATTATAGAATAAATGAATGCTATTGAGATGGCATGACATCTGACCATCAAATTATCTGGGATACTCTCACAAGTAATTATCACATTTAAGTGAAGAAGATCTCATTTCGTTGACACGAAACAAGTTAATAAAATGTTGTTCTAAAACGACAAATACACTGCACTAGAAAAGGTTTAGGTTTCTATAAATGATCTCCAGATTTTGTTGCCTGTGAATAATGTAAATTCAAATTGTACACGGATATTAACCCTTGTCCTGCTGAACCCGGATATGCCTTTTCTTTGAAACAATGTAGATCCAGATCAGATGGCTTCTGAAGAAGCCATCTGATCAGGATCTACATTGTTTGCCATTCAGATTGCGAATTTGTTGCAATAATTTGCATCAAGTAATCTGATTGGTAGATAATCGGTAGTGGGTGTGGCATATATGAATATTCAGCAGGACAAGGGTTAAGTCAAACAATGCAAGTACCTTACTGGAAATACAGTGTGTGTGCATATGTCCCAGCGCAATTCTAAACAAAATTTACCCAAACTCTTGTCCTCACAGAACTGCGAATGCATGTACATGTGTTTGGGTGTTCTTTGTTTCCAAATACAACCTTCACGGCTAAATACAGAAAGCAATAAATATTAGTAAATGCGATCGTGTTAATTAGTTCAATAAATGTCCAAGTAGAAATAAAACAGAGACCAGGAATCGATACAATTAACTTACTCCACCCATCAAAGACACCAAAGGGAAAGAAACACAGAAGAACCGCCTTGGAACGATCAGTGAAAAGAATTCCACTTTGGGGCAGTTTATATTTTACTTTTGGTCCTTTGAGATCAGCGTAAATATTCTGAGAAATCAGAAATAAATTATTGGTTTAGACTCATATTCTAGACAGGTTTTTAATTATTAGGACCCCATTTTGATTTATATCAGTCTTTGAATCGACTGCCTATTCGAAATTCGCAAAATTGCAGTACGTTTTCTCTGGCTTTCGTTGCCGGATCATTACAGGGTCACTGATGAGGCTTTGTTAGCCGAAACTACGTGGTATGACCCATCTTCTTTCTTATGAATGTTTTCATTGTTCTTAAAGGAACTCATTTTAGATTTTTATTTAAATCGATTTTACATGGCCATAATCCTCGCCCTTACCTCTGTCGCGGTATAGACTAATTATACCCCCGGCATACGAAGTATGCTATGGGGGTATATAGTTTTCGTCCTGCCGTTCGTCCGTTCGTCCGTCCGTCCATGCGTCCGTCCTTCCGTCTGTCCGTCCGTTAACATTTTGGTTAAAGTTTTACGTCAAAGTTTCTAAGAGATTGTATCTTCTGAACCCTTTGGTAGATTTAGTTGATACTTACACTGAAGTTACATACTGCTCCAAAGATTTCATTGATGCATGTCCCACCCCCACAGTGACCTTGGGGTCAAGGTCATAGACTTAGAAATTTTATGTTTAGTTAAAGTTTTACGTCAAAGATTCTAAGAGATTGTATCTTCTGAACCCTTTGATAGATTTAGTTGATACTTACACTGAAGTTACATACTGGTCTAACAATTTCATAGATACATGCCCCACCCCGACAGTGGTCTTGAGTTCAAGGTCACAGACTTAGAAATTTGACCTTTGGTTAAAGTTTTATGACAAAGTTTATAGATCCCTCATTGTCCTAAACTCAAAGACAAATCCAATTGATACTTGTATCGATCTTGCATACCAGTCCAAATATTTAATTGATGCTTACCCCGCCCTTCAAAATAGTTCATTGATGCATACCCCACCCGCCTGCTTCAGTAACATTGATACCCCCATCCCTTCAGTGAATTTGATGCCCTCAATCCTTTGGTCCATATAGAAATTTTATCCTTGGTTTAGCTTTTACAAGCACATTTATAGCTTCCATATCACATACAATTAAGCTCTAAAGATATATTAGAGGGTGGTGCTGGCCGGGGGTATACGTGACCCACTGGTCGCTTTCTCTAGTTTTATTTAGTTCGCATGAAGGCTTCCTATATGTAACTCATCAGTGTAACATCTCCGAGAACATACAAATCAAAAAACTACAGAGATGAAACAAGGTTGAGGACTCGACAGCATACAACAACAAAATTGCTGGAGCAAAAGAAAACCAACAGGTAGACTCCGAACCTGGCGATATAAATTAATCATGATGTAAGCTTAACAGCTCTAAGACAACCGAAAAAAAATAGCAAATCACTTAAAAGGCACAACGCAGAAACTCGAGGTAAAACAATTCGCCCACCAGCAATGCAACTCTGTTCTATAAAAATGTAATGCTTTAGAAGTAAGAACTACAACAACGGACTGAAAACCGTGGACTGCTCAAGGTTTCAGAAGACGGACTAGCCAGCAAACCACGCCTCACACAAAGCCAAGTGATACAGTCGAACTTCGATGGCTCGAGCCCCTTGGGACCATGAAAATTTATTCGACACAGGGGTAGTTCGAGCCACTAAAGGTTACTGCCAAGAGGCATGACGAGATACTTTTGAAAATCCTTTCGATGTTCTGTAATGAAAATGTATGCTGTGTGTACTCATTAGAATCGCCTCACCGAGGCGATTCTAATGAGTACACACAGCATACATTTGCAAGATAAAAGACTAAAATCTTCTTAATTATCCCCCACTATTGATTATGAAGAGGTTTTCCCTAGGGGCGCAAGAGCGAGTCCGACTAAGCCACGGTAAACGAGCCATCGGTGTTCGAGCCATTGAAGTTCTACTGTAGTAACAACAAGGACAATGACGATCCTTGGACGGTCAGGAATAAAGGTAACACAAGAGGCGATGGACATAGATTCGCGGGAGCGCTGTGGCGATAGTTGTGGGTTGTGAACTCCAAGGTTCAACTCTCGGTCCAACTTTCTGTTTTTAGCCACCGTATTATAACGCACATTTAAAGATTTACAACAATGCTCTTCTTCATTTTCAACACTTTGCACTGATGGGTCAAAGCACTGATAGCACTGGTGGGTCGATTATCTGCGAGTGTAGGCTGGTAACTGGTCCAGAACTGGAACATAGACAGGTGTCGTTAACCCTTGTATATCTGTACTTTAAGCATACGGCCCCGCCCATCGGGGCTTGAAGAAATATATGGGCTGCATGACGCTTCCACGCAGAGCTGAAACCGAACTGACCCGCACACGAGTAATGGTAAACCGCTAAGAGGATCTAAGCCTGCCCAGGCAAAACGGTGCGAGTCGGCCCGTCCATGCTTATAAACCCTATTGGTTTCATTTGGCGGCAGGGTTTGAGATGTCATTTCATCTCAATGTCGGGTAAAAGTCCAACAAAATCGGAAGCAACGTCTCCAAAATGACATTTACAGTGTTGACGGGGACGTTTAGCCTCAAATCAATCAGACAAACAAATTTAAGCACACGGTAGACCCTGATCAGACGCTGCATTCTGCGGCGACTGAGCTGGTCTACACTGTTTTCCACCGCCCCCTCCCATCGGGGCTTGAATAAATATATGGGCTGCATGATGCTTCCACGCAGAGCTACACCCGACCCGCACATGAGTACTTGTAAACCGCTTAGAGAATCTAAGCCTGCAAAGCGGTACGAGTCGGACCGCCCATGTTTATAAACCCTATTGGTTTCATTGGGCGACATGGCTTGGGCTGTCATTTCATCACATTGTCGGGTAAAAGTCCCACAAAATTGGAAGCAATGCCTCCAAAATGACCTTTACAGTGTTGACGGGGACGTTAAACCTCAAATCAAACAAACAAAACAATGTGCCAGTAAATGAGCTCAGTACGAATTTAATAGTATACTTAGCCCAGTGCACGAGCCCAGTCCAGACTTATCAGTTATCAGCGTTGTCATAGGCAGACTAGCGCTGCTATGAATAACCGATACCTGGACTTTGAATGAGTCAGCAATAGTCACGTGGACATCATCATGTGATAAACTGTAGTTAGTCGCATTGTGATGGACCATTATCACACATTCCGACTGCTGTTGTATTGGAAGTTTAGTTTATGATCATCACGAAAACACGCCTATATAATTTTGACCCCCTCGAACCCCACTTTTATATAGTGAAACTGCGGTTTACTGCCTTATTTTTCTTATTTCTGTCATAAACTATAGAGTGTGGGTACTCGTTAGAACCGCCTCGATGAGGCAGTTCTAAAGAGTGCCCATAATCTATATTTTGAGCAGAAATAAGAAAAGTATCACAATTTTTCATCTTAAAATTTTCATTTTTTCGGCGATAAAGGTTACAATGTATTTGGTATAGCCATGCTTTCGTAATGTTGCGATTATTTTTTTGGTTTAATAACCATATTTGGATGCTTTCAAGTAAATGTATAAAACATCGCTTACACATGAAGAAGGTGCCGAAAAATAAATGTGGCACAAAACGTAAATACATATTACTCAGGACCGGCCCGATAGCTCAGTTGGTAGAGTGTCCGCTCCGGAGAACGGGAGGTCACGGTTTCGATCCCGGGCCGCGACATACCAAAGTCGTTAAAATGGTACTAGCTGCTCCTCGCTTGGCACTCAGATTTACGGGGTAGGGCTAGGACTGGTCGACCCAGTGTCAGGATAATGTGACTGGGTGTGGTACCATGTAATGTGTCTGGGACATGATACTTCTTTGAGGCAGCACTATAAAAGTGAGCATTGAGCTCCCTGTCGCAACCAGACACCGTCGTGATATGACTGAAAAGCGACGTTAAACCCGAATTCACACACACACAAACATGGTGACAAATAAAAATGTGGCACAAAACGGAAAGACATATTAGTCAGGAAAGGCCACAAATCATTTGTAAATGAGAATAGTATATTTTCGTTTAACAAGGCGTATTAGTTTTCTTTGTCGATCAATATCACTTGCCGCCAAATATTTCCTTATAATAGCAAATAAGCGACAAAGTCAATTAACTACCAATTACTACCGCATAGAAAAGCATCACATACAAATTACATTACAGGATAATAAGACATTCGCAAGAATTTCACCACTTGGGCTCTTGAAACTCTATCGATAGTGTTCGTAGGATTTCCTAGGAAGAGTTTAGTAGAAAATGGATACAGCAGCTGATGCTATCAATTGACGAATATCCAGATACTGTCTGTTTGTGTTTGAAGGTCTACGAGTATACAACGATATACTCTCGCTATCGAATATAATACATATAGCTTTAAACATCTAATTCAGACCTTATTGACGATACGTAGGACGATGCTATCGATACTACACTACAGAACGAATGTTATTTAACCCTTTTTATACCAAATGGAATCTTCCTCCTTATATATAGCAGGAGTTCATTTCAATATATATGGGTGTCAGGTTGTGTTTTCATCAAAACTTATTTGGAAAATGGCTGAACTTTTAGTAAACAGTGGAGGCTCTGATCAGACACCGCGTTGTGCGGCGTCTGATCTGGGCCTGCACTGTTTGTCAAGGTACCCCTTACTGAATGGGTAAATAATATTTTGTAGATCTTTGACCGAAGTAAAAAAATGTAGCTTTATGCTTAATCATTGCATGAAACTAAAAATATTACAATGCAATACAATCTGACGCAAACAGATGCGGTCGGCTTAAATTTAGTTGGTCTTGTAAGGTGTCTTTATAATTTGTTGTTTCTTTAAAATTGTACTATACTCGTATTATTGCAATGGCGAATCCAGTATAAATTATGTTTAGACTATTAAATGTCTGTAAATATACAAAACATCTGAAGTATTCGTGTAAAAAGCACCTACACCCTAAATTTATGCACCTTATATATCATATGTCAGGCAAAACAACGTTTGTCCACAGTACACCTCAACGATTTCATACCCATGCAGGTAAAACCAAACATGTAAAACATACTGTTTTAATATTTATATCTCAACTAAAGGAATGCAATAAATGACAGCAGCCTTCCTTTTTCTTTTAAAGCATATTAGCCGAGATCTATAGGAAACCAGCACGATTCCCAAAATGTTCATTGCAACAACACATTCATGTGACTTTGTGCATATCTACAAAACTGTTATGAAATTTAAACGGTTTTCTTATTTGTGCTTCGGGCATAGGTTGTGGGAGCCCGATGAAGCCGCCTCATTGAGGCGATTTTGAAGGGCACCACATGCCACTTTGTTGGAGCAAATATGTACCCTGTAGATCCCCTTTTTTCTTTTAATATAAGATGTGGTTAGCTTAGGTGTTGATTACACGGACTTGTTAAGGTAATGAATTAAATGAGCAAAATATGTGTACACTAGTTTGCAACCTTGCTGCTTGAAGGCCTACCACCCTTATTGTTTGCTGAACATTGCAAGTTCACTATTTATTCTTGAATTTATTCATTACTATAGTCCTAGTCCCCACCTTAAAAGTAAACGTATCGCCCCCGCCCATAGGGGCTTGAAGAAATATATGGGCTGCATGATGCTTCCACGTAGAGCTGAATCCGGCCCGCACACTAGTACTGGTAAACCACTTAGAGGATCTAAGCCTGTCCAGGAACCCTGGTGCGAGGCGGACCGTCCATGCTAATAAACCCTATTGGTTTCATTGGGCGACAGGGCTTGAGATGTCATTTCATCTCAATGACGGGTAAAAGTCCCACAAAATTGGAAGCAACGTCTCCAAAATGACCTTTACAGTGTTGACGGGGACGTTAAACCTCAATTCAAACAAACAAACAAAACTAAACATAATCATCATTCTTGATGGGACCTAGTCAGTACGTGCAAAATCATTTTCCACAGACACAGCCCAAAGTACCATTTTCTCCTGACGAACAAGGAGAATATCCCATTCTCCTTTTTGGATGATTTGTGCCGAACTTAGATGACCTACTTACCTGTTGCAAATTTTATAAACATAACAGCAACTAATACAGCGACTACAACAGTTGCAAATATGTTCTATAAAAGGGTTATCGTTTGGAAGCAAGGAATACACCACAGAACTAGAAAATATTTAGTGTACCTTTTTCTGGGCCAGACAAACCTGATTTGACTTATATTTCGCCAAATTAATTGAGAATCATCACGTGAACAAGTCCATTAAATGAAGACCCCCCCCCCCCTATATCCTACTTTACTTAGAGAAAACTTGCTCCAAGACATAGGTTGTGTGTACGAGCACCCACAACCTATTTTTGCATTATTTATAAAAAAAATATCACGGATGTTCATCAGAAAAATGGCCATTTTGGAAATTATAAAGCGATTTTGGCGCCTGACTCGCGTCTGGATTAAGAAATAACTCAGAAGTTTCCAGATCATATTATTTTTACATTATGGGCAAATTTCATTCGAATGGATTCTGAAATTTTTTCTGAGTCTATTACAGGAAAAGAATTTTTCTTTAGTTAAGTTTGGGTGTTTTAAGAAACTTTCATTCTAAATTCTATGGAAAGCCATAGGAAGACTTCCGAAATCTCGGACATACCCTTCTCGGCATTTACTCCCTTTCTTCGTTCAGGTCGATAGGCATGGTGGGCGAAGCTTGCTTACCAAGTAATGCTTACTATCCTAGGACGCCTGATTACACTCTTCTGGAGTCCATGTCTATTGATCTGAACATTGATATTTGCCATTTGTCTATGGATTAATGATTTTGGATTAACGCTTTGATACTACGACCTAAACTACTTTGTTTATTTGTTATTTATTTCGGACTGAGTGCATAGAGTGTGGAATCAGACAACAGAATTTTCAGTATATTTGAAATCAGAGCTACCTACATTTTTGTTATGTCCCCGCCATTCGTTGCCCCTGTCCGTCCGTCCGTTCGTCCATGCGTTCGTGCGCCCGAAACTTAAACGCGGTCAATAACTTCCTTATTTCTTGATGGATTTTAAAATAACTCTGCAGAAATGTTAACCATCATAAGACAACCGGCCCGGATAGCTCAGTTGGTAGAGTGTCCGCTCCGGGGAACGGGAGGTCTCGGGTTCGATCCCGGGCCGCGACATACCAAAGTCGTTAAAAATGGTACTAGCTGCTCCTCGCTTGGCACTCAGATTTACGGGGTAGAGCTAGGACTGGTCGATCCAGTGTCAGAATAATGTGACTGGGTGTGGTATCATGTAATGTGTCTGGGACATGATACTTCAGTGAGGCAGCACTATAAACGTTAGCATTGAGCTCCCTGTCGCAACCAGACACCGTCGTGATATGACTGAAAAATTGGTGAAAGCGACGTTAAACCCGAATTCACACACACACACACCATCATAAGACGTGTCACGTGCAAAACCTAGGTTCGTACCTCCAAGGTCACGGTCATACTTAGAGTTCAAAGGTCAAACAAATGGTCCGAAACTTAAACGCTGTCAATAACTTACTTATCTCTGGATGCATTTTGAAACTACTTTGTAGAACTGTTTACCATCATGAGACGATGTGTCACGTGAAAACCCATATCCGTACCTCCAAGGTCAAAGTCATACTTAGAGATCAAAGGTAAAACAAAGGGTCCAAAACTTAAACGCAGTCAATAACTTACTTATCTCTGGATGGATTTTGAAATTACTTGGCAGAAATATTGGCCATCATGAGACAATCTGCCTCACACAAAACCAAGGTCCTTACCTCCAAGGTCAAGGTCATACTTAGAGGTCAAATGTGAAAAAAGGGTCCAAAACTTAAACACAGTCAATAACTTTCTATGGATGAATACGAACATAGACATATATTCAGGCGGGGGCATCCGTGTCCTATGGGCGCATTTCTAGTTTATTACAGTTCACACTTTTTGCCAATAATTTTTGTTTCTTTGTCAGAGGCTTGTTTGCCTTTTCCTTCTCGTAACAAGATATATGCGATTTCAGTATGCCGACAACTAGCATTGGTCATATACATGTACACCATGCGCCTTTGTAGCGCTGTAGTCTGCACATAAACTAACTATCAAAAAAAATAAGATTAGCCAAACGTACTTCTGTTTCACCCATCAAAGCTCGCATTGTAAGGCCGCTAACAATGTGGCCGTTTTTTGACGGCTTCACTATGTTAACACTCTTCAGCAAGAACTTGGTGGTACTAAGGCCTATGAACTTCAGCCTTTAGCTGTAGAGAGGGCTTTGGTTGACGACCACATTGTCATCCAGCCACCAAGTTTGCTGTCTTTGTTACGGTAGGCCAAGACAAGTTTCCTATGTTATATTGGTTACCTAAACTTCATAAAAGACCATTCAAGGCACGGTGTATTGCAAATCAAAGCTCTTGTACCACCACTGAACACTCCAAATTATTAACTTCATGTTTGACTGCCATCAAAAAACATGTGATAAAATATTGCGACAAAGTTTCGAAACATCAGGTAGAAATCTGTTTTGGTCTATAAAAAAATTCTAATGAAATTTTAAATAAATTGAAATCCAGGCGTTTTCGTGCTTCAAGTATGTCTACATATGATTGTTCCACCCTTTACACTACAGTTCCCCATAATCTTATAAAAGAAAAACTTAATGATTTAATTGAATGGACATTTCATAGGGAAGACTCCCTCTATCTTGCATGTAATGTAAAAATTTTTTTCAATTCTGAAGAGCATAAAAATTATACTTTATGGTCATGTCAGAAAGTGTGTGAAGCTCTCACCTTTCTACTTGACAATATTTACATAAGATTTGGTACTAAGTTATTTAGACAAATTGTGGGTATTCCGAATGTTACTAATTGCGCACCACTTGTGGCTGATTTGTTTTTGTTTTGTTATGAAAGAGACTGTCTTTTATGGGTGGAGTAAGTTAATTGTATCAATTCCTGATCTTTGTTTTACTTCTACTTTGCATATCAGGGCTGTTTTGTTTGTGCCGTGTGGCGGCTGTAAAAGGTCTCCCCGTACATGCATTTAATGCTCTTATTTTTCCAATCCTCAGGGATTGCTTATGCAATTGCTTTTCACTGTTCCATCAATTGACATCCTTTAGATACCTGTTGAAGGTCATTATTAAACCGATGTTCGTTCCTCGTTGTATAACAACTGCTTGTTTGACATCCCTGTACTTTAAGTAGACTAGGATGTTTTGTGGGCTTTTGTTGTACCTTCCTTCTATTCGAAGGAATCTTCTTCAGTAATTTTATATGCTGTTTTATTTATGTATTTAATAACCGGTATGAACATCGCTTTAGGTTTGACGGTATCACAACCTTATTAACCAAAATGAGTATTACAAATACATTTAAAATATCAATATCACCCCTTAGGTTACACTCTGCTTCTTCTGTACGGATTCCCCATTCTACTAAGAACTTTAATACTATGTTGCCTTCGGTATTGGTTAGACCCTTAAATTTGTCTTCTGTCACTTCAGTTAATCTCAAAGGAGCAGGCAATACCAATGTTTTTGGGAGTAGTCTTCGTATAAGACTATCTCCTCTCAAATCGCCCATCCTTCGAAAATATACTAATCCGTGGAAAAGAAGTGGGATGTATCCTAGTATTTCTAAGTGCAATGCCAAGAGGTGCAGATGTTGTTCGCATTTAAGCACTGCGTCTACCGTTACTTCATCTGTAAACGGTAGACGCTTCTCTGTAGTTAACATGTCTGATTTGACATGACAGTCTACAGATTTAATTTATCTAATTACTTGACGTGCTGCAAACTGTAATATGCAGTACGTCGGTCAAACTAACCGCATGCTTAAAACTAGATTGAACGAGCATTATCGTAGAAATGGAAAAGAAGTGGAATGTATCCTAGTATTTCTAAGTGCAATGCCAAGAGGTGCAGATGTTGTTCGCATTTAAGCACTGCGTCTACCGTTACTTCATCTGTAAACGATAGACGCTTCTCTGTAGTTAACATGTCTAATTTGGCATGACAGTCTACAGATTTAATTTAGCTAATTACTTGACGTGCTGCAAACTGTAATATGCAGTACGTCGGTCAAACTAACCGCATGCTTAAAACTAGATTGAACGAGCATTATCGTAGAATGAGTAAGCCTAAGAAAACTGACACTTTCTTGTACCGTCACTTTCGACGTACAGGTCATTCTGTAAATAACATTGTTATACAACCAGTGGGAAAACTTTATTACGATGCAAATTCTACATCTAGATTCAAAATAATCAAAAGACATGAAGCTGAACTGAAATGGATTAAATTTTTACAGACCCCTTTTCCACTGGGATTTAATGACAACATTTATGATGAGGGTAATATTTCCAGAATGCTAGACTTTGATGCTTTCCATTGATAACCAATCTGAAATTATTGAAGCTTTTAGCTCTACTTCTAGATATTTAGATGATTTATTAAATATTGATAATACCTATTTTGATGGTTTGATCAGTCAGATTTACCCCCTAGAACTTCAGTTAAATAAAGCAAATTCTTCTGATACCGAGGCCCCGTTTTTGGATTTACATCTATCTATTGTAGATGGATTTGTTTCGTGCAAAATTTATGATAAACGCGATGACTTTGATTTTGAGATTGTAAATTTTCCTTTTTTGGATGGTGATGTTCCTCGTGCGCCATCCTATGGCGTTTATATTTCGCAATTAATTCGATTTGCTAGAGTGTGTAGTCATGTTACTGACTTCAACACTCGTAATAAATTATTAACGGCTAAACTGCTTAATCAGGGTTATCGGTACCATAAACTACGCAAAGCCTTTTCAAAATTTTATAGACGCCATTCTGATTTAATTTCAAAATTCAATATTGGACTTAAATCTCTTCTGCAACAAGGTCTATCGGAACCCGAATTTTATGGTGACTTAGTATATAAATTCAGAAAAATACATAACCGCAATGACTTCAGCACCCAATTTCGTAAAATCATTCTTCGATATAAAAAGATTGGGTACAACATGGATATTATACGACAGACTGCATGCATGGTAGTTAACCCAATCACGGTTGGCAACTTTGCTTCCCTCTTTAATTGCACGCCGGTGGGTCAGGCCTCAGATTCTATGACGGCTCCAACGTAAAGGCTTATCGAAAATTAGAGAGATAATGTTGGTTGGTGCCTGATGCTCTGTCTCTGGTCGGGCTCATCGGAGTCTAGCTGTTGGTTTTCTTTTGCTCCAGCATTTCTGTGGTTTCTTGCTGTCGAGTCCTCACCGTTGTCTCACCTCCGTGGTTCTTTGATTTTTGTGTTCACGGAGATGTTGCACTGATGAGTTAGGAGGCCTTCATGCGGACTGAACAAATTATTTGTCTAAATCGCGACGGAAGTAAGGGCGAGGATTGTGGCCACGTAAAATCGATTTAAGCCCCACAGTGGAAATCTTCCACTGACCGTTCCAAGGCGGCTCTTCTGTGGCGATTTATTTATGTTGTTGTTTGTTACTTACTGGGTGTATCACTTGTGTCTTTTGGTTTTGGATGGCCATATGGCCATTTTGTGGGAAAGTAACTGTCCTTATGGCCTTCCTTTGTTTAGGTTTCCATTATGGTCTGGTCGCTTAATGTTTGTATTTCTTTCCCTTTGGTGTCTTTTATGGGTGGAGTAAGTTATTGTATCAATTCCTGATCTTTGTTTTACTTCTACTTTGATATTTTCTCACTCCTGGAATGTCGAAAACGCAGAACTAGATCTCACGGCACCAGAAAAAAATGGTACTTTTAAACGTAAATCACGTGCGTTTAAACGAAACAATACTAGACTGAAGTGACTGTCAATTATATTATTAAATCATGGACGCCACTCTATGCTTTCATTTTTAAGTTCATTACCCGTTTCTGTTTTACGTCTTCTGGACACCGAGGCGAATAAATTCTACGATAGTTCTCATCAGTTATATGATGCGGCTCTCTTAACTAGAGGCTATACTCTGCATACTCTCCGTCCTTACATTGATTCTGAAATTAATCATAAACGCCATTTCTTCAAAATATCCTTCATTAATAAGGGTATGGGTTTTATAGATTTGCCCAGTATCTTCCGTGAGAGATCGGTGCTTTCTTCCATTCCTGCTTATTTTCAAAATACTGAAACACCTATAATTTGCTATAAATATAACAAACCTGTTAGATCTTTCATTTTTAATTTCAATAAACTTGTTTCAGATGTTGATATTGATACTAATACTCCTGATTCATGTGATTGTAAAAACTCAAAGTATTGCTATCCTGCTGCTGGTCATGTAATTAATGACAATTTGAAAATTATTCCTGATTCTAGGATAAGGAATATAATTTCTAAAGGACCGAAATATCGGTTTCCTTCTTAAATTGATTTCAGTAAATGTAGAGATGATATCGCTGCTTCCTTGAATGAATTCGGTAATCGATGGTGTAAGCGAGAGTATGTTGAGCATAAAGCCCTTAAGGACTGAAAACTTAGCATTTTAAAACTAGTGAATAAACGCATTTCTTTCTATTCTCAAAATACTAACTTATTACCTCCTAAGCCCAAGACGTGTTTACGTCATCTTAAACTAGGTATTCAAGAATTTCATAAGAAAAGTAGAAGTAAAACAAAGATCAGGAATTGATACAATTAACTTACTCCACCCATAAAAGACACCAAAGGGAAAGAAATACAAACATTAAGCGACCAGACCATAATGGAAACCTAAACAAAGGAAGGCCATAAGGACAGTTACTTTCCCACAAAATGGCCATATGGCCATCCAAAACCAAAAGACACAAGTGATACACACAGTAAGTAACAAACAACAACATAAATAAATCGCCACAGAAGAGCCGCCTTGGAACGGTCAGTGGAAGATTTCCACTGGGGGGCTTAAATCGATTTTACGTGGCCACAATCCTCGCCCTTACTTCCGTCGCGATTTAGACAAATAATTTGTTCAGTCCGCATGAAGGCCTCCTAACTCATCAGTGCAACATCTCCGTGAACACAAAAATCAAAGAACCACGGAGGTGAGACAACGGTGAGGACTCGACAGCAAGAAACCACAGAAATGCTGGAGCAAAAGAAAACCAACAGTTAGACTCCGATGAGCCCGACCAGAGACAGAGCATCAGGCACCAACCAACATTATCTCTCTAATTTTCGATAAGCCTTTACGTTGGAGCCGTCATAGAATCTGAGGCCTGACCCACCGGCGTGCAATTAAAGAGGGAAGCAAAGTTGCCAACCGTGATTGGGTTAACTACCATGCATGCAGTCTGTCGTATAATATCCATGTTGTACCCAATCTTTTTATATCGAAGAATGATTTTACGAAATTGGGTGCTGAAGTCATTGCGGTTATGTATTTTTCTGAATTTATATACTAAGTCACCATAAAATTCGGGTTCCGATAGACCTTGTTGCAGAAGAGATTTAAGTCCAATATTGAATTTTGAAATTAAATCAGAATGGCGTCTATAAAATTTTGAAAAGGCTTTGCGTAGTTTATGGTACCGATAACCCCGATTAAGGAGTTTAGCCGTTAATAATTTATTACGAGTGTTGAAGTCAGTAACATGACTACACACTCTAGCAAATCGAATTAATTGCGAAATATAAACGCCATAGGATGGCGCACGAGGAACATCACCATCCAAAAAAGGAAAATTTACAATCTCAAAATCAAAGTCATCGCGTTTATCATAAATTTTGCACGAAACAAATCCATCTACAATAGATAGATGTAAATCCAAAAACGGGGCCTCGGTATCAGAAGAATTTGCTTTTTTTAACTGAAGTTCTAGGGGGTAAATCTGACTGATCAAACCATCAAAATAGGTATTATCAATATTTAATAAATCATCTAAATATCTAGAAGTAGAGCTAAAAGCTTCAATAATTTCAGATTGGTTATCAATGGAAAGCGACAAAATGAAGTCTCTTTCATAACAATACAAGAACAGATCAGCCACAAGAGGTGCGCAATTAGTACCCATCGGAATACCCACAATTTGTCTAAATAACTTAGTACCGAATCTAATATAAATATTGTCAAGTAGAAAGGTGAGGGCATCACACACTTTCTGACATGACCAAAGTGTATAATTCTTATGCTCTTTAGAAGTGAAAAATGCATTTCTGACATTACATGCAAGATAGAGAGAATCTTCTCTGTGAAAAGCCCATTCAATTAAATCATTAAGCTTTTCTTTGTTTTGTTTTGGCCCCTGCAGACAAGGCCGCTAACAACGTCGTCGTTGTGTGACGGCTCCACTATGTTAACACGCTTAAGCAGGAGCTTGGTGGTATTATGGCCTATGAACTTCAGCCTTTAGCTGAAGAGAGAGCTATAGTAGATAAACATGTTTGTCTTTCAGCCACCAAGTTTGCTGTGTGTGTTAACGATCGCCAAGACAAGCTTCCTACGCTATACTGGTTACCAAAACTTCATAAAAAACCTTACAAAGCACGGTTTATTGCAAATTCTAGCTCTTGCACTACCACTGAACTTTCTAAATTATTAACTTCCTGTCTTACTGCTATTAAAACGCATGTAATTAAATATTGTGATAAAGTCTTTGAAAGATCAGGAAGAAATCTGTTTTGGTCTATAAAAAATTCGAATGAGGTTTTAAATAAATTGAAATCTAGACATTTTCGTGCTTCTAATCTGTCTACCTACGATTTTTCCACTCTTTACACTACACTTCCTCATAATCTTATAAAAGAAAAGCTTAATGATTTAATTGAATGGGCTTTTCACAGAGAATATTCTCTCTATCTTGCATGTAATGTCAGAAATGCATTTTTCACTTCTAAAGAGCATAAGAATTATACACTTTGGTCATGTCAGAAAGTGTGTGATGCCCTCACCTTTCTACTTGACAATATTTATATTAGATTCGGTACTAAGTTATTTAGACAAATTGTGGGTATTCCGATGGGTACTAATTGCTCACCTCTTGTGGCTGATCTGTTCTTATATTGTTATAAAAGAGACTTCATTTTGTCGCTTTCCATTGATAACCAATCTGAAATTATTGAAGCTTTTAGCTCTACTTCTAGATATTTAGATGATTTATTAAATATTGATAATACCTATTTTGATGGTTTGATCAGTCAGATTTACCCCCTAGAACTTCAGTTAAATAAAGCAAATTCTTCTGATACCGAGGCCCCGTTTTTGGATTTACATCTATCTATTGTAGATGGATTTGTTTCGTGCAAAATTTATGATAAACGCGATGACTTTGATTTTGAGATTGTAAATTTTCCTTTTTTGGATGGTGATGTTCCTCGTGCGCCATCCTATGGCGTTTATATTTCGCAATTAATTCGATTTGCTAGAGTGTGTAGTCATGTAACTGACTTCAACACTCGTAATAAATTATTTACGGCTAAACTCCTTAATCAGGGTTATCGGTACCATAAACTACGCAAAGCCTTTTCAAAATTTTATAGACGCCATTCTGATTTAATTTCAAAATTCAATATTGGACTTAAATCTCTCCTGCAACAAGGTCTATCGGAACCCGAATTTTATGGTGACTTAGTATATAAATTCAGAAAAATATATAACCGCAATGACTTCAGCACCCAATTTCGTAAAATCATTCTTCGATATAAAAAGATTGGGTACAACATGGATATTATACGACAGACTGCATGCATGGTAGTTAACCCAATCACGGTTGGCAACTTTGCTTCCCTCTTTAATTGCACGCCGGTGGGTCAGGCCTCAGATTCTATGACGGCTCCAACGTAAAGGCTTATTGAGAATTAGAGAGATAATGTTGGTTGGTGCCTGATGCTCTGTCTCTGATCGGGCTCATCGGAGTCTAACTGTTGGTTTTCTTTTGCTCCAGCATTTCAGTGGTTTCTTGCTGTCGAGTCCTCACCGTTGTCTCACCTCTGTGGTTCTTTGATTTTTGTGTTTACGGAGATGTTGCACTGATGAGTTAGGAGGCCTTCATGCGGACTGAACAAATTATGTGTCTAAATCGCGACGGAAGTAAGGGCGAGGATTGTGGCCACGTAAAATCGATTTTAGCCCCCCCCCCCCCCCCCCCCCCCAGTGGAAATCTTCCACTGACCGTTCCAAGGCGGCTCTTCTGTGGCGATTTATTTATGTTGTTGTTTGTTACTTACTGTGTGTATCACTTGTGTCTTTTAATTTTGGATGGCCATATCGCCATTTTGTCGGAAAGTAACTGTCCTTATGGCCTTCCTTTGTTTAGGTTTCCATTATGGTCTGGTCGCTTAATGTTTGTATTTCGTTCCCTTTGGTGTCTTTTATGGGTGGAGTAAGTTAATTGTATCAATTCCTGATCTTTGTTTTACTTCTACTGTATGATGTCCCTTTCTTCTGAAACCAGTCTGAAATCATTGAAGCTTTTAGCTCCACTTCTAGATATATAGATGATTTATTAAATATTGATAATACCTATTTCGATGGTTTTATCAGTCAAATATACCCACAAGAACTTAAAATAATTAAAGCTAATTCTTCTGATACTGAGGCCCCGTTTGTGGGTTTACATCTATCTATTGTAGATGGGTTTGTTTCGTGCAAAATTTATGATAAACGCGATGATTTTGATTTTGAGATTGTAAATTTTCCTTTTTTGGATGGTGATGTTCCTCGTGCGCCATCCTATGGCGTTTGTATTTCGGAATTAATTCGATTTGCCAGAGTGTGTAGTCATGTAACTGACTTCAACACTCGTAATAAATTGTTAACGGCTGAACTTCTTAATCAGGTTTATCGGTACCATAAACTACGCAAAGCCTTTTCAACATTTTATAGACGTCATTCTGATTTAATTTCAAAATTCAGTATTGGACTTGATTCTCTTCTGCAACAAGGTCTATCGGAACCCGAATTTTATTGTGACTTAGTATATATATTCAGAAAAATACATAACCGCAATGACTTCAGCACCCAATTTCGTAAAATCATTCTTCGATATAAAAAGAATTGATACAGCATAATGTATACGACAGACTGCATACATAGTAGCTAACACAATCACGGTTGTCAACTTTGCTTCCCTCTTTAATTGCACGCCGGTGGGTCAGGCCTCAGATTCTATGACGGTTCCAGCGTAATTTAGAAGTGAAGGCAATGATCAGGAATCGATACAATCAACCCACAGCTCCCATCAGAGACACCAAAGGGAAAGAAGCACAAACATGAAACAACAGACCTGACGGAAACATCAATAGCGGAAAGCCAAAAGGACAGTTACTTTCCCACAAAAAGGTCAATAGGCTATCCAAAATAAAGTAATATAAGCAAAACAAACACCCAAATACAAACCATAACAAAAATAAACCGCGACAGAAGAACCGCCTTGGAACGGTCAGCGGAAACGAATTCAACTGGGGGGCTTAAATCGATTTTACGTTGCCACAATCCTCGCCCTTACTTCCGTCGCGATTTAGACAAATAATTTGCTTATTGAAAATTAGAGAGATCTAATTCAAGGTAATTTTGGTTGGTGCCTGATGCTCTATCTCTGGTCGGGCCCATCGGAGTCTGTCGGTTTTCTTTTGCTCCAGCATTTCAGTGGTTTCTTGCTATCGAGTCCTCACCGTTGTTTCATCTCTGTGGTTGTTTGATTATTTGTGTTCACGGAGATGTTGCACTGATGAGTTAGGAGGCCTTCATGCGGACTGAACAAATTTTTGTCTAAATCGCGACGGAAGTAAGGGCGAGGATTGTGGCCACGTAAAATCGTTTTAAGACCCCCCCCCCCCCCCCACACACACACACACCCAGTGGAATTCGTTTCCACTGACCGTTCCAATGCGGTTCTTCTGTCGCGGTTTATTTTTGTTATGGTTTGTCTTTGGGTGTTTGTGTCGCTGATATTATTTTATTTTGGATAGCCTGTTTGCCATTTTGTTCGAAAGTACTGTCCTTTTGGCTTTCCGCTATTGATGTTTCCATTAGGTCTGTTGTTTCATGTTTGCGTTTCTTTCCCTTTGGTGTCTCTGATGGGAGCTGCGGGTTGATTGTATCGATTCCTGATCATTGCCTCCACTTCTATTTGGCTTACATTTGTATGACCCGCATGATAACCCTTCAGGCAAGACCTGAGCAGGCGATCAATTGCCAAAACTTAATTCATTTAGATGAAATTGATGGAAACAGAAAGTTTCCATTGCATGGAAATACAGAGATATCCCTCTGATTAAATTTCTGCTCAAAGAACTTGAGGATATGAAAAACCTTTTTCGAGTAGTCAAGCAAGCATAAATAAATATCACGGAAAACCCCGACCAAAAAGATATTAACTCGATCTTAGTTTCCTGGTACATTTTCTCCAATAGGACTGACGCAACAATTCAATTTTGAAAAACGTTTAGGCGTTACCAAGCAGTCGTAAAGTTAGTAAAACAAGTTTGGAGGGATATCAATATTCGTCCGTTAATCCTTAATCTGACCGAATTTATTTCAACTAAAATACACAACTAGTGCCCGTTCAGTAGGCATACAAAATGCTACGTAACAGTAAAAACGTTCCATTTCTTTGTATCTTTTCGAAAGAGCATGAATACCTTGGGAAACAATTTGGTATTAAAAGAATTTTATTATTTCAACATGGTAATTGCCCAATTATATCCTTAAAATGGAACTTAGGTGATATGAAGCCTCAGAAAAAGAAAACTTTAAATAATTAAATAATACGAGCGCTTACAACTTTGGGCTATAATCTTTGAATGTAGCTTTTTCTGAGCACCTATTCCTATATATATTATTTTAATTTCGGAGTTTACTGAATGCAAAAATCTCGCCTCTAAACAATGTAGCTTCACATACAACAGCTATCATTAATCATGGCTCAAAAGATGTAGGGACAGAAAAAGCCAACATTTATATGGCAAGGGGTCAAACCTAAGACACAAAATCCCAAACCATCATGAAAATACGACTATATAATTCTGACCCCAATTGAACCCCTTTTTATATAGGAAAACTGGAGTAAAACTAGTATTCACCTACTGTTCCAAGGCGGTTCCTCTGTCGCGTTATTTTTTTGCTGTTGTTAAGGTTTGTCTCTGAGTGTGTGTATCGCTTATATTATTTTGTTTTGGATAGCTAATTGGCCATTTTGAGGGAAAGTACATGTAACTGTCCTTTCGGATTTCCGCTCTGGATGTTTCTACTGGGGTCTAGTTGTTTCTTGTTTGTGTTTCTTTCCGTTTGGTGTCACTGTTGGGAGCTGTAGGTTAATAATATTGATTCCTAATCTTTGCCTTCACTTTTATTTAATAGGGGTTAACCTTTTTTCTGCTCTAAAAATAGATTGTGGGTACTCGTTAGAACCGCCTCGACGGGGCGGTTCCAACGTGTTCCCGTAATCTATATGTTGAGCAGAAATAAGAAAAATATCACAATTTTTCATCCTAAAATTTCAGTTTTGTTTTTGGCGAGAAATTTACTTTATCGTATGACGTCATTGATAAGCAGTGGATAACGCCGTGTACTAAAAATCGTACGACCACACGTGTATTAACACTTTGGCGGGATTAAGTAACGTCATGACGACGTCCATGTCGACAATGCATTTTTTTGTGGAAAAAAATGTCAAATTCAAAGGCGATAAAATCCTATTTAAAGTGGTCATATGATAAACATAATCTGGCACTCGTGGTCATTTCATATGAAATTTATGAAACTTGCCGAACGCTCGTTTCATAAATATCATATGAAATGACCACTCGGGTAAAATCCTCTATATGTATTTTTATGGGCGCGTTTTCCTAATGGATTATTTTTATCAAGTTTAGTGATTAACGGACGATTCTTTCGGTAATCCGTTATACTTCTAATTTCAAATAGTTGTCTAGACATACAGGTTTGTTTTATTTGAGATGAAGCATACATTTTCGACTTGAAGTGTCTCGTAGCTGCAGACAACATTGCTTTAATTTAATTATTGCGGTTGAGGATATGTGTCTTTTATGTAAAATAGTAAGCATTAATTCAAACCTCTCCGAATTGCTTAATATGCATCTTGAAGTGTTGATCACATTCATCAACGACGATGCTAAATTATAAAATATAATTGTTATTGCATGGCCTTGTATCAGTTATAACTATTTTTGATATCAGCTAGCTGTCAAGCATAACATACCGCCCTATCCGATCCAACCAAAGTTTAATATTTGAAAACCAAGACAAGCAGGAACTGTGATCCATATCTGTGAACGTACTGCTTTTTCTGTAAAGCATGCGACGAGTCAAAATATTAAAATTTATCTAACAAACCTTCAATTACAATGCATTGCCCGCTTTGCACGAGGAATATACATTTTCAATCGCAGATAAGACTGGTAAAATATAAAGTTCATCTGTAAAGCTCGCGTTTGCTGATGTTTGATTAAAGAACTAGGGTTTACTTTAACACATGACAACCCTGACATACAAGCTGACTCCTTTTGTCAAAGAAAATTATCCAGTGACTCACTTGTCTGCATTGCCAACTGTCAGTATTGTCTTCGTTTTGGAACAGAGCGCCCTAAATAGGGCTCATATCTTTATCCTGCATGTTGGGTTTCTTTTGAATTTTGCACTCCGTATATTAGTATGCGTCGACTAGCTTCCAACTCCTTTTATAGACATTTTTACTTTCATGGGACTGGAATAACGAAGGTGTTTGTTTTGTTATGTTTTGAGATGCTCCTACCATACTGGGATCGATAAGATACATATACGCTAAAGGTAAGCTTTATTAACTTATAGGTTTAAGGAAGGTTGTTTAAATGCAAACGGAATCGTCATGTCAATAATTATTGTTGCACGATTAGTACACCACTAAATACGAATTTCTTCCCATGTCTCTTTCCAATTGTGTCAGAGCCGATAATTACCAGTCTTCTTTAAACAACTGAGAGGATAAGTTTGCAATCATTTTACTGCGTTTCATTATGGTAAAATACTTTTAGGGCATGCAACTTTGATTCTGTGTACAGATATCCTTCAATCTAATGTAATTATGTTTGCAGAGGAAATTGATTCTCACCATATTATTCAACATGACCACTCGGAACACAGTTACAATAGCTTCAAAGAGCTTACATTAAAAGGAATAAAAAGCTACATTTGTCTTATCCTTTTGGAGAAGATATGGAAATTATACATATTTATTTCGCACTTAGCAGGTATAGTACCTTAAAAAGTGAATCGAACTAATGCATGCAAAAATCGCAGTGGCCAATGATACCATCTTATGACCTATAATGCATTTTATAACCGTTTATACATCTGACCTACATTTGACGGATATGATAGTATTCTAAACAATACAAGAGGGCCATGATGGCCCTGGATCGCTCACCTGATCCATAGAGTAACAAGTGGGACCCGGGGAGGGCCATTATTAACCCCAGGGCTATAATGTGCATAATGTTCAGAGATGTCTAAAAAGGTGAAGCTTCATACCAAATATCAACAAAAGGCTATAATTTGAACAATCTTGGCAAAGGTCCACTAGATATGCTACATACCAAATATCAAAGACCTGGGCCTAACGGTTTCAGAAAAGAAGATTTTTATTAAAGATATTCCCTACATAACCCTATGAAAAACCAAATGGCTCGGGGGGGGGGGGGGCATTTTTTGCCTCAGGGCTATAATTCAAAACCATCTTGCTAGAGGTCCACTAGAGGGAGCTTCACACCAAATATCAAAGACCATGGCCTTGCTGTTTCAGAAGAAGATTTTTAAGGAATATCTCTATATAAGTCTATGTAAAACCAAAGGGCCCCAGGTCGGGGGCAGTTTTGGCCCTAGCACTATAATTTGAACAATCTTGGTAGGGGTCCACTAGATGAAGCTTCATACCAAATAGCAAAGACCTGGCCCTTGGGGTTTCCGAGAAGAAGATTTTTAAAGATTTTCCCCATATAAGCCCATGTAAAACCATAGGGCCCCGGGGCGGTGGCATTTTTAGCCCAAGCACTATAATTTGAACAATCTTGGTAGGAGTCCACTAGATGAAGCTTCATACCAAATAGCAAAGACCTGGGCCTTGCGGTTTCAGAGAAGAAGATTTTTAAAGATTTTCCCTATATAAGCCCATTTAAAACCAAAGGGCCCGGGAGTGGGGGGGAGGGAGGTGAGGAAGAAGGACCATGGCCTTGTGGGATGAAGCTTCATACCAAATATCAAAGACATGGACCTTACGGTTTCAGAGAAGAAAATTTTTAAAGATTTTCCCTATATAAGCCCATGTAAAACCAAAGGGCCCCCGGAGCGGGGGCATATTTGACCCCAGCACTATAATTTGAACAATCTTGGTAGGGGTCCCTTAGATGAAGCTTCATACCAAATATCAAAGACCTGGGCCTTACGGTTTCAGAGAAGAAAATTTTTAAAGCTCTTCCCTATATAAGCCCATGTAAAACCAAAGGGCCCTGCAGAAGGGGCATTTTTGGCCCCAGCACTATAATTTGAACAATCTTGGTAGGGGTCCACTAGATGAAGCTTCATACCAAATATCAAAGACCTGGGCCTTGCGGTTTCAGAGAAGAAGATTTTTAAAGATTTTCCCTATATAAGCCCATGTAAAACCAAAGGGCCCCGGAGCGGGGGCATTTTTGACCCCATCACTATAATTTGAACAATCTTGGTAGGGGTCCACTAGATGAAGCTTCATACTAAATATCAAAGACCTGGGCCTTGCAGTTTCAGAGAAGAAGATTTTTAAAGATTTTCCCTATATAAGCCCATGTAAAACCAAAGGGCCCCGGAGCGGGGGCATTTTTGGCCCCAGCACCATAATTTGAACAATCTTGGTAGGGGACCACCAGATTGCGCTTCATACCAAATATCAAAGACCTGGGCCTTGTGGTTTCAGAGAAGAAGATTTTTTAAGTTTTTGGTGAAAAAATCTCTTTTGGCTCCTATGACCTAGATGTGCAACGGACCGGAACCATTTGAACAACTTTGAAAGGAGACCACCTAAGGATCATTCCTGTGAAGTTTGGTCAAAATCCGATCAGTGGTTTAGGAGGAGATGTCGTTTAAAGAATTGTTTACGGACGCACGGACGGACGCACGGACGGACGGACGCACGACGGACGAAAAGTGATCCCAAAAGCTCACCCCGTCACTACGTGACGGTGAGCTAAAAATATACACTTTTCCAGAAAACAGCAAAACTACATGTAATTGTTATAAATTTTGCTTTTTTATTTCACCTTGGCCGAAGGCCCCTCGGAGCGTATTGGATGGTAGACTGTCCGTCTTCCGTCTGTCAGTCCGTCCACACCTTTAACCAATTATATCTCCGAAGCCTGCAGGCTGAACTCAATCATTTCTAATCTGTAGCATGCTGCTGACCAAATATTTTACAAGAAATTGAATGAAAACTTTGGTTGTTATGGCAGCCACAAGGTCCGATACGTACAATGGGAAAATGCTCGTCTTTACCATAGAGACTTCAGTTTTGATCTCATCTTTCTGACACTTACGTATAAGTAGGCAAGGTGAGTTATAAAACCGGCAAGGTCGGCTCATTTGTCATAGAGGTAAGTCCCTTTGGTTAATGAAAATGCCGATTTTTGTCCTTCAGTTTTGATCAGATCTTCCTGAAACGTACAAATAACTGGGTCTTTGGTAAAATCATGGAGTTATATTTCAAAGATTGCAAAAAAAACCAGTAATTTTCGACCTTTTCATCACTTTAGACCTTTCAGTTTTGATCAGATCTTCCTGAAACTTCACCATAGGTAGGCTAGGGATAAAACCTTGGATGTGTTCGAAAACTGGCTGCTGAAAATGACTATTTTCGAACTTGTCATCAGCATATGAACATAAGTTTTAATTGGACCATCTGAAACTTCAAAAACTGGCTAGGCTGACATGTAAGTCGCAGTTACGTCCTCTTTATTGATAATAAACACCTGTTTTCGAAATTTTCGTGAGCATAAATCCTTCAGGTTTGATCGGATGTTCCTGGAGCGAACATATAAGTAGGCTAGGGATAAAAGCTCGGATGAGTTTGAACACTTGCGATGTCGGCCTAGCAGTCAATAGCATTATGTCCCTTTGGTTACTGAAAATGGCTAGTTTTGACTTTGTCATCAGCATGTTCCCTGAGTTTTAGTCGGAAGTTCCTGAAACTTACTTATAAGTATGTTGAGGTTTAAGGCTTGATGAGTTGTAAACTTGTAAGGTCGGCCTTTTTGTCATTGAGTTGTGAACCCCTTCGTTGCTGAAAATGACATTTTGACATTATCATCAGCATATGAACTTAAGGTTCAATTGTATTTCCTGTGACGTACATAAAAGTAGGCTGGGGATAAATGCTTGAATGGGTTTGAAAACTGGCAGGTTTGACCTATTACCCCTGTTCCTGATGACCATGACAACCTCTACCTTTGTAAACAGTGTAGATCCAGAACATATGGTTTCTGAAGCAGTCTGATCAGGATCTACAGTTTGCTATGCAGTTTGTTAATTGAAAATATACATTTATCAAGTGGTTTGATTGGTGGATAGTCAGACATTGGTGTGGCTAAGCCAGTTTATTCTGCTGGATTTGGGTTAATGATGGCGTTATCTTTGTCCTTTTCATGGTGCCTGTTTTCAACCGCACCATTAGCATAACTTGTCATTGTTGATTAGCACTTCTGTGAAACTTATATAAGCAGGTTAGTGATAAAAGATTGGATGAGTTCAAAAATAGATTTTCCGTTTTTACCAGGTCTTCCCGACACTTACATATAGAAATGCGGAGAATAAAAGGTGGGATGAGTTAAAAAAACTACTGGCCATGAACAGACTCCGTTAAACCGAGTCTATTATTTTCGTTTATTTGTTGTATTTTGGCTTCCAAATGATCTAACTATTCAGAACTTATTTGGTTTTGGTTAGTTCTTTATGAAACTTGCAGAGAAGGCAGTGACAAGGGTTTCGCAAACTGGCCAAAGCATGGTTGTTGGTCATATGTTTATCTGTCTCTCCGCAGTCGATCCTTCCATTCTTCAATTAGCATCTTTGACTAGTCAGATCTCGGCAACCTATTGAATGCCGCAAGTCAGTAACTTTATGACCTTGTTAATCATTTCTTGTTTTGTTTTACATGGTCCTTGATTGCTGAAGAGCCTTTAGGGGTAATCCTTCTTCATGTGTTTTTGATATGAAGAGGACTTAGGTTATGCTTTAAATAGTTGAAAACTCACACAACAGCCTGATACATGGAGTTATGGCCCATGATTGCTAAAGTTGTTTATAGTTGATCTTCTTTAACTGCATAGCTCCATAGTTTTAATCGGATTTTCTTTAAACTTGAAGATAAGGTATACATGGATATGTTACGAGTAATGTCCTCCATATATGTGAATGTTATAGACGTACTTAGTAACCATGACCTACTTTTTAGCACAGGGGAGCGTTAAAGGACCATCATGACCCTCTTGTGTAAATACATTCTAATGCACTTATTCAGTTCTTTTGTTACACAGATGCATGCAATTGCTCAAAGAGGCAAGAACTGTGAGCTGCGTAAACCGAATGTTATCCAATGAAAAGCGACGTTACATCATGACAGTCGCACATTTTTGTCGCTATTCAGACAAACGTCGCGTTACATACGCAAGTTCAAAAGAAAGCTAATTAACTTATACATCCTTTGCCAGAATTGTTTAAAAGTTATACAACTCTTATGTGCTGGGCTTTGGGGTGGGATCTTGTCCACATTCTTCAAACAAGGTACAAATGTTTCGTGTGACTGGTTGCATTTCCGGAAAGGTAAATAGGCATTGTGGGGCTATTTATTTCAAATGAAAGATTTCCCATTGCCATACCGTTTGCTAAATAATGTATACACCCTTAATCAGATTTTGTTAAAAATTACAGAACACTATTTTCATTCCAGAAATTGGGGCATGTAGGTTATGTTTCAGAAAGGCATGCCCTTTTGTCATTCTTGCAATGAGTAATAACTTTCATGAATACCTTTCTCCGTCAAAGATTATTCAATAATTATTTAAAGTTCAGAAAAGTTAGATCCTATGGAAGCAAAGAATACTCCAAATAAACGAAAATAGCAGACTCGGTTTTATCGAGTCTGAAATATACAAAACCGGTCACGCCCTCTAGCATCGACTTAAGTAGAACGCTAGTTTCAAAATGATTCTAAATGAATCCAATTATCCCAAAAGGAACAGAAAATATAATCTGCACCATGATGATGAACGCAGAGAGGTATTTTGCAGGCACCACAAGGCACAACATCAGGTGCAGCGGAGACAAATAACTTTTGATAAACCTACTTGTTTGAAAAGTTCAGATATTGATCGTCGCTAATTGCATTGTTTGACAGAAAATTAGGCTTTTGGGCCAGGAGTTATAGAGTGATGTCTCTTTGCAATTCTAGCAGCTGCATAACTCGTTTGCTAAACAACTCTCGAAGCCTTTGTTGGATTTTGATAAAAATCATAGCACACTCAGACACGCATGCATTGCGGGAATGACAAAAATAAGCAGCTATGGAGTCATAATAAGAATCAGAAATTCTCGTCATATTTTAGATGCAGTAATATGACAGGGCTATGCTATCGTATCGAGGTTATCATAATATATTTGCGAATTTCATATGCTTGCTTTTGTAACGATTAGTTGTTTCCGGTGCTCCGCGGTACCTGCTCCCAAATCGTATCTCGAAAACACGCTTATATAATTTTGACCCCTTTATACCCCACTTCTATATAGTAAAATAGGAGTTTCCTTATTTCTGCTCTAAAATATAGATTGTGGGTACTCGTTAGAACCGCCTAACCAGGGCGGTTCTAACGAGTACCCTTAATCTATATTTTGAGCAGAAATAAGAAAAAATATCACTTTTTTCATCAAAATATTCTCATTTTTTCGGCGATGAAGATTACAATGTATTTGTATAGGCGCGTTTTCGTAATGGTTTCATTGGAGGCTGTGTAGAAGGCCATTATCAAGCCTTTGACAAAAACGAGTCAATTTATTGTAAATTACTGTCACATGATTAGCAAGCAAAATCGGTTCTTCAAGTAGAGTTTCGACGACACTTGATAAAATTGTATTTTTTGTTTTCAGAGCTAATTTAGGGTAATCATAGAGTTTGACAGCCATCGGAAAATTTGCCAGTTAATAAAGTAAAACAGACAAATACAATGAATGGAAAGTTATGTTTACTGCAACGACATTGTATCGAAATTTGAAAATAGCTTCCAACTATAAAACGAATTATCCTTTTGTAAAACCCCAAGCTATACCTACAGTGTAGTAAGCGCATAAAGTCATAAATAAATTAATAACAGGATATCGCTTTGGAATAGGCATAATCAATGATGTTTGTTTGATTTGAGGTTTAACGTCCCCGTCAACACTTTAAAGGTCATTTTGGAGACGTTGCTTTCAATTTTGTGGGACTTTAAACCGACACTGAGATGAACAGAAATCTCAAGCCCTGCCGCCCAATGAGACCAATAGGGTTTATAAGCATGGACGGGCCGACTCGCACCGCTTTGCCTGGGCAGGCTATCTATTGTGGATGGGTTTGTTTCTTGCAATATTTATAATAAACGCGATGATTTTGATTTTGAGATTGTAAACTTTCCATTTTTGGATGGTGATGTTCCACGTGCGCCATCCTATGGCGTTTATATTTCACAATTAATTCGATTTGCCAGAGTGTGTAGTCATGTAACTGACTTCAACTCTCGTCATAAATTATTAACGGCTGAACTTCTCAATAAGGGTCATCGCCTTTTCAAATTTTTATAGACGTCATTCTGATTTAATTTCAAAATTCAATACTGGACTTAAACCTCTTCTGCAACAAGGTCTATCGGAACCCGAATTTTATGGTGACTTAGTATATAAGTTTAGACAAATTTACAACCGCAATGACCTTAGCACCCAATTTCGTAAACTCATTCTTCGATATAAAAAGATTGGGTACAACATAAATGTTATACGACAGACTGCATGCATGGTAGTTAACCCAATCACGGTTGACAACTTTGCTTCCCTCTTTAATTGCACGCCGGTTGGTCATGCCTCATATTCCATGACGGTTCCAACGTAAAGGCTTATGTTGGTTGGTACCTGATGCTCTGTCTCTGGTCGGGCCCATCGGAGTCTAACTGTTAGTTTTCATTTGCTCCAGCATTTAAGTGGTTTCTTGCTGTCGAGTCCTGACCGTTTAGGCGAGGCACTTTAATTTTTATGGTCAAGATAATTCCTTGAGAAATTCTTTTAACACCAAAACACAGGGCTATGTTATATTAATTACCAAAAAAAGTCCTCAAAAAATATCCGTGCCAGTTCTGAGAAAATTAGGATTTAATCCGCAGAAAAAAATTAAATATGTAATGGTCCAATAATAGCACCATACACTGTTTTACCGGCTGTAAGGCTAGCTCTCCTCACGCGCAAACAAATGACGTCATTAAAAACAAAATATACGTCACAAATTGTTAATGTGCAGTCTGTAATTTATTATTAAAAAGAGAACGAAGAAGCTTTCTCTTGATTGAAAAATGGAAATATTTGCTCAAAATCGTTCGAGATATGTTACACGGAGGTTATGCATTTTCCCAAATCTATCCATCAATATGTGTTTGAATCCACAAAATCAAAAGGAAATCCAGTTGAAGGTTTGGCGGACACAAGCAGACGATGTAGACTCCCGCTGCCTTCTATATTCTATTTTTTTTTTTTTTTTGTATAGATGCCATTTATATTTCCCTTGTATGCTATTGATATACAAGATCTACAAGTTGTAAAAATAAACATTTTTTTTTTTTGGGGGGGGGGGGGTCTCATGACAAAAATTTAGTGTATGGAAGCACATTTGTGCCATCAGAATCAAATCAATTAATATAATAAATATGTGTATACGGTGTATTCTGGTAACATTGTGCACATAAGATTTTGATAGCTATGTGTGACTTTGTGGAAGCAACCATTCAAAAATCACAATCAGAACAATTGCAACACTGTCCTATCTACTTACTGCAATAGAAATTGGCCGCTGAATTTTAAACAGGCAGGAAAAATAATACTAAGAAAAGGGATACCCCCTTGAAATTGATTTACAAATTTTGTCTCCCAACATTGCTCACAATAACTGTTTTGAGCTGATTGAACATAAAGGTTGACTCAAACAACCTTAAAGGGGCAAATTCCGGATGAGAAAAATATCTTTCAGCTAACTTTCCATGAGGAATCCATATGTGAAATTTCAAAACCCTAGCATACAAGCTTCTAAAGTTATGTTATGCATCACAATGCATACAATGTACCGACAGTGACAAAGGGCCATTAGCCACAAAGTATTTTTCGGAATTTAGTCAAAAGTTAATCAGGACATCTACTCATCAGCACCAATCTTTTCACCAACTTACAAGGTTCTAGCTACAATAGATTTTGAGATATGTTGCTGACAAGATTTTATAAAAACAAAAATTCAAAGGGCAATAACTTTTGAAAGGGGCATAATCCGGATAAGAAAAAAATACGGGTTAGCTAAATTTCCATGAAGAATCCACATATGAAATTTAAAAACCCTAGCATGCACGGTTCTTGCGTTATGCTATGCATCAAAGGCGTAACGGAAGTTCTAATGGACCAACCAGAAGCAATATGCCCCTCCAAAAAAGTTGGGGTCATAAAAAAAAAAACATTACGAAAACACACATATTGAAATCTATTGGAAGATTTGATCACCCAAAATATTTCCAGAGAAAATTCTGATGTTTTTCTTATTCATCACGAAAACGAGACGTTGCTTCCAATTTTGTGGGACTTTTACCTGACATTGAGATGAAATGACATCTCAGTCCCTGCCGCCCAATGAATCCAAAAGAGTTTACATGCATGGACAGGCTGACTCGCAGCAACTTTTCTGGGCAGGTTTAGACATTCTCAGCGGTTTAACAGTACTCATGTGCGGTCGGTATCAGTTCTGTGCGGAAGCATCATGCAGCCCAATCTATTACTCCAAGCCCAGATCGGCCCCGCCCATAGGGGCTTGAAGAAATATATGGGCTGCATGATGCTTCCACGCAGAGCTGAATCCGGCCCGCACACTAGTACTGGTAAACCGCTTAGAGGATCTAAGCCTGTCCAGGAACCGCGGTGCGAGGCGGACCATCCATGCTTATAAACTCTATTGGTTTCATTGGGCGACAGGGCTTGAGATGTCATTTCATCTCAATGTCGGGTAAAATTCCCACAAAATTGGAAGCAACGTCTCCAAAATGACCTTTACAGTGTTGACGGGGACATGACCTTTACAGTGTTGACGGGGAAGGATGTTCTCACAAATGGATAGTTATGTGGCTATTTTTGGCAGGATCGATACTTAAGTGGCTACTTTTAGCCACAGAAAAGAAGTATTTTGCGGTGTCTAACGGAATAAATCCCATTGACTTACATTGATTCTGTCCATTTACATAGCCACCTAACTATACATTTGTTGGTGCGTTAAACCTCAAATCAACCAAACCAAGCCCAGATGGGCGGGGTCGAAAAACAAGCCTATATCATTTTGACCCCTCCAACCCCACTTTTATATTGTAAAACTGGTTTACAGGGATAAACATTAAATTTCTTATATCAATGCAAAAACATAATTGTGGGTACTCGGCAGAACCGCCAAGTTCAGGCGATTCTTAGTCGACCTCTGCAATCTATGTTTTGAGCAGAAATAAGAAAAACATCATTTTTTTAATCTTAAAATTCCATTTTGGGGCTGAAAAATTGACAATGTTTTTGTTAAGGCGTGTTTCGTAATGTCTACTCAAAAGCATAGATTGTGGGTACTCGATAGAAACCCCTTCCTCATCGAGTTTTAGTTTATACTAATTTATTTTTGTTCGATTGCGATGAAAGTCTCAAACTTAATCACTCATTCCGGATGTTTTCACGTGCGCGAGGGAGAGGCAGTTGACTTTTACACCACTGCTACCCATATACACCTGGGTGGGGTGGGGCAGTGGGGGAGTTTTAGGGCGTATACATGTACATTATTTTTCTTATTTCTGCTCAAAGAAGCCTCCATGGTGTAGTGGTTAAGCTACTCACCTCATTAACCAGGAGTCGTGGGTTCGATCCAAAGGTTTCTCCAGACTCTCAGATGAGTCTTTAAACCGAGGTCCGGTCTCCGTATGCAGGGGTTTCATCAATAGACGGGTACTGGGGGGTTTCCCGTTTACTTAGACATTATTCCCCTGCTATGCTTCATAAATTTGGCTTTATTCAGATAACATTGAAAATCACAATCCTATCTTTCCTTGAAATCTGGATGCCAAAATGTTTTTGAAACCACTGCATATGACATTTGCTGTTAACGGGACGTAAACCTCAAACACACTCACTCACTTGTTTCTGCTCAAAACATAGATGAGGCGGTTCTATTGAGTATCAACAATCTCAGAAGCTATGTTTTTGAGCAGAAACATAATGTATAACCCCTAAACCTCAAGTGTTATATAAAAGTGGGTTAGTGGGGGTCAAAATTACATAGGCATGTTTTGTGATATGCCACAGTTTGCTTTTGATTTTCCTTTTTTGATTTTGTTTTATGTGACATTGTTGATAAGATTTGGAAATCCTTATTTGATGTCTGTGACTCTTTTTACACTTTATGGTAACTGACACATTTTAGTTCTACACAAATTAATGTGTGCTTAGCATAGACTCAAGCTTTTGGAAAAAGCTAATACTTGTTTTTCCATATATTTCACACAAAATATAAAAAAAAAAAAAATTAAAAGAAAACTTTTATCTTCAGAATTTTTAGTATTTTTCCCCAAATAGAAATATTCATTTTGGATGATTTAATGAAGTCAAGTATTAATTGTTTAACATACGCCAGTAATATTACTTTTGTCCTGGTTTTTGTGATTTTTCTTCATTTTTCGTAATTTTTCACCCCCAAAAAATACCCTTTCCCCTCGGATTTTTTTTGAGGACTTTTTTTCTATAAATCAGGACACCTTCCTGATACTAAAACTGCTGATAACATTTCTCAAGGAATTAGTTGTGGGTCAAGGGTCATTTCGAGCTAAATGTACTGGCCTAGTTGTTTCATCTTTGTGTTTTTTAATAGTTTTTGTTCACGGAGATGTTGCACTCATGAGTTGAGTTAGGAGGCCTTCATTCGGACTGAACAAATTATTTGTGCAGTCCGCATGTAGGCCTCCTAACTCAAGTCAGTCTTTCTGTCAACCAGTGGAATTCGTTTCCGCTGACCGTTCGAAGGCGGTTCTTTCTTTTTTTTTCGTTTTTCGCGGTTTATTTTTGTCAAGGTTTGTCTTTGGGTGTTTGTGTCGCTTATATTATTTTATTATGGATAGCCTTTTGGCCATTTTGTTGGAAAGTAACTGTCCTTTTCGCTTTCCGCTGTTGGTATTTCCGCTTGGGTCTGTTGCTTAATGTTTCTTTCCCTTTGGTGTCTCTGACGGGAGCTGTGGGTTATTTGTATCGATTCCTGATCATTGCCTCTACTTCTATTTTAGATCCTCTAAGCTGTTTACCAGTACTCATATGCGGGCCAGATTCAGCTCTGCGTGGAAGCATCACGCAGTCCATCTATTTTTCAAGCCCCGATGGGCAATGATGAAAACTGCGCTTAAACAGCGAAACAGTGTGGGACTAAGTAACATGAGGCAATACAAAGTCAACTACTGTATAAAGAAAAAAGACAATTTGGAGTAGATGAGAAGTAATGGGACTGAGGGCTTCTAAATGTTTAACCTTATTTCAAACATGAAATACGTTTGAAGACTTGGGACCAAGTTAGTTCTGTTTCGCATCGTCCTAAGAGTCCCTACCCAAGGAGGTCAATGTGACAGTTATTTAAGAACGTCCTGCACTCTGGTATGAATGATTCATAAGGCTTCTGTACTTGCCGTTCTCAAAAGAATCTTTATAGCAGAAAAATGATACATACAGACAGTAAATGGAACTATTATAACAGGAATAAGATTAAAGGATCAATGCTGCCTAGCTTTGTGCCTATTATGTGACAGCGGTTCATGAATAATAATTAGAAAATTTGTATGTAAGTGGAGAAACTTTGTTAAGAATTCGCTTTCGTTTCATTCTCTCCTTGTTGAAATAATACATCTAAAATGTTCTCGTCGTTTACGGGCTTATATGCACACACATTGGTTTATGATTTGTTTCCTGTGTTAATCACATTTGACATTATATGAGCACCGCCAAGCGAATTTGTGTCTTCGAGCATTCCGTCATGACAAATTTTAACTGCGCATGCCCAGCCATTCAGAGAGGCCAGGGATATGGCTTTCTGTCTGAAGGTTCCTCCTGATTCACTGCTTGTATGAGCGAGCAGCGAAGGTTCTTGCGAGACTGCGCGGATGCGCAGGCTCGCCTGAACCTTCGCTCCTCGCATAAGCGATAAGTACCAAAATCGCTTGACGGGACCCATATGAACTATTGCATAGAAAACTAAACAAGTAATGGAAGTGACGCAATGATCAAGACCGATACAATTAACCCACACCTCGCACCATACACACCAGAGGGAAAGAAACAAAAACATGGCAATGGCCACACTAACAGTGGAAAGCCAAAAAGACAGTTGCTTTACCACAAAATGGCCAATTGGCTATCCAAAAGAAAACTATATAAGCGATATACACATTCAAAGACGAACTTCATCAAAAATATACAGCGACAGAAGAACCACCTTGCAACGGTCAGTGATAGGTATTTCACTCGAGGAGCGGGGGTTGGGGCTTAAATCGATTTTATGCGGCCGCAATCCTCGCCTTTACTTCCGTCGTGATTAAGACAAATAATTTGTTCAGTCCGTATAAAGGCTTCCTAACTCATCAGTACAACATCTCCTAGAACACAAAATCAAACAACAACAGTGATTAAACGATGAGGACTCACAGCAAGAAACCACTGAAATGCTGGATCAAAAGAAAACCAACAGTTAGACTCGCATGTCCCTGACCAGAGACAGAGCATCAGGTACCAACTGATATTACATACATTTAAATTTTAATTTCAAGTAAGCCTTTACGCTGGAACCGTCATAGAATCTGAGGTAAGAGGAAACAAAGTTATCAATCGTGATTGGTGTAACTACTATGCATGCAGTCGGTCGTATAACATATATATTGTACCCAGTCCTTTTATATCGAAGAATTATTTTACGAAGTCGGGAGTGAAGTCATTGCAAGCATATATATTTTTATTTGTATACGCAGTCACCATATACCAGAAATATATTCTTTTAAGACGTAAAAGGGTCATGCATATGTAAGGACCAGTAATCAGGTTGATATATTGCCATATGGCTTTATCAATTTGCTTGGCGAAATAAAGCAAAAGTTTAAAATTGGCTTGACGAGTATGACAGAATTAGTATGCGCATTCTTGTTAGAGCCTTAGTTGAATGTAATTTCAATGGGGAACCATTGCGATAACACAACCAGAGTACATTTTTAACATCTCCAAAATAGCTACTTTTCTTATGAAAATCCGTGACATTTTTCTTATTTATACTCAAAACATAGGTTTTGGGTGCTCGTTAGAACCGCCTTGAGGCGGTTCTAACGAGTACCCACAACATATGTCTTGAGCAGAAATAAGGCAAGCAATGTTTACCCCCGTGAACCCCAGTTTTCTCTATATAAATTGAGGGGGGGGGGTGGGTAAAGGGGTTTTTATTTCACGGACTTTTTCACTTGATGAATAGTTTTGAATATATATTGCAGAAGTACAAGTCGCCGACGCCTCCGAGGTTTCCTTTTGAGTAGAATAGCATATTAACTCTCATTTGGTATAGATTCGGTAACCATTCGTCACGTAGTTAGTGAGACGAATACCCCTCTAACCCCACTTTATATAGAGAAAACTTGGGGTTTGGTGTCTCTGATGGGAGCTGTGGGTTGATTGTATCGATTCCTGATCATTGCCTCCACTTTTATTTTACGAGTATACATTTGCTCCAATGCATAGGTTGTGCAGGTACTCGTAAGAACCGCATCAATGAGGCGGTTCTCAAGAGCACCCACAGCCTACGCTTTCAGTATACATGTATATAAGAATTTCATCAGAAAAGTGGCCATTTTGGAAATGTGAAAAAAATGCACTATGTCGCACGGTTGTATTATTATCAAATGTTCGTGCGTCTAATATTAACTGCGTTATTTTTGCCTACATTGTTATCGTGCATACCATGATAATACTAGATTTGGCCCAGAATTTCCTGTTCACTATGTTTGTAATAGCGGTGAAAGCGATGATTGCTGTCATAACTCACTTTTGAACATGGGTTATGAATTGAGAATCTTACAATAGTGGTTGTTTTATATGAAATATATGAAACGAGCGTATATGAAATGACCTAGTGTAACATTCTGTTTGTCATGTAACGATTTAAAATTAGATTTTATCGCTGAAGTAGGCCAAAAGAAAACGTAGGGTTGTCACGGACGGCGCTATGACGTTACGCGCTAGTAACCATGTTTCAGTACATTTTTATGACAGGACATTATCCTCTAACAGCGACTTTATATGTTAAAATTTGTTGCTGTTGCTCGATATGGCTGCGCATCTTCATTCGGGGCAAGGGTTGAATGCTCGGAAAGTCCTGTATTGAGGTCCACAGTATTCGCATTCGATTTGGTTGTTGGTGTATGTTTTTTTTGTTGTTTATTTACCATAACACGCCCTTGCAACATAATGTGTTCTTCAATGTCTCCAAAATGATGACTTTCCTGGTGCAAATTTGCGATATTTTTTTCCTATTTATACTCCAAACATAGGTTGCGGGTGCTTCTTAGTGAGGAGTTTCTAACGTGTACCGACAACATGTCATAGAGCAGAAATAAGAAAAAATAATGTATACCTCTGTAAACCCCAGTTTTCTCAATATAAGGCTGGTTAAGCCGGCTGTTTATTACACCGACTTGATAACGTGATGTCTCAGTGTCCTCTCCTTTCGGTGGGTTAAGATGGCTATTTCAATTTATTATAGCTCTTCCTGGGTAACTTTAATTTATTGCTGCTTTTTTGTCCCCCGCCTTCTCGAAGCAAACGGAGGGGACATAGTATTCGGCTTTCGGTGGTGCATGGTGCGTGGTCTGTGGTGCGTAGTGCGTGGTTCCGAGTTTATCTTAGGTACCTGGTGATCGCAACTCCTACAATTTTAAACTGATCCTTTTGATATTTTACAGGTGTTTTTATCATGGTCTGAAGATGTGCATGTGCTTTTTCAGAGTCCTCAAATTTTCTTATTTTACTTTTTTCACATTTCATTACAATAACACACCCGTGCGATTCGAATTTTCGAATGCCGAAAACATAAAACTAGGTCTATTATTAATATTATTATTATTATTAGTTTAAACTTTATTTTATTTGTATAACTAATACATATAAACTCAACACATAAAAGCTATAAAATTACAATGTTACACAAATGGGATTCAGGAGAAAGTCGTTCGACTTTTGAAAAGTCTGTATCCCATCTTGCTTATAGTAAAGACAAAAGTTATACGTGATTTAGCTTGTAAACAAGACCCTAAGTACTTTGTTTCATGGATTTGTGTGTCAACGTTCCTTTGAAACTACATAATCTGCTGCAGGCTCCACGGGGAGTGCATAAGTTCTTATTCCAACACTATGTTTTACCAACTCACGACCTTGCACATGCAAGCAAAGACAAAACGTACTTTGTCAGATTAAGGCCTCTAAAAACATTTGCATTGTAGCATTGGTATCTATCAAAGACGTTAGGTAAGTGTGAAACACCAGCAGATCAGAACAAGAGATCCATCTTATGTACCTTCCTAATGGGATGTATTGTACTACAATTGAAGTAGTGTTTAAACTAAATTCGTCAGTTTATTTGAAACGTTTTGTCTTTAGTAGAAATTCCTGCACAGCAAGGAAGACCTGTTTATTCTGGTGTAAAGAAAGCTCTGAACTGCCAAAGAGCAGCAGATTAAGAGTGGGGCGACAAATCTTCGATACTGTATCGAGTAGATTTTGTCTTTGGTTGGTGTAACGATTGCAATTTAACATAAAGTGGTATGTATCTTCTTTTGAGCCACAAACACACAGGGGGTTATCAATAATATTTTTAGAGAAGAGATGCTGGTTTAACGAGCTACATTTTGTCCTAAGTCTTGCATGATAAATTTGTCCAAGCCTTTTTCCACAAAAGTAATATTTAGGAGGAATTTCTAGGTTTGTCTGATGAGGCTTTATTAGCCGAAACTACGTAGTATGGCCCATCTTCTTTCTTATGAATGTTTTCATTGCTCTTAAAGGAACTCATTTTTGATTTTTATTTACCTTCACTGCAGCTGGTGTTGTGCCGTGTGGCGGCCGTAAAACGTCTCCCCGTACATCAACCATAGTGCAGTTTATATTTTACTTTTGGTCCTTTGAGATCGGCGTGAATATTCTAAGAAATCGGAAATTAATTATTGGTTTAGACTCATATTCTAGACAGGTTTTTAATTATTTGGACCCTATTTTGATTTATATCAGTCTATTCGGGATTCGCAGTTTTGCAGTGTTTTTCCTCTGGCTTTCTTTGCCGGATCATTCAAGGGTCACTGATGAGGCTTTATTAGCCGAAAATACGTAGTATGGCCCATCTTCTTTCTTATGAATGTTTTCATTGCTCTTAAAGGAACTCATTTTTGATTTTTAATTGTATTTAGCTTTCGTTTGAAGGAATCGCTAGAAGGAGAGTCACTTACTTCGCTTGGGAGGTCGTTCCAGTCTCTGATAACAGATGGTAGAAAAGAATTATAATATTGTTGTGAGTTGGCGTGTATAGTACTAATGTTTGATGCATTACGCAGTTGATAGGCTGAAGTATTACCAACTGAAGGCGGTACCAAAGAGGAAAGGTATTCAGGAGCTAGGCCATTTTTCATTTTAAAAAACATCTGAAGTTTATTCTTTTTCCTTCTTGACGATAGTGATTCCCACCCAGTTTCAGTGTGTAAAGCATCGATAGAGACAAGTTTAGTTGCTCCTGTGACAATCCGTGCAGCTTCGTTTTGGATTTTTTCAAGCTCGTTAACTTCATAATGGGTGCAATTGTCCCAGACTACGTCTGCATATTCCAAAAGAGGTCTTATAAAGGAGATATAGATAGTCTGTAGCGATTTCCTATCAAGGGTAAACTTGTGTTTTCGCATTACATTAATAGGAATCCACGCCTTTGACTTGATATATTCCAAGTGCTCGTGCCATGTACAATCGTTTGTAAAGATTAATCCAAGATGTTTGTGTGAACTTACTTCGTTAATTTGTGTTTTATTCATTAGAACTGGGGGATGATAAGGTTTATGGCGCTTTCGTGAAAAAGTAATGGACTCTGACTTTGCTGGGTTAAATGTGACTAACCATTTTGTTGCCCATTGGTGTACTTTGAGAAGGTCGGAATTCAGCTGATGAGCAGCTTGGTCTGGCTTTTCTACTATTACGTAAAGACTAGTATCATCTGCGAAGAGTCTAATAGATTAATTTATATCCTCAACGATACCATTAATGTATAAAAGAAAAAGAAGAGGACCAAGAATAGAGCCTTGAGGAACACCGGCTTTAATAGATGCCCATTCAGAACTGACTCTCGGCAAAACAACTCTCTGCTTTCTGTTATCTAGGTAGTTTGCGAACCACTGTAAGAGAGATCCAGTAATACCAGCCCTTTCAAGTTTAAAAAGCAAACCTTTATGCCATACCCTGTCAAAGGCTTTGCTTATATCACAGAATATGGCTCGGACTTCTTTTCCTTCATCGAGTGCTTTACAAAATGTATTCTAAATAACTATTAATTGATTCACTGTTGAATCGCCTTGAATAAAGCCAGATTGCATTGCTGTAATAATATGATGATCGCGAAAGAAATTGAAGACATGTTTGTGTATGATTTTTTCCAAAACTTTTCCGATTGTGCTCAGGAGAGTAATAGGCCTGTAGTTAGTTACGTCCGAAGGGTCATTTTTTATAGATAGGCGTCACATTGGCTTGTTTCCATATGTCTGGAATCCGGCCCATAGAAATAGAAAAATTAAATAAATCGGACAAGGGAGATGAAAGTGGCTGTGCAAGTTCCTTGAGAAGTTTATTGTTAATAGAATCTGGTCCTGCTGCTTTGCCAGTTTGAAGGGTACGGAGAATGGATGAAACTTCTTCAGGTGTTGAAACTATTGATTCAAGTATATTAGTGGGTACGTTTGCTGTATGAGGCAGGAATGCATTACTTTCATCTAGCTCAGTTTGTTGTGCAAAATATTGATTTAGAGCTTCGGCTTTTTCACATTCAGAAGAGTATATTGTTCTTCCTCTTTTGAGTGGGGGGATTGTGGATGTCTGTTCAGGCTTTATAATTTGTTTTAACGTTTTCCACCAATCTTTAGGGCCTAAGTCAGTATTCTCTAATTTATTGGCTAATTTCCTTATGTCATCATTTTTTGATTTCCTTATTTCGTTGGTTAATTTGTTTCTAATATGTTTGTAATTTTCGAAGTCATGTATATTGTTTGTTCTTTTATATTTGTCATACAAGCGTTTCTTTTTCCGTATTAATCGTTTTATATCGCTTGAAAGCCAAGAGGGATCTGACTGTCTTATTTTTATAATTTTATTAGGTATATGCTTGTTGGCCAGCAGACAAATTTTATTTGTAATATTTCCTGCATAGGTATCGATATCATCATTTTCGAGTGATTTCCAGTCAGTTTCCTCCAGGTCATTTGAAAATGCTTCATAGTTACCTCGGTTGTATAAATAAATTTTCCGGGTATATACTGGGGTAGTGGCTTTTTTGAAAGTCAGTACACAATATATAGGACAATGATATCTTATGTCCTGACCAAGGAATGGTTCACCGACACCACTTAATAATATATTATTTTTATTTCCAGTTAAAAAAGGTCTATTATAGAGGAGGAGGATTCTGTGTAATGTGTTGGTTCCTTAATTAGCTGGTGAAGGCTAAATTGTTGACAAATATCTTTTACTTTTTTGTTGGCAGATTGTTTTAATATGTCGAAGTTGAAATCTCCAGTTACTAGAATATTTCGTACATTTGTTTCAAATGCCTGGCCAATAGAATCTTCAATCGACGACCATATGGCATTTGTTGAATTAGGCGGACGATAAAACGTACCGATTAGTTGTTTCTTACTATTTACCATGACTTCTATCCAAATACACTCTATGTTTGGCAATTCAAGATCGTTTCGTCTGCAGGAGTAGGTGTTGTTTTTAACATATACGCACATTCCGCCATAATTTTCTCCCAATCTGTCACGCCTAAATAATTTGTAGCCTTTAAGATTTAGAACGTCATCCGAAGTTCTTTGATCTAGCCAAGTTTCAGTAATACATATAACATCAAAGTTTTGAAGTTCAGCCTCGAGTAGATCTAATTTATTCACGATGCTTTGAACATTATAATGGACAACTGAAAATTTGTCTTTAATAATTTGGTCTTCTACACTTGTAAAAGAGCTTTCAGAAGAGGAGGAAGGAGTAGATGATGGACCAGGATTCCGTTCTATTCCTGATATAAAAAGCAGTGACATGATTATCAAGATATCAAAATAGTTAAGAGGCTCAATACATTTGGTCTTTGCTTGACGACTATAGTGCAACCCTATCCGCATTCTATAAATAGCAAGTGGTATCATGTTATACAATCTGTTAAATGACGAAACAGTTTTGAAGATGCGGAAGGGTGACGTCTAGTGTGAAGCTCTGTACGACAGATGGTAAGGTGTAAACAGTTTTCCCCGTGGTGCAACAGCAGTAGGTTCAAAGGAACAATTATACATAACAGACACACAAATATATACATACACTTGATAGTTACATATTATTATTATTGAGGTGCACACTAGTACTGGTAACCGCTTAGAGGATCTAAGCCTGTCCAGGAACCGCGGTGCGAGGCGGACCGTCCATGCTAATAAACTCTATTGGTTTCATTGGGCGACGGGGCTTGCGATGTCATTTCATCTCAGTGTCGGGTAAAAGTCCCACAAAATTGGAAGCAACGTCTCCAAAATTACCTATATAGTGTTGACGGGGACGTTAAACCTCAAATCAAACAAACAGCGACCCATGTGACGACCCACAAACTCTCAGGCAAACTTGCCCACGTGACCTTGCAGCTGTTTCATACGAACAATCGCGCGTGTAGTTTTATTGGTTATTTGCACATGCACATTAGAAGTACATAAAACACAGATTGCTAAGGTCTCTTTTTCATACTGTGGTTTATATTTTCTCACCCTTTGGGGCACTGATTCCAATTTGGAATTTTGCAATTATCTGTGGATCAACGAAAATGCCAAATTAGCCCAACATAGCTAGTTTGACCAAGTGAAATGATCTTATGCATTTCACGGGTTTCAATTTTGTGTTGTTGCCCTTGTTTCCAAAGAATAACCTTTTCTTCGAAAATTTAACCTCACTAAAGCTTGTGTTAAGGGATTGGGTGGTGGCGTTTAAAGTCGTCCTGCTCTCCACCATATTGTGCGTAAAATTATTATTGAAAACTTTGTTTGCACTGCTGTAAATTGAAAATATCTGCGGGATACTGCTGCAGTCTAACTGGCCGAAACTAGCTAGTCTGGCCCAGAAAAGAAACGTATTTGCGTTGTTGGTGTCGGATATGTGTTGTAGTCTATACTTTAAAAGGATTACATTTTAAAGAACGTTGATAAGGCCCTTTCTAACGTGCGACTAACATATAGGTACTGTTTGCTTGGGAGAAACGCCGACACGAAAAGTTTCTTACGCGTACCGATATGCTAAAGATGTAAACACAAGAGTTTTACAAGGCTGTATTGAACATGTTGAAAGAGGAACACATTTTAAAAAAAAATAGTTTGTGAATACACTATATATGTTAATATACCAAAAATAACGAAAATAAGTAAACCATGATTCGCGACATTGAGTTACAGGCGCTTACGTTTTGTTTCAAACAAATATCGTATCCGCTTTTAAAGAGTCGGCTCTTTAAGGGGGTAGAGTGGTCGGCGCTGTAAAGCATCGGATAGCGCAGTTAGTCCCTGGAGTGCTAGAAAATATTAAGGTAGGTAGGTAAGAAAATCTTTTTGTTTTTGTCTGGATGGTCATATAATTTGCAGGGTCGGTATGAAATATCAGAGTCGGTCGGGTTAGCGGAAACACAGCTATTTTTTAGGCCTTATGCTTCCTGGCAGTTACCTTCAGTGGCTCGAAATACCCCTGTCTCGAACAGATTTTCGAGGTTTCATACAGGTGTTCAAGACATTGATGTTCGACTGTATCTGTTAGCCGCGGTGGAATGAAAGGCATTGCCCTGAGTGTGTTACATTGGCTCTGCCCTTGGTTCAGCCGAATGAGGCGTGCTCGTGTGACTTTGGACGTACTCATGAGATAATGGGAGAAAGGTATTTTCTATTAATGTACACCTCTACAGCTTGCGGTAGGAGCCGGCTTCAATAGCCGGTTCTTTCATTCATTCATTCTTTTTTTCTTTCATTCCGCCTTAACCCCAGAAGGGGACACAGACGATGTACTTTATATACATTCCTGGTTTGCAGGATGAAAAAGTTCTGAAAGCCTACACAATAATCATGTACATGTAATTACGATAGGGGTCTTTAACTGCACGGGGACGACTCTCCCTGCACATGGGGCCTCCAATTAACGTCCCGATCCAAAGACGGTGCACGTAATGACATTCATCGCTGCAAATGATGCCAATTGAGCTTTCAGGACGCCGAAATTTTATCTCCGCTGCCGGGGACCGAACCCGGGTCCTCTAGCATCAGAGGCAAGTGCACTAACCACTCAGCTATCACACTCCATTTGCATGTAGAATAGCTTGCTTATTTGTGACATCCCGGTCAGCTCCTGACTGGGCTCCCTATAGCTTGACTTCATTGCCAGATCTGTAAACGCTACAATGAGTTTGTCATTCATTGACGTTGGCGTCAGCAACACTCGGTACTTACAACGAATCATGAAGTCACTTCTTCATGTACCGCCCCCGTCAATTGGGGCTTGAAGAAATAGATGGGCTGCATGATGCTTCCACGCAGAGCTGAAACAGACCCACACACGAGTACTGGTCAACCGCTTAGACGCTTAGAGGATCTAAGCCTGCCCCGGCAAAGCGGTGCGAGTTGGACCGTCCATGCTTATAAACCCTATTGGTTTCATTGGACTGCAGGGCTTGAGATATCATTTCAACTCCATGTTGGGTAAAAGTCCCAAAAAATTGGAAGCGACGTCTCCAAAAGAACCTTTACAGTGTTGACGGGGACGTTAAACCTCAAATCAAACAAACAAACAATAACTTCTTCATGTGCAGCAATATAGTTTATCAACGACCTCTGAGAGTTCAATGTTCAAGCGTGGCAAAACTATTCCATGTTTTAGGGGAAGCAGGTTTCGGATTTTTTTTTCACAGGATTTAAAAATTATAAATATGCTTTTTGATAATGCCATTATGTAGAAGTCGTTGGCAAGTGGCTAGTATGATGCAGTACGAATCTCAGAAAAACTATATCTGCCGAATGTAAAATCCCAACTGAAGGCGACTTACCTTAAGCACGGACTAGTCCAAAATTAAAAGTGCAGCCACGTCTCACTGCGTTTTGAAAGACTATAGTATGTAAGCATGTACATGTTCGACGGACCATTACACTACCGTTAGATAATAACAAAGATATTTGATTGTATCAGCACACATTTCAATTATTAATGATAAAAACTTCAATTAGCCGAGTAAAGCGAATAAAACGTTTGATATACAAGTACTTTCATGCCATTATAAATCTAATGAAACTATATACAGTAGAACTTCGATGGCTCGAACACCGATGGCTCGTTTACCATTGATGTGTCGAACCCATTCTTGAGCCCCTAGCGAAATCCTGTACATAAGAAATAGTGGGGGATAATTAAGGAGATTTTAATCTTTTATCTTCCAAATGTATGCTGTGTGTTCTCATTAGAATCGCCTCGATGAGGCGATTCTAATGAGTACACACAACGTACTTTCTCATTATAGAACACCGAAAGATGTCCATAAGTATCTCGTTACGCCTCCTGACAGTAACCCTCAGTGGCTCGAACTATCCCTGTCTCGAACAGATTTTCGAGGTCCCAAAGGTGTTCGAGCCATTTAAGTTCGACTGTACACGCATTTTTGATTTGAAATATTTGTGACTATCATATGTACTTACCGGCATACTTCAAACCAATAAATTTATCCAAGTTGTTTAGAACTTCGTCGTTGGATTCGAACTTCTTATAGTCCTGTTCAAGAGTGACATTTAACACATCCGCAGCGAAACGAAATCCATAGTGAATATCATTAGCTGCTATATGGCAGTGGCGACTCAGAACTTCCCTTTGTCCTTCAGGATGATAAATCAAGCGGACCTTTTTCCAGTTGTAATACCTTAACACAGTTATGAAAAAGTGAACAAGAGTGTTGAAATTTGGTCCAACCCTGGTTAGCGTGCTAAAGACCATTTGTTTGCTGAGACCAAAGTCACCGGCCAGACCTCCAGCTGTAATCATGGGGACATCCCAATACCTGAAAAATAGTCATTACGGAATCACCATTTAATTAGAACAAAATAACTATCGTAATTACCTTTCTATCATATGAGGTCACGTTAGAGAATGTAATAATGCAATTTAATAATTTCGATAATTCACTAGTAGATTTAATATGCAAATTACTAAGATATTCCCTGTAGCGTTACATGTACTACGTCCTTAAGGAGGGTGGGGAGTAATTCTTTTCTCTTTAGATTTTTTTTATTTGCTTATATTTTGTAGCTAGAAATCTCTGCACTCGTTTGCCGGTATAAAAATATAGGCACACCAGGCTTTTTTTCGAGCTTTTTAGCCTTAAAGATGGGTACTGTTTTCGAATTTATCGAATGTTTCAATAATTACCCCAGTCATTGACAAATTGTCGATAACAATTGTTTAAAACAATATTTCCAAGTTTGGTTAAAAAAAAACCAATGCAGGATAATGTCATGTTTGCGTACCTATGTGTGAAAGACAAACTCTTTCACAGATTTTTGTCGAAACACCTATTTACAAATGTCCTTTTCTGCATGTTTTGCTGTTTTTAGATGCAATTTTCGCTATATTTGAAAAAAAGAATGCATTTTTCGTCTTTAGATTTTTCTTATTTTCACATATATTGTATAATAATATTAGATACACGAAATAGGCGTGAAATTTGACCATGTCACCAGGCATCTGAGAGAAATATTGCAGAAAAAATTACCCCCCCCCCCCCCCCAATAAAAATGGCTAAAAAAGCATTAAGATATTGTTTAAATGACAAGAACAAGGATTATACCTTTATTATTGCACATACTTTTGCTTCCTTAATGTGATATGAATCAAAGTATTTCATTAGAATTGAAACACAATTTCATTTATAAGTTTTATGGTGTGAAAAATGGATTTTTCTGGCCAAAAAATGCATGTTCTGATATAGCCATATTGTCGTTTTGTTCATGTTTAAAAGATATGAAGCCATTAACATTGTCGCAGACGTTCAAACAATATCAGATGTATGTTATTAATATACCTGGGAAACATTATTATACATTTTTAGCTATCTTTTTTGACAATTTATTACCCCAACCCCTAATGAAATGGGTTGAAATTGATAAAAAAAAAAAAAAAATACAATAAGCTGATGCAAAAGAATATAAAAATTTCCTTTTGCCCATTTAAGTTCCTGCCAACGTTATAGGGAAAGTAGAAACACTTCTAATTATTTTTTTTCTATAATTTTGACATTTTTTTTTTTTCATGCCATATTGACCTGAAACGCTATTTAATTATCTATTGGCTGTTTATGCAAACTGTGAAAGGGAGGTGAGATAAGTTATCCTTTTACTTTCCGAAAGTGGATAGAAGTGATGGCAATGACATGGAATCGATACAATTACCCAACACCTCCGATCAGACACACCAAAGGGAAAGAACCACGAACATGAATAACTAGACCGTAATGGAAACATCACTAGCGGAAAAGCCAAAATGGCAGTTGCATTCCCACATAGTGGCTTTCGTGGACCTTGAGAAGGCACTTGGTTGAGTGTCTCGGAAAGTCATCTGGGAGGCACAGAGAAAATTTGAAGTGGAGGAGTGGAATGTTCGAATGGTCCAGTGGGAGTATGCTAATTCGCGGAGCCGTATGCGTTTTTGTGTTGGTTCCATTGAAGAATTCGAATTGAAGGTCGGTGTTCCTCAAGGCTCTTTTCTCAGCCTAATGCATTTCATCATTGTGCTTTATGTCTTGTCATGCGAGTTCTGTTCTGGGGGGGCCTTTGTTATCATAGCTGAATCACTTCAGTGTGCTACACCACTTCAAAGGCGTCGCCCAAAAACTTCTCATATATATAGTCTCTACAATGCATGATAGCCCCGAACTGGCCTTGAAGAAAAAGATTGTGCTGCATGATACTAACCCAATCAAACATGAGTACGAGTAGACCGCCCTGCCCAGGTAAAGTGGTGCAAGACGGACGGTCCTTATAAACATATAGATTGGTTTCATTGGCTGTCAGTTTTCATCTCAATGTCGGGTAAAAAGACCCACAAATTGGGAAGTAACCTCTCCAAAAAGACCAATATTATGTTGACGTTAAAATGACATCTCAAGCCCTGCCGCTCAACGAAACCAATAGGGTTTATATGCATGGACGGTCCGACTCGGACCCATTTTCCTGGGCAAGTTTAGACCCTCTAAGCGCTTTACTAGTTCTCACGTGCGGTCGGTTTCAGCTCTGCGTGAAAGCATCATGCAGCCCGATTGGCCGGAGCCGGTACATTGACAAAATTATGTTATGGTGGTGGATGTGTGGGCATACAAAGGCTCCGTGTGGCACAACCTAAACCATCATCTTTATATTCGAAACAGATCAAAGGGATTTTTTCTTGTACACCCTTTTGCTTATGCTTGATTATTGTTTGTTTGATTTGAGGTTTAACGTCCCCGTCAACACTGTAAAGGTCATTTTGGAGACGTCGCTTCCAATTTTGTGGGACATTTACCCGACCTTAAGATGAAATGTTAACTAAAACCCCGCCGCCAATTGAACCAATATAGTTTATTAACATGGACAGGCCGACTCGCACCGCTTTGCCTGGGCAGGCTTAGATCCTCTAAGCAGTTTACCAGTAGGCCTACACCTGTTGAGTGCAAGATCCTAATTATGGGTGCTGGCACAGGCTATTTGTTCACTGAGATGTCTTACCTGAGACTGCAACTGACAGTTAAAAGAATATTGTGCGCTGCCAGGCATTACAGTCTGCACTTTTAGGTATCAAATATGACAGTGTTTTCTTTCCATATATATGACGTCACTCAAACTAAAGTAAACGTCACTATTGATTCATTGTTTTGTTTGTGTTGACAAAGTATGGCCGTGGAATATGTGAACTGATAGACTCTTCGAGGCTATATTTTTGACACCAATGGAAAAATAAAGTAAACATCGTGCGTTTAAGAGAGTTCAGATTTGCCATGGACAGCTGATGAGCTGCAATCGGAAGAAACAAACCAGTAGCTGGAAAAATACAGGGTTAGTCTGTTTATCCCTCTATTTTCCTGTGCTTCCAGCCATGCGGACTAGACCGGAAAGTAGTCTATGAAGTCGCAAAATAATTTATAACAAAATGCACATTGCAATGGTTATTAAATGTTACAAAAACCTCAGAAAACACTTTGAAAACTAAATAGAAACAAAAATATTTTGAGGTAAAAATTCGAACCTGATTACGGCAGAGTCAATTATGCGCGACCCTCCTTAATAACGTCGCGTTAACTAATGGTTGAATATTAGTATTTTTGTTTTAAATGTCATATGATAATTCAAATCTTACATTTGTGTTCATGTAATATTGAATTTATAACACTCGTTAAGGAAAATGATAAACTGCTCGGCAAGGCCTCGCATTTTATGTTTTTTTTTTTTCAAATCCTTTCATAAATTGTATTATTGAATTTAAAAGGCATTAAATGATCGGCGAAACCTCGCATTTTATTCTTTTTCTTCAACTCCTTTAATCAATTCAATAATATATGAAAACTCATGTAAGATCCTGGCAATCAATCGTTTAATAACTCGTTGATGAAAAGACATTAACTGCTCGGCAAAGCTTCGCATTTAATACCTTTTATTCCACTCGTTTAATAAAATCAATAGTACATGAACACTCATGTAAGATCCTTTCAATCAGTCTATTATTAAACTCGTTGAGGAAGGGGGACAAAATGCTCGGCAAAGCCTCGCATTTTATCCCCTTTTCTCCACCCGTTTCATAAATTCAATAATACATGAGCACTCATGTAAGAACCTCTATATAATTACTATAACAGGACTTCGATAGGTAAGGAAGATGGGGATTGTTGTTATTTATTCTGTTGGTCTTCATCTTTCTCATTTTGTCTATTACTTTCATTGTCTATACTATAAGAATATTATATGGGTTTGAGGGGTGGATGGAAAAATCCGTCCCGAGGGACACTGTCCGGCATCACGAGGCTTGCCGAATGATGCCGGACAGTGATCCCGAGGGACGGATTTTTCTATCCACCCCTCACACCCATATAGAATTCTTTTTCTTACATACCTTCCATTTCTATTGCGAATTTTTAATGCTGCTGTCAATTCGGTTACCGACGTCCGCCATTTTTTGATGACACAACAGGAATGTTTAGTGATGTCACGCATGACGACGCCGCGCATGAGGTTGTAAGCAACCAGTGCATTTATCAAACACGCGATTATATTTGATTTGGGGTCGGAACACCAGGGTCAGAACATAAATTTCTATCCCAGGGTAAAATCACGAATTTCCTTGTCTGGTGTGCAAGAATATCTCTTCTATCTCTATTTCCCTTTCGCTTGGAAACGACACAAACTGACCCACAAGGGTTGACGTGTCGTGTCAGTGGTCATTCTAATAGCGTACAGTGAAGATTGACCACACCGCGCGAAATGCACATGTGTATCAGAGTCTTCGCTGGGTGTACATGTATACACTCGAAGACAACTTTTCCATTCTTGTGGCCCAAATTACTGTTCAAATTTGTATGAACGATTAGAATACTAAATGATATTTACAATTCGTTTGTATCAGAAAACATGATATATACATATACAGTCCAACCTGTATTAAGAAAGCACCTCTGGGATATTCAAAAAGTGCTTACTTAATACAGGTGCTTGCTTAACACAAGTGAATTTTAATGCATTTTTCTGAATGCCTCTTTTGGAATAGCTTGATCTTATTGTACATTATTTGCAAACGTATTCAGAAGGGAAAATGCGAATAGCCGACGCCTATTCCAACGCCAACGCTGAATATATTTTATAAAAGGATTAAAGGAAGCAAAGAATGAATGCACTAAGGAACTATAAAATTTTGAGTGTACATGATTCTTAGGCCAGACACGCTAGTTTCGGTCAATTAGATCATCAGATATGTTCAAAATTTCACAATGGAATCAATGATCCCAAAGGACAAGAATATATACACTACAATATGATGACGCCAACGCCGACGCCGGGGATAGTGCAATAGCTCCTCCTGCACATTACGAAAACGCGCCTATCAGTTTTTTTTTTTTTTTTTTTTTTTTTTGGTTTGGGTTTTACGGCCTTTTCAAGATTATTTCACTCATATCGAGCCGATCGTTAATCAGAGGTGGGCGAAAACCGGAGTACCCGGAGAAAAACCACCTGACCTTCCGTTGCAGAACTTTGCGTCTCACACGTGGCTCGAGCGAGGCTCGAACCTACGGCGGTGAGAGACCTAATGAGTAAGAGTCAGCGCTCTTATCCACTAGGCCACGGAGGCCCGTTCGCCTATCAAATACATTGTCAATTTTACCGCCGCAAAAATGTACATTTTAAGATGAAAAATTGTGATATTTTTCTGATTTCTGCTAAAAATATAGACTGTGGGTACACGTTAGAACCGCCTCATCGAGGCGGTTCTAACGAGCACCAACAGTCTATATTTTAGAGCAGAAATAAGAAAAATAAGGTTTACCCTTGTAAACCCCAGTTTTACTATATATATTATATAGGCGTGTATTTCCAGGCGAGCTAAAATTACAACTTACATATTACGAAAACACGTCTATATAATTCTGACCCCACTTGAACCCCATTTTTATATAGTAAAACTGGGGTCTACAGGGGAGAACCTTATTTTTCGTATTTCTGCTAAAAAAATATAGATTGTGGGTATTCGTTAGAACCGCCTCGATGAGGCGGTTCTAACAAATACCTACAATCTATACTTTGAGCAGTGTAGAGATTTTGGGTTCGTAAGACGGTAACCATGACCGCAGTGCATGTGAACAAACAGGCTATCTATTCACACTAACTATTCAGAACTTATTTAATATATACATATGTATTCTTACTATCAGAGGATAGATTGGAAAGCAAAAGAAAGAATACAGCATAGAGTGAGTGAGTGTTTCAGTTTTACGTCCCACCAACAGCTAAGGTCATACGGAGACGGGACCTCGGTTTAAAGACTCATCCGAAAGTCTGGAGAAGCCCGGAATCGAACCTGCGACCCCTGGTTTACGAGGCGAGTAGCACAACCACTCGACCACGGAGGCTTCTGTAATACAGCACAGAAATTCATTTACAAATACACGGAAGTAGTTATTATGTGTTATGGATAGTGCATTCTTCAATTTGTTTTGATCAACTATTTGCAATCAACAAAATGTAGACTACAGCTGACAAGACATTTAGTAAATTATCGCCCCCCCCCCTTTCTTCTTCCGGTTTCGCCTTAACCCCCGGAGGGGACACAGACGGTGTATTACATACACTCCAGTTTTGCAGGATGAAAGCCTACACAGTAATCATGTAATTACGGTAGGGTTCTTTAACCTGTACAGGGGATGGTTCTCCCTGCACAGGGGGCCTCCAGTTAACGTCCCGATCCGAAGGACGGTGCACTTTATGACATTCATCAAACATCAAACATATGACATTCGCCGAACCATAGTATTGTCAAATCATAGTATTTCTAATCTGTCATGCTTGCATCAACCAATGTCACCATGATAACTATCAATAATTTACCAAAAGTGGTTTGCAACTAAAGACAAGTTGACGTAAAAATGCAGTCTATAATGCCATTCTAGTACAATAAGTTCTGGAGTGTATGAGATATACACCGTCTGTGTCCCCTACCGGGGTTAAGGCGAAACCGGAAGAAAGAAAGAAAGTTCTGTGTAGATTTCAGTTCTTTCACAGTATTAATCTCACAACAGCTAAGAGTACCCGTCACCCGTTTTACTAATATATGTAAAGTTCATGATGAAAAGGACACCATAGTGACTCTCTCTACATGGGATATCGCAAATGTGAATGTGGAGGTAGCTAGATCAAGGTGCCAAAATGCCAAAGGCGAAGACACTGAAATGATAGTATTTTGGCACTAATAAGAGACTGCATGAATTAGCCGAATGTCACATGTGACATTAATAACTTATTTCACAAATGACAAAGTGCAAAATCATCAAAAAGTCAAAATCACATGTAAGATTTTTAAAGAACAGTTTTCACACACAGGGAAAGAATTCTTCAGCACACTCCAAATTTACTTCTAACAATTAACTAAAGCAGCAACTCACTACTCCGCCGCATAATAATGTCTTTTGGTAAGATATACATGTAACTCCACTACATGTTTGTACTTCAACTATTTTTGTTTTTCTACATGCCAGCTGCACACTCCAAAAACATTTCCACAACTGCCACAAAATCACTGAAGTTTAACAGTATTTACCAAAAAAAAGTTCACCCAGGTGAGTTATAGAATTGCTAATACAATGAGGGATTAATCTCTCACACCAGGTAAAATATACTGACAATTACAGTTCTATACTGTTAAATAAAATAATGATTTTGAAAAGTATCAATACTGAAAAAGATAAATAAGGATCATAAGGTAAATTTGCTACAAGCAGAAATAAGATTTTTTTTCTTATTTCTGCTCTAAAATATAGATTGTGGGTATTCGTTAGAACCTCTTCGATGAGGCGGTTCTAACAAGAATCCACAATCTATACTTTGGGCAGAAATAAGAAAAATATCACAAATTTTCCTATCAAAATGTTCGATTTTTCGGGGGTAAAGTTTACAATGCATTTGTATAGGCGTGTTTTCGTAATGATACATTTCGTATCATCTGAAAAGTAATTTGTTAGAGCGAAAATGTCTTGGGATATGTGAGCCCAGTGAAGACTCAGTTGGTACCTTATCAGAGAATTACCCTTGCATTCTACAAATGTTCGGTAACACAATGTGTGTCCATGCAGACATGAAAATTAGATGAGTAACTAGGGCTGGCTAATCGGAGCAGAAAAGATAATCGATTATCAGTCATGTCATTGCGATCGATAATCGATTAGTAATCTCTAATGTGTTTGTCATAATTTTACCTGTCTGGCTTTCTTCTTAGCATGACTCTTACCATACGTTGCACTTTATCATAAGTATATCTGAACAGACAGACTTGAGCAAACAGTGTAGACCCAGATGAGACGCCGCATTCTGCGGCGTCTCATCAGGGTCTGCACTGTTTGCCACTCATCCAGCTATCTCAGGCATAACTTTTGGAAGTAAATTGTACCTTTTAAGTAATCGATTAAAAGCAAATCAGCAATGATAATCATTTTTTTGGAATTAATCGATCGATTAATCGATTATACGATTAATGGTGTCAGCCTTATGAGTAACTGATAGCATCAGAACCAAAATCCAATCCCAAACATCACAATGAACAGTATAAAAAAAATGAAGTACAACAAGGCCCATGGACCTGATACATTACTGAACGAATATTTCATTGAAAGCGCAGAACTGTTATGTGGACACTTGGAAATATTATTCAATAAAATTCTAGATAAAGGGGAATTCCCGGTCATTTGGGCAAAAGGGATAATTATACCGTTACACAAGAAAGGATCCCTTAGTGATACGAACAATTATCGCGGGATAACGTTGGTTAGTTGTTTCGGGAAAATATTCTCCAGTATATTGAATGACCGCTTACAAAACTGGGCTACACAGAATCCTGCGAACACGGACGCTCAATTTGGGTTTAAATCCAAGAATAGCACAGTAGACGCTATATTCATATTAAACTCATTAATTGAAAAACATCTTAATAATAAAAGGCGGTTATACTGCGCATTCATAGACTTTAAACGCGCCTTCGATTCTGTTTACAGGAATGGCCTTTGGTACAAACTGATTAAAAGTGGTGTAGACGGTAAATTACTATGCTTAATAAGGTCGATGTATAGTGAGGTCAAGTCGTGCGTCCGACATTTGAATACGCTCTCAGATCTCTTCGATTGCAGCACTGGAGTGATGCAGGGCGAAATATGCTCACCCCTGCTTTTCGCTCTTTTTATCAGCGATATTGAGAACTCGCTCCAGGAAAACATAGACGCTGGAATAACGCTAGATCAACTGTCGTTGTATTTGATCTTATTCGCAGATGATGCTGTCATCTTCAGTGAAACACCAGAAGGATTACAGTCGTCATTAAACGAATTACAAAATTATTGTGAAACATGGAATTTAACCGTGAATGTTAGTAAAACCAAAATTATGGTATTCAGAAAGGGTGGAATATTATCCCAACGGGAAAGATGGGTTTACAATGGTATTGAGATAGAAATAGTGAATCAGTTTAATTATCTGGGTGTAGTGTTTACACCAGGTGGATCCTTTATACAAGCTTCCAAAACACTATCAGGAAAAGCCATTAGAGCATTGTGCTCTTTATTTTCAATAACCAATCCCATGGAAGTTCCATTAAACATCATGATCAATTTATATAATTCATTTGTGTGCTCTATATTGATGTATGCTAGTGAAATTTGGGGGTTTTCCAGTGCAATTAGCATAGATAAAGTGCAAAGAAAATTCTGCAGATGGATGCTTAACGTGAAACAATCAACTCATAATCTTGCTATATGCAGTGAATTAGGTTTATACCCCCTAGTTATTGAAAGGCAAGTCAGGATAGTAAAATACTGGTTAAAACTCAATTCTAATGAAAGTGGTAATATAATATTATCCACAGTTTATAGATCTATGATCGATGATGTGTCTAAAGGAGCCACGAATTGGCTCAGTAAAGTGAAGTATTTGTTAGAATCGAATGGATTCGCAGACACCTGGTTATATCGTGATTCTGTCATTTGTGATAGATTTACTCCCGTGTTGAGACAGAGACTCATGGATACTTACCTGTCAAATTGGAGAGAGGGTATGGAAGCTGCTTCATCTCTCTCTCTGTTTCGGAACCTAAAACTTAATTACCAACCGGCCCCTTACCTTTACAAAGTCCTAAATAAGAAGTACAGGAGCGCCATTGCAAAGCTGAGACTATCGTCTCATCCATTATTCATAGAGACTGGACGCTATACCGGTGTACCGAGGGAAAACAGAAAATGTAATTTTTGTGAACTCGTTGACGTCGAGGACGAATATCATTTCGTCCTGAAGTGCTCTAAATACGAAACACTTCGGAATAGGTACATTCCTACCTATTACACTAGAAACCCCAGCATGTACAAGTTTATTAAACTTTTAAATTGTGACAAAGTAAAGACACTTAATAATCTCGCAGTATTTATCATTAAAGCATTAAAGTTAAGATTACAAGCTAATAACGTCATTAACTAAACCTAGTACCGAGCTAGGCATTACGAAAACACGCATATATACAAATATATTTGGAAAAAAAATAACAAAAATGAAACGAATCCAGATAATGTTCTGATATTTTTCTTACTTCTGCCCGCGGCGGGGATTGCGGGTACTCGATGGAACCAGGCGGGTCTATCGAGTGCCCGCGGTCTGTGCTTTGGGAGAAGTATAAGGAATAAAGTTTACCCTGAAAACCCCAGTTTTATATGGGGTTTGAGTTATAGGGGGTTAAACTTATATATGCCTGTTTTCATGATGGAAATTTTAAAGCTCAAAAGACCTTCATTTATAAGTATCAGGCAACTGATTATTATAATATGTATTCACTTTCACATTGTTATCACATGTGTGCTCATAAAAGTGATATCACCGTCATGATATCGTGATTAAATGCAACTTATGATGATAGACTGTATATGTCTAAGTCGTAAGAAATTTCTGTTCTGTTCTGTTCTGTTCCCAAACATCACAGAGAAAATGGACGAATACATCTTAACAAACAACAAAATGAAAGACAGCTCTTTCCCAAACAGACTGATTGATTGATTGATTGATTGATTGATTGATTGATTGATTGATTGATTGATTGATTGATTGATTGATTGATTAGAGGTTTAACGTCCCTGTCAACACTGAGACGTTACTTCCAATTGTGTTGGTCCTTTATCCGACATTGAGATGAACTGCCAACCCAAGCCCCGCCGCCCAATGAATTCAATAGGGTTTATAAGCATGGACCTTTCGACACTCGCGCCGCTTTGCCTGGGCAGGCTTAGATCCTCTAAGCGAGAATTGTGGTCACGTCTGTTCAGGGTCTGCACTGTTTGCTTACAGTTCAGGAATTTAAGGGTGAGCCACAAAAAAAAAACGCAGCGTCTGATCAGGGTCTTCATGGTTTGCTTAAAGTGAAGGAGTTTAAGGGTTAAACGAAACAGTCCACGCTCAGGTCAATTTTTCCTAACTACACCCAGTGACAATCGACCCACCAGTACTCTCAGTGCTTTGATTTTGCTTTTGCTGTAATCCAAATTTGTTTTTTTTTTTTGTTTGTTTGATTTGAGGTTTAACGTCCCCGTCAACACTGTAAAGGTCATTTTGGAGACGTTACTTCCAATTTTGTGGGACTTTTACCCGACACAGAGATGAAATGACATCTCAAGCCCTGTCGCCCATGAAACCAATTGGGTTTATTAGCATGGACGGTCTGCCTCGCATCGCGGTCCCTGGACAGGCTTAAATCCTCTAAGCGGTTTACCAGTACTAGTGTGCGGGCCGTATTCAGCTCTGCGTGGAAGCATCATGCAGCCCATATATTTCTTCAAGCCCCTATGGGCGGGGGGCTGCATTACTTTTGCTGTATTCCAAATTTGTATCATTGCTTGTCTTTTATTGTCATGATATTTCTACAACTGTAATTAAATCTGTTTAAACTAAACTGCAGATGAACACTGACACAAACATTGATTCTCTTACAAAATGAGTCGCTTAGACGTAAAGATGCCAATAGTTGCTATTTGTTTCAATTTTCAAGTGATAAGCGTCAGTTACATGTGAAGCTGACAGACCCTCCATCATAGTTCTTCTTTTTTATGATTATTGGCATACAGTTAACGTAATTATAGAAACAAAGTCAGAGACAAAACTGATGCTAAAACAATAGGCCTATATAGCATAAAACTTTGAAAAAATGTTATAAGGCGAATAAGTGGCAACCACAATCATCAATGAAAGTAAGACAATTCTTGTACATTTATCACGAAGACACGCCTATATACTTTTGACCCCCTTGAACCCCAGTTTTATATAGTAAAACTGGGGTTTACAGGGGTGAACCTTATCTGTCTTATTTCTGCTCTAAAATATAGATTGTGTGTACTCGTTAGAACCGCCGCGATAAGGCGGTTCTAACGAGTACCAACAATCTATATTTGGCGCAGAAATAAGAAAAATATCATTTTTTTTTTTTCATCTCAAAATTTCTATTTTTTCGGCGATAAAGGTTACAATGTACTTGTATAGGCGTCTTTTCGTAATGGTGTGTGCCAGATTGCTAAACGTGCGGTCGTTGGTTAGATTCACTGATTCAGGACGGTCAGATGTCAATTGCTGGCGACAGAATATGCACTGCCCTGGTTTATCGACCTTTCCTGTTCAGGTCAACTGACTGACACACAGTGTGTCTGTAATCGTAGTGACTGGGCCCTTTAACACAACAACAAAAGAAGTTTCTGTGTTGTACTGGTCAAGATGCTCGTTTAGTAAACCAGGGGTCTCGAGGTCGATTCCGGGCTTTTCAGACTTTCAGTTGGGTCTTTAAACTGAGGTCTCGTCTCCGTATCGCCTTACTCAAACGTTCACGCACTACACAACAATCTCGAAGAAGCGAGCTTATAGTATATAATAAATACATGTGAGTGAGTGAGTGAGTGTTTCAGGTTTACGTCCCACCAACAGCTAAGGTCATACGGAGACGGGACCTCGGTTTAAAGACTCATCCGAAAGTCTGAATAAATACATGTAGATAAATTCCCGCAACACGAATAAATATTGTATATTGTATAGTCTTTCAAAACGCAGTGAGACATGACTGCACTTTTAGTTTTGGACTAGTCCGTGTTTTAGGTAAGTCACCTTCAGATGGGATTTTGCATTGGGAGATATTGTTTCACTGAGATTCGTGCTGCATCACACTAACCACTTGGCAACTACTTCTACATAATGGTATTATCTAAAAACTTATTTATAATTTTTCAATCCTGTGAAAATAGAAATCCGGAACCTTCGTCCCCTAAAACATGGACTAGTCTTGCCACGCTTGAACGTTGAACTCTCAAAGGTCGTTGATAAACTATACTATGCGTGTGGATTATCTATTGCCAAGGATCAAGAGTTTTTTGTAATATCTCAATTTGTCGTGACATTATGTTGTTGCTTGTCCTGTATCATGATAAATTATCTTGTTAATTTTGCTGTATTGTTTCATTGTGTGTTTATTAGCATATTCACTGTAGAGCTATGAAATTTCTGTTCTGATGAATCTGTCAATTTTTTGTTTTGTTTTGTTATGGCATTAAATTCTTGCTATTATGAGGATCCAGGAATAAAACATACGGATATTCCGCTCAGCTACTATCAATCCATCAATTATTTCCTCATTCCATATTACCCGCTGCTGTGACCATTTATGTCTGCCATACAAGTGTTTTAACTGCGCAACCTTTCGCTATTGAATTAGGGGATAACTGTCCTGAAAATTATCATTTGGGGAGGTAAATCGGAGGTTTTACGGTCGGAAATTTCGTTTTATGTATTATTGAATTTATTAGAGTTGAGGAAAAGGGATAAAATGCGAGGCTTTGCCGAGCATTTTATCCCTTTTCCTCAATGAGTTTAATGGATTGTTGACATAGAGGATCTTACATGTGTGTTCATGTATTATTGAATTTATTACACGAGTTGAGGAAAAGGGATAAATGCGAGGCTTTGCCGAGCATTTTATCCCTTTTCCTCAATGAGTTTAATAAATTGTTGACATAGAGGATCTTACATGAGTGTTCATGTATTATTGAATTTATTAAACGAGTTCAGGAAAAGGGATAAAATGCGAGGCTTTGCCGATTATTTCATTCCTTTTCCTCAATGCGTTTAATAAATTGTTGACATAGAGGATCTTACATGAGTGTTCATGTATTATTGAATTTATTAAACGAGTTGAGGAAAAGGGATATAATGCGAGGCTTTGCCGAGCATTTTATCCCTTTTGTTCAACGAGTTTAATAAATTCAATAATGCATGAGCACGAATGCAAGATTCTATTTATCATATGACATTTAAAACGCATTTTATTCACGACTGTTTTACAAAAATTTCCATATTCCGCCATTAGTAAACGCGACAGCGTTAAGAACGTCGTACATGTAACGTTACGGGGCGTATCTAGCTAATTTGCATATTTAATCCACTAGTTGATAATCGAAAATATTACATGGCGTTATTACACTCTCAGACGCGACGTCATATGATAAAAGTATTTATGTTCGAGTTCGTCACGCTTTGTAGATTTGTATCTGCCCTCATGTCGGGTAAAAGAAATGAAGACAATAATCAGGAATCGTTACAATTACCTCACACCTCCCCATCCAAGACACCAAGGGGAAACTCTAAGTAATTTCTTTCTTTCTAGTCTAGAACTGTTAAGTTATCACAAATTATTGGGCAGTGATACGTGGTGATTCCGCTGTGATTCGAACTACGGACGCCACGACGACGCAGTTACCTTGAAATAAGGATTATGGAACTTTATAAAAATATCGATCGCCACAGAATGCTCTGCTGCGTTCTTAGGCGGTGGATGTTCTGTTGTTTATTCTATGATGACCGTTGATACAGGGATGTGGTCAGTGTTTGTGTTAGGGTTAGGGTTAAAAGAGTCAACTCTTAAAGGAAATAATTTGCTCCTTAAAGTTGTCCCCTATTGACCCTAACCTGTTTGATACCTGCCCTCATGTTATTTCCCTGTGGCACTGCAATTACCTCTTTAGACAAAAGATCTTTATACACAAGGTTGTAGACAGTGGCATTGTTCAACTTTATTTTCTTTTCTAGAAGCCTCCGTGGTGTGGTGGTCATGCTACTCACCTCATAAACCACGGGTCGTGGGTTCGATCACCGGTTTCTCTGGACTTTAGAATGAGTCCTTAAACCGAGGTCCCGTCTCAGTATGACGTTAGATGTTGGTGGGGCGTAAAACACAAACGCACAGCCTATTTTTTGTTTCCAAATATTTCTGCAAAACGTACCACTACGCAAACTTGACTCTTAGCTTTTAGCTAGAGACCTGCACGTGAGATAGAATCCTGCAGGGCCAGCATGTACCACAAAAACTTATAGTATTTACTTTGTTAAAACTCTGTTTTAATGGAATCGTGTATTTTAAAGATAAGTAGCCTTTTTATTGAGTTGAGTTTGTTACATGTCATAAGTCGTCCAATCTTTTATCTGGTATATGATCCCAGGTTTTTATACATTTTGCTTACTGACTTTTCATTCCTGTCTAATTGATTAGATTCGACACAAATGAAATCACACCACCTTCACTGAATACTGCATTGGCAACAAACCGGCCGCAATGTTTGTTTGTTTGTTTGTCTGTTTGAACTGTGGTTAAGCGTTCCCGTCAACACTATAAAGGTCATTTTGCAGACATTGTGTGGGACGTTTACCTGATATTGAGATGAAATGACATCTTCATATATGCGGTCCAATAAAACCATAGGTTTTCTATGCATGGACGGTCCGGTCCGACTTGCACAACTTTGCCAGCACAATATATTTAGCCAAGAAAGGCTTGAATTCGTTTTTTCACACGGTAAGCTTAGATGGAAGCGTTGACACAATTAAGGAATAAAATCTCGGGTAGTTTTGTTGGACTAATTGTGAATAACAACTGCAACGCAAAACGTGTCAACTTTTGTAACAATATTTGTGAAATAGAGGGTCTTAAACGAGCGGTCATTTTATATGGAATCTAGCAATGAAACAAGTCTCAGGAGTGTAAGATTCTGCCTAATATAGCGACTTTAAATCGGACTGAAATTAGCTAGTCTGGCCCAGAAAACATGTACACTCTATATTTTCCAGTTTTATGGTGTATTCCTTGGTTTCAAAGGATAACCCTTTTATAGAACATATTAAACGTCACTACAGCTGATGTGTGTGAATGTGTGGTGGCTGTATAAAAGTCTCCCTGCCCTACATCATAGTGTAGATTTTATTTTCTTGTCCTTTGGGATCATTGATTCCATTGTGGATTTTGAGGGTCACTGATGAGGCCTAATTGGCCGAAACTAGCTAGGCTGGCCCAGAAAACATGTACACTCCATATTTTCCAGTTTTATGGTGTATTCCTTGCTTCCAAAGGATAACACTTTTATAGTACATATTTAACGTCACTACAGCTGATGTGTGGGAATGTGTGGCGGCTATTAAAGGTCTCCCTGCCCTACATCATAGTGTAGTTTTTATTTTCTTGTCCTTTGGGATCATTGATTCCATTGTGGATTTTGAGGGTCACTGATGAGGCCTAATTTGCCGAAACTAGCTAGTCTGGCCCAGAAAACACTTACACTCCATATTTTCCAGTTTTATTGTGTATTCCTTGCTTCCAAAGGATAACCCTTTTATAGAACATATTCATTGTCGTTCCAAGGCGGTTCTTCTGTCACGGTTTATTATTGTTATGGTTTGTCTTTGAGTGTGTGCATCGCTTATATTTTTGTATTGGATAGCTTATTGGCCATTTTAGGGGAAAATAACTGTCCTTTTGGCTTTCAGCTATTGATGTTTCCATTAGGATAGATTTATTTCATGTTTGCGTTTCTTTCCCTTTGGTGTCTCTGATTGGAGGTGTGGGATTACTGTATCGATTCCTGACCATTGCCTTCACAAATATATTTCATTGCCGAAGAGATTCAGCAGAAAACATAAGGTAATTACACGTGTGCTCTTACCATTTTCATCACATGACGTTATCCAATAAATAACAGTGACATTAAATGATAAGTAGGAATGGCTAAAATTTTGCTAATTATTGTGTTTTATCTGCTTTTTTTATAGATTCTACAGATTAAAACGGTGTTGATGTACGTCGAGGAAGAGTAGATAGTGACGTCACCACGAGTTGTGTTCTGAAAAGTGCAAAGCTTATAGGTCCAACGGTAAAATAGCTCAAACAGTCAGAAGCCTCCGAGGTGTAGTGGTTACGCTACACGCCTTGTAAAGCAGGGATCGCAGTATCGATCCCGGGCTTCTCTAGACATTCGGATGAGTCTTTAAACCGAGGTCCAGTCTCTGTATGACCTTAGCTGTTGGTGGGACGTAAAACTCAACACTCACTCAGCTCAAATAGTCAGCTACATCTATTCCGTCTATTTGTCGGTCGACAGTACCTCACATAATGCACTTAGTATTACGGATTATGTAGAGCTATAATAATGATTAACAAAGGCAAATACATCATAAAAAATAATTCAGTGTCCATATACAATACAATACTGACCGTATTTCCACTCAAACTGTGAACACGTCAAAACAGCTACTGTAGCTGCAACATAAGCTTTTACACTGGCAAGTCATATTAAAATATTTTACAACAGATCTCAGAGTGTCTGTTTTGTTCAACTGCCTGTAAGTTCCCTATTGAGAATACATCTCAGATTTACAGTGTGCGGCTGACACCGAATATGAGATATGAGCTGAGACTGACAATGCGTTTTTACCCCGTTTGATTTAATGCAAAGGTTAATGGGCTACTGAGTTTTTTTGGAATCAGAGTGTTGAGGTCATAAAACCATTTACACACTTATGGGTTGAATGGTAACCAGGCATATAGGACAATTGGAAACTTCTCTGTTGTTATCTCAGGCAATATTTTATGGTGAAGTAGGTATTAAAAAGAGCATTTAAATTATTTTAAATATACCTGTAAAATGTTAATAAATGTTACGTAGGATTTTGTTTCTATAGCTGCTTTTGATCCATTATATGCAGACGACCTAAAGTACTAAAATAAAGAATAGAGCATAAGAAACCGGAAACTCCAGATCATATAGAAAAATAGGGTAGGAGATTTATACGTCTTTATTATTTTATTGCCTACATCCGTGACATATAGTATGTTTCTTGACACCAGACAAGGAAATCCGTGATTTTACCCTGGGATAGAAATTTATGTTCTGACCCTGGTGTTCCGACCCCGAATCGAATATAATTGCATGTTTGATAAACGCACTGGTTGATTACAACCTCATGCGCGGCGGCGTCATGCGTGACGTCACTAAACATTTCTGTTGTGTCATCACAAAATGGCGGACGTCGGTAACCGAAGTGACAGCAGCATTAAAAATTCGCAATAGAAATGGAAGGTATGCAAGAAAAAGAATCCAATATGGGTGTGAGGGGTGGATAGAAAAATCCGTCCCTCGGGATCACTGTCCGGCATCACTCGGCAAGCCTCGTGATGCCGGACAGTGTCCCTCGGGACGGATTTTTCAATCCACCCCTCACACCCATATAAGATTCTTATAATACTACATCAGTCTTCACCTTGAAATCCAACTGAACTGTAAAGGATCTCTTATCTATGTATCAAGGAACACACACAAGAATGACAAGAATCATTGGCCAGTTTCCGCGAAGTAGGCCTCAAAATAGAAGTGAAAGCAATGATCAGGAATCGATACAATTAACACACAGCTGCCATCAGAGACACCAAACGGAAAGAAGCACAAACATGAAATAACTAGACCCTTATGAAAACACCAATAGCGATAAGCCAAATTGCAATTACTATCTCACAAAATGACCAAATGTATATCCAAAACAAAACAGAAGTTAAGACAATAATCAGAAATCCATACAATTAACACACAGCTGCCAGCAGAGACTTCAAAGGCAAAGAAGCACAAAACTGAAATCACTTGACCCTTATGAAAACATCAATAGCGGTAAGCCAAAAGGACAGTTACATTCCCACAAAATGACAAATAGATATTCAAACAAATAGATATTCAAAACAAAAAGCTGTAAGCGATAGACACATTTAAAGACGAACCATAACTAAAAATAATACAACATCAAATGCTGTAATATTAATATTCATTGACATTTCGTCCTGGCGAATATGCCATTTTCATCGTCACGAGCATTTTTCCCAATTTTATATGGTTAAACATGGGTTTACAGGGGTATACATTATTTTTCTTATTAATGTTCAAAACATAGATTGTGGGCACTCGTTAGAACCACCTCGTCAAGGCGGTTGTACTGAGTACAAACAATAAATGTTCTGAGCAGAAATACGAAAAAAATCAGATTTTTTTTACCTGAAAATTTTCGTTTTTTGGTGGTAAAATTTTAAATACATTTGAATAGGCGTGTTCTCGTAATGAATTTTTAATTATGGTGCTATTGTCTGATGTTTGTGCTTCTGGGGCCATTTGTTCAAAACTAACGATGTCGTTAGTTAACGTATCGTTAAAACTTTGATCATTATATATGGCAAATATGCTAATTTTTTTCAGCAAAAAATACCAAAATTTTCAATATTATACTTGCTAGAAGAGTTAACAATATGGCCACTAACGAGCTCGTTAAGCCAACGATGCTTTGAACAATCGGCCCCTGGTTTCTTTGATGGAAGGTGTCAAGTTGTTGTATCTATTCCTGATCATTACCTACACGTCAGTTTAATATGAGAAACTTTGGCTCGGCTCCGTGTCGTGTTTATATACATGCCAGAGCGGTATTTAATTTTGAACATACTAGAAATGGTAACCTTAATGCAACTTTGAAACACTCTAGATATCATATCCTTCAGATACCGCAAATGAACTGACTGCAATATGCCAAAACATTTCTTAGATCGAATATTTGGGCCTTTTCTTCTCGACCCATACACACTGGGCAAATTGAGAATCTAAATGCAGGACGTATTCAAGAAAATAAGTCAAACGCCATTTGTTATTACAGGCATTTAAATTTGCAACCACACCGTTGTAAATGGTAAGATAACAGTTAGTTTTTATGCCCCCGCCATTCGAAGAATGGTGGAAAGGGCATATAGCGTTGCCCCTGTCCTTCCGTCCGTTCGTGTGTCCGTGCGTCCGAAACTTAAACGCGGTCAACAACTTCCTTATTTCTTGATGGATTTTAAAATTACTCGGCGGAATTGTTAACCATCATTCGACGACGTGTCACGTGCAAAACTCAGGTCCGTACCTCCAACTTCAAGGTCATACTTCGAGGTCAAAGGTCAAAAAAGGGTCCTAAACTTAAACGCAGTCAATAACTTTCTTATTTCTGGATGGATTTTGTAATTACCTTGTAGAAATGTTAACCACCATGAGACAATGTGTCACGTGCAAAACCCAGGTCCGTACCTTCAAGGTCAAGGTCATACTTCGAGGTCAAAGGTCAAAAAAAGGGGTCCGAAACTTAAACGCAGTCAATAACTTACTTATTTCTGGATGGCTTTTGAAATTACTTTGAAGAAATGTTAACCATCATGAGACGATGTGTCACGTGCAAACGCAGATCCGTACCTCCAAGGTCAAGGTCATACTTAGGAGGTCAAAGGTAAATAAAATGGTCCGAAACTTAAACGCAGTCAATTACTTTCTTATCTCTGGATGGATTTTGAAATTACTTGGCAGAAATGTTGGCCATCATGAGACAATCTGCTCAAACAAAACCAAGATCCTTACGTCCAAGGTCAAGGTCAGACTTAGAGATCAGATGTGAAAAAAAGGGTCCAAAACTTAAACACGGTCAATAACTTTCTATGGATGAATACGAATATAGACATATTTTCAGGCGGGGACTTCCGTGTCCTATGGACGCAATTCTATTTTTTTTTTCTGACTTTGCACAAATTATCTTGTCGCTAGCGAGCGGTGTTTCTTATTACAGACGAACGTGGCTTATCGGAGGCAACATAAATGTTCATTTTATACAGAAATCTTAAATATGACATCCAGCGAATATAAGATTCCTATCGTGTCTGTGATTATTCTATCCCGACAATAAATCAAGCAACTCCCTCACACTTTATATGCGATGCTGAATCTAGCTTTGCGTAGCTTGGTAAACGAAAATAGATAGTACTAAAGATAAAAAAAAATAAATAACTAATGATTTTTAACAAATGATACAATACTGAGACAACCGGCCCCGATAGCTCAGTTGGTAGAGTGTCCGCTCCGGGAACGGGATGTCACGGGTTCGATCCCGGGCCGCGACATACCAAAGTCGTTAACAATGGTACTAGCTGCTCCTCGCTTGGCACTCAGGTTTACGGGGTAGAGCTAGGACAGGTCAACCCAGTGTCAGGATAATGTGACTGGGTGTGGTATCATGTAATGTGTCTGGGACAGGATACTTCAGTGAGACAGCACTATAAAAGTGAGCATTGAGCTCCCTGTCGCAACCAGACACCGTCGCGATATGACTGAAAAATTGTAGAAAGCGACGTTAAACCCGAATTCACACACACAATACTGAAACAAACTAAACCTGATCATTTCAGCCATCATGAAAACACGCCTATATAGTTTTGACCCCCTTGAACCCCACTTTTGTTTTATAGTAAAACTGGGGTTTTCGGAGGTATACCTTATTATTCTTATTTCTGCTCTAAAATATATATTGTGGGTGCTCGTTAGAACCGCCTCTAACGGGTGCCCACAGTCTATATTTGGAGCAGAAATAAGAAAAATATCACAATTGTTCGTCATAAAATTTTCATGTTTTCGGCGATCAAGGTAGCAATGTATTTGTATAGGCGTGTTTGCGTAATTAAATTGCTGAAAATGAATCGGAAGGTTGATGTTAACGCTAGAACTAAAAGTGTTGCATCAAACATGTCTGTATCACATTGTTTTCTCAAAACATTCGATTGGCATATATCTGAATGCCCGAATCTAAAAGACAATTCTTCGCTTTATTGCCGAAACTCGAGAAACGTTTATCCAGTAACACAAAGACGACTATATAAAGCAAATGCTTTAGCATGGCCGGTTACTAAGACACAGGAAGCAAGCAAAGTTTTCAAAAGAACCTATGACGGCTAGGCCTAAAAAATTTAAGTAAAAAAAAAAAAATATTGTTTGGTACCTTTTGCACTGTTTCTAGTCGGACACATAGGCGCCTCGGTGGTGTAGCGGTTATGCTACTCGCCTTGTAAACTAGGGTCGATCCCGGGCTTCTTGATTGATTTTTGTGCTCACGGAGATGTTGCACTGATGAGTAACTGAACACATTATTTGCATAAATCGCCACGGAATTAAGGGTGATGATTGTGGCCCATAAAATCGATTTATGCCCCCCCCCCCCCCCCACCAGTGGAATTCGTTTCGCTGACCGTTCCAAGGCGATTCTACGAAAGAGCATTAGGGCCACTTTAACTTTTATTTTTTTGACTCGTATCTCGAAATTTCGACTTAGAATCTCGCAATTTCGACTTACTATCTCGAAATTTCGACTTACTATCTCGAAATTTTGACTTACTATCTCGAAATTTCGACTTATTAACTCGAAATTTCGACTTATTAACTCGACATTTCGACTTAGTATCTCGAAATTTCGACTTAATAACTCGAAATTTCGACTTATTATCTCGAATTTTCGACTTATTATCTCGAATTTTCGACTTATTATCTCGAAATTTCGACTTAGTAACTCGAAATTTCGACTTATTATCTCGAAATTTCGACTTAATAACTCGAAATTTAGACTTAGTAACTCGAAATTTCGACTTAATATCTCGAATTTTCGACTTATTATCTCGAAATTTCAACTTAATAACTCGAAATTTCGACTTACTATCTCGAAGTTTCGACATACTAACTCGAAATTTCGACTTACTATAATTTCTACACACCGGCTCGCAACTGACTCTGTGTTCTGCGCTGTGCATTCAACTCTGAATAGGGATTAGCCATAACAGGAATCTTGTTATGGTCAACTCTGAGTTGAAAGAAGACCTCAGATGTCATAACCAACTTTCCACAACTTCATTATCACGGTTTAAATATGGAGTTTGGATATTTTTGCATGTTTAGCGCCAGAAGTCATGCCTCATTTTGAGAACGAATCATTTGCCACTGGACCTGTGTGCTAGACCCCGCCGTTATGGAATTGAGACATTGGCTTGGCTAGCTAGAAGCCCGGATTTGAATCCCCTGGAACATATTTGGGAGATTCTTGGGCGTCGAATACAGAACATTGAACACACCAACCCCACCCCCCTCCCCCACCACCACACACACGCGTGGCTAGAGCTGACCAGCCATCAATTTCGACGTCTGACCGATGGGATGAAACGAAGGGTCTAGGAATCTGCGGCTCTGTCAAAATGATACATCTTGAACACGCAACGTATTCTGATACCGCATTTTCTGTCCGGTTGTTGCTTTGTTAAGTTAGTCATGGTGTTCGTGTTGCATAGTTTACCATCTTTTGGGTCGATTTTTTTTCATTCGACCCAAAGTAACAACCTACAGAAGCTTCTCGCCTGCTATTGTCCACGTGACTATCGCTGACCATCTACACCATGAACGTACCGGTTATGTAATGAAGCTCTCTTCTACGGCGTCTGATCAGGGTCTACACTGTTTGCAATGTCCATGTTCCCCGGCCCAGTCTACATGGGGCACTCACGTCACAAGCAAAGACTATAGCGCTGCTATAAATAGCTCGACCTGGATTTTGAAGATGGTCAGTGATAGTCACGAGGTCAATAGAAGGCGGGAAGCTTCTGTAGTTAGTAACTTTTAGTATATTGATAATTAATCGACCCAAGTGCGGCATCTGATCAGAATCTACACATTTTGCTTATAGTATAGGAATTTAAAGGATAAACGAAACATGTTCAAATCCACACTCGAAGACAATCGACCCACCAGTGCTGTCAGTGCTTTGATCTATACATGATTTTTACTGCACACTATGAGAAAGTTTGATACCGAAAAAAACTGACAAACTTTTAGCCCGCTTTTATTTTACTGAAGCGGGGTTGAATCTGTTTGTTTGATTTGAGGTTTAACGTCCCCGTCAACACTGTATAGGTCATTTTGAAGACGTTGCTTCCACTTTTGTGGGACTTTTACCCAACGTTGTGATGAAATGACTTCTCAAGCGCTGTCGCACTGTTTGTTTGATTTGAGGTTTAACGTCCCCGTCAACACTGTAAAGGTCATTTTGGAGACGTTGCTTCCAATTTTGTGGGACTTTTACCCGGCATTGAGATGAAATGACATCTCAAGCCCTGTTGCCCAATGAAACCAATAGGGTTTGTAAGCATGGACGGTCCGACTCGCACGTCTTTACCTCCCCTAAGCGATTTACCAGTACTCGTGTGCGGTCGGAGTTTAGCTCTGCGTTGAGGCACTATGCAGCCTATCCATTTATTCAAGCCCCGATGGCGGGGGCCGTGAAACGGGATTGAATGCGCGACGTCCTGATGAGACAGAAAACCCTCTGACTCTTACATGATACATATGTTTTGGGCCTCTAGTTTTATAGTTCTTGAGAAATATTTGATAAAATTAACATTGGCCAATATAGAGAGAAAGAAGAATGAAAGAACATGTGAAACAAGAAATATCTTTAAAAAAGATATGCGGCGTAGATTTAATTGGAAGGTTGTTTAGAAATATGAGCTACAATAGTGACAGCAACAGTTGTCTAGCTATGAACTGGTTTACTGTATTCAAACAATTCAGATGTTAAAATAGGTAAAATAGCTTTGCAGAGGGCGGTGTCCCGCCTGTTTGAGCTAAGGTCAATGTAAAAGGTCAAGGTTAAAAACACGACCTCATTTCATTTATGATCTCAAGTATATGCACAACAAAATAAGAAAAAAATATCATTTACTGTTTTTGAACACAAATTCTAGGGTTAACATTTAGGGTTGTCGCCATGGTGAACGTAAACGCATAGACGGACGAACAAACGGACGAGCAGACAAACGGACGGAAACTTGATCTTATGTGCACCTAACTAAAACTCAAATTACACTTATTCCTTTTCAAGAATTGATATAACATTAATGATATTCGAAAATGTCCATTTTGTGTTAAAATGGAGGACATAAAGTATGCTGTAGACAAATGATACACTGCAACTTTTATTGGGCATATATTGTATATTAAACATCTGTCAATTTGTAATGCGATTATTACATTTTTGTCATGCTATATCTCTTTATTGGTTTCATTGGGCAACAGGGCTTGAGGTGTCATTTTATCTCAATGTCGGGTAAAAGTTCCACAAACTTGGAAGCAACGTCTCCAAAATTACCTACACAGTGTTGATGGGAACGTTAAACCTCAAATCAAACAAACAATTCCTTTCGCAGAAAATTCTTCCTTTCGCGAAAGGAACCTTCCTTTCGCGAAATGGTTCCTTTCGCTATATAGACCAACCACGTGAAATTAGGTCAAAATAGCTATTCACCGCAGCAGTTTCAGAATTCACTAGAAACACAATTATACATATGACGTATGGTCATCAAAGGACAAGACGGTGAGCAAGCCGAAACTGTATGTATTTTTCATTCATGTCTCACATAAAAAAATGAAACATTTCCTAGTTTAAAACTTCGGTAAACTGTCGTGTTTTTTTTAGTAGATTTATTTATGCAAATCATTGACCAATGAAATGGTCATCTCCTTGGACATGTGGTTTTATTGACCAATGGAATAACGAAAAATGTAGGACAAAAGCAAAACTATAACGGCTACGCCGTAAAAATACACTGAGAAAGGTCATTGGAGTTTACACGATACAAGTAAGCCGATAATGACCATAGTCTCACAATGTTATCACATAATTTGCATAATCTGCTTGATGTAAACTTGTTTTCAAAGCTGGGGTATAATGAAACGGGGGTGTTTAACATTAACTGTGTGTATAGGACTTAATATCTCGTAAGTCGAAATTTCGAGATACTAAGTCGAAATTTCGAGTTATTAAGTCGAAATTTCGAGTTACTAAGTCGAAATTTCGAGTTATTAAGTCGAAATTTCGAGATACTAAGTCGCAATTTTGAGTTAATAAGTCGAAATTTCGAGTTATTATGTCGAAATTTCGAGATAATAAGTCGAAATTTCGAGTTATTATGTCGAAATTTCGAGATACTTAGTCTAAATTTCGAGTTAATAAGCCGAAATTTCGAGTTAATAAGTCGAAATTTCGAGTTACTAAGTCGAAATTTCGAGATAGTAAGTCGAAATTTCGAGATAATAAGTCGAAAATTCGAGATACTAAGTCGAAATTTCGAGATACGAGTCAAAAAAATAAAAGTTAAAGTGGCCCTATTGCTCTTTCGTACGATTCTTCTGTCGTGGTTAATTTTTGTGATGGCTTGTCTTTGGGTGTGTGTATCGCTTATATTATATTTCTTTGGATAGCCAATTGGCCATTTTGTGGGAAAATAACTGCCCTTTTGGCCATGGCTTTCCGCTAGTGATGTTTCCATTAGGGCCTAGTTGTTTCATGTTTGTGCTTCTTTCTCTCGGTATCTCTGATGGGAGCTGTCGGTTAATTGTACCGATTCCGGATCATTGCCTTGTCTTCTTTACTTCAGACTATCGGACGAGTGCCGTCTCTGTATGACCTTAGCTGTTGGTTACACGTAAAACTAAAACACTCTCTCACTCTAGCCGGGCACAACGGGGCTCAACATTTTTTTATCTTCAGCATTTCAGTTATTCCGTGCTGTCGATTATAGGGATCAACCATGGTTTTTCATGCATTAACATTTGCCGGATCCCGAGGAAGCTGTTTGAACATGAGGCCGCTAGGCCGAATGTTCAAATATCTTCCGAGGGATTCGGCAAATGTTAATGCAATGAAATAACCATGGATGATCGTTGTTCTTGCATAACTTACGAATCCGACAGGAAATTTTGACGAAAACGCCAAAAAGCTTCATATATATTCCATATAAACTCTTCAAATGCGATAGGCAAACCAAAATGGCGGCCAGTTCAGAATGTTGTTTACAATGACGTTGTCATGCAGTGACGTCATCATAGAACTCTAAAACGCTACGTTCAGGGCGATAACGTTACGTCGCTCAACGTAACGTAAACAAAGCAAGGCCCGTCTTGTGATATCAAAAGCTCAAAATCTATGTTCAAACAGCACGCGAATTTCATGATTTGAACATGGTTTTTGCTGTTTGAGCACGGCTTTCGGTCCATTTTACAATGGCTTCAAACAGCATAGGTATTTATGCAAGAATGCGCATTCTATGATGACGTCACTGCATGACAACGTCATTGTAAACAACATTCTGAACTGGCCGTCATTTTGGTTTGCCTGTCGCATTTGAAGAGTTTATATGGAATTTATATGGCGCTTTTGGGAGTTTTCGTCAAAATTTCCTGTCGGATTCGTAAGTTATGCAAGAACAACGATCATCCATGGTTATTTCAATGCATTAACATTTGCCTGATCCCTCGGAAGATATTTGAACATTCGGCCTAGCGGCCTCATGTTCAAACAGCTTCCTCGGGATCCGGCAAATGTTAATGCATGAAAAACCATGGTTGATCCCTATATTGTCGCTTAATATCTGAATCAGTTTGATTTTTATGTTCTCGGAGATGTTGCACTGATGAGTTTGAAATCCTTTACGCGAAATGGATTTTTTTTTGGGTGTGTAAACATTACGCTAACACACCCGTGCGATAAAGTGCATTTTTCACATCTCCAAAATGGCTATTTTTCTTAAAAAAAAAAAAAAAAACAGTGATGTTTTTCTTATAAATACTGCAAACATAGGTTGTGGGTGCTCGTTAGCAACGCCTCATTGAGGCGGTTCTAACGAGTACCCACAACCTATGTTTTGGAATGAGGCGGTTCTAACGAGCACCCACAACCTATGTTTTTTACGAAAAAATGAGAAAAATAATATATACCCCCGTGCACCCCAGTTTTCTCAATATGAAAGGGGGTATAGGGGGATCTTCATTTCACGGACTCGTTCACGTGATGAGATCGGCAGAAGCAAGGGTTCGGATCGTTGCCACGTAAAATCGATTTAAGCTCCTTAGTCATCAGGCTAACAAGTAAGTGCCATGAACACCCCTCTAAACCCACTTTATACTGAGAAATGTGGGGTTACGTGGGGGTTCATTATTTTCCTTGTTTTTGCTCAAAAACTAAGGTTGTTGGTACTCGTCAGAACCGCCTCATTGGAGGTTGTAACGATTTGTTTGTTTGTATTCGAGTTTAACGGCCCTGTCAACACTATTTAGGTCATTGGGCCGGTCAGTTTACATAACCACAATTATCCTGGGCAGGCTTACACGTAAGCAGTTAACAAGTACAGTGCACATTCTTTCGTCAGAAACTGACAACTGCGGAAGGGAGAGAATGAAAAGATTTCATGATCAATCTCTACGAAAGAATGTTGCCGACCCCGGCAGGTATTGAACCCGTGTCTTTCTGATCACTTGTCAGACGCGCATCCGACCGAGCTACCGAGGCCGGCGGCGGTTCTAACGAGCACAAGATCCTATATTTGAAACAGCAATAAGAAAAGTATCAGGCATTTTCGTCTGAAAATTGCTTGTTCTAGAGGTATGAAAGATACTAATATAATGCTTGGATATGTTATCGTAATGATTCTGTACTGATCCTACCATGGCGGTGCTTCTGTTGTGGATAATAATTGTAATGTAATCTTCGCATGTATTTACTAGTAATGTCTTTTTTGTAGCCGTCTGGCTATTTTAAGGGAAAAACAGCCCGGTTTAAACCCCATCATAATTTTTACTGACAGTTCCAAGTCAGTTATTTTTGCTGTGATTCCCTCATGATATTTGTTGGTGGTTCGGATTATTTCCCTAATTATATATGTTGTTACGTTAATGATTCTAATTCTTTGCCCTTTTTGGTTGTTCATTTTTGCAGTTGTCCATCAAGTTTAATACTTGTCATATTGGAGATTCAGATTCTTTCCCCCATTATGTATATTGCTCCTTTTTAGTAAGGTTTGGATATTCACCACCTATTTAGGTCCCCGTTCATCGGCGCTTGAAGAAATATATGGCCTGCATGATGCTTCCACGCAGAGCTGAAACCGACCCGCAAACCAGTACTAGTAAACCGCTTAGAGGATCTAAATATGTTCTATAAAAGGGTTATCCTTTGGAAGCAAGGAATACACCACAGAGGTGAAAAAGATGGAGTGTACATGTTTTCTGGGCATGACTAGCTAGTTTCGGCCAACTAGGCCTCATCAGTGACCCTAAGATATTTTCAAAATTCCACAATGGAATCAATGATCCCAAAGGACAAGAAAATATAATCTACATTATGATGTAGGACAGGGAGACGTTTTACCGCCGCCACACATTCCCACACACCAGCTGTAATGAAGTTAAATATGTTCTATAAAAGGGTTATCCTTTGGAAGCAAGGAATACACCACAGAGGTGAAAAATATGGAATGTACATGTTTTCTGGGCCAGACTAGCTAGTTTCGGCCAACTAGGCCTCATCAGTGACCCTAAGATATTTTCAAAATTCCACAATGGAATCAATGATCCCAAAGGACAAGAAAATATATTCTACACTATGATGTAGGGCAGGGAGACGTTTTACCGCCGCCACACATTCCCACACACCAGCTGTAGTGAAGTTAAATATGTTCTATAAAAGGGTTATCCTTTGGAAGCAAGAAATACACCACAGAGGTGAAAAATATGGAGTGTATATGTTTTCTGGGCCAGACTAGCTAGTTTCTGCCAATTAGGCCTCATCAGTGACCCTCAGATATTTTAAAAATTCCACAATGGAATCAATCTAAGCCTGCCCAGGCAAAGCAGTGCGAGTCGGCCCGTCCATGCTTACAAACCATTTTGATTTCTTTGGGCGGCAGGGCTTGAGATGTCATTTTATCTCAATGTCGGGTAAAAGTCCCACAAAATTGGAAGCAACGTCTCCAAAATGACCTTTACAGTGCTGACGGGGACGTTAAACCTCAAACCAAAACAAACAAACAAATCCCCACCTATTTGGGAAAGAACTGCTGACTCGGTTTACCTGTTGTCCGTGTTTCCACAACTTTTCCTAGTGATATTGTGGGACGAACTTGTGATCTGATTGTATCAGTTCCTGATCGTTTCTCCTTTACATCCTGTATTTCGACCGTTTGCTTTCATTTTATTTTGAATGGAATTCCGTAGGGAATTATGAATAAGACAATTTTTCAAAATTACACTTATTCAATATTTCGGCCAGAGGCTTTTTTTTTCAAGAAAAAATGTGTACTTTAAAGCCAACTACATTTTCTCTTTGAAAAGAGACAATGTGGTTGGCTTTAAAGTACGCGTTTTTTCTTGATAAAGGACTCTGGCCGAAATATTGAATAAGAGTAATTTTCAAAGAGACAATGTAGTTGGCTTTAAAGTACATGTTTTTTTTTCTTGATAAAGGCCTCTGGCCGAAATATTGAATAAGAGTAATTTTGAAAAAAAAATGGCTTTCATTTTGGTGTCTTGCATTACGATAACACACCCGTGTGACTTAATCTCTAAAATGTTTACTTTTCTGGTGCAAATGTGGGATTTTTCTCTTACTTTCTTTCATTGCTACTCCAAATATTGGTTGACAGTACTCTTCGGTTCTAGCGAATTCCCACCACCTATGTCTTCGAGCAGAAATAAGAAAAATACGTATTGTTTACCCCTGCAAACCCATGTTTTCTGTATATATAGTGTTGCTAAAAGGGGTATTCATTACACGGGTTTGATGAGCTGGGAGGCCTTCATGCGGACTGAACAAATCATTTGTCTAAATCGCGACGGAAGTAAGGGCGAGGATTGTGGCCACGTAAAAACGATTTAAGCCCCCCCCCCCACCCCCTGTGGAATTCGTTTACGTTGACCGTTCCAATGCTGTTCTTCTGTCGCGGTTTATTTTTGTTATGGTTCGTCTTCGGGTGTTTGTGTCGCTTATATTATTTTATTTTGGATAGCCTATTGGGCATTTTGTGGGAAAGTAACTGTCCTTTTGGCTTTCCGCTATTGATGTTTCCATTAGGTCTGTTGTTACATGTTTGTGTTTCTTTCCCTTTGGCTTCTCTGAAGGGAGCTGTGGATTAATTGTATCGATTCCTGATCGTTGCCTCCACTTCTATTTTGTTATCGGGATGGATGGAAAGTATACAGTTATTAAATCGATTCCTGGCCATTGCTTTCACTTCTGTTTTACTATCTCCCTATAGAAGCCTCTGTGGTGTAGTGGTTATGCTACTCGCCTTGTAAACCAGGAGTCGCAGGATCGATCCCGGCCTTCTCCAGACTTTCGGATGAGTCTTTAAATCGAGGTCCCGTCTCCGTATGACCATAGCTGTGGTGAGACGTAAAACACAAACACTCACTCACCAGCTCCCTATTGCACTCAGTAGGTACATAGCGTAGGAAATCTCTGTAGCAAAACATCAAAAGACGTAACACTCAACATCAATACCTATCTGCTTGGCTATTGAAGGAAAAAAAAAACGTCCAAACTGTTTTGCAGTGTTTTCCTCAGCCTGACACACAGAGACCACTTTCTTGAATATATTGGACTTTCTAGAAATGGAATTTAAGCATAATATCCAGCAGGAGTCTCATTTTAACTCGTTTCAAGAGGTACCCTTTAATGGACGCGGAAACAAAAATAGAGACATACACTCACTAAAACGTCTAGTCTGGTTTTAATTAAATCAGTTGTGATGCTATTTCAGTACTTATTTGTTTGCCCCTTCCCTTGATATTTTTTGTGATTAATTATTCAGTAATGATCAGTGTTATGCAATTTTCAGCGACCGTTTCTTACATCATATTACGATAACACACATTACGATAACACACCCGTGCAACATTGCGCATGTTTTCACAACTCCAAAACGGCTACTTTTCCGATGAAAATTTGAGATATTTTTTCTTATTTATACTCCAAACATAGGTTTTGGGTGCTCGTTAGAATCGCCTCCTTGAGGCGGTTCTAACGAGTACCCACAACTTATGTCTTGGAGCAAAAGTAAGGAAAATAATGTTTACCCCGCTAAACCCCAATTTTCTCCATATAAAGTGGGGTTTAGGGGGGTCTATATTTCACGGACTTGTTCACGTGATGGTCAACAAATAACACTTTAAAGCCATTACGAAAACACGCCTATATTAATACAGTGTAAACTTTACCGCCGAAAAAAAAAACACGAAAATTTTAAGATAAAAAAGTGTGATATTTTTCTTATTTCTGCTCATGGAGGCGGTTCTAACAAATACCCACAATCTATATTTTAGATCAGAAAAAAAGAAAATAAGGTTTTATGTTTGTGTTTCTTTCCCTTTGGTGTCTTTGATGGATGGAGTAAGTTAATTGTATCGATTCCTGATCTTTGTTTTACTTATACTTTACCCCTGTAAACTCCAGCTTTACCATATAAAAGTGGGGTTCAAGGGGGTAAAAATTATATAGGCGTGTGTTCGTGATTCAAACGAGAGAATGACAAGTGACATGAAAGCTCAGGCACAGAATACAGCAAAGCGCGTATCAACGGCACAAGAAACACATAAGTATTTTTTTTATAATTAAATAGATTTCTTTATTTCTCCATATAAACTTATGTTGTGGGTACTCATTAGAACCGCCCTCGTCGGCAAGGCGGTTCAAATGAATACCCACAACATAGGCTTTTATGAAGACCTCAAGAAAAACATGCCTATATAATTTGGACCCCACTTTTATACAGTAAAAGGGGGTTTAGAGGGGTAAACCTTATTTTTCTTATTTCTGGAGTAAAATACAGATTGTGGGTACACGTTAGAACCGCCTCATCGAGTACCCACAATCTGTATTTTGAGCAGAAATAAGAAATATATCGCAATTTTTTATCTTAAAATTTGCATTGTTTTGGCGACAAAGGTTACAATGTATTTTTCTAGGCGTTTTTTGGTAATGAATGTCAAAAACTATCCTTCAGTTATCACAAAAAACTTACGTGTACCTAATCTGTTGCTACAAAACAAATGATATAGAGGAAGTCTGTAAGGAACTATTGTTTTCACATGGTCCGGAATAAGACGGGGGTGCATCGAAAAAGTTCCAACCTTGCCTTTAATGTCAATGCAGTTTAAAGTCAAACTTAAGTGGTTCAAACACCGATAGCTCGTCTACCATGGCTGTTTCAAACTTGTTCATGAGTCTATAGAAAAACCTACTCAAAGCGCCAGATAAAAATATTAAGATAGGCCCTCGCCCATCAGGACTTGAATAAATAGATTGGCTGCCCGATGCTTCCACGCACAGCTGAAACCGACTGCACCAGAGTACTGGTAAACTGCTTAGAGGATCTAAGCCTGCCCAGGCAAAGTGGTGCGAGTCGGTCCGTCCATGCTTATAAACCTTACTGGCTTCAATGGGCGACAGGGCTTGAGATGTCATTTCATTTCATTGTCGGGTAAAAGTCCCAAAAAAAATTGGAAGCAACATCTCCAAAATGACCTATAGTGTTGACGGGGACGATAAACGTAAAATCAAACAAATAAACCTACAAATATTTGGGGACACACTAAGGGGCTGGGGGTTCTTATTCTATTTCTGGAAGATATGTTTTGTGTACTCAAAATAGTTGCCCAAATGAGATGAGTCTAATGAGTTCAAACTATATAACTTAATCTCAAAGACAATGCTAAAGTATTCTCATGACACTTCCTGTGCCAGCGCTAGGGGTGACATTGGCTGGCTCGAACAACCCCTGTCTCGAAAACAATTTTCGTGGTCCTAAAAATGTTCGAGTCATTTAATTTTGATTACATAACATAAGAAGAATACCAAACTGATCCCAAAGGCAGCTTTTCAGCTCAAAACTGAGCCAAAACGACAACAAAGAATACCTCAGTTAAGGCAGTATTGAGTTATGGAAAGCTGTTTTATGGACCAGACTATCTAATTTTGGCCAATTAGGCCTCATCAGTGACCCTAGAATATTTTCAAAATTCCACAATATAATCAATTATCCCACAGGCCTTGAAAATATACTTTACAGCAGGGAGACCCTTTGCGGCCGTCATAAATTCCCTTACATTACGAAAACACGAGTATATCAAAACATTGTATCCTTTATCGCCGAAAAAATAAAAAAATTGAGATGAAAAATTTTGATATTTTTCTTGTTTCAGCTCAAAATGTAGAATGTAGGTACTCGTTAGAACCGCCTCGATGAGGCGGTTCTAACGAGTACCCACAATATATATCTTAGAGTAGAAACAAGAAAAGCAATGTTAATCCCTACAAACTCCAGTTTTACATAATAAAAGTGGGGTTCGAGAGGGTCACAGTTATATAGGCGTGTTTTCGTGATGGCACCAGGTGAAGCTTGATATGTTCTAAAATGGTGATTTTATGCACTTGCTTATGTAACGAGACGGCAAATTGGGTAACGCCAACATTTGCGACAGTATATTATAGGATTAATACGAAACACTGTCATTTTGCATTGGTTGTTATTTGGTTTTACGCAGCTCGCTGTGCTTGCTGATTTGGGTAAAAGAACAAAACAAAACAAGTGAGTAAATGCAATGGAATGGGGATAACATTGTTGACAATTGTCATTTGATCGCAACTCCGCTGACGCGTTGTCGTAAAAAGAAATTCCCGACCGTAAAACCGCCCTTTTACCTCCCCAAACGATAATTTTTATGTCCCCGGTACCGATAGCGGGGACATATTGTTTTTGCCCTGTCTGTTTGTTGGCTTCTTTGTTTATTGGTTGGTTTGTACGTGGACACCTTTAACGTTGGTCATAACTTTTGGACAGTGGGAGATAGGGTATTCATATTTGGCATGAACGTTCCTTGTGACAAGAGCTTCACATTCATGCAAAACAAATTGACCTGTGACCTTTGACCTACTTAAAATAAAAAAATAACATTGGTCATAACCTTTGAACCGAGATACAGCCATCATATTTGTCATGTATGTTCCTTGTGACAAAAGCTTTACATTCATGCAAAAAATTTTGACCTGTGACCTGACCTTGACCTTTGACCTACTTAAAATAAAAAAAAAACATTTTGGTCATAACTTTTGAACCATTTGAGATACAGCCTTAATATTTTGCATGTAGGTTCCTTGCGACAAGAGCTTTACATTCACACACAAATTTTGACCTGTGACATTGAACTTTGACCTACATAAAAGAAAAAGTTAATATTGGTCATAATATTTTAACCGTTTGAGGTACAGCCTACATATTTGGTGTGTAGGTTCCTTGTACAAAGAGCTTTACATTCCTGCAGTATGTTTTGACCTGTGACCTTGACCATTGACCTATTTAAAAGAACAAATTAACATTTTGGTCATAACTTTCTAACCGTTTGGGACAGAGCCTTCATAGTTGGCATGTATCTTCCTTGTGACAAGAGCTTTACACTCATGCAAACATTTTTGACCTGTGACCTTGACCTACTTCAAAGAAAAAATAGTGTTCATAACTTTCGAACCGTTTAAGATAGAGCCTTCATATTTGGCATGTAAGTTACTTGTGTCAAGGACTTCCCACTCAAACCAAAAATCTTGAACTTTGACCTTGACTTTGAACTGTGACCAACTTTGAAAAAAATGACCATGCCCGGGGACATGTTCGTGTTTCACAAACACATCTTGTTTATACAGTCATCGCCTTACAACCTAGAGCGGTGCAACTCCCTTGCTGTTCACAGATCCAAATACATAGCAAACAGAAATGGAATGAGTTTAATATTGTTGATGAAAGTAAGACAAGCTTTCAATCAATGCCAGCATAAGGCAGTATATTAACAATAGCGAGACCAGGAAATTGCCCCAATTATCAAAAAGCAGTTGAGCAGCTTTCATTATTATAACAGTTCCTCACACAGAGCGCATTCTGTAGCCGAAAATAAAGAAAAAAATCAATCACCAACATACCAAACCGACATACATAGAGGATCATACACGAGTAGTCATTTCATATGAAATTTATGAAACGAGCCTTTGGTGAGTTCATAAATTTCATATGAAATGACCACGAGTGTAAGATTCTGTTTATCATATGACCACTTTCAATTGGATTTTATCGCCTTTGAATTTGATTTTTTTCCACAAAAAATGCATTGTTGACATGGAAGCCGTCATGACGTTACTTAATCCCGCCAAATGTTATTACACGTGTGGTCATACGATTTTTATTACACGACGTTATCCACTGCTTATCAACGACGTCATATGATAAATGTAATTCTTTTATCTCAATAATCAGTCGATAAATAACAAGAGGACATCAATGGTTTGTGGTCGAAAGTGCTGTCTCTTCAACATCAGGACTCTGAGCTTTGTGGGTTCGAGTCTCGCCACGAAGCGGAGCGGGATTATAGGAATGGCCATCGTCTGTCCGTCTGTCCGGGCCCACGAATGGGCACCAGTTTGGGTAGGACGTTGTTGAGTATTTTGCGTTTTATTCCGTATGAGTCCAAAAAAGTAGCCAACAAGTTTGGATGTTTTGTTCGGGTATTTTAGGGGTATTTTGTGTCTTATTGGATACTTTTTAACATGGAAGTACCCAACACGTGTCCATATAGGAGAACGTCTGTCTGTCTGTCTGTCTGTCTGTCTGTCTGTCTGTCCGTCCGTCCGTCCCACTTTCTTGTCCACTCCATATCTCCTCAACTCTTGTATAGATTTCAATTAAACGTTGGTCAATTATTCATCTCAGTGAGCTTATGTGCAGAACCCATAAATGAACCATGTTGACTCAAGGTCACACTTGAAGGTCAAGTGTTTGAAACTTTCAAATTTGTGGCCATTCCATAACTCCTTTACCCCAGCAAGGATTTCCATTAATCTTTGGGCAGTTATCCCCCTCAGTGAGCTGATGTGCAGAACTCATAAATAAACCATACCGACTCAAGGTCAAGGTCACATTTGAAGGTCAAGTGTTTAAAACTTTGAATTTTGTGTCCGTTCCGTATCTCCTTTAACCCATGAATGATTTTTATTAAACTTTGGTCAATTATCCCCCTCAGTGAGCTCATGTGCAGAGCCCATAAATGAATCATGCAGACACCAGGTCAAGGTCACATTGGAAGGTCACGAGTTTGAAACTTTGAATTTTGTGTCCGTTCCATATCGCCTTTACACTACGGGCCTCCGTGGCCTAGTGGTTAAGAGCGCTGACTCTTGATCATTAGGTCTCTCACCGCTGTGGTTCGAGCCTCGCTCGGGTCACATGTGAGACGTCAAGTTCTGCAACGGAAGGTCAGGTGGTTTTTCTCCGGGTACTCCGGTTTTCGCCCACCTCTGATTCACAATCGGCTCGATATGAGTGAAATAATCTTGAAAGGGCCGTAAAACCAAAACAAAAAAAAAAATCGCCTTTACACTTCAAAGGATTTTCATTAAAGGTCGGTCAAATGCCCCCTCAGTGAGCTGATATGCATAACACATAAATAAACCATGCCGACTCAAGGTCAATGTCACAGCTGAAGGTCACGAGTTTTAAACTTTGAATTTTGTGCCCGTTCCATAGGAAGGATTTTCATTAAACTTTTGTGAAATATACCCCTCAGTGAGCTGATGTGCAGTACCAATAAATAAACCATGCCAACTCAAGGTCAATGTCACAGGTGAAGGTCACAAGGTTGAGCCTTGATACAAAGTGCGGCGGGGATTTGACTGTCCCTCACACTGCTTTCTTGTATTTTTTTTTTGTTTCGTTAAAATTCGATTAGTATTACTAGTGTATGGAAGTGATACGATTGAAACGTTTCAGATTTATGTCAATTTCAAAACTTCTATTTATATATGTATTGTGTACTGTCATATACTACAGCTGAGCCAGAGCAACATCTCTTTAAACTTACGCCTGTTTTTTATGTAAAAGAATCAAAATAAACGTTACCAAAAGAAGGCCCTGTTCCAGTGTATCGTATAACCTTGATTAAACGGTAAGATCAGCGTTAATTATTTGGAGGGACAAAAACAAAAAAAAATAAAATAAATAAATAAATAAATAAATTTTATCAGCCACTCACCCGACGAACGGATGATATACCGATACAGAAAGAACTAAAGAAAGTTAAGAATGTGCAAACAAATGTCCAGAGATATATTTGAAAAATAACATTCCCAAATGTACTGCCATATTAAACGGTACATCTTCAAGAAACACGAGGGACTCAAAATCTAACTTAATGTCCAGTTCTGATTGTTTGTTTCCACAGACTGATAATAACTTCTCGTTTCAAGCAGGATTTCTGTCAAAGATTTTTATGTAATTTTGTCGTAATTTTGCCTCAACGGTTTTTTACAGTTTTTATTTCATTACTTACTGCAGCATCACGCGTAAAAGTCCATGAAATGAACACACACTAAATATGTTCTATAAAAGGGTTATCCTTTGGAGTACACCACAGAACTGAAGAATATGGAGTGTGCTTGTTTCTGGGCCAGACAAGCTAGTTTAGGCCTCCTCATTGACCCTCAAATATTTTCAAAATTCGACAAAGGATCATTGTTCCCAAAGGACAAGAAAATATAAACTACACTATGATGTAGGGCATGGAGACGTTTTACGCTCACCACACATTCCCAGACACCAGCTGTAGTGACGTTAAATATGTTCTATAAAAAGGTTAATCCTTTGCAAGCAAGGAATATACCACATAACTGAAAAATATGGAGTGTACATAAATCCCACTAGGGTTCATGCTGTTTAATTGTTATGTTCACGGAGATGTTGCACTGATGAGTTAGGAGGGCTTCATGCGGACTTAACAAATTATGTCTAAATCGCGACGGAAGTAAGGGCGAGGATTGCGGCCGCGTAAGTTGATTTAAGCCCACCAAGTGGAATTCGTTTCACTTACCGTTCCAAGCGGTTCTTCTGTCGCGGTTTATTTTTGTTATGGTTTGTCTCTTGAGTGTGTGTGTATCGCTAATTATCTTTTATTTATTTATGTATTTTTGTTTTCGATAGCCAATTGACAATTTTGTGGGAAAGTAACTGTTCTTTTGGCTTTCCGCTATTGATGTTTCCATAAGGGTCTAGTTATTTCATGTTTGTGTAGTTTTTCCTCTGGTGTTTCTGATGGGAGCTGTTGGTTAATTGTATTGATTCCTGATCATTGCCTCCACTTCTTTTTCCTTGGGTGTATGCATTATTTTTCATGTTTTTTTTCTGTTCATGTGCTGTGTTTACTCGTTAGACCCGCCTCAATGGGACACAAAACCTATGTTTGTGGTTTTGTTTGTTTGATTTTAGGTTTAACGTCCCCGTCAAAACAGTAAAGGTCATTTTGGAGACGTTGCTTCCAATTTTGTGGGACTCAGGAGATGATTACTATAAGCAACCTTGCTTTTTTTGCAAATCCTGTTGATCTTTCTCTTTGTTACATTCTTATTATATATCTGTAATTGAAAAGAAGTAAATGAATATTGTTTAAACTAAGTGAAGGCAATGATCAGTAATCGCTACAACTACCCATCACCTCCAGTCAGAGACACCGAAGGAAAAGAAATACGAACATTTAATAACAAATCCCTAATGAAAGCGTCGCGAGCGGAGTACTTTCACACAAAATTGCCAAACGGCTATCCAAAGTAAAACAGACATAATTAACACACATTTGCAAAAAAAAAACTATGTATAAACAACGCGACAGAAGAACCGCATTGGAAAGGCCAGAAAAAGGAATTTTTACTGGGGGGGGGGGGCGCAAATCAAATTTACATAACTACAATCCTCGTCCCTGGCTCTTTCGCCGTTTAGACAAACAACCCGCCCAATTCTGTCCTGGTAAGGTCAAACAACCCGCCCAGTTCTATCGTGGTTTAGACATGAAGGCACTAGTTTACCAGCGCCACAACTCCGAGAATATAGAAATCAAACGACCATAGAGACGAAACAACGATGAGGACTCGACCGCATGAAACGACCGAAACTCCGGAGCAAACGAAAACTAGCAGCAGGGCCCCGGTAAATAAAAATCTAAAATGCGTTCCTGAAACAGAGAACCAGGCACCAACCAACATTACCTGAAAAAGAAAAACGAACCGCCTTGGAACGGCCAGCAAAAGGAATTTTACTGGGGTGCAAAATCAATTTTACATGACACTAATCCTCGTCCGTGGTTCTGTCGCCGTTTAGCAAACAACCCGCCCAGTTCTGTCGTTGTTAAGACAAACAATCCGTCCAGTCATTGTTCAAACTATAGCACAGTGGTAAATAAATGCCCCCGCCACGAAATCCTTTGGTTTTACATCGACTTAAATAGGGAAAACCTTAAAAAATCTTCTCTGAAACCGCAAGGCCTTGGTCTTTGGTTTAAGCATTTATTTCTTTATATAACATACATATGGTACTATACAAGATGAATCATTAAGTACAATTATACAGTGGGATTCAGAAGAAAGTCTACTGACTTATGAAGATCTGTCTCCCATAGGCCCAGGTCTTTGATATTTGGTGTGAAGATTTATCTAGCAGACCTCTACCAAGATCGTTCAAATTATAGCCCATTCCTTTTATATCGAATAAAGATTCCACGAAAATGCGCACCGAAATCATTGGGAGCATATATTTTTGTCTGAATTCACACACCAAGTCACCATAAAACTTGGGCTCCAAATGGCCCTGTTGCCATACTTCTGTTATGGTTTATTATTGTTGTGTTGTCTTTGAATGTATGTACTGACGGCCCCCGCCCAGCGGGACTTGACGAAATAAATGGGCTGCATGATGCTTCCACGCAGAGCTGAAACCGGCCTGCACACGAGTACTGGTAAACCGCTTAGAGGATCTAAGCCCGCACAGGCAATTCGGTGCGAATAGATTTTAAGTATCAGATCAAGTATTAAGTATCGGCTCAACGGAAACACAACTATTTGAATGTTGAATGTTGAATGATTTGGTACAGTTTGTGGTCTATATATAAAAGAGATATTTGTGAATATGACACAGATGCCTCAGCCCAGGGTCCCTCGTCCGAAAAATGATTTTTGCAACAACACCTATCATGGCCGGGGTATTTGCTGAATAAAATATTGGACATCTGCACATACATTATACCATTCACTCAAATATAGCAAACACATAAGTACCTGTTTAATAATTTTAATACTTGTTAATGATAACTTACCACTAAACACATACATGTTAATCAATGGCCCACGCCCATCGGGGCTTGAAGAAATAGATTGGCTGCATGATGCTTCCACGCAGTGCTAAATCCGGCCGCACACGAGTACTTGTAAAACGCTTAGAGGATCTCAGCCTGCCAAGGCAAAGTGGTGCGAGTCGGCCCGCCCATGCTTATAAACCCTATTGGTTTCATTGGGCGACAGGGCTTGAGATGTCATGTCATCTCGATGTCGGGTAAAAGTCCCACAAAATTGGAAGCAACGTATCCAAAATGACCTTTACAGTGTTGACGGGGACGTTAAACCTCAATTCAAACAAACAAACAAAGCATGTATGTACTGCAAATATTTTAGCTCAACTGTCACGTAGTGACGAGGTGAGCTTTTAGGGTCACTTTTTATCCGTCGTGCGTCCGTGTGTGCGTCGTGTGTCCGTAAACAATTTCTTCAAACGACATCTCCTCCTAAATTGCTGGTCGGATTTTGACCAAACTTCAAAGGAATGATCCTGAGGTGGTACCCTTTAAAAGCGGTTCAAACGGTTCGGGTCCGTTACTCATCTAGGTCACAGGAGCCAAAAATAGATTTTAATGAAAACTTACAAAATTGTTTTCCTCTGAAACCGCTTGGCCCAGGTCTTCGATATTTGGTGTGTAGCTTCATCTAGTAGACCTCTAACAAGAGCCCTGGGGCCAAAATGCCACCGACCCGGGGCCCTTTGGTTTTAACATAGACTTATATAGGAAAAACCTTTAAAACATTTCTTGTCTGTAACCAGAAGGCCTATGTGTTTGGTATTGATGTGAAGCTTCGTCTTGTCGACCGCTAACAAGATTGTTCAAGTTATACCCCTGGGGTCAAAAATGCCCCCGCCCCGAGACCCTTTGGTTTTACATAGACTTATATAGGGAAAACCTTTAAAAAATCTTCTTTTCTGAACCCAGAATGCTCAGGTATTTGGTATGAAGCTTCGTCTTGTGGACTTCTATGAAGATTGTTCAAATTATAGCCCTGGAGCCAAAAATGCCCCCGCTCCAGTGCCCGCTTACATGGACTTATATATGAAAAATCTTAAAAAATCTTCTGAAACCAGAATGCTCAGATGTTTGATATTTGGTACGAAGCTTCGTCTTGTGGACCTCTGTCAGGATTATTCAAATTATGGCCCTGGGGTAAAAATTTCCCCGCCACGGGGCCCTTTGGTTTTACATTGACGTCCCTTTGTCAGGTCTCAGTCTTCCTTCGGGTCGGGTCAAAATCTTTCCTGTCCAGTCTAAACTTTCCCTCAGTCGGACCACAGTCTTCCTGCAGCCATATCATGACTTTTTCTCCAAAAAATCTTCTCTAAAACCGCAAGGCCCATGTCTTGATATTTGGTGTGAAGATTTATCTAGCAGACCTCTACCAAGATTGTTTAAATTAGAACACTCGGATAAAAATAGCCCCGATCTTGGCCCACTGGATTTACTTCGACTTATACGTATATGGAAAACCGATAAAAAATCTTCTTGTCTGAAACCAGCAGGCCCAGGTCTTTGAAATTTGGTATGATGCTTCTTCTGGTAGACCTGTACTATGTTGTTCAAATAATAGCCCTGGGGCCAAAAGTGGCCCATCCCAGGGCCCACCGGTTTTACGTGGGATTGCACAGGGAAACTCTTTAAATACCTTCTTGTCTAGGCATATATGGAAAACCTTTAAAAATCTTCTCTGAAACCACAAGGCCCAGGTATTTGATATTTTACTTGAAACTTCATGTCGGTACCAAGTTTATTCAAATCATAGGCCTGGGGTCAAAATAGCCCAACCCCGGGACCCACCGGTTTTACATAGACTTACATAGGGAAAATCTTTATATACCTTCTGAAACCAGAAGGCCAAAGTCTTTGATATTTGGAAGGAAGCTTTCTTTAGTTGCCCTCTACTTAGATTGTCCAAAATTATAACCCAATGGAGTCAGAACTGGTCATAGTTGAAGCCCACTGGTTTTATATAGTATTAAAGCTGGCTAGGTTCAACTGTCTGGTGCACTGACCTGACCTGACCCTCAATGACCACAAGGTGCCTAGACAGTGACATACGGGTCAGCTTTGTATTGTCATAGGGAACCACTGGCCAATGACCACCAACCCGCCCCTCCCTTTGTCACCGTGAGATGTTATTAGTAAGAGAGAGTCGCTTCATCCCCTTATGTTGCTCTCGGACCTGACTGTCATTGTCCAGATAGAAAATACAAGTCAGCTCTGTATTGCCAAAGGGATCCACTGACATGTCTGGCATCTTATGCCAATTCTTGCCGCCACCAGCCCCCTTCCACCCCAACCCCACCACCTTGTCACGAGGCATTGTAAGTTAGACTGAGCAAATTCATATCAATGCACTAGGATCTGACCGTCAATGTCCAGGAGGTGCCCAGATAGTAACATAGAAGTCAGCTCTATAGAAGGGAACTTTTGAAAGACTTTATCCTGAGACAGAAAACAATTTGAAAGGACTGTTCCATTGGTGACCCTCTGACAAAATTGCTCAAAACAGTTTCGCTCCACATAACATTATAGCCACCAAAACTAAACAATAAACTAGCTTTAAAATGACTTCTACTACTGAATAGGCAGACTGATTTTGACGGTCCCCGCCTAGCGGGGCTTGAAGAAATAGACGGGCTGCATGATGCTTCCACGCAGAGCTGAAACCGACCGCACAACGAGTTCTGGTAAACCGCTTAGAGGATCTAAATAGATGTGTAGACGATGATAGCCTGCCCAGGCAAAGCAGTGCGAGTCAGACCGTCCATGCTTATAAACCCTATTGGTTTCATTGGGTGGCAGGGCTTGAGATGCCATTTCTTCTCAACGTCTCCAAAATGACCTATGTTATGTTGACGGGGACGATAAACCTCGAATCAAAGATCAAACAAGACTGATTTTGAAATAATTTCACAGAAATGTTCCTTGGATCACTCTAAACCAAAATGGCTCAAACCATCCACTCCACCTTATATTACCTACCACTTTATCTGTGCAATAAGCTTCCCGCTTGTGACGTTTTAATTATGGTGAAGCTGTTTCATATCGGTGTTTCTATCACTTTGGTGTCTTGGATAGGATGTGTAACGTAATTGTATTGATTCCTGACCATTGCCTTCACTTCTATTATGATGAGAGCAAGACTTGTGTTTCACTCAGGTTAAAAGGTAATGATAGATGATTTACAATTTAAGCCACACAATGACATAGTTTGGTGAGGTGTTTTACACATCAGATAAAAAGCCTCTTATATGTCCAAATGATGTTGAAAGAGGGCTGGTGGTAAGGATCCCGTAAAACCGGTTTAAACGCCCTGGTTATTATTACTGGCCGTATCTAGGTGGTACTTGCGTTGTGGTTTCATTTGTTTAATCATCGGTGCTGTTAAAGTTTTACATATTTCAGCACTTCTGTGTATCCAAACCATTTAGTTCAGTAAAAGTAACTCGAGTTGCCACCAGTTTGTGTCGGTTCAATAAAATCAAAAATGAGTTCCTTTAAGAGCAATGAAAACATTCATAAGAAAGAAGATGGGTCATACTACGTAGTTTCGACTAATAAAGCCTCATCAGTGACCCTGCAATGATCCGGCAAAGAAAGCCAGAGGAAACATACTGCAATTTTGCGAATTTCGAATAGGCAGTCGATTCAAAGTAGAAGTAAAACAAAGATCAGGAATTGATACAATTAACTTACTCCATCCATAAAAGACACCAATGGGAAAGAAATACAAACATTAAGCGACCAGACCATAATGGAAACCTAAACAAAGGAAGGCCATATGGTCAGTTACTTTCCCACAAAATGGCCATATGGCCATCCAAAATTAAAAGACACAAGTGATACACACAGTAAGTAACAAGCAACAACATAAATAAATCGCCACAGAAGAGCCGCCTTGGAACGGTCAGTGGAAGATTTCCACTGGGGGGCTTAAATCGATTTTACGTGGCCACAATCCTCGCCCTTACTTCCGTCGCGATTTAGACAAATAATTTGTTCAGTCCGCATGAAGGCCTCCTAACTCATCAGTGCAACATCTCCGTGAACACAGAAATCAAAGAACCACAGAGGTGAGACAACGGTGAGGACTCGACAGCAAGAAACCACTGAAATGCTGGAGCAAAAGAAAACCAACAGTTAGACTCCGATGAGCCCGACCAGAGACAGAGCATCAGGCACCAACCAACATTATCTCTTTAATTTTCAATAAGCCTTTACGTTGGAGCCGTCATAGAATCTGAGGCCTGACCCACCGGCGTGCAATTAAAGAGGGAAGCAAAGTTGCCAACCGTGATTGGGTTAACTACCATGCATGCAGTCTGTCGTATAATATCCATGTTGTACCCAATCTTTTTATATCGAAGAATGATTTTACAAAATTGGGTGCTGAAGTCATTGCGGTTATATATTTTTCTGAATTTATATACTAAGTCACCATAAAATTCGGGTTCCGATAGACCTTGTTGCAGAAGAGATTTAAGTCCAATATTGAATTTTGAAATTAAATCAGAATGGCGTCTATAAAATTTTGAAAAGGCTTTGCGTAGTTTATGGTACCGATAACCCTGATTAAGAAGTTTAGCCGTTAATAATTTATTACGAGTGTTGAAGTCAGTTACATGACTACACACTCTAGCAAATCGAATTAATTGCGAAATATAAACGCCATAGGATGGCGCACGAGGAACATCACCATCAAAAAAAGGAAAATTTACAATCTCAAAATCAAAGTCATCGCGTTTATCATAAATTTTGCACGAAACAAATCCATCTACAATAGATAGATGTAAATCCAAAGACTGATATAAATCAAAATGGGGTCCAAATAATTAAACACCTGTCTAGAATATGAGTCTAAACCAATAATTTATTTCTGATTTCTCAGAATATTCACGCTGATCTCAAAGGACCAAAAGTAAAATATAAACTGCACTATGGTTGATGTACGGGGAGACGTTTTACGGCCGGCACACGGCACAACACCAGCTGCAGTGAAGGCAAGTAAAATCAAAAATGAGTTCCTTTAAGAGCAATGAAAACATTCATAAGAAAGAAGATGGGTCGTACTACCCTGTGTTTTTATTAATCCCCCGCCGCGAAGCAGAGCGGGGAATATAGGAATGGCCTTCGTTTGTCCGTCCGTCTGTCAGTCCCTTCACACTAACGAAATGACATTCAGGGGGCAAACGAATTGGACATTTTGACATTTAAGTGGTCATTCGTGAGTCCATCCAAATTTATTCCGTAATTTTGGTACATAAGTGGCAAAAATTTGCTCTTACGTGGAAGGATTTCATTAAATTTCGGTCAAGTATCCCACTCAGTAAGCTTATGTGCAGAACACATAAATAAACCATGCCGAATTAAGGTCAAGGTCTCAGTTGAAGGTCACGAGTTTGAATTTTGATTTATCTCCTTTACATATGTTCTAGAAAGGGTTATCCTTTGGAAGCAAGGAATACACCACATAATTGGAAAATATGGACTGTACACGTTTTCTGGGCCATGCAAGGATTTACATTTAACATTGGTCAAATATCCCCCTCAGTGAGCTTATGTGCAGAACCCATAAATTAATCATGCTGAATCAAGGTCAAGGTCACAGGTGAAGGTCATGAGTTTGCAACTTTGAATTTTGTATCCGTTCTATAAATTCTTTTCCCCTCAAAGGATTTTCATTAAAATGTGGTGAAATACCCCCCCCCAGTGAGCTTACGTGCAGAACGCATAAATAAACCATGAAAACACAAGGTCAAGGTCACAGGTTGAAGTCACGACCTTGAAACTTAGAATTTTATATCCGTTCCATATCTCCTTTGTCCCTGAAAGGATTTTCATTGAACTGAAATGAAATGTCCCCCTCAGTGACCTGATGTGCAGACCCCAGAAATAAAACAAATCAACCCAAGGTCAAGGTCACAGGTGAAGGTCACAAGGTTGAGCCTTGATATAAAGTGCGGCGGGGGATTTGGCTGTCCCTCAGACTGCTTTCTTGTTGTTTGCATCAAAGGGAAATTGGGACAAACACATCTTAACAGGATAAGCTTTGGGTTTCTTCAATCAGTTTGTCATTTAATTTATTGGTCGTTACTCACGTCAGGGTGGACCTCGCAATATCGATATACTTAAATATCATTTGTTCTTGTAGTATGATTGAAGAGTTATAATCTTGCGATGTAGTACTCCCTGAGTGAAATTGTAATCCTTTTTATTAAGCGAATGCGTTGATGCAATCTAAACATAACATTACGAGAACACGCCTATATAATTTTGACCCCCTCATACCCCACTTTTATATAGTAAAACTGGGGTTTAAGAGGGTGTGCATTATTTTTCTTATTTCTGCTCAAAACATAGATTGAGGGGACTCGATAGAACCGCCTCGCCGATTTTTCTTATTTCTGCTCAAAACATAGATTGCGGGGACTCGATAGAACCGCCTCGGCGAGGCGGTTCTATCGAGTCCCCGCAATCCTTGTTTTGAGCAGAAATAAGAAAAATATCACAATCACAATTTTTCATCTTAAAATTTCTAATTTTTGGCCCCAAAATTGGCAATGTATTTGTATAGGCTTGTTTTCGTAATGCTTTCGTCGCATTCGAGTTTACTAACTTCTACAAATTGAAATGTATAGAGAGAGAACAAGTTTATGGGAAAGAGCCACAAAGAATGAACTGAGTCATTTCCAGCCAACGAATTAAGAGAAAATACCTAACCATAAACACATCCAAAAAATGGCAGCAGCTCCTTAACGAAATAGTTTATTCGTTTGGATTGCTACAAACGAGGCCCATCTATTTTACAGACTGACTGGAGTTATCTCTATTACTCTATGCAACAGCTTTCCAAAACGAATCACTCCTGCCAAGTATTTGCGGGAATGTGTCAAGGGTGATTATTTGCGTCTATATTCATCTAATTTATTCCTCAGATGTCTTGTTTAAATTAGGTTTGTTTTAAAGCAGATGGCAATTCACTACAACTTTGTCTGCGCATTGTTTAAATAAATTATTAAACTGCATCACAGACAGCCTTCATTGCAAGAATAAAGTAATTTGATCTAAATTAGGTAACACACGACATCACATAAAAGAAGAAACGCTGTTACATTTTGTAACCTGCAGGTTATTACTACATTAGATTAACATCAAAAAATTATTATTGCCAGAGAAACTTGATGCTGTAAAATTTTATCACCGTAGGCAAGGATTACAATTATAGTAAAACTTCGATGGCTCGAATTCCGATGGCTCGTTTACTATGGATGAGTCAAACCCGTTCTTAAGTCCGCAGGGAGTTCGTCCAAATTCGATATAGGGGTAATTTAGGAAGATTTTCTTCATTTATCTTGTAAATGTATGCTCGGTGAGGCGATTCTAATGAGTACACACAATGTACATTTATAATACAGAACACCGAAAAGATATCTACAATTATCTCCATTATGCCTCCTGGTATGGCACTAATAGTATCCCTCTGTGGCTCGAACAACCGCTGTCTCGAACAAATTTTCATGGTCCCAAAGTGGTTCGAGCCATCGAAGTTCGACTGTACTTTTTTATCAATTTTCGGCGGCATACGTCTCAGATTCTGTAATGGCTCCAGCGTAATGTCTTACTTGTAGATTAGGTAATGTCGGCTGGTACCGACTGGCTGATCCCCTTTCTCTGGTCGGGTCGGTTTTCTTTCGCTCCAGTGTTTCAGTTATTTCTTGCTGTCGAGTCCTCCTCGTTGTTTAATGTCTGTAGTCGTTTGATTTTTAGGTTGTCGGTAAAGACCCTTGACGGGTTAGAAACCTTCATGCAGACTAAGCAAATTATTTGTCTAAACCATGACTGTGCGTGCTGGAATCGAACCCGTGACCCCCCGTTCCCCGGAGCGGACACACTACCAACTGAGCTATAGGGCCGGTAAACCATGACAGACCCAAACGGTAAGGCACCCCAACCCCAGTGAAATACGTTTTATTCACCGCTCAAATGCGATTCGTTAGTCGCGTGTTTTATTATTACTGTTGAGCCCCGCCAAGCGAATTTGTGTCTTCGAGCATTCAGTCATGACAAATCTTAACTGCGCATGCCCAGCCATTCAGAGGGGCCAGGGATAAGGCTTTCTGTCTGAAGTTTTCTCTTGATTCACTGCTTGTATGAGCGAGCAGTGGAGGTTCTGGCGAGACTGCGCGGAAGCGCAGGCTCGCCTGAACCTTCGCTGCTCGCATAGGCGCATAGGCGATAAGTACCAAAATCGCTTGACGGGGCCCTGTTCGTCTTTTCATGTATGTATTGTTTATATATTTTTATATTGGATAGCCGTTTGGCCACTTTGTAGGAAAGTAACTGTCCTTTTGGTTTTTTGCTTGTGCTGTTTGCACTAGGTATTTTTTTATTATTTCATGTTCGTGTTTCTTTCCCTTTGGTGTCTCTGATGGATGGGAGGTGTGGGGTAATTCTATCGATTTTTGATCATTGTTGTTTTTTTTTTGGATTTACGGCCCTTTCAAGAGTATTTCAATCATATCGAGCCGATCGTTAATCAGAGGTGGGCGAAAACCGGAGTACCCGGAGAAAAAACATCTGACCTTCCGTTGCAGAACTTGGCGTCTCACATGTGACCCGAGCGAGGCTCGAACCACAGCGGTGAGAGACCTAATGATCAAAAGTCAGCGCTACTTTTGATCATTGTCTTCACTGACTTGTGTAAGGGAGGGTGTCACGGCGGGGGAATAACTTGATTTTTATCAGTTCAAATGGAAGTGACAGTAACTATCCTATCACCTAAATGTTTAGTTGCACCTTGCCTAACACCTGAATAGAAGCCTCCGTGGTGTAGTGGTTATGCTACTCGCCATGTAAACTTGCTGTTGGTGGGACGTAAAATCTCAAACACTCACTCACTAACACCCGAATCGTTTCTGATTTCAATGTGATTTCGACCAGAGTGTTGACGCAAAAAGTCACGGCTCGACGAACAAACAAGTTCAACACAATTCTTTGACGATTCATCACGTGCCTACTCGCGGTACATTCTACTGATGTATTCGCTAAATGGCGTAAGCGATGTTGAAGACTAGTTCTACATATGAATGATTACAATGAAAGCAAGACAAAACTTGTCTGTCTGCACTATGATCTAAAGGCAAACGTCTAGTGGACCCCTACAAAGAGTGTCCAAATAACAGCCATCAGGCGGCCCCCGCCCATCGGGGCTTGAAGAAATAGATGGGCTGCATGATGCTTCCACGCAGAGCTGAGTCCGACCGCACACGAGTACTGGTAAACAGCTTAGAGGATCTACGTCTGCCCAGGCAAAGCGGTGCGAGGGATAGAGAAGTCATTTCATCTCAATGTCTGGTAAAAGTCCCACAAAATTGGAAGCACCGTCTCAAAAATGACCTATACAGAGTTCACGGGGACGTTAAACCTCAAATCAAACAAACCAATACAGCCATCAGGCTAGAAATGGTTCCTGCCTGTGGCGCACATGTTATACATAGACTCAGATAGGGAATCGTTTAAATTTTTTCACGTCTGAACCAAGGAGGTCCAGGCCTTTGATTTTTTGGTACACACTTTAGTAAACTTCTGCAAAGAACGATCAAATTACAGACATGGGGTCAAAATGGACCTGCCCAAGGGCCTACACGTTTTACATGGATTAATATAGTAAAAACCCATAAAATCCTTCATGTCTGAAACCAGAAGGCCCAGACAGTTTGGTATTTGGTTAATAGCCTCATCAATTAGACCATTGCCAACGTTGTTCAAATTAAAGCCCTGGCTTTTAATAATGTCCCCGCCACGGGCCCACAGCTTTTACACAGACTTACATTGTAAAATACTTTAAAAATCGTCTTGTCTCAAACCAGAAGGCCCAGACCATTGGTATTTGGCACTCAGCAACATCTAATATACCTCTGCTAAGATTGTTCAAATTACAGCCAGTAAGAAAAGGTCACCAATGAAAGGACATACCCCGCAAAAAACTATCCCAAACGACCCAAAGAAAGGAAGCGACACGGAGGCCCACACAAACACCAGGCGAAACACGAACCAACGGCACGAATATGTTCTATGAAAGGGGTATCTTTTTGAACCAAGGAATACACCACAGAACTAAAACGTACGGAACTTACTAGTTTTCCTGGGCCAGGCTAGCTAGTTTCGGTCAGTTAGGCCTCATACGCGACCCTCAGATATTGCTAAAATCCCACAATGGAATGAATGATCCCAAACGACAAGAAAATATCATCTACACTATGATGAAAGGCAAGGAATTTTTAAGGCACCACACAAAAAGACGCCGCAAAAGAACGACAGGTCTAGGGCGGTCAGCAGCAAAACCACTTGGGGCCCAAATCCCGGAGACTACGAAACTTCAACCATCGCAAAAATGGCACCACTCCGGAGCGCACATATTTTACTTGGCTTATATCGGTAAAACGTTTAAAATCTTCTTTTCTAAAACAAAAGGTCAATGCCTTTGATATTTGGCATGTAGAAACATCTAGTAGACATGTGTCAAAAGTGTTCAAATTAAAGGTCTTGGCCCAGTTATGACCCGCGGGACCCACTTGTTTTACATAGACCCAAGTAGGGAAATCCTTTACCAAAGTTGTTCAAATTATTACCCTGGGGAAAAATGGCCATGTTATTTTACATAGTCACATATAGAGAAAATTTTGGAAATGTTTTTGTCTGAAACCAGAAAGCCCAGGCCTTTTATATTTGGTACAAAGCTTGATCTAGTAGACTTCAACAAAGAGTGTTCGAATTACAGCCTTGTGGTCAAAATTGCCTCTAGAAGCCTACATGGTGTAGTGGTTATTATACTCTCCTCGTAAAACGGAGGTGGTGGGTTCGAGTCCGGGCTTCTCCGGACTTTCTGATGAGTCTTCAAACCGAGGTCCAGTCTGTATGGTCTTAGATTTTAGTGGGACATTAAAACTCATGGTCATTCCAAAATGTCCTCACCGCAATAGCCCATTGTTTCACAGTACCAATATAGGGAAAACTTAAATATCTTCTCGTCTGAAACCGGACGTCACAGATGACCACATAATATATGGCATGTAACTTCGCCTAGACAACCCCTACCAAGATTGTTCAACTTATGAACCCTGTTCAACTTTTAGCCCTGGGGCCAAAAATGGCCAAATACGTCAATCTGTTTCAGATATACTTATGTAGGGAATAGCTTTAAAAATCTTCACTGAAACTCATGTTATTCAAATTATAGCTCTGATTTTACACAGATTTATATTGGGAAAAACTTCAAAGCCTTCTGATATTAAACCAGAAGGCTCTGACATATGATATTTGGCTTTTCGTCTAGTGGACCTCTTCTAAGATTCTTCAAATTATGGCCCCATCCAAATATAGTCAAATATAGGGAAATTAATATAAAAAAAAACTTCTTGTCTGTAAACAGAAAGCCCAAGATTTTGATATTTAAACAAAGCATAATCTAGTGGACCTCTAACAACAATGTTGAATTTATATCCTTTGGGCTAAATTATTCAACACCAAATATATATATATATAATGTCTTAAACAAAGTAGAAGTAAAACAAAGATCAGGAATCGATACAATTAACTTACTCCACCAATCAAAGACACCATAGGGAAAGAAACACAAACATTAAGCGACCAGACCATAATGCAAACCTAAACAAAGGAAGGTCAAAAGGACAGTTCCAACAAAATGGCCATATGGGCATCCAAAATAAAAAGACACAAGTGATACACACAGTAAGTAACAAACAACAGCATAAATAAATCGCCAGAGAAGAACCGCCTTGAAACAATCAGCGAAAAGATTTCCACTTGGGGCTTTAATCGATTTTACGTGGCCACAGTCCTCGCCCTTACTTCCGTCGCGATTTAGACAAATAATTTGTTCAGTCCGCATGAAGGCCCCCTAACTCATCAGTGCAACATCTCGGTGAAGACAAACAATTAAAGAACCACAGAGGTGAGACAACGGTGAGGACTCGACAGCAAGAAACCACTGAAATGCTGGAGCAAAAAAAAAAAAAAAAAAACAGATAGACTCCGATAGGCCCGACCAGAGACAGAGCATCAGGCACCAACCAACATTACCTTGAATTAGATCTAATTCTCAATAAGCCTTTACGTTGGAACCGTCATAGAATCTGGGGCCTGACCCACCGGCGTGCAATTAAAGAGGGAAGAAAATGTGCCAACCGTGATTGGGGTAACTACCATGCATGCAGTCTGTCGTATAATATCCATGTTGTACCCAATCTTTTTATATCGAAGAACGATTTTACGAAATTGGGTGCTGAAGTCATAGCGGTTATATATTTTTAGGAATTTATATACTAAGTCACCATAAAATTTGGGTTCCGATAGAACTTGTTGCAGAAGATATTTAAGTCCAATATTGAGTTTTGAAACTAAATCAGAATGGCGTCTATAAAATTTTGAAAAAGGCTTTGCGTAGTTTATGGTACCGATTACCCTGATTAAGAAGTTTAGCCGTTAATGATTTATTACGAGTGTTGAAGTCAGTTACATGACTACACACTCTAGCAAATCGAATTGATTGCGAAATATAAACGCCATAGGATAGCGCACGAGGAACATCAGCATCCAAAAAACGAAAATTTACAATCTCAATATCAAAGTCATCGCGTTTATCATAAATTTTGCACGAAACAAACCCATCTACAATAGATAGATGTAAATCCAAAAACGGGGCCACTGTATCAGAAAAGATTTGTTTTATTCAACTGAAGTTCTGGGGGGTAAATCTGACTGATCAAACCACCGAAATAGGTATTATCAATATTTAATAAATCATCTAAATATCTAGAAGTGGAGCTAAAAGCTTCAATAATTTCAGATTGGTTATCAATGGAAAGCGACAACATGAAGTCTCTTTCATAACAATGCAAGAATAGATCAGCCACAAGAGGTGCGCAATTCGTACCCATCGGAATGCCCACAATTTGTCTAAATAACTTACTCCCGAATCTGATATAAATATTGTCAAGTAGAAAGGTGAGGGCATCACACACTTTCTGACATGACCAAAGTGTATAATTATTATGCTCTTTAGAAGTGAAAAATGCATTTCTGACATTACATGCAAAATAGAGAGAATCTTCTCTGTGAAAAGCCCATTCAATTAAATCATTAAGCTTTTCATTTATAAGATTATGAGGAAGTGTAGTGTAAAGAGTGGAAAAATCGTAAGTAGACAGACTTGAAGCACGAAAATTTCTGGATTTCAATTTATTTAAAACCTCATTCGAATTTTTATAGACCAAAAGTCTACCTTGTGAAACTTCAATAGTATGTTTGAAAGTCTCTTAGCTCTGCTGAGTAATATAGGGCAATAATGACCATGTTTTATTTGTTTTTCTTTTAGCAATTTTCCGAGTCCTGTTCTGCTCCTATATATGCTAGTGACGTTGGCATTACCTTTTCAGTTATTTCTGACTAAACTAGCTGGTCTGCCCCATAAAAAAACTTGAACACTCTATGATTTTTTCATCTGTTTCGTAGTCCTTGATTCCAGAGGATAGCTTTTCTATAAAACATTTAAATACATCACAACTGTTCATTTGGCCTCCGCCCATCAGAGCTTGAAGAAATAGTTGGGCTGCACGATGCTTCCACGCAGAGCTGAAACCGACCGTAAATGAGTATTGTTAAACCACTAAGAGGATCTTAGACTGCCCAGGCAAAGTGGTGCGAGTCGGCCCGTCCATGCGTATAAACTCTATTGGTTTTATTGGAGGACAGGGCTTGAGATGTCATTTCATCTCAATGTCGGGTAAAAGTCCCACAAACTTGGAAGCAACGTCTCCAAAATGACATATACAGTGTTGACGGGGGCGTTAAACCTCAATTCAAACAAAAACAACTGTTGATATTAGAACGACTGGCGGTCGCAAAAAGTCTCATTGTCCTATAGCATAGCGCGGGTTTCATTTTCTAGTTCTTTTGGATGATTGATTTTAGTTTGAAATTTGGAGAATAGTTCAGGGTCACTGATCACGTCTAATTGCCAGAAACTAGCTTGTCTGGCTCAGCAAAAAACTTGAACACACTACGGTTTTTAGCTATGTTGTAGCCATGCTTCCAAAGGATTTATAGAACAATTAACTTCACTTAAATGGTGTTAAGGGAATGTGTTTCAACACTTTTTTTTATTATATACCCAAAACTTGAACTGTCTCCCAGAATTCAGGATAGCCTGGCAAAGAAATCTGACCTGAAATAAGATCTAATATCTTAAAGTGGTTTGAAATGGAAAATAATACAGGTTGTTAATTGCCTTCCTACACGTTGAAAAACCGTGCCCAATGGCGCCAAAGTGAAGTGACGTAATTAAAAACATTGACGTTTCCTAACCCAGGACGCCATTTTTCCCAAGTGTCCGTTTTATTTCGAAATACTCCTGATTTCCTGAAAGAAATTATTGTAAATCTAAACTGATTGCAGGTAGGTCATATTTGCTAGCATAAAATGCGCTTAAGTCACTTTGTCACAGCCTATATTCGTTTTTATTCGCTTTATTAGTAGATACGCACAGATTTTTAATATCGAACTGAACAAATTTGAAGATTAGTTCTATTGTGAACGAGACTGCTTATGAACGGGAAAGATAAACTAGACGACGGGCAATATGGAACACATTTAGCGGTTACTTCTGTACAAAGAAAACGGGACATTTGGTATACTTTAAAGGTGCATTATTGAGCTACCGGGTCTCAAATTTATTTCTGGTTTTTATCTTCAATGTATACTCCTTTGTCATGTGTACACTTTTGGAGCCAAATGCAGCTTCAGAACTTTGTGAAAATGGTCGTTTTCATTCGTGTTTATCCTTCGCTCTGAACATGTGTTCGGAATTTCTGTTCTGAAAATAAATCTGTCACTTTACACATACATGGCGACAGTATCGTCTCTGAGTGTCGTTACTAATGGCATGGTATTCAGCGTCATATTTTTTCCGATTCACGCATGGCCTAAGCAAACAAGGCCAAAAATGAACGCCGCATAACGTCATATATGGGGATTCTATTTTTGTCACGAACTAAAAATAGATCTAACTAGTGTTCGAAACCTAGTTAGGGAATCCCTCTCAAACTCGTTTACCTGTCATCATAATTGTTCGCATTTTTTGCATAAAATGCATTCATTTGTATTGTTTTAAAGAAAAATACCGGCTATATGTATTTTATTTGTGGAAGCATTTTTTCCAGATAGCTCAATAATGCACCTTTAATAAGCAAATACCGCACATTGTCTTCAAAAATTACCATTCTAGAGAGATAATATAAATCATTCTTTCATACTGACATTTAATCCAAATACTATTCATTGTATAAGAGGCGGAAAGCGCACCAACATTTTGTCAATTTAATTCAATAGTTTCTGTTAAATGTAGCTGTTCCTAATTATCATAAGACCTCGCTTCTGAGAATGTAATAACACTATGTATTAAGCTCGGTATTCCACTATTTGATAAAAATGCAAGTTTGTTAGATACGCCCCTAAACGTTACACGTAGGACGTCCTGAACAACGTCGCCTTACTTTATGGCGGAATTTCGATACTTTTGTTGAAAATGTGAATATTTTTTATTGTCATATGATACATAGAATCTTGCATTTGTGTTCATGCATTATAAAACTTATAACACTCGCTGAGGAAAAGGTATAAAATACTCGGCGAAGCCTCGCATTATTGCACTTTTCCTCAACTCGTTTAATAAAGTCAATAATACATGAACACTCATGTAATATCCTCTCAATCAATCCATCATTAATTCGCTGAGGAAAAGGCATAAAATGCTAGGCGAAGTCTCGCATTTTATCCATTTTCCACAACTATTTAAATAAACTTCATAATACATGAACACTCATGTAAATTCTCTATATATATCAATATTAAATCAGCCTGTGCTGCTCGACTCTCTTTGAACATAACATTATTTTGAAATTTTACGCTAGACGGCTGATATAGTTCTTTATTGGTCCAATTTGCATTGTGACACAACAGACAATTTACAATTACATAAATTCTATCCAATTTATCTCGCAATTGCCGTTTGACTTAATTGCACCGCTTATAAGAATTAGGCGGTGTAAATAGACATTTTCTTTAATTATCTACTATGGAACTAAAACGTTTCTAAAATTTATTTGGAATTAAAGCTATAAATGCTCAATGAATCTTGAAGCAATATTAAGAGCTGTTTAAAGCCATAATCAATGTTTATAGCCTGCCAACGGCACCAAGAAACTATTTTATCATATGACGTCGCGTCTGAGAGTGCAATAACACCATGTAATAAATTCCGTAATCCACTAGTGGATAAAATATGCAAATTTGTTAGATACGCTCCATAACGTTACACGTTCGAAGTACTTAATGGCGTCGCGTTTACTAATGGCGGAATATTGACATTTTTGTAGAAAAACGCGAATTATTTTAAATGTCATATGATAAATAAAATCTTGCATTCGTGCACATTTATTATTGAATTTATTAAACTCGTTGAGGAAAAGGGCTAAAATGTTCGGCAAAGCCTCGCATTTTATCCCTTTTCCTCAACTCGTTTAATAAATTGAATAATACATTATCACTCATGTTAGATCCTCTATTTAATATTTGAAGTCTAAGTCTTTAGGATAATTGATTCATTGCGGAATTAAAAAAAATAAAGCCTAATTGGCTAGACTCGTCCAGAAAAAAACTTGTACACACTACGGTTTTCGGTTATGTGTGGTAGTCCGTGCTTCCAAAGAATCGTCTTTTATATAGAGGATATTATATGAGTGTTTATGTATTATTGAATTTATTAAACGAGTTGAGGAAAAGGGATAAAAATACGAGGCTTTGCCGAGCATTTCATCCCTTTTCCTCAACGAGTTTAATAAATTCAATAATACATGGGCACGAATGCAAGATTCTATTTATCATATGATATTTAAAATTCATTTTATTCAAGAGATTGTTTAAAAACTTATCAAAATTCCGCTATTAGTAAATGGGACGTCAATATTCCGGTATAAGTAAATTGGACGTCGTTAAGGACGTCATACGTGTAACGTTACGGGGCGTATCTAGTTAATTTGCATATTAAATCCACTAGTGGATTATCGAAAACATTACATGGTATTATTACACTTTAGACGCGACGTTTGTTTGTCGAAATCGCGACGGAAGTAAGGGCGAGGATTGTGGCCATGGAAAATCGATTTATGCCCCCCACCCCCCCCCCCCCCCACCAGTGGAATTCGATTCCGCTGACCGTTCCAAGGCGGTTCTTCTGTCGCGGTTTATTTTTGTTATGGTTTGTCTTTGGGTGTCTGTAATGCATATATTATTTATTATTTTATTTTGAATAGCCTATTGGCCATTTTGTGGGAAAGTAACTGTCTTTTTGGCTTTCCGCTATTGGTGTTTCATTTAGGTCTGTTGTTTCTTGTTTGTGCTTCGTTCCCTTTGGTGTCTCTGTGGGTTGATTGTATCGATTCCTGATCATTGCCTTCACTTCTATTTAGATCTGTGTAAAACCAAACGCAACCCACTGAAAAGTGACATTACGGTATATCGTCGGTTTTTACGACAATATATCGCAGAGTAGTTACATGTACGTTCCAATCAGACGTCATTCGCGTGTGCATCAGAATTTTTAATAAGGATATGAAAACGTGTTAAATGGAATCTTGATAAAAAACGGCGCCTTTCTTGTCACAAAAATCGCGTTTTTATGCCCCCGCCATTCGAAGAATGGTGGAAAGGGCATATAGCGTTGCCCCTGTCCGTGCGTCCGTTCGTCCGTGCGTCCGTCCGTTCGTCATCTTGCTCAAAATAGCCACATAAGTATCCATTTGTGAGAACGTGCGTTCGTCCGTCCGTGCGTCCGAAACTTAAACGCAGTCAATAACTTCCTTATTTCTTGATGGATTTTAAAATTACTCGGCAGAAATGTTAACCATCATGAGACGACCTGTCACGTGCAAAACCCAGGTCCTTACCTCCAAGGTCAAGGTCATACTTAGAGGTCAAATGTCAAAAAAAGGGTCCGAAACTTAAACGCAGTCAATAACTTTCTTATTTCTGGATGGATTTTGAAATTACTTTGGAGAAATGTTAACCATCATGAGTTGATGTGTCACGTGCAAAACCCAGGTCCGTACCTCCAAGGTCAAGGTCATACTTGGAGGTCAAAGGACAAAAAAAGGGTCCGAAACTTAAACGCAGTCAATAACTTTCTTATTTCTGGATGGGTTTTGAGATTACTTTGTAGAAATGTTAACCATCATGAGTCGATGTGTCACATGCAAAATCCAGGTCCGTACCTCAAAGGTCAAGGTCATACTTGGAGGTCAAAGGTCAAAAAAAGGGTCCGAAACTTAAACGCAGCCAATAACTTACTTATTTTTGGATGGATTTTGAAATTATTTTGCAGAAATGTTAACCATCATGAGACAATGTGTCACGTGCAAACCCAGATCCGTACCGCCAAGGTCATACTTAGAGGTCAAATGGCATAAAAAGGGTCCAAAACTTAAACACTGTCAATAACTTTCTATGGATGAATACGAACATAGACATATTTTTGGGCGGGGGCATCCGTGTCCTATGGACGCATTTCTAGTTTTCTGATAAAAATGCTGAGTATGTTTTATTTTTCCTTGCGCAAATATAGATTCTGTGTGCTCGTTTGAACCGTCTTATTGATGTGGTTTAACGAGTACCCTCAGTTAGTGTTTGAGCAAAATTCGGGAATCGTATAATTAATATCCCTGTAAACCCAGCTTTTTCTCTATAAAGTGGTTTCTTCCAGCATCACGAAAACACGCCTATATAGATTTGACCCCCTTGAACCCCACTTTTATATAGTAAAACTGGGGTTTGTAGGGGTATACCTTATTTTTCTTATTTCTGCTCAAAAATATAGATTGTTGGTACTCGTTAGAACCGCCTCAATGAGGCGGTTCGAAAGAGTGCGCACAATAAATATTTTGGGGCAGAAATAAGAAAAGTATCAACACTTTCATCTTTAAATTTCGTTTTTTTTTCGGCGATAAAATTTACAATGTATTGGTATAGGCATGTTATCGTTATGGAATATCCCTGTAAACCCAGCTTTTTCTCTATGAAGTGGGTTTCTTTCAGTGTCTGTCATTGTAGGGAAATTAATGGTATTACTTACCTCACTTGTCTAGCTACGGGTGCGACAGCGTAATCACAACATGGTCCAAACAGCACGTGTACTTCGTTGTGAACATAAAAATTGATTGCTTCATTAATTCCATCCGCGATATCACAATTACTATCCCTGAACTTCACAACCAGAGTACAATTCTTAGACACTAGGGTCGGATTTACTTTCTCCATGGCAATTTCAATTGCCGGGCTCACGCGCTTAATTGAAAAGAGTCGCCATTCATCCGCTGGTAAAAGACTAGCAATATTTATTTCTCGTAAACCATCCTTATTTATAGAAAAATAATCCGGTTTTCTTTTCACATTTTGGTTATATACAAAAGTGTACAATGCTAAATGCAAAACTATTGTCAGAACTCTAGCTCCAGCCATAATGTGGCAGTGATTCCTGCGAAAATAATTTTATTTTGGCACATCTAACCGTTTCTTGAACATTTGTCCAATATTGCAGTTGCACTTCATTCATGTCTTGTTGTGACAATTAATACATTTTACTACTAGGTGCTGTATTAATGCGAGATAATTTGCACACAACATTTCCCCAAAACATATATATATTTTTTTCTTGATCAGGCGTGTAATATTTAAAAATCATTGGAAATTGTAAAAAACTTGTCATGCCTTTTAGTTATTTTCTGAACAATACATATTGGTGACAAACCTCGTCGCGAAGTAGGATCATGTAATTAAATGTAACACAAATATATATTTTCATGTCTCCTATATCTTCCAGCCGCGTGTATCTTTAGCAGACATCTAGGGCAATAATCTGCATGCCTTCCTGTTTATTGCAATAAGGTACATATCTCATTTCTTACTGTCCTCGTGAATATCCCTGAAAAAAAAAAAAAAACAGAAAGAAATAAAGATGGTTTACTTTAGAAAAACTCGCCTATATAAATACATTGTAATCTTTACCGCGCTAAAACGACAAAAAATTTAAGATAAACAATTGTGACATTGTTATTATTTCTGGTTAAAATATAGATTGTGGGCACTTGTTAGAACCGCCTCATCGAGGCGGTTCTAACGAATACCCGCAAACTATATTTTAGAGCAGAAATAAGAAAAATAAGGTATACCCCCGGAAACCCCAGTTTTACTATATAAAAGTGGGGTTCAAGGGGGTCAAATTATATTGGCGTGTTTATGTGATGGCAAAGTGAAGTTGCAATACATTACGCAAACACGCCTATACAAATACATTGCCACCTTTATCGCCGAAAAAAAATGAAAATTTTATGATGAAAAATTGTGATATTTTTCTTATTTCTGTTCCAAATATAGATTGTGAGCACTCGTTAGAACCGCCTCAGCAAGGCGGTTCTAACGAGTACCCACAATATATATTTTAGAGCAGAAATAAGAAAAATAAGGTATACCCCTGGAAACCCCAGTTTTACAACATTAAATTGGGGTTCAAGGGGTCAAATTATATTGGCGTGTTTATGTTATGGCAAAGTGAAGTAGCATTACGCTGCAATATGAGCTAATATCACGATAACATACCCGTGAGACATTGTGAATTTTTTTCACAAAAATTGCGAAATGGCTATTTTTCTATATTTACTGCAAATATAGGTTGTGGGCGCACGCTAGAACCATATCAATGAGGCGGTTCTAACGAGTACCCGCAACCTACGTCTTGGAGGAAAAATAAGAAAAGTAATGTTTACCCCGCAAAATATAGAGTGTGTGCACTCGTTATAACCGCCTCATCGAGGCTGTTCTAACGAGTACCCACAATCTATATTTTAGAGTAGAAAAAAGAAAAATAAGGTATACCCCAGGAAACCCCAATTTTACTATATGAAAGTGGGGTTCAAGGGGGTCAATTTATATAGGCGTATTGTCGTGATGAAATGTTTTACTGGCCGATCCAAGACGGCTCTTCTGTCATAATTTATAATTGTTATAGCTCGTCTTTTCATTTGTGTATTGCTAATATCTTTTTTTTTTTTTTTTTTTTTTGGATGGGGGGGGGGGGGGGATCTCCGTTTGGCCATTTTATGGGAAAGTAAATGTACTTTTGGCTTTCCGCCCGTGCCTTTTTCATTCTTGTGATGTTAATTTGTTATCTTCCTTTCCCTTTGATGTCTTGGATAGGAGTGTGAGATAATTGTATCGATTCCTGATTATTGCTCTCACCTATATTTTGCCCAAGTCTTTGATGATTGATAGCATATCTCATAGGTACATGTATGTATTAGTATGGGCCCATCACGAAAACACGCCTATAGAATTTTGACCCCCTTTAACCCCACTTTTATATAGTAAAACTTGGGTTTCCGGGAGTATACCTTATTTTTCTTATTTCTGCTCAAAATGTAGGATTGTGGGCACTCGTTAGAACCGGCGGTTCTAATGAGTGTCCACAATCTATAATTTGAGCAGAAATAAGAACAAAAGCACAATTTTTCATCTTAAAATTTTCTTCTTTTTTTTGGTGATAAGTGACAATGTATTTGTATAGGCGTGATTACGTAATGTGGTTTATAAGTTTTAGTTATATGTGTACGTTTCGTAACGGCAGCTGAATGACAGCACCCTTGTACAGAAACTAATGTGGCGACACACGCGTACTTGTTCTCATATTCTAAATGTATTATAATATAAGATATAAACACCGGCCCCGATAGCTCAGTTGGTAGAGTGTCCGCTCCGGGGATCGGTAGGTCACGGGTTCTACCCGGGCCGCGACATACCAAAGTCGTTAAGAATGGTACTAGCTGCTCCTCGCTTGGCACTCAGATTTACGGGGTAGAGCTAGGACTGGTCGAGCCAGTGTCAGGATAATGTGACTGGGTGTGGTATCATGTAATGTGTCTGGGACATGATACTTCAGTGAGGCATGACTATAAAAGTGAGCATTGAGCTCCCTGTCGCAACCAGACACCGTCGTGATATGACTGAAAAATTGTTGAAAGCGACGTTAAACCCGAATTCACACACACACACACATCAGAATTTAACGCCCGGCTTTCAGTCTCAAAACAACAAATAACAATCTTTGACAGCACTAATACCACTGATACTCCAATGCAAGCAGTTACTGAAACATGTATTTTAAATGATATACATATTTCTTATAGTCTTTCAAAACGCAGTGATACGTGACTGTACTTTTAATTTTGGACTAGTACGTGTTTAAGGTAAGTCGCCTTCAGTTGCGATTGGCATTGGGTGATATAGATTTACAAAGATTCGTACTGCATCATACTAACCACCAGGCAACGATTTCTACATAATGACATTATCAAAAAAACCTATTTATAAATTTAAAACCCTGTGATAAAAGAAATCCGTAACCTGCTTCCCCTAAAACATGGAATAGTCTTGCCACGCTTGAACGTTGAACGCTCAGAGGTCGTTGATAAACTATAGCTACAAAAAAATCGAATACTGTATTATTTTCAAGTAAGAGCATATTATGCTTTGAGAATGCAACTGAGAGCCTCCCTATATATATCAGGTTATCTCCCGCATAGTAAAGCCACACCAGATCACGCTATATAATCATTTTGAAGTCATTTGTTCATTGTAAGGTGGTGTCAACAATATTCCATGATAGTATAAATGTTCCACAAAGCAGAGACGTTTGACTTTATTTATGTTTTGCAAGAAACATGTGTTGGAAGTTTTTTTTTTTTTACTTTATATAACCTTACGACAATGATGCCTCCATTTTAACATTCAGTGGTTATTTAAACCGTAGCGATGGTGCATAATATCGTTGATGACTTCGAGCAGTCTGAAATTTCTGTCATGATTTTTCACATTAATTTATCCAACCTGCTACTACAAAGTAGCACAGTATTAAATCTATCTAACTACTGAATAGAAGTGGGGTGGGGGTGGGGGGGATCATAAATCGATACAATCAACCCTCAGCTCCCATCAGAGACACCAAAGGGAAAGAAACACAAACATGAAACAACAGACTCTAATTGAAACATCAATAGCGGAAAGCTAAAAGGACAGTTACTTTCCCACAAAATGGCCAATAGGCTATCCAAAATAAAATAATATAAGCGAGACAAACACCCAAAGACAAACCATAACAAAAATAAACCGCGACAGAAGAACCGCCTTGGAACGGTCAGCGGGAACGAATTCCACTGGGGTCTTAAATCGATTTAACGATCCTCGCGCTTACTTCCGTCGCGATTAAGACTAATAACTTGTTCAGTCCGCATGAAGGCCTCCTAACACATCAGTGCAACATCTCCGTGAACACAAATAATCAAACAACCACATAGATGAAACAACCGTGAGGACTCGACAGCAAGAAACCACTGAAATGCTTGAGCAAAAGAAAACCAACAGTTAGACTCAGATTTAATTTGTCATGTGATTTGTTCGCGTTTCATTTAGTTTCATGGGTCGGATAAAGCTGCAAAACCTGTGTGACATGCAAGGATAAATTCGCTTCACGCTGAATGCAAATGAGTTCCATGTTTCGCTACTCACTGTCAATTATTTGCTTAGAATAGTCTTCAATTTATTTTAGGATTTTCCCATACAGTCTGCTGTTACATCCTCTGCCAAGCATGTGTTCATTTATCATCGAATTAATTCCATTTTGCTTTTACATGCTCATCCTTAAAAGAAACAAAAATAGAAAACGCTATGTAATTTAAAGGACGAGCACATCCACCGCTGTGGTTCGAGCCTCGCTCGGGTCACATGTGAGACGCCAAGTTCTGCAACGGAAGGTTAGGTGTTTTTTCTCCGGGTACTCCGATTTCGCCCACCTCGGATTTAACGATCGGCTCGATATGAGTGAAATAATATTGAAAGGGCCGTAAAACCAAAGCCAAACAAAAAAAAAAAAATGACGAGCCTAACCTATTATGGATAACAGGGTCATTTTTGTATCAAACAGTTTGACTCCAAAGCCAAAACGAACTGAAAGAAAAAGAGTAAAACGTTTAGACCACCGAAAACAAACGAAAATGAATGCTATTTATGTATCTTCAAACTGAAATTTCTTATAAACAGAGTCTTTCTATAAAATACGTTAAAACTTAATAAAAAAAAAAGATATGTGCAGCTGTTTGCCTGGTATAACTGATATGAATGATACAAAATCTTTTTTAACTTTTCGGACATTTATCAGATTTGATATCTGGTTCTTTTTCCAGCAAATACGATCTTAATTGTATGTATTTTTTCTTAGAATTACATTATCGGATCAATTTACAATCGATATATCCATTTTGACACATGTGTGATGCAAATAGCGCTTGAAATTACCTAAATTTACATACTGCATTGCTGGGCTATGATATCTAGCCGTGGTATGATACTTCTTAATATGAAAGGTTTTCTTAAACCTACGGATAGCAGCTTGAATATTTGACGTAATTCTTGCTCCGATGTAACACCCACAGAGGAATTTGTCATGAAGACTTCTTTAAAATAAGTTTGTCCTGAATAAAAAGTATTGCTTTGACGGCAAGAACATACCAAGGAAAAACAGAATAACAAGTAAATATTTGCCTGGGTCGTACTTACTAGTCCGGGTCATATCAGATATAATTCTAGTCACGCAGCACTTTATTAAGTCCGTTTAATGAACACCCCTCTAAACAAACTAGGGAAATTGGGGGTTCTAACGGGCACCACAACCTATGTTTGAAGCCGTGGGTTCAGGTTATAATCGCCTCAACCGCCCACAACCTATGTCTGGTGAATTAATAAAAAAAATATCAAGAACTTTCATCAGAAAAGTAACCATTTTGAAGATGGGATGTACTGCACTTTGCACACGGGTGTGTTACCGTCTCTGTATGTTGTTGGTTTGAGCCATGGCTGAGTGAGTGAGTGAGTGTTTGAGTTTTACGTTCCACCAACAGCTAAGGTCATACTGAGACGGGACCTCGGTTTAAAGACTCATCCGAAAGTCTGGAGAATAAAAATAAAAAATGAGCTCCTTTAAGAGCAATGAAAACATTCATAAGAAAGAAGATGGGTCATACTACGTAGTTTCGGCTAATAAAGCCTCATCAGTGACCCTGTAATGATCCGGCAAAGAAAGCCAGAGGAAACATACTGCAATTTTGCGATTTTCGAATAGGCAGTCGATACAAAGACTGATATAAATCAAAATGGGGTCCAAATAATAAAAAACCTGTCTAGAATATGAGTCTAAACCAATAATTTATTTCTGATTTCTCAGAATATTCACGCCGATCTCAAAGGACCAAAAGTAAAATATAAACTGCACTATGGATGATGTACGGGGAGACGTTTTACGGCCGCCACACGGCACAACACCAGCTGCAGTGAAGGCAAATAAAAATCAAAAATGAGCCCGGGAAGCCCGGGATCGACCCTGCGACCCCTGGTTTACAGGGCGAGTAGCGTAACAACTGCACCAAAGAGGCTACTGACCCATGGCTGAGATGGGATTCTTGTATGCGGATCAAATTGTTTTTGTTAATATATATTATTCTGCATAGAAATTGAGCGCGATGGTTTAATATTTATAAAACTTCGAAGTTGAAGCCCCTCGCAGGTTTTGTCCAAAAATGATCATTGTTTTGTTTTTGTTTTTGTTTTCAGTTTTGTTGATGCGCATATCGTTTAACTCGTTCGGTAGCTTGAGACTGAGATGGCTGTGTTCTGTGCTCCTCGTTTATGTGTGTTTGTTTTTTTATGCCCCCGCCATTTCGAAGAATGGCGGAAAGGGCATATAACGTTGCCCCTGTTCGTCCGTCCGTCCGTCCGTGCGTCGAAACTTAAACGCGGTCAATATCTTCCTTATTTGTTGATGGATTTTAAAATTACTCGGCAGAAATGTTAACCATCATGAGACGACGTGTCACGTGCAAAACTCAGGTCCGTACCTCCAAGGTCAATGTCATACTTAGAGGTGAAAGGTAAAAAACGGCTCCGAAACTTAAACGCAGCCAATAACTTTCTTATTTCTGGAACGATTTTAAAATAACTTTGTAGAAATTTTAACCATCATGAGACGATGTGTCACGTGCAAAACCCAGGTCCGTACCTTCAAGGTCAATGTCATACTTAGAGGTCAAAGGTAAAAAAAATGGCCCGAAACTTAAACGCAGTCAATAACTTTCTTATCTCTGGATGGATTTTGAAATTACTTGGCAGAAATGTTGGCCACCATGAGTCAACCTACCCCAAACAAAACCAAGGACCTTACCTCCAAGGTCAAGGTCATACTTATCGGTCAAATGTGAAAAAGGGTCCAAAACTTAAACACGGTCAATAACTTTCTATGGATTAATACGAGCATGGACATATTTTCAGGCGGGGGCATCCGTGTCCTATGGACGCATTTCTAGTTTTTTTTTTGTGTTTTTTTTTTTTTATTTAGGATTCTAGTGCATTTGTCTTGAAGAAGAACTGATGGGAGAGTTTTTGTCTGTTTTCTTCCGCAAAACTTAACGATTTCTGTAATTAAATTTCAGCTGATCACGTATTCTCTGGCTGAGCTTTTCGTCAGTCAACTCCATGATTAAATAGACAGGTCTCAGAACATCGCTATAATACAATTTAATGACCGCATTAGATCTGATTATCAGCTTCGACGTTTAATTATGGACGATTTATTATGTCTTTGGTGGTAGTGTTGCTATCTAGCAATAACATAATACCTTCTGGAAGAGACCCTGTAATTTTTATGACAGCGATATAATCTGCCAGATTATTCAGAAGGGACATCTTAATATTACAGAATAAGTGGCAAAGATTTATTAAATGTTTTTCAGATTGTACATTGTAGAGTTTTATCCGCTGGGAAATGTCCTTAAGCTAAATCTTCTCAAAGATATTAGCAATACATACACATGTATGCAAAGACGAACTATAAGCCACAACAGAAGAACCGTCTTGGAACGGTAATGGTAAGAAAATTTTAACAGCGGAGCTTAAATCGATTTTACGTGGCCACAATCCTCGCTCTTGGGTCTGTCGTCGTTGAGACAAATCATTTAGGCGTAAAACAATAGTTGTGTTTCTTCTACCACTGAAAAAAATGGTCGGAAGGTTAGACAAACTTTTTTATTATTATTATTTTAGTTTTTCCCCGGCATGTATTTTTTATGTTTTTGTTTTTGTACATGTGTCCTGTTAACCCATTGAGTACCAGAAACCCCAACATCACGAAAACATGCCTACATCATTTTGAACCCCATTGAACCCCAGCTTTATATAGTAAAACGGTAAACCTTAATTTTCTTATTTCTGCTCTAAAATCTAGATTGTGGGCACTCGTTAGAACCACCTTGAGGAGGCGGTTCTAACTTGTACCCTAATCTACATTCTGAGCAGAAATGAGAAAAATATCGCAATTTTTCATATTGAATGGGGGTCTTTCATGGTATAGGAAATTTCCATTGGTTTCTGCCCACGCTTGGATTTTGATGAAATTATGCACAATAATTGCCTTGGGTATAACCATTATGATTACGCTGCATTCACTTTTAAATTTTATTTCCGTAGTAAATTTATTGCATATCTTATGAAGTCTCTATCACAACAGAGAGTACTCTCATATAAACTTGTCTACAGTATTCAGAGTGCTGCTATGTTTTATGAAGTAAGGCTATAATTGGTGAGTTCGTTGATACTATGAATGACCTCATATGTCTAGTAAAAGTGGCTGGGCATTCAGTTTTTTTTATGGTGTCCCCATATTTCAGCTCCTATTTTTGTATTCATTAAAGTTTTATATGCATTTTTACCATGTTCCAATTTTTGTCAAGACACCATTTTAGCATAAAAACTACCCACATATCTTAGGAACATGTTGATGAATTTTGATGGAAATTGAGGACCAGTAACATTGTGTTTTAACAGTCTGAATACTGATAGTCCTGATTCAGCAAAATGTGAAATTATATGATTATCATGTTTTGGTCATGCTGTTTAATAATACTTTACTATTGCTTTCAATTTGGACGGCTGTAGTATAGTATGGTTTGTGTAAGTAGTTCATAGCATAATTATAAGTAATATTTCAAAACATCAATTTCGGTAAATTTGCCCCCTATGGAACAAACTATTTTGTCTACAAAACTATACCGCAAAGGTTTTGATGACAAACCTCATCAAACGCACCCATGTAATCATGTGCACAGTTTTCTTTCTGTCTTTCCTGTCTAATTTGGTAATGGTGCTAAGGTGATGTTTAGAGTAAACATTCAAATCAACAACATACCAGTCACTTAAGATGTTGCTTCAGATTTTGTGAGATTTGTTATCCGACTCGAGATAAATGACTCTCGAGTCAAACTGTTGTATGTTTATTTAACTCTAACTGTCCATTTAAAAAGAAAGGTTTACTCTAGGGAAAATCAATAACACTTGAGATTACTTTTCCTGGACATTAAAAGTAGAAGTAAAACAAAGATCAGGAATTGATACAATTAACTTACTCCACCCATAAAAGACACCAAAGGGAAAGAAATACAAACATTAAGCGACCAGACCATAATGGAAACCTAAACAAAGGAAGGCCATAAGGACAGTTACTGTCCCACAAAATGGCCATATGGCCATCCAAAACCAAAAGACACAAGTGATACACACAGTAAGTAACAAACAACAACATAAATAAATCGCCACAGAAGAGCCGCCTTGGAACGGTCAGTGGAAGATTTCCACTGGGGGGCTTAAATCGATTTTACGTGGCCACAATCCTCGCCCTTACTTCCGTCGCGATTTAGACAAATAATTTGTTCAGTCCGCATGAAGGCCTCCTAACTCATCAGTGCAACATCTCCGTGAACACAAAAATCAAAGAACCACGGAGGTGAGACAACTGTGAGGACTCGACAGCAAGAAACCACAGAAATGCTGGAGCAAAAGAAAACCAACAGTTAGACTCCGATGAGCCCGACCAGAGACAGAGCATCAGGCACCAACCAACATTATCTCTCTAATTTTCGATAAGCCTTTACGTTGGAGCCGTCATAGAATCTGAGGCCTGACCCACCGGCGTGCAATTAAAGAGGGAAGCAAAGTTGCCAACCGTGATTGGGTTAACTACCATGCATGCAGTCTGTCGTATAATATCCATGTTGTACCCAATCTTTTTATATCGAAGAATGATTTTACGAAATTGGGTGCTGAAGTCATTGCGGTTATGTATTTTTCTGAATTTATATACTAAGTCACCATAAAATTCGGGTTCCGATAGACCTTGTTGCAGAAGAGATTTAAGTCCAATATTGAATTTTGAAATTAAATCAGAATGGCGTCTATAAAATTTTGAGAAGGCTTTGCGTAGTTTATGGTACCGATAACCCTGATTAAGGAGTTTAGCCGTTAATAATTTATTACGAGTGTTGAAGTCAGTAACATGACTACACACTCTAGCAAATCGAATTAATTGCGAAATATAAACGCCATAGGATGGCGCACGAGGAACATCACCATCCAAAAAAGGAAAATTTACAATCTCAAAATCAAAGTCATCGCGTTTATCATAAATTTTGCACGAAACAAATCCATCTACAATAGATAGATGTAAATCCAAAAACGGGGCCTCGGTATCAGAAGAATTTGCTTTATTTAACTGAAGTTCTAGGGGGTAAATCTGACTGATCAAACCATCAAAATAGGTATTATCAATATTTAATAAATCATCTAAATATCTAGAAGTAGAGCTAAAAGCTTCAATAATTTCAGATTGGTTATCAATGGAAAGCGACAAAATGAAGTCTCTTTCAAAACAATACAAGAACAGATCAGCCACAAGAGGTGCGCAATTAGTACCCATCGGAATACCCACAATTTGTCTAAATAACTTAGTACCGAATCTAATATAAATATTGTCAAGTAGAAAGGTGAGGGCATCACACACTTTCTGACATGACCAAAGTGTATAATTCTTATGCTCTTTAGAAGTGAAAAATGCATTTCTGACATTACATGCAAGATAGAGAGAATCTTCTCTGTGAAAAACCCATTCAATTAAATCATTAAGCTTTTCTTTTATAAGATTATGAGGAAGTGTAGTGTAAAGAGTGGAAAAATCGTAGGTAGACAGACTAGAAGCACGAAAATGTCTAGATTTCAATTTATTTAAAACCTCATTCGAATTTTTTATAGACCAAAACAGATTTCTTCCTGATCTTTCAAAGACTTTATCACAATATTTAATTACATGCGTTTTAATAGCAGTAAGACAGGAAGTTAATAATTTAGAAAGTTCAGTGGTAGTGCAAGAGCTAGAATTTGCAATAAACCGTGCTTTGTAAGGTTTTTTATGAAGTTTTGGTAACCAGTATAGCGTAGGAAGCTTGTCTTGGCCTTCGTTAACACACACAGCAAACTTGGTGACTGAAAGACAAACATGTTTATCTACTATAGCTCTCTCTTCAGCTAAAGGCTGAAGTTCATAGGCCTTAGTACCACCAAGCTCCTGCTTAAGCGTGTTAACATAGTGGAGCCGTCACACAACGACGATGTTGTTAGCGGCCTTGTCTGCAGGGGCCAAAACAAACTTCTTATGAAATTCTTGAATACCTAGTTTAAGATGACGTAAAGACGTCTTGGGCTTAGGAGGTAATAAGTTAGTATTTTGAGAATAGAAAGAAATGCGTTTATTCACTAGTTTTAAAATGCTAAGTTTCCAGTCCTTAAGGGCTTTATGCTCAACATACTCTCGCTTACACCATCGATTACCGAATTCATTCAAGGAAGCAGCGATTTCATCTCTACATTACTGAAATCAATTTTAGAAGGAAACCGATATTTCGGTCCTTTAGAAATTATATTCCTTATCCTAGAATCAGGAATAATTTTCAAATTGCCAGTAATTACATGACCAGCAGCAGGATAGCAATACTTTGAGTTTTTACAATCACATGAATCAGGAGTATTGTGGCGGCCGTAAAACGTCTCCCCGTACATCAGCCATAGTGCAGTTTATATTTTACTTTTGGTCCTTTGAGATCAGCGTGAATATTCTGAGAAATCAGAAATAAATTATTGGTTTAGATTCATATTCTAGACAGGTTTTTAATTATTCGGACCCCATTTTAATTTATATCAGTCTTTGAATCGACTGCCTATTCGAAATTCGCAAAATTGCAGTATGTTTCCTCTGGCTTTCTTTGCCGGATCATTACAGGGTCACTGATGAGGCCTTAATAGCCGAAACTACGTAGTATGACCCATCTTCTTTCTTATGAATGTTTTCATTGCTTTTAAAGGAACTCATTTTTGATTTTTATTAGTATCAATATCAAGATCTGAAACAAGTTTATTGAAATTAAAAATGATAGATCTAACAGGTTTGTTATATTTATAGCAAATTATAGGTGTTTCAGTATTTTGAAAATAAGCAGGAATGGAAGAAAGCACCGATCTCTCGCGGAAGATACTGGGCAAATCTATAAAATCCATACCCTTATTAATGAAGGATATTTTGAAGAAATGGCGTTTATGATTAATTTCAGAATCAATGTAAGGACGGAGAGTATGCTGAGTATAGCCTCTAGTTAAGAGAGCCGCATCATATAACTGATGAGAACTATCGTAGAATTTATTCGCCTCGGTGTCCAGAAGACGTAAAACAGAAACGGGTAATGAACTTAAAAATGAAAGCATAGAGTGGCGTCCATGATTTAATAATATAAATGACAGTCACTTCAGTCTAGTATTGTTTCGTTTAAACGCACGTGATTTACGTTTAAAGTTACCATTTTTCCTGGTGCCGTGAGATGTAGTTCTGCGTTTTCGACATTCCAGGAGTGAGAAAATATCAAAGTCCGGCATTCTGGAAATATTACCCTCATGATAAATGTTGTCATTAAAACCCAGTGGAAAAGGGGTCTGTAAAAATTTAATCCATTTCAATTCAGCTTCATGTCTTTTGATTATTTTGAATCTAGATGTAGAATTTGCATCATAATAAAGTTTTTCCACTGGTTGTATAACAATGTTATTTACAGAATGACCTGTACGTCGAAAGTGACGGTACAAGAAAGTGTCAGTTTTCTTAGGCTTACTCATTCTACGATAATGCTCGTTAAATCTAGTTTTAAGCATGCGGTTAGTTTGACCGACGTACTGCATATTACAGTTTGCAGCACGTCAAGTAATTAGATAAATTAAATCTGTAGACTGTCATGTCAAATCAGACATGTTAACTACAGAGAAGCGTCTACCGTTTACAGATGAAGTAACGGTAGACGCAGTGCTTAAATGCGAACAACATCTACACCTCAGAAGTTTTTCAGAATTTGTATCTGCAACGGCACTAGCCAATCTATCATTTTTGTATAGCCCCTATGAACGAAATCAAACGGCTTCCTGAAGCTATCTTCCAAAGCCATTTGAATTTGCTTTTAGAATTCACATGGTCGTACATTTGTCAGTGTTCCAAAACTTATGTGATCATGATTGTGTTGTCTAGATATCTGTATAGGTCTTTCACTTCATTTACCTATCTCAGCAGTTGTTGCAGTAATTATAAAGCAAATTATGTAAGATATCAAGAAGCATTTAAACTGTTGATAATAATAAGAAAATCTGTGAGTAGTTATCGCATTACTTGTAGGATTTTAAATGATTTTCAGTAAATACAGTCTGATGTTTTTTTTCTGTCTAAACACTGCAATGCTCTTTCTAAGCTGAGAGATACATTGCACAGAAATGTACTGGTAATTATTAATGAACAAAAAAGCAAGCAAGAACAGTGTTTAAAAAAACAGTGAACTTGCATTGAGCAGAAACATTCAAATAAAAATAAAAAATGAGTTCCTTTAAGAGCAATGAAAACATTCATAAGAAAGAAAATGGGTCAAACTACGTAGTTTCGGCTAATAAAGCCTCATCAGTGACCCTGTATTGATCCGGCAAAGAAAGCCAGAGGAAACATACTGCAATTTAGCGAATTTCGAATAGGCTGTCGATTCAAAGACTGATATAAATCAAAATGGGGTCCAAATATTTAAAAACCTGTCTGGAATATGAGTCTAAACCAATAATTAATTTCTGATTTCTCAGAATATTCACGCTGATCTCAAAGGACCGAAAGTAAAATAAAAACTGCACTATGGTTGATGTACGGGGAGACAAGAAGTGGTTGAAAGTTTTACAACCAGACAAAAATACTAAAAGCTCGCTTCCGATAAATTAATCACTATATTGACAAAGTATATAGAAAAAATAAGACACTAAAGAAACGTCAACAATTACAATACCAATGCAGAAAAGAGACATATTTATGTATGTGTACTATAAGGAAGGAAACTGTTTCTCTTTGTCTAATAGAAAAAATTGTCTAGGCCATGGAACAGCTTTGTTTACACCAAATAGTCTCCGCCTCATCCATCAATGATATCTTTTGCAACAGAAACTCAATATCAGTGACATTTCGATTTTTGGAAATACTAACCAATAATTACTGTAACTTTTTTGTTAGGATAATAATCCAGCGTTCATAAAGACAGAGTATATCTAAGGCTTAATATTGTCATGGATTTATCAACAGAACTATTTTTAGTATTAACAACAAACCACTGACCATTGCGTCCTCGCATACCAGCTTGGTATGGAAATGAAAATAATGGATCTCCTTGCCTTACACCTATTTGAGCAGCATGCCTTATGCAAAGTCATTAAATTAAGTTGCACATGTTCACAATAATTTTGCTGCTAATAAAAAAGCAATATATGTTGTTAAGCCTAATTTGTTGATTAGAATACCTTTTGATTTAGTGTTTTACTATCTACTATTTTGGATAGATCATAGTGTATAAATGAAAGGAAAATATCAGAAATTCATGATATTTTAATAGTTTCTAAGCTAGATCAGCTCAATATGTATTCATTTTGATTTGTATAATTTCATATTTATTACGTAAGTGTTAAGAATTGCCTTTTTGTAAGGTTCTTGGATGATTTCAATAAAAAAGTAAATTTTGCAGAAACGACTTACATCCATTAAAGGTGTAAAACTACAGTGTTACCGGTTTCGGATTTTCATGAAATTTGGCATAGCTAAAGAAGATACATATGGGAAGTTTTCCTAGCAAAATGAAATCTTGACAAAGACTAGAACATATTTATCTTAGGGATTGAATTTTGATAATCTTTTTAAAAATTTAGTTAAAAAATGAGATTTTTGATAATTATTTTATCAGAAAATGTAAACTTTAATTAATTCAAAAGGTTTTTTAGAATAAAAAGAATGCCTATGGAGTTCTGCATTCAATCCAGTTCACAGATCTTGAAACTAAGTACAACATAAGATTTAAGACGCACTTATTTAGAGACAGACATCAGCTCATGGAGGGAGTCAGTTAGAGTGGCCTCCTGAGTCCTACTATGATTTATATAATTTATTAAATACATTTTTAGGTTGTATATGCTGAGTTATTAATATACAAAGTTTAAAGGAAAAACATGCATGGGCACAGATGAAAGACCCCCTTTTCGATTTTTCGGCGGTAAATTTTACAATGCATTTGTACAGGCGTGTATACCTAATGAACGGGTAATGGGCAAACAGTGAAGGCGCAGATCGGACGCCGCAGAACGCAGCGTCTGATTAGGGCCTACACTGTTTGCAAAAAGTTAAGCCATTTTCCAAACAAAGTTTGACCATAACACAACCTGACATCCTAAAATTTTGAAATGTTCTCCTGCTATATATACGGATGAAGATTCCATATGGTACAAAAAGGGTTGTTGAAACTTGCACTGTATATGATAATTCAGTTTAGATACTCAAAAAAGTCAGCTCTGTATTTTGGAAGGTACTAAACGCCAAAAACTACAAAAATATACTTAAAACGCGAAATTACTGCAGGATGATGCAAAGACGAAACTGGGTATGGTTTGTTTGTTTGATTTGAGGTTTAACGTCCCCGTCAACACTGCAAAGGTCATTTTGGAGACGTTGCTTCTAATTTTGTGGAACTTTTACCCGACATCGAGATGAAATGACATCTCAAGCCCTGTTGCCCATTGAAACCAATAGGGTTTATAAGCATGGACGGTCCGCCTCGCACCGCGGTTCCTGGACAGGCTTAGATCCTCTAAGCGGTTGACCAGTACTAGTGTGACGGCCGGATTGAACTCTGCGTGGAAGCATCATGCACCCCATATATTTTTTCAAGCCCCTATGGGTGGGGGCCACTGGGTAAGGTCGGAAATTGAAAATGGTAGGGTCGGTGTTTTAATTTGTATAGTGTTCTTTTATTGTTAAAAATAGTAGAGGCAGGGTCGGTCGGTTAGCGGAAACACGCCAATTTTTAAGGCCTTTTTTACTCGGCGTGGATGATTACCAACTTATCAGTGCAGCATCTCCGAGAACATAAAAATCAAAACAAAAATATGGTTAAAACAACGGCGAGCCTTTGCTGTATTATTTATTGAGGAACCAACAACACGAACTAACTGAAATGCTGGAGCAAAAGAGCATTCAGTACGAAAACACGCCTATACAAATATATTGTAAATTTTACCACCAGACTATGAAAATTTTCGGATGAAAAATTTCAATGTTTCGTATTTCTTCTCAAAACATAGATTGTGGGCACTCGTTAGAACCGCCTCGACGAGGCGGTTCTAACAAGTACCTACAATCTGTTTTTTGCAGAAATAAGAAAAATAATGTATACCCCTGTGAACCCCAGTTTAAGTATATAAAAGTGGGTTCAAGGGGGTCAGATTTATATAGGCGTGTTTTCATGATGTTAAGATCCAGCCGACTATAGTTTATCAACGACCTTTGAGAGTTCAACGTTCAAGCGTGGCAAGACTATTCCATGTTTTAGGGAAAGCAGGTTTCGGATTTCTTTTTTCACAGTATTTTAAAATTATAAATTAGTTTTTTGATAATGCCATTATGTAGAAATCGTGGACAAGTGGTTAGTATGATGCAGTGCGAATCTCAGTAAAACTTTATCTCCCAATGTAAAATACCAACTGAAGACGACTTCCCTAAAACACGGACTACACCAAATTTTAAAAGTGCAGTCACGTCTCATTGCATTTTGAAAGACTATACAAGCAGACGACAATTGTTTTGAGTGGGATCTTAAGAATAAAAGTTGCTTCCAAACGCAATTTAACCAAAACCCCTATTACCGGGCGAATAACGGAAACACATAAACTTATGAGCTATAGATAGATTGGAAAACCCGTCTACTTATATTCGCCAGCAAAATGTTAATGTTAAGCGTTAATTACTCGATAATAACTCAACAAATGAAACGTTTTTGTAACAGGTTCTGTTTCATGGCGATACGCATAAAAGCTCTGCCTATGATTTCTGTTGTAGGTAAGCGCATACACAGAAGTTCGTGTGTTTGAATTGAGAGTTTATATCCTGTCAACGCTATTAATGATATTTTGGAGACTATTGGACGTTTACCCGACATTGAGATAAAATGATATGTCAAGCTCTGCCGCCTAAACAGACCAATGGGGTTTATATGCAGGGACAACTTGTTCATAATAAAAACTAAAGTTGCCACGATTAATCGAAAAATCGATTAATTGATCGATATGTTTCTCACAAATGATTATCATTATTCATTTGTTTGTAATCGATTGTTTGATAAGTACAACTTCCTACCAAGCGTTATGCTTAAAATAGCTTGATGAGTGGCAAACAGTGCAGAATGCGGCGTCCCATCTGGGTCTACTCTGTTTGCTCAGCGCTGTTTGTTCAAATATACATATGAGAAAGTACAACGTATGGTAAGTGCCATGTTCAGGCAGAAATCCAAAGAGGTAAAATTGTGACAAAATCTTAAGTGATTTCTAATCGATTATCGAGCATAATGACAGAAATGATAATCGATTTTCTTGCACACCAGACAAGGGAATCCGTGATTTTACCCTGGGATAGAAATTTATGTTCTGACCCTGGTGTTCCGACCCAAAATCGAATATAATCGCGTGTTTGATAAATGCACTGGTTGATTACAACCTCATGCGCGGCGTCGTCATGCGTGACGTCACTAAACATTCCTGTCGTGTCATCACAAAATGGCGGACGTCGGTAACCGAAGTGACAGCACCATTAAAAATTCGCAATAGAAATGGAAGGTATGCAAGAAAAAGAATCCAATATGGGTGTGAGGGGTGGATAGAAAAATCCGTCCCTCGGGATCACTGTCCGGCATCACTCGGCAAGCCTCGTGATGCCGGACAGTGTCCCTCGGGACGTATTTTTCAATCCACCCCTCACACCCATATGAGATTCTTATAATCCTTTCAGCTCCGATTAGCCAGCCCTGATAAAAACTGAGCGGTTTACCAGTACTCAGATATTCGGTCGGTTTTCAGTTCAGCACAGAAGAACCATGAAGCCTGAATTATTTCTTAATGGTGCGATGGGCGGGTGCGCTGTGTAATATTGCACGTGTTGGTTGTGTTGTGTGTGCGCCTTCGTGTCGCTAGAGTTTTACTCTCCTACCGCTGGCGTGGGGTGATTAAGACCTGTGTTTTGGCATTTTCCTGAGTATCTGGTTCCTTTCTATTCATTCTGTGTTTTCGTTTAGGCATGTTTGTATAACGGACTCCCTGTAAACCTAACTATAAGCTTAACACTTGTAAGTCATTATGTGCAGTCTCCCAGAGAAAGATCTAGAGACAGACAGAAGAGATAGTAGAGGAGACGACGGTCAGGGACAGAGGATAAACAGGAAAATGAATGGAAGTTTAGAAACAGAATACCAGCACTCTGTAACATTAGGTAAGCATGTTTGTGTAATGGACTCCCTGTAAACCTAACCATAACCTTAACCCTTGTGGGTCATTTTGTGTCGCGTCTCAGAGAAAGATCTAGAGAGAGACAGAAGAGATAGTAGAGGAGATGACAGTCAGGGACAGGGGATAAACAGGAAAAAGAATGGAAGGTTAGAAACAGAATAACAGCACTCTGTAACATTAGGTAAGCATGTTTGTGTAATGGACTCCCTGTAAACCTAACCATAACCTTAACCCTTGTGGGTCATCTTGTGTCGTTTCTCAGAGTAAGATCTAGGGAGAGACAGAGGAGATAGTAGAGGAGATGAAAGTCAGGGACTTGGGAGAAAGAAGAAAATGAATGGAAATGTAGCAACAAATTAACAGAACTCCCTGCTGCAAGGGCAGGAGGCCTTGTGCAACTGTAAGGCAATATAAGTTGAATGCACAAGTGACGCAAGACATCACGTGAACAAGTCCGTGAAATAAAGACCACCTAAACCCCACCTTATATAGAGAAAACTGGGATTTACGGGGGTAAACATTATTTTCCTTATTCCTGCTCCAATACATAGGTTATGGGTACTCTTTAGAACCGCCTCAATGAGGCGGTTCTAACGAGCACCCAAAACCTATGTTCTGAGTATAAATAAGAAAAATATCACAAATTTTCATCAGAAAAAATACCTTTTTGGAGGTATGAAAAACTGCACTATATCACACGGATGTGTTATCGTAATTATACACGCCATCTTCGCCTTGCCCAACCATCCACTCTATATTGAAAAGAACTGGAGTTTACAGGGATATACATTTTTTTTTTTTTTTTTTTTTTTTACTGTTCGACAAAGGTTGTGCGTACGTGTTTGAACCGGCCCCCGCCCATAGGGGCTTGAAGAAATATATGGGCTGCATGATGCTTCAACGCAGAGCTGAATCCGGCCCGCACACTAGTACTGGTAAAACGCTTAGAGGATATAAGCCTGCCCAGGAACCGCGGTGAGAGGCGGACCGTCCATGCTAATCAACCCTATTGGTTTCATTAGACGACAGGGCTTGAGATATCATTTCATCTCCTTGTCGGGTAAAAGTTCCACAAAATTGGAAGCAACGTCTCCAAAATGACCTTTACAGTGTTGACGGGGACGTTAAACCTCAAATCAAACAAAAAAAAACCGTGTTGGAACCATCTCAGAAACGCTATTTTAATATGCTCCACAACTTATGTTTGGGGCATTTTAAAGAAAATCACAGATTTTCAACAGCAAAACTAATAAGATTTTGAGGTACGAAAGACTGCTTCCGGTCACGTGGATGTGTTGTACTAATTGTTCAGATTCAGGGATTGTCCCAAATCTTGTAAACCGGAAGTCACATACATTACGAAAACACGCATATACAAATACATTGCACACTTTACTACCGAAAAAACGAAAAATTTAAGATGAAAAATTGTGATATTTTTCTTATTTCTGCTCTAAAATATAGATTGTGGGCACTCGTTAGAACCGCCTCATCGAGGCGGTTCTTACGAGTAGCCACAATCTATATTTTAAATATAGATTGTGGGCACTCGTTAGAACCGCCTCATCGAGGCGGTTCTTACGAGTAGCCACAATCTATATTTTAGAGCAGAAATAAGAAAAATATGGTTTACCCCCTGTAAACCCCAGTTTTAGTATATAAAAGTGGGGTTCAAGGGGGTCAAAATTATAAAGGCGTGTTTTCGTGATTGACCAACAGTTATATAAATCTGGTATTTAAATAAGCCTGGCATTAAGCATGATGACCTAACTTTAGACTATGTAATTTAATGTTATTAATCAAATAATTTCGTATTGGCCCAGTTAAAGGCCCTCGGTCAGCTGTATTGGCCTCGGCCTTCGGCCTCGTGCCAATGCAGCAGACCTCGGACCTGTAAAATTGATGCAATTAAAAACATGATTTAGGATTTTTGAATTTTGGTTGACCATGTGTAATATAGGATAATCAATTAATAATAGTTAATACTGGTTAACGTTGCGCACTGGTTGACCTTGTGTAATATAGGATAATCAATTAATATTAGTCAATACTGGTTTACGTTGCACACAAACATTTTAAATGGTTTCTCGTCAGGAAAGGAGTGCTATTGCGATGAAACTGAATCTATAGAATGTTTTCTTTGCCCGCTCGCTTGCTTGCGCAACCTTTTCGCTGTTTGGATGAAAGATGTTGCATTTATCCACAATGTGTACTACATAGGTGCATTATTGAGCTATCGGTAACACATGCTTCCAAAAATCAAATACATATAGCAAGTATATTTCTTTAAAACAATACAAATGAATGCATTTTATGCAAAAATGCGAACAATTATGATGACAGGTAAATGAGTTTGAGAGGGATTCCCTAACTAGGTTTCGAACACTAGTTTGATCTATTTTTAGTTCGAGACAAAAATAGAATCCCCATATATGACGTTATGCGACGTTCATTTTTGGCCTTGTTTGCTTAGGCCATGCAGAGATAAGAAAAATATCACAATTTTTCATCATTAAATTTTCATTTTTTCGGCGATAATGGTGGCAATATATTTGTATAGGTGTGTTTGCGTAATGTCATAGGCAAATTTGTATGCCTGCATGAATGTCATAGTCCATTAGGGCACATAATGGAGAAGAGTTTTGCTATTTACGCTGAGTCCCGCTAACGAGACTGTCTAACACAATTTTAAACCTCTCCACACTGATGGCGGTATTGATATCAAATCTGTTATTGTCATTAGATGCTTAATCTGGTACAACATGGCTATTTCAGAGCATCCTATTTTCAGTTATAACTAAGAAAATCGATGTTGTGATATAGACATGAACTGTTTATGTAATCTCAGGAAACTCCCATACAAAGCTTTAACTGTAGTATATAACTTAATGACTCAATACTATGATTTCGTTCAAATCTTTATGGGCTATTTAAGACGCTCCTAGTATTGAGTACTTCGGTAGGTGATATATGATATATATATACCGTCGGCTTATTTGCAATAATAACAATCAATTCATTTTTTAATTTAAAATAATTTAACTTTTTGAAAATTACACTTCTCTTAAAACCGCCCCGCACATCGGAGCTTGGAAAAATAGATTGGGGTGCATCGTGCTTCCGCGCAGAGCTGAAACTGTCCGGACATGAGTACTGATGAACCGCTTAGAAGGTCTTTATATGGGGTTCCACAAAATCGGAAACTTCGTCTGTCTCTAAAGTAACTTAGAAAGTGTTGACGGGGCCGTAAAGCTTCATCACAAACTCTCATTTAAAAATACGACAACAACCAATCTGATATCTTACAAAAAGGCACTCCATTGGAATATTCAACAGAGATTGAAGAATGTGCGATTTTTTTTCTGTGCCGAACCAGCTAGTTTCGGCTAATAAGGCTTCATCAGTGACCCTAAAATTTTGTTGAAATGTCATTATGATAACACACCCGTGCGACATAATGTACTTTTTCGCATACGCAAAATGGGAAATCTGTGATATTTTACTTATTTTAACTGCAAACATAGGTTGTGGGTGCTCGTTAGAACCGCCTCATTGAGGCGGTTCTAACGAGTACCCGCAACCTATGTCTTGAAGCAGAAATAAGAAAAATAATGTTTACCCCCGTAAACCCCAGTTTTATCTATATAAAGCGGGGTTTAGTGGGGTATTTATTTCACGGACTTGTTCAACTGATGTCACAATAATTTTGCGCTTGATTTGGAATTTAACGGCCAATTCAACACTATTTAAGTTACGTCGGTATCGGTGAATAGACCTAATCTCACTTTCCCTGGGCAGGTGTATACATAAGCGGTTAAGACGTGAGTCAGCCTCGAAAGCGCCGTGGTTGTGCGTTCGAATCCGGCCACCGGTATCGAGGTGTGTCCTTGGGCAAGACACGTAATGACACTGCCCCACTCCACCCAGGTGTAAATGGGTAGCAGTGATGTAAAAGCAACTGCCTCTCTCTCGCGCGCGCGTGAAAACACCCGGAATGAGTGTTCGAGAGCGATTCAATAAGCTTGAAGCTTTCATCGCAATCGAACTAAAATAAATTAGTATAAACTAAACTAAGAAGTGAGTTTGAGTTTTACGTCTCACCAAAAGCTAAGGTCATACGGAGGCGGGACCTTGGTTTAAAGACTCATCCGAAAGTTTGGAAAAGCCCGGGATCGATCCTGCGAGTAGCAGAACCACTGTACCACGGAGGCTTCTAGCGGTTAAGAAGTACTGTGCGTATTATTTCACCAAATCGCACAACTGCCCTTCTTGAATCAACGATCAAAGAACGTTGCCAACCCGGGGACTCCAACCCGCGACTTCCGGTCCACACACTTTCTCCAGCGATGCTGGAGTCCGTGGATCCCAGTGGTATAGAAGGTCTCATCCTGAAAAACTCCTCCACAGCAGCTATCACCACCTCGTCTGACCGATAATGCTGCCCATCCAAGTGCTTTTTCATGTTTGGGAACAGGAAATAATCTGATGGAGCTAGATCAGGTGAATACGGAGAGTCATCGACAAGTTTGAAGCCAAAGTCATGCACAGCAGCCATTGCGACAACCGATTTATGAGCAGGCGCATTGTCCTGATGGAACAAGACCCCTTTTTGTCAATTTTCCGGGTCGTTTAGCCTTTATTGCTTTTCGCAATTGTTTTAGCAGATCTGCATAACACTCCCCATTAATTGTTCTACCCTTTTGAAGGTAATCTATGAATATTATACCCTTGGCATCCCAGAACACTGATGCCATCACCTTCCCTGCAGAGGAGACGACCTTTGCCTTCTTTGGAGGGGGTGAGCCAGGGTGCTTCCATTGCATGGATTGTCTTTTGGTCTCTAGCTCAGTGATGAACCCAACACTCATCCTGAGTGAAAAAACGGTCAAGAAAACCATCTTGGTCTGCTTCGAAAATAGCCAAGTTGTCTTGTGACAGGTTCAGTCGGGTCAACTGTTTGTCAGGCGTCAAAAGCCGTGGCACCCATCTGGCGGAAACCTTTGACATTCCTAACTGTGTAAACTGTTCTCTACTCGTTCACGGGAGATGCCAACAGTGTTAGCTAACTGATTCACAGTAAAACGCCTGTCATCAATCACGGCCCTGTGCACTTGGCTGATGGTTTCCTCAGTTGTTGCCGTTATGGGTCGTCCACACCGTTCATCATCTTCAAGGCTGTCCTTGCCCATCTTAAAATTTGCTGCCCACCATTTCACGGTTGCATACGAAGGAGCATCATCCCCTAATGTGGCAACCATATCGGCATGAATGTCCTGAGGAGCTAACACCTTTTTAAGGAGGTACTTGATGACACTACGATAACAGATTTTGTCCACTTTCTCAAAAACGTGCTAGTGTCAATTTTCAAAGTCTAGAATTTCTACGTTATTGCAGGTAAACTTGAACTCATTTGAGTCAAATCAAGTAATAAAGGTTTGGATTTAATGAACACAAAATTCCATGGCTGTTCGATGCCTGCTTCTGGGTCAGACTCAGAACTTTTCAGCCTACCGTCGTATTTACTTGAAACTCGGACTAGTTGTTCATTATGAAAAGGGAGAACTCATACCAATAGGTGAGGTAACCCTCAAAATATTTTTGGCACTATGCACCTTTTTCGACTTAGACTTTTTGCAGTCGAACGTTGGCACCCGCATGCGGTGCTCTTGTTTAATTCTTACACTTAACGAAACCGATGTATTCGAAAACTTACAAAAGTAGTGTTTAAAGACATGGATCACAGTCTTATGCTCAGAAAGATTCAAAGACGAAATGTCAGAGGAGATGAATGCATCTTAGTATTAGCATAGTGTCTGCAAATGTGCTTATATTTTTTTTTCCTGCGCTGTTATTGCCCCCAACCCATTTTCAATGGGGGAATTTAGTATTAACACTGTCAGTACATAACGTTTAGTCCCGTCTGGTACGAAGAAGGGCTTCCGTTCCATCACGGAAACATGCCTATACATCACGAAAACAGGCCTATATAATTCTGACCCCCTGGAACCCCATTTTTATATAGTAAAACTGGGTTTACAGGGGTAAACCTTATTTTCTTTATTTTAGCTCTAAAATATACGTTGTGGGTACTCGTTAGAACTGCCTCGATGAGGCGGTTTTAACGAGAACCTACAATCTATATTTTGAGCAGAAATAAGAAAAATATCACAATTTTTCATCTTAAATTTTCATTTTTTTCGGCGATAAAGGTGGCAATGTATTTGTATAGGCGTGTTTTCGTAATGATAATTCTGAAATCCTTGAACCTTATCTTTAAAAAGTCAAACTGGGGTTTACAGAGGTAAACAATATTATTTTTTTATTTCTGCTCTAATTTATTGACTTTGGGTACTCGTATGAATCGCCTCGATGAGGCGGCTCTAAAGTGTATCCACAATCTATATTCTCGTATTTAGCATAAATGGGAAAAATATCACAATTTTTCATCTTAAACTTTTTCCTTATTCGGCTGGTAAAATTTGCTTGTATAGGCGTGTTTTCGCAATAGATGCCTTTTGAAAACATTGGTTAATTGAATTCATCATTCATATACCCGTATTTAATCATAAAAAAATCAATTTTGGGTAAAATGTACCAATTATTATTTTCTAAAATTCCAGTTTTCGTAAAAAATTATGATAAGTACAAAGTAGAAGTAAAACAAAGATCAGGAATCGATACAATTAACTTACTCCACCCATCAAAGACACCAAAGGGAAAGAAACACAAACATGAATCGACCAGACCATAATGGAAACAAACGACGGCCATAAGGACAGTTAATTTCCCACAAAATGGCACAAAATGGCCAAATGGCCATCCAACATAAAAAGACACAAGTGATACATACAGTGAGTAGTAACAAACAACAACATAAATAAACCGCCACAGAAGAACCGCATTGGAAAGGTCAGTGAGAGGAATTCCACTGGGGCGCTTAAATCGATTTTACGTGGCCAAAATCCTCCCCCTTACTTCCGTCGCGATTTAGACAAATAACTTGTTCAGTCCGCATGAAGGCCTCCTAACTCATCAGTGCAGCATCTCCGTGAACACAAATAATCAAAGAACCACAGAGGTGAGACAACGGGGAGGACTCGACAGCAAAAAAAAAAAAAAAAAACCCTGAAATTCTGGGCAAAAGAAAACCAACAGTTAGACTCCGACCAGAGACAGAGCACCAACCAACATTACCTTGAATTAGATATCTCTAATTCTCAATAAGCCTTTACGTTGGAACCGTCATAGAATTTGAGGCCTAACCCACCGGCGTGCAATTAAAGAGGGAAGCAAAGTTGCCAACCGTGATTGGGTTAACTACCATGCATGCAGTCGGTCGTATAACATCCATGTTGTACCCAATCTTTTTATATCGAAGAATGATTTTACGAAATCGGGTGCTGAAATCATTGCGGTTATATATTTTTCTGAATTTATATACTAAGTCACCATAAAATTCGGGTTCCGATTGACCCTGTAGCAGAAGAGATTTAAGTCCAATATTGAATTTTGAAATTAAATCAGAATGGCGTCTATAAAATTTTGAAAATGCTTTGCGTAGTTTATGGTACCGATAACCCTGATTAGGAAGTTTAGCCGTTATTAATTTATTACGAGTGTTTAAGTCAGGTACATGACTACACACTCTAGCAAATCGAATTAATTGCGAAATATAAACGCCATAGGATGGCGCACGAGGAACATCACCATCAAAAAAAAGAAAAATTTACAATCTCAAGTCATCTCGTTTATCATAAATTTTGCACGAAACAAACCCATCTACAATAGATATATGTAAATCCAAAGACGGGGCCTCGGTATCAGTTCTGGGGGGGGGGGGGGGGTAAACCTGACTGATCAAACAATCGAAATAAGTATTATCAATATTTAATAAACCATCTAAATATCTAGAAGTGGAGCTAAAAGCTTCAATAATTTCAGATTGGTTATCAATGGAAAGCGACAACATGAAGTCTCGTTCATAACAATACAAGAACAGATCAGCCACAAGAGGTGCGCAATTCGTACCCATCGGAATACCCACAATTTGTCTAAATAACTTGGTACCGAATCCGAATCTAATATAAATATTGGCAAGTAGAAAGGTGAGGGCATCACACACTTTCTGACATAACCAAAGTGTATAATTTTTATGCTCTTTAGAAGTTGCATTTCTGACATTACATGCAAGATAGAGAGAATCTTCTCTGTGAAAAGTCTATTCAATTTAGATCATTAAGCTTTTCTTTTATATAAGATTATGAGGAAGTGTAGTGTAAAGAGTGGAAAAATCGTAAGTAGACTGACTAGAAGCACGACAACGTCTGGATTTCAATTTATTTAAAACCTCATTCGATTTTTTTATAGACCAAAACATATTTCTTCCTGATCTTTGAAAGACTTTATCACAATATTTAATCACATGCGTTGGTATAGCAGTAAGACAGGAAGTTAAAAATTTAGAAAGTTCAGTGGTAGTGCAAGAGCTAGAATTTGCAATAAACCGTGCTTTGTAAGGTCTTTTATGAAGTTTTGGTAACCAATATAGCGTAGGAAGCTTGTCTTGGCCTTCTGTAACACACGCAGCAAACTTGGTGGCTGAATGACAAATATGTTCATCTACTATAGCTCTCTCTTCAGCTAAAGGCTGAAGTTCATAGGCCTTAGTACCATTAAGCTCCTGCTTAAGCGTGTTAACATAGTGGAGCTGTCACACAACGACGACGTTGTTAGCGGCCTTGTCTGCAGGGGCCAAAACAAACTTCTTAAATGAAATTCTTGAATACCTAGTTTAAGATGACGTAAAGACGCATTAGGCTCAGGAGGTAATAAGTTAGTATTTTGAGAATAGAAAGAATTGCATTTATTCACTAGTTTTAAAATGCTAAGTTTCCAGTCCTTAAGGGCTATATGCTCAACATACTCTCGCTTACACCATCGATTACCGAATTCGTTCAAGGCAGCAGCGATTTCATCTCTACATTTACTGTAATCAATTTCAGAAGGAAACCGATATTTCGGTCTTTTCGAAATTATATTCCTTATCCTAGAATCAGGAATTATTTTCAAATTGCCAGTAATTACATAACCAGCAGCAGGAAAGCAATTCACTGAGTTTGATTAACAGGTAAGGTTTTTGTGGTAGGTTATCATTTACAAGTATTAAAATTATTAAACAGGTGAATAAATTATGTGTTTGCTATATTTGAGTGAATGGTATGATGTATGTGCACATGGCCAATATTTTTTAAGCGAATCCCCTCATTACGAAAACACGCCCATACAAATACATTGCAAATGTTACCGCCGAAAAATGCAAATTGGAAGATGGAAAAAATGTGATATTTTTCTTATTTCTGCTCAAAATATAGATTGTGGGTACATGTTAGAACCGCCCCACAATCTATATTTTAGAGCAGACATAAGAAAAATAAGGTTTATCCCTGCAAACCCCAGTTTTACTATATAAAAGTGGGGTTCGAGGGGGTCAAAATTATATAGGCATGTTTTCGTGATGACGGCCATGATAGCTGTTGTTGCAAAGTGCTTTTTTCGGACGAGGGCCCCTGGGCTGAGACATCTGTGACATGTTGACACATATCTATTTTATATATAGAACACGAACTGTACAAAATCATTCAACATTCAACATTCAAATAGTTGTGTTTCCGTTGAGCCGATACTTAATACCTGATCTGATACTTAAAATCCATTTCTTTTGCTGCATTGGTAGTCTAAACGTCATTATTTGCATGTTTTCTGGTAATATGGTTGGAATTTTGCCCCTTTAACATTTTTTCCTCTTTTTCCTTCAAAATAAAAGTTTGCAAAACGTTTTTTTTTTAACCTACTTACATATAGTGCAGTTTATATTTTACTTTTGGTCCTTTGAGATCAGCGTGAATATTCTGAGAAATCGGATATATTTATTTGTTTGGACTCATATTCTAGACATGTTTTTAATTATTTGGACCCCATTTTGATTTATATCAGTCTTTGAATCGACTGCCTATTCGAAATTCGCAAAATTGCAGTATGTTTCCTCTGGCTCTCTTTGCCGGATCATTACAGGGTCACTGATGAGGCTTTATTAGCCGAAACTACGTAGTATGACCCATCTTCTTTCTTATGAATGTTTCCATTGCTCTTAAAGGAACTCATTTTTGATTTTTATTTACAGAAAAGAAGTGGAGGTAATGATCAGGAACTGATACTAAAACCACGCCTCCCATCAGAGACACCAAATGGAAAGAAACACAACAATGACACACAAACACAATAAGACCCTAATGGAAACATCAATAGCAGAAAGCCAAAAGGACAGTTACTTCCCCACAAAATGGCCAATTGGCTATCCAAAACAAAACGATATAAGCTATACACACATCCAAAGACAAACTATAACAAAATAAGAACATAACACTGCCCATTCCTCTTTAGAATATTGATAAACTCGTGTGTTAGTTCGTCATTGGCGCGCCTCTGATTACAACTTCAGTTTTATATGATATTTCATTTATTTCTATATTTATATTTTATTGTTTAACAGTACAGCGTTTGCTTTTGTTTCGAGTATTCTAGGGTTGTCTAAATCGTTTTAAAATATATCAGTTTAGAAGTTGTTGTTTTTTGTATGTTTGAAGAAATACAAACAGTATGATAAATCTTTAATGTTATCACGTTATTGAATCGTCTGATATTTCTTGTATTTTGATTAATGGCGAACTCATTTTGTTCCTACAAGATCTAATCAGCTGTGAAAATGAACGTTAACTCCCAGTATCCTTTCAAGATATCACGCAAATTTGATTCGATTTATTTCACGAGCAATGTTACTAGACTGTATGCAATCTTAGACAATCACACAGCCAGGGAAGTGCATAAGCGCCAAATATCCTCCGGCAGTGAAGACTAAGATCGGCCTTAACATCTCTACAGTCTATTAAATCCTTAAAATACATGTAGTTTCTTCAGAGAATACCAGAGGACAATTCCATATCAAGATGACTCGTGTAAATTCTACTTTGCGGCTATTCTCGAAGACAAAGAATGTTGTTATTTATACAAATGCACTTGCTCTTGTATAGGCAAAGTTGCGCCCAGACCCATTATTGTTATCCAGAATGACATTCCCCACAGTGTTTCTGTAACAGTTGAGGTTAATTTGGTGTGTAGTAAATGAAAACGTAAATAGTGAATACGTATCACAATCAAACAAAAATACCGGTGTTTCTGTAAAATAAAGGTGAAGGCAATGATCAGGAATCAATACAATTTCCACAACTCCCACCCAAGACACCAAGGGCACATAAAATAACTCCATAAATTATATGAATATTATTATTATACCAATAAATTATTGGTTTAGACTCATTCTAGACAGGTTTTTGATTATTTGGACCCCATTTTGATTTATAACAGTCTTTGAATCGACTGCCTATTCGAAATTCGCAAAATTGCAGTATGTTTCCTCTGGCTTTCTTTGCGGGATCATTACAGGGTCACTGATGAGGCTTTATTAGCCGAAACTACGTAGTATGTCCCATCTTCTTTCTTATGAATGTTTTCATTGCTCTTAAAGGAACCCATTTTTGATTTTTATTTGCCTTCACTGCAGCTGGTGTTGTGCCGTGTGGCGGCCGTAAAACGTCTCCCCGTACATCAACCATAGTGCAGTTTATATTTTACTTTTGGTCCTTTGAGATCATCGTGACTATTCTGAGAAATCAGAAATAAATTATTGGTTAAGACTCATTCTAGACAGGTTTTTAATTATTTGGACCCCATTTTGATTTATAACAGTCTTTGAATCTACTGCCTATTCGAAATTCGCAAAATTGCAGAATGTTTCCTCTGGCTTTCTTTGCGGGATCATTACAGGGTCACTGATGAGGCTTTATTAGCCGGAACTACGTAGTATGGCCCATCTTCTTTCTTATGAATGTTTTCATTGCTCTTAAAGGAACCCATTTTTTATTTTTATTTAATTCACTATAATGAAAACCTAAAACGCGGAAAGCCAAAAGGATAGTTAATGTCCCACAAAATGGCCAAACGGCTATCCAAAATAAAAAGATATTAGCAATACATACGCGCAAAGACGAACTACAACAATAATAATTCACAAGAGAAAAACCGCCTTGGAACGGCCAGTAAAAGTTTTTAAAAAGCCGCTGGGTGGTTGGTTGTAATATTTGATTCTGGCTTTTCCCGGGAATCTATTTCTATATATATTTACTGGTGGGTGTGTGTGTGTGGGGGGGGGGGTTAAATCGTCTCGACGTGGCTACGATGATCCTTGATTCTGTTGTGGTTTGTAAGTTTCACTTTAAAGTAAAATGTGTAAATTGTTTCGATACAGTGTATTTGTTCAGTTTTTAGTGTATTAACTGCTCCCAAAACATATCTTTTTTTCACCCATTTAGTACCGGAAACCCATAAATTGTAATTGGCAAACAGTGCAGGCCCAGATCAGACACCGCAGAACGCGGCGTCTGATCAGGGCCTCCACTGTTTTCTAAAAGTTCAGTCATTTTCAAAATAGATTTTGATGAAAGCACAACCTGACACCCCTAATTTTAAATGGACTTCTGCTATATATAAGAAGGAATATTCCATTCGGTACAAAAAGGGTTAATTTAATGGGTTTGTATTTAAATTTATCACAATTGTTGTTGAAATATTGTTTATCGACAGTAAAACAATTTCTTGACCTTGAAGTAATTGTACTAATTGTAGATTATCCCTTACCTTGCTGTTCACGACAACCCCTATCTTTGCAAACAGTGTAGATCCAGTTCAGATGGCTTCTTCAGAAGCCATCTGATCAGGATCTACACTGTTTGGCATTCAGTTTATGAATTTGTAGCAATACATTACATCAAGTAATTTGATTGGTTGATAGACAGAAATGGGTGGGGCTTAAATGAATATTCAGCAAGATAAGGGTTAAGTTTTTAGTCATTTTGGAATCATTATTCCAATCTGGAATTTTGAAAATAGTTGAAGGTCACTAATTAGGCAGAAGCTAGCTAGACTGGTCAAGAAAAACATGAATACGTACATGGCAATCTTTAGCTCTTTTGTGTGTATTTTGTTTCCAAACAATAACCTTTAAATAGAATGAACTTTCATTATTTCAAGTAGAGATTGCAATGATTTTATGCTGTCCGATGGCGGCAGTACGTCATAAAAGTGCAGTGTATGTTTTAACTACATTTTTGATAATCAAGCTCATTTAATGTCTCAGAATGTAATGCGGGAGTCACTGACAAGACAATGTTGGACGAAACTGGATTGTGCGGCATAAAAAAGCTTGATTATTGACTTTCATTCTTGTGTGTGGTGTTTGTTTCCAATTACAATCTAGTTTCATCATTACGCAAACACGCCTATACAAATACATTGTAACCTTTAAATTTTGAGATGAAAAATTATGATATTTGTCTTATTTCTGCTCAAATATAGATTATGGGTACTCGTTAGAACCGCCTCGATGAGGCGGTTCTAACGAGTACCCAGAATCTGTATTTTAGAGGAGAAATAAGAAAAATAAGGTTTACCCCTATAAACCCCAATTTTACTATATAAAAGTGGGGTTCAAGGGGGTAAAAATTATATAAGCATATTTTCGTGATGTTATAATTTGTCTTCCATTGCATACAGTTATCATTCAAGGTGCATTGTCAGTATGGCTTCTACGTCTCGATATTATAAGGACTAGGCGAGTATGAAATGTGTAATTCTGTGGATATCATATTGACCTTGTATTGTTATTGTCACCACACTTTTTGTGATTAGGGTTAGATTCAGGGGATAACTGTATTGCAAAATTGTGATTTGGGGAGGTAAATCGTCGGTTTTACGGTCGCAAATTACGTTTTACGGTTCCGCTGACGTGTCGCCGTAAAACTAAATTTGCGACCGTAAAACCGACGTTTTACCTCCCCAAATCCCAATTTTGCAATAAAGTTATCCCAATTCTAATGCACTTATACGGTTGTTTTGTTAAAACTGTACTATTTTGCACAACATGACTAGCGCTGTGAGCTGCGTAAAAACAAATTTCAGCCAATGAAAAGCGGCGTTACGCGATGACGTCGGGTTTCCGACAGTATATCGCAGAATATACTGTCGCAAATTTTTTACTTGTCCAATCAGACGTCGCGTTACATACGCAAGTGCATTAGAATAGACATTGCTATCTGGCAAAGGATCTTTTTAAAGCCTTTTTTGTACCAAAACGGATCTTCAGCCTTATATATAGCAGGAGTTCATTTCAATATTTAGGGGTGTCAGGTTGGGTTGCTGTGATCAGACGCCGCTTTAACTGTTTGCCAATTATCCACTTGGGGTTTCCAGTACTAAAATGGTTGAGGTTCATTCATTTCGCTTATTTTGAAACAGTACTTGGCGGAATGCTTCGTCTGTTAAATGACTGATTGTTATGTTATACCATTTGGCCTCAAAGTATCTTTTGGTGACTGACCTAATTTTCACTGTCTAGTGATTTATCTAGTACATGTATCTCAAAAATTGTTGGTTTTATTTTGTCACTTCAAAGTATCACAGATTGTTACAACCTGGCCATTTGATTTTGAGGTAGGCCAATGTCCAAGGATTTCGTTTAATAAATCAACTTACATGTAACAGATCTTTAACAACCTTTCAATGTAGAAATAAAACAAAGATCTGGAATCGATACAATTAACTTACCCCACCCATCAAAGACACCAAAGGGAAAGAAACACAACCATGAAGCGACCAGACCATAATGGAAACCTAAACACAGGAAGGCCGTAAGGACAGTTACTTTCGAACAAAATGGCCAAATGGCCATCCAAAATAAAAAGACACAAGTGATACACACAGTAATTAACAAACAACAACATAAATAAACCGCCACAGAAGAATCGCATTGGAACAGTCAGTGGAAAGAATTCCACTGGGGGGGCTTAAATCGATTTTACATGGCCATAATCCTCGCCCTTAACTCTGTCGCGGTATACATCAATTTTGTTTAGTCCGCTTGAAGGCTTCCTAACTCACCAGTGTAACATCTCCGAGAACATACAAATAAAAAAAAAATACTGAAATGAAACAAGGTCGAGGACTCGACAGCATACAACAACAGAATTGCTGGAGCAAAAGAAAACTAAAGATTGAGCACCAGGCGCCAACCAACACAAAGAACACTATAGTGAAATTCCATTTATGTTTCCGCGCCGGAACCGTCATATAATCTTAGGCCCGACCCACCGGCGCGCAATCAAAGAGGGAAGCAACGTTGCCAACCATGATTGGGTCAACGACCATGCACGCAGTCTGTCCTACAATACTCACGCCGCACCCAACCCCCACACACCGACGAACGATTTTACGAAATTGGGTACTAAAGCCAGTACAGGCACGCACCCCTCCAAATTTATATACCAAGTCACCATAGAATTCGGGTTCCGACAGGCCCCGCTCCAGAAGTGCTTTAAGTCCAACACTGAATTTTGAAACCAAATCAGAATGACGTCTATAAAACTTAGAAAAGGCTTTACGTAGTTTATGACACCGACACCCCCGACCAAGAAGCTCAGCGGCCAACAAGTCACCACGAGGGTCGAAGCCGGATACACGACTAGACACTCCAGCAAATCGAACCAACTGCGAAACATAAACCCCGTTCGACGCCGCACGAGGAACACCACCGTCCAAAAAAAGGAAAACCCACAACCTCACGACCAAAACCACCACGCCCACCACAAAATTTGCAAGAAACAAATCCATCTATAATGGACAAATGTAAACCCCAAAAGGGGGCCCCGGTATCAGAGGTAATTGCCTCGCCCAACTGAAGTTCTAGGGGACAAATCCGACCGACCAAACCATCAAAGTAAGCATTGCCAACATTCAACAAATCATCCAAACATCTAGAAGTAGAGTCAAAAGCCCCAGTAATTTTAGACTGGCCATCAGTGGAAAGCGACAACATGAAGTCTCTTTCATAACAATACAAGACCAGATCAGCCACAAGAGTTGCGCAATCCGTACCCATCGGAATACCCAACGTAATTGGTTATGGAATAATTTATGCCCAAAAATTGGGCCAATGTCAGAAGGACCTACTTTTCAAGGGGCATCTTATATTTATATTTACTTCACTATCGGTTTATTTCTCATAGATGTGGTTCTATTTTTCGAACCTGGAAAATGATCTTTATAGGTCAGACTCAGGTGTAAACTATATCAAATCATTGATTGTTCTGGCATAATTTTGGAGTTACCTCTACCTAAATGAGATCAAGGTTCCTTTGACCTACTGTTCACATTTTGGTTGTGTTTTTATTATTCTGATCTGAAAAAGTAGGTCAGGGTCACAGTGACCTATATTTAAGGTTAAATGATTTTGCTTGATAGCTCCCATTGCGTTTTGACGGGTTTTGCGATTTAAGTCAGTAAAATAGCATTAATGCGGTATGTAATGATTAAAGCTTTTTATTCTGGATAGTCGTTTGACCATTTTTGGGCGGCCCCCGCCCATCGGGGCTTGAAAAATAGATTAGCTGCATGATGCTTCCACGCAGAGCTGAAACCAATCGCACACGAGTACTGGTAATCCGCTTATAGGACTTAAGCTTGCCCAGGCAAAGTGATGCGAGTCTGACCGCCCATGCTTATAAACCCTTTTGGTTTCTTTGGGTCGACAGGGCTTGCGATGTCATTTCATCTCGATGTCGAGTGAAAGTCCAACAACTTGTGTAACAACGTCTCCAAAATGACCTTTACAATTTTGACGGAAACGTTAAACTTCAAATCAACCTATTGACCATTGTGAGGAAAAAAACGTTATTCTGGTTTCCGCTTGCGGCAGTGTAAGTTGTCTCATGTTGATGTTTCTTTCCCTTTGATGTCTAAATTTTTTGGATTATTTATAATTGTATCCACTGCTTTTTGATGGATTGTCTTCATATTTTGAACATTGATTTGTAACACTGTCCTATGATATATAATACTCTTTTATCCGAAAAGGAATATGAATTGTCTACTAGTCTATTTCCGAAAAATCCATGTGAATGACCCGAGGTTCCCTTCTCGATACGCTGGACGTAAAAGACAAACACACACGCACAATACAAATATGGACGCACAATACAAATATGGACCCAGTGGTAAAGAGTGAATACCGAATCACTTCTGATAATTTTGCAAGAACTGCACCCCTCCACCCCCCCCCCTACACACACACACACACACCCGCATAACTCCAAACTATTTAAAATTCTTAAGTTTTATTTTACCTTTAAACGAAATGAACATTGCTTTAGAGATGTCTCAATACATAACGTTGAACAGACTTTGTATCAACATTGAAACGAGTTTACATTACGACAACACAACTGTGCGACATAATGCATTATTTACATCTCCAAAATGGATATTTTTAGTGATAATCCGTTATGTTTTTTATGGCTTATAGAGTTCGTTGCCGCATGCTTAAAGTTACTTAACAGAAATACAGCATGGTCATGTTATCAGACAGACGGTTTTTGTGGTATCGAGTTATTCACTGACAAGGCCCTGCCATGCATCGTCCTTGATATCATTTAATTCTTACTTATCATATATAAATGATCTTGTATGTCGTTCGTGTCAGTCTGAAATGGACTGTGTATATTTTGGCGATTTAATTGATTTAAGTTATCAAATGAATTCAACTTTTGGTTTTACGGCCCTTTCAAGATTATTTCACTCATATCGAGCCATTGGTAATCAGAGGTGGGTGAAATCGGAGAACTCGGAGGAAAAAACACCTGAGCTTCCGTTACAGAACTTTGCGTCTCACACGTGACCCGAACCAGGTTCGAGTGAGTGTTCGAGTTTTCGTCCCACCAACAGCTAAGGTCATACGGAGACGGAACCTCGGTTTAAAGACTCGTCCGAAAGTCTGGAGAAGCCCGGGATCGATCCTGCGGTCCCTGGTTTACAAGGCGAGTAGCGTAACCACTTCACCACGGAGGCTTCTAAACCAGGTTCGAACCACACCGGTGAGATACCTAATGATTAAGAGCCAGCGTTCTTACACATTAGGCCACGGAGGCCCATTAATTGAATTGAAATGCAACTTAGGAAAAATGTTGCCGAATGTTTGTTGCATACAAAATAACAGTCCAAGCTGTTATTCATCTGATATTTGTAAGGATTTCAATAAGTTTTTTTCGCACCTGCTTTAAGCATGGTGCGATATAGGAGTCCGGTTTTCCGTCTGTTCGTCCGTTGGTTCGCCTAGGCGTCCACATTTGCGATAGCCAATCCTTGCTTTCAGCCAAATGTTCAAGTCCATATAGGCACGACATCAACTTCGGCGGAATTCTTATTAATCAACACTTTATACCAAAATTCTGATTTTGACATAGTCAAATAGAATTGAATTGTGCAAAAAAATTCCGTGGGGGGGGGAAATTGGTAACGTTTCTGCCTTTATTTATTTATTTCAAGTGGGAAATTAAAAAGATTTCGTAATTTATACGGAGGCATTTTTGCAGAATCCAGAATCTAAATGAAGTGTTTCCACTTTTCTTTGCAATTCAAATCTGCGTTGTAACTTTACAGATATAGAGAAATTCTGTTGTTGAAGACACTAAAGTAAATTACATCTTAGGCCAAAAAAACTTGCAGTAATATAAACACTAATAGGACAATAATAACATGTCGTTCTCATCAGTGTAAGACAAGCACCAGGGAATTTTATAGACACGCACTTGGCACTCGGTTTTGTTTCACATGGTTGGAAGGAAACTATTGTCTGTCGTGTACATCTCCATACTAATTAGAACTTTGTCAGGAGAGATTTATCTTTGGACATGTATGATCAGGATAGCTGAGGTCAGCCTTCAAAATACATGGTAATCTTTGTTTCATGTGACCGCTTTCACATGTAGAATAGTACGACGGCTCTGACTGCCCAGGAAGATCTATGAATTTTATATTCAACACGTCTAGATAGAACCTTTTTTTTTTTCCTAGAGTAACTATTTTAACTCTGTGCCAGGACAATATTGAACGTTTGTCTGCTGGCAACGACAATGTGGATTCTCGCCAGAGAAGACAATGTGCTGTATAGACATCTGCTGTCGTAGCGTTTAGACCAGTTAAAAATATGCTTTTCCATGTGCATTTCTAACTTCTTAGCTCAACCGGGCGGAAGGCTGCTGTAGAGCTTATAGGATGATAGTTCATCGACCGCCCGTCCGTCCATACATAAAACTACCCGTGACTGGTTTTGTTGTATTAGTACACCTCTATAATTGGGAAAGAATATCATTATGTTAACGCACCAGTGCGACAGTGCATATTTCCACATCTCCAAAAATCACAAGTTTTCTGATGAAAATCAATACCATGGGTTGTGGGTGCACATTGAGGCGGTTCTAACGAATATCCACAACCTATGTCTTAGAGCAGAAATAATAAAACTATATGGGCTGCATGATACATGATGCTTCCACGCAGAGCTGAATCTGGCCAGCACACTAGTACTGGTAAACCGCTTAGACGTTAGAGGATCTAAGCCTGTCCAGGAACCGCGGTGCGAGGCGGACCGTCCATGCTAATAAACCCTATTGGTTTCATTGGGCGTCAGGGCTTGAGATGTCATTTCATCTCAATGTCGGGTAAAAGTCCCACAAAATTGGAAGCAACGTCTCCAAAATGACCTTTACAGTGTTGACGGGGACGTTTCTAAACCTCAAATCAAAAAAATAATAAAACTCCCGTAGACCCCACTTAACTGCCCTTCATCGCAGTATGGGTTATACATGTATTTTCTTGCACACCAGACAAGGAAATCCGTGATTTTACCCTGGGATAGAAATTTGTTCTGACCCTGGTCTTCCGACCCAAAATCGAATATAATCGCGTGTTTGATAAATGCACTGGTTGATTACGATCTTTTGTGCGCCGTCGTTAAGGTTTACGTCACAGCACGTTACGTGACGTCACTAAACATTCCTGCAGTGTCATCACAATATGGCGGACGTCGGTAAAAGAAGTGACTCAGCAAAAAAAAATCCGCGCTAAGAAATAGAAGGTATGCAAGAAAAAGAATCCTATATGGGCGTGAGGGGTGGATGGAAAAATCCGTCCCTTGGGATCACTGTCCGGCATCACTCGGCAAGCCTCGTGATGCCGGACAGTGACCCTTGGGACAGATTTTGCCATCCATCCCTCACGCCCATATAAGATTCTTATACTCTTTTCCTTTAGGACCATGATTCCACCGCGTAAAGCTGAAAATATTTGAGGCGGTTCTAACGAGTACCCACAACCTATGTATTGGAGCAAATATAAAGTAAATAACTTTTATCCCCGACAATATAATGAAAAGTTGGATTCTGGTGAGTATTCGTTACACGGACATGTAAACATGGTGATGTATACCTCGGGTTATTTTCTCAGATAGCACATGCATTATTATTATTATTATTATTATTATTATTATTATTATTATGGCCGACCCTTTCGAGATTATTTCACTTATCCCGACCCCCACCCCGCTCCCGACCCAGGTGTCACAGCCCAAATTCCGTTTAAAATATTTTACTTATTTTATTTCACATTACTTCTGCATATTTTATATTTGACCTTTTAACCCCTTTCAAGGTCCCCTGGGGCGTGGGGGGTCAAAAATAAATGCACTCTTGTACACCCCACTCATGTAAGCAACCCGCACACCGAATTTGGTTGGATTTCGATTGATAGTTTAGGAGATAGCATAACGGACGGACGGAGGGATGCGTTTTGAATATCCGGAAAGCTTTTTGTTTTGCAAAAAGAGAGAGGATAACAAGTATGTGTATCGCTGGCCATAATCAAATGTACGAATGTAAAAACAAACCAGTATGTGAATTCCGAAGGCCTTTATGGCGTAAAATAACGTAAAACAATTAAATTTCGCTTCTTTGATGCTGTCCATTTTGGTGCATTACACAGACATGCCGACGTAATAATAAGAGAGATGAACTCTAAACGTGATAAGCTCCTCTATTATCTTCAGGTGTGATATATTTATGAGGTCCATTATTTGTCTAATATAGCTGACTGGCATTTTAACGGGGGAAATTATTGATAATGCGATTTAATTACGGATATAAAATGTATTTATCAGCTTCTTTGTTTAAAACACCGAAGTGATACGTTATCCTCTCATTGCATTACAAACATCGTTGTCTATTGTGACACTGAGCCAGGTAGAATATTACGATAGCCCAGTTCTTTCATACGAGGGGCGTTCCTTTAATGTTGTCATTTGTTCATTACGAAAACACGCCTTTGTAAATACATAGTAAATTTTACCACCAAAAAAATGAGCATTTTCAGATGAAAAATTTCGATATTTTTTTTCCTATTTCTGCTCAAAACATAGATTGTGGATACTCGTTAGAACCGCCTTGACGAGGCGGTTCTAACGAGTAGCCACAATCTATGTTTTTGAGCAGAAATAAGAATAAGGTTTGCCCCGATAAACCCCAGTTTTACTATATAAAAGTGGGGTTCAATGGGGTCAAAATTATAAAGACATGTTTTTGTGATGTGTTCTACAGGGTGCGTTATAATCCCCATTCTCATTTCATTTCTTTTAACCCTTTGAGGCATTCTCCCTAGCAGGAAACACACTTTTAAAGTCTCGAAATCCATTCTGGAAAGGCAGATAAGTAGGACTTTTATTAGGTATACCCATGAAGACGCTGGTAAATTGCACTACCATGTGCACTTCGGGATTCTTAACGTCGGCCAGAAATGGTTTCCTTTAGTAAAGGAAATAGGAAAAAGTCGCAGGTACTAAAGTCTGGCGAATAACTGAACTACCTCTTCCTCTAACGAGAAGTCTTGGACAAGAACACACTTGTGAGCAGGACTGTTGTCATGGTCATTACGAAAACACACCCGTGCGACAAAGTGTATTTTTCACACCTCCAAAATGGCTACTTTTCTGATGAAAATTTGTGATTTTTTTCTTATTTATACTGCAAACATAGGTTGTGGGTGCTCGTTAGAACCGCCTCATTGAGGCGGTTCTAACAAGTACCCACAACCTATGTATTGGAGCAGAAATAAGAACAATAATTTATACCCCATTAAACCCCTGTTTTCTCTGTATAAAGTGGGGTTTAGGGGGGTCTTCATTTCACGGACTTGTTCGCGTGATGGTTAAGACACAGACCGGTTGCAGGTCTATGTTTTGCACAATGTGCCTTGATTCGGGAAATTGAGAATAAGTCCATCGCAATTGAAAATACCGCATACAAAACTTTTGCCACTCTTTGAATTATTTTGGCAATGACCGGACTTGCTTGGTCTTTTCGCAGCCACTAATTGTTATAATTTCGTCTCTGTGGCTCAAAATAACAGACCCAAGTCTCATCACTTGTAAACAGCTCCGAAATTCTACGTTTGTCATTTTTTTAACTTTTTCAAAAGATTATACGCTATTTTAACTGGGTTGGTCTTATATGAGTGACCCATCATTGTACACGGACCTTTCACAATCAAATGAAATGTCCCCGATGAAACCCAACACTATCAGCAATTGCTTGCTTGATCATATCTGTAACATCAGCAACATGGGCTTTTCTTGGCAAGCCGGGTCATCTTTCAGGTTAGTTTTACAATCTTTAATATAAGAATCTGATATGGAATTCTGTTGTAGATTGGCGTTTCCAACCCTTGGGATGACCGTGCTGAGCGGAACCGAGGCTACAGATGGGCGTTTCCAACCCTCGGCACGGTCATCCCAAGGGTTGGAAACGCCCATCCACAACAGAACCCATATTGGATTCTTTTTCTTGCACAACACCTCCCAAACATTTCCTTTTTTTTTTTTTTTTTTTTTTAACGTTTCATTTTTTCACGCACTATACTTTTCATTCAGTTTGTTAACAATATTCATGATATTTATCTGCTGTTTTGCCGGTTAGTTTTGACACCTCGCACTTGTATATTGTTTACAAAATGAAAGTGATGCGGAAGTAGACTGACCTTTTTAGAGACAACAGACGTCTCATATATCTAACACAGTTCACTATATATCTGTTAAACTGGAAAAAAATCAGACCAACGCGACCTTCAATGTAAGACCTAGTTAAAGCTTGTTTTGTCTTTCATTATTGACATAGTAAGTGCTAAGTGTATATGACTGAACAATCTTGGACTTCCAATAAGTTTTAAAAAGTAGAAGTAAAACAATGACCAGGAATCGATACAATTAACTTACTCCACCCACCAAAGACACCAAAGGGAAAGAAACACAAACATTAAGCGACCAGAGCATAATGGAAACCTAAACAAAGGAAGGCGATAAGGACAGTTACTTTCCCACAAAATGGCCATATAGCCATCCAAAATAAAAAGACACAAGTGATACACACAACAAGCAACAAATAACAACATAAATAAATCGCCACAGAAGAACCGCCTTGGAACGGTCAGTGGTAAGATTTCCACTGGGGGGCTTAAATCGATTTTACGTGGCCACAATCCTCGCCCTTACTTCCGTCGCGAATTAGACAAATTATTTGTTCAGTCCGCATGAAGGCCTCCTAACTCATCAGTGCAACATCTCCGTGAACACAAATAATCAAAGAACCACAGAGGTGAGACAACGGTGAGGACTCGACAGCAAGAAACCACTGAAATGCTGGAGCAAAAGAAAACCAGCAGTTAGACTCCGATGGGCCCGACCAGAGACAGAGCATCAGGCACCAACCAACATTACCTTGAATTAGATCTCTCTAATTCTCAATAAGCCTTTACGTTGGAACCGGCATAGAACCTGAGGCCTGAAAGACTGAACGGATTAGAACGAAATTCTATCCTGTTATAGAAAATCACGCCCCTTTAAATCACTGCATTTTGCAACCTGCTCCTTACAGCCACGCGGTATAGTGGACCATTAGTGAAGCAATTAAAAGAACGGCCCTCGTAGCTTAAAAAAGTTATTTTGCCGATGAAAAGAGAATTTGTGGTATGTTTTCTTATAAATTCTTCAAAAATATGTTATTGATGACCGTTTGAATTGCCTTGGACTATTCTAACGAGTACTCACAACATATGTCTTAAAGCAAAAATAAGAAACAAACACGTATACCCAAGTAAATCCCGGTTTTCTCGATGTAAAGCGGGTTTTACAGGGGTCCTTATCGCACGGACTTAACTAAATTCGAAGCCCTAGAGTACCTTTTTATTTAACAGTTAACTTAATTATAGCTGACGTAAAGGGTTAGGCGGCCGTAACAATGCCCACTGAACTTCATCATAGTGTAAATTGAACTCTCCTCGTCATTTTAAACCATTGATTCCAGTTTGGAATTTCGACGAGGCGTATTTGGCCGAAACTCGCTTATCAGGTCCACAGAAACTGACTTCACAATATTCACTCCTTAGGTATTCATTACTTCCAATCGATTGACCCAAAGGTACTAAGCACTGATGTCCACGTGACTATCTCTGTGTGTGGGAAATCAAGGTAATGGTTATTTTAGGAGATAACTGCCAGTTGTTTGCTCGTTCACTATGCTGCATGAACGGCGGTTGGTTCGAGTTTTGATGAAGCCAAGTATATGTTCTGCGCAAATAACGAATCGGTACAATTCCGGAATTGTCCTGCGCAAAGCAGGAATTCCCACTTTGTTGCGCAAAGTAAGAATTCCTACCTTGCGCAAGACAATTCCGGAATCGACCCTGCGCAAAGTGAGAATCAGGACAAAGTAGGAATATTTAAATGTTTCTCTGTTTAATTTAGTATTTATTGCTATCATGAATCACATTATGAGGTTAATTATATTTAGTTAATGGAATCTTGAGAAGATTAAAAAAATCAAATTTAGAATAAATGCATGCATTTTCAGCTCATACATGTATTTGGTGTAAAGATACAAGAGGATAACGGATACAAACATGTGACATGCATCATTGAAACTGATAGTTGTGCGTGTGTTTTTTTTTTTTTTTTGTGCCTTCGACCTCAGCTGGTCAAGGTTTCGATCCCAGCCAGATTCGGCAACATGTTTTCGTGCAGATTGATATTGAAATACTTTCTACTATCAATCTCTCTTGCTGATTCAAGAAATATATGTACGATTTCTGAAAACAAGTACTGGATAAAGGGAAAGAGAGAAAATAAAAACTCATGACAAGTCATCCTTTCACAGAAAAACTCAATATGATTTTATTCTTACTTTGTCCAAATAATTCCTACTTTGCGCAGAGATATCTGCCCTGACAAGCGATGGATAAGTTAGCAAAACAGTCCCTTTCGCAGTTCTAGAACTGTACCGATGAGAATATCTACTTTACGCAGGACGATTCCGGAATTGTACCGACTCCTACTCTGCGCAGAACATATACACTTATACTTTCATTACGATACGTTTTAACTCAGTTTATAGCCACGACTTTGATCACGATTTCACATCATAAAGCTCTAGGACGAACCCAATCGTTAGGCAAATATAACCGGCTGAACCTGACACTCGATAGCTTGTTATGTCCCGGTCCTATCATGTTATTTTCAAGTCCGTGACATCAATTACTGTCACAAAATCATTCAAAGAGCGATTAATAGAACGTGTATACTAATTTCACCAGGTTAACCAGTCCGTGTAACGAACACCCCTCTAAACCACACTTTATATGAGCCCCGCCAAGCGAATTTGTGTCTTCGAGCATTCCGTCATGACAAATTTTAACTGCGCATGCCCAGCCATTCAGAGGGGCCAGGGATATGGCTTTCTGTCTGAAGGTTTCTCTTGATTCACTGCTCGCATAGGCGATAAGTACCAAAATCGCTTGACGGGGCCAATATAGAGAAAAGTCGGACATACACGCTATTGATGTTTCCATTAGGTCTGTTGTTTCATGTTTGTGGTTCTTTACCTTTGGTGTCTCTGACGGGAGCTGTGGGTTAATTGTATCGATTCCTGATCATTGCCCCCACCTCTAGTTAACATTATTCTCCTTATTTTTGTCCAAAAACATGAATTGTGGTACTCATTGAGGCGGTTCTAACGATCATCTATAATCAATGTTACGACTAGAAATATGAAAAAAAGAAAATTCAAGGAAAAATGCTCCAGAGATATAAAAACGCCATTTTTAGACATGGATGTGTAGTATAGTTCGAACAATTTGACATGAGACTGACCTATATGCATGGAATAAATTAGTCAATGTTATCGCCTAATACGTCGGCTGTCGTAAACTTCTCGTGAATTTTTGGCATCTCGTGAATTGTGATCCATTTATCGACCTCTTTGTATTGAATAACAATATCGCCATTTTCGGGAGACGGCGAAGATAAATACATGCATTCAGTCGGGTGTGAAATTATGTTAATACAGTTCACCAGTCTCAGGTCAATTTCTTCGAACTATATCCGACACTTACATGATTTTTTATTTAACGATTTTTTTTATATATATATTTTTCTTCAAAATCGACATTTATTGCACTTTAGCAAGGTGTTAGTTCTACCCTCTATGCTTGAAATTAAGACTATAAGCGCCTATATAATTAGTATCATTATCTTTTTACAAAGTAGAAGTAAAACAAAGATCAGGAATTGATACAATTAACTTACTCCATCCATAAAAGACACCAAAGGGAAAGAAATACAAACATTAAGCGACCAGACCATAATGGAAACCTAAACAAAGGAAGGCCATATGGACAGTTACTTTCCCACAAAATGGCCATATGGCCATCCAAAATTAAAAGACACAAGTGATACACACAGTAAGTAACAAACAACAACATAAATAAATCGCCACAGAAGAGCCGCCTTGGAACAGTCAGTGGAAGATTTCCACTGGGGGGCTTAAATCGATTTTACGTGGCCACAATCCTCGCCCTTACTTCCGTCGCGATTTAGACAAATAATTTGTTCAGTCCGCATGAAGGCCTCCTAACCCACCAGCGCAACACCTCCGTGAACACAGAAATCAAAGAACCACAGAGGTGAGACAACGGTGAGGACTCGACAGCAAGAAACCACTGAAATGCTGGAGCAAAAGAAAACCGACAGTTAGACTCCGATGAGCCCGACCAGAGACAGAGCATCAGGCACCAACCAACATTATCTCTTTAATTTTCAATAAGCCTTTACGTAGGAGCCGTCATAGAATCTGAGGCCTGACCCACCGGCGTGCAATTAAAGAGGGAAGCAAAGTTGCCAACCGTGATTGGGTTAGCTACCATGCATGCAGTCTGTCGTATAATATCCATGTTGTACCCAATCTTTTTATATCGAAGAATGATTTTACGAAATTGGGTGCTGAAGTCATTGCGGTTATATATTTTTCTGAATTTATATACTAAGTCACCATAAAATTCGGGTTCCGATAGATCTTGTTGCAGAAGAGATTTAAGTCCAATATTGAATTTTGAAATTAAATCAGAATGGCGTCTATAAAATTTTGAAAAGGCTTTGCGTAGTTTATGGTACCGATAACCCTGATTAAGGAGTTTAGCCGTTAATAATTTATTACGTGTGTTGAAGTCAGTTACATGACTACACACTCTAGCAAATCGAATTAATTGCGAAATATAAACGCCATAGGATGGCGCACGAGGAACATCACCATCCAAAAAAGGAAAATTTACAATCTCAAAATCAAAGTCATCGCGTTTATCATAAATTTTGCACGAAACAAATCCATCTACAATAGATAGATGTAAATCCAAAAACGGGGCCTCGGTATCAGAAGAATTTGCTATATTTAACTGAAGTTCTAGGGGGTAAATCTGACTGATCAAACCATCAAAATAGGTATTATCAATATTTAATAAATCATCTAAATATCTAGAAGTAGAGCTAAAAGCTTCAATAATTTCAGATTGGTTATCAATGGAAAGCGACAAAATGAAGTCTCTTTCATAACAATACAAGAACAGATCAGCCACAAGAGGTGCGCAATTAGTACCCATCGGAATACCCACAATTTGTCTAAATAACTTAGTACCGAATCTAATATAAATATTGTCAAGTAGAAAGGTGAGGGCATCACACACTTTCTGACATGACCAAAGTGTATAATTCTTATGCTCTTTAGAAGTGAAAAATGCATTTCTGACATTACATGCAAGATAGAGAGAATCTTCTCTGTGAAAAGCCCATTCAATTAAATCATTAAGCTTTTCTTTTATAAGATTATGAGGAAGTGTAGTGTAAAGAGTGGAAAAATCGTAGGTAGACAGACTAGAAGCACGAAACTGATTTAAACTCTAATTTTACACTTACGCTTTAAACAGTTGCTTTTTCAAGGCAAGTTGGTGCCCCCGCCCATTGGGGCTTGAAAAAAATATATGGGCTGCATGATGCTTCCACGCAGAGCTGAATCCGGCCCGCACACTAGTACTGGTAAACCGCTTAGAGGATCTAAGCCTGTTCAGGAACTGCGGTGCGAGGCGGACCGTCCATGCTAATAAACCCAATTGGTTTCATTGGGCGACAGGGCTTGAGATGTCATTTCATCCCGATGTCGGGTAAAAGTCCCACAAAATTGGAAGCATTATCTCCAAAGTTACTTTTACAGTGTTGACGGGGACGTTAAACCTCACACCAAACCAAACAAAACAATCAAGGTAAGTTGAATATAAGTTATCACCACAAATGATTTTTTCTACAGCTGTGTACTATATTTCCGTAATCCACCAGCGGAATAAATATGCAAATTAGTTAGATACGTCCAGTAAAATTACACGTAAAGTAACATGCACGACGTCCTTAACCCTTCTCTTGCTGAATATTCAGATTAGCCACACCCATTTCTGACTTTGAACCAATCAGATTACTTCATATAATTTATTCCTACAAATTCATAAATTGAATGTCAAACAGTGTAGATCCTTCTTCAGAAGCAATCTGATCTGGATCTACAATGTTTTCAAGGATAGGGGTTTTCGTGAACAGCAAGCTAAGAGTTAACGACGTCGCGTTTCACTAATTGCGTAATATTGATATTTTTGTAAAAGATCGTGTATAAAATGCGTTTTATATGTCACATGATAAATAGAATCTTGCATTCGTGCTCATGTATTACTGAATTTATTAAACTCAAGGAATAAGCATAGCATGCCCGGCAAAGCCACCCATTTTATCCAGTTTCCTTAACTCGTTTAATACATATAGATTGAGGGTACTCGTAAGAACCGCCTCGATGAGGCGGTTCTAACATGTTCCCACAATCTATATCATCACGAAAACACGCTTATATAATTTTGACCCCTCTAACCCCACTTTTATATAGTAAAACTGGGGTTTACAGGGGTAAAACGTATTTTTCTTATTTCTGCTCAAAAATATAGATTGTTGGTACTCGTTAGAACCGCCTCATCGAGGCGGTTCTATCGAGTACCCATAATCTATGTTTGTGAGCAGTAATAAGAAAAATAATGTATACCACCGAAAACCCCTGTTTTGCTATATAAAAGTGGGGTTCAAGGGGGTCAAAATTATATAGGCGTGGTTTCGTGATGATATCGAGAAATGTGAACATGACATGTCGCATCAGTGAGGTTTCAGTTTTAAAGTGCAAGCATTATAATATTATGTCATATCAGGTTTTATGAAAGTTCTTAAAATATCACCAAGTTCTCCAAAATCAGCAACAGTTCAATTTACATGTCTCGGTGTTAATGTAAACATTTCAATGTAAAGTCGACTCCTGACATTTTAGTCTATACAGATTGGTACTTTAGAAGCATGCAGGATCTTTGTAAAAGACTGTCACAGATTGCCCAAATAAGGTGCGCATACATTTATTTCCATAATTTAAGGTTGTATTGATATTCCACTGGAAGAACGAGAACATGACAGTGCAGAAATTTTGGTATAAGATCATGTGATTTCCAATTATAGAATGTATGTCACAATATGAGGGACGTTTTTTCTACTCTGAGGTTTTTAAACATTTCAGATGTGAGTTTGTCGAAAGTGTATAATGTCATCTATAGAAGCTTATACAGACAATTGGCTCCGCGCATCGGGGTTTGGAGAAACATATAAGGCTGCATGATACTTCCACGCAGAGCTGAAACCGACAGCACATGAGCACTGGTAAACCGCTTAGAGGGTCTAACCTGCTCAGGTAAAGTGGTGCGAGTTGGACCGTCAATGTATATAACCCTATCGGTTTCATTCGGCGACAGGGCTTCAGATTTTATTTCAACTCAACGTCGGCTAAAAGCCCTACAAAATTGGAAACAAACTCGCAAGAAATAGCAATTTTTAGATTTAACAGCTTGTTTTTTTTTATTATTATTATTTATTAATTTTATTTATATTGGGTCAAATATAGATAGTAGGTGCACGTAAGAACTGCCTCAATGAGGCAGTTCTATCGAGTACCCACAATTTGTTTTTGAGCAAAATTATGGTAAAAAGGAATACCCGCTTAAAATCCACTTTTTGCCGCACCTGCTTTAGCAGGAAGACATAGGCGTGCAAGTTTCCGTCCGTCCGGTTGTTCGTCCGGTTGTCCGTCCGTCAACATTTTACACAGTGTCTTGTCATCGCAACTCCTCCTAAAGTTTCATACCGATTATTTTGAAACTTTGCGTGTGTTTTTGCCATGGTTTGAGGATGCGCATGTGATTTGGACTTTATCGTCGGATCATTTTTGTCACTTTTTCCACATTGTGAACTTAGTCATTTTTAAACTTTAATTAATATATGATAGGTACCTCTTGTCATCGCAATTCCTCTTGCAGTTTTATACCGATCATTTTGAAACTTTGCTTGTGCTTTCGCAATGGTATGAGGATGTGCTTGTGATTTCGACATAATTCTCAGAATATTTATTTCACTTTTTGCACATTATGAACTTAGCCATTTTAAGCTTCATTTGATATACGATAGGTACCCCTTGTCATCGCAACTCCTCCTACAGTTTCATACCGATTATTTTGAAACTTCTTGTGTGTTTTTGCCATGGTGTGAGGATGCGCATGTGGTTTGGACTTGATCTTCGGATACATTTTTGTCACTTTTTCCACATTGTGAACTTAGTCATTTTTAACCTTCAATTGATATATGATAGGTACCTCGTGTCATCGCAACTCCTCTTGCAGTTTTATACCGATCATTTTGAAACTTTGTGTGTGCTTTCGCCATGGTATGAGGTAACCAGTACCCACAATCTATGTTTCAGATCTGAGATAAGAAAAATAAGGTTCACCCCTGTAAACCCCAGTTTTACTACACAAAAGTTGGGTTCGAGGGGGTCAAAAGTATATATGCGTGTTTTCGTGATGATTTACAGGGAACGAGCACAAAAAGTAGCGCATAGAAAGCGTAACTATCAGTCCTCTCAACCTCAAACGGGGCTATCAGTCTGCTAGAGAGCTAGACTGAATCACAAATGACCAAACACGGACGAAGATACATTCATCACGTGAAAATGTCCATGAAATGATCACCCATAAACCCCATTTTATATTGAGAAAACATTATTTTTCTTATTTCTGTTCCAAGACTTAAGTAATGGGTACTCATTAGAACCCACATCCTGTTGTTATGCGTTTAAATAAGAAAATAACAAAACTGTCACAAATTTTCATCGGAAATAGTCGCCATTTTCGCAATGTGAAAGAATGCAGTATGTCACACCAGCGCTTAAAAAGCGGAGCAGTCAGTCCTCTCATCCTCAGTTGGGGCAATTAGACTGCTAGAAAGAATCACAAAGGAACAAACACAAACGAAAGCATTATCTCTCTCTCTCTCTCTCTCTCTCTCTCTCTCTCTCTCTCTCTCTCTCTCTAAAGCTGTTGTTCAAGCATGTTTAAATGCCAGGATGATTGACTTTATTTTTATCGTAGATCTGAAACCAGATATCACAAGCTTATAGTCAGTTGAAGGCACTTTATTCTCGAGATTGATATATTACAAGAAAAGCTTCACCGCTCTACTACCCTTCCTAATTTGGTAGACCAAACTATGACATGGCGTAACTGTTCGGAAATGAATATATTGATGCCTATAGCAGAAATGTCATCACAAACAGATGGATATCAAGGGAAACAACATATTGCAGTTGAAATATCTTCTGATTATAAACCTTTAAACACGCTTCTGCAACAAGGAGTGTTACAGAGACATTTTAATGCCCCCGCCATGAAGAGGGGAGGGTCTTGTACGTACGTTCGTACGTCTGTACGTCACACTTTGTAGTATATGTACTATTTTTGTCTCCGCAACTCTAAACATTTTGTCATATTGTAGCTAGGAGGCGTGTCTGCAACTCGTCCTACAGTATTTGATGCAAGACACTGAACCTTGCAACAAAGTGCAGACATGCATTTAACATGTGCATTAAGAAAAAAAATGATTCTGATCCAGCCCCTAATTTCAGAATTGTGACCCCTAGAAAGACTAAAACATTTTTGCCAAATGCTTATCACAGGAGGTTAAATAGTACTGTTCGTGTCTCCGCAACTCCTACAGTATTTGATGCAGGACATTGAAACGTGCAACACAGTTCAGACATGCATTATGTGCATAAAGGAAACCAAACCTAACCCTAACCCTTGAGCTGTCCTTAGAGCGGTAAGCGAGTGCTGTCTTTGTGGATAGTAATTCCTTATTGATCGACTCAATCGATTGTTTAACAATCGATCCAAAGATACTAAGCACAGAAGCTTCCCGCCAGCTATTGTTCACGTGACTATCGCAATCTACAAAATCCAGGTAACTTATTTTTAGTAGCGTTTATTTTCTTCTCGACAGCGCATTGTGTGTAAAAGATTGGTTATCTGTAAAATCTGGACTGGGCTCGTGCAAACAGTCTAGTCCCTCACTAGACCCCACGGAACGCGGCGTCTGATCAGGGTCTATCTATCTATCTATCTATCTATCTATCTATCTATCTATCTATCTATCTATCTATCTATCTATCTATCTATCTATCTATCTTCTTATACTGAGTCGATCATATACTGGTTGAACAAAATACAAGAATTTAAAGATTAAACGTAACAGTTCAAGTCTCCGTTTAGGGCCGTTTTCCGAGTCTACACTCGTGGACACTCGACCCACCAGTGCTGAAAGTATTGGAGTTATTGTGAGGCTTACCATTCTAGATGCACACCAAGCTTAGACGTCAAGAGACAGTACCTATCATAGGGTTTGAAAAACAAACTTTCAGGTCAGCCTGTGATTGCTGTTTACTTTGTCAATCATTCAGACTGTTCTTGCAAATTAGACGAGTTAATAAACGAACAGTAATTTTAAGTGATAAGTTGTGTAGTCCTGAATTCAGTTGTAGATTTACATCATCTTGTTATCGGTTTAACATTGCGTATGCCTTTTGGGGATTCTTTAGTGAATTTGTGATCAAACTGGTGTTACAAACACATACGAACATGTATTTTTGCATAACAAATGGTAAGAATAGACGGCCTTCGTGCTCTAGTGGTTCAGACCGCTGACTCTAAAACATTAGATCACTCACCCCTGTGGTTTCGAGCCTAGCTCGGGTCATATGTGAGGCGACAAGTTCTGCAGATGGCCATGTGTTCCTGTTTTCCTTCCTTTCTGATTTACCTCTTTGTCTTTGATGGAAAGAATGTACACCAGTTGTCACAAAGCAGTGTGAAGACAAATCAATAAAAGAATTTATCATATGACGTCGCGTCTGAGAGTGTAATAACGTCATGTAATATTTTCTATAATCCACAAGTGGATTAAATATGCAAATTAGCTAGATACGTCCCCTTAACGTTACATGAACGACGTCCTAACGGACGTCGCGTTTACTAATGGCGAAAAATTGACATTTTTGTAAACAATCGTGAATAAAATGCGTTTTAAATGTCATATGATAAATAGAATCTTGCATTCGTGACAGCAGTGCCAGTAATTGCATATTGCAGCTGATTCAAAATGTGTAGTAACTCTTGAAATGGCCGAAAACCCGAAACCAAAATAAAAAATGACAAAACATCACGATAACAAGACCGTGAAACGAAGACTCTCTAAATCCCATTTTATATAGAGAAAAGTGGGGTTTACGGGGGTATGAGGCGGGTTCTAACGAGCACCACTAATCTATGTTGAAAGCAGAAAAAATAAAGATGTTTTAATTTTTAGCTAATATTTATCATTTTCTGACACCATGTTGGACGTCATTATTTCTTACGGACATGTTTTCCTAATGACAAGCTTATGATTACTTTCGTTCATGTTAATCTTTTTTGCAATACCATGCAGTGTTTTTCTTGCAGTCAAGACTTTTGAGGGCTCGTCGCAGACAATGTTTCATCCATTAATCATCCAAAGTTTGCCGGTGACAGATAATTTCGTCTTTCTTACTAGATGATTGAATTTTCAACATTAGATTGAATAGAATGGAGTTTGATCAAAACCTTAACATCAATTTTCTCGATTTTTTAAACTGAATATTTGTACGTGCCTTACCAAACAATGCCCTTTTCCCTAGAAATATTAAGAAACAAAAACATACATTTTCACTCTTACAGTCTTACACTCTTACCAAAGTAGCAATAATTAACCGCAGGTTTTGCCGTGAACCACAATTTTGTGATATTTTGTAAAGAGCATATAGCGTTGCCCCTGTCCGTCCGTCCGTTCGTCCGAAACTTAAACGCGGCCAATAACTTCCTTATTTCTAGATGGATTTTAAAATTACTCGGCAGAAATGTTAACCATCATGAGACGACGTGTCACGTGCGAAACCCATGTTCGTACCTCCAAGGTCAAAGTCATACTTAGAGGTCAAAGGTCAAAAGAAAGATCCGAAACTTAAACGCAGTCAATAACTTTCTTATTTCTGGATTGATTTTGAAATTACTTTGAAGAAATGTTAACCATCATGAGACGATGTCACGTGCAAACCCAGATCCGTACCTCCAAGGTCAAGGTCATACTGAGAGGTCAAATGTGAAAAAAGGGTCCAAAACTTAAACACGGTCAATAACTTTCTATGGATGACTACGAACATAGACATATTTTCAGGCGGGGCATCCGTGTCATATGGACGCATTTCTTGTTTCATTCTCATTACGAAAACATACTATACTAGTACATTGTAACCATTTCCGCCGAAAACAGGAAAATATGAAGCTCAAAAATTGTAATATTTTTCTCATATTTGCTTGAAATATAGATTGTGGGTACTCGTTAGAACCGCCTCGGCGAGGCGATTCTAACGAGTACCCAGAATCTATATCTTAGAGCAGAAATATGAAAAATTAGGTTTACCCCGGTAAACCCCAGTTTTACTATATAAAAGTGGGGTTCAAGGGGGGTCAAAATTATATAGGCATGTTTTCATGATGCTGGAGCCATGTCACCAGAAAACCTATCGTGTCATTTGTTGATAACAAAGGCACAGATCAGCCTGCGAAACAGCGCACTCTGACCAGCACATTAGCATTGGCTGCTAGATTAGTTCACAGGCGAACGAGACCATATTACCTTGGCGACCGTTTTTGTCGCAGTCATAAGGGATGTCTATAAGGGATTTCTACGCCTTACATTAGTTTAGAACCAGTTGTTTTTTGTTTGTTTGTTTTTTTTTTGTTTGTTTGATTTGAGGTTTTACGTCTCTGTCGACACTGTAAAGGTCATTTTGGAGACGTTGCTTCCTATTTTGTGGGACTTTTACCCGACATTGAGATGAAATGACATCTCAAGCCCTGTCGCCCAATGAAACAAATAGGGTTTAGTAGCATGGACGGTCCGCCTCGCACCGCGGTTTCTGGACAGGCTTAGATCCTCTAAGCGGTTTACCAGTACTAGTGTGCGGGCCGGATTCAGCTCTGCGTGGAAGCATCATGCAGCTAATATATTTCTTCAAGTCCCTATGGGCGGGGGCTATACATTAGTTTAGAACCAGTATATTATCTAAACATTTGCATGAACTAAGATGTCGTTTGCAGAGTTTACAAATCGATAGCCGTTTGGTCATTTGGGAGGAACGAAACTTGTCATCACGAAAACACGCCTATATAATTTTGAACCCCTTGGACCCCATTTTTATCCCCTCGCACAACATAGTTGTGAGAGGGGATATAGCAATTGTCCCGTGCGTTAGTACGTACGTACTTTTGTCAGCTCTCTAGCGCCTACATTTCTTGACCGATTTTAATATAATTTTATACAAATGTTTCTTATGACAATATCTCGAGCGAGTTTGATTTTCAAGGTCATGACCTCAAGGTCAAGGTCACTGTGGCTATTTTTAGAAAAAACTTTGTCATCGCTCTATCGCCTACATTTCTTCACTGATTTCAATACAACTTCACACAAATGTTCCTTATGACAATACCTCTAACGAGTTCAACTTTCAAGGTCAAGGTCACGGTGGCTATTTTTAGAATAACTTTGTCATTGCTCTAGCGCTTACATTTTATCACCAATTTCAATATAACTTCACACAAATGTTCCTTATGACAATATCTCTAGCGAGTTCTACTTTCAAGGTCAAGGTCACTTTGGCTATTTTTAGAAAAAACTTTGTCATGGCTCTAGCGCTTACATTTCTTTACCGATTTCAATATAACTTCACACAAATGTTTCTTGTGACAATATTTCGAGCGATTTAGACTTTCAAAGTCAAGGTCACTGTGGCTATTTTTAGAAAAACTTTGTCATTGCTCTAGCGCTTACATTTTGTCACCCATTTCAATATAACTTCACACAAATGTTCCTTATGACAATATCTCGAGCTATTTCGACTTTCAAGGTCACTGTGGCTATTTTTAGAAAAAACTTTGTCATCGCTCTAGGGCATACATTTATTGATGGATTTTAATAGCACTTCACACAAATGTTTCTTATGATAATATCTCGAGTTGCTTTGACTTTCAAGGTCATGACCTCAAGGTCAAGGTCACTGTGGCTAGTATTAGAAAAAACTTTGTCATCGCTCTACCGCCTACATTTATTAATAGATTTTAATATAAATTCACACAAAAGATGCTTATGATAATATCTTGAGCAAGATCTACTTTCGCGGTCATGGCCTCAAGTCAAGGTCACTATGGCTATTTTTAGAGAAACGTTGTCATCACTCTAGATACTACTTTTATTGATGGATTTTTTAACAAACTTACACAAATGTTCATATGATAATATCTCAAGCAAGTTGGACTTTTACCATTTCAGTGTTTTCCAACCACAAAGTTGTCTAGTGCGAGGGGATCGCATGTGACGCCTTGTTATATAGTAAAACTTGGGTATACAGGGGTAAAGCTTATTTTTCTTATTTGTAATTTCTGCACTAAAATAAAGATCGTGGGTATTCGTTAGAACCGCCTTGATGATGCATTTCTAACAAGCACCCACACTCTATATTTTGAGCAAAATAAGGAAAATATCATATTTCTTTTCATCTTAAAAGTTTCGTTTTTTTTTGTTTTTTTTTTTTTTCTTTCGGCGGTTAAGTTTACAATGTATTTGTATAGGCGTGTCTTCTTGATGCATTACGAAAACACGCCTATTCAAATTCAGTAAAACCTGTCTTAGTGGCCACCTCTTTTAAACAAGCAACCTATCTTAAGCAAGCAGGCATTCAGGTCCCAAAAAGGAAAATGCATTATAATTCACCTGTATTAAGCAACCACCTGTCTTAAGCAAGCACCTTTTGAATATCCCATAGGTGGTTGCTTAATACAGGTTCGACTGTATATTGAAAATTTTACCACAAAAATTTGAGAATTTTCAGAAAAAACTAATATTTTTCACATTTCTGCTCCAAAACATAGATTGTGGGAACTCGTTAGAACCACCTCTTCGATGAGGTTTTAACGAATACCCAAAATCTTTGTTTTAAGCAGAAATAACATGATAATGTATTCACCCGCAAACTGGCCCCCGCCCATCGGGGCTTGAAGAAATATATGGGCTTCATGATGCTTACACGCAGAGCTGAATCTGACCCACTCACGAGTACTGGTAAACCGCTTAGAGGATCTAAGCCTGCCCAGGTAAAGCGGTGTGAGTGTCGGACCGTCCATGCTTATAAACCCTATTGGTTTCATTTGGCGACAGGGCTTGAGATGCCATTTCATGTCAATGTCGTGTAAAAGTCCAACAAAATTTGAAGCAACGTCTCCAAAATGGCCTTTACAGTGTTGACGGGGACGGTAAACCTCAAATCAAACAAACAAAGTTATAATGATAGCTCTCTAAATATTGAAAACTGAGACACGAAGTTATTTAAAGGACTGAAACACATATGATGTTGACAGTTATCATCTTGATTGTGAGGCAAACTAAAGAGTATATCCCATGTGAACTTGCTTTAGTTCTTGGCGGCCATTCAATCACGATCAAGTAATTTGTCATTTTGTTTTTTCAGAAGAAAAAAAAAATGTCACTGAAACTAGTACAATACTATATTTATTACTAACATTTTCAGGTGAAACTTTGTGAATATTTTCTCGTTTCTGCACCAAAAAAAGATTGTGTGTGCTCGTTTCGGGCGATCTAATCAGTACTCACGTTATGTTTTTGAGCACATATGACAATAAAAAATACCCTAAAGCTTGTAAACTCAAGTTTTTCTTCCCATAAAGTTTGGTTTACATTAGATGTTTAATACACATACTTGTAAACCAGGGCCCTGTTGTTCAAAGCACCATTCGCTTAACGAGCTCGTTAATGGTCATATTGTTAGCTGTTCTAGCAAGTTTAATATTCAAAATTTTGGTATTTTTGCTGAAAAAAATGTGAGCAGCTTTTGCAAATGCAAAAGCTGCTCACATTTTTTCAGCAAAAATATTAGTATATTTGCCATAATAAATCATCAAAGTTTTAACGATACGTTAACTAACGACGTCGTTAATTTTGAACAATTGGCCTCTGATTTCTTGTGCCTTAGAAAACATATTTGGATCTAATAGCTACATGTTATTTACGATATATACTGTAGATTTACGCTCCCAGAGTAAACAATATTTACAAGCGGCCCCCGCCCCTTTGGGCTTGAAGACATAGATGGACTGCATGATGCTTCCACGCAGAGCTGAATCTGATCGAACACGAGTACTGGTAAACCGCTTACAGGATCTAAGCCTGCCTAGGCAAAGCAGTGCAAGTCAGACCGTCCATGCTTATAAACCCTATTGGTTTCATTGGGCGACAGGGCTTGAGATGTCATTTCATCTCAATGTCGGGTAAAAGTCCCACAAAATTGGAAGCAACGTCTCCAAAGTGACCTTTATAGTGTTTACTGGGACAAATCAAATCAAACAAACAATATTTACAAAGTAGAAATAAAACAAAGATCAGGAATCGATACAATTAACTTACTCCAGCCATCAAAGACACAAAAGGGAAAGAAACACAAACATGAAGCGACCAGACCATGATGGAAACCTAAACAAAGGAAGGCCATAAGAACACGTAACAAACAACAACATAAATAAACCGCCACAGAAGAACCGCCTTGGAACGGTCAGTGGAAAGAATTCCACGGGGGGGGGGGGGGGGGGGGGGGGTTAATAGATTTTACATGGCCATAATCATCGCCCTTATCTCTGTCGCAGTATACACTAATTTGGTTTAGTCCGCATGATGGCTTCCTAACACATCAGTATAACATCTCCGAGAACATACAAATAAAAAAAACTACAGAGATGAAACAAGGTTGAGGACTCGACAGCATGCAACAACAGAATTGCTGGAGCAAAAGAAAACCAACAGTTAGACTCCGAGGGGCCCGACCAAAGACGGAGCATCAGGCGCCAACCAACATAAAGAATACAAAAAAGCCTTCTTGGTCTCTTGGCTTCAAAGCCAGCTTGGCCTCAGTTCATTTAAATTTAAAGGCGATTGAGAGGCTGGAGTGGCAAGAAAACTCTACCATATTTGATAATACGAGGACTGTTCAAATATGAATGCAAGTAGAACGTTTTCTCATGCACTAATGCGAAACTCACCTGGAAATAAATATCACAGCGTAGAAAAACATTTTATCTCTACATTGCAACCAAACCTGTTAAAATCCGTGCACTTTAGCCATGTATATCGTTCGATAAACACTGTCTATTCTTGTATGCTAATACAAAACGTGATTGGAAGAAGGTCAGAGTACGCCGTTGAAATACGGTCCTATATTAAGAATCGTTGTATTCTTGGTATACGGTGCAAAGACATTTTTGATGAAATATGTTCGGTTTATGGCACAATGAAATGTCTTTTCCGACAGTTTTTCGTTGGTGTAAGAAATTTAGCTGTGGGCTAGGCTCAACAGAAGATGCACCACATGATCGTCGGCCGAAAAGAGCAACATCTGCCAAGATGGTTGCTAGAATGAAAGAAATAGTTGCTACCGATGCACGATACACCACTAGGCAAATAGCTAGTATGGTTGGCATCTTATTAGGAGCAGCTCATACAATTCTGAAACGGGATTTGAAAATGAGAAAGATCTGTGCTAGATGGATTCCCCAACTGTTGACAGATGAGCAGAAAACGACACGCGTTCAGTGCGCCAAGATTTTGCTTAAAAAGTTTCCAAATTACAATGCACGGTCTTTCGCTAATTTCGTCACAGGTGACGAGATATGGGTTCACTTTTTTTTTAGCCAAAACGAAAGATTCAGAACGAAATATGGGCAACAAAGTATTGCAAAAGACCATGCATTGCAAAGCGGACCATGAGCGTCAAGAAGGTAATGTATGCCATATTCTTTTCAAATCAGGGCCCTGCTATTCAGGTTGCTGTGCCTAAAGGCAAATCTGTAACAGCTAAGTTTTACAAGAATAAAGTTCTTCGAAAATTGAAGAATGGCCAATGTCAGATTGGTACATGACAATGCGTCATCGCACAAGGCGTTCATTGAGCAAGACTATCTGAAGCAGGAAAATGTTGTTGAACTCCCTCCCCCTCCCCCTCCCCACCCCCCCCCCCCCCCCCCCCGCATTCCCCTGACCTTGCCCAGTGTGACTTTTTTTTGTTCTCCCGTGTGACTTTTTCTGTTCCCGCGGCTGAAAAAATTACTTTCTGGTCGAAAATTTGTACAGAGCAAACACCTCGGTTCTGCAATATTCCAGTGCCTTAATAGTATACCTCGAAAAGACTACTAAAATGCATTCAATGATTGGATCAGAAGACTGAAAGTTTGTATATCTGTTAAAGGGGAATACTTTGAGGGGACAAAATAAATTTTTCATCGAATTCTATCACGGATTCATTTGTATGTGCTTTGTTGCATTCATATTTGAACAGTCCTCGTACAACATACAACTATCGTTTGTAATATTTTTCAATGAATTGATATTTGCAAAGAATATTCCATTCGCAAATTGTTTGTTTGATGGAATTGATGTTTAACGTCCCCATCAATACTATTTAGGTGTCTGGAGACGTTGCTTTCAATTTTGTGGGACTCTTATCCGGTATTGAGATGTAATGACATCTCAAGCCCTGCCGCCCAATACAACCAAAAGGCGTATATACATGGACGGTCTGGTCTGACTCAATTCACTTCTAAGCGGTTTACCAGTACTCCCATGTGGTCAGTATCGGCTCTGCGTGGACACCATGCAGCCCAATCTTTTTCTCCAAGCCCCGCTAGACGGGGGCGAATATTGCAATTAGACAAGCAGTTTCTGGGGACGAGTACTATGAATATGAATATGATTCCTGCATCCAGAATGTTAATGTATTCTAAATTCTAAGTAATAGTCTTGTAACAGTGGATTTCAAGATGGCGACGACATCCTGTCACATCTACTATAGCAATGATTAGTACTTCGCATGACTACTCATTCTTGCTTTAAAAACGGGCTGTAGAGTTTTATTTGCAAGTAATAGACATAGCTTTGCATTACGATTACACACCCGTACGGCATAGTGATTTTTCACATCTCCAGAATGGCTACTGTTCGGATGAACGAGTACCCACAACCTATGTCTTGGATTAAAAATAAGAAAAATAATGTTTACCCCCGTAAACCCCAGTTTTCTCTATACAAAGTGGGGTGTAAGGTGTATTCATTTCACGGACTTGTTCACGTGTTGGTGCTTCCACACTCAATATAACAATTTCTGCCTGTTTCTCAATTACAAAATGCTTTGCATGCTTTGAAATGCTTTGATTATTTTCAAAAGTTTTTTTTTTTTTTTTTTTCGATGTCATTCAAAACTACTTGTTGACAAAATAATGTGACCACAGTATATATACTTTCTGCACTGACTTTAACAAATGACCATTATTTTTGTTTGTTTGTGTGATTTAAGGTTTAACGTCCCCCCCCCCACCCCACCCCCAAACCCCCCGTTAAAACTATAAAGGTCACCAATGACCAATATATGAGATATAATATAGAATATGTAGAGAGCGCCTTTTGGATCATTATCAATGAAATTTAAACTCATATCAGTGGCAACTTATTACTTCTTACTGGCAACGTAATTAGTTTTATTGTCAATTTTAATTAAGCAGTTAATCACTTTCTAGGAAAGGGAGCTCAGTTCTAGAAAAAACAAAGACATTCAACTTATTTTTCAAACCTAGCAAGAAGCAGAGGCTCATTAATTCTAACGCAGCCTATTTAGAGACAAATTGCGGATTGCAATGCCGAACTCTCATTAATCATGTAAAGTTTGAATATGACATATCGTTCGTCTCTATATACCGCATACAGCCAAGGAATTCAATTAATCCGTTTTAGCTTTTGTAAGTTTTGCGCTAAAACAGTGATGTATGATCGAAAACATTTGTCCGTGCAGACATCGTAATACTTCATAAAACGGCGGAATATAAGAATCTTATATGGGTGTGAGGGGTGGATGGAAAAATCCGTCCCGAAGGACACTGTCAGGCATCACGAGGCTTGCCGAGTGATGCCGGACAGTGATCCCGAGGGACGGATTTTCTATCCACCCCTCACACCCATATTGGATTCTTTTTCTTGCATACCTTCCATTTCTTAGCGTGGATTTTTAATGCTGCAGTCACTTCGGTTACCGACGTCCGCTATACTGTGTTGACACTGCAGGAATGTTTAGTGACGTCACGTAACGTGTTGTGACGTCAACCTTAACGACGGCGCAGACGAGGTCGTAATCAACCAGTGCATTTATCAAACAAGCGATTATATTCGATTTTGGGTCGGAACACAAGGGTCAAAACATAAATTTCTATCCCAGGGTAAAATCACGGATTTCCTTGTCTGGCGTGCAAGAATAGTCTACAGATGGAAGTTTTGAACAAAATTCAATTGTAAGATTTCATTGGAGAACACACCCGTGTAGCATTATGTTTTTTTTGTGGTTGTTTTTTTTTTTTTTTTTTTTTTTCATATCTCCTAACGAGTGAGTCAGTGCATTTGAGTTGTACATCCCACTAGCAGCTAAGGTCATACGGAGACAGGACCTTGGTTCAAAGACTCATCCGGAAGTCTGGAGAAGCCCGGGATCGAGCCCTCTACACCTGGTTTATGAGGTGGAGTAGCTTATCCACTACACCACGGATGCATTTATATCTCTAAAACACGCCTATATAATTTTGACCCCCTTAAACCCTACTTTTATACAGCAAAACTGGGGTTTACAGGGGTAACCAGTATCTTCCTTACATCTGCTTAAAAGCATAGATGTTGGTACTCGATAGAACCGCCTCGTTGAGGCGGTTCTATCGAGTCCCCACAATCTATGTTTTGAGCAGAAATAAGAAAACAATCACAATTTTTCATCTTAAAATTTCATTTTTTTGGCTCAAAAATTGACAATGTATTTGTATAGGCGTGTTTTCGTAATGTTTGTCTCTAAATATACATGTTTCTGATGCTCACGAAAACATGCCTATATAATTGTGACCCCTTTAAACCCCTCTTTTATATAGTATAATGGTGTTTACAGGGGTATACATTATTTTTCTTATTTTTGCTCAATAACATAGATTGTTGGTACTCGTTAGAAAGCGAGGCGGTTCAAACGAGTGCCCACAATCTTTGTTTTGCGATATGATTCAACAGAGTACCCACAATCTATGTTTTAGAGCAGATATAACAATATCAGAGTTTTATTTTTATATGAAAAAGAATCATTTTCTGGTGGTAAAAGTTTAAATATATTTGAATAGGCGTATTTTTGCAAAGTATGTTCTTATTTCAGCTGCAAATATCGTTGGCGCTCGTTAGATCGTGCTTTCCAGCAAGAATAAGGCAAATAAGGAGAACAATGACCGGGGTGTGCGGAAGCATACATTTTACGGACTTGTTATCGTGATTTTAGCTTTTATCTCGCCCTCCTTTCCTGACCGTTAGAATAACACAACCGTGCGACATAGCTTTATTTGATTTGAGCCAATTGAGCCCTGGTTGATTTTTGTTTGATTTGAGGTTGAACTCACAGTCAACACTGTAAAGGTCATTTTGGAGACGTTGCTTCCAATTTTGTGGGACTTTTACCCGACATTGAGATGAAATGACATCTCAAGCCCTGCCGCCCAATGAAACCAATAGGGTTTATAAGTATGGACGGGCCGAATCGCACTGCTTTGTCTGGGCAGGCTTAGATCCTCTAAGCGGTTTACCAATACCCGTTTGCGAGTCGGTTTCAGCTCTGCGTGGAAGCATCATGTAGCCCATATTTTTCTTTAAGCCCCGATGGGCGGGTTCCGAGTGCGACAAAGAGGATTTTTCAAATCTCCAAAATAGTTGTTTTTGCGGGGGGGGGGGGTGTGGGGGCGAAAATTCGTGCTTGGTTTCTTATTTATACTGCAATCATAGGTTGAAGGTGCTCGTTAGAACCGCCTCATTGAGGCGGTTCTAATGAGTACCCGCAACCTATGTCCTGGAGCAGAAATAAGAAAAATAATATATACCCCAATAAACACCAGTTTTCGCTATATAAAGTGGGGTTTAGGGGTATCGTGTTCATTTCACGGAATTGTTCACGTGATGGGCTTTATTTTATTTGCGTTTACTTGATGGGCTTGGTCCTAGAATACTTAAAATGGCTGGTCATATTTTATCTCCAACGATAACTGTGTTTATTAATAAGAGTTTAAACCTGGGTATATTCCCTGACCAATTAAAAATGCTAAAGTATTTCCAATTTTCAAAGGGGGCATAAAATCAGATCCAGCTAATTATAGGCCTATCTCAATTTTGCCTACGATCTCAAAAATCTTTGAGAAACATATAAATCACCATTTAATGGGTTATTTAAATAAATACAGACTTTTGCACGAAGGGCAATCTGGTTTTAGACAAAAGCACAGTTGCCAAACCGCACTCATTAAACTTATAGATCACTGGATGGAGTGTATTGATAAAGGTGATTTGGTCGGAACCCTGTTTGTCGACTTTCGAAAAGCGTTTGATTTAGTAAACCACTCTAGTCTTCTCGAAAAGCTTAACCTTTATAAATTTAGTCACTCAGCCATCAGATGGTTTGAATCATACTTATCTAGTCGAAAACAAGCAATTGCCTGCAATAACAGCCTTTCACATTTCGCCCATGTACGAACTGGCGTGCCTCAGGGCTCAATTCTTGGCCCCACCTTATTTCTGATATTTATAAATGATCTGCCATTGTCTCTTAAAAATTGCAGATCAGATTTATATGCTGTCGATGCTACTTTTCATACGCACCACAAAGATTTACTTGTAATAGAAAACGAACTTCAGACTACTTTTGATAAAACTAAAACTTGGGGCAAAGATCATAAAATGGAAATTCATGACATAAAAACATCTTGCATGGCTGTCGGATCAAGGAAACGTATGTCTGAGCCTCATAATATACAAATAAAGTCAGGTGTTATAACTCTAAGAAATGTTACTAATCAAAAATTGCTCGGTGTATACATCGATGAGACCTTGTCATGGTCTACCCATATTGACCATTAATGCTCTCAAGTCGCCTCAAAAATTTCATTACTACAATACGTTTCAACTGAAACTCAGAAGAAGTTTTATCAGGGATATATACTCCCTCTATTAGATTACGGTTCGGTAACATGGGGCGCATCTAGTGCTATGAATATAGAACGCCTGCTGAAACTTCAAAAACGTGCAGCGAGAATTATTTTAAAAACCGATCTTAACACCCCATCCGCAGATATGTTTAAAGAACTAGGGTGGCTCCCTTTGAGAAAAAGAATCGATTATAATAAGGCCGTACTTACCTATAAAGCACTAAATAACATGGTTCCCGAATATATAACAACTTTACTTACACCTATGTCGCAAGCTCACCCATTAAATCTACGGTCTGCTGTAAATGGCACATTATACGTCCCTAAGTCACGTACTACACTTTATGATGGTACATTTACATATTCTGCACCAAAATTGTGGAACTCATTGCCACTAGAAGTACGCAATGCAAGTTCGCTTAATTCATTCAAAAAGGCTGTAAAAGAGATATTATAAATATTCCGTATATAAGCCACTCCTTGCGTATACTATATACTGAACAGACGTGCCATGCAACCCTAATTGTGATAGAATGCATACCAGAATATGATACTTTTATGTCTTACTACAACCAGGCTTATTACAGTTGATTTTATGTCTCAATTTTATGTATGTGTATATTTTATGTCTTGAATATTCAGAATAGATATATTTTTATATGCCCAAGCCTTGAAATAGTTGACTGAAACAGCTTTTTTTTTAAGTAAAAAATCTTAGACATTGTTATATCTAACTGATATGTGCTTTATACATTTGTTCTGTATGTATGCTCATGTAAATATGTTTTATTGATTTGCGTTTTATATGTTTATGGAGGGCCACAGGGTAGACTAGCTTTACCAGCTAACTGTGCCACCCTCCTTAACAAATGTATAAATAAAAAAAATAAAAATAAAAATGTAGTATATTGAAAATTTCACCACCAAAAATGAAAAAAAAAAAAAAAAAAAAATAAGAAAATCTGATATTTATTTTTTTATCATGTATTGGGCAGAAATAAGAAAAAATAACATATATCCCTGTAACTCCCAGTTTTACAGTTTAAAAGTTGGGTTTGAAGGGGTCAAATTATACATGCACGTTTTCGTGATGAAGTTCACAGTCTTTACGCTTCTTAGAGACTTGTAAGCTGATACCGTTTCTATATGCTTTCCCCGACGTTACAGTTCATATGTTGTTTAATGTTGTTTCTTGTTTACATGATTTGCTTTATTATTATTATTTTACTCTCTTTCTGATAAGGTCAGTTTTTTCACATTGATTGCATGCCAGGAATGGCCCAAAATTGGAAATAAATTATATTCTATTCATGTAGTCGATGGTAACTGTTAAGATTGGTTCGTTCGTCTGTCTGTCTGTCTGTCTGTCTGTCTGTCTGTCTGTCTGTCTGTCCGTCCGTCCGTCCGTCCGGCCATCATTCCGTCTCTCCATAGACACAATGAGATTGTGAGTGCAACTTCTCGTAGACTTTTTACCGATCTGTTTGGAACTTTGCAGATTTTTTTCCATCGTTTGAAGATTTTGAATTATCTCCCTTTAATCTTAAGCATTTTTTTTTTCACTTTTCGGCTTAATTTTTATTAGATATCTTGTGAACGCAACACCTCTTACAGTTTTTACCTATCTTTTTTATTACATGTAACTTTGCAGGTTGTTTAAATTTGCAGATATACATGCGGTTTTGGGTTATCCTACCTTTATTTTTTATCATTTTTGTTTTTGTTTTTTTTTTTTACTTTTTCCACTAAGTTTTTTCTCGGTCCGATTGCTATTAGAATAGCTTCTTGTGGGCCCAACCCTTCCTAGAGTTTTCCACCGATCTTGTTTAAACTATCCATGCATGTGCATCTGGCTTTGGGGTTTGTCTCCTATTATTTTTATTCAGGTTTTCCACTTTTCAGACTTTTTTTTTTTTTTTTTTTTGCCAAATCTGATTAGTGTTATCTCTGTTTATTTTCATGGATTCATTACGATAGCACACCCATGTGAAATAGGGCATTTTTCACAACTCCAGATTCGCTAATTTTCTGATGCAAAATCCGTATTTTTTCTCTTATTTATACTGCAAACATATCTAATGGGTACTCGTTAGAACCGCTATGTCTTGGAACAGAAATAAGAAAAATAATGTATACCCCTGCAAACCTCCTTCTCTTTATAAAGTGGACGCGTCGTTAAACACGAAATCATCATCATCATCATCATCATCATCATTATCATCATCGTCAAAGTGGGATTTTCATTGACCTGTTCACGTGATGCGATGAGATGTTTATGCTGTTAGATTTTAGCATAGTGTTTTTCTGAAAAGGATTTAAAACTCACAAACATAGCCATGACGCCGTAGGACGCTTGTCTGCAGTTGCCATTTATTTGAATCTTGAAACAAATACCTTAAGGTAACAAGGCCGTGTAATGAAAATCCCTGTAAACCAAACTTTCTGTTTGTTCGTTTGTTTGTTTTGTTTGTTTGGTTTGATGTTTAACGTCCCCGTCAACACTGAAAAGGTCATTTTGGAGACGTTGCTTCCAATTTTGTGGGACTTTTACCCGACATTGAGATGAAATGACATCTCGATCCCTGCCGCCCAATGAAACCAATAGGGTTTGTTTGTATTTGTGTTTAACGGCACAGTCAACACTATTTTAGGTCATTTTTGAGCCGGTCAGTTAACCTATCCACACTTTCCTGGGCAGGCTTATACGTAAGCGGTTAACCAGTGCAGTGCACATTCTTTCGCCAGAAACTGACAACTGCCCTTCTTGAATCAGCGGAAGGGAGAGAATGACCGTAGAAAAGATTTCATGATCAATCTCCACGAAAGCATTATACATGTGACGGCCCTGTTTAAGAACAAAGGTGAGCAAGCCGAAACTGTATATTTTTCATTCATGACTCACATAAGAAATGAAAACTTTCCCAGGTTAAAACCTCGGTAAACTGTCGTATTTGTTGAATGGATTTATTTACGCAAATCATTGACCAATGAAATGGTCACCTTCTCGAACATGTGGTTTATTGCCAAAAGGAATAACGAAAAATGTGGGACAAACCAAAGAACATAACGGCTACGCTGAAAAAATATGACGATTTTTCATCTTAAAATGTTTCTTTTTTTTCGGCGTTTAAGTTTGCACTGTGTTTGTATAGGCGTGTTTTCGTTACTTCTCAGACGTAGTTGAAGCTGAAAACAGGATAACAATGGTAACATCCAGTATTTCATGTACAGCAGACAAATTTGTTATCATGTAATGGTGAATATGTAAACATTTTCTTCAGAGAGAAATAAACTTGCGTGTCAATATGTAATCTTTACTGTTTTTGTTGCATATAATAAGCTCAAAGAAGTGCAGTTTCTACCGCTTACAACAACTGAATGTGTCTGTGCCATTTTGAAACATTGTACAGACAGCTATTATCTGACTTGGCACCTACCAGGATGTCATTTAGCCGGTCTGACTACAAGAAAAGATAACGTGAACGCCAAGCTGTGGTTTTAGACTACAGAAATCATATAGACATGAATATTGTGTTCATGTAAGCAATTTTTATGTCCCCGGTAGCGATAGCGGGGACATATTCTTTTTGCCCTGTCTGTTTGTTTGTTTGTTGGTTTGTTGGTTTGTACGTGGACAACTTTAACGATGGTCATAACTTTTGAACCGCTGGAGGTAGAGTATTCATATTTGGCATGAAGGTTGCTTGTGACAAGAGCTTCACATTCAACATTCATGCAAAAAATTGACCTGTGACCTTGACCTTTGACCTACTTAGAAGAAAAAAAAAAACATTGGTAATAACTTTTGAACCGCTTCAGATGCAGCCTTAATATTTGACATGTATGTTCCTTGTGACAGAAGCTTTACATTCATGCACAAAATTTTGACCTGTGACCTTGACCTTTGACCTACTTTAAATAAAAAATAATATTTTGGTCATAACTTTTGAACCATTTGAGATACAGCTTTCATATTTGGCATGTAGGTTCCTTGTAATAAGAGCTTTACATTCATTCAAAAAAATTGACCTGTGACCTGGACCTTTGACCTACTTAATAGAAAAAAAAACATTTTGGTCATTACTTTCGAACCGTTTGGGAGAGGACCTTCATATTTGGCATATAGGTTCCTTGGACAAGAGCTTTACATTCATGCAATTTTTTTTACCAGTGACCTTGACCTATGGCCTACTTTAAAGATAAAAATATTATTGTTCATAACTTTCGAACCGTTAAAGATAGAGCCTTCATATTTGGCATGTAAGTTCCCTGTGCAAAGGGCTTCCCACTCAAACCGAAAATCTTGACCTGTGACCTAGACTTTGAACTGTGACCATCTTTGAAAAAAATGACCATGCCGGGGACATGTTCTTGTTTCACAAACACATCTTGTTCTAGGCTTTGAGAGTCCATGATGTAGTCATGAAAAGCTACTTTAGCCGGTAGTGGCCAAGTAGTCATGACTATTTTCTTTTGAATGGTTGTGAGTGTTCATATACAAATGAATATTTCTTTTTGCTGTGAGTGGTCTTGTATTATCTTTGTCAGCAAGTTTTCATAGCTGCATTATTTTTATACCCGCTTTTCCGAAGAAAAATCGGGTATATTGTTTTCGTACCAGAGTTGAGTGGGCGGCAGTCCGTCCGTCCGTCTGTAAGTCCGTCCGTCACGTTTCTTGTAAATGGATCTCCTCTGCAACCACTTAAGTTACACTTTTGAAACTTTGCATGTGGATAGTACATGGTATGTCGGTGGCAGTGGGCTACCTTTTTGTGACCTTGACATGGCCCCAAGGTTAAAGGTCAGAAAGTAGGACATTATCATATCTTCTAAACTGTTGAGGTTGCACTTCCGAAACTTGATTATTGTATAGCCCTTGGAATACAGAACATATTGGAATACTTTTCGTGCGACCTTGATCCCAACATGGCCAAAGGGTCAAAGGTCAAAAAGTAGGATTTTTTGTTATTCATAGGAAAAGCGGGTATTTGCGATGGGATAACATCGACTGCGCCATCTGGTTTTTCTTAGTTGGGTTAGGATTAGTGTTGGCATGGGTATTTTTCTGACTGTGAGGGTGTTTTAGTCATGAACACTTACTTTGAACGGCTCTTTGTTTGTTTGTTTGAGGTTTAACGTCCCCGTCAAGACTGTAAATGTCATTTTGGAGACGTTGCTTCCAATTTTGTGGGACTTTTACCCGACATTGAGATGAAATGACATCTCAAGCCCTGCCGCCCAATGAAACCAATAGGGCTTATAAGCATGGATGGTCCGACTCACATCGCTTTGCCTTGGCAGGCTTAGATCCTCTAAGCAGTTTTCCAGTACTCGCGTGTGGGTCGGTTTCAGCTCTGCGTGGAAGCATCATGCAGCCCATCTATTTCTTCAAGCCCCGACGGGCGGGGGCTGCTTTGAACGGCTGTCATTGTACATGTAATCATGAATATTTATTATGTCGTATGCTATGTGTCTATGAGTGTTCGTGTAAGGTGGGTGTTTTCTTTGGCAATGAGTGTTCATGTAACACGAGTTTTTTCTTCGGATGTGTGTTCTCATGTGACATGAGTATTTTCTTTGGATGTGTTAGTTCATGTAATATGAGTATTTCCTTCGCCTGACAGTGTTCAAGTAATCATGGATATGTGTCATTCAATATAGTATATGGCTGTGGGTGTTCATGTAACACGTGTATTTTCTTTAACTCTGGGTGTTCATGTAACATGGGTATTTTCGTTGGCTGTTATCATGAATATTTATCTTGACGTGCTATGTGGCAGTCAGTGTTCATGCAACATCAATATTTCCTTTCGGCGTGAGTGTTCTTGTTGAGTATATTCTTTGTCAACGAGTGTCTATGTTTATCTTTGGCAGCGTGTGTCGGCATCACGAAATCACGCCTATATTATTTTGACCCCCTTGAACCCCACTTTTATATAGTAAAACTGGGGTTTCCGGGGGTATACCTTTTTTCTTATTTCTGCTCTAAGATATAGATTGTGCGTACTCGTTAGGACCGCCTCATCGAGGCGGTTCTAACGAGTACCCACAATCCATAATTTGAGCAGAAATAAGAAAAATATCACAATTTTTCATCTTAAATTTTCATGTTTTTCAGCGATAAAGGTGGCAATGTATTTGTATAGGCGTGTTTGCGTAATTGTGAGTTTCTTCTTCGGCATGAATACTTTCTTTAGCTGTGAATGTTCATGAAGGCGGATTTAATTTCGTTGCGCGAGCTGATGAGGTCATTATATTTTTTGCCTGTTTGTTTAAACAGTTTGTTTTATTTGAGGTTTAACGTCCCCATCAACACTGTATAGGTCATTTTGGAGACGTTGCTTCCTATTTTGTGGGACTTTTACCCGACATTGACATGAAATGACTTCTCAAGCCCTGTCGCCCAATGAAACAAATAGGGTTTATAAGCATGGACGGTCCGACTCGCGCCGCTTTGCCTGGGCAGGCTCAGATCCTCTGAGCGGTTTAGCAGTACTCATGTGCAGTCAGTTTCAACTCTGCATGCCTGTGAGTATTCAAGTACGTATCACTATTTTTCGGCGGTGAATATTCATTGTATATACAACGATATTTTGAACTTCGCCTTCGCAGTTTCTTAATTGGTATCTTATGTTGATGCACGTGATTATTTGTTACTTATTTTTTATGCCCCCCCCCCCCCCCTCCCCCCGAGAATCTTTGATTCGGGGACGTCTTGTCTGACTGTTTGTTTGTCTGTCCGTCTTCTGTTTGTCTGTCCGTCACAAAAACTTTAACCTTGATTGTAACTTCAAAAGTATTTGACACATGAAACTTCACACACTTATTGACCATCAAAAGAGATACATTCTGACCAAGGGTCATAACTCTGTTGTCATTTTTGTCTTAATTATCACCCTTTGAAATTTTGCAGAAACTCAGAAATTTGCTCCCAATGGGGCGGGGGTGGGGGGGGGGGGCATTGGTCACCTATAGTGACAGCTCTTGTTTTCGTCTTCTTCTACTTCTTCTTCTTCTTCTACTTTCGATGGCAGAAGATGATTTTGCTCTGCGCAGCATCATATCGGTGTACGTTATGTAATGAGTTTATGCTCTGTATTTTAGTAGCGTCAGTGTTTCGCTTTTGCATAAATGATATCAGACAATCGCTCAAGAAAGCCTACCCGGGGTAAATGTTTCAGATTATTCGAATAAGCCTCGGCTTTTATCATTTAGTGGCCTTGGTAATTAATCTTGTCACAGCAAACTTTGCTCAAAGAAAGTGTTTCCGTCATTTTAATTTAATGCTTTTGTGTATTTATCTTTGAAGATAAGACACCACAAAATCTTTTCACGTTCAATACTATAGGTCTTGTTTGATTTATCGACCACAGCCAACCTACACCATGACAATGTTTAAGGTCTTACCTTCAGTTATATCATGTACTGTGGAGTACCCAGACACCCATCAACTTAAGTCTGTAAACCCCATGACAACCTTTAGACTCTACTTACAACTTCAAATGTTATTTCTTGTCGACACGTTAACAAGTCAAGGAACAAGTTTTCAAATACCCCATTAGAGAGAGGATTGTTGTCTTTTTCAAAACGAAAACTCACCCGTGCGACATAGTGCATTTTTCACATCTCCAAAATGGCTACTTTTCTGATGAAAATCCTTGATATTTTTGTTATAAATGTTCAAAACATAGGTTGAGGGTGCTCGTTAGAACAGCCTCAGTGAGGCGGTTCTAACGAGTACCCACAGTCTATGTCTTGGAGCAGAAATAAGAAAAATAATATATACTCCGCTAAACCCCAGTTTTCTCTATATTACTGTCGGGTTTAGGGGGTCTTCAATTTACAGACATGTTCACGTGATGAATGATATACAGGATTTCTGTTATGTTTCCTGTTCTCCTCACAACCGCATCTATTGAGTACTCACATTTTATTGTTTTGTTTTTATTTTACGGCCCGTCGGAATTATTTCACTCATATCGAGCCAATCTTTAATCAGAGGTGGGGGAAAAACCGGAGTACCGAGAGAAAAAACACCTGACCTTCCGTTGCAGGTCTTATCGTCTCACATGTGACCCAGACCAGGCACCTTATATGTTCAGAAATCTTTGGCACTTCATAAATGGCCGAGTGAATTTTCAAGTTAAGCGAGGGAGACACAGAGTGTGAGTGAGTGAGTGAGTGAGTGAGTGAGTGGGTGAGTGGGTGAGTGAGTGAGTGAGTGAGTGAGTGAGTGAGTGAGTGAAACACATATAATACCACGTAAGGCCAACAATATTCACATGTTGGCAAAGCGAAGCGCATCTGGTAAAATTTGACAAACCATACATACCTTTGCAAACAGTACAGATCTAGACCAGATGGCGTCTTCACAAGATCTACACTGTTTGTCATTCCGTTTGCGAATTCGAATGAATACATTTTACCAAGTAATTTGATTGGTTGATAGACAGAATTGTGTGTGGCAAAATTGATTCATTCAGCAGGACAAAGGCTAAAGTGCAATTTCTTTCCTGTGTGTTTGTTCTAATCAACAAGGGAAACAAACCTGTTCCTCACTGCAGTCGAACTTCGATGGCTCGAAACCCTTTGGGACCATAAAAATTTATTCGACACAGCGGTAGTTCGAGCCACTGAGGGTTACTGCCAAGAGGCATAACGAGATGCTTTTGAACATCATTTTGATGTTCTGTAATGAAAATGTATGCTGTGTGTACTCATTAGAATCGCCTCACCGAGGCGATTCTAATGAGTACACACAGCATACATTTGCAGGATAAAAGACTAAAATTTCTTAATTATCCCCCACTATTGTTTAGGGTTAGGGTTAGGGTTAACACTAACCCACTATTGTTTATGAAGAGGATTTCCCTAGGGGCTCAAGAGCTAGTTCGACTCAGCCATGGTAAACGAGCCATCGACGTTCTACTGTATTTTGTTTGTTTGTGATGAGGTTTAAGGTCCGTGTCAAGACTATTTGGGTCATTTTTAAGGCGGTTCTTCCGATTTTGTTGAACTTTTGCCCGACATTGAGTTGAAATGACATCCCAATACCTACCACCCAAAGAAATTATAAGGTGCAGTCCGACTCGCATCACTTTTCCTGGACAGGCTTAGACCGAATACTCAAGTTCGGTCTGTTTGAGCTCTACGCGGAAGCACTATGCAACCAACTGTCAATGTCGCGATGGATGGGGGCGTCCTAAGGGTGGTTCATTCACATTGCTAACACAGCCGTGTGTTAAAACGGTATCTTTCATAAGTTTTTAGATGAAAATTTTATTAGTTCTCTTATTTCCAGTCCAAACATAGATTGTGGTTGATAGTTAGATCCCCAGGGTACTTAGATATTTGCCTGTTACAGAAACTGGGACTATTTTTTTATTTTATTTATTTATTTATTTTTTGTTTGTTTTGAGTGTGTGTGTGTGGGGGGGGGGGGGGGGGTGGGGGGAGGGGGGTATGGTCTTTTAAATTTCATTTTTTTAGGATTCCAGGAAAAAGTTATTTTTCGGGGGCATAGGCCATTTTGCATGTATTTCGGGAGTAGCACTTCATAAAAATGACTATTTTTGTACCTATCCAAAATCTTTATTTATTTATTTTTTTTTTTTTTTTTTTTTTTTTTGCGAGGGGTTGGGAGTGTTGTTAGTGATGCTTAATTAATGCTTTTTTGTTTGTTTGATTGATTTGAGGTTTAACGTCCCCGTCAACACTGTGAAGGTCATTTTGGAGACGTTGCTTCAAATTTTGTGGGACTTTTACCGGACATTGAGATGAAATGACATCTCAAGCCCTGTCGCCCAATGAAACCAATAGGGACCCTCCAAATAAATTTTTTGTTCTCTAAGGGTCTTAAGGCTGCATATAAAATTCAAATGAAATTGACCAAGTGGTATTAGAGAGAAAGTGTTTTCTACTATGTAAATGGACCTGCAATACAAGTGACATTTGGGCCAAGGTCACCAAATGGCCTTGACCTTAAGCATTCATAGACATTAATTTTTAACCTATTCTCATATCACAGACAACAATATTTTTCGAAAAATGCATTGATTTACCTATTTCCCATTGAAAAGCCTAAGGAGCCAAATTTGACCTTGGTGTAAAATAGGTCAAGGTCAACCTAGGGTCATCATGTTTGCAAACTTGGTAGTATTCAGTCACCCGATACTACATGTACATACCAAGCTTCAAGACAATCGGCCCAGTGGTTCTGGAGAAGATTTTTTATGGTTTTTACCATATTTGGGCATGGCGGCCATCTTGGTCATGTGACCTGGACCATGCAAATTTTTTTGTTCCCTAAGTATTTTATGCTCCATATAAAATTTAAACGATATTGGCCCAGTGGTGTTAGAGAAAATGTTTTCTAATATGTCAATGGGCCTGCAATACCGTGGGCCATGGTCAATGAATGACATTGACCCTTAGCAACACAAGCATTTATTTTTACCCATTCTTATATCACAGACCACAATAGTTTTCGAAAAATACATCGATTTACCTATTTCCCATTAAAAAGCCTAAGGAGCCAAATCTGGCCTTAGCGTAAAATAGGTCATGATCAATCTAGGGTCATCATTTTTGCAAACTTGGTAGTACTCAGTCACTCCATGTTATATACCAAGTTTCAAGACAATCGACCTTGTGGTTCTGGAGAAGATTTTTTAAGGATTTTACCATATTTGGGCATGGTGGCCATCTTGCATGTGACATGGCCCATGAAAATAAATTTTTGTTCCCTAAGTATTCTAAGGCGGCATATAAAATTTAAATGAAATTGGCCCAATGGTGCTAGAGAAAATGTAGTCTGATATGTCAACATAACTGCAATACAAGTGACCTTTGGTCAAGGTCAGTGACTGACCTTGACCCTAACATTCACAGGCATTCATTTTTACCTATTCTCATATCACAGACCACAATAGTTTTTGAAAAATGCATTGATTTACCTATTTCCCATTGAAAAGCCTGAGGAGCCAAATTTGGCCTTGGCGTAAAATAGGTCATGGTCAACCTTGGGTCATTATTTTTGCAAACTTGGTAGTACTCAGTCACCCGATGCAACATATCAAGTTTCAAGATAATCGTCCAGTGGTTTTTGAGATTTTTTTTTTTTTTTGTTTTTACCATTTTTGGGCATGGCGGCCATCTTTGTCAAGTGACCTGGACCATCCGAACAAATTTGTTCCCTAAGTGTCCTAAGTGTGCATATAAAATTAAAATAAAATTGGCTCAGAGCTGTTAGAGAAAATATATTCTAATATGTCAATAGGCCTGCAATACAAGTGACCTTTGGCCAAGGTCAATGAACGACCTTGATCCTTAGCATTCACAGGCATTCATTTTTTATCCATTCTCATACCAAGGACCACAATATGTTTTCGAAAAATGCATTGTTTTACCTTTTTCCCATTGAAAAGCCTAAGGAACCAAATTTGACCTTGGCAGAAAATAGGTCAAGGTCAACCTTTAGTCATCATATTTAGAAAACTTGGTAGTACTCAGTCACCCGATGCTACATACCAAGTTTCAAGATAATTGGCCAAGTGGTTCTGGAGAAGTTTTTTTTTTTTTGTTTTTATTTTTACCATATTTGGGCAGGGCGGCCATCTTCGTCATGTGACCTGGACTATACTTGCAAACTTTCGTTCCCCCATTGCTAGGAGGCTGAATATGAAATTTAATTGGAATTCGCTCTATTGTTTCAGAGAAGAAGACATTTGAAAATGATGGACGGCGGACAACGGAGGCCTTCCGATCTATAAGCACCCCCTACTCGGAGCCTGCGGCTCACGGGAGCTAAAAGTAACAACATTCACCATCTGACCTTACCGGCTGCAAGGACAGAATGCCTTATCAAACTGTAAGCTGATATAAGTTGGACGCCCCAGTGACGCAAGATACCTTTGTCTCACCCAACAATGAAACTGTTCACAGCATTTAAAGCCATACTTTTAATCACAGAATACAAGCCAGTAAGATTCGGGAATATTTTAGGGTATGCTAAAGTTTGCAGAATTGTTGTGGTATTGTTAATATACAGTGTGGGTGTGTGAGGGGACGGGGGTGTACACAGTCAATCTTTGTATTTTTGTGGGATTGGGGGAGGGGCGGGGTATTAAACATTAGAATCTGGGGGTCCAGCCTACGTAGCAGGCACAATTCAGGCGATTCTAACCATAAGACTCCACCTGTTATGTTTAACTCCTATCAAAAAGTGTACTGAATCACACTTTTTATATATCTTCGTTTCATATTTGTTTGATTTGAGATTTAACGTCCGCCAACATTCTGCTTCCAATTTTGTGGGACTTTTACCCGATATTGAGATGAAATGACATCCCTAAACCTATAGGGTTTATAAGCATGGACGATCCGACTCGCACCGCTTTGCCTGCACAGGCTTAATTCCTCTAAGCGGTTTACCAGTACTCGTGTGCGGCCGGTTTCAGCTCTGCGTGGAAGCATCATCTATTTCTTCCAGCCCCGATTGGCGGGTGTGTGTGTGTGGGTGGTGGGGGGGGGTCATATTACAATAATACATCACTGCGACATGGTGCATTTTTTCACATCTCCGAAATGGCAACTTTTTGATGAAAATCAATGATATTCTTGTTAATTGTACTGTAAACATAAGGAGGGGATGCTCTTGAGGTCGAACATCAATGGCTCGAACACCTTTGGGACCTCGAAAGTCTCTTCGAGACAGGGGTAGTTCGAGCCACTGAGGTTACTGTCAGGAGGCATAACGAGATACTTTTAGACATCTTTTCGGTGGTGTATGATGAATATGTATGCTGTGTGTGCTCATTAGACTCGCCTCATCGAGGCGATTCTAATGCGTACACACAGCATACATTTGCAAGAGAAAAGACTAAAATGTCCTTAATTATCCCCCACTATTTCTTATGTATGGGATTTCGCTAGAGGCTCAAAAATGTGTTCGACTCATCGATGGTAAACGAGCCATCGGTGTTCAAGCCATCGAAGTTCTACTGTACCTACAACATTTGCCGTTGCGGGTGCTTGTTAGAACCTACAACCTATGTCTTGGAGCAGAAATATAAAACAAGAGGGCCATGATGGCCCTGGATCGCTCACCTGATCCATAGTGTAACAAGTGGGCCCCAGAGAGGGCCATTATTGGCCCCAGGGTTTTAATGTGCATAATGTTGAGGGAGGTCTTAAAGGTGAAGCTTCATACCAAACATCAACAAAGGCTATAATTAGAACAATCTTGGCAAAGGTCCACTAGATAAAGCTACACATCAAATTTCAAAGACCTGGGCCTTGCAGTTTCAGAGAAGAAGATTTTTTTTTAAAGATATTCCCTACATAAGCCTATGCAAAACCAAATGGCCCCAGGGCTATATAAATCTATGTAAAAACAAAGGGCCCCGGCCCGGGGTGGGGGCATTTGTGGCCCCAGGGCTATAATTTGAACAATCTTGGTAGAGGTCCACTAGATAAAGCTCCATACTAAATATCAAAGGCCTTGGCCTTGCAGTTTCAGAGAAGATTTTTAAAGATTTCCCTATATAAGTCTATGCAAAACCAAAGGGCCCCGGAGCGGGGACATTTTTGGTACCAGGGCTATAATTTGAATAATTTTGATAGAGGTCCACTAGATGCAGCTTCATACCAAATATCAAAGACCCAGGCCTTGTGGTTTCAGAGAAGAAGATTTTTGAAGATTTTCCCCATGTAAGTCTATGTAAAACCATAGGGCCCCAGAGTGGGGGCATTTTTGGCCCCAGGGCTATAATTTTAACAATCTTGGTAGAGGTCCATTAGATGCAACTTCATACCAAATTTCAAAGTCCTGGGCCTTGTGGTTTCAGAGAAGATTTTTAAAGATTATCCCTATATAAGTCTATGTAAAACCAAAGGGCCCCGGGACGGGGCCACTTTTGGCCCCAGCACTATAATTTGAATCATCTTGGTAGGGGTCCTTTAGAAGAAGCTTCATACCAAATATAAAAGACCTAGGCCTTGTGGTTTCAGAGAAGAAGATTTTTAAAGATTTTCCCTATATAAGTCTATGTAAAACCAAAGGGCCCCTGAGCGGGGGCATTTTTGGCCCAAGGGCTATAATTTGAACAATCTTGGTAGGGGTCCACTAGATGAAGCTTCATACAAAATATCAAAGTCCTGGGCCTTGCGGTTTCAGAGAAGAAGATTTTTAAAGATTTTCCCTATATAAGGCCATGTAAAACCAAAGGGTCCCAGTCGGAGGCTTTTTTTGCCCCAGCACTATAATTTGAACAATCTTGGTAGGGGTCCACTAGATAAAGCTTAATTCCAAATATCAAAGTCCTGGGCCTTGCAGTTTCAGAGCAGAAGATTTTTAAAGATTTTCCCTATATAAGCCTATGTAAAACCAAAGGGCCCTTGGACTAGGTTGCGCAAAGGCAAATTTTCAGACCAATAACAGATACAAAGTCACAAAGAAAGAATTCAGTGCTATATATCTAGGGGATCATGTATGATTCAAGTCTGTCACATTAGTATCACTTTTAATTCCATTTAACCCTTAGACATAAATTAGCCAATCAAAACATACCAAATATAAACCAAATGGTTAAGAAGTTACAAAAAAGAAGGTCACATAGCTAAGGTCAAGGTCACAGGTCAAAATTTTATGTATAAGTGGGAAGGCAATGTCACAAGCAACCTACATGCCGAATATGAAAGCTCTACCTAAAACAGTTAGAGAGTTATGATAAAGTAGGTGACAGGTCAAGGGTCTAAGTCACAGATCAAAATTTATTGGAAAGGCAATGTTATAAGGAATCTACATGCCAAATGTATAGGCTCTATGTCCAATGATTAAAACTTTATGACACAGTAGGTCAAAGGGCCAGGTAAAGGTCAACATTTTTTTATGAGTGGAAAAACAATGTCGCAAGGAACCTACATGCGAAATATGAATGGTTAGAAAGTTGTGATAAAGTAGGTCAAAGGTCACAGGTCAAAGTCACAGGTAATTTTTTGTGCGAGGGATAAGGCAATGTCGCAAGGAACTTCCATGCCAAATATGAAGGCTCGATCTCAAATGATTAAAAAGTTATGGTAAGTAGGTAAAAGGTTCAGGGTCAAGGTCACAGGTCAAAATTTTTTGTATGCAAGGAGAGGCAATGTCACAAGGAATCTACATGCCAAATATGAAGGCTCTATCTAAAACAGAAAGTTACAACAAAAGTCGGTCAAAGATCACAGGTAAAGGTCACAGGTAAGTTTTTGTATGAGTGGTAAGGCAGTATCACAAGGAACCTACTTGCCAAATATGAAGGCTCTATCTCAAATGGTTAAAAAGTTATGATTAGTAGGTCATAATGTTAGGGGTCAAGGTCACAGGTCAATTTTTTGTATAAATACAAAGGCAATGTCACAAAGAACCAACATGCCAAATATAAAGGCTCTACCTCAAACGGTTCTAAAGTTATGATAAAACAAAAACTAGTGTTCACAAGGTTTTTCAATGATTGACCTACTGACCTACTTTTGGACCCGACATGAGTCATATTCAAACTTGACTGAGATATTGTCATGATGATCATTCTTAGCAAATTTTATGATGATCGGATCAAACCTGTGGCCTCTAAAGTGTTCACAAGGTTTTTCTATGATTTGACCTACTGACCTACTTTTTGATACCACATGACCCATATTCGCACTTGACTGAGATATTGTCACAATGATCATTCTGAGCAAGATTGATGATGATTGGACCACAAATGTGGCCTTTAGAGTGTTCACAAGGTTTTTCCATGATTTGACCTACTGACCTACATTTGACCCGACATGACCAATATTCAAATTTGACCGAGATATTGTCATGACAATCATTCTGAGCAAGTTTAATGATGATTGGACCATAACTGTGCCCTCTAGTGTGTTCACAAGGTTTTTCTATGATTTGACCTACTGACCTACTTTTTGACCCAACATGACCCATATTCAAACTTGACTGAGATATTGTCAGGATGATTATTCTGAGCAAGTTTGATGATGATTGGACCATAACTGTGCCCTCTAGAGTGTTCACAAGGTTTTTCTATGAATTGACCTACTGACCTACTTTTTGACCCGACATGACCCATATTCAAACTTGACCGAGATATTGTCACAATGATCATTCTGAGCAAGTTTGATGATAATTGAACCATAACTGTGCCCTCTAGAGTGTTCACAAGGACTATCTATGGTTTGACCTACTGACCTACTTTTTGACCCTACATGATCCATATTCGAACCTGACCGAGATATTGTCATGATAATTATTCTGAGCAAGTTTGATGATGATTGGACCAAAACTGTGCCCTCTAGAGTGTTCACAAGGTTTTTCTATGATTTGACCTACTGACCTACTTTTTCACCCGACATGACCCATATTCGAACTTGACCGAGATATTGTCATGATGATCATTCTGAGCAAGTTTGATGATGATTGGACCAAAACTGTGGCCTCTAGTTTGTTCACAAGAAAAAGTTTACGCACGACGGACGACGGACGACGGACGACGCACGACGACGCCGGACATCTTACGGTCACAAAAGCTCACCATGACCTTCGGTCAGGTGAGCTAAAAACTATACACCCCGTAAACCCCAGTTTTGGGTATTTAAAGTGGGGTTTAGTTGGTGTTTATTTCATGCTTGTTACCATAATGAGAGGTTTGTTAAATAAGACACATACAGACATCACGATAACAAGTCCGTAAAACGAAGACCCCTCTAAACCCCACTTTATATAGAGAAAACTGGGGGTTACGGGGGTATACATTATCTGCCTTATTTTTGCTCAAAAACATAGATTGTGGGCACTCGTTAGAACCGCCTCGTTGAGGCGGTTCTAAAGAGCACCCACAATCTATGTTGAAAGCATAAATAAGAAATAAGTTATTATTTTTACCCAAAATGTTTCACTTCTGACACCATGTTGGACGCCATTATTTCACACGGGCATGTTTCCTAATGGACAAATGTCGATACTGTTACTGTGATTTATGGTAAATCATAAAATAGATAAGACCCTTTCTACTGTGTCTGTACAGATTAGAAAGCGCATTAAAAGTGATTTTATGACACTTGAGTCGTGATAAAGTTATTGTTTACATGTATATCGCCAAGTTCTGTACTTTAGAATGACATAAAATTATAAACATCAAATGAAAAATAGGAGGACAAGTCTTAACATCTCTACATACAAAAGTCGCGTAAAATCTCACGAGATGCACAACGGTTTTCATCAGCTTCGGAAGTGAAAAGGGGTTTGAGAGACGTGTGACAGAGTGCATTCTTTCATAATTCCAAAATGGTCATTTTCTGATGAAAATTTGTAATAGTTTTCTTATTTTTATCACAAGCATAGGTTGAGGGTGCTCGTTAGAACCGCCTCATTGGTTCTAACGAGTCCGCACATCCCATGACTTGGAGTAGTAATTAGAGAAATAATGTATACCCCTGTAAACCCCAGTTTTGTCTATAAAAGGTGGGTTTAGAGGGGTGTTCATTTCACGGAGTTAATGTAGAGAGAGAGAGAGAGAGAGAGAGAGAGAGAGAGAGAGAAAGAGAGAGAGAGAGAGAGAGAGAGATGTTGTCCAAATAATCCATGCATGCCATCATGTGACCAAGTCTATGTAGTGAACCATTTATAAGTGTATACATTTTCTGAACTACAGTGAAAATTCCGCTGTTAAGACCAGCAAAAACTAAGACTAATTCTGCGTTTAAAGGCACACTCAGTGTCATCTATTAAGAGACCACATTCGGGGCTATTTAAAAGTGGTCTTAACTTGTTGTTTTGCATTGTATCGTGGAAGAAATGTGATTTTGACATTCTGTATTTTTTTTTATTTATATCTGCAATGCACACACTGTCAACATTCCTGTTCATGTTCCTCATCTGTACAGCAACCCGACAGGTACACAACATCTATTCGCTGGGAGACCCATAGGGTTAGACGCTACATGTACCTGTATCTCAAAGTCTGCTCTTCATGTTTGTGAGAACAAAGACTCTGGTCAAATCATGATATGCTGCTCGTCTTTTCTAAAAAACTGACTCTTTTATTTATTTATTTATTTATTTAAGAAATAAATAAGTTCTAGCAGTGATTTATTGAGTGATAAATCACTGTTAGGTAATTTCCCCCCAGGGGTGACATGTTTTATATAGACTTTATATGGGACTAACCTTTACAATCTTTTTGTCTGAAACCAGAAGGCCCAGGTATGTTGTAAAGTAGATTTGTGTACTTAACTGACCTACAAACAGTGATTTATCAGCCAATAAATCACGGCACTATAGCTTATCTATTTCGATTCTAAACAATAAAAGTCGACGAAAATGCTATTGATTCCTTCATGTACTCCCTATATTCTACCATTGTTTAAAGGAATCCCGCCGATATAACTGACTGTATCACATGCGTTAACCTGTTTTCATAACATATGTAATACGAGGAAACGGCGTTACACCTGACGTCAAGGTAACAATTAATGACGTCATGAAACGCGATCAATATAGGCGGCTCTTCGCATCGCCCTCTTCCGCCCAATGATATTTCACTAAATATATCACTATATTTAACTATTGGCTATATAAGTATTATTTATTTATCAATGGCCCTTTGTATGTAAACACTTTAAAACTTCAGACTACATGTATTCATTACGAAAACACGCCTATCTAAATATATTGACAATTTTACCTCCAAAAAATGAAATTTTTCTAAATAAAATTGCGATTTTTTTTCTTATTTCTGCTCGAAACATAGGTTGTGGGTACTCGTTAGAACCGCCTCGCTGAGGCGATTCTAACAAGTACCCACCACCTATGTCTTAGAGCAGGAATAAGGAAAATAATGTACACCCCTCCAAACCCCAGTTTTGCTATATAAAAGTGGGGTTATAGGGGGTCAAAATTATATAGGCGTGTTTTCGTGATGTTGTGTACATGTATCATTTCATTTTATGCCCGTAAATCAACAGTTAGAAAAGACAGAAACCAGATTTAATATCAAGAAAATAAATAAAGGTAGTTTGTCCAAATATTACAGAGATAAGAATGCGTTGATAGCGTGAGAGAAAATTCTTAGTGTATAAATTCTTCTTCTGTTAACAAGTGCAATGCGTCCATGCGTTAAAATCAGCTTTACCAAGTTAGCAAAGAACACCGGGCCGTCGCGATACGTGAAAACGTCGTATCGCTGTCGGCATGACGTTGACCCTCTGTTTTGTGTTGGCAGGGTAGTGAGAAGTTTAGTGATATGTCGGTACTCAAATACCATTTCTGATTCGAATTCGTTCTTACATGTACAATGTACATGCTTTTTTTTTGTTGTTGTTGTTTTTTATTTGCTTTTTTCGGGGGGGGGGGGGGGGTTACGGCCCTTTCAAGATAACTTCACTCATATCGAGCCGATCGTTAATTAGAGGTGGGCGAAAACCAGAGGACCCGGAGAAAAACCACCTGACCTTCCGTTGCAACATATGACCCGAGCGAGGCTCGGAACGCAGAGCGGGGCGCCCCCGCCCATAGGGGCTTGAAGAAATATATGGGCTGCATGATGCTTCCACGCAGAGCTGAATCCCGCCCGCACACTAGTACTGGTAAACCGCTTGGGGGATCTAAGCCTTTCCAGGAACCGCGGTGCGAGGCGGACCGTCCATGCTAATAAACCCTATCGGTTTCATTGGGCGACAGGGCTTGAGATGTCATTTCATCTCAATGTGGGGTAAAAGTCCCACAAAATTGGAAGCAACGTCTCCAAAATGACCTTTACAGTGTTGACGGGGACGTTAAACCTCAAATCAAACAAACAAACAAAGCGCAGAGCGGTGAGAGACCTTATGTTTAAGAGTCAGCGCTCTTATCCACTCCTCCCTAGAGAATAGTTCCCACAACATCCTACACGTATCAAGGGATAATTTCTAGATTTCTTATTTTATCTCTAAATGTACACATTAGAAGAAGCCCATCATCATGGCGATTCCAGTGAGTAACACGAAATATGGAGTATTTTGCCTTGGTTTTCCTCAATATGCATTACGAAAACACACCGCTACGAATGTATTGGAAATTTTTACAACCGAAGAAAGTAAAAAAAAAAAATGCAGATAAAAAGTCTAGTTTTCAAATTTCTGCTCAAAACATACAGTTTAGGTACTGGTACAACCGCCTCGTAGTTGCGGGCTCTAACGAGTGTACCCACAATCTTTGTTTGATTTGAGGTTTAAAGTCCCCGTCAACGCTGTTTTATAAAAGCTCATTTGGAGACGTTGCTTCCAATTTTGTGGGAGACATTGATACCAGACATTGATACAAAATGACTTCTCAAGCCCTGTCGCCCAATGAAACCAATAGGATTTATAAGCATGGACTGTCCGACTCGCACCGGTTTGCCTGGGCAGGCTTAGATCCCTAAGCGGTTTACCAGTACTAGTGTGCGAGTCGGATTCAGCTCTGCGTGGAAGCATCGTGCAGCCCATATATTTCTTCAAGCACCGATGGGTGGGGGCCGAATACCCACAATCTAAGATTTTTAGCAGAAATAAGTAAAAAATATATATATGCTCATCACGTGAACAAGTCCGACCCACAATCTAAGTAAGAAAAAAATATGTATGCTCATCACGTGAACATGTCCGTGATATGAACACCCACCTAAACCCCAGTTTATATATAAAAACTGTGGTTAATTGGGGTACATGTATGCATTACATTTCTTATTTTTTCTCCAAGACATAGGTTGTGGGTACTCGTTTGAACCGCCTCAATGAGGCGGTTCTAACGAGCACACACAATCTATATATGCAATATAAATAAATAAACTCTTATGGATTTTCATCAGAAAAGTAACCATTTTGGAGATGTAAAAATGCACTATGTCGAATGGGTTTGTTATCGCAATGCCTGTGCATTCTTTCATATTTCCGAAATGGCTAATTATCCGTGCGTATTCGTCAAAACCGCTGATGAAACTTTTCGATATTTTTCTTGTCTATAATCCAAACATAGTTTGTGAGAACCTGTTAGAGCCGCCTCATTCAGGCGGTTCTAACGAATACCCACAACCTACTGTATGCTTTGGAGTAGAAATAAGCAAAATAATGTATACCCCTGAAAACCCCAGTTTTCTCTTTAGAGGGATGTTCATTTCCATCGCGAAAACACGCCTAAATAATTTTGCCCCTATTGAACCCCACTTTTATATAGTAAAACTGGGGTTTTAAGGGTTAAACCTTTTCATTTTTCCGCTCTAAAATGTAGATTGTGGGTACTAGCGAGTACCCACAATCTATATTTGGAGCAGAAATAAGCAAAATACCACACTTTATCATCTTAACTTTTCTCTTTTTTTTTGTTTTGGCGATAAAGGTTACAATGTATTTGCATAGGCGTGTTTTCGTAATGACGGACTTGTTTAACCGGATTTGCTACTGTGTTTCTCGCGAATGTCATAACAGCTTTTCTTATATAATTTGATATCGTGCACAATTATATAATATGTTCATTTCACAGGCTTGTTTAGGTGATGTGTATCAAACATGAGCTCTGTGCCACATTAGGTTCCACCTAAACCCAATTTATATAGCGAAGAATGGGGTTTACGGGGAATACATTATTTTTCTTATTTTTTTCTTATTTGTGTTCCAAGACATACATGTAGGTTTTGGGTACTCGATAGAACCACCTGAAACCTATGTGGGTACACCGCCTCATTAATGAATACTCGTTAGAACCGCCTCATTAAGGAATACTCGTTACAACCGCCTCATTAAGGAATACTCGTTAGAACCGCCCCATTAAGGAATACTCGTTAGAACCGCCTCATTGTGGAATGGGGCGTTCTAACGAGCACCCACAGCCTATGTTTGCAGTACAAATAAGAAAAACCCACGGATTTTCATCAGAACAGTAGCCATTTTGGAGATGTGAAAAATGCATTATGTTGCACAGGTGTGTTGTCGAAAGAAAGACGTCAAGCAATAGTTACAACGTAAGCTGAAACTGACGGCATCGCGCAAACACTTCGCCCAATTTGTTGGCGGTGGTCCTTTCTGGTATTTTTGTGGCCCTTTCAAGATTATTTAACTTATAACCAAATATGGCGCAGAGTTTATATCTGATACAAACGTCATTCAGACAAAGTAAGCTGAAACAGAGGTCATCGCGTACACGCTACGCCCTATTTTATTTCAATAAAGAAAGAACATGTTAAATAACATAAATATTAATTTCATGACAGGATTCGAAAACATGCCATAGCCTTACTGTACTATATGTGAATCATTTAGTGTGAATGACATATTACATGTAAACATGCATAAATGGCAAATAAATGGTTAAACAAGTTCGAAAGGAAACCGTTTGAGAGTAAAAACAACTGCAATATAATAATAATAATAATAATGATAATGACAATAAAAATAATAATAATAATATCAATCATTATAATAATAACAATAATAATTGAAGTATATGGTTTTAAATGCAGTGGTTGTACTTGTAGTAGTATCAATGATAGTCAAAGTAATAATCTAAAAAGTGCATATATACCAATAGTAGATAAGCCTCGGGCCAGTGCAGCAGACCTCAGACCTGTACCTGGGCCGACACGAAAATACTTGATTAAAAGCGTGTTAGTAATGCTAATAAGTGTAGTAAGGAGAGAGAGAGAGAGAGAGAGAGAGAGAGAGAGAGAGAGAGAGAGAAAGAGAGAGAAAGCAACGTGTTCACGTCACGGCGTCCCAAGGGGTGAAGCAGAAACTGCTCGAGTCAACCAAGTGTCGTGGTAAGATAATACACTCATTGTATGATATTTAAAACAGTAAAATTGAGACCCGTCAAGCGATTTTGGTACTTATCGCCTATGCGAGCAGCGAAGGTTCAGGCGAGCCTGCGCATCCGCGCAGTCTCGCCAGAACCTTCGCTGCTCGCTCATACAAGCAGTGAATCAAGAGAAACCCTTCAGACAGAAACCCATATCCCTGGCCCCTCTGAATGGCTTGGCATGCGCAGTTAAAATTGGTCATGACGGAATGCTCGAGGACACAAATTCGCTTGGCGGGGCTCAATTGATAATGGATTGAGTCCGTTTATAAAGTTTTGGAGGAAAAAAAATCTTCTTACCTTTACAGGTTCTTTTATAATAACATCCTGTTACACGATATTTAAACAAAAATAAAATGAAATAGACACTATATAATCTCATAGAATACGCCAAAAAGTATCATCGCATCATTGTACACTTAAACCTGTAAGTTTAATGGGAAAAATTATGAATGCTTTATAAGATTAGGCTGTATTTATATAAAATAGGTTATTTTGGTATAAAAGTCTACTCTTATCAAAGTGAGCCCGATCATTTATTTTCTGAGTTTATACGGGTAAATCCAAGATGAGTCATCTCCCAAACGCCCTCACAGTCTCGTCCGAATCTCCGCAGCTCCCTAATGCATACTACACATATACGTGTATGTTGTCTAAAGCCAGGTAACAAAACTGGGCAGAACAATAGTGAACGCAGCATGATCATTGTCGCCACATTGTCATGGTCGCCACAAGTCACCTTTGAACTAAGGGCGTCTCATAACTTCAAGTTATTGATCAGGTCGACCGCGTGTTTGTGACATTTTGATTGTATGTAAGCGAAAGTAACTCATCTAGCTTCGATTCCTGGCTGATAAAGTCTTCTATAATCCCTCTCAAATCTAATCTTTGATTTAATATAAATGTAATTTCTTGTTTGCGTTGCGTCGCGGGATTTGTTAAGTTTTCCCCGAGATTAAACCGATCTTTATCCTTATATGCTTAGCAACCTATAGAAGTGATATCGCCAGAGAGTGTAAACCCTGACCAGACGCCACATGATGCATCGTCTGATCAGGGTTTACAGTGTTCGCAAAAATATGATTTTTGTAAAAGTACAACAAACAGAACCAATCTGACACCCCTTAAATAGGGAATGTGTCTGTCACAAAGCTATTAAATAGAAGAATCCATTGTCATTTTGGTAATTTGGCTTATCATGAAAAAATACCAGTTTTTCTAATGTGACACAAAATCATAGACACTCAGTGCAGTTCCAAATCTACGTCCACTAAAATTGTATATGTAATCGTGAAGAGTTTTTTTTAATTGCAAGTGAAATATGACAATATATATACTTATCCTCAGCCCCCGCCCACCGGGGCTTGAAGAACTATATGGGCTGCAAGATGCTTCCACGCAGAGCAGATACCGACCCGCACACGAGTACTGGTAAACCTCTTAGAGGATCTAAGCCTGCCCAGGCAAAGCGGTGCGAGTCGGCCCGTCCATGCATATAAACCCTATTGGTTTCATTTGGCAGCAGGGCTTGAGATGTCATTTCAACTCAATGTCGGGTAAAAATCCCACAAAATTGGTAGCAACGTCTTCAAAATGACCTATACAGTGTTGACGTGGACATTAAACCTCAAATAAAACAAACAAACAAAAGCTTATTTTTGAGGGTGCACTTAATCTTTCTTTGTGTTTTCTGCCCGTAATGTCCTCTGGTCAGGGACCACCTTTGGAACTGTTCAAAAGTGGTCTTAGAGACCACTTTTGAACAGTCCCAAAGGTGATCTTAATATAGGAATATTATTCTTTTATACTTAATAAACTTTGCGCCACCGCCCATCGGGGCTTGAAGAAATATATGGGCTGCACGATGCTTCCACGCAGAGCTTAATCCGGCCCGCACACTAGTACTGGTAAACCGCTTTGGGGATCTAAGCCTGTCCAGGAACCGCGGTGCGAGGCGGACCGTCCATGCTAATAAACCCTATTGGTTTCATTGTGCGACAGGGCTTGAGATGTCATTTCATCTCAATGTCGGGTAAAAGTCCCACAAAATTGGAAGCAACGTCTCCAAATTGACCTTTACAGTGTTGACGGGGACGTTAAAACTTAAACAAACAAACAAGGAGTACTGGGGGCCTTTCGTTTGTTACATCAATGTCTTAGTTTTATATTATTGTAAACCCCAGTTTATATAGCGACAAAGTTGGTTTATGATAAGGATATACATTATTCTGTTGAATTACTTTATAGTGTAATATCAGAGTATAATATCTTTCAGGTTTCTTACAAAGACATTTCTATAAAACTTCATGATAGTTTTATGCCCTCGCTATTCGATGAAACGTGGTTTTCTACGTGGTTTTCGATGAATGTTGGTTAGTGGAAAGGGCATAGAGGGCGTTAGCAGTTTGAAGTTTTTCTTCAGTTCACAGATACCAGGCGGGGGCATCCGTGTCCCTTTGACACATTCCTTTTCTTATAACGATAACACATCCATGCGACATAGTGCTTTTTTCACATCGCCAAAATGGCTACTTTTCTGATGAAAATCTGTGATATTTTTTCTTATGTATACTCCAAACATAGGTTTTGGGTGCTCGTTAGAACCGCCTCAATGAGGCGGTTCTTTGGAGTACCCACGCCCTATGTCTTGGAGCAGAAATAAGAAAAATAATGTTTACCCCTGTGAACCCCGGTTTCCTTTATAAAAAGTGGGGTTTAGGGGGTCTTTATTTCACGGACTTGTTCACGTGATGTAACAGTATGATATCTTAAAAGTTTCTTACAAAAACATTTCTATAAAACTTCATGATAGTTTAATGCCCTCGCTATTCGATGAAACGTGGTTTTGAACGTGGTTTTCGATGAATGGTGGTTGGTGGAAAGGGCATAGAGGGCGTTAGCAGTTTGCTTTGAAGTTTTTTCTTCAGTTCACTAGTTCGACGAATGGTGGTTGGTGGAAAGTGCATAGAGGGCGTTAGCAGTTTGCTTTGAAGTTTTTCTTCAGTTCACTAGTATCAGGCGGGGTCCCGTGCCGTAGTCCCTTTGGCACATTTCTAGTCTTGTTACGGTTAAACACCCATGCCACATAGCGCTTTTTTCACATTTCCAAAATGGCTACCTTTCTGAAGAAAATACGTTAAATTTTCTTATTTATGCAGCAAACATAGGTTGTGAGTGCTCATTAGGCGGTTCTAACGAGTACCCACAACCTATGTCTTGGAGCAGAAATAAGAAAAATAATGTATATCCCCGTTAACCCCTTTTTTCTCTTTATTTTCATTGATTTTAGTTTTACGTCCCACCAACAGGTAAGGTCATACGGAGACGGGACCTCGGTTTAAAGACTCATCCGAAAGTCTGGAGAAGCCCGGGATCGATCCTGCGATCCCTGGTTTTCAAGGCGAGTAGCTTAAGCACTGCGCCACAGGGGCTTCTTTTTTGTCTTTATAAAGTTGGTTTTCGGAGGGATTGTTATACTGTTTAGCATATTCAGTTATACCTTTAAAAATATCATAGTCCCTATAAAAGTTGTTGTTTTGTGTTTAACGGCCCAGTCAACACTATTTAGGTCATACTGGGCCAGTAAATTTACCTAACATCACTTTGTCATGGCAGTTTATCAATAAGCGGTTAATCAGTACAATGCACAGTCTTTCTCCAGAACATTGAATCAGCAATAAGGAAGGAATGACGGCATAAAATTCCGCAACCTCCTAATAACCCGACTTCGCTACCCAGGCCCGCGATTATCCCTATGATAGAATGTAAATATGGTCAGTGTTGGTCACCAACACTTTATTAAACCATATATGCCGCGTCTGGACGCGCCTCCGCGGCCTAGTGGTTAAGAGCGCTGACTCTTGATCATTAGGTCTCTCACCGCTGTAGTTCGAGCCTCGCTCGGGTCATCTATGAGACGCCAAGTTCTGCAACGGAAGGTCGGGTGTTTTTTTCTCCGGGTACTCCGGTTTTCGCCCACCTCTGATTAACGATCGGCTCGATATGAGTGAAATAATCTTGAAAGGGCCGTAAAACCAAAACAAAAAAAAAATAATAATAATAAATAAATAAAGCAAGTATCGATCCCGCAACCTCCTAATAACCACCAGACGCGTATCCGACTACGTTACCAAGGCCCGCGAGTGTCCCTTTGATAAAATGTGAATAGGGTTAGTGTTGGTCACATGTATGCGGCGTCTAGACGCGCCTCCGTGGCCTAGTGGTCAAGGGTACTGACTCTTGGTCATTAGGTCTCTCACCGCTGTAGTTCGAGCCTCGCTCGGGTCACATGCGAGACGCCAAGTTCTGCGACGGAAGGTCAGGTGGTATATAGGGACAACTGGAAAATGTATACAATATTTGTCTGGGCCTACGTGGCTCAGTGGATAAGAGTACTGAGTCTTAATCATTGGGTGTGATTAATCACCCCTGTGATTTCGAGCATGGCCCGGGTCATATGTGAGACATCAAGTTCGGCAACGGATGGTAAGGTGTTTTTTCCGGGTACTCCGGTTTTCACCCACCTCCGATTAACGATCGGCTCAATATAAGTGAAATAATCTTGAAAGGGCCATTAAACAAAACCAATGACAATATCTGTCTAATGTCTGCGCAAAGTCATAGATTGTGGGTGCTAGCGAACACCTGTCAGGCTGCAGTTGAACATAAATAAGAAAGATATCATGTTTTCACCAGAAAAAAAAGCATATTTCTTCACGCATCAACATGTTCAAAGATATCAAACTCAGACAAGGATGTGTTATCGCGGTGATATATCTGTGATTAATCCTATACAAAATAATGATACCACTTTTGATACACATGTAGTAGTTTTTTCTTCCTCTTTTCAATATGCAACTTTTTTTTTTTTTTCAGAAGACATCATGAGAAAACGTAGTCTGATAGGATTTCATAATGTTAACAAAGGTCGTTTAACCCTTTTTGTACCAAACGGAATCTTCCGCCTTGTATATAGCAGGAGTCCATTTCAAAATTTAGGGACGTCAGGTTGTGGTTTCAGCAAAATTTATTTGAAAATGACTGAACTTTTAGCAAACAGCGGAGGCCCTGATCAGACGCCGCGTTCTGCGGCGTCTGATCTGGGCCTCCACTGTTTGCCAGGGTTCCCGTTTTGGGGTATCTGGTACAAAAAGCGTTAACCCTATACATGCCTAATGTCATACAGTTTGGGACCTCTGCAAACCGTGGTGACTCAAATCACACGCAGTAGAACGCGAACCCGCAACCTCCAAATTACCGTCAGACGTCTTATATGACTTGACCAAGTCCGTGAAATGAACACCCTCTAAACCTCGCTTTACACAGAGGAAACTTGCGTTTACAAGTTTATATATTACGTTTTCTTATTCCTGCTCCAAGACATTGTTAGACTGAGGCGGTTCTAACGAGCACTCACAACCAATTTTTGCAGTATAAATAAGAAACAATTTCTTCTGTTCATCAGAAAAGTGGGCAATATGGAGATGTGGAAAAGTGTGCTATGTCCCACTGGTGTGCTGGGAAATAAAAATAAGTAAATTAATAGGTGGCAGCATAGGTTAATGGTTTAGTGAAATGTTTTGGGGAATGTTTATGGCTGGTGAAGAGAGGTGGCTGCTAAACAGACGTGAACGTCATAGGAGGTCTTAGTACATGTATGACTTAAAGCATTGATTGAGAATGATGTTTGTCTTGGAGCAGAAATAAGAAAAAAATAGTGTACACCCTAATAATCCCACGATGCTCTTTATGAAGTGGATTCTACAGGAAGCTTTGTTTGTTTGAATTGAGAGTCCCCGTCAACAATATTTAGGTCATTTTGGAGACGTTGCTACTAATTTTACCCGTCATTGTGATGAAATGACATCTAAAGCTCTGCCGCCCAAACAAACCAAAAGGGTTTATATATAGGGACGGTCCGACTTGCATCACTTTGCCTGAGCAGGCTTAGACGCTCTAAACTGTTTACAAGTACTCATGTTCAGTCGGTTTCAGCTCTGCGTGGAAGCATCATGCAGCCCAAACGATTTCTTCAAGTCCCGTTGGTCGGTGGTGGGAGGGGGGGGGGGGGTAGTAGGGGTGGGTGTGGGTGGGCTCAGCAAAAGAAAGTACTTTTCACGAAGTCCTAAACGTGATTTGGCGGTTTAGAGAAATAAATGTTACAAAGAAAAAAAATAACAAGAAAAAAAAAATTGAAAAATATTTATTTATTTATTTATTTATTTATTTATTTATTTATTTATTTATTTACTATGTATTTAATTATTCAAATCACCCGCCTGAAAACTAAATTTATTTTACACAATGGTTAAATCAGTGTATCTGTTAAAAATCACTTTGAATAATACGGGGTATACCTTATTTTTCTAATTTCTGCAGCAAGACGTAGGTTGTTGGAACTCCGGTTAAAACCGCCGTTGATTAAGGGGAATGTGAACACCTGGCATATTTTTCCGCCATTTTTCAAAGGTAGACAACTTTCGGGACTACCTGTTCGCTTTTCTATAAGCCCTATCCCACTGAAAAAGGGGTCTACTCTTAAAGGAAAGAATTTGCTCCTCAGGAGCAAATTCTTATCTTTAAAAGTTGACTCCTATTGACACGGGAGACAAAAATGCTTTTGAAGGAGTTGCCTCCCCTGAAGGTGTTGTCAGTCCCCTTAAATCAGTTGTATGACACCCTGCTTTTGATTCACTGTCAATTAGCAATCTTATGGAATGATCGTGGTTTAATATGTACATTGCAAATCATTAGAAATGTCAAATTACGTAAGGAAACGTGAGGGATTACTTGTCTTTATATAGAGTGCCAGTCTCACTGTCACGTAATTAGGGCCAGGTTTTACCTGCGGTTGATACCCAGCAATATCTAACAACTTACTGAAACGTAATAAAATGTAGAATAAAACGTATTAAGACGTAGGAAATCGTAGGAAATGCGTAGTAATACGTAGTGGATCTCTGGGTATATTGCTTATTACGTTTTGTTTTCATCTACGGTAAAGTACGTTTACTGCGCGCGCATTTTTGCTGGATAAAGTATACGCCATGTATATCGAAATGCAACGCATGTTTTTGAAACTTTCAAAACAAAAGTAGCTGGGTCACGTATGTAGCCAAATATAGCTGTATGTACATCATTTTCATGACGTTGTTCGCCGTTCTGCTACGTTTTAAAAAAAACGTAGTAAAAACCTAATCATCAGTATGTGACAGTGAGGCTTACATTACGATGACACACCCGTGCGACATAGTGCATTATCTTCACGTCTCCAAAATGGCTACTTTTCTGATGAAAATCCGTGATAGATTTCTTATTTATACAGCAAACATAGGGTGCGGGTGCTCATTAAAACCACCTCATTGCGGCTGCCTCATTGAGGCGGTTCTAACGTGTACCCGCAACCTATGTCTTGGAGCAGAAATAAGAACAATTATATATAACCTCGTAAAACCAGTTTTCTCTATATCATGTGGGGTTTAAGTGGTGTTCATTTCACGTACTTGTTAACGTGTATAGCCGTATGTCATACATTTTCATTACGTTTTCCTGCCTGACTGCCGTTCTGCTACGTTTACAAAAAAAAAAAAAAATAAAATAAATAAATAAATAAAATAAACGTGACAGTGAGGCCGTGGTTTTATGAGTGGTGATACTCGCTAGTTCAATTTTTAACCTGAATATTACACCAAAAAACAAGAGGCCCATGGGCCACTATGCTCACCAGAGCTCAGGTGGACACTGCCCAATGACAACCATGTATTTTAACATGATATCATTTTAATCTACCAATTATAAAGTCTCCCAAATGAACCCCTATATCCTAATGAGCATCCATCTGGACTCAGTATCTAAAACATTAGGCTTTTTATTAAGTAGAGGGTGTATGGCATGGACCCAATGGAGCCCTGGTTGGTATCACTAAATGCGTCTTATCATAAAGAATGAGAATATATATGGTGTAGCAGTGGGGATCTGTATACTGGAGTTATAAGGCCTCTTAAGCGGTGAAGGGGTTGTGGCATGTCCTGTTGATCCCAGGAAAGCCAAAGATTGTTGTCCCTATAAGGACAATGAATATATTATATATATGGTTTATGGGTGGGAATCTGAATGGTTTCTGATATATGAGGCCATTCTATGACGTGGAGAGGAGAGGAATGGTCCCTGCGACCCCCAAGTGGTTGTGCTATTGATAAGGAACAAAAACATATATGATTATGGGGTGTGGATTTGAATGGTTTCTGAAATATATGGCCTTTTAAAGTGGAGGAGCGGGGCGCATTGCCCTAGCACAAAGTGACCCCGGGTTGGTGTGAATGAATGAGTCTTATCATAAGGAACAAGAATATTATAGTTTATGGGTGGGGATCTGAATGATTTCTGAGATATATGGCTTTTAATGAAGTAAAGCAGTGGGGCATGACCCAGGCAGTCCGGATGACTCCCAAGCTAGTGTTATTTGAATGTGTCTTATCACAAAGAAGATAATTATATATGGTTTAGGTGTGGGGCTCTAAACAGTTTCTGAGATATATAGCCTTTTGTGAAGTGGTGGGGTGGGACAAGGCCCTGGCTTGACCCGGGAGACCTCCAGGTTGACATCAATGAATGTGTCTTATCATAAGGAACAACAATATATATGGTTAGAGGTGGGGATCTGTAAGGTTTCCAAGATATTGGGTCTTTAATGAAATGAAGGGGTGGGGCACGACTCCGGCACATCCCAGGGGACCCCCAAGTTAGTGTCAATGAATGCGTCATATCATAAGAAACAAGAATATGTAAGGTTTTGGGGCGGGGATCTGAATGGTTTCTGAGATAGATGGCCTTTTGTGAAGTGGATGGGTGGGGCAAGGCCCCGGCGCACCCAGGAAGACCCCCAAATTGGTGTCAATGAATGAGTCTCTTCATAAGGAACAAGAATATATAGGGTTAAGGGGTGGGGATCTGTAAGGTTTCCAAGATATTGGGCCTTTTATGAAATGGAGGGGGTGGGGCATGACCCGGCACAACCCGGGGGACCCCCAGGTTGAGGTCACTGAGTGCGTCTTATCATAAGGAACAAGAATATATGTGGTTTTGGGATGGGGATCTGGTGGTTTCTGAGATATATGGCCTTTTGTGAGGAAGAAGGGGGTGGGGCAAGGCCCAGGCGCACCCCGGGAGACCCCCAAGCTGGTGCCAGCGAATGTATATTTTCAAAAGGCACAAGAATATATATGGTTTAGGGGTGGGAATCTGTAAGGTTTCCAGGATATTGGGCCTTTTATGGAATGGAGGGGGTGGGACATGACCCCGGCACGTACCGGGAGACCCCCAGGTTGGTGTCACTGAATGCATCTTATCATAAGGAACAAGAATATATATGGTTTTGGGATGGGAATCTGGATGGTTTCCGAGTTATATGACATTTTATGAAGTGGAGGGGGTGGGGCATGGCCCCGGCTTATTCTGGGGGACCCCAATGTTGGCATTAAATCATATGGCTAAGAGACATTTACTCAAGGAACATTTCTATAAAAGTTTTGTCAAAATATCTGCAATAACTTGGCAGCAAATGCCACTTTTCAATTTTCCCATTTATAAGTCTATGGAAAATCTAAGTTGCCATAGCAACCAAACTGAAGAGCCAAATTTTATAAAAACACAAAACCTGTAAAGGCAAACATGGTGAATATTTCCAAAAACTCTCAGCCTAATAGAGCATTCGGTTTCTGAGGAGATGATTTTTGAAGTTTTTTTTTTTTTTCTATTTTTTTTTATTTTGGTTTCCATGGCAACCAATAGAAATTAGCAGTAGGCCTAAAATCATATGGCAGATAGTAGATTGCCTAAGGAACATTTCTATGAAAGTTTTGTCAAAACATCTGCAATGACTTGGCAGAAAATGCCATTTTTCAATTTTCCCCTTTATAAGTCTATGGAAAGTCTAAGTTGTCATAGCAACTAAACTAAAGAGTCGATTTTCATAAGAAAACACAAACTTTTAATCCCCCAGCCCAAGGATACTACAGATGAAATTTGGGCCCAGTCGGCCCAGTAGTTTCAGAGTAGATGTCGTTTGAAAGTGTTGACGTCACACGACGACGCAGACGCAGACGACGACGGACAACTGCCTATCCTATAAGCTCCCCCGGAGCCTTCGGCTCTGGTGAGCTAAAAATAGATTGTATTGTACAGTTGTGTTAAGGTAATGAACAGCTGTTTGCTGCTGAAACATTACAGCAAAATATTTTCAAAATACGTCTATTAATTTTCATCCATAACCGTCTTACACATATCTGTTAAAGCTAAACATGCCTTCAGGTCCACTTTCGCCCCCCCCCCCCCTAAAAGTAATTTACACAGTTAATTAAGACGTTTTGGAGTCGCCAACTCCATTCATAATATCATGTTCATTGGAGTGCTATCTCAGCAGGCAAATGACGTAATCGTGACGTCACATCAACGTTGGTGCAACGTCATGACGTTTATGCAACGTCATATCAACGTCGGTGCCGATCTGATATTGCTCTGGCGACGTGTGCCTGCTGGGATCTCTACTAAATTATATGGTGCATTACATGTATGTTGAAAGAAGATATGAACTGTGGTTTTTTACTTTTTTTTTTTTTTTTTGCATTATTGTTTCATTTGTTCAATGTAATCAATACATCTAAAATGCAACCCGCCGAGTTGACCCCGAGCTCTTTAGATTAATAATATCGTATTCATGAATATAATATATATAATTATTATTATTTGAATTAAAAGCCAATTTTGACTGTGGTAAAGCTATAAACTACACATCTTAAGTACATGGTAATATAATGAACACAGTAAATATTAATTAAAATGAAGCAAAATGTCCCATAATTCTGTGATTTACCTGCATGAACTTGTACCTAGCTTTCATATGGCCCCCGCCCATAGGGGCTTGAAGAAATATTTGGGCTGCATGATGCTTCCACGCAGAGCTGAATCCGGGCCGCACACTAGTACTGGTAAACCGCTTAGAGGATCTAAGCCTGTCCAGGAACCGCGGTGCGAGGCGGACCGTCCATGCTAATAAACCCTATTAGTTTCATTGGGCGATAGGGCTTGAAATGTCATTTCATCTCAATGTCGGGTAAATGTCCCACAAAATTGGAAGCAACGCCTCCAAAATGACATTTACAGTGTTGACGGGGACGTTAAACCTCAAATCAAACAAACAAAAACCTAGCTTTCACCGAGACTCATTACGAAAACAGGCCTATACAAATACATTGTTTCCTCTAACGCCGAAACATTGAAAATTTTAAGATGAAAAATTGTGATATTTTTCTTATTTCCGCTCAAAATGTAGATCGTTGGTACACGTTAGAACCGCCTCAGGCGGCCCTGCGGTCCAAACGAGTATCCACATTCTATATTTTAGAGCAGAAATAAGAAAAAATAAGGATTACCCCTATAAACCCCAGTTTTACTATATAAAAGTGGGGTTCGAGGTGGTCAAAATTATAAAGGCGTGTTTTCGTGATGAATATTTCGACCCATTTTAGACAGGAAGCCCCAAACCGGGGCTTTGCTAAATAGTACAGGTCCTGTAATTAGTAAAACATGTCCTTGTAAAATAATGGCGTCCAACATGGTGTCAGAAAAGGCAATTATTAGGTAAAAATTGTAACATCTGTCTCATTTCTGCTTTCAACATAAATTATGGGTGCTCGTTATAATCGCCCTAATAAGGCGGTTCTAACGAGTACCCACAATCTATGATTCTTAGAAAATATAAAACAAATAATTTATACCCCAGTAAACCCCACTTTTCTTTTTATAAAATCGGGTTAAGAGGGGTCTTCGTTTCACGGACTTGTTGTAGTGATATGTCACCAGTCAAAATTTTAGGACATTTACATTTCAGAAATATTAATGAATAAATAAGTGTGATTGGGATTTCGATGTGGGATGAAAGTTGAAAGAAAGGTTTTATTTTTTAGGTCATAGTAAGAGAGAATGGGTGAATGAGAAAAACAGAATTTCAGAAAAAAAGTTAATTTCATTTTAGTTTAAACTTCATAAATTTCATATTTTCCCAGGCTTTTGTTCATCAATGTTAATTTTTTGTAAAATGGTTCTAGAGGCATTGTTTTGACAAACAAACAAGTTAAGCACCATGGCTTGAGAAGTGTTTTAGCACCTATGAGCCAACAAAGCTAGTTTGAAATGCTTGAGCTGGGAGGTCATCAAGCAAAACAATAAGATTAATCAACTAAGGTAACACACGTCACTCTTTGGGTTTCAAACTGGAACTTGGTAGACAACTTAATTGAAAAGTGATCAAATTATTGAAACAGTTGTCACTCTGAGATAGGTAACTTTTATTGTTCACAGGAAATTGCAATCTTTAAATAATTGTTTTGTTTTCCCAGGTGAAATTGTCTATAATCTTCAGAAAAAACTTTTAACACCCCTTTTGGGTCTGACTTTTGATTGGTCAAACTGATACTTCTAAAATATGAAACTATTAGTTGGATAATAGAAGCCTGTTCATTGGCTAATTTGAGATGGGGCTGATAAGCCCACACAAGCAGTTATAAGAGACAAGTTTTGGAAACTGAGAGACAGATACAATACAGAGAATACATAGTGAACGAAATTGAACTGTTAACTTAGTTTTGCATCGTAGACCCTGCACAGACTGTTTGACTCAAAGTTCTGTGTAGAGACTTACAAATCTTTGTTAAGTAGAAGTAAAACAAAGATCAGGAATTGATACAATTAACTTACTCCACCCATAAAAGACACCAAAGGGAAAGAAATACAAACATTAAGCGACCAGACCATAATGGAAACCTAAACAAAGGAAGGCCATAAGGACAGTTACTTTCCCACAAAATGGCCATATGGTCATCCGAAACTAAAAGACACAAGTGATACACACAGTAAGTAACAAACAACAACATAAAATAAATCGCCACAGAAGAGCCGCCTTGGAACGGTCAGTGGAAGATTTCCACTGGGGGGCTTAAATCGATTTTACGTGGCCACAATCCTCGCCCTTACTTCCGTCGCGATTTAGACAAATACTTTGTTCAGTCCGCATGAAGGCCTCCTAACTCATCAGTGCAACATCTCCGTGAACACAAAAATCAAAGAACCACAGAGGTGAGACAACGGTGAGGACTCGACAGCAAGAAACCACTGAAATGCTGGAGCAAAAGAAAACCAACAGTTAGACTCCGATGAGCCCGACCAGAGACAGAGCATCAGGCACCAACCAACATTACCTTGAATTAGATCTCTCTAATTCTCAATAAGCCTTTACGTTGGAGCCGTCATAGAATCTGAGGCCTGACCCACCGGCGTGCAATTAAAGAGGGAAGCAAAGTTGCCAACCGTGATTGGGTTAACTACCATGCATGCAGTCTGTCGTATAATATCCATGTTGTACCCAATCTTTTTATATCGAAGAATGATTTTACGAAATTGGGTACTGAAGTCATTGCGGTTATATATTTTTCTGAATTTAAATACTAAGTCACCATAAAATTCGGGTTCCGATAGACCTTGTTGCAGAAGAGATTTAAGTCCAATATTGAATTTTGAAATTAAATCAGAATGGCGTCTATAAAATTTTGAAAAGGCTTTGCGTAGTTTATGGTACCGATAACCCTGATTAAGGAGTTTAGCCGTTAATAATTTATTACGAGTGTTGAAGTCAGTTACATGACTACACACTCTAGCAAATCGAATTAATTGCGAAATATAAACGCCATAGGATGGCGCACGAGGAACATCACCATCCAAAAAAGGAAAATTTACAATCTCAAAATCAAAGTCATCGCGTTTATCATAAATTTTGCACGAAACAAATCCATCTACAATAGATAGATGTAAATCCAAAAACGGGGCCTCGGTATCAGAAGAATTTGCTTTATTTAACTGAAGTTCTAGGGGGTAAATCTGACTGATCAAACCATCAAAATAGGTATTATCAATATTTAATAAATCATCTAAATATCTAGAAGTAGAGCTAAAAGCTTCAATAATTTCAGATTGGTTATCAATGGAAAGCGACAAAATGAAGTCTCTTTCATAACAATACAAGAACAGATCAGCCACAAGAGGTGCGCAATTAGTACCCATCGGAATACCCACAATTTGTCTAAATAACTTAGTACCGAATCTAATATAAATATTGTCAAGTAGAAAGGTGAGGGCATCACACACTTTCTGACATGACCAAAGTGTATAATTCTTATGCTCTTTAGAAGTGAAAAATGCATTTCTGACATTACATGCAAGATAGAGAGAATCTTCTCTGTGAAAAGCCCATTCAATTAAATCATTAAGCTTTTCTTTTATAAGATTATGAGGAAGTGTAGTGTAAAGAGTGGAAAAATCGTAGGTAGACAGACTAGAAGCACGAAACTGTCTAGATTTCAATTTATTTAAAACATCATTCGAATTTTTTATAGACCAAAACAGATTTCTTCCTGATCTTTCAAAGACTTTATCACAATATTTAATTACATGCGTTTTAATAGCAGTAAGACAGGAAGTTAATAATTTAGAAAGTTCAGTGGTAGTGCAAGAGCTAGAATTTGCAATAAACCGTGCTTTGTAAGGTTTTTTATGAAGTTTTGGTAACCAGTATAGCGTAGGAAGCTTGTCTTGGCCTTCGTTAACACACACAGCAAACTTGGTGGCTGAAAGACAAACATGTTTATCTACTATAGCTCTCTCTTCAGCTAAAGGCTGAAGTTCATAGGCCTTAGTACCACCAAGCTCCTGCTTAAGCGTGTTAACATAGTGGAGCCGTCACACAACGACGACGTTGTTAGCGGCCTTGTCTGCAGGGGCCAAAACAAACTTCTTATGAAATTCTTGAATACCTAGTTTAAGATGACGTAAAGACGTCTGGGGCTTAGGAGGTAATAAGTTAGTATTTTGAGAATAGAAAGAAATGCGTTTATTCACTAGTTTTAAAATGCTAAGTTTCCAGTCCTTAAGGGCTTTATGCTCAACATACTCTCGCTTACACCATCGATTACCGAATTCATTCAATGAAGCAGCGATTTCATCTCTACATTTACTGAAATCAATTTTAGAAGGAAACCGATATTTCGGTCCTTTAGAAATTATATTCCTTATCCTTGAATCAGGAATAATTTTCAAATTGCCAGTAATTACATGACCAGCAGCAGAAACTTAAAACTTAGTAACGGACTTGTGTAAGAAGTGATGTGCAATATAAGGAAAATAGGAAAATTAAATAGCTAAGTAAGGGAGATAACTTTAGGAAATTTGCAAGACATTTGATTTAAGTGAATTGATGAACATTAAATTTTGGGAAATTTATATGCTGGTCGACATTACAACTGTGACAAATTGTGTTAGGAACTTGACATTTCAGGACTCGTTTAGGACTTGACATTTCATGTGAATTCTAAGGAAAATTGTGGTAAATTGAATAAAGACATTTAGGACATTCTAGTGAAAAATAGGACATTGAAATAAAGGAAAGTCGGCATCAATCGCGTTTAGTAAGTTTTGGAACTTTTCACTAAATTTTGATAGAAAAATATTTAAATATACAAATTTGGGAAAAGTGAACTGTGTTGTGTTGACTCTAACCTACATCACATCAGACTTTGTGTCTGGTGTGATCATATGTCACCCAGGGTATTTGGGCTCGGAAACCCCTGGTCTTGTATGCTACCGTCTTGAGCTTAATTCCCCACTTTGCCAAGCGAGTGCGCACATACAAGGCCTGGGGCTAAAGAGAGGCAGGGACCGCAATTGTCACCCTGTCCATCTAGAACCAACCAACACCAAAACCCTTGTTTGTGACAGTGTGGTGTGAGAATATAAGTGGTACGACGACCTGACGTCCTCTCAACGCTTCAAGACAACAACCAGCCAACAATTAGATCTTTAGATGTTAACCAGCCAGTGCAACTGATGACCAGCTAACAGAACAGCTGCAACAGACACAGCTAAGTAAAACTGTCAGTATTTTCCTTGTTGTTTATTACTTTGTTTGTCTTGTTTTAGGCTTAATTAGGATAAAAAAATGGCTCTATACAAAAATAAGCTAAACTGGAGATGTTCAAAGAAATCGTGTAGTGTAAGTTCTGTAGGAATTGACAGAAGTACATGCAGTGTAGCATTGTCAGCTCCTTTAGAGGGAAATTTTGTGCAAATTAATATAGGAATGCAAACGAGCAAAGCACTGATAGACACTGGAGCTCAAATTTCTTGTATTAGTGAGCATATTTACAGGCACTCATTCAAAAATATTCAAATTGTACCGAGCTCATTAGCTCATGTTGTGGGCGTATGTGGCGAGGTCCACCGAGTTTTAGGCCAGGTTACTTTACCATTTAGGCTTGATGGGATTGTTTTAGAACATACATTTCACTTGTTTGAAAAATTGCACCAGCCCATCATTCTGGGTATGGACTTTTTGAAGCAGCATAAGGCTAAAATTGACCTTGAACAAGGTACAGTAAGTTTCAAAAGTAGCTCTAGCTCAGAAAATAGAGCATATAAAAATGAAGAACCATCTGTTTGTAATATTTCTTTGGGTCAGGAAGTGAAAACTTGTGTAGGGCTTGTGCGTACAGTTTCTTCTGTTGTGGTTGAACCACAGGCTGAATGCACTTTGCCAGTCAGGATTTCATTTTCTTCAAATTCTTCAACTTTAATTGATAGTGCAGTTCTTTTGGAACCTTCTGGTGGTCTTAACCAATCAGGCTTAGTGGGTGGAAAGTGTTTAACTAGTGCTGATAGCAATTCTTGTGCATACAGGGTGCTAAATCCATCAAATTATCCCGTCTTTTTGAAAGAAAATTTTGTTATTGCTACATCTCATTTGGTTGATGAGCACAGTATTACACAGGTCACAGACCATGACCTTCCTTCTGTAAATGTGCTGAATATGACTGATGAAAATGAATCTGAAACTCACTACCAAAACATTGCCAAAGATTTAGGCCTAAATTTAGATGATACTAATTTGTCTTGTGAACAAAAACAAAATCTTTATGCATTTTTAGGCCGAAACAGGGACATTTTTGCAAAGGACATGTCTGAATTAGGAAAAACACATTTACATAGTCATGTGATTCATACAGGCAATGCACGTCCCGTTAGTAAACCCCTTTATAGGCAAACCCCGAAAATGCGTGCTGAAACTGAACGGCTGACCAATGAAATGCTAAGAAATGGCTTGATTGAAGAATCAGATAGCCCATGGCATTCCCCTGTAGTGCTTGTTAGGAAACCAAATGGCGAATATAGATTTGCCATTGATTATAGGGAGCTAAATAAGGTAACAGAACCTATATCATTCCCTATCCCAAATATAAATGACGTTTTTGACACCCTGGCAGATGCTCAAGCAGAAATATTTAGTGTTTGCGACCTTCGGTCTGGGTTCAATCAAGTGCCACTCTGCCCCTCAACCGCAGAGAAGGCAAGCTTCATTACCCATCAAGGCATATTTACCCCAAATCGCCTCAGTTTTGGAATAATGAACGGGCCTGCATGCTTTCAAAATCTCATGTCTAAGGTCCTTAAGGGCCTAAATTGGAAGATTGCTCTAGTGTATATTGATGACATTTTGATTTCATTTACAGTGTTGACGGGGACGTTAAACCTCAAATCAAACAAACAAAAACCTAGCTTTCACCGAGACTCATTACGAAAACAGGCCTATACAAATACATTGTTTCCTCTAACGCCGAAACATTGAAAATTTTAAGATGAAAAATTGTGATATTTTTCTTATTTCCGCTCAAAATGTAGATCGTTGGTACACGTTAGAACCGCCTCAGGCGGCCCTGCGGTCCAAACGAGTATCCACATTCTATATTTTAGAGCAGAAATAAGAAAAAATAAGGATTACCCCTATAAACCCCAGTTTTACTATATAAAAGTGGGGTTCGAGGTGGTCAAAATTATAAAGGCGTGTTTTCGTGATGAATATTTCGACCCATTTTAGACAGGAAGCCCCAAACCGGGGCTTTGCTAAATAGTACAGGTCCTGTAATTAGTAAAACATGTCCTTGTAAAATAATGGCGTCCAACATGGTGTCAGAAAAGGCAATTATTAGGTAAAAATTGTAACATCTGTCTCATTTCTGCTTTCAACATAAATTATGGGTGCTCGTTATAATCGCCCTAATAAGGCGGTTCTAACGAGTACCCACAATCTATGATTCTTAGAAAATATAAAACAAATAATTTATACCCCAGTAAACCCCACTTTTCTTTTTATAAAATCGGGTTAAGAGGGGTCTTCGTTTCACGGACTTGTTGTAGTGATATGTCACCAGTCAAAATTTTAGGACATTTACATTTCAGAAATATTAATGAATAAATAAGTGTGATTGGGATTTCGATGTGGGATGAAAGTTGAAAGAAAGGTTTTATTTTTTTAGGTCATAGTAAGAGAGAATGGGTGAATGAGAAAAACAGAATTTCAGAAAAAAAGTTAATTTCATTTTAGTTTAAACTTCATAAATTTCATATTTTCCCAGGCTTTTGTTCATCAATGTTAATTTTTTGTAAAATGGGTCTAGAGGCATTGTTTTGACAAACAAACAAGTTAAGCACCATGGCTTGAGAAGTGTTTTAGCACCTATGAGCCAACAAAGCTAGTTTGAAATGCTTGAGCTGGGAGGTCATCAAGCAAAACAATAAGATTAATCAACTAAGGTAACACACGTCACTCTTTGGGTTTCAAACTGGAACTTGGTAGACAACTTAATTGAAAAGTGATCAAATTATTGAAACAGTTGTCACTCTGAGATAGGTAACTTTTATTGTTCACAGGAAATTGCAATCTTTAAATAATTGTTTTGTTTTCCCAGGTGAAATTGTCTATAATCTTCAGAAAAAACTTTTAACACCCCTTTTGGGTCTGACTTTTGATTGGTCAAACTGATACTTCTAAAATATGAAACTATTAGTTGGATAATAGAAGCCTGTTCATTGGCTAATTTGAGATGGGGCTGATAAGCCCACACAAGCAGTTATAAGAGACAAGTTTTGGAAACTGAGAGACAGATACAATACAGAGAATACATAGTGAACGAAATTGAACTGTTAACTTAGTTTTGCATCGTAGACCCTGCACAGACTGTTTGACTCAAAGTTCTGTGTAGAGACTTACAAATCTTTGTTAAGTAGAAGTAAAACAAAGATCAGGAATTGATACAATTAACTTACTCCACCCATAAAAGACACCAAAGGGAAAGAAATACAAACATTAAGCGACCAGACCATAATGGAAACCTAAACAAAGGAAGGCCATAAGGACAGTTACTTTCCCACAAAATGGCCATATGGTCATCCGAAACTAAAAGACACAAGTGATACACACAGTAAGTAACAAACAACAACATAAAATAAATCGCCACAGAAGAGCCGCCTTGGAACGGTCAGTGGAAGATTTCCACTGGGGGGCTTAAATCGATTTTACGTGGCCACAATCCTCGCCCTTACTTCCGTCGCGATTTAGACAAATACTTTGTTCAGTCCGCATGAAGGCCTCCTAACTCATCAGTGCAACATCTCCGTGAACACAAAAATCAAAGAACCACAGAGGTGAGACAACGGTGAGGACTCGACAGCAAGAAACCACTGAAATGCTGGAGCAAAAGAAAACCAACAGTTAGACTCCGATGAGCCCGACCAGAGACAGAGCATCAGGCACCAACCAACATTACCTTGAATTAGATCTCTCTAATTCTCAATAAGCCTTTACGTTGGAGCCGTCATAGAATCTGAGGCCTGACCCACCGGCGTGCAATTAAAGAGGGAAGCAAAGTTGCCAACCGTGATTGGGTTAACTACCATGCATGCAGTCTGTCGTATAATATCCATGTTGTACCCAATCTTTTTATATCGAAGAATGATTTTACGAAATTGGGTACTGAAGTCATTGCGGTTATATATTTTTCTGAATTTAAATACTAAGTCACCATAAAATTCGGGTTCCGATAGACCTTGTTGCAGAAGAGATTTAAGTCCAATATTGAATTTTGAAATTAAATCAGAATGGCGTCTATAAAATTTTGAAAAGGCTTTGCGTAGTTTATGGTACCGATAACCCTGATTAAGGAGTTTAGCCGTTAATAATTTATTACGAGTGTTGAAGTCAGTTACATGACTACACACTCTAGCAAATCGAATTAATTGCGAAATATAAACGCCATAGGATGGCGCACGAGGAACATCACCATCCAAAAAAGGAAAATTTACAATCTCAAAATCAAAGTCATCGCGTTTATCATAAATTTTGCACGAAACAAATCCATCTACAATAGATAGATGTAAATCCAAAAACGGGGCCTCGGTATCAGAAGAATTTGCTTTATTTAACTGAAGTTCTAGGGGGTAAATCTGACTGATCAAACCATCAAAATAGGTATTATCAATATTTAATAAATCATCTAAATATCTAGAAGTAGAGCTAAAAGCTTCAATAATTTCAGATTGGTTATCAATGGAAAGCGACAAAATGAAGTCTCTTTCATAACAATACAAGAACAGATCAGCCACAAGAGGTGCGCAATTAGTACCCATCGGAATACCCACAATTTGTCTAAATAACTTAGTACCGAATCTAATATAAATATTGTCAAGTAGAAAGGTGAGGGCATCACACACTTTCTGACATGACCAAAGTGTATAATTCTTATGCTCTTTAGAAGTGAAAAATGCATTTCTGACATTACATGCAAGATAGAGAGAATCTTCTCTGTGAAAAGCCCATTCAATTAAATCATTAAGCTTTTCTTTTATAAGATTATGAGGAAGTGTAGTGTAAAGAGTGGAAAAATCGTAGGTAGACAGACTAGAAGCACGAAACTGTCTAGATTTCAATTTATTTAAAACATCATTCGAATTTTTTATAGACCAAAACAGATTTCTTCCTGATCTTTCAAAGACTTTATCACAATATTTAATTACATGCGTTTTAATAGCAGTAAGACAGGAAGTTAATAATTTAGAAAGTTCAGTGGTAGTGCAAGAGCTAGAATTTGCAATAAACCGTGCTTTGTAAGGTTTTTTATGAAGTTTTGGTAACCAGTATAGCGTAGGAAGCTTGTCTTGGCCTTCGTTAACACACACAGCAAACTTGGTGGCTGAAAGACAAACATGTTTATCTACTATAGCTCTCTCTTCAGCTAAAGGCTGAAGTTCATAGGCCTTAGTACCACCAAGCTCCTGCTTAAGCGTGTTAACATAGTGGAGCCGTCACACAACGACGACGTTGTTAGCGGCCTTGTCTGCAGGGGCCAAAACAAACTTCTTATGAAATTCTTGAATACCTAGTTTAAGATGACGTAAAGACGTCTGGGGCTTAGGAGGTAATAAGTTAGTATTTTGAGAATAGAAAGAAATGCGTTTATTCACTAGTTTTAAAATGCTAAGTTTCCAGTCCTTAAGGGCTTTATGCTCAACATACTCTCGCTTACACCATCGATTACCGAATTCATTCAATGAAGCAGCGATTTCATCTCTACATTTACTGAAATCAATTTTAGAAGGAAACCGATATTTCGGTCCTTTAGAAATTATATTCCTTATCCTTGAATCAGGAATAATTTTCAAATTGCCAGTAATTACATGACCAGCAGCAGAAACTTAAAACTTAGTAACGGACTTGTGTAAGAAGTGATGTGCAATATAAGGAAAATAGGAAAATTAAATAGCTAAGTAAGGGAGATAACTTTAGGAAATTTGCAAGACATTTGATTTAAGTGAATTGATGAACATTAAATTTTGGGAAATTTATATGCTGGTCGACATTACAACTGTGACAAATTGTGTTAGGAACTTGACATTTCAGGACTCGTTTAGGACTTGACATTTCATGTGAATTCTAAGGAAAATTGTGGTAAATTGAATAAAGACATTTAGGACATTCTAGTGAAAAATAGGACATTGAAATAAAGGAAAGTCGGCATCAATCGCGTTTAGTAAGTTTTGGAACTTTTCACTAAATTTTGATAGAAAAATATTTAAATATACAAATTTGGGAAAAGTGAACTGTGTTGTGTTGACTCTAACCTACATCACATCAGACTTTGTGTCTGGTGTGATCATATGTCACCCAGGGTATTTGGGCTCGGAAACCCCTGGTCTTGTATGCTACCGTCTTGAGCTTAATTCCCCACTTTGCCAAGCGAGTGCGCACATACAAGGCCTGGGGCTAAAGAGAGGCAGGGACCGCAATTGTCACCCTGTCCATCTAGAACCAACCAACACCAAAACCCTTGTTTGTGACAGTGTGGTGTGAGAATATAAGTGGTACGACGACCTGACGTCCTCTCAACGCTTCAAGACAACAACCAGCCAACAATTAGATCTTTAGATGTTAACCAGCCAGTGCAACTGATGACCAGCTAACAGAACAGCTGCAACAGACACAGCTAAGTAAAACTGTCAGTATTTTCCTTGTTGTTTATTACTTTGTTTGTCTTGTTTTAGGCTTAATTAGGATAAAAAAATGGCTCTATACAAAAATAAGCTAAACTGGAGATGTTCAAAGAAATCGTGTAGTGTAAGTTCTGTAGGAATTGACAGAAGTACATGCAGTGTAGCATTGTCAGCTCCTTTAGAGGGAAATTTTGTGCAAATTAATATAGGAATGCAAACGAGCAAAGCACTGATAGACACTGGAGCTCAAATTTCTTGTATTAGTGAGCATATTTACAGGCGCTCATTCAAAAATATTCAAATTGTACCGAGCTCATTAGCTCATGTTGTGGGCGTATGTGGCGAGGTCCACCGAGTTTTAGGCCAGGTTACTTTACCATTTAGGCTTGATGGGATTGTTTTAGAACATACATTTCACTTGTTTGAAAAATTGCACCAGCCCATCATTCTGGGTATGGACTTTTTGAAGCAGCATAAGGCTAAAATTGACCTTGAACAAGGTACAGTAAGTTTCAAAAGTAGCTCTAGCTCAGAAAATAGAGCATATAAAAATGAAGAACCATCTGTTTGTAATATTTCTTTGGGTCAGGAAGTGAAAACTTGTGTAGGGCTTGTGCGTACAGTTTCTTCTGTTGTGGTTGAACCACAGGCTGAATGCACTTTGCCAGTCAGGATTTCATTTTCTTCAAATTCTTCAACTTTAATTGATAGTGCAGTTCTTTTGGAACCTTCTGGTGGTCTTAACCAATCAGGCTTAGTGGGTGGAAAGTGTTTAACTAGTGCTGATAGCAATTCTTGTGCATACAGGGTGCTAAATCCATCAAATTATCCCGTCTTTTTGAAAGAAAATTTTGTTATTGCTACATCTCATTTGGTTGATGAGCACAGTATTACACAGGTCACAGACCATGACCTTCCTTCTGTAAATGTGCTGAATATGACTGATGAAAATGAATCTGAAACTCACTACCAAAACATTGCCAAAGATTTAGGCCTAAATTTAGATGATACTAATTTGTCTTGTGAACAAAAACAAAATCTTTATGCATTTTTAGGCCGAAACAGGGACATTTTTGCAAAGGACATGTCTGAATTAGGAAAAACACATTTACATAGTCATGTGATTCATACAGGCAATGCACGTCCCGTTAGTAAACCCCTTTATAGGCAAACCCCGAAAATGCGTGCTGAAACTGAACGGCTGACCAATGAAATGCTAAGAAATGGCTTGATTGAAGAATCAGATAGCCCATGGCATTCCCCTGTAGTGCTTGTTAGGAAACCAAATGGCGAATATAGATTTGCCATTGATTATAGGGAGCTAAATAAGGTAACAGAACCTATATCATTCCCTATCCCAAATATAAATGACGTTTTTGACACCCTGGCAGATGCTCAAGCAGAAATATTTAGTGTTTGCGACCTTCGGTCTGGGTTCAATCAAGTGCCACTCTGCCCCTCAACCGCAGAGAAGGCAAGCTTCATTACCCATCAAGGCATATTTACCCCAAATCGCCTCAGTTTTGGAATAATGAACGGGCCTGCATGCTTTCAAAATCTCATGTCTAAGGTCCTTAAGGGCCTAAATTGGAAGATTGCTCTAGTGTATATTGATGACATTTTGATTTTCAGCAAAAACTTTGATCAGCACTTGCACCATTTGGACCAAGTCTTTCAAAATTTGAGAGCTGCCAATCTAACAATGCATCCTGGGAAATGTAAATTTGCAGTAAAAGAAATAAAATATTTAGGCCATATTATAAGTAAAGAAGGCATAAAGGTAGACCCTGGAAAGTTCAGTGCAATAGAAACTTATCCTGTTCCAAAAACAGTCAAAAATGTTAGAGCTTTTGTCGGTATGGCACAATATTACAGAAGATACATTAAGGGATTTGCTACAATAGCTTTGCCACTAAATAAACTGTTAAGGAAAGATGTAAAATTTCAGTGGACAAAAGAATGTCAAGAAGCTTTTGACACTTTGAAAAGGGCATTAATAACTGCTCCAGTGCTAGCTTTTGCTCAATTTGATAAGCCATTCATTTTAGCAGTAGATGCTTCTGATGAATCTATTGGTTACGTTTTAAGTCAGTTAGACTCAAATGACAGGGAACATCCTATTGCTTATGGAGGTAGAGCATTACGCAATGAAGAATTAAGGTGGCATATAACAGATAAAGAAGGACTTGCTCTAGTAGAGGCTGTAAGGCAGTTTAGGCCATATCTTGCTAATATGCCATTCACTGTATATACCGATAATGTTTCTGTAAAGTTCTTACAGCAGATCAAAGATTGTCAAGGTAGGCTAGGTAGATGGTCACTTTTATTACAAGGGTATAACTTTAAGATCATTCACAAAGCAACAAAAAATAACTCCAATGCAGATGGTCTCTCTAGACGTACTTACTATGCATTGCAGAAAGATTTAGCAAATCGATCGATCCAAGGGCAAACTTCACATGTCAAATTGTGACGTGAGCCGTGTGTGAATGAGGGTATTTTTGGACGGAAATTTACAACAGTCATTAAAGTCTGTTTCATAATCGCGACGAGAGCAATAAAAAGGAATGCTCAGCGGTTTTCGGTCGGTTTCAGATTATGCCGCTCAATCTATTTCTCCAAGCCCCGACGGGCGGGGCCTTAGTATATGAAGTTTAAATCTGAAAATGATTATGGCGATGAATGTGTCAATTTATGTTTTATCAGCTATCGCCAGCTTTAAAGCCATGGACAGAAACCACAAAAGCTCTTTGTTGATATACACGAGCATCAAAAGCTCTGACAAGATCGGCATTGTTCGCAGGCTATAATCAGACATGGACCTTTCAAGCACCAACAAATTTATGGGTCTATTGTTTGTCAATCGACCCGAAGTTACTAAGCATAAAAACGCTTCAGTGCTGAAGTTCATGTGACCATCACTGATTTGCATGAAACCCATATAACTTATTATTATTAGAAAATAGTAGCGTTAATTTTATCGCAGTAGGTTATCTATAGAATCTGGACAGGAACCATGGGTCGGGCTTGACAAATGTCGTAGACCCAACTCAGACGCCACAGAACACGACGTCTTATCAGGGTCTGGACTCTTTGCTCACAGTACAGGAATTAAGGATCAGACGACGCAAAACGCAGGGTCTGATCAGGGTCTGCACATTTTGCTTAAAAACTTTAATTTAAGGGTTAAACAAAACATTTTAAGTCCAGAACTATTTTCCCAGACTACACTCGGAGACAATCGATCCACCGGTATTCAATGCTTTGATTTTTCATCAGCATGTTGATGAAATACCATTCAGAAAAGTTTTGAGATTAATTTCGCCATACACTGTTGCCACGCATCCGGCTGAAAGAGCCATACAAACCGAAGTTGAAAATCTTAGCAAGTGTTCTAATGACTCTAGCAAGTGTTCTAATGACTCTCTCTCTCTCTCTCTCTCTCTCTCTCTCTCTCTCTCTCTCTCTCTCTCTCTCTCTCTCTCTCTCTCTCTCTCTCTCTCTCTCTCTCTCTCTCTCTCTCTCTCAGTTGATGGCTTTGTCACAGTCTTCTGTCGAGACAAGACAATCAACGAATGAGCAATCTGTATCTTGCTAAAAGAGTGAGTGAATGTTTCAATTTAACATCTCACCAACAGCTAAGGTCATACGGCGACGGGGCCTCGGTTTAAAGACTCATCCGAAAGTCTTGAGAAGCCCCGGGATCGATCCTTCGACCCCTGGTTTACAAGGCGAGTAGCATAACCACTGTACCACGGAGGCTTCTGTCTTGTTATTAAGAAGACAATATGTATGACGGATAGCATAGTCATGGCATTGAGCGTAGAGGAAAATCAGATTCTCCGTCACTGACAAAACCATAAGTAGTCCTAACTCCATTGTTTGGTCAAAGCAAGCTGAAAGCTTCAGGTACCTTAACTAGAAGTATGGCGAACTAGTTCACTCTCATATTCTGACCATTTCATGGAAGACGAAGACTATGCGGCTCTCTTGAATTCCCACATTCTGTTATTGTTAGGAGCAAATGTGAGGCAATTTTCTGCCTTGGTTAAACTGCTTAGTAGTTACACAGTTTCATTGACCATTTCGAGATCGTAACATGATAATCTTTATGACCTATGTTTCATCTTGCAACAACATATCAATCATGGTTATGCGTTAATAGGTCCTTCAGTAAAACATGGTGGAACACTTGAAATTTTATCAGTTATTTTCTTACGTTTAGTTCTAATTTACATATGGCGGGAACTACCCTCTAATCAGAATCCTGGTCAGTTGCTTAAAATGGTTTCTGACATTTTGTTAACAAATCACAGGCCTAGTTTACATATAGCGGGTGTTTCAATCTATCCGTCGTACCCATTGGCCCATATAAAAGTGTCTTTTAGGCCTTTACACGGGCACAAGCGCGGGATATTTCTTTAAGGCATCTGCTATCATTGATGGCATCTAAAGTGGACCTAGAAGATCTCGTTGACATTTAAGGTCCACATGGAGTTCAGTGGGGACACCCGTTGCTCCTTAATTGAAGCGTCAATGGGGAATTTATGCAGCATGACGTATACTGAATTTTGCACCTTTTTGCAAGAGGTGTAAGTTTCAGGCTATGAGAGTTTCTTTCCTGGATTTGGAAAACGAGTACATAGAACTTACAGAACGCAACTATCACAAAGTTGTGAATATTGTGGGAGCACTAACTCATTGAGAATTAATATCAAAGTAACGAAGGGTACCTCGCCAAGGTAGGTCTTTCTTTAATACATGTACTTAAAACCAGATACAAGAGATGCAAAAATCTCTCTCAGGATTATACGTAAGCGGTTAACCAGTGCGCCAAAAACTGGCAACTGCTCTTCTTGAATCATCGGAATGGAGAGAATGACCGTAGATTATCTCCACGACACCGGCAGGTATCGAACCCGCGTCGTCCTGATCGCCAGTCAGACGCGCATCCGACTGAGCTACCGAAGCCGGACGTTACGTGTTTGCTACTCGATTGTGAATGTAACTTTACCGAATTCAGTGCGACAGATGTGCATTCGTATGTGTAACTAGACACACAAATTATGAAAAGCAAAATAGATGGGAAGCCTAAATGAGAACGTGCGAGCAAAAATATCTATATGGACCAAATCCCGCTAAAATGCATGCCACATTTTTAACCATTATCTCTTGGATATTTTTGTTCTGCTTTTACGGACCTTTTAAAATCATTTCACATATCGGGGCGATCCTTAATCAGAGTCGGGCGAAAACTTGAGTACTCGGAGAAAAAACACCTGACCTTCCGTTGCAGAACTTGGCGTTTCACATGTGATCCGAGTGGGGCTCGAATCACAGCGGTTAGAGACCCAAATATTAAGAGTCAGCGCCCTTACCCATCAAGCCAGGAAGGCCCGGTTAGTCACTTGGGCATAGTGTTTTTTGTTTGATTTGAGGTTTAACGTCCCCGTCAACACTGTAAATGTCATTTTGGGGACGTTGCTTCCGATTTTGTGGGACTTTTACCCGGCATTGAGATGAAATGACAAATTACGCCCTACCACCCATAGAATCCGCCAGGGTTTAAGGAGTGGTCCGACTCGCATCACTTTTCCTGGGCAGGCTAAGACCTTAGCTGTTTACCAGTACTCAAGTTCGGTCGGTTACAGCTCTGCGCGGAAGCATCGTGCAGCCCAATCTATTTCTCCAGGCCCCGATAGTGTCATTATTTATATCTGCTATCCAGCACAATCTGAAGATGTACCTCTGATTACCGCAGTCATAATAGCATACTGAAGGTTGTCTTTAACCGCAGCTCGAAGTTCGCTTGTGTGAAGAAGTTTTTTGATGTACTGAAAACACAATTCCACAGGGTTTAATGTGGGCGCGAAAGCAGGCGTGAACACGTATTCGGTTCCTGCTTCCTCCAACATTACAACCATAATCTGTCCGACTCGGAATGACCTACACAGTGTTGAAGGGGACGTTAAACCTCTAAACAATCAAAAAAGTTGTATAGCACAGGTGTCTTTTCTAACCAGGTCCTCTGGATTTAAACACATATTTCCATTATTGTCATATGAATGCACGGCCTCGTGAAAAAGAAATCAAAAACCGTATCTATATTGCTGGCCCTACCCACAATATTTGCGGGGTTGGGGTGGCACCGGGCTTAATGAAATAGATGGGCTGCATGATGCTTCCACGCAGAGCTAAAACCGACCGAAAACGAGTACTGGAACAGTTTAGAGGATCTAAGCCTGTCAAGACAGTGATGCGTGTTGGACTGTCCATGCATGTACACCCTCTTAGTTTCATTGGGTGGCAGGTCTTGAGATGTCATTCCATCTCAATGTCGAGGTAAAAGTCACACAAAATTGAAAGCAACGTCTCAGAATGACCTACATAGTGTTGACGGGGACGATTAACCTCAAATCAAACATTTGCGTATGAAATACCGTATACTCCAATAAGCAAACTGAGTTTTCTGCCCGCGGAGAAATTCAACAGCTAATTCCCCCTTTGTCCATAATACGTGGTGACAACAAGCGACAGTCCGCCCCGCCCATCGGGGCTTGGAGAAAAAAAAATGGGCTGTGTGATGGTGTCTCGCAGAGGTAAAACTGACCACACATGAGTACTAGTAAACCGCTTAGAAGGACTGAGCCTGCCCAGGCCAGACCGCCCAATGCATGTAAGCCTTTGGTTTCATTGGGCGACAGGGCTTGAGTTGTCATTTTATCTTAGTGTCGGGTTAAAGTCTCACATAATTAGAAGCAACGTCCCCAAAATGACATATAAATAGTGTTGACGGGGACGTTAAACCTCAAATCAATCAATCAACAAGCTAGAGGTTCGTCAAAATAAGGGCTGATGGTGTGGAGAACGTCAAAGAAAAACTTGCGTAAAACGAAACTGACTATAGACAACCATCGGTGACGCTCTTGAACAAAACTACTTCTGATTGGTTATTATGCTTGAACAGTATGACGCAGTTATAAACAATCTGTGATTACGCGAGCCCAATAGATTGACACTTGTACGGCTGTTTTGCTAGATCTTTTTGCAATCGATAATATCCTCCCATGGATGGGGCAGAGACAGCTGAACCAGATGAAAGTGCTTTTGGCTGTGCAGTGACATTTTGTTATCCAAATGACTCGAGTGATATAAAAGTGCAAAATGTAAATGCTGAGCCACAAAACAACAGCACAAACAGGGAAAAGCAATTTCCCAATCTGCAACATCTGCAGCAGAATTGTCCAGACTTTAAGGCCATTTATAGGTATAAGACCACAGGTGAGGTCCCTGATGATGAAAAGAAAGCAAAAACTTTGGTCGCAGAGGCCTCACAGTTTGAAATAGAAGATGGTCTTTTATACCACTTTTACACTCCAAGGACACGGGGTATTCCAAGAGAGGAACGGCTTGTAAAACAGCTAGCTATCCCAAAGATCATGCGTAATGACATTCTGAAGTCATACCATGATTCTTTAGCTGGTGGCGGGCACCAGGGTCATGAAAGGACCTTTGCTGCTATAAGACTCAAATACTATTGGCCTAAGATGTATGATGAAATACGGCAATACATCAGGTCATGTGAGCCTTGTCAGCAGGTCAAAAGACCAGTGCATGCTAAACCACCACCATTACAACCACTCCCAGTGGCCGACCTATTTGGAAGATGGCACATAGATATACTCAGTGGCTTACCCACAACCAAAGATAAGTTTAAGCACATACTTGTAGTAGTAGATTCTTATTCTAAATGGATGGAAGCTCACCCACTTAGGACCCAGGAGGCAACAGAAGTTGCAGCAGTTCTGTATAAAGAGGTAATTACTCGGTACGGAGCACCCAGGACATTGGTATCTGATAGGGGCCAAACTTTTATGTCCAATCTAACAAAAGCTTTATGTGAACTGTTTCAAATTACAAGGCATTACACTTCCTCCTATCACCCTCAAACGAATAGCTGTGTCGAAAGAGCAAATTCTGTAATATTACAAGGTTTTAGGCTTTATTGTAAAGGTAAACAAGATGATTGGCCAGAAATTCTGCCGTCCGTAATGATGGCTTACAGGATGACACCTTCAACTCAGTCGACTCAAGTGTCACCCTTCTTCCTACTGTTTGGCAGGGAAATGCATGTCCCAATCGATACAGCCCTCCTTCCTAAAGACAACCTCGCCCAGGATCATAAGATCCACCTTGCCAACATTCTAAAACAACTTGAAGTGACCCGTAAAATTGCTACTGAAAACATTAAGGCAGCCCAAGCAAAATATAGGCATCAGTATGATAAAAGGTCCCAGGAGCCAAAATTTCAGCCAGCTGAGCGTGTGTGGCTCTATTGCACTAAGGTAGCCCCAGGTAAAGCTCCTAAGCTCCATAGAAAATGGACGGGTCCATACTACATTACACAGTCAGGCCCAAACTTTACATATAAGATAAGGAACTGTGCAACAAACAAGGAGGTAAAGTCAATGATAAATGCAGTAAGGCTCAAGCCATACTTTGACCCTACTGATAGGCCCACAAACCCTCCAGCAGGTCTTGAAAATAGTGAGGATGAGTTAGATGCAGATGAAATAGGTGATGATAATGGTAATGTAGACAGAAATACAGGTACTGAGCAGTTAGTGCAAAATCAAGCCCATGTAGAGGCAAACAGAGATAGAAATAGTGTACAAAATCAAAGGCAGTCAAATGATGTTAGAGGTAGTACAAATAGAATACAGCAGAATACAAAAGCAGTAGAGAAAAATAGAAATGTTACAAAGAAACAGACAGAGTTAGTACAAAATAAGTCAAATACAGTGGAGAATAGTACAAATAAACAAAGTAAGCAGCAATCAAATGTAGATATTGAGAAAAATGGTAGTCAGACTCAGAAGAAGTCAAATGTTAGAAATAATAATAGTAGACAGACTCAGGAGAAGTCAGAAACAACAGAACCTACAAAGGGTAAGAAAATACATGGTAAGAAAACACTGAATGAAAAGCAGTAAGTTCAGCCTGAAATTACACCTCAGGAGCTCAGACAGTCTGACTCACAGCCTGCAGGAAAGCCTGTACCTCTTCCTGGTACATCTCAAGAACCAGATGAGTCTGTGTCGAGACGTGAAAGAATGGAAGGTCAGGAAAGACAGGAGCCAGTCAATGGAAGGAAATTATTTCCTGTGGAAGATATTGACAAGCTCCTTTCCTCCAGGCGAAGCAATGGAACTCTGTACTACAGGGTAAAATGGAAGCAGCCAGGTTCAGGATCCACCTGGGAGTTTGCTTCTACCATTCCCGAAGTACTAATAAGAGAATTCCATGCTTCTAGGACAATGTCTGGTAAGAAAAGAAGGCGTCCCTTGAAGGGTAAACATAAGTTCTTTGAAAAGACTGAAAGTCAGCATGAACCCTCGGGTAAAGAGGCAGAAAACAAACATGGTAAGTTGGATGATAATCCACAGGATGCTGAGAAACAGCAAAACAATGAGAACAAGGTAAACAGTGTATCGTCTGCATCAGCATGCAATGAAAGAGAAGAAAATCAGGAACAAAATGTAGATAATACTGGAAAACTAGTCGGGGTTAAACTTCTAAGTGGCAGATCATACTACATGATACAATTTGGCAATCAGGAACCCCAATATCAGCCTGTCAACATGGCTCATATGCATGCACGAGATTTTATTAGTAGCCTGATTGAAATGAGTAGAATGCCGATATTGAGCATAAGATCCAGTGTCTTAAAGAGAAAAATCAACAACGTCCCTTTGACCCAGTCAAATCCCTTTTGTGTGGCAATATACATGAAATAAGAGCAGCCCAAGATGGAGCATGGCAATTTCTTTTCACATACGAAAGTCTTGATTTGGCACCAGAGTGGTCTCCCTTTAAATATATACCCCCTGGAACTATGAATCGGTTAATAGGTTTGCTTAAGGAAGATTATTACAGAGCACTTGGAAAAAGAGTAAGGTACTAAGGTTATACAATGGCGCAAACTGAAATTCCAGAACTTAAAGGTCTCAGTATATACAGAATTAAAATTTCAATGCAGTTGCCATCTTTCAGCAAAGTTTCAGTCTCAAATCATGTTAAGGCACAAAATTTTGTCTTTATACATTAACAGGCATGTTAATGTGTAAAGATGTTTATAGTGCTAGAGCATAATGTGAGACGTCGCATTATGTCATCCCTGCCTTAACATTATTTGACATAATGCAGGTTAAAATGATCATAATACTAATCTTGTTGTTCAAGTTGCAGACCTGATGATTCAATGAAGTGGAGCCATAGACCAGTTCAGCCCTGCAAATGTATGTGTCTACCCACTACCCACAGTCCACCACCAAGGACCAGTTAGGAGGACCACTGGACAATTCCATATTCATATTGATGTTAAAGGGACACTATTTCGTGATGTGCCAATTAAGAACTGTTATAATCATAAGGAAATCATAAGAAAAACAAAGAACTATGATGCAGACAACACATTTAATTTTTTTTTCAATAAGCTCGAGCTTGTAAATAGTATTTTGCATGGTAAAAGGTGTTTTGTAAATAATCTGGTATTGTAAATAATGTGAAAGTGAAAAATGAAAAAAAAAGAAAAAATGAAGAAGAAGAAAGAAGAAGAGAAGAAGAAGAAAATATAAAAGTTATAGAGTTATATGCACATTAGTTTGGGGACAAACTAAATGGACCGTGGGGGAAAATGTCACCAGTCAAAATTTTAGGACATTTACATTTCAGAAATATTAATGAATAAATAAGTGTGATTGGGATTTCGATGTTGGATGAAAGTTGAAAGAAAGGTTTTATTTTTTTAGGTCATAGTAAGAGAGAATGGGTGAATGAGAAAAACAGAATTTCAGAAAAAAGTTAATTTCATTTTAGTTTAAACTTCATAAATTTCATATTTTCCCAGGCTTTTGTTCATCAATGTTATTTTTTTGTAAAATGGGTCTAGAGGCATTGTTTTGACAAACAAACAAGTTAAGCACCATGGCTTGAGAAGTGTTTTAGCACCTATGAGCCAACAAAGCTAGTTTGAAATGCTTGAGCTGGGAGGTCATCAAGCAAAACAATAAGATTAATCAACTAAGGTAACACAAGTCACTCTTTGGGTTTCAAACTGGAACTTGGTAGACAACTTAATTGAAAAGTGATCAAATTATTGAAACAGTTGTCACTCTGAGATAGGTAACTTTTATTGTTCACAGGAAATTGCAATCTTTAAATAATTGTTTTGTTTTCCCAGGTGAAATTGTCTATAATCTTCAGAAAAAACTTTTAACACCCCTTTTGGGTCTGACTTTTGATTGGTCAAACTGATACTTCTAAAATATGAAACTATTGGTTGGATAATAGAAGCCTGTTCATTGGCTAATTTGAGATGGGGCTGATAAGCCCACACAAGCAGTTATAAGAGACAAGTTTTGGAAACTGAGAGACAGATACAATACAGAGAATACATAGTGAACGAACTTGAACTGTTAACTTAGTTTTGCATCGTAGACCCTGCACAGACTGTTTGACTCAAAGTTCTGTGTAGAGACTTACAAATCTTTGTTAAAACTTAGTAACGGACTTGTGTAAGAAGTGATGTGCAATATAAGGAAAATAGGAAAATTAAATAGCTAAGTAAGGGAGATAACTTTAGGAAATTTGCAAGACATTTGATTTAAGTGAATTGATGAACATTAAATTTTGGGAAATTTATATGCTGGTCGACATTACAACTGTGACAAATTGTGTTAGGAACCTGACATTTCAGGACTCGTTTAGGACTTGACATTTCATGTGAATTCTAAGGAAAATTGTGGTAAATTGAATAAAGACATTTAGGACATTCTAGTGAAAAATAGGACATTGAAATAAAGGAAAGTCGGCATCAATCGCGTTTAGTAAGTTTTGGAACTTTTAACTAAATTTTGATAGAAAAATATTTAAATATACAAATTTGGGAAAAGTGAACTGTGTTGTGTTGACTCTAACCTACATCACATCAGACTGATCTGTTCTTGTATTGTTATGAAAGAGACTTCATTTTGTCGCTTTCCATTGATAACCAATCTGAAATTATTGAAGCTTTTAGCTCTACTTCTAGATATTTAGATGATTTATTAAATATTGATAATACCTATTTTGATGGTCTGATCAGTCAGATTTACCCCCTAGAACTTCAGTTAAATAAAGCAAATTCTTCTGATACCGAGGCCCCGTTTTTGGATTTACATCTGTCTATTGTAGATGGATTTGTTTCGTGCAAAATTTATGATAAACGCGATGACTTTGATTTTGAGATTGTAAATTTTCCTTTTTTGGATGGTGATGTTCCTCGTGCGCCATCCTATGGCGTTTATATTTCGCAATTAATTCGATTTGCTAGAGTGTGTAGTCATGTAACTGACTTCAACACTCGTAATAAATTATTAACGGCTAAACTCCTTAATCAGGGTTATCGGTACCATAAACTACGCAAAGCCTTTTCAAAATTTTATAGACGCCATTCTGATTTAATTTCAAAATTCAATATTGGACTTAAATCTCTTCTGCAACAAGGTCTATCGGAACCCGAATTTTATGGTGACTTAGCATATAAATTCAGAAAAATATATAACCGCAATGACTTCAGCACCCAATTTCGTAAAATCATTCTTCGATATAAAAAGATTGGGTACAACATGGATATTATACGACAGACTGCATGCATGGTAGTTAACCCAATCATGGTTGGCAACTTTGCTTCCCTCTTTAATTGCACGCCGGTGGGTCAGGCCTCAGATTCTATGACGGCTCCAACGTAAAGGCTTATTGAAAATTAGAGAGATAATGTCGGTTGGTGCCTGATGCTCTGTCTCTGGTCAGGCTCATCGGAGTCTAACTGTTGGTTTTCTTTTGCTCCAGCATTTCAGTGGTTTCTTGCTGTCGAGTCCTCACTGTTGTCTCACCTCTGTGGTTCTGTGATTTTTGTGTTCACGGATATGTTGCACTGATGAGTTGGGAGGCCTTCATGCGGACTGAACAAATTATTTGTCTAAATCGCGACGGAAGTAAGGGCGAGGATTGTGGCCACGTAAAATCGATTTAAGCCCCCCAGTGGAAATCTTCCACTGACCGTTCCAAGGCGGCTCTTCTGTGGCGATTTATTTATGTTGTTGTATGTTACTTACTGTGTGTATCACTTGTGTCTTTTGGTTTTGGATGGCCATATGGCCATTTTGTGGGAAAGTAACTGTCCTTATGGCCTTCCTTTGTTTAGGTTTCCATTATGGTCTGGTCGCTTAATGTTTGTATTTCTTTCCCTTTGGTGTCTTTTATGGAAGGAGTAAGTTAATTGTATCAATTCCTGATCTTTGTTTTACTTCTACTTTGTGTCTGGTGTGATCATATGTCACCCAGGGTATTTGGGCTCGGAAACCCCTGGTCTTGTATGCTACCGTCTTGAGCTTAATTCCCCACTTTGCCAAGCGAATGCGCACATACAAGGCCTGGGGCTAAAGAGAGGCAGGGACCGCAATTGTCACCCTGTCCATCTAGAACCAACCAACACCAAAACTCTTGTTTGTGACAGATACCTGACCCCAAAACACGCGGCATCAGAACAGGAGTTTCACTGTTTACGATCACGTGAACAAGTCCGTGGAATGAACACCCCCTAAACCCCTCTTTGTATAGAGAAAACAGAGGTTTCCGGGGGTATAAATTATTTTTCTTAGTTCTGCTCCAAGACATAGGTTGTGGGTACTCGTTAGAACCGCCGCATTGACACAACATATGTTTGCAGTATAAATAAGAAAAAAAAAATCACGGATTTTCATCAGAAAAGTAGATATTTTGGAGATTGAAAAAATGCTCTATATTGCATATTCAAAAAGTAAAACCTGACAGCCCTATAAATTCTAACGAGTACCCACAATCAATTTTTTTGAGCAAAAATAAGACAGAAAATGTATACCCCGTAACCCCCACTTTTCTCTATATAATATGAGGTTTAGAGGGGTCTTCGTTTCATGGACTTGTTAGCGTGATGTGGCCATATCCCATCACTTGAACAAGTCCGTGAAACGAACACCACCTGAACCCCACTTTATTTAGAGAAAATTTGGGTTTACAGGGGTATATATTATATATTTTTTTTTTTTGTTCCAATGCATAGATTGCCGGTACTTATTAGAACCGTCTCATTGGCGCGGTTCTAACGAGCACCGAGAACCTATACTCGGAGTTAAAATATGAAAAATATCACAAATTTTCATCGGAAAAGTAGCCATTTTTGAGAAATGAAAGAATGCACTATATCATAGGACATACTGCGGAGACTGCTAGATTATTAAAGTAATTTTCTCACCTTTATATACAACTTAATGTTATTCCTTATAGAATTATCCGGGTAACTTTCCTAAGTAGCGGGACCAAAGTCATTTTAACAAGAATTTTCACTGCGATCAGGTTGATATAAGTAACTTTCCGAACAAAGTTTTCACTTTAAATATTCCGTTCGGATGCACAACCGGAGATGAAAAAGCAACTATTTACAGATCTTAGGAGAAAAGCACGTGCTTTTAATGTGTGACCTGTTATTTAGTGATATTACAATATATCCGAGTGATTGTTATACGATATGAAAAAAGTCAGAGCCAATTAATCAAGCACATTTTAACTGATCGATGATGACCAACTGTTTGTGGCACTTCTCAACTGTAAGCGAGATCAACTCGTCAGCACAAGATTTCTCAATGAAGCCTCGTCTCTTTAACAATCTGCACCAATAACCCTGACAGCAGATCTGAGAAAAGCACTTCTCTAGCGGCCCATTGTATAATGCTAAGAAATTGGGATGTTCTCGTCTCAGAAAGATATAATTGTAAACGGACAATTTCTTAATAGTAGATAAAATCTCTGGTCGTGCTAATATCTCCGGCTCGTTGGTTTGTAATTTCATCACGTCATGTAATAGCACTTTAACCCTTTTTGTACCAAAAGGAATCTTCCTCCTTATATATAGCAGGTTTCGTTTGTTTTTGTTTGTTTGATTTGAGGTTTAACGTCCCCGTCAACACTGCAAAGGTCATTTTGGAGACGTTGCTTCCACTTTGGTGGGATTTTTACCCGATATTGAGATGAAATGACATCTCAAGCCCTGTCGCCCAATGAAACCAATAGGGTTTATTACCATGGACGATCTGCCTCGCACCGCGGTTCCTGGACAGGCTTAGATCCTCTAAGCGGTTTACCAGTACTAGTGTGCGGGCCGGAATCAGCTCTGCGTGGAAGCATCGTGCAGCCCATATATTTCTTCAAGCCCCTATGGGCGGGGTCGGTAATATATATAGCAGGAGTCCATTTTAAAATTTAAGGGTGTCAGGTTGTGTTTTTATCAAAATTTATTTGGAGAATGACTGAACTTTTAGCAAACAGTGAAGGCCCTGATCAGACGCCGCGTTCTGTGGCGTCTGATCTGGGCCTGCACTGTTTGCCAGGGTACCCGTTTTGGGGTTTCTGGTACTCAGTGTGTTAAGAAATATGAGTGGTTTATGCCTTTCTTACCCCGCTATATATATTATATAGAGAAAAAGTGGGGTTATAAAACTATATGAGTACATAATTTTCCTTAATTTCTGCACAAATAAATAGTGTGGGTACTCGTTAGAACTGCCTAAATAAGGCGGTTCTAACGCGTTCCCACAATGTATCAATGCAATAAATATAAGAAAAATGTCACAAATTTTCATCGAGAAATTGTTAGTTAGAATGTACTAAAGAACATGTCGGTAAGCCTATAATAACAAATATCAAGGTTTATGGGGATATATGTCATTACGGGAACAAGTCCGTGAAATGAAGACCCCCTAAACCCCAATTAATAAAGAGAAAACCTGGGTTTACGGGGGTATTCATTATTTTTCTTATTTCTGCCCCAAGACATAGGTTCTGGGTACTCGTTAGAACCACCTCAATGAGGCGGTTCTAACGACCACACATAACCTTTGTGATGAGCATTTATAAGAAAAACCAGTGCTTCAGCTGAAGTGCACGACCCGCCGGATGCTTTTAGCTTTGTGAGTGTTACCATATATGGGTATGGCGGCCATTTTGGTCATGTGACCAGGACCTAAAACGGTTCCCCCAATAAATGCGCCTTATCGTAAGGAACAAAAATATATCTTATACTTTAGTACTGTATTCTGAATCGTTTGCAGGATAAAATGCATTCTCACTTTTCCATTACAAAAGCATATGTGTCAAAGTTTGACCTAGTCACAAAGAAGTTCAAGGTCAACCCAGGGTCACCATTTTAGCAATTTATGATGGGCCTACGTCCCAGATGCTATTTATGAAGTTTCGTGGAAATCTTCCCAGTGGTTCTGGAGATGACTATTTTTGAAGGGTTTTTACCATATATGGCTTGGCGGCCATTTTGGTCATGCGACCTGGACCCCATGAGCAAATTTTGGTTTCCCCCATCCCATAGAGGCTCCATATGAAATTTGACTTCAATCGGCCCAACGGTTGTCGAGGAGAAGCGGTTCGAAAATTTTCACATTTTCGTCTCGGCGAGGCTATACTAAATGGAATGTAATATTTCGCAAGTTCATTGGTAAGATCCTAGTGATATCTATCAGTATGCCAAAAATTGTTTAAATATTCCAAGCGGTTAAGTCACTATCACCAATTTTCACAAACGGGTTACGGACGGACAGACAGACAGACCATATATGGCTTGGCGGCCATTTTGGTCATGTGACCTGGACCCCATGAGCAAATTTTGGTTTCCCCCATCCTATAGAGGCTTTATATCAGTCTTTGAATCGACTGCTTATTCGAAATTTGCAAAATTGCAGTATGTTTCCTCTGGCTTTTTTTGCCGGATCATTGCAGGGTCACTGATGAGGCTTTATTGGCCGAAACTACGTAGTATGACCCATTTTTCTTTTGAATGTTTTTATTGCTCTTAAAGGAACTCATATTTGATTTTTATTTGCCTTAACTGCAGCTGGTGTTGTGCCGTGTGGCGACCGTAAAACGTCTCCCCGTACATCAACCATAGTGTAGTTTATATTTTACTTTTGGTCCTTTGAGATCAGCGTGAATATTCTGAGAAATCAGAAATAAATTATTGGTTTAGACTCATATTCTAGACAGTTTTTTAATTATTTGGACCCCTTTTTTTTATTTATATCAGTCTTTGAATCGACTGCTTATTCGAAATTCGCAAAATAACAGTATGTTTCCTCTGGCTTTTTTGCCGGATCATTGCAGGGTCACTGATGAGGCTTTATTAGCCGAAACTACGTAGTATGACCCATCTTCTTTCTTTTGAATGTTTGCATTGCTCTTAAAGGAACTCATATTTGATTTTTATTCATATGAAATTTGATTTCAATCGGCCCAACGGTTTCCGAGGAGAAGCAGTTCGAAAATTTTCACATTTTTCGCCTCGGCGAGGCTATACTAAATGGAATGTTATATTTCGCAAGTTCATTGGTTATATCTCATTGATATCTATCAGTATGCCAAAAATTGTTCAAATATTCCATGCGGTTAAGTCACTATCACCAATTTTCACAAACTGGTTACGGACGGACAGACAGACAGACCATATATGGCTTGGCGGCCATTTTGGTCATGTGACCTGGACCCCATGAGCAAATTTTGGTTTCTTCCATCCCATAGAGGCTCCATATGAAATTTGAATTCAATCGGCCCAACGGTTTCCGAGGAGAAGCAGTTAAAAAATTTTCACATTTTTTGCCTCGTCGAGGCTATACTAAATGGAATGTAGTATTTCGCAAGCTCATTGGTTAGATCTCATTGATATCTATCAGTATGCCAAAAATTGTTTAAATATTCCAAGCGGTTAAGTCACTATCACCAATTTTCACAAACGGGTTACGAACGGACAGACTGACAGAATGACAGAATGACAGACTGACAGAATGACAGAATGACACGGTGATTTTAGGGCGCTCTTAGAAATCAACCGACTTCAGTCGGTTGCTTTTCGGGTCGTGCATTGTTTTTTATGACAATAGAAACAGAACACTCAGACGAAACGATAACACACCCGTGCGACAAAATGCATTTTCACATCTTCATAATGGTTATTTTCTGACGAAAATCCGTGATATTTTTCTTATTTATACTGCAAACCTAGGTTGTTGGTGCTTGTTAGAATCATCCCATTGAGGCAGTTCTAACGAATAACCACAATATAATGTCTTGGAGCAGAAAAAAGAACAACTATGTATACCCCCTTAAACCCAAATTTTCTCCTTATAAAGTGGAGTATTTTGGGTGTTCTTTCCACGGATTTGTTCACGTGATAAAGTTGTGATATTTTTATGCCCCCGCCATTCGAAGAATGATGGAAAGGGCATATAGCGTTGCCCCTGTCCGTCCGTCCGTGCGTCCGTGCGTCCGAAACTTAAACGCAGTCAATAACTTCCTTATTTCTTGATGGATTTTAAAATTACTCGGCAGAAATGTTAACCATCATGAGACGACGTGTCACGTGCAAAACCCAGGTCCGTACATCCAAGGTCAAGGTCATACTTAGAGGTCAACGGTCAAAAAAAGGGTCCGAAACTTAAAGGTAGTCAATAACTTTCTTATTTCTGGATGGATTTTGAAATTACTTTGTAGAAATGTTAACCATCATAACACGATGTGTCATGTGCAAAACACAGGTCCGTACCTCCAAGGTCAAGGTCATACTTAGAGGTCAAAGGTCAAAAAAGGGTCCGAAACTTAAACGCAGTCAATAACTTACTCATTTCTGGATGGATTTTGAAATAACTTTAAAGAAATGTTAACGATCGTGAGACGATGTGTCACGTGCAAACCCAGATCCGTACCTCCAAGGTCAAGGTCATACTTAAATGCCAAAAATAAAAAAAAAGGTCCGAAACTTTAACACAGTCAATAACTTACTTATTTCTGGATGGATTTTAAAATTACTTTGAAGAATTATTAACCATCATGTCATGTGCAAACCCAGATCCGTATCTCCAAGGTCAAGGTCATACTTAGAGGTCAAAGGTAAAAAAATGGTCCGTAACTTTAATGCAGTCAATAACTTTCTTATCTCTGGATGGATTTTGAAATTATTTGTCAGAAATGTTGGCCATCATGAGACAGTCTGCCTCACACAAAACCAATGTCCTTACCTACAAGGTCAAGGTCATACTTAGAGGTCAAACGTGAAAAAAAGGTCCAAAACTTAAACACGGTCAATAACTTTCTATGGATGAATACGAACATAGACATATTTTCAGGCGGGGGCATCCGTGTCCTATGGACGCATTTCTAGTTGTTATATTAAAACATTGCCTACATAGATTATGCGTAATCGCTAGACCCACATCGATGCCTCATTATAGCGTCCATGCCATGGTTTGGATCAATATTAAGTAAATAAGATGCAACCATCATTTGTTTAGGTGGAGCGTGTAGTGCAGTGGTAAAACATCGGACTCCAGATCGTGAAATAGAACCGGAAAACACGAGTTATGCTTTAGAGTAAATATATGGACACGTAAAATTATGCAAGACCCACTTTTCTTGCACACCAGACAAGGAATTCCGCGATTTTACCCTGGGATAGAAATTTATGTTCTGACTCTGGTGTTCCGACCCCAAATCGAATATAATCGCGTGTTTGATAAATGCACTGGTTGATTACGACCTTGTGTGCGCCGTCGTTAAGGTCGACGTCATGCACAATCCGTGACGTCACATTACATTCCTGCAGTGTCAACACGATATGACGGACGTTGGTAACCAAAGTGGCTGCAGCATTGAAATTCCGCGCTAAGAAATGGAAGGTATGCAAGAAAAAGAATCCAATATGGATGTGAGGGGTGGATAGAAAAATCCGTCCCTCGTGATCACTGTCCGGCATCACTCGGCAAGCCTCGTGATGCCGGACAGTGACCCTTGGGACGGATTTTTCTATCCACCCCTCACACCCATATAAGATTCTTATATTCTCTTTATAAAATGGGGATTTACAAAGTTTGAGTGTTCTTTACACATACTTGTGTGTTAAAATGATGTGTGAACAACTGATTTTTTATACACTTTAGTCGAAAAAAGGTTTTATGCGCGCATGCGCAGTTTCATCTGAATACTAATTATATATAACCAGATGCCACATTTGTATACATTATTGGTTTATTTGTAGAACTGAATGTAATTTTATTCAGTTTCTGCTAAGTTTATTTATAAAAGCCGTCACATATTGCTTTGAGAGATATGAACGTTTTTAGAAAGAAACTTCATTTAGTACAGTCTAAGAACATACGGCTTTCCCAGACAGGTATACTGACTGACAAAAGAAACGCTATATGCGACAATTTCGTCAAACTATTTATCCATTTAAGACAAGAATATACGTATTTAACGAATTTGATATTTAATTATCCCGCAATTACCATCTAGCAAACAAAGTGAGTGAGTGTTTGAGCTTTACGTCTTACCAACAGCTTAAGTCATACGGTCAGCCTGGCACAAACCAATTTTCACACAAGTCAGTTCGAAAACCCACCTCTGCTGTTAATCACTGCAACAGATGACCTTCGCAAAGGCGCAATAAGTCTTTTGGTAGTCATTTGTGGACTACTTTGCCACCCATATGTAAGAGAAGCGCGTAACACATTCAACGTCTGTGACTGTAGATGTCGCCGACGAACCCTCATGTCTAACTGGTCTCATAAATACTCTATCGGCGACAAGTTGGCCAGGGTAGCACAACAACGTTGTGTAGTCTCCGGTAATCCATATTGTCGCGAGCAAAGTGTGGGCGGGCGTTGCCTTGCTTGAACGTTACAGCATTTGCCTGCGTGAAAGGTACAATGTGTCGCCCACGAATTGCCTGACGGTATTTCTGGGCGTTTAAAGTTTCGTCAAAAACACAAGATCGTCCATGCGCCGTGAACCCTGTCCACGCCATCAGACGTCCGCCACCGTGACGGCCATGACGAAACACACTGTTGACACTAAAACGCACCTTGCGTCTATGGAATAACCTGATGAGGCCATCAGAGCGTCGTAACAGAAACCTGGATTCATCAGTAAATAATGCGCGACTCCATCGACCAATTTTCCATCGAATATGCCCACGCGTCCATTGTAGACATTAACGTAAGTGACACGACGTTATATTAGGACCGCAGGATGACCTGCGAGCATTACGCAAACACGCCTATACAAATACATTGTCACCTTTATCGCCGAAAAAAGGAAAAATTTAAGATGAAAAATTGTGATATTTCTTATTTCTGCTCTAAAATATAGATTGTGGGTACTCATTAGAACCGCCTCATTTAGGCGGTTCTAAAGAGTACCCACAATCTTTATTTTAGAGCAGAAATAAGAAAAATAAGGTTTACCCCTGCAAACCCCATTTTTACCATATAAAAGTGGGGTTCGAGGTGGTCAAAATTAAATAGGCATGTTTTCGTAATGGGACGTATCCCAGCAACAGCCAATCGACGTAAAACTGACCTCGACTTTTTCTGAGGAGGAAGGCAGTTCATCGGCCGATCCGGCAACTGACATGAGCATATGTTGCGATCCTGTATATGTGACGTCACACGTGGTCTCGCAGATTTTGGTCGGTCGTCAGTGGTACGAGTGGTTTGTAGGCGCCAACAAGTCGATTTATGGTCGTTCGATGAACACCAAAAAGTAGGGTCACTTCCGTTTGCGACATGTCGACATCAAAGTAGAAGTAAAACAAAGATCAGGAATCGATACAATCAACTTACTCCACCCATCAAAGACACCAAAGGGAAAGAAACACAAACATGAAGTGACCAGACCATAATGGAAACCTAAACAAAGGAAGGCCATAAGGACAGTTACTTTCCCACAAAATGGCCAAATGGCCATCCAAAATAAAAAAGACACAAGTGATTCACACAGTAAGTAACAAACAACAACATAAATAAACCGTATACATGTACCAGCTGTCTTTGTCGAGGCGTGGCATAGCTGTACCATTCAAAATGTTAGATCTACGGTGTTTTTCTGGATACCGACAAGATGTAGAACAGACCCACACTGAAAAACAACTGAACACTGTATTTATCGTGCGACAGAAACCACGAAAAACCTGTTTTCAGAAAGTCACGTACATACAGTAGAACTTCGATGGCTCGAACACCGAAGGCTCGTTTACCATGGCTGAGTCGAACCCGTTCTTGAGCCCATAGGGAAGTTCTCTACAAAAGAAATGGTGCGAGATAATTAAGGAGATTTTCGTCTTTTACCTTTCAAATGTATGCTGTGTGTACTCATTAGAATCGCCTCGATGAGGCGATTCTAATGAGTACACACAGCATACATTTTCATTACAGAACACCGAAAGTATGTTCAAAAGTATCTCGTTATGCCTCCTGGAAGTAATCTCAGTGGCTCGAACATCCCCTGTCTCGAACAAATTGTCATGGTCTCAAAGGGGTTCGAGCCATCGAAGTTCGACTGTATACCGAATCATCTTATATGGTATCGCTGTCGAGAGAGACATTTGGAGAAACAATTAAAAACTTTGCCCCTTATTAATCTCGGAAAAAAGTTGTAGCGTTTCTTTTGTCAGTCAGTATATTTCATACACCTGAAAACACATCTATATGCATTCTCCTGGTTATTTTTCTGAGGAAAGTGTGTATTTTTCTCAGCAAAAATCTTCTAATAGTCCAATGTGTGAACCCGTTGGAACCGCCTCATTGAAGCGGTTCTAACAAGAACACAAACCGGCCCCGATAGCTCAGTTGGTAGAGTGTCCGCTCCGGGGAACGGGAGGTCACGGGTTCGATCCCGGGCCGCGACATACCAAAGTCGTTAAGAATGGTACTAGCTGCTCCTCGCTTGGCACTCAGATTTACGGGGTAGAGCTAGGACTGGTCGACCCAGTGTCAGGATAATGTGACTGGGTGTGGTATCATGTAATGTGTCTGGGTCATGATATTTCAGTGAGGCAGCACTATAAAAGTGAGCATTGAGCTCCCTGTCGCAACCAGACACCGTCGTGATATGACTGAAAAATTGTTGAAAGCGACGTTAAACCAGAATTCACACACACACGCACGCACACACACACATACACACACACACACACACACACACACACACACACACACACACACACACACACACACACACACAAGTACACACAATCTATGTCTTGGAGCCGAAATAAGAAATATATACGTCGGCAAACCTAAGTTTCCTGTATATAAAGTGAGGTGTATAGGGGTATTCACCATACAAACTTGTTAGCAAGATGAAATTGTTGAGGTTTCTTGGGTTTCGGTAGATCTCAGCTTGGTCTTCACCAATCGCGGGCGGATGCTATGTTTTTGTTTTTATTTTTATTTTGGTTTTTAAACCCCTTTCAAGGTAATTTAACTTATTTCGCGCCGATCGCTTGGCAAAGCTGGACGAAGCCTGAAGTGCCCGGAGAAAAACCACCTGCAGTATTTGGCGTCTCAGAGGCGTGAACAACAGCGGTGCGTAAGAGTAAGCGTTCTGACCTATAAGGCCACATAGGCCCGTTTGTTCTGCTGTTATTCTAGCACATGTAGTGCCTAGGAGGCGCATCAATTGCGATGCTATGAAATTAACAAAATATTAGCAAAACGCAAAATAAGTTATAAAAACTTCTATATTCTTGTGTGTGTGTGTGTGTGTGTGTGTGTGTGTGTGTGTGTGTGTGTGTGTGTGTGTGTGTGTGTGTGTGAATTCGGGTTAAACGTCGCTTTCAACAATTTTTTAGTCATATCACGACGGTGACTGGTTGCGACAGGGAGCTCAATGCTCACTTTTATAGTGCTGCCTCACTGAAGTATCAAGTCCCAGACACATTACATGATACCACACCCAGTCACATTATCCTGACACTGGGTCGACCAGTCCTTGATCTACCCTGTAAATCTGAGTGCCAAGCGAGGTGCAGCTAGTACCATTCTTAACGACTTTGGTATGTCGCGGCCCGGGATCGAACCCTTGACCTCCCGTTCCCCGGAGCGGACACTCTACCGACTGAGCTATCGGGACCGGTATATTCTTGTTTGTAACTAGAAAAGGATGACATTGGGGCATTCCTAGGTACGGCAATTTTCATCCGTGTGATATTGTGCATTCGCTCATATCTCTAAATCGTCTTCTTTTCTGACGAAAATTTATATTTATCTCATTCACACGCACTATAGGTGATGGGTACCCGTAAGAACCGGCTCATTGATGCGGTTCTAACGAGCACCCATGACCTTTGAGTTGGAACAAAACTAAGAAAAATGTTGACACGGATTTGTTACATGTAACAAGATTATTGATGCCGATGATTTCTGATGCGGCTATTCCATTTGGGCAGTGCGTCGATGCTCCAGAGGGGCCCTGCACTTTTTGGGAAGAAGAAGAAGAAAAGGGCCCCGCCCAGCGAATTTGGTACTTATCGCCTATGCGAGCAGCGAAGGTTCAGGCGAGCCTGCGCATCCGCGCAGTCTCGCCATCACCTTCGCTGCTCGCTCATACAAGCAGTGAATCAAGAGGAACCTTCAGACAGAAAGTCATATCCCTGGCCCCTCTGAATGGCTGGGCATGCGCAGTTAAAATTTGTCATGACGGAATTCTCGAAGACACAAATTCGCTTTGCGGGGCTCATTTTATTTCAATACACAGTATCTATTAGAAAAACACGATGATCAGTACTGTTACACTTAATATCAAAAGGCATTGTACAGAAACCTTCGACGGTTTCGAAGGTGGGCGATACGATGTGAAATCACAGACGCCACAACAAAACGTGTCTCCACTGTAATAATGCTGCTGAACCCGGAGAATGCTTCATTATCGCAGCCTCTATGATCCACGTTGTCTTGCAACTCTCTTGGGTCTTTCGAGCCTAATGAATCTTGTTCATGATGTAATGAGAAGCTATTCACTGAGAACACTCTAGACGTTCATAGTATATGGTGTAAATAGCCACAACAGGCGGAATGGTGACCTCAAGAATGCAGTGCGCACATTAGGAAAAAACACAGTATTCGTACACACCTAGTCCCGGCCTTTGATAGGAAATTTATGATCAAAGCCTTCGCTTGGTGCACGTGATCTAAGACACCTTTTCGGCTGTCGAGGATCATTTGTAATATTAGCAGCTTCACAATGGCTGAGGTCATGACAAACAAAACTTTTCAGACGAACCAGGCAGAAAGAAGAAGAACAATTTGGAAATGTTCGCAGTCTCGAAGTGTCAGTCTGGCTTTCATACATCGTCAGTAAACAACACAGCCGCTAGAATGAGGACATGTATAGACACATAATGTATTGAGTACATTACGATAACATATCCGTGCAACATAGTGCATTTTTCACATCTACAAAATGGCTACTTTTCTGATGAAAATCGGTGATATTTTTCTTATCTATATTGCAAACATAGGTTGTGGATACTCGTTAGAACCGCCTCGATGAGGCGGTTCTATCGAGTACCCACAACCTATGTCTTGGAGCAAAAATAAGAAAAATATTGTATACACCCGTAAACCTCAGTTTTCCCTATATAAAGTGAGAGGGGGGCGTCATTTCACGGACTTGTTCACGTGATGGGTAAACAATCAGGCGTGCAGGTACAGAACACTGCACTTTGATTGAAACCGATTCGCCTATGGACCTAAGCAAAAATCTTTATCTGATATGCGCATGCGTCCAATACCTTGTTCAGCCAATAAAATTGATTAGAAAAATTGCAGTTACTGAAATTTCTCTTGCGTAGAGTGACGGCCTATACGCGCAGAATGATCAGTTCTCGATCTGCATACACGATATTTTTTTCCGATCCTGCAGTTGTACGGCTAAATAATGAAGTCTTTCAGTCGACTATCATTCTGTAATTGGCACAAATTGCTACTTCATTCATACCGGAAGTTCTACACCGACAAATTAAACAGCAATTCAATCAATCAATTTGAATCTATTGTAAAAGTCTTTTTAGTTTGATAGCTATGCAGAAACAACCAGAAACGTTTGCCTGGGGTCTAAATGCATGTGTACATCACGTTAACAATATTTAACAGACACTTAAATATGAAATTATATAGAGTAATTGGGGTTCACAGGGCATATGTTATTTTTCTTATTTCTGTTCCAAGACTTAGTTTGTGGGTACTCGTTAGAACCGCCTCGATGACGCGGTTCTAAAGAGCACCTACATTCTATTTTTCCAGTGTAAATACGAAAACACACCTATTCAAATATATTGAGAAAATTTGTCCACCAAGAAATAATTTTTTCTTAGATAAAAATCCTGATATTTTTATGCCCGCCATTCAAAAAATGGCGGGTTATTATGGTATACCCTCCGAAGTCTTAAGTGTCCGTCTGTCAGCGCCAGTTTCGTGTCCGCTCCATAACTCTGATACCGTTTGAAATATTTTCACGAAACTTCAGATGTGTAGAGTGAGTGAGTGAGTTTTAGTTTTACGTCCCACCAACAGCTAAGGTCATACGGAGACGGGACCTCGGTTTAAAGACTCATCCGAAAGTCTGGAGAAGCCCGGTATCGATCCTGCGATCCCTGGTTTACAAGGCGAGTAGCGTAACCACTGCACCACGGAGGCTTCTAACAGATGTGTAGAGCACTATCAGACGACGTGCACAACATATGAACCGTAACTCTGTTTTTCCTACTTTTGGAGTTGTTGCCCTTTGAACATTGAACATAGCAATTTCTTCGATACCGTTAGAGATATTTCCATGAAACTTTACAGATATGTCGAGCACCATGAGTCGACGTGCAGAACATATGAACCGTAACTCTGGTTTGCCTACTTTTGGAGTTATTGCTCTTTGAACATTTAACATAGCCATTTCTGTCAGTTTTGTGTCCGCTCCATAACTTTGATACCGTTTGAGTTATTTCCATGAAACTTCGCAGGTATGTAGAGCACCGTGAGAAGACGCGCAGAACATATGAACTGTAACTCTGATTTTCCTACTTTTGGAATTGTTGCCCTTTGAACATTGGACATAGCCATTTCTGTCAAAGTTTCGTGTCCGCTCCATAACTTCGATGCTGTTTGAGATATTTCCATGAAACTTCACAGATATGTAGAGCAAAATGAAACGACGTGCAGAACATATGCACCCTAACTCTGATTTTCCTACTTTTGGAGTTATTGCCCCTTGAACATTGAACATAGTCATTTCTATCATGTAGTCTGTTTGAAGCACTATATCTTCTGAACGTAATGATTGATTCTGACCAAACTTGCATGGTTACATCACTAGGATCAGGGAAAACAGCATTTAGGTTTTGGTGATCTTGACCTTATTTTCAAGGGCACAGGCCCCACAAAACTGTCAATTTTGGGCCAAAGATGGCTTGTCTGCACCCAATCTCATGAACACATCAATGAAATGTGGTCAAACTTAGTTCAAGATGATTGCAATTGACCAAAGATTTGACTACATTTTGAAGACCTTTACTTTAGTTTAAAGGGCACCGGCCCAAAAAACTGAAAATGAGAATTTTAAATCTGGTTTACTTTCTTTTGGAGTCATGGCTCTTTGAACATTGAAAAAAGTCATCTTAGTCATGTATTCCTGTCAATTTTATTAAGGGAAATAGTAATACATCCTTACTTTGAATTCCTTTTTCACTGTGATATGGCACTTGCTTGATGTAATTGTAGTGGTGGGGCATTATGCAGTGCCTGCAGTTTTATTACATTTGTGTAACACATAGATTTAGGCTACACGTTAGAACCGCCACAGCAAGGGCGGTTCTAACGAGCATCCACAATCTGTTTTTGAGCAGAAATAAAAAAAAATAATGTATACCATTGTAAACCCCTGTTTTAATATAAAGGAGTGGTTTCGTGATGTAAGAATAATATCACAAGATTTTCACCAGAAAATTAACAATTTTCAGAGATTTGAAAGAATGCTGTATGTCATACGGATGTGTTATCGTAATGCACATGCCTGTTTATGTGTGCGAACGAATATGAATGTGTTTGTTAGGGTCGCCTCATAATACCGCAGTATAGAAGTGGCGGAGTCTAACTGTTGGTTTTCTTTTGCTCCAGCATTTCAGTTATTTCATGCTGTCGAGTCTCTACCGTTGTTTCATCTATGTGTTTGTTTGTTTTTTGTTTCGGCGATGTTGGTTGGTTGATTTGAGGTTTAACGTCCCCCTCAACACTGTAAAGGTCATTTTGGAGACGTTGCTTCCAATTTTGTGGGACTTTTACCCAACATTGAGATGAAATGACATCTCAAGACCCGTCGCCCAATGAAACCAATAGGGTTTATTAGTATGGACGGTCCGCCTCGCACCGCGGTTCCTGGACAGGCTTAGCTCCTCTAAGCGGTTAACCAGTACTCGTGTGCGGGCCGGATTCAGCGCTGCGTGGAAGAATCATGCAGCCCATATATTTCTTCAAGCCCGTATGGGCGGGGGCCGTCTGGGAGATGTTGCACTGATGAGTTAGGAAGTCCCCCCCCCTCCCCCAGTGAAATACCTTTCACTGGCAGTTCAAAGGCGGTTCGTCTTTCGCATTTGTGTTGTAGTTCGTCTTTGAATGTGTGTATCGCTTATATCATTTTGTTTTGGATTTTGTGGGAAAGTAACTTCCGCTATTGATGTTTCCATTAGGGTCTAGTTATTTCATGTTTTTGTTTCTTTCACTTTGGTCAATCTGATGGGAGCTGTGGGTTAATTGTATCGATTCCTGATCATTTGGCTTCACTTCTGTTTTTCAATATGGCAAACACCGATAGCTCATCTACCTCGGTTAATTCGAACTCTTTCTTGAGCCCCTCACTACGAAAACATGCCTATTCAAATACATTGTTAATTTTACCGCAAAAAACAAACAAACAAAAAAAAAACATACATTTTAAGATAAAAAATTGTGATAATTGTCTCATATCTACTCAAAATATAGATTGTTGGTACATTGAGGCGGTTCTAACGAGTACCCACAATCTATATTTTAGGGCAGAAATAAGAAAAAATAAGGTTTGCCCTTATAAACCCCAGTGGGGTTCAAGGGGGTGAGAATTATATAGACGCGTTTTCGTGATGCTAGAAATGGAGAATCTTACATGAGTGCTTCATGTATTAGTGAATTTATTGAACGAGGTGAGGAAAAGGGATAAATTTTATTTTATTTTGGATAGCCATTTGGCCATTTTGTGGGAAAGTAACTGTCCTTTTGGCTTTCCGCTATTGATGTTTCCATTAGGGTCTGTTGTTTCCTGTTTGTGTTTCTTTCCCTTTGATGTCTCTGATGGGAGCTGTGGGTTAACTGCATCGATTCCTGATCATTGCCTTCACTTCTTTTCAAATGACAAAATCCGAATCGTATGACTTTGTCTGGGTCGTTCAAAACGGTTTACCTGTACCAGTACCTATGTGCGCTCAGTTTCAGCTCTGCGTACAAGCACAACGCAGCCTAATCCCCGATAGACGTGGTCATTAATTACAATTGATAATAAGTAAAATCAATATAAAAATGAAAATCTTGTAAAATAACTAAAGCTTAATCCTTATTAGTCAAAAACTATTAAATAAAGCACAAGTTCGTCATAAACAATAGACCATTCAAGCCAAGCATCTCACAAATGGGATCCATGCGTGCAAACAATGTTCGACTCGACCAGTTGCAGCACAATGCGGCTACTGATCACGATCGTCGCTGTCTATATGGTAGGCGAATAAAATATATATAGTCTTTTGGGTCATTTGAAAAGGTAAAAAGCGGTCGGTTGCCTGTGATAGGCGGAAAAATTATATATGGCCGTTTGGAACACTTGAAAAAGTAAAAAAATCAAAGCGGTCAGTTGTGTCTGAATGAATATGTTCTATAAAAGGGTTATCCTTTGGAAGCAAGGAACACACCACAGAACTGAAAAAAAAAATGGAGTGTACATGTTTTCTGGGCCAGACTAGCTAGTTTCGGTCAATTAGGCCTCATCAGTGACCCTCAGATATTTCAAAATTCCACAATGGAATCAATGATCCCAAAGGACAAGAAAATATAATCTACACTATGATGTAGGACAGGGAGACGTTTTACCGCCGCCACACATTCCCACACAGCAGCTGTAGTGAATATAAATATGTTCTATAAAAGGGTTATCCTTTGGAAGCAAGGAACACACCACATTATGAAGGCTGGACATATGGTCCTGAATGGCGAATAAGTCGTTTGCCCCTTTTAGTACTTTTTAAGCAATCCGCATGAGGCGTCTGATCTTGAATTACGATATCTGCCTAATCCAACATATTAGTCCAGTCCATAGTTTACAGATTACAATTCTTAGTGACGTCACAGCAAGAAAAGCAACTAACTAAGTAGTAAGAGACTTTTTCTCATTTCATTCTAATCAGCAACGAAAATGACACAAAAATTTAGATTTTGGAAATATTCTCTACGGACCATCGTTTTATAAATAAACTTATAAATTCGTATTTTTTATATGCGCTATTGTTCTTTACAAAGATCTCCGAATTTCTCGCGTCCCTGACCCTAAAATAACTCGTTTACCTCCATAATGTATTTATTACGAAAACATGCCTATACAAATACATTGTGAACTTTTCCGCCGAAAAAGCGACAGTTTTAAGATGAAAAATTTTGATTTGTTTCTTATTTTTGCTCAAAATATAGATTGGGGGAACTCGTTAGAACCGCCTCATCGAGGCGGTTCTAACGAGAACCAACAATTTATATTTTAGAGCAGAAACAAGAAAAATTAGGCTTACCCCTGCAGACCCCAGTTTTACTATATAAAGGTGGGTTCAAGGGGGTCAAAATTATATAGGCGTGTTTTCATGATGCTTCTTTACGATGAGACATTACGAAAACACGACTTTTCAAATACATTGTAAATTTTACCGCCGAAAAAAACGAACACTTTTTAGATAAAAAAAATGTTATTGTTTTCTTCTTTCTGCTCAAAATATAGATTGTGGGTACTCTTCCTTGAGGCGGTTCTAACGAGTACCCACAATCTATGTTTTTGATTAAAAATACGAAAAATAATGCACGCCCTGTAAACCCCAGTTTTATTATATAAAAGTGGGGTTTAAGGGGTTCAAAGTTATATAGTGGTGTTTCCGTGTTGGGTGTTCGTATGCATTTTTATGCCCCCGCATCGGCATGATGCCGGAGGCATATAGTTTTTCGGTTTTCCGTACGTGCGTACATGTGTACGTCCGTATGTACGTGTGTGTGTACGTACGTACGTGATCCTGTAACCTCAGGTTAAGGTTTTTGTAACAGGTAGAGCTTGAACTTTTAGAACTCATATTTTTCTTACCATTTGATGGAACTGGTTTATCTTTTGTATGATGATAGATATAGGTCCAAAGTTTTATTAAGCAATACCCCGATCATGCCTGTGACCTCAAGGTCAAGGTCACAGACTTAGAAATTTCAATGTTAAAGACTCAGGTTAAGGTTTTTGTTACAGGTAGACCTGAACATTTTAGAACTCATATTTTCCAAACCATTTGATGGAATTGGTTTATATTTGGTATGATTATAGATATAGGTCCAAAGTTTTATTCAGCGATACCCCCACCTATGCCCATGACCTCAAGGTCAAGGTCATGGACTTAGAAATTTTCCATGTTAAAGACTGCAGTTAAGGTATTTGTACCTGGTAGAACCTGAACTTTTATCATGGCTTTGGTTCATATGATGATAGATATAGGTACAATGTTTTATTCAGAAATACCCCCACCCATGCCTATGACCTCAAGGTTAAGGTCACAGACTTTTAATTTAATGTTAAAGATTTTAAAGAGCTCAAATTTTCCAAACCATACTATGGATTTACCTTGTATATGCTATGATGATAGATACAGGTCCAAATGTTTATTTGGCAATACCCCCACTCATGCCTATGGCTTCAAGGTCAAGGTCACAGACTTAGAAATTTTTAATTGGATATTTTATGAGTCGATATTTTCCAAATCGTGTGATGGATGAGTTCATATTTGGTATGATGATTGATACTGGTCCAATACCACCACCCATGCACGTGCCCTAAAGGTCAAGGTCACAGACAAAGATTTTTTTTATTTAAAGTTTCTTAAGAGCTAATACTCACCAAACCATATAGATTTGCTTCATATTTGGTATGATGATAGTTACAGGTCCAAAGCTGTATATACCCCCACCCCTGACCTCAAGGTCAAGGTCATAGACTTACTCTTAATATGCTTTTAAAGTTTTAGGGCTCATATTTATAGACTGGCTTCATATTTGGAATGATGATAGATACAGGTCCCAAGTCTCATTCACCAATACCAAAGACCCTGCCCATGACCTCAAGGTCAAGGTCACATACTTAGAAAATTTTGTTGCAACATGGATTTTCGGGGCGATGCGGGGCCCTTGGCGGGGGCATCTGTGTCGTCTGGGCACATTTCCAGTTTTAAAATAAATTCGATGTTAGAGCCCATTTATTATAGTCTTGGCCTCGAGAACCTGTTTTTCTCAACATTCTGTTATTTAATATTTACAACATTAATGACAATTCAACTTTGTTTTACTGCTGTTATCTTTCAGTTAATTATCGATGACTTGCATTTATGTTGTTTATTTCAAAATATGCCAAGATATTCATAGCTAAATTTGACGTTATTCTATTTAATCGAAAGTCGACATTTCTCTGATGTTCTTTTTTATAAATGGTATAATTGGGCCCCGTCAAGCGATTTTGGTACTTATGCGAGCAGCGAAGGTTCAGGCGAGCCTGCGCATTCGCGCAGCCTCGCCAGAACCTTCCCTGCTCGCTCATACAAGCAGTGAATCAAGAGGAACCTTCAGACAGAAAGCTATATCCCTGGCCCCTCTGAATGGCTGGGCATGCGCAGTTAAAATTTGTCATGACGGAATGCTCGAAGACACACAAATTCGCTTGGCGGGGCTCAATTGATGGTATTCTTGGTTTCCAAAGGTGTTGACTACAGCTACTGTCAGTATTGGCTCCATTTCTCTTTAACAACAGTAAACATCTAACAGTATTCGGTGACTGATACAGAAGTATCTGTGGTGCAGTGGTTACGCTACTCGCTTGTAAACCAGGGGTCGCAGGATCGATCCCGGGCTTCTCCAGACTTTCGGATGAGTCTTTAAACCGGTCCCGTCTCCGTATGACCTTCGCTGTTGGTTGGACGTAAAACTCAAACACTCACTCGGTGACAGATACTGAAAATGTACTTGGATGGAGGTGCTGGAAGATAAGATCTATATCTAATTTCCTAGTGACATTTTTAATTGATTGCGTTGGGTTGCAACGGCATGTCAACTCCTGTTGTCTCCCAGAGAAAGGGAGGAAAGAATTAGAAGAGATAGTAGATGAGATAAAAGTGAAAGACAGGAGAGAAAGAGGAAATGAATGGGAGTGTAGAAACAGAAGAAATAACAGCATTTCCTCATTACCCTTACATGCTGTACGGACACCAAGCCTTGCTAAGCGCGACAATTTTAGTGGCAGACATTGTATACGTAGACGGGTGGAGGTGCTGGAACATAACAGCTCTTCAGTTTCCTAGAATAACGTTTTACACAATCAAGGGTAACAGTTATGTTTGTTTTTCTCGTTATATTTCTAAACTTTGGACCACCCTTCACCAACTTTGCAACTCGCATAATCTGGACAATACAACTAAAATAGTTAGATGTTTAATGACAGTCTCGAACACAGATGGCTCGTGTACTATGGCTGTCTCAAATTCTTTCTTGAGTACGTAGGATAATCTAAGAAGAATTCTCCTATTTTATGTTCAAAATCTATGCTGTATGTAATCATTAGAATCGCGTCTATGAAGCGATTCTAACGAGTACACAGGGCCCCCGCCCATTGGGGCTTGAAGAAATAAATAGGCTGCATGATGCTTTCACGCAGAGCTCAAGCCGACCTGCACACGAGTACCGGTAAACCGCTTAGAGGATCTAAGCCTGCCAAGGCAATGCAGTGCGAGTCGGCCCATCCATGCTTATAAACCCTATTGATTTCATTGGGCGGCAGGGCTTGAGATGTCATGTCATCTCAATGTCGGGTAAAAGTCCCACAAGATTGGAAGCAACGTCTCCAAAATGACCTTTACCGTGTTGACGGGGACGTTAACCCTCAAATCAAACAAACAAATAATGAGTACACTAAACATACCTTTGTTGCAAAGAAATTCGAAAATGTATCCCAATTATACGCTGCGGCTTTGAGAATGACCTTCAGTGGCTCAAACTGCCACTTGTTCTCGAGCCATTGAAGTTCGAGTGAGAGAGTGAGTGAGTGAGTGAGTGAGTGAGTGAGTGTCAGTGAATGAATGAGTGTGTGAGCAAGCAAGTAAGTAAGGGTGGATGAGTAAGTAAGACAGAGGGTTACTCAGTTGATGAACCTACAAATACAAAACATCTTTCATTGCTAAGAAAATTCACAACTTCTCTTCTGTATATCTAAAATTACCAAACTGTTGTTTGTCAGTTTAGCTGAGCAGACCACTCTTTCTGAACTGGTCGCGAACCCCAAAGCCAGATTTTTTCTTGAAGGGACTTATATCTGTAATGAAAGTGTGATAGTTTGATTTAGTGCATATCACAAATGAAACACGTCCTGTCATTGGCTAGAAACTTTAGATGCACAGCGGGCACTATAACATCTGAATCGGACCGGTCCCATACGGAGATAGCTGAAAAATTGTTACGGACAAGCTCGATTAGTTCATCATTTTTTATTTTCAGTTGTCGCTCCGTTGAGTGAGTGGGTGTTTGAGTTTAACGTCCCACCAACAGCTAATGTCATCGGCTACGGAGACGGAACCTCGGTTTAATGACTCATCCGAAAGTCTGGAGAAGCCCGGGACGGATCCTACGACCCCTGGTTTACAAGGCGAGTAGCGTAACCACTACACCACGGAGGCTTCTATGTCGCTCCGTTGAATTGCAGGAAACCAACATAACAGTAACACGTCCTTCATCTGTCACTTGTCGTATGTCTGAGCTGTATCGTTTAGTGTACTAAAAGCAACAGAAACCTAATCTGAGGACCCCATCATGGTTTATGGGCTGCCCGGCGGTGCAGGACCAGGGCCTCGGGCAGTCTATAAACTTAGATAGTGCCCTCAGTTTAGCAGAAATAAGAAAAAATATAACAATTTTTCCTTTTAAAATGTTCATTTTTGTTTTTCGGCGGTAAAGTTTACAATGCATTTGTATAGGCGTGTTTTCGTAATGTTGCATTCTCTCTTTTATCCAAAACAGCTACTTTTTGGATAAAAACTTCTGATATTTCCTTATTTATTCTCACAATCTAGGCCTTGGAGCCGAAATTAGCAAATTAATATATACCCTTGTAAACCCAAGTTTTCCCTATTTAAGGTGGGGTTAAGAGGGGTATTCATTTCACGGACTTGTTTACATGATCTCGACAAAAACAAAAGCATTATACAACATTACAAATGAAAATGGTCAAAAGCTTAACGATACGTTAACTAAAGACATAGTTAATTTTGAACAACTGTTTCATGTTTGATAACATGAGGCACCAGATCAGACACACATTCGTGCACCACTTACTCTGTTTCTACTAAGCATATAAGCTTTCAAGTTAGAGGTAAAAGTACCGATAGACCGGTGTATTTATATGTGCATAACGTGCATCAATATAATTTAACACTGCGAGGATACATGCGATTTAAATCCTTTTGAATCTTTTGTTACACAATGAATTTTGTCTGCTTTCACTTTCTTTGAAATCTTTGTATAAATTTTATACTAAATTAAAAGCATCAATTAATCAAAATTTTAACGATACGTTAACTACATGTAACGACAACATTAATTTTGAATACCTCGGTGTCCTGTACAATACCTCGGTGGCTTGTACAATACATCGGTGTCTTGTACAATACCTCGTCTTCACAATACATCGGTGTCTTGTACAATACTTCGGTGTCTTGTACAATTCCTCGGTGTCCTGTACAATACCTCGGTGTCCTGTACAATACCTCGGTGTCTTGTACAATACTTCGGTGCCTTGTACAATACCTCGGTGCCTTGTACAATACCTCGGTGTCTTGTACAATATTTCGGTGTCTTGTTCAATACCTCGGTGTCTTGTACAGTACATCGGTGTCTTGTACAGATACAACAAAACTTTAATCGCTGTTTCGATCTCGTTCAACTTCTAATGACTGCACATTTGTTTCTGTTTGATTTGATGTTTAACGTTCCCGTCAACACTGTAAATGTCATTTTGGAGACGTTGCTTTCAGTTTTTTTGGGACTTTTACCCGACATTTAGATGGAATGACATCTCAAGTCATGTTGCCAAATGAAACCAGTAGGGTGTGTAAACATGTACGGTCCGCCTCATACCACTTAGCCTGGGCAGGCTTACATGTAGAACCTCTAAGCGGTTTACCAGTGCTCATGTGCGGTTGATTTCGGCTCTGCGTGGAAGCATCATGCGGCCCAATCTGTTTCTTCAAGCCCCAATTTGCGATGGCATAAATATATTTGAGATAATAAGGGGATAATTCTGTGACCTTTAAATGTATGTCATGTGTACACATGAGAATCGCCTCATGGAGACAACTTTTTAAACACAATCGAAAGATATCCTATATATGTATCGCCTCAAAGAGGCGATTCTAAGGAGAACACATGACAAACGTTTTTAAACAGCATTCGAAAGATAACCCTTTGTCTTGCCTCATGGAGGCAATTCTAATGAGTACACATGACAAACTTTTTAAACAAAATCGAAAGATATGCCCTTTATGTCTCGCCAATTACAGGCGATTCGAATGAGCACTCATTGCAAACGTTTTAAAGAAAATCGAGAAGATATCCTCTTGATGTCTCACCTCATAGATTCTAATGACAGTGAGAAAGCACGCCTATGCAAATACAATGTAAACTTAACCACCGAAAAATGAAAATTTTCAGATGAAAAATTTCGATATTTTTCTTATTTCTGCTCAAAACATAAATTGCGGATACTCATTAGAACCGCCTCGTCGAGAGGCGGTTCTAACGAGTACCCACAATCTATGTTTTTAGGCAGAGATAAGATAAATAAGGTATACCCCTGTAAACCCCAGTTTTACTATATAAAAGTGGGGTTCAAGAGGGTCAAAATTATATAGGCGTGTTTTCGGGATGAGTACACGTGACAAACTTGAAAAAAAAATCGGCAGATATCCCTTTTACGTCTCACCTCACAGAGGCGATTCTGATGAGCGTACAAGAAAGCTTTTAAAGAAAATCGAAAAGATGACGTCTTGATGTCTCGCCTCATAGAGGACACTTGACAAACGTTTTTAAAGAAGATCGAGAAGATTGGGCCCCGTCAAGCGATTTTGGTACTTATCGCCTATGCGAGCAGCGAAGGTTCAGGCGAGCCTCTCGCCAGAACCTTCGCTGCTCGCTCATACAAGCAGTGAATCAAGAGGAACCTTCAGACAGAAAGCCATATCCCTGGCCCCTCTGAATGGCTGGGCATGCGCAGTTAAAATTTGTAATGACGGAATGCTCGAAGACATAAATTCGCTTGGCGGGGCTCATATGTCCTCTGTGTCTCTTGACCTGGCACTGTGATTATCCCCCAGTACCTCGAACTACCCCTGTCTCGAACGATTTCAAGATCCCATGAGAGGTTTTGAAATTCGAACTTAAATTTCTTTGTTTTCGTATGAACAGTGGTGAAGAATTTCTTATAACTACACCAAGTGAGCCCCGCCAAGCGAATTTGTGTCTTCGAGCATTCCGTCATGACAAATTTTAACTGCGCATGCCCAGCCATTCAGAGGGGCCAGGGATATGGCTTTCTGTCTGAAGGTTTCTCTTGATTCACTGCTTGTATGAGCGAGCAGCGAAGGTTCTGGCGAGACTGCGCGGATGCGCAGGCTCGCCTGAACCTTCGCTGCTCGCATAGGCGATAAGTACCAAAATCGCTTGACGGGGCCCAAGTATAGAGGCGTTTTCTTTATGAACACACTAATTTTAAAGAGAGATCATTCAATTTGGTGTTCGTCAAAAATGTCTCAGAGAATGTTTTATCACACATGGGGCAAGGGTGTGCCTTTGCACGACAGTGTTTGATTTCTTTGTCAAACTCTGGTGTTTCACCCTGATTTTATTAGCTGTCTCAATCTGTCAACCATTGCTTAATTTGGGAAAACGTGTACATTGCAGTGATACTGTATTTTTTCCAGGTTTGTCTCCTGCTGTTGGATGTTTTGTTACCTATGTAAACAGGGTGAAGTACCTTTTCTGTTTCTCCAAAGATGTACATTTTTAACAGCCTCAATATCATGTCCTAAGGAACTTGATCACCTTTCAGTGAAATGTGCATTCAGTATGTCATCAAACTGATCTCATGTATCAAGAAAGTAATGAAACGTTTCTGTATAGCAGTCATTCAAATCCTTTATGGATACATTACAAAATTTCATTACAAATAACCATTAAAAAGGTATGATTATTTGGTCGCAAGAGCTATATGTAGGAAAAATTGGGACTTGTGGCTGATCTGTTTTTGTTTTGTTATGAGAGAGACTTCATGATGTCCCCTTATGATGAAAACCAACCTGAAATCATTGAAGCTTTTAGTTGCTCGACGTGTAGATATTCGGATGATTTATTAAATATTGACAATACCTTTTTCGATGGTTTGATCAGTCGAATTAGCGCCCCCCCCCCACACACACACACACCACCCCTTCGCTGAACTTCAGTTAAGTAAATTATTCTGATACCGAAGCCCCGTTTTTTGGTTTACATCTATCAAATTTATGATAAACGCGATGATTTTAATTTTGAGATTGTAAATTTTACTTTTTGGGATGGTGATGTTCCTCGTGCAACATCCTATGGCGTTAATATCTCGCAATTCGATTTACAAGAGTGAGTAGTCATGTATCTGAATTCAATACTCGTAATAAATTGTTAACTGCTAAACTTCTTAATAAGGGTTATCGGTAACATAAACTACGCAAAGCCTTTTCAAAATTTTATAGACGTCATTCTGATTTGATTTCAAAAATCGTTATTGGACTTAAATCTCTTCAACAACAAGGTCTATCGGAACCCGAATTTTATGGTGACTTAGTATGTAAATTCAGAATATATAACCACAATGACTTGAGCACCCAATTTCGTAAATTCATTCTTCGATATAAAAAGATTGGGTACAACATAAATGTTATACGACAGACTGCATGCATGATAGTTAACCCAATCAGACTGTCTAACTGTTGGTTTTCTTTCTCCAGCATTTCAGTGGTTTCTTGCTGTCGTGTTCCCACCGTTGTTTCATCTCTGTGGTTGTTTGATTTTTTGTATGTTTGCGGAGATGTTACATTGATGAGTTAGGAGGCCTCCATGCGGGCTGAACAAGTTATTTGTCTAAATCGCGACGGAAGTAAGGGGCGAGGATTGTGGCCACGTAAAATTGATTTAAGCCCCGGTGGAATTCGTTTCACAGACCGTTCCAATGCGGTTCTTCTGTCGCTGTTTATTTTTGTTATGGTTTGTCTTTGAGTGTTTGTATCGCGTATGTTATTTTGTTTTGGATAGCCATTTTGTGGGAAAGTAACTGTCCCTTTGGCTTTCGCTATTGGCGTTTCCATTAGGGTCTGCTGTTTCATGTATGTGTTTCTTTCCCTTTGGTGTCTCTGATGGGAGCTGTGGGTTATTTGTATCGATTCCTGATCATTGCCTTCACTTCTATTTTGTCCCCATCTTAACGTCGCAACATAGACGTACCGCGGCAGTAAGCATATTTAAATTACATTTTTATATCAGCTTATCTCTATCCTCAAAACACATTCTCTTCATTGCAGTTATGCAATGTAATCATTGCATTCATAACGTGAATAACGTGATTTGGACGGTTTGGGCGTCATTTGTATTTAAATTTCTACTCGTGTTTGAACAACATTCGAAGCTACGCATTAAAATTATGCAATATTGAAATGTTATAAAGAATTAAAAAACGAAAACATTTAACTAAGACAGGAAATTAAAACATTGATTTGAATAGGGTGTTATTTTTAAACGGAGACACTTCGTCGTGCCTTGAAAGGGTATGATACCTTCTTCAAATTTCAGTGAATTCTTATGTCTCAGATGTTCAAGTTTTGTTTAAAATAAAACTTTGATATGTATCTCCTAAGTTGGAAATTATTTCTAAATTAATACTAGAGCGCGCAGTCGATGGCAAGCCATCGCAAATCCCCACGTTTTCTCCACAGTAGCCAAGTACCAGATAACATATTTCTCATGTATATATATTTCCTGCCATAAAACACAAACAAATAATAAAAAAATTGACCTTTTGACCCCTCCCCAGGGCCCCTGGGGGCGGGGACAAAAAATGTGCTCTTGCGCAAGCCATTCGTGTAAGCAACTCGCATACCTTTGGTTGAATTCCGGCTAACGGTTTAGGAGGAGATAGCCGGACAGACAGACGGACAGACAGACGGACAGACAGACAGACAGACGGACGGACGGACGGACGGACGGACGGAGGCGATAACAATATCCCCACTTTTTCGTTGAAAAACGTGGGGATAATTAGGCGTTGATAAATGTATTTTACATAATATATTTTGTTTCTTAACACTCCTGCATTATCAGAAAATTATGTTGTGGCGCATTCGCCATGGATTTTTCATGTATCTATCACTGACTTAGTAGTGCACCAGTAATCTTGGTGACAATCAATTTGAGTCAACTCATGTAAAAAGCCTGGCAGTTGGATCAAATAAAATAAATGCAGTGATCCAACATGTCATTATCACTCGGCAACAGAGACTGAAAAGGAAAGGAGAAGTTGTCGCTTACTACTACTGATCATCTCATAATTAAACTACGAGGGTAGGCTGAACAGTTCTGAGCCTGACAAAGATCCAATGGTTTGTCCATGCTGAAAGTGCCTTATTTTTCAACATAATCTCCCTTTCTGTCCACACACTTCCTCCAGCGATGCTGGAGTCCTTGGATCACAGTGGTATAGAAGGTCTCATCTTGGTCCCTGAAAAACTCCTCCACAGCAGCTATCACCTCTTCGTCTGATCGATAATGCTGCCCAGCCAAGTGCTTTTTCATGTTTGGAAACAGGAAAAATCTGATGGAGCTAGATCAGGTGAATACGGAGGGTGATAGACAAGTGTGAAGCCACAGTCATCCACAGCAGCCATTGCGACAACCGATTTATGAGCAGACGCATTGTCCTGATAGAACAAGACCCCTTTTGCCAATTTTCCGGGTCGTTTAGCCTTAATTGCTTTTCGCAATTGTTTCAGCAGATCTGCATAATACTCCCCATTAATTGTTCTGCCCTTTTGAAGGTTATCTATGAATATTAGATTAGATTAAACATATTTTATTGCATTCCTCTAAACAATGGGATTGGACACAAGTTATACAACATTAGATAGTCCTCTCCCTAAACATTTACAAAGTAGTTTTAAATGGTACAGTGGTAGATATGAAACAGTTTTAAGTAACATAACACAGGTTTTTTTTTGGTTTTTTTTTTGCCATACATGTCACGAACGATTACGACCCGTTCGGGGTTCCTATATTTCAGAGACATCCCTTCTCGGCGCGGAACGAATATGATTGATTTGCCGAGCATAGGAGCATTCGAAACAGGGCCTTAATTACAAAGAATAAATATTCAATCGAATCTGTGGCTATCTTTAATAAAGTTTAGTACTGCGGATATGATTCGCTTATTGATTTGTATGTCAAATGTTCTGCTGCCGTACAGAAGTAAATCTAAATCTAAGTTTATGACAGGTATGTAATTTAGAGCGTCTATAAGTATTTGTCGTTGTTCTTCAAACAATCTACATTCGAAGAAAAAGTGTTGTGCATTTTCAAATGTTGCACCACATCTACATGTGGGTGATGCTACTATGTTGACTCTATGAAGATCTGCAGATAAATTACTGCTGTTATGGCGGATTCTAGTTAAAACTATATTAAGTTTTCTTTCTCCAATAAATAAGAAGTTGCTAGCCTTATCTTTCTGGTTTTTTAATTTCAGTTTAAAATCAGTAATAGTTGCAGCATTTCTAACGGCTGTATCTAAATCATTCCAAAGACGTAAGGTTGACGGGAAAAAGGACGAATCGAATGAGCACAATCTGGTAAAAGGAATCTGGAAGTCTTGACAATTTCGAAGATTATAATTTGTATCGTCATTTACACGGTTCGGCAGAAGATCAGATAAGTAAGACGGAGCATCATTTTTAACAATCTTATACATAAGTGTGAGTTTCTTCTTCTGTCGTCTGTCTTCTAAAGTATCCCAACCGGTTTCGTAATATAAGGAATTCTTTGATGCGAAAATTGGTAAGCCCGTTACGATTCTTGCAGCATTTAATTGCATTTGTTCTAAACGGTTTACCTCAGTCTGATTACAGCCGTCCCAAACCTCGCTAGCATACTCTAAAAGTGGTCTGATATAAGTCAAATATACTTTATTTAGGGTTTCCTTTGAGAATCTATATTTCAATTTTCTGAGAAATGATACTTGTTTTGCAGCTGATAGAATTATTGAGTCTACATGGGCTGTCCATTTGTTATTTGATGATAAGATTATTCCTAGGTGTTTGTGCGTTTCAACGATTTTCAAAATGGTGTCGTCCATAACAAGTTGGATAGCATAGTCGTAATGTATGTTTGATGTAATCATTACTTCAGTCTTTAATGCATTAAATAAAACTAGCCAAACTTTAGCCCATTTACTAAGTTTGTTTAAATCTTCATTTATTGTTCTTTCTATCACAGCAGGCTCAGGGGAGGAAAAACTAAGGGAAGTGTCGTCCGCAAAAAGACGTGCTAGTCCTGTTAGTTCATCTGCAATGTCATTTATATATATAAGAAACAACAATGGTCCAAGGACTGATCCTTGGGGAACACCAGCTGTTATATATTCGAATGATGAACAAGTATTATTTATAGATACCTTTTGATGTCTCATATGAAGATAATTTTCAAGCCATTCCAGAAGATCTCCTCGAATTCCATATTTTTCTAATTTAAGTATTAAACCACGATGCCATACTCTGTCGAAGGCTTTTGATATATCACAAAATACTTGACAGTTGATTTCGTGTTTCTCAAGTGCTAAACATGTGTGGTGGACTACTTCTATTAGGTGATGCACTGTCGAGTGCCCTGGTAGAAACCCTGACTGGTATTTATATATCAAAGAATTGGAAACTAAATGATTATATACATGTTTGAACACGACTCTTTCGAACGATTTACCTACACAACTTATCAAAGAAATAGGTCTATAGTTACAAACTTCATTTTTTTCTCCTTTTTTATAGACCGGCATAACAATTGCTGATTTCCAAATGCCAGGGTATATTCTTTTACGTAAGGATAAATTGAAAAGTTTACACAAAGGAACGGCTATTGTTCTACATGTGTTTTTTAACATTCTGTGGCTTATGCCATCAGGACCACAAGCTTTGTTTACATTGGGAGAGCTTAGAATATCTATTATTTCAGTCTCGGTAATATTAATACTGTTTATTTGAATATTTGTCCTGCTATTAAAAGGAGGTAGTTCTAAATTACTGTCGTCTACAGAAGAAATAGAGCAGAAATACTCATTTAATGTGGATACTTTTTCTGTATCCGTAAATGCATAAGTACCATCGGTTTTGCTACCCCTTTCATTGTTAGTAATCATGTCTTCAAGATTATTGTTGTAATTGTCTTTTGCAAATTTCTTCATATTATTTACGTGATTTCGTTGCTTTTTATACCGTTTGATATGATCATCTTTTTGTAGTGCCTTTTTTCGTAAACGATCTCGTAGACGAATATTATATCGTAGTTCTGATGTGAACCAGGGTTTGTCGTTCGGCCGTATAAGAACTTTATTGCAAGGTATACATGTTTTACAAAAGCTAGTGAAAATGTTTGTAAAATTTTCACTGCATTCATCAACTGATAACTCAGAATTAATTTCTCTATTCCAATCATATTGCTGTATTAGGTTGTTCAGTTTGTCAAAGTCAGCATTTCTGTAATTCCAAACATCCCTATAATAACACTGGAGAAGACGTATAGGTATTTGTAAGCTTGCGTATGTTGCTTTATGATCGCTTATTTCATTATCTACTGGTACAGTTCCGGATTCCGATATGATACATGTATCGCTTACAAGGATTGGATCTATAAGCGTCGACGAATTTTGAGTGATACGGGTGGGTTCTTTAATAACATTTGTAAGATTAAACATAGATAAACAGTCTCTTAGCTGAACATTTATGAGAGGTAAGCAATCAATATTAATGTCCCCAGCTAGTACCACATGAGACGTGTAATCAAGAGCAGTTTCTATGCTTTCTTGAAGTTCCGAGACAAAAATCGACTGTGATGCTACGTAATCGCTGCGATAAAAACAACATAAAAGAACTTTAAAATCCTTCAGATTTACCTCGACCCATATTGTTTCGAGCCTCGGATTTTCTAAGTCTTCTCGTCTGTCATATTTTAGTAAGCTGGACATGTATATCATTACCCCACCTCCATTACGGGTTCTATCTTTGCGAAGGGGCGGGTCAAAACCTTGAAACTTTAAAGACGCAGAGTCAAAAGTATTGTCTAAGTGTGTCTCACTGAAGCAAAGAATATGAAAATCGTTTGCTATATCATTCAAATATTCTGTTTTATTACGGATACTTCTCGTATTTAAGTGAAATATATCTAGAGATTTTATGTCGGTGATATTTGGTCCTGGATTTAGTTCAACATCCATACAGGCAAGCAGTAATACGATTCTGTAGACCGCATATGCATCATTTTTGATATAAAGGCGCAGGAACAGCAATATAAATATTGTTCTTGCACAGTAGGCTGACAGGCGCAGATTCGTAAAAGATCCTAGAATTGCAACTCTCCTATGCGTAGCAATGTGAAACAAACCCACCGCCGCCCTATACGCTGAAATTTCAATCCCCATTTGGGTGCAGAAAATAATGAATTGTTATGAAGGGCTGCAGTAGTCTGTAACTACTCATTCCTAAATGCAGAGAGTGATGTCTCCTAAAACGTCGACCCGATACGGGTTTCGCAATTCGGTCATGACATATATAACAAATGAGGACATATATACAAAGACAAATAACCAAAAAACACTCCATATATACAGTGTACTATTCGTGGTGGGCAAGGAATACGGATTTAGTTTTCATTTCAAAGCGGTTTTCTGTTTTATAGCTGGCGTTTAAAACTGACCATACCCCAGCTGGAACACAAAGTCGAATTTGAACATCTTCGACGTTGTGCGCCCTCTGGTATGGACCAAATACAGGCTTCAGCGAGAGAAAAAGAATTGAGAATAATTGGATACATTAACGTTTTTAGTACACTCATTATGCAGTATTTGTGCAATCTAAGTTCGATGACACAAACCCCTTTGGGACCAGGAGAATTATTCGAAACAGCGGTAGTTCGAGCCAGGGAAGGTTACTATCGGTGCCATACCAGGAAACACAATAAAGATAATTGTTGGATATCTCCTCCGTGTTCCATATTGCAAATTCATGCTGCGTGCACCCACTTGAATCGCCTCGTCGAGGCGATCCGAATGAGTACACACAACACAATTAGCTTAAATAAAAGAATGGTATCTCCCTACATCATCCTGACACAAGAACAGGTTCGACCAATCCATGATATACGAGCCATCAGGGTTCGAGCCATTGAAGTTTTAATGTATATTAATTATTACCAAACTATTATTAATAATACCGAAAAGTGACAAATACTTCATATGAGTTTTGTTTTGTGTGCCATTACGATAACACATCCGTGTGATATAGTGCATTTTTTTTTCATACCTCAAAAAAGATAATTTTCTGATGAAAATTTATGATATTTTTCTTATTTATACTCAAAACACAGGTTTTGGGTACTCGTTAGAACCGCCTCATTAAGGCGGTTCTAACGAGTACCCACAACCCATGTCTTGGAACAGAAACAAGGAAAATAATGTTTACCCCCCTAAACCCCAGTTTTCTCTATATAAAGTGGGGTATAGGGGGGTCTTCATTCCACGGACTTGTTCACGTGATGCATAGCCCGCCGGCATCCGTCCGAGCATCCGTCCGAATATTATGCCCTTGGCATCCAAGAACACTGATGCCATCACCTTCCTTGCAGAGGAGACGACCTTTGCCTTCTTTGGAGGGGGTGAGCCAGGGTGCTTCCATTGCATGGATTGTCTTTTGGTCTCTGGCTCAAAGTGATGAACCCACCACTCATCCTGAGTGACAAAACTGTCAAGAAAACCATCTTGGTCTGCTTCAAAAATAGCCAAGTTGGCTTGTGACAGGTTCCGTCTGGTCAACTTTTGGTCAGGCGTCAAAAGCCGTGGCACCCATCTGGCGGAAACCTTCGACATTCCTAATTCACTGTGTAGAATGTTCTCTACTCATTCACGGGAGATGCCAACAGTGTTAGCTAACTGATTCACAGTTAAACGCCTGACATCCATCACGGCCCTGTGCGTTGTGTGTCGTCCAAACCGGTCATCATCTTCAAGGCTGTCCTCGCCCATCTTAAATTTTGCTGCCCACCTTTTCACGGCTGCATACGAAGGAGCATCATCCCCTAACGTAGCAACCATATCGGCATGAATGTCCTTAGGAGCTAACCCCTTTTTATGGAGGTACTTGATGACACCACGATGCCAGATTTTGTCCATTTTCTCAAAAACGTGCTAGTATCAATTTTCAAAGTGTAGAATTTCTACGTTATTGCAGGTAAATTTGAACTCATTTGAGTCAAATCAAGTAATAAAGGTTTGGATTTAATGAATACAAAATTTCATGGCTGTTCGATGCCTACTTCTTGGTCAGGCTCAGAACTTTTCAGCCTACCCTCGCTATTGCGTTTTATACAACGTCGCTGGCTCCCATCTTGATCTGCTCATCGCGGTTAAGAAACAGAAAATCAAGTTGTTTCCTCAGATCTAGCGTTCTTCTGGCATGACACACCAATGTGATGCACTTCTGTTTATCCTGAATAGTCATTTAGTATATGTGAAAAAAAAGAGTACCTATGAACTACGTTTTTGCATAATGTCGAAAATTATTGTCATCAATATTAACCGCACTTTTCTCTTTTTAAAGTTGGATTTACCACAAAAGTGAATTTCATTCCTGTATATTTCTCCGGCGAATCACTCACAAACTGCATGAAGCCCTGCATGAAGCCCGAAGAGCTTTATGCTAAGTTTGTGAGTGATTTGCCGGAGTTTACAAGACTGGAACAATCATGGTCTTCATTGAAAGAAACCCAAGCGACAAAAAAGGTCTTTTAATTCAGTTTATTTGTCTTCTAACAAAAACGTTTGCAATAGATTCCCATTTTTCAATCGAACGCCATGGCGTTAATTAATATACAATGACATAACACGCGGGTTGTAAACGTGCTCTTTGATGTCACGTTATATTACTAACTGCCGCTGCCAGTGTGTGAAATAGTTTTGAGATTATTGCTGGTGGAATTTATGGAAGTATAGAAGTTTTATTTCAACCGATCAAATAATTCGAAATGTACATTATGTTGGAGAATTGGAATATTAAGAGTTGGGGTTATGTTTAATTTGCATACACTTGCTCTGATAAGGCTGCTGGATTCTTTAACTTTTGCATGCAAGTGATTTTCGTATTAACTAATCGGCTAGTCTCTGGTTTACCGGGCGCATTCTATTTTTTCTATTCCGCGTTTTGCGACTGCGCAATCGCCGCTTAGCAACCGCTTAGCAACTGGTCGCGACTGTCGACAGACGCCATATTGGATTTATTTCGATACGGCATATTCGATATGTGCATTTTTGTCACGTAAAATTATCATTGCAAACCGCTGTCTGCATTTTATTTTTCGATACGTTTTACTCTCCGACATATTGAAATTTGATAATCTGAAATAAAAATGTTACAATTTCTGATTTATCGCCTTGTTTTACCATTTATACTGAGCACATTTTTAGACAAAGGCCGTACTGCAAGTATATACGGTGGAAACGATAAAAGAGTACCTGAATTCTAAGAAACAAAAATGAATAATTACTCCCCTACCTTACCGAAAATCACCATCACTTGACATGTTCAGTCTTCTGTTGGTCAAGGATGTAAGAGCTGGCCTTTTTACTGGATGGTCTGAATCTGTTGTTTGTTTCATTTTCTTAGGCAACAATTTCGGAACTGGTCTAAGTCTCTCTGTGTCACTGGGGGAATACACAGTCTTTATCAGTTCAAGAAAAGTCAGAAACTGGTCTGAAGCACAGTTTAGATGCCTCTTCCTAAAGATATACTCAATAAAATGATTTAACTGTCCCATGTTTTGGAAGAGATGTTTTCACTGCTCTCCATGTGCTCTCGATGGTGTTGGTGTGGGCTCCTGTCTCATCATTCACAAATTCCTTGCTGTGGTTCACTGTCTGGTGTTGGTATCCCTTCTCTTCCAATCTAGAATATGCCTTCCAACAGTCTGATATTATCGTTGTTCCTGGAAGCACATGATCTTTAATGATGGGTATCAAAGTGTCCGCGCTTCTGTCTTCAACACTGACCAGAAAACAGTTCTTTGAGTCCCTCTCTATACCACCAAACACCCACACACCGTCCTTTCTCCTGCCCTTGTGATACTTCCTCTTCCCGAATTTACTCTCGTCGATCTCAACTGTCTTTCCTAACCCGCCGATCCTAACATCTTCCTTCAACAACACCTCTGAACAAACTTCTCTACACAAATTGTACAAATCTACTAGAGTCTCTTCACAGCCACTTCTTAACTCCCGTCGGACCGTTTCTTGCCTTGTTTTGTACAACCAGTAATATGTGAGCTTCACTACTTGCTGTAAGGTGAGGTGGGACTTCTCAAACCAGCTGCCTGCTCTCACAGAAATCTTGTAACCACATTCCTTCCTGGTGCATCGCCAAACATATCCATCTCTGCCGTAGCTGGAATCTCTCTTTAATGTTATTCTCATCACGTGAACAAATCCATGAAATGAAGACCCCCCTAAACCCCACTTTATATAGAGAAAACTGGGGTTTACGGGGGTATACATTATTTTTCTTATTTCTACTCCAAGACATAGGTTGTGGGTACTCGTTAGAACCGCCTCACGGAGGCGGTTCTAACGAGTACCCTCAACCTATATTTAGAGCATATATAAGAAAAATATCACTGATTTTCATCAGAAAAGTAGCCATTTTGGAGCTGTGAAAAATGCACAATGTCGCACGGGTGAGTTATCGTAATGTTCCCTCTGAACAACGCGGACATTCACACTCAAAAATACCAAGTATACCTTTATTTTGTAACCAAAGAATGAGATCATATGTATTCCTTGTTATTTCATAAATGTCATCGTAAACGAGTGACATGACTTTGACAGCTCATTGTTTGTAAACAAATATGGCGCCTCACAGCGTCTGCATACGTCAGTCCAATCAGATTGCTTAGAGAAGTCACATGCCAAAACAGTATCACGTGAAGCCAAAAAACAGCTGGTCGTTCTTGACTGGAATCAGCTGACCGGTTTTCAACCAGGTTCCGGAATTAATTAATACCTTTCGGTATTACATACCGAAGGTATTAACATAAAATCGCATGAAGAATTCATTTTTGGGGTTATTTTTGCATTTTATTGGATTTTTAACGAGAAAGACACGCTGTCTCTATATAGAGTATTTTGCATGCGACGCACGCGACATGCTTCGCATGTCTACCGTGCGCTACGCGCACTATTATGCGCGCTTAGCTCGCCTTTTTTCATTCAGTTTTGTGCGCCCGGTAAACCCGAGGTGCGCCAACTAATCATCTCCCGATCAAATTGGTCGGATAAATAATTATAGGGATCAGGATTCCGTCCGTCTGTCCGTCCATAGATGCAACATTGTGATCGCCATTACTCCTATATCCTTTGGAAATATATTGTTGGTGCTTGATACAATTGTACACGAGGTTGAGGTGTGTCACGTGCAAGAATCACAGCCCTTTGGTACCATGGTATTTTAGTTATCTCCCTTTGACAATATAACCTCGTGATCGTCTTAACTTTCAAAATGTGCTGAGATATAGAGAATACCAGGTGAGTGTCTTTTGATATCAAGTTTATCAGGCAAGACTTCGAGAACGCTTGTAGAATCGCGAGGCTTGCCGAGCGATTCTACATGCGTTCTCGAAGCCGAGCCTGATAAACTTGATAACAAATGACTCGAATCTGGTATTCTATTTTTCAGTTTATCCTCTTGTACACTCTTAAATTAACAATTTACGATCATTTATTGATGGTCCTCAGTGCGTCCGAACATTCCGCAGGTCGATAGAGTTTGTATCAGCTGACCATATTTTTCCTATCATATTTTTTTTTTCAAATAATTTTTCCATTTTGTCCAGTAATAATAACATTTTTGCCATTTTTTCTAGTAGCCCGGTTCATTCATAAAAGTGCAATGTCACGTTGACCTGATAAAGCTGACATGTCCTGAGATAGCATATCTTTATCAGGTCAATGTGCTGCAATGCAATTAATATAGGGAGTAATTGATAAATATCGATCATGTCTTTTTCCAGATTCAGGTGAAAGAGAACATCATTTTTGAGAAACTGCTCAGCAGGGGGGGGGGGGGGGGGGGGGGGGGGGAGATAAACATAAAGTGGGAGAAGGGACTTTTGTTCAAATGCCAATGTTCAATCAAAAGATTATGTCATAACCAGCTCCATTTCTGGTATTGAAAAAACAAAACGAAACAAAAACAAAACACTCTTTTCCTGGAACAAAACATCTTTGGTCACAAAAATTTATATGCGATCTAACTTACTCAAACACAGCTATTTTTTTATTCCTTCTTGATTTATCATCGCCCTTTTACACATCACTGACAAATTTGATGCCATATCATTCAATGGGTTAGAGATTTTTCCGGAAGAGTTATAATAGTCATCCCAAACCTCGGTGCGCAGGGGAGCGATTATGACCTCAAGGTCCACTTGTTGTTCTCTTACATAAGGAAAGTTGGTTACGATATGCCCCATATGGGATGAAAATCAGTTATTTATTTATTTATTTTATTATTTTTTTTTAGATCTGTTATTGTGTATCTGTCCTTACTAATGTATAGCTACATAAAAGTAAACCTTATTTTGTATCCTGACAAAATGATTAATATGACTCCAGTCTCCACTCCAAGGCTCTACTCCCAGAATAAAGGCGCCATGTATTCTATGGAGTGGAGTCTTGGAGTGGAGTTAAGAGCCATATTTTGGAGATTACCTGTAAATGCTTCTAAACCTCGTGTACAATGTACCAAGTACCATTTATATGTCTCATAGGAGCTACTTCAATCACAGTGTGACATCTACGGACAGACAGACGGACGACATCCTAATCCCTATATCACTCCAATCTATTCGGTTGAAGATAAGTATAAACATGTAAGCACGGAAAGTAAATGTTTCCCGCAGCCAGATAAGAGTAAGGGTGTTCAAATTAAGCATAACTCCAATATCTGGCTCCAGACTCCACTCAAATATCCACTTCAAGACTCCGCTTAAAGGCAGGACTCCTTAGAATGCACGTTGACATTAATTACACAGTACTGAAACCGACCAAACTTAGGTCTCTAAAATTACCTGAATGAGCCATCAAGAGGGTATACTGTTTTTAAATTTCCCGACTTGTCCATCGGAGTCTAACTGTTGGTTCCCCCCCCCCCCCGTGGACTTCGTTTCACTGACCGTTCCAAGGCGGTTCTTCTGTCGCGGTTTATTTTTGTTATGGTTTGTCTTTTGAGTGTTTGTATCGCTCATATTATTTTGTTTTTGATAGCCAATTGGTCATTTTTGGGAAGGTAACTGTCCTTTTGGCTTTCCGCTATTGATGTTTCCATTAGGGTCTGTTGTTTTATGTTTGTGTTTCTTTCCCTTTGGTATCTCTGATGGGAGCTGTGGGTTAATTGTATCGATTCCTAATCATTGTCTTCACTTCTATTTTGAGAAGGCACGTTTTCAATTTTGATTTTAAGACCCTTTCAAGATTATTTCAACTATGTCGAGCCGATCATTGTTCAGAATTGAGAGAAAACATGAGTACCCAGAGAAGAACAACATGAACTTCCGTCACCGAACTTAGCGTCTAACATATGACCTGGGCGAGGCTCGAACCCACATCGAGACAGCACTCTTCCACAAGGTCACCGTGGTCCATCCACACAAGGTCACACAGAGAGAAAAACACGGAAGATGAAGATAACAACAACAAAATTATTTAAAAATTGTTTCCCAGAGATTGTGCACAGATGTTTTAACATAACGCATTTCAAGATACACATTCAATTTATCCCATATAAGTCTAGCATCCAATGTACGGGACAATGACGAACAGAGTAGACTAAGATTAGTCGCCGCAGAACACGGCGTGTGATCTGGGCTTACACCGTTTGCTTTAAGTACATGCATTTTTTAAACGTACCACAAACGAAATAAACCCGACAACTCTATAACTCGAAATTGACCGGTACCAAGGCATAAGATGGAATGTTTTATTGGCACATATTGGTTAAAAGATACAAATCTAAGCTCTTAATTTTCCTGAGGTTACAAGTTAATTGATAGACATTTCTGTTTACGCTTGTTGACAAGATTTCCTTAGTACTGTACAAAATAATCCCTCTTATACTGTATTCCCCGGTGACACAGGGAGCTGTCTGATCTCTCTGATTAATTCAGAGAAGATTAAGAATTTATGTCAGCTGAAATCATATAATGTTAGGAATAACTGTGAATGGTTAAATAATTATTTCGCACACCCTGTATCTGGTGAATGAAAAGAAAATGCATCACGGTAACAGGTCCGTGTAATGAATACCCCCTAAACCCCACTTTATATAGAGAAAACTTGGGTTTAAGGGGTATACATTATTTTTCTTATTTTTGCTCCAAGACATAGATTGTGGGTAGTCGTTAGAACCGCCTCAACGAGGAGGTTCTAACGAACACCCACAACCTATATTTGCAGTATTTATAAGAATATCACGGATTTTCATCAGAAAAATAGTCATTTTGGAGATGTGAAAAATGCACTATGTCGCACGGGTGAGTTATCGTAATGTGAAGATTGAAAACTATTTCGTGACGTTGTCCTATATCTATAACTTATCTACATACTTTCAGAATCCATTATGATATCTTGCCAAAGTCATGGCTGAATAATGACATTTTTCATATGAAAATGGATGTGTTTCCTTGTTTTGTATTGTGTGCAGCTTTGTTTGTTTGTTTGTGTTGGAGTTAAAGGTCAATTTGGAGACGTTGCTTCCGATTTTGCGGGACTTTATCCCACATTGAGATGAAATGACATTCAAGTTCTTCCGCCCAAAGAAACCGCTAGGATTTAAGGAGGGGTCTTACTCACACCACTACATGGGCAGGCATAGACTTTCATAGTAGTAAACCAGTTCTCAAGTTCGGTCAGTTTTAGCTCTGCGCGGAAGCACCATGCAATCGAAACTATTTCCCTAAACACCGATTGGCGGGGCTGGTATTGTGTGCAGTAAAACCAACTTTTCGTAACAAATAGTAGGATTTAATAAAACGCTTATTACACAGTCCTCGTTATGTCGGAAAGTAATGTACTGACTGCGTTATGTAAGAAGGTCACGTAATGGCTGCATTATGTAAGAAGGTCCCGTTCTGACTACGTTATGTCGGAAGGTAACGTACTGACTGCGTTATGTCTGAAGGTAACGTACTGACTGCGTTATGTCGGAAAGTAACGTACTGACTGCGTTATGTCTGAAGGTAACGTACTGACTGCGTTATGTAGGAAGGTAACTTACTGACTGCGTTATGTAGGAAGGTAACCTACTGACTGCGTTATGTCTGAAGGTAACGTACTGACTGCGTTATGTAGGAAGGTAACGTTCTGACTTCGTTATGTCTGAAGCTAACGTACTGACTGCGTTATGTAGGAAGGTAACGTTCTGACTTCGTTATGTCTGAAGCTAACGTACATGTACTGACTGCGTTATGTCTGAAGCTAACATACTGACTGCGTTATGTTAGATGGCATCTTACTGGCTGCATTATTTCTTAAGGTACCGTACAAACTGCGTTATGTCCGAAGGAAACGCACTGACTGTGTGATGTCAGAAGGTAACGTACTGACTGTGTTATTTATCTGAAAGGTAACGTACTGACTGCTTTATGTCGGAACGTAACGTACAGGCTGCGTTATGTGGAAGGGAACCTACTGGCTGTGTTTTGTCGGAAGGTAACCTACTGACTGCGTTATGTTATATCGGAAGGTAACGCACAGACTGCGTTATATCGGAAGGTAACGTACTGGCTGCGTTATGTAGGAAAGTGAGTGAGTGAGTTATAGTTTTACGTCCCACCAACAGCTAAGGTCAAACGGAGAAGGGACCTCGGTTTAAAGACTCATCCGAAAATCTAATGTAGGAAAGTAACTTCCTGATTGCGTTATGTAAGAAGGTAACTTACTGACTGCGTTATCTCGGAAGGTAATGTTCTGACTGTGCAATGCGTAATATCGTAAAATAATGTACTGATTGCGTTATGTTGGAAGGTAACCTACTGACTGCGTTATGTTCGAAAGCAACGTCCTGTCTGGGTTTTGTATGAAAGTAACCACCTACCTATAGCAACTTACTGACTGCGTTTTGTCGGAAGGTACATGCTTTGTTTGTTTGTTTGTTTGTATCGGAGTTTAACGACCAAGTCAACACTATTTTAGCTCATTTTTGAGCCGGTCAATTTACCTATTTACACTTTTCCTGAACATGCTTATAAGTAAGCGGTTAACCAGAACAGTGCACATTCTTTCGACAGAAACTGATAACTGCCCTTCTTGAATCAGCGGAAGGGAGAGCATGAACGTGGAAAAGATTTTATGATCAACCTCCACGAAAGACTGTTGTCGACCCCGGCAGGTATCAAACCCGCGTCCTACTTACCACCAGTCAGACGCGCATCCGACTGAACTACCGAGGCCGGTGGGAAGGTACATGTAATCTACTGGCTACGTTATGTCTGAAGCTAACCTACAGAAAGCATTATGTCGGAAGGTGACCTACTGAATGCGTTATACCGGAAGGAATATTTAACGTCCAGACGTCTCTATATTATGTCGGGCAGTAACGTAAAGATCTAGATCCAGATTTTCAAAATATAGATTAACTAGTCAGCACTCGAAATGTTCTAGGAACTATAACAATACAGCCTACTAAAAGCTATTTACAACATGTTGTTGTTTATGTTCTTGTTGTTGATTTCTTTTCAGCAGTGAAACCATAACCCTGGAATCAGCCAGTGCACATTATCATATTAACAAGTCCGTAAATGTACAATCCTGTAAACCCAGTTTTATATTGAGAAACGTTTGAGTTTACTTATTCTTGCACAAAAAGAGCATAGGCTGTGGGTACTCTCTAGCCTATTGGTACACGTTAGAACCGCTTCAATAAGCACCCACACATAGCCTATGGGTACACGTTAGAACCGTTTCCACACATAGCCTGTGGGTACACTTTAGAACCGCATCATTCAACAACCACAAATTACCGGTGGCTACACAGCCTGTGCGTAATCGTTAGAACCGCTTCCATGAGGCGTTTCTAACGAGCACCCACAACTATATTTGAAGTAGAAATAGGAAAACTGATACAAAGTAGAAGTAAAACAAAAATCAGGAATCGATACAATTAACTTACTCCACCCATCAAAGACACCAAAGGGAAAGAAACACAAACATTAAGCGACCAGACCATAATGGAAACCTAAACAAAGGAAGGCCATAAGGACAGTTACTTTCCCACAAAATGGCTACAAGACGTCAAAGAAAAAAAATCGCAGTACCGACCAACCTATATTGAGCAAGCATTTAAGGAATAATCAAAATATGCTTGCTTAAGACAGGTACTTGCTTAGTATAGGTGAGTTTTTTTTTTTTTTGCATATTCATTTTTCGGGAACCGAATGCCAGCTTGCTTAAGACAGTTTGCTTGCTTAACAGAGGTGACCACTGTGACACGCTTTAACGACATAGGTGTGTTTTATGCAGTGTGCCCTTACTAGTCTTTCACTTTCACCCCCTGTGCCACACTTCATCAATGTTCAGTACACACATTTCTATGGGGTGCCGTTTTACTATTTGATCCGTATTTATAGTTATCCATAAATCGAATGATGGATATCCATAATTCGATTTATGGATATCCATAAATAGCTGAATAATGGATATCCATAAATCGAACTATGGATATCCATAAATCGAACTATGGATATCCATAAATCGAACTATGGATATCCATAAAACGCATTATGGATATACATAATTCGATTAATGGATATCCATAAATCGAACTATGGTTATCCATTATTTCTCTGATTTATGGATATCCATAATTCGAATTATGGATATCTATAATTCGATTTATGGATATCGATAAGTCTAATTATTGATATCCATAAATCACCGCCAAAGCTTTTGGTTAAATGATTTCTCCCTAAGACACGAGATTGTTTATTGTAAAAAATCTTCAAAATCTTCGAGGTTTTCATCATCGCTGGAAGATAATGGCCAGTCAAAGGGACCTCTCTGCTGTGCAGCCTTTTCAGCCCGTAAGGCTTCCAAAGCAACGGTCGCCAGACGCTGAACGCCCGCCATGTGTGCAGTTAAATATCGGAACCAGCCGTAAGATTGGAAATTCCGGCCAACGTGTCCGGTCCCTCTGGAATCACCTGTGTGAGGACTGCGCACCTAAGGACACTGATAAGATTATAATGATCCAAACGGGGAATCCGTGCATGCTTTCTGGAGAAAAATGCACCTGGTCGTTATATATAGTCTTAACATATATCCATAAAATACTCTGCTTGAGATGTATGGAGTACCAGGCAGATTCAGATCCCAAGACCCATTGGGGCTTAGAGAAATGGATTTGGCTGCATGAGTCAACACTACACTAATTTAGGTCATTTTTGAGGCTGTTAGTTTACCTAACCCAGGCTTATACGTAAGCAGTTAACCAGTACAGTGCCCATTCTTTCGCCAGAAACTGACAACCAGCGATAGGGAGAGAATGACCGTAGAAAAGATTTCATGATCAATCTCTGCTAGTCTGATCATTTTAGTATTTTTATTATATTAAAAAATTATCACCTTGTTGATAATGGCATGTCTATTTGGTAGAATCTCCAAACTTAGTAATCTCAAAATTAAGCCAGAGAGACTAGACTAGCTAAACGTTTATACACTATTCATTTTAATGCAAAAGATGATTTTAATTTCATATTATCCATTTTAACGCCTAGTTGCTAGGCTAGTTGTAAGTGGGTATTCATTTCACGGACTTGTGAAAGTGATGTCTAAATTTTTTTATGACTCCGAACAAAACTGCCCTTCTTGAATCAGCGGAAGGGAGAGAATGGCCGTAGAAAAGATTGCATGATCAATCTTCACGCAAGAATGTTGCCAACCCTGGCAGATATCGGACCCGCGTTCTTCTGATCACCAGTCAGACGCGCATCCGACTGAGCGACCGAGGCCGGCGGTATTTAGATGTCATTTCATCTCAATGAAGGCTTAATGCCCAACATAATTGGAAGCAACGTCTCCAAAATACCCAAAATAGTATTGAAGGGGACGTTAAACCTCAAATCAAACAAAACATTTGATTTATGGATATCCATAATTTGATTTATGGATATCCATAAATCAGCTGAATAATGGATATCCATAATTCGATTTATGGATATCAATAAATAGAATAATGGATATCCATTATTCGATTAATGGATATCAATAATTCAGTTCGATTTATGGATATCCATAATTCGAATTATGGATATCCATAATTCGAATTATGGATATCCATAAATAATTATGGATATCCATAAATTATTATGGATACCCATAAATAATTATGGATATCCATAAATTATTATGGATATCCATAAATAATAATGGATATCCATAAATAATAATGGATATCCATATTTCGAATTATGGATATCCATAATTCGAATAATGGATATCCATTAATAATTATGGATATCCATAAATACGCATTAAATAGTAAAACGGCGCCCCATACATTTCAGGTGCACATTTTTTTTTATCTCATTAGGTCTCTCACTGCTGTTGTTCGAGTCTCCATGTTCTTCAACAGAAGTTCAGGTGTTTTTTCCCAGGGTACTCAGTTTTTTTTCGGCCCGTCATCGATTAAGAATCGGCTAGAAATGCATGTAAGTGCAATAATCTAATAACCTTGATAACGCCGTAAAACCAACAAAATAGCAAGTACACATGCGGGCTATTTTCAATTTTGCTTGGATAATACATTTTTAGAAATTACACATTGCATTGTGGACAGAATCTGATGTATTCTCCGTTTATTTTCTAGGAGTGTGTGTATCCCTGTAAGGGAAGCGATGCTTCAAAACTCATTTTGATCTCCCTTTGTTTGTGTTGACGTTCACATCCCCATCAAAACTAAATAGGTCATTTTGGAGACGATGCTGCCGATTTTGTGGGAGTTTTACCCGATATTGAGATTAAATGACTTCCCAAATTCTACCGCTGGGGTGTAAGGGGCGGTCCACACATGTAGCCCAATGTATTTCTCCAAACCCCGAAGGTCGGGTCGCCTTCTCACCATGATTCTTCACTTTTAGAAAAAATGTGGTAAAACAGAAACCTACGTGGTGAAGTGGTTAAGCAACTCGTTTCATAAACAAGGTACCCTGGGTTCGGTTCCTGGTTTCACGAGACTTTTGGGTGTGTCGTTAAACCGATGTAAAGTATGATCTTAGATGTTGGTGGGACGTAAAACGGCAATACAAACAGAACTTGTTAATCTTTAACCTGCTGAATGAATTCATTTATCCACACTCTTTCGACTATCCACCAATAAATTGTCGTGCTCAGGAGGATAAGGGGTAACGTTGCCACCTTTTGACAGGTGTACATGTAATAATATAAGAATCTGATATGGGATTCTGTTGTAGATGGGCGTTTCCAACCCTCGGGATGCGGTCATCCCTAGCCGAGGTTCCCCCTTAGCACGGTCATCCCGAGGGTTGGATACGCACATCTACAACAGAACCCCATATTGGATTCTTTTTCTTGCACAACACCTCCGGTTAGTTTTGACTGCTCGCACATGTATATTGTTTCCACAATAAAAGTAGTGCGGAAGTAGTTCCGGCAGTTGAATAGAATTGAAGCGCATTTATGTTAGTTGCCTGGGTCGGAACACCAGGGTCAGAACATAAATTTCTATCCCAGGGTAAAATCGCGGATTTCCTTGTCTGGTGTGCAAGAATAATAATAATCGACTTTATCTATAGAGGGTAGCACAAATAGTAAACATGCACTAATCTTCTTCCTGTGTAGAAACCGGTATAGGTTAATACGGTGCTAGTAACTAATACAATGCAATTTGGATAAAGTCTCTTGCCCAGGGAAGCAACGCTTGTCGCTTACTTGGATCGAACCAGCTACCTCTCGATCTCAAATCCGGTTCTTTACCACTGCACCACATACGGCCTCCACCCATAGGGGCTTGAAGAAAAAAATGGGCTGCATGATGCTTCCACGCAGAGCTGAATCCGGCCCGCAGACTAGTACTAGAACCGCTTCGAGGATCTAAGCATGCCCAGGAACCGCGGTGCGAGGCGGACCTTCCATGTTAAAAAACCCTACTGGTTTCATTTGGCGACAGGGCTTGAGATGTCATTTCATCTCAATGTCGGGAAAAAAGTCCCACAAAATTGGAAGCAACGTCTCCAAAATGACCTTTACAGTGTTGACGGGGACGTTAAACTTCAAATCAAACAAAAAACCACTGCACCACAGCGCCCTACACTAACCTTGTGTAGACATTGACCTTAAATAATTCAAGTGAATGCAGATTTAAATCTCTTAAAGCCACCAATTTGCATGTGTAATATTTCGAACTCATATCAATTTAAATCGTTGAATGTTGCAGCAGTTTGTCATCAAAGAGCCGGTCCACAGAGAATATGAGGAATGGAATCTCGTAAAGGAAATCTTCTGTATATACATGTTTATACAATTCATGTTCATGTTTAGTGTACAGTCGAATTTCGGTGGCTCGGAACACGTTTCGGACAAGGAAAATGTGGCCGAGCCGGGGCTAGTTCGAGTCACTGAGGGTTTGTCAACCAATCGCAGGAAGAATAATTATATATTACTATAACACACCCATGTGACATAGTGCATTTTTTTCACATCTCCAAAATGGCTTCTTTTCCGATGAAAATCTGATTTTTCTTCTTATAAATACAGCAAACAAAGGATTGTTGTGCTCGTTAGAACCGACTCATTGAGACGGTTCTAATTAGTACCCATAACCTATGTCTTGGAGCAGAAATGAAAAAAAAAAAAAATAATGTATAGCGTATAGCCCCTTAAACCCCAGTTTTCTCTTTATAAAGTGGGGTTTAGCTATTAGGGTGAGTTCATTTCATGGACTTGTTCACATGATGTAATGAAGAAGATTAAGGGACAACTCCTACAGTCTGTGTGCCCTCATTAGAATCTCCCAATCGAGGCGATTCAAATGATTACACATAATTTAAAACGGATCTCCTTGGCCTAGTGGTTCACAGCGCTGACTCTCTTAATCACTAAGTCTCTCACCACTGCTGTTAGAGCTTCGCCGGGGACAACAGAGCATCATCCTGGGTCACGTGTGACGCCAAGGTCTGCAACGGGAAGTCTGGTGTCTTTTCTCTGGATACACTGGATTTCTCCAACCTCTGATTAACAAAAAACAGTGAAATAACTTTGAAAGGATCGTAAACACGCCCACACGATTAACATTTTCATGATGAAATACTGTTTTGATAGAACGTACTTGGACATAAAATAAGTTTGAAACAAACATGGTGTTTGAGCCATTGAAGTTTCTCTGCCAGATGTCACGTGACGTTCTGTTGGATATCGTCAACACTTCACGTGACGTTTGTCCGACGTTCAGTTAGGTTTATGCCGCTGACAGGGCCTGACGTTTCGTGCAAATCATTGTGATAATACAGAGATTATTATTTATTTATTTATTTATTAGCTCAACTGACCGAAGGTCATGGTGAGCTATTGTGACCTTGAAATGTCCGGCGACGTCGTGCGTTGTGCGTTGTCCGTGCGTAAACTTTTCTTGAGCCGCAACATCTGGAAAACGCGCCTATATAATTTTGACCCACTTGTGTGTGTGTGTGTGTGTGTGTGTGTGTGTGTGTGTGTGTGTGTGTGTGTGTGTGTGTGTGTGTGTGTGTGTGTGTGTGTGTGTGTGTGTGTGTGTGTGTGTGTGTGTGTGTGAATTCGGGTTTAACGTCGCTTTCAACAATTTTTCAGTCATATCACGACGGTGTCTGGTTGCGACAGGGAGCTCAATGCTCACGTTTATAGTGCTGCCTCACTGAAGTATCATGTCCCAGACACATTACATGATACCACACCCAGTCACATTATCCTGACACTGGATCGACCAGTCCTAGCTCTACCCCGTAAATCTGAGTGCCAAACGAGGAGCAGCTAGTACCATTTTTAACGACTTTGGTATGTCGCGGCCCGGGATCGAACCCGAGACCTCCCGTTCCCCGGAGCGGACACTCTACCAACTGAGCTATCGGGGCCGGTTTGACCCACTTGAACCCCACTTTATGTAGTAGAACTGGTGTTACAAGGGCAAACCTTATTTTCTTGTTTCTGCTCAGGGGTGTGGGGTTGTTGGTGCTCGTTTTGGGCCTCGACGAGACGGCTCATACGTATGCCCACGGTCTGTGTTTTGGTCGGAAATAGGAAGAATATCAACATTTTTCAGTATAAAATTATTGTATTTTCGGCGGTAGAAACTGACATTGTATTTGTATAGGCGTGTTTTCTTAATGACTGGTCAGTTACGCATATAACATAAGCGAACTGTTGAAGCCCGGTTGTGACTTTGCCTCAACGCAGTCTTGCCGGAGCCACTGTTTGCCATTTCGCCGTATAGAACTACGACTCGTAGATGCATGCATTTGAAGTAATGTCCGAGGTTGAATAGAACCTTACGGGCCTCCGTGGCCTAATGGATAAGAGCGCTGACTCTTAGTCATTAGGTCTCTCACCGCCGTGGGTTCGAGCCTCGCTCGGGTCACGTGTGAGACGCCAAGTTCTGCAACGGAAGGTGAGGTGGTTTTTCTCCGGGTACTCCGGTTTTCGCCCACCTATGATTAACGATCGGCTCGATATGAGTGAAATAATCTTGAAAGGGCCGTAAAACCCAAACCAAAAAAAAAAAAAAAAAAAAAATAGAACCACATTTCTTATCACGGCCCACTCGACGAACGATTAACTATCACTGTTTTGTTGTACCAAACATGTATTTTGTACGACACTCTGCATGTGGTCGTGTTTTTGTTCCGTCATTTTTGTTGACCTGTTATGTAACACCATGGTCAAAGTTCTTACACAGGTTACACAATTACCTATCAGCTCTTCATTTATGTCAAGGCTGTTTCAAGAGAAGTAACTCTTACACAACTTTTAGAACGTTCTCGATTTAGTGCTCCGCCATTCACAAACGGCGGGGTATTCTGTTACATCACGAAAATATGCCTATATAATTCTGACCCCCTTGAACCCCACTTTTATCTTGTAAAACTGGGGTTTACAGGGGTATACCTTATTGTTGTTGTTTCTGCTCTGAACTGTGGGTTGTGGGTACTCGTTAGAACCGTCTCGATGAGGCGGTTTTTTCGTGTACCCACAATCAGTGTTTTGAGCGGAAATAACACAGATATCAAATTTTTTCATCTTAAATTTTCATTTTCTGGCGATAAAATGTATTTGTATAGGCATGTTTTCGTGATGATGCCCTCCGGAGTTCTGAGTGTCCGTCCGGTCGTCCGTCCGTCAGTGCCCCATAGTTCTGTGACTACTCCATAACTCGGATACCGTTTGAGATATTTTCACGAAACTTCACAGATATGTAAAGCGCTATCTGAAGACGCGTAGAGCATACAAACCGTAACTCTGATTTTCCTACTGTTGGAGTTGTTGTCTTTTGAACATTAAACACAGGGATTTGTACCATAGTTTCGTGTGTGCTCCATAACTTCGACACCAGTTAAGATATTTCGATGAAACTTTACAGGTATGTAGAGCACCATGCGATAACGTACTGAACATATGAACCATAACTCTGATTGTTCTACTCTTGGAGTTATTGCCCTTTGGACTTTGATGATAGCCGTTGCTATCAGTTTCGTGCCCGCTCTATAACTCTTCTACCATTTGAAATATTTTCACAAAACTTCACAGATATGAAGAGCACTATTAGACAACGTGCAGATCATATGAATGTTAACTCTGATTTTCCTACTTTTGGGGGTTATTGCACATTGAACATTGAACACAGCCTTTTCTATCGTAGTTTCGTGTCCACTCCATAACTTTGTTGTAAGCTGAAAGCCGTCATTATAGCTACCCTTTTATTACGTCACTTGATTATCCCTTTTCCTTTTTTCTCATGTTTCACAATGTTATTATTTTTCACTCATTACTTATCTTTGTTTTTGTATTTGCACTGCTCCACGGGGTCCCCTTTTCCAAACTGAACATCTACTACGACTATGAAGCGACAATCTTGTCCTGCCCTGCATGGAATTTCATTTTCTTGTTGACCGCATAACATAAATGAACATTGGTATTGCTGAATATAGGATGCATATAGGGCTGCATTATTGTCATCACTTAAAAATCTTGGTTCACACCTTTTGAACTCGTCGTATTCCTTTCTTTATTGCTAATAAAATGCGGTGATATTGAAACCAACCCTGGTCCTGCAACAGAAAATTCAACGTCACCTGTTAGCTCTTTATCGTCTCTTGACGAAACTGCAATTAGAGAAAATTTTCTCTCGTACATTACAATGTCCAAAGCCTGGCTAACAAAAAAGACCTTATACTCTCTGAATTTTTCAATTTTAGCATAATCAGTATTACTGAGACTTGGCTGTACCAGAGAACTTCTGATGAAGATATCGCACTCAACGGCTACGTAACGTATCGACGTGACCGTACTGGGGACAATCACGGGGGTATATGCGCTTATGTTCGCGATGATATCTTTTCCAAACGTAGACAGGATCTTGAACTCCCCAATTTAGAATACGTCTGGGTAGAAATTATCATTCACAACAGAAAAGTACTAATTGGCACGTTTTACAGACCACCAAACTCTTCTAACGCGACATTTCTGGCCATTGGGGACTCTATAGGGCTAGCTACAGACACCAATGCTCACGATATACTGATCAAAGGAGATTTTAACATTGCCATGTCTGACAATAGAAGCAGCAGACAAATCACAGACCTTTGTCTAGAACATGGATTAGATCAGTTAATAACCGATTACACACACTTCACAGAAACATCACACTCTAACATCGATCTCATCCGAACAAACAACAGCAACGGAATATCAATAAGTGGGGTAGGTGAACCATTTCTTGACCAAAACATTCGTTATCATTTTCCAGTAGTTTGTGTTTTTAATTTCGATAAACAAAAAACGCATACATTCAAAAGACATATTTGGTTATTTAATCAAGGTCATTATCATTCACTCTCTGAAGAACTAAGGAATTCAAATTAGGAATTAATGAAATACGTAGACATCAACAAGTATGTCCTAAATTTAACTGATTATCTCACGAAAACCTCTTCAAAACACATTCCAAACAAAACAATTAATGCCAGACCTTCGGATCCTAACTGGTTAAGCACAAATGTTTAAAGACTCATAAAGAAAAGAAAACGTTTTTACAATAAATTTATGAAAACAAAATCTAACGCTGAATTTGAAGCATACAAACGCATTCGAAACCAGGCTAATAATGTAATAAAAGACTATCAAAATAAAACAAACGAACAGTTGACCGAAAAACTTAACAACGGATCATTAGGCCCCAACGATTGGTGGAGAACACTAAAACACGTTATAAAGCCGTCTGAATCAAGCAACATCCCTCCTTTAAATTGTAACGGTAACATATTCTCTGACAACAAGGACAAAGCAGAAGCGTTTAATGATTTCATCTCTTCACAAAACATTGTAGACGAAACAAATGCAAAGCTTCCCAAAACTAACTCTACAAAGGACCAAACTGAAACACTTCATTCTATCCAGCTCTCGTCGTCTGAAATCGAAACATGTCTAAAGTTTCTCCATACAGGCAAAGTTGCAGGACCTGATGCTATCATCAATAGACTCCTCAAGGAACTTTCCAATCCTCTTTCTCATCCCCTATGCGACCTCTTTTACAATTCACTTTCAACCGGTCAATTCCCCGAATCATGGAAACAGGCTAACGTCACTCCGATACACAAGAAAAACCCCCCTCCGACCCTTCGAACTATCGCCCTCTCTCTTTCCCTTAAGTGCACTAGGCAAAGTTCTTGAGAAGCTTGTTCATAAGCATGTCTTTAACTTCTTCCGTGAAAATGGAAGAATCACTTGTCTTCAATCTGGTTTTGTCCCAGGAGATTCTACTGTGAACCAACTAATTGACACCTACAATACCTTCTGTAAAGCTCTCGACGAAGGCAAAGAAGTGCGTGCTATATTTTGCGACATAAGCAAAGCCTTCGATCGAGTATGGCACAAAGAACTGCTTTACAAATTGAACAGAGCAGGCATAACGGGCTCTCTCCTGTCATGGTTTACGAATTACTTAAGCAATCGCTCGCAAAGAGTCGTTCAGCTAAAACTGGAAACCAATAAAAGCAGGTGTGCCTCAAGGCTCCATTCTCGGTCCCCTCCTTTTTCTAGTATATATGAACGACATCGTTAACGATATCCACTGTACAATTCGGTTGTTTGCAGACGACACAAGTCTTAATATTATTGTCGATAACCCGATCGAAGCGGCTCAATTTCTAAATGCCGATCTTGAAAAGATACACCAATGGGCAAAAAAATGGCTAGTCAGCTTTAATCCAGCAAAGTCCGAAGCTCTCCTGCTTTCTCGCAAAGTCAATAAACCTAACCACCCTCCGGTCACCATGAACAATCAAGCCATTATTGAAGTCAACAAACACACACACATCTAGGTCTTATATTCTCTAGTGACTGCACGTGGCATGACCACCTGGATGAAATTAGATCCAAGGCATGGAAAAGAATCAATGTCATGCGTAAACTAAAATTCTTACTCGACAGAAAATCTCTTCAAACTATTTATTTTTTAATTCATTAGACCCCTCTTAGAGTATGCTGATGTCGTCTGGGACAATTGCACCCAGTATGAGGCAAACGAACTAGAGAAAATCCAGACCGACGAAGCCCGTAAAGCAACCGGCGCAACCAGGCTTGTATCGCTATTTAATCTCTATGCTGAAACAGGATGGGAAACGTTGGCCTCCAGAAGACATAAGCACAAAATTACAACGTTTTACAAAATGTATCATGGTATATATCCAGTATATCTGTCCTCACACTTACCACCCACGATCGGAGAAAACGTCTCATACAATCTTCGCAATCCCAACAATCTTCGTACGATTCAAAGCCATTCGCAGCTCTACTATAGTTCTTTTCTTCCAAGTGCTGTGAGAACTTGGAATTCCTTACCTGAGGAGACCAGACTTTGCACTTCTACAGCGTCACTAAAACAGCATCTAAGCCAGGACGTTAACCTCCACCTCGCTTCTACAATGAAGGGAAGCGCCTCGGTCAAATTCTTCATAGTCGATTGAGGACCAACTGCAGTTCCCTAAACCAACACTTATTCTCAAAGAACATTGTTCCAAATGCATCGTGTACATGTGGTCTTATCGAAGATACCAAACATTTTCTTCTTCACTGTCCGCTCTATCAAAACATTAGGATCGATATGTTACGGTTTGTTTCTCAGCTTTGTCAGCCCAGCCTTGATGTCCTCCTTTACGGCGATCCAAATCATAATCATCATGAAAATATTCAAATATTTATTTTTGTTCATAACTATATTTTGAAAACTAAAAGGTTTCAAGTCAATCGATAAGTTGACATAAGAAACAAACACAAATTAATCTTAGCCGATGTATTCTGTCTAGAGTTCTAGTAAACTCTACGTGCTCAAGTATAGCATGTGCAAAGATACATCTACCTTTGATAAGCATGGTCAGCAGCGCACTAGATACCAGTAGGAACTGGAAGTTAGTTGGTCCCCGTGGAGCGACCCCCACCCCCACACACGCACATACAGTTCTAGTTTTGTAGTCTCATGTTACTGTATGACCTCTTGTAAATTCTGGATAATCGTATATTACCAACAATGCTGCAAATGTGTGATGGTTCCCAACGGGCGTTCGTGATAGAAGTGTCCTGCATCGGCGATGATCCGACGTTGTGACGTCGAAATATTGTTGCTGCAGCGCCGTATTGTCCAACCTCGACCCATTTGGGAACCACTATCACTTTGTAACAGCATAATTAATACCTTTCCAATCGACAATTGCTTTAATTTATCTCTGTTATACCACTAACAAGTATCTAGGGATACAGATTCGTGTAAGTCCTTGACTTTCTTCTGAATCCCTTTTGTATATGTCATTTATTTACACTTTGTATTTGTATGCTTGCTATACGAAAAAAAAATATGTTTAAACCAAACTTTCCTTGTGAACACTCTAGAGACCACAGTTTAGGCAAATCATCATCAAATTGGTCAGAATGAACTACATGATTATATCACGATCAAGTTCGAATATGGTTCACGTCGGGTCAAAAAGTAGGTCAGTTGGTCAAATCATAGAAAAACTTTGTGAACACACTAAAAGCCACAGTTTTTATCCGATCATCATCAAACTTACTCAACATGATCATCTTGACAATATCTCGGTCAAGTAGAAGTAAAACAAAGATCAGGAATTGATACAATTAACTTACTCCACCCATAAAAGACATCAAAGGGAAAGAAATACAAACATTAAGCGACCAGACCATAATGGAAACCTAAACAAAGGAAGGCCATAAGGACAGTTACTTTCCCACAAAATGGCCATATGGCCATCCAAAATTAAAAGACACAAGTGATACACACAGTAAGTAACAAACAACAACATAAATAAATCGCCACAGAAGAGCCGCCTTGGAACGGTCAGTGGAAGATTCCCACTGGGGGGCTTAAATCGATTTTACGTGGCCACAATCCTCGCCCTTACTTCCAGTTCGAATATGGGTCAGAAGCCTCCGTGTTTTAGTGGTAATGTTACTCGCCTTGTAAACCAGGGGTCGAAGGATCGATCCCGGGCTTCTACAGACTTTCGGATGTGTCTTTAAACCGAGGTCCCGTCTCTGTATGACATTAGCTGTTGGTGAGACGTAATTTTCAAACACTCACTAACTCGAATAGGGGTCATGTCGTGTCAAAAAGTAGGTCACTAGATCAAATCTTAGAAAAACCTTGTGAACAAACTAGAAACCACAGTTTTGGTTCAATCTTTATCAATATTGCTCAGAATTAACATGTTGACAATAACTCGGTCATGTTTGAATATGGGTCATATCGGGTCAAAAAGTAGGTCAGTAGGTCAAATCATAGAAAAACCTTGTGAACACGCTAGAGGCCACAGTTTTGTCCGATCATTATGTGTGATGCATGCATGCCTGCATGAGTGCATGTGTGTGTACATGTATGCACAGCTGTGTGTGCATACATGCATGAGTGTGTGCATGTATGCACGTTTGTAAACATGCATGCCTGAGTGCATGCATGCATACATGCATATGTGTGTGTGCATGCCTGAGTGTGTTCATGCATGCAACATGTGCGTTCCTCGCGTGCGTGCGTGCGTGTGTGTGTGCATGCAAGCATGTGTGAATACATGTATGTGCACACACATGTATGCATGCACGTAACATTTTTGTGTGCATGCATGAGTGTGTGAATGCATATATGTGTACATGCATGCGTGAGTGTGTGCATGTATGGATGTGTGTGTATGCATATATGCATGCTTCCAATTTTGTGGGACTTTTACCCGACATTGAGATGAAATGACATCTCAAGCCATGTCAACTATTGAAACCAATAGCCTTAGTGTCTCTGATGAGAGCTGTTGGTTAATTGTATCGATTCCTGATCATTGCCTTCACTTCTATTATCATTTGTATTATCCTGAAGCCCAAAAAACTTCAGAACTTTGTAAAAAATAATTTCAGAATATTGTGAAAATCGCATTTATAATTTCCGTTTACCCTTTTCTATTTACACTTGTCCGGATTTTCCGTTTTAAAATAATTCTGCGACAGGACAAATTGACACTTGACTCGTAGCAAGTCCCCTCGATACAAACGAATTGCGACTTCCATAGTGCAGTTTATATTTTACTTTTGGTCCTTTGAGATCGGCGTGAATATTCTGAGAAATCGGAAATAAATTATTGGTTTAGACTCATATTCTAGACAGATTTTTAATTATTTGGACCCCATTTTGATTTATATCAGTCTTTGAATCGACTGCTTATTCGAAATTCGCAAAATTGCAGTATGTTTCCTCTGGCTTTCTTTGCCGGATCATTACAGGGTCACTGATGAGGCTTTATTAGCCGAAACCACGTAGGGTGCCCATCTTCCTTCTTATGAATGTTTTCATTGCTCTTAAAGGAACTCTTTTTTGATTTTTATTTTTCAACAGCTGAACTTAAAGGCCATAATTGCAAGTATTTTACTTTCAACAGCGCTGACTTCCATTACCAGGCATTTTGATATGATATGAATTGATAACGCATCAATTTACTGAGAAAATATCTTTTGTCAAGATCTTAGGAGATTATCTATGTACATGCAGAGAATAACTGACAAGGGGTAATTTCAAAGACAATCTACTTCTATTGCGATCATTACTCGCAGATGGTTACGGTGGGGTTCGTTTACCTGCAACGAGGGTGATTCTCCCTGCACCGGGTGGAGGGGGCTGGGGATCGGGTGTTCAAGTAAACTTCCCGATGTGACAAGAGGATGTTCAGACATCGCTATTACTGCTGCCGGAATTAAACCGGGCCCTCTTGTACCATTGGCAAGTGCACCGACCACTGAGTTTACCGCTGCCGGGAATTGAACCAGAACCCTCTTGCATCACTGGCAAGAGCACCGACCACTGATCTGCCACGCTCCACTGTCAACACCGAAAAAAAAGACATTACAAATACTTCCAGGTATAGGAGTAAGAAAGGTTTAAAATGAGATAATTTCCTTATTTCTTGGCAGAATTATACGTCGTGGGTACGTTAGACTGGCATAGATGGACGGTTCTAGCAAGTACCCATATATTTTTATGAAGAAAAAAAATAAGGAAAGTTACATGTATTGCTAAATTCAGGAGCTATGAATACATGCACCAGATAGCATCCTCGCAAGTAAGAGAGAGAGAGAGAGAGAGAGAGAGAGAGAGAGAGAGAGAGAGAGAGAGAGAGAGAGAGAAGTTTTACCGGAGAACTACAAGTTCGTAGCACGGAATGACCGACCTAACAGCACTTATGGAGACGTTGCTATTATAGCCAAGCAGGACCTGGATGCCTGCAGAGTGGACGCATGTAAAGATATCATAGATTCAAGCCTTTCTCTTATTTAGTTTTGAAGAGTAGAGTGATGAAAGCTGCCTTCCAGTCGTCTGGTACCCTGGTGACTGGGTAGGTGATATAAACCATTTCTTCAGAAAGCTTTAAAAAATCTCATCTGGGCCACTTGCTTTATTAGGGATGAGACCTTAAAGTTATTTCTTTCCTCATTTGTTTTCAATTGCAAATGGAGGTCTGCTCTCGAGGTAAGGCCGGGCATGCTGTTACAGTCTCCCAATTGTAGAGGCCTGAAGAAATCCATAATTAAAACGTCTTGCCATCAGGTACGAATTTCTGGTGTCCATCAGCAATAAAATATCTAAATACATCTAAGACTTATAAACCATTAATAGCAATGCAAGGAAATCCGTATTAGACATGCATTAGTTAACTAATTTTGGTTTCTGATAGAAATAATGTAACAACTATGTCAGACTCCCAATCAGAAAAAGTGTCAACATTTCTTAGAGATACGGACAAGGTTGAGAAAAATCCTTGAAGCAAAATGTGCAAGAACAAAACGAACGAAAGGAACGGGATACAAACTTGATAACAGTCTTGAAAAAATCACAGACCTATCATGAAAAGAGAATTTTCCGCTCGCTATTTTAGAACTACCGGCATACAGCATCATTGAATACAGAAAGCAGCATGGGCATGTAAACTAAGGTATCTATGTGCCTGATCCGAGGCCTGATATTATGGAAACGAAACGAAATGATGAAGACTTTTTGATAAAGATAATTGATATCATCCGTAGTCGTGCTGTTAAGATAATATACTTTACCAAGTAGGTCAGCCAACAGCAGGTAATAAGGTTAGTTTAGATGCAATTGGGGTCTGTCACGGACAAACATAAACTACTGGGTGGCGCCAAACACCTGAGATCAAAAGATGGTGAGGAATATGCTCAAGAATAGAGTAAGGTGTTCATTACGCCGGACCAAACACAAAAAAAAATGCGCATAAAGAGTGTGAACTTTAAAAAAGAGCTTGAAAGACGTAACAAGGAAAAAGAAATGACAATCTTGTTATTTTAAGAGAAGAAATTATTGAAAGAAGTCGTAATGTCAATGTAGCAGGAGGAGTACCCACGGAGGGCCGTAGGTGTGTGGGGTGTGTGTGTGGGGGGGGGGGGGTATTTCATAGATTAATAACTTAGTCATTCACAAACGGTAAATAGTGTTCCTATTCAAGTTAATATTTTTCAAGAAAACAGTTATTTTGAAGAGTTATCTTTTACTGTTGATGACGTTTTTCATTATTATGCGCTCAGTTTTAAGCAAGTTGACATTTTTACCTCAAATGAAAGAGTTGTTTCTTGCGACGGTGTTTATATTAGCCAGTAACCCTTTTTGTACCAAGTGGAATCTTCCATCTTATATATAGCAGGAAGTCCATTGCAAAATTTAGGGGTGCCAGGCTGTGTTTTCTTCAAATTTGATTTAGAAAATGGCTGAACTTTTTGCAAATAGTGTAGACCCTGATCAGATGCCGCGTTCTGTGGCGTCTGATCTGGGCCTGTACTGTTTGCCAGGGTACCCGTTTTGGGGTTTCCGGTACCAAATTGGTTAATCTCTCAACATTATAATGGAATTCTAATTTCTATCCTCTTTCCGTTCAAAAGAAGTGGCATGTATCCTAGTATTTCAGAGGCACAGGTGCTGTTCGCATTTATGCACTGCTTCTTCATCTGTAAACGGTAGACGCTTTCCTATATTTAACATGTCCGATTTAACATGTCAACTAGAAGTGAAGGCAATGATCAGGAATCGATACAGTTAACCCACAGCTCCAAGCAGAGATAGCAAAGGGAAAGAAACACAAACATGAAACAACTAGATACTAATGGAAACCTCAACATCGGAAAGTCAAAAGGACAGTCACTTTCCCACAAAATGGCCAATTGGCTGTCCAAAACAAATTAATATAAGCGATAAACCCACTCAAAGACAAGCCATAACAAAAATAAACCACGACAAAAGAACCGCCTTGGAACTGTCAGTGAAACGAATTCCACTCGGGGCATAAATCGATTTTATTGGCCACAATCCTCGCCCTTACTTCCGTCGCGATTGTTCAGTCCGCATTAAAGCCTTCTAACTCATCAGTGCAACATCTCCTTGGACACAAAAATCAAACAACCACAGAGATGAAACAACGGTGAGGACTCGACAAAAAGAAACCATTGAAATGCAGGAGCAAAAGAAAACCAACAGTTAGACTCCGATGGGCCCGACTAGAGACAAATTTACGGATTTGATATATATGTGGTAACCTGTCATGCTGCAAATTGTAAAAATGCAGTACGTCGGGAAAAATAATCGCATGTTAAAACAAGATTTAACGAACAGTATCTTAGAAAAAAAAACTGACATTTTCTTGTACCGTCATTTTAAACGTGCAAGTCATTCTGTAAATGATATTTCTGTACAACCTGTGGGAAAAATACTATAATGTAAATTCTACAGCTTTGTTTAGGTTTCCACGTAAAATCGATTTAAGCCCCCCCCCCCCCCCCCCCCCCAGTGGAATTCTTTCCACTGACCGTTCCAAGGCGGTTCTTCTGTGGCGGTTTATTTATGTTGCTGTTTGTTACGACTCACTGTGTGTATCACTTGTGTCTTTTTATTTTGGATGGCCATTTGGCAATTTTGTGGGAAAGTAATTGTCCTTATGTCCATCCTTTGTTTAGGTTTCCATTATGGTCTGGTCGCTTCATGTTTCCCTTTGGTGTCTTTGGTGGGTGGAGTAGGTTAGTTGTATCGATTCCTGATCTTTGTTTTACTTCTACTTTTAATTATCTAACGACATGAAACTGAATTAAAATGGGTTACATTATTACAGATACGATTTCCATTGGGCTTAAATGACAATATTTATCATGATAGTAATATTTCTTAAATGCCCGATTTTGATTTTTGTCTCGCTTCTGGGCTGTCGAAAGGGTAAAACTAGATCGCACGGTACCAGAAAAATGGCAACTATAAACGTAAATTGCGTGCTTTTAAAAGAAACAACACCAGACTGAAGTGAATATGCAGAATATTAATCACGTGAACAAGTCCGTGAAATAAGACCCCCTAAACCCCACTTTATATAGAGAAAACTGGGGTTTAGGGGGTAAACATTATTTTCCTGATTTCTGCTCCAAGACATAGGTTGTGGGTACTCAATGAGGCGGTTCTAACGAGCGCCCACAACCTATGTTTGAAGTAAAACTAAGAAAAATATGACATATTTTTATCAGGAAAGAAGCCATTTTGGAGATGTGAAAAATGCACTATGTCGCACGGGTGTGTTATCGTAATGTATTGAATCATTGACGCCACTCAATGTTTGCATTTCTAAGTTCATTACCCCCTTCTGTATTACATATTCTAGAAACCGAGGCAAATAATTTCTACGATAGTTTTAATCAATTATACGACGCTGCTCTTTTAACTAGAGGTTATACTCAGCATGCCCTTTGTCCTATATTGATTCTGAAATTAATCACAAACGTCATTATATCAACATAACCTTCATTAATAAGGGTTTGGATTTTATAGATTTACCTAGTATCTTCCGGGACAGTTCGGTGATTTCATCCATTCCTGATTATTTTCAAAGTACTAAAACACCCATAATTTGCTAGAAATACAATAAATCAGTTTAATCTATCATTTTTAATTTCAATAAACTTGTTTCTGATCTTGATATAAGCATTAACACTCCTTATACCTGTGATTGTAATAATTCAACGTATTGCTATCGTGCTGTTGGTCATATTATTACTGGCAATTTTTTTTCCTGATTCTAGGATTCGAAATATAATGTCCTTCTTGAATTGGACGGGCCTCCGTGGCACTCTTGATCATTAGGTCTCTAACCGCTGTGGTTCGAGCCTCGCTCGGGTCACATGTGAGACGCCAAGTTCTGCAACGGAAGGTCAGGTGGTTTTCTTCGGACACTCCGGTTTTCGCCCACCTCTGATTAACGATCGGCTCGATATGAGTGATATAATCTTGAAAGGGCCGTAAAACCAAAACAAAACCAAAAAAAAAAAACCTTCTACAATTGATTGTAATAAGTGTAGGGATTAAATCGCTGCTGCCTTGAATGAGTTTTGTTATCAATGCTGTTAACGATAGTATAGTGAACATAAAGCGCTCATAGAGTGGAAACGTAGCATGCTGAAACCAGTGAACAAAGGCATTTCTTTCTACTCTCACAATACCGACTTACAGACACGCTTGAGAGAAACTTGTCCATTAACGCGTGTTGTCTGCGTGCCACACGCGCATTGTGTGCTCGTGAAATTATCGCGTTTCAATGCGCGGTTCATAGCGTTCACACGCGATTTTATCGCGTTAAATATCAGCCAATTAAAGTGATTATTCGAAACGCTTAAGGTAAACTCAATTCACGTTTTTATGCCAATGAATTTCAACCAATAAGAATAAGTCCTGTTAGTGACGATTAAATGTGTTAGTGCGAGCGCACATGGGCCAAACAAAATCTTCTTTGTTTGTATGTTGACCTTTTTTTTTTTTTTTTTTTTTTGTTATTCGTTTGAGCATTAAAGACAGTATCTGCCTGTTTTATCAGTAGTGATTTATTCGGATTAACAAACACAACTGCTTGTATATTTAACGACACTTTTTGGATTGCATAACACCTTTAGAGTGAGTGAGTTTAAGTTTTACGTCCCACCAACAGCTAAGGTCATACGGAGACGGGACCTCGGTTTAAAGACTCATCCGAAAGTCTGGAGAAGCCCGGGATCGATCCTGCGATCCCTGATTTACAAGGCGAGTAGCGTAACCACTGCACCACGGAGGCTTCTCATAAAACTTTTAGAAGAACTGAAGAAAATCATATAGGTAGGCGGTCAAGGCGAGTAATTATTTACACTGGGATATGTAATTCACAAGACACGGCTACTTACAGGTTAATGGGGAATCATCAGAACCGCTTTTACATGGTGTTCATGTTGTTACTAATGTGTACCATAATATGAGCCCCGCCAAGCAAATTTGTGTCTTCGAGCATTCCGTCATGACAAATTTTAACTGCGCATGTCCAGCCATTCAGAAGGGCCAGGGATATGGCTTTCTGTCTGAAGGTTCCTCTTGATTCACTGCTTGTATGAGCAAGCAGCGAAGGTTCTGGCGAGACTGCGCGGATGCGCAGGTTCGCCTGAACCTTCGCTGCTCGCATAGGCGATAAGTACCAAAATCGCTTGACGGGGGCCATATATGTTTGGAGCAAATATATGGACAATATGATGACGCCTGAAAATCACACTTTTTTACCCATATACGACAATTGAATCTTCCACTCTACACGTTTGGAGTGGTTCAGTTTTAATTATAGGGATGTCAGGTATGTTTTTATTTGTTGTAAGTTATACCAAAATGTATGTTCTTTAAGCAAACAGTGTAGACTCTGATCTTATCTGGGTCCATTATGTTTGTCAAGGTCCCAAAACGGGTCACTGGGCATAAATGGGTTAAATTTTATATATCGACGCACACTGGTCATACTTCTTTCTGTTTGGAATTTTAGTATATAATTTTATCCATAGCACAAGCCGCCCAGGCAGGCCCTAAGGTGGTGTGTGGGGGTGGGGGGTCAATTATAAGGTCACACTCAAAATTTTCTTAATAACTACTGGCCAGTACTCGTAAATTCTTAACAAAGTAAGTATTTTTTTTCTTTGGTTGTGGTGGAAATGACCTTTCAGGATTATTTCCCTTATTTCGAACCGATCTTTATTCGGAGGAGTACCCTGAGAAAAAAAAAACAAACAAAAAATAAAAACCTGGCTCTTTGTTGCAGAACAACTTTGCAGAGTGATTTTGTTCATTTTCTATAAAAATGCGTGTGTGTGAGTTAGACTTTTACGTGAGTTAGACTGAGTTAGACTTTTATGTCCCACTAGCACCTAAGGTCATATGGAGACGGGACCTTGATGTCAAGACTGAATGTCTGGAGAAGCCAGGAATCGACCCCTGTTTTGCGAAACAATATAAATCTGGGATATTGCACCTGGATAAATACAGAAATTAACCCGCATATGCTGGAACCACATCAAGGGCTGTCATCAGACTGTTCCACCAGACTGAATATCCTGGAAAAGTGTCATTTAGGCCACGCGCGTTAGACGGGCATCACAGAAGGACAATTAACCACCAGAAACTGAAAATTGTCAGATCAAGAATCTTATATTTTTCATACCTATGCTCAAAACAAAGATTGAGGGTAATTGTTAGAACCGACACGACGAGGCGGTTTAACCAGTGTCCAAAATCTATGGTTTTAGAGCAGAAATAAGAAAAATATACATACCCTGGTAAGCCCCAGTTTTACGATATAAAAGTGGGGTTAAAAGTATATGGGCGTGTTTCCGTATGTATACCCCATAAATATGTTCTATAAAAGGGTTATCCTTTGGAAGCAAGGAATACACCACAGAACTGAAAAATATGGAGTGTATATGTTTTCTGGGCCAGACTAGCTAGTTTCGGCCAATCAGGCCTCATCAGTGACACTCAGATACTTTCAAAATTCCACAATGGAATCAATAATCCCAAAGGACAAGAAAATATAATCTACACTATGACGTAGGACAGGGAGACGTTTTACCGCCGCCACACATTCCCACACACCAGCTGTAGTGAAGTTAAATATGTTCTATAAAAGGGTTATCCTTTGGAAGCAAGGAATACACCACAGAACTGAAAAATATGGAGTGTATATGTTTTCTGGGCCAGACTAGCTAGTTTCCCCCACTTATCTTTAAATAAACTGGGATTTAGAGGGTGTTCATTAATGGACTTGTTAACTTATTGGTTTTGACTCATATTCTAGACAGGTTTTTAATTTTTGGACCCCAATTTGATTTATATCAGTCTTTGTATCGACTGCCTATTCGAAATTTGCAATATTGCAGTATGTTTCCTCTGGCTTTCTTTGCCGGATCAATACAGGGTCACTGATGAGGCTTTATTAGCCGAAACTACGTAGTATGGCCCATCTTCTTTCTTATGAATGTTTTCATTGCTCTTAAAGGAACTCATTTTTGATTTTTATTTGCCTTCACTGCAGCTGGTGTTGTGCCGTGTGGCGGCCGTAAAACGTCTCCCCGTACATCAACCATAGTGTAGTTTATATTTTACTTTTAGTCCTTTGAGATCAGCGTGAATATTCTGAGAAATCAGAAATAAATTATTGGTTTTGACTCATATTCTAGACAGGTTTTTAATTTTTGGACCCCAATTTGATTTATATCAGTCTTTGTATCGACTGCCTATTCGAAATTTGCAAAATTGCAGTATGTTTCCTCTGGCTTTCTTTGCCGGATCAATACAGGGTCACTGATGAGGCTTTATTAGCCGAAACTACGTAGTATGGCCCATCTTCTTTCTTATGAATGTTTTCATTGCTCTTAAAGGAACTCATTTTTGATTTTTAATTGTTAACTTGATGGAAAATAAATTAAGAAAAGGACAATAAATAAATAAGTAAATAAATGAATAAATGCTAATTACAATAAATAAATAAATAAATAAATAAATAATGAACCACTTCTGTAAGTGAGTGAATGAAAAGAGTTTATTTCTGGTCTTGACATCTGGAATAAATGAAGATAATGAGGCGTTATTTTAAATAACTATCTTTATAGCTCCCATGTGCCCCTGGGTGTCATTAAACTGTTGATCAATAAACAATTTGCATTTTGGCAATCAACTTCCTATAGACATAGCACCATGCTCAATCACTACGCAGTACCTACATTGTGCATGCATATTTTACCATTTACCCCCAGGCAAATTGCAAGGTGGCTTGTCAGTTTACTTCTATTTTCTCTGTGTTTCCAATTGTTCTGTTTCTGTTTTCGGAACTAATCAAGCAATCCTCGCCATACATCTGTCGCGATTTAGACATATAATTTGTTCTTTCCGCATGAAGATCGCCTAACTCCTCAGTGCAAGTCAGGCTGCTGATAGGAAATATAATTTCTAATTGACCGAAATATCTAAGTCCTTCTAAAATTGATTTCAATAAGTTTAGAGAAGAAATCGCTGCTGCCCTAAACGAATTCGATAATCGATGGTACATACGAGAGTCTGTTGAGCATAAATCCCTTAAAGAGTAGAAACTTGGCATCCTAAAACTAGTGAACAAACGCATTTCTCTCTGCTCTCAAAAAACGAGCTTACTACCCCTCAAACCTAAGATGTCTTTACGTCACCTTAAACTAGGGTAGTCAAGACTTCCATAAGCAGTTTGTTTCGGCTCCAGAAGAAAAGGCCGCTAACAATGTCGTCGTTGTTTGACGGCTTTACTATGTTAACACTCTTCAGCAAGAGCACAAGAGCTTGTCGGTATTAAGGACTATGAACTGCAGACTTGACTGTAGACAGGGCTGTAGTTGATGACTACATGTGTCATTCAGCCACTAAGTTTTCTGTATGTGTTACAGAAGGCCAAGACAAGCATCCTGAGTTATATTTGTTACGCAAACTCATAAAAGACAATCCAAAGTAGAAGTAAAACAAAGATCAGGAATCGATACAATTAATTTACTCCACCCATCAAAGACACCAAAGGGAAAGAAACACAAACATGAAACGACCAGACCATAATGGAAACTTTAACAAAGGAAGGCCATAAGGACAGTTACACAAAATGGCCAAATGGCCATCCATAATAAAAAGACACAAGTGATATACACAGTAAGTAACAAACAACAACATAAATAAACCGCCACAGAAGACACGCCTTGGAACGTTCAGTGGAAAGAATTCCACTGGTGGGGGGGGGGCTTAAATCGATTTTGAATGGCCATAATCCTCTGTCGCGATAAACACTAATTTTGTTTAGTCCGCATGAAGGCTTCCTAACGCATCAGTGTAACATCTCCGAGAACATACAAATCAATAAACTACAGAGATGAAACAAGGTTGAGGACTCGACGGCATACAGCAACAGAATTGCGGGAGCAAAAGAAAACCAACAGTTAGACTCCGAGGTTTATTGCAATTTTAAGCTCTAGAGCCACCACTGAACTTTCTTCATTACCAACTTCATGTTTTACTGCAATCAAAAATCATGTGATTAAATATTGCGGCCACGTCTTGAAAGATCCGAGAGAAATCTAATTTGGTCTATACAAATTCTAATGAAGTGTTAAATACATTGAAAACCAGGCGTGTTCGAGCTTCAAAATAGAAGTGGAGACAATGCTCAGGGATCGATACAATTAACCCACAGCTCCCATCAGAGACACCAAAGGGAACGAAACACAAACATGAAACAATAGGCGCTAATGGAAACATCAATAGCGGAAAGCAAAAATGACAGTTACTTTCCCACAAAATGGCCAATTGGCTAATGGCTATCCAAGTCCATCAGGAAAATATGCGAGAGCCCACAATCTATATTTGGAGCAGAAATAAGAAAAATATCATAATTTTTCATCATAAAATTTTCATTTTTTCGGCGATAAAGGTGGCAATGTATTTGTATAGGCGTGTTTACGTAATGTGTGCTTTTATGATTTTTCCACCCTTTACACTACACTTTCTCATAATCTTATAAAAAAAAAACTTACACCCCAAGAACTTCAGTTAAATAAAGAATATTCTTCTGATACCGAGGCCCCGTTTTTGGATTTACAATTATCTATGGTAGATGGGTTTGTTTCCTGCAAAGTGCACTTCTGAAAAGCGAAACATATACTTTATGGTCATGTCAGAAAGTGTGTGAAGCTCTTCCTTTCTAACTCACAGTGTTTATATACGATTTGGTACTAAGTTATTTAGATAAACTGTGGGTATTCCAATGGGTACGAATTGCGCACACCTTGTGGCTGATCTGTTCTTGATGTTTTATGATAAACACTTTATGTCCCTTTCCGTTGACAATCTGCAATCATTGAAAGTTTTAGCTCGACTTCTATTTATTTGGATTTTAATTAAATATTGACACTACTTTTTAAGATGGATTGATCAGCCAAATTTACCCCCAGAACTACCACGCTGAGATGAAACCGACCGCACACGAGTACTGGTTAACCGCTTAGAGGATCTAAGCCTGCCCAGGCAAAGTGGTACGAATCGGACCGTCTATGAATATAAACCTACTGGTTTCATTGAGATGTCATTTCATCTCAAGTTCGGGTAAAAGTCCCACAAAATTGGAAGCAACGTCTCCAAAACGACCTACACAGTGTTGACGGGGACGTTAAACCTCAAATCAAACAAACAATTATCAGTCTTAAGAATCCACCCCAAAATTACTAGCTGCATAAACTTCCCGCTTGGTATTATCCACGTGACTAACGCTGACCATGTACAAAATGCAGGTTCAGGTTATCTATAACAACGCTTGTGTCCTCCATGTGACGTCAGATCGCTGTGTAAAAAACTAAAAACTGTTCTGGCTGTCGTGTACTCGGTCTTTGGGAGAAAGTGTAGACCCCAATGCTACACTGTTTGCTTTAAATACTGGGATTGAGGGATTAAACGAAACATTATTTTTTATACAAAAGCTAAAAGGTTGCGTTTGGAAACAAACAAGAAAAATGCCTAATGGCATTATGGACGGGTTTTTTTTCAGTACGGTTAGGATGGTGGTGGCATGGGTGGGGTAGGGTGGGGTGTGCTGGTGTGGGGTAGGGTGGGGTGGGGTGGGATGGGTTAGGAGTCGGGTGGGACGGGGATGAATTTGTGGTGGGGTGGGGTGTGGTGTGGGGTGGGATGGGGTGTGGTGGGGTTGTGGGGTGGGTTGGGCTTGGGTGGGTGGGATGGGGTGAGGTCGGGTAAGGTGGGGAGTGGGGGGATGGGGTGGGGTTGGGGGTGGATTGGGGTTGTTTTGGGATGGGGGTGGGATGGGGTTGTGGGGTAGGGTATGCTAGGGTAGGGTGGGGTGGGTAGGGTATGTATGTAAAACTAAGTATGCATGTATGTACAGAACAAATGCAATATCCTAACCCAGTAACAACTTTTTGTGGAGGGGGGGGGGGGGTATGATTTGTTTATGTGTTTTAAGAAGAAAAAAAAATTAAGTTTTTTTTTCTATTTTTAGCTCGGGAGGACACTGATTTTAGCGATTTTGAAAAAGGGTCACCTAATGAACATTTCTGTATGTATGTAAAACTATGTATGCATGTATGTACAGAACAAATGCAATATCCTAACCCAGTAACAACTTTTTGTGGAGGCGGGGGAGGGGGGGGGGATGGATTTGTTTATGTGTTTTACGAAGAAAAAAAAATAAAGTTTTTTTCTATTTTTAGCTCTATTTTTAGCTCTGGTGGCCACTGATATTAGCAATTTTGAGAAAGGGTCACCTAATGAACATTTCTGTAAAATAGTTTTGAAATCGGGCCATTATCCCAGGAGGAGATGTCGTTTAAAGAAATTGTTGACGGACGACGGACATCAACTCACCTAGAGCACTTCGTGCTCAGGTGAGCTAAAAAAAGAACGAAAAAAAAAAAAAAAAAAAAAAAAAGAAAATTCCATGCCTGTGCATGCATGTGTGTATTATTACTAGTAACTATCAGGGGAGGAAGATAATAATTGTTCATATGTGTTTATGGAGAAGAAAAGAAAAATAAAGAAAAAAAAGAATGAAAAAAGAAAGAAAAAAAAAAAGAAAGAAAAAAAAAAAAAGAATAAAAAAAAAAAAATATATCTCCACTGGGGTTTGAACTCACGCCCCTCAGATTCAAAGTCAACAATAGGATTCGTAGTCCAGCACTCTATCCACTACACTGGCATTTGAAAAAAGGTTAACCAAAAGGTAAACCTGAAAAACACAAGTTTGAAAAATGACAATTTCCGCCAAAATTTTAGTCTTTTGTGCCATTTATGGATAATACATGAAAGCGGTACCTCCACTTATGCATCAGTCCTGATATTAAAACAATCTGCTACAGAATAGATGAAAAATATCACTTTGAAAAAAGGTTAACCAAAAGGTAAACCTGGGACGACGCCCGCCCGCCCAACCGCCCGCCCGCCCGCCCGCCCGGACATCGCTATTTTAAAGGACGGATTTTTTTTAAAAACCCGTCCAATAACACATCGAAAATCGATGACCCGGTTTCATGGAGTCTCTTCAGACACAGCAATATAGTTTGAAAGGCTGCATACGCCTCCTAGCACCGGCTTTTAAAGCGATATTTGAAGTACAGGTAGATTTTATACGGCTGCCACACGACACTTTCCACCAGCTGCGGTGAGATAAAATAAAAAGCTAAAAGGTTGCCTTTTGGACACAAAGAGAACATTAAAGAACAAAAATGGGAGACTCGGTTATATTGAGTCTCTTCTAACACAGCAATACAGTTAAGTATCTCTTCAGGTTTATTTTCCGTGCCTGCTCTCAGAGACAATCAGTTTACTAGTACTCTTGGTGCTTTGATTTAAGGGGAATGTGTGTCTGTGTTTCAGCTTTACGTCCCACCAAACACCTAAAGTCATACAGAGACGGGAATTCGGTTTAAAGTCTCATCCGGAAGTCTGGAGAAGCCCGGGATCGATCCTGCAATCCCTGGTTTATCAGGCGAATAACATAACCACTACACCATAGAGGCTTCTTCCATTTAAGGGGAATGGGAACATCTGGCAGATTTTTCAGACAGTTTTCAAAGGGGTATAACTTACGGGAGTTCCTGTTCGCTTTTCCATAAGCCCTGTCCCACTTAAAAGCGGTGTCTACTCTTAAACGAAAGAATTTTCTCCTCAGGAGCAAATTCTTTCCTTTAAGTGTTGACTCCTATTGACATGGGAGACAAAAACACTTTTGCAGGAGTTGCCTCCACTGAAGGTGGCCCCATCCCCTATAATTTGAATTAAGGCATTCGAATATTATTTTTACTAATATAGGGCTTATTGTAATTCAGAGATGGGCGAAGACGGAGTAAACCCCAATTCAAAGTAACCCACGCCCCCAAACACCCCCCCCCCCCTCCACAAACACACACACCTTACCCGCTGAGACTTGTCATACGTATTACAAGGGACCACAGAAACGTGTATATTACGATAACCCACCCGTGCGACATGGTACGGAACCCCGGAAGGGACATTCAATTGTATTTTAATATGCTGTGCGAACAAGATATTCAGTTGTGCGAATAAGATATTATCTTGGGCGCACAAGATAAGATGTTATGCGCACAAGATACTATCTTGTGCGACAACATAATTTATCTTGTGTGGACACCATTTTATCTTTTGCGCACAAGATAATATATTGTTCGCACAACTTAATATCTTTTGCGCACAAGATATTATCTTGTTTGCACAACATATTATCTTGTTTGAACAAAATAGATCTTGAAAGTTGTGCAAACAAGATAATATCTTGTACGCACAAGATAATATATTGTGCGCACAAGATAATATCTTGTCCGCATATCTTGTGCGCACAAGTAATATGTTGAGCGAACAAGATAATATCTTGCCCGCGCAAGATATTATCTTGTGTGCACAACTTATAAAAAAAATTCATGTCCCTTCCTGGGTCCTGTAACATAGTGCATTTTTCACATCTCGAAACTGGTTATGTTCTGATGAAAATTCGGATTTTTTTATTTGTACTGCAAACATAGGTTGTGGGTACACATTAGAACCGCCTAACGAGTACCCACAACCTATGTCATTGAGTAGAAATAAGAAAATATTGTATACCCAAGTAAACCACAGTTTCTCTATATAAAGTAACCAGGGGGGCGTGGGGGGTGTATTTCAATGAATTTATTATCAATACAAGAAGCTTCCGTGGTGTTGTGTTTAAATTGCTAACCTCATAAAACCAGGGGTCGCGGGTTCGATTCCGGGTTCCTACAAAATTTCGGATGAGTCTTTATTCAGAGGGCCCGTGTACACATGACCTTAGTTTTTTGGTATGAAGAACTCAAAGCCCACGCGCACACACACACGCACGCACATATAGTACACGCACGCGCGCACGTATATTTTTATGATAATATTGTTCTTGTTCATAATCATCATAATGATAGCAAAAACGATGATGCTGATGTTGACGATTCTGTATCGGTAGAAAGATAAAAATAAAACAAAATTAAGCATCAGGAGATGGTAGAAGCCTCCGTGGTGTAGTGGTTATACTACTCGCCTTGTAAACCAGGGATCGCATGTTAGATCCCGGGCTTCTCCAGACTTTCGAACGAGTCTTTAAAAACCGAGGTCCCGTCTCCGTATGACCTTAGCTGTTGGTGAGACGTCAAACTAAAACATCCACTCCCTCAGTAGATGTTATTGAGAATTTGAAACTACCCAGGTGTTCAATAATAGTTAAATTCAGACGCACCGTTTTATTATCCTGAAATCAAACTACAAATGTAAATAAAGCTGTCTATTTTAAAATGGGCTGGCTTAAGCATAAACCTAACAACCAGTAAGACTCAATTTCTTCCTATTGAAATGGTGCCTTGCTGCTAATACGGCGCCTTCCTGCTGATATGGTGTCAACATATGCAGTTATAGATATTTTGTTAAAAGAGTTGCCTAAAATCGTACTTCACGGTGTCAAACCATGCATATTTCAGATAATGTCGGCTGTTTTTTCGTTGTTTGATTTTGGTTTTACGGTCCTTTCATGATTATTTCACTTATATGAGAGGTGGATGATGACCGGAGAAACATCCTGCCCCCCCCCCTCCCCCATTGCAGAACCTGGCGTCTCACATGTGACTCGAGCCAGGCTCGAACAACAGCTGCTCATGATTAAGAGTCAGCGCTTTTATCCACTAGGTCACTGAGGCCCGCTATAATAATTTCGGATGTTTTGTTTGTTTGTTTGATTTGAGGTTTAACGTCCCCGTCAATACTGTAAAGGTCATTTTGGAGACGTTGCTTCCAATTTTGTGGGACTTTTACCCGACATTGAGATGAAATGACATATCAAGCCCTGTCGCCCAATGAAACCAATAGGGTTTATTAGCATAGGCGGTCCGTCTCACACCGCGGTTCCGGAACAGGTTTAGATCCTCTAAGCGGTACCGGTACTAGTGTGCGGGCCGGATTCAGCTCTGCGTGGAAGCATCATGCAACCCATATATTTCTTCAAGCCCCAATGGGCGGGGGCCAAATTTCGGATGTATATTTCTGGATATTTTTTTTTTTTGCTTTACAACACATTTAACAGTGTTTTTTTTTTTTTTTTTTTTTCAAAAATATCGAGGAGGTGATTTTGTCTGTTTGAGTTGATGTTTAACGTCCCTGTCAAGACTTTAAAGGTCATTTTGGAGACGTTGCTTCCAATTTTGTGGGACTTTTACCCGACATTGAGATGAAATGACATCTCCAGCCTTGTCGCCCAGTGAAACCAATAGGGTTTATAAGCATGGACAGCCCGACTCGCACCGCTTTGTCTGGGCAGGCTTAGATCCTCTAAGCGGTTTACCAGTACTCGTGTGCGGTCGGATTCAGCTCTGCGTGGAAGCATCATGCAGCCCATTTATTTCTTCAAGCCCCAATGGGCGCGGGCCTCATCAAGGAGGTGAAACTTTTGAAGACGCATAAAAACTGATAAGTTCTACATTACACATTCAGACCTCACCCCTAACCCAAGTAAATTGAGCCGATCATCACGTGAACAAGTCCGTAAAATGAAGATTCCTCTAAACCCCAATTTATATAGAGAAAACTGGGGTTTACGGGGGTATTCATCATTTTTCTTATCTCTGCTCCAAAACATAGGTTGTGGGTACTCGTTAGAACCGCCTCAGTGAGGCGGTTCTAACAAGCCCCCTACACCTATGTTTGCAGTAGAAATAAGAAAAATATCACAGATTTCTAAAATTGATTTCAGTAAATGTAGGGATGAAATCGCTGCTGCCTTGAATGAATTCGGTAATCGATGGTGTAAGCGAGAGTATGTTGAGCATAAAGCCCTTAAGGATAGGAAACTTAGCATTTTAAAACTAGTGAATAAACGCATTTCTTTCTATTCTCAAAATGCTAACGTATTACCTCCTAAGCCTAAGACGTCTTTACGTCATCTTAAACTAGGTATTCAAGAATTTGATAAGAAGTTTGTTTTGGCCCCTGCAGACAAGGCCGCTAACAACGTCGTCGTTGTGTGACGGCTCCACTATGTTAACACGCTTAAGCAGGAGCTTGGTGGTACTAAGGCCTATGAACTTCAGCCTTTAGCTGAAGAGAGAGCTAGATGAACAATTTGTCATTCAGCCACCAGTTTGCTGTGTGTGTTACCGAAGGCCAAGACAAGCTTCCTACGCTATACTGGTTACTAAACATAAAAGACCTTACAAAGCACGGTTTATTGCAAATCTAGCTCTTGCACTACCACTGAACTTTCTAAATCATTAACTTCCTGTCTTACTGCTATTAAAACGCATGTGATTAAATATTGTGATAAAGTCTTTGAAAGATCAGGAAGAAATCTGTTTTGGTCTATAAAAAAATCGAATGAGGTTTAAAATAAATTGAAATTCAGACGTTTTCGTGCTTCAAGTCTGTCTACGTACGATTTTTTCACCCTTTACACTACACGTCCTCATAATCTTATAAAAAAAGCTTAATGATTAAATTGAATGGGCTTTTCACAGAGAAGATTATCTCTATCTTGCATGTAATGTCCGAAATGCATTTTTAACTTCAAAAGAGCATAAGAATTATACACTTTGGTCATGTCAGAAAGTGTGTGATGCCCTCACCTTTCTACTTAACAATATTCATATTAGATTCGGTTCTAAATTATTTAGACAAATTGTGGGTATTCCGATGGGTACGGATTGCGCACCTCTTGTGGCTGATCTGTTCTTGCATTGTTATTATTATTGTTGAAAGAGACTTCATGATGTCGCTTTCCATTGATACATGTAACCAATCTGAAATTATTGAAGCCTTTAGCTCCACTTCTAGATATTTAGATGATTTATTAAATATTGATAATACCTATTTCGATGGTTTGATCAGTCAGATTTACCCCCAGAACTTCAGTTAAATAAAGCAAATTCTTCTGATACTGAGGCCCCGTTTTTGGATTTATATCTATCTATTTTAGATGGGTTTGTTTCGTGCAAAATTTATGATAAACGCGATGACTTTGATTTTGAGATCGTAAATTTTCCTTTTTTGGATGATGATGTTCCTGGTGCGCCATCCTATGGCGTTTATATTTCGCAATTAATTCGATTTGCTAGAGTGTGTAGTCATGTAACAAACTTCAACACTCATAATGAATTATTAACGGCTAAACTTCTTAATGAGGGTTATCGGTACCATAAACTACGCAAAGCCTTTTCAAAATTTTATAGACGCCATTCTTTCATTTCAAAATTCAATATTGGACTTAAATCTCTTCTTCAACAAGGCCTATCGGAACCCTAATTTTATTGTGACTTAGTATATAAATTCAGAAAAAAATATATAACCGCAATGACTTCAGCACCCAATTTCGTAAAATCATTCTTCGATATAAAAAGATTGGGTACAACATGGATGATATACCACAGACATGCATGGTAGTTAACCCAGTCACGGTTGGCAACTTTGCTTCCCTCTTTAATTGTACGCCGGTGGGTCAGGCCTCAGATTCTATGACGATTCCAACGTAAAGGCTTATTGAGAATTAGAGAGATCTAATTCAAGGTAATGTTGGTTGGTGCCTGATGCTCCGTCTCTGGTCGGGCCCATCGGAGTCTAACTGTTTGTTTTCTTTTGCTCCAGCATTTCAGTGGTTTCTTGCTGTCGAGTCCTCACCGTTGTCTCACCTCTGTGGTTCTTTGATTATTTGTGTTCACGGAGATGTTGCACTGATGAGTTAGGAGGCCTTCATGCGGACTGAACGAATTATTTGTCTAAATCGCGACGAGAGTAAGGGCGAGGATTGCGGCCACGTAAAATCGATTTAAGCCCCCAGTGGAAATCTTTCCACTGTCCGTTCCAAGGCGGTTCTTCTGTGGCGGTTTATTTATGTTGTTGTTTGTTACTTACTGTGTTTCATTTCATTTCATTTCAAAGCCTTCTACTGACCGAGATAACTCACAAGTATAATCTTTCACAAGTAGTGTCTACGTAATAACTCATAGTATAGAGGATTATTTTTTTTTCCTCCCTCTTTCACCCAACATCATGAAAATCAGACATGAACAGCAATCAACAGGGTTAAGATATAGATAAGACCATTAATCATGCACTCTAAATACATATTTACGGTTGCACTCCATCCTACAAAGAGACAATTATTATTATTATTATCATTATTATTATTATTATTTTCAAATGTTCAGGGGATACTCATGTAATCATATCCCATTTCCAGCTTCATTTGACTCTGCTGCATCTGCACCTCTCCTGGGCTTCATCAGTAACCATCCCGGCAATACTGCAATTTGAGGAGAAAAATTGAAAAGAAAACACCAAGTGCCCCGACCGGGGACCAATCCCACTACCCTGGGGCCAAAAAGCAAGCGAGTCAAACACCAGGCCAAAAGGTTCGGGCCAGCCAGACCGGTCAGTTATGCACTCCAAATAAGGCGATTTGTTATGGCGTGCTACTTCATTCCTCTATCCTACAAAGAAACCAATATTTAAAATGTTTAGGAGAGACTCATTTAAACATGTCATATTTTTAGCTCCTCTTGACTCCGCTTAACCTGGTCCATCCATGGGCTGCAGCAATAATCATCCCGGCACCAGGCACCACTGTAGTAGGAGAAAAAAAAAACAGTCTAGTGCCCCGACCGATGATTAAAGGAGCGTTAATCCACTTGCCCCCGGCACCATAGGTCCTGGGCTTGATATCGGCAGCGGCCACAAAAAGCCGACGCCCAAACACACTCCAACCGCACCACCTGCAGAATGAATCACATTTCCAGATTTCTTTGATTCCCCTGCATCTGCACCCAACCCAGGACCCACGGGCAACCACCCCACCAGATACCACTGCAAACTGAGGAGAACAATCTGTAAAGAAAAACCAACCGAGTGCCCCGAAAATAATGATTGCAATATATATCAAAGAATATGTAGTAATTAAAGGTCAACCACACTCATAATGTATGATGAATTTATGTATATCCTCAGACCAGGTACAGCCGTGTCGGCCACTTCCCGCCGTTCAGATATAACCATGAATATATATAATGATTACAATACATCAAAGAATATGTAGTACTTTATTAAATGTGAACCACACTCATTCCCATAATGTTTAATGAATTTTGAAGGCCAGGTACAGCCGTGTCGGCCACTTCCTGTCCTCCAGATATAACCATGAAAACATGAACCACACTCATTCCCATAATGTTTAATGAATTTTGAAGGCCAGGTACAGCCGTGTCGGCCACTTCCTGTCCACCATATATAACCATGAAAACATGAACCACACTCATTCCCATAATGTTTGATGAATATTGAAGGCCAGGTACAGCCGTGTCGGCCACTTCATGTCCTCCAGATATAACCATGAAAACATGAACCACAATCATTCCCATAATGTTTGATGAATTTTGAAGGCCAGGTACAGCCGTGTCGGCCACTTCCTGTCCTCCAGATACAACCATGAAAACATGAACCACACTTATTCCCATAATGTTTGATGTTTTTTTTTTTTTTTTTTTGGAAGGCCAGGTACAGCCGTGTCGGCCACTTCCTGTCCTCCAGATATAACCATGAAAACAAATGATGATTTCAATATATCAAGATAGATGTAGTAATTGAATGTGAACCACACCCATTCCCATAATGTATGATAAATGTATGTATATCGTCAGGCCAGGTACAGCCGTATCGGCCACTTCCTGTCCTTCAGAAGAAATAATGATTGCATCACTCTTACGCCAAACAACGCCATTACCTTGAAATGTACAAGCACCACCCCCCCCCCCCGTCCGTTAAATTTCAAATCTGTTTGTTGAAGATATGAAAACATCTAATTGTTGGTAGATGTCTTCACGGTGAATTTTTGGTTCTTCATCATCTTTGTTTTGGTTTTCGTCAAAGAAAGTATTCAAGTCAAGGGCACTTGTACCCAAGTTTAATAAGAGCTCTTGCCTCATAATTTCTCTCTGAGCATCATAGAGTTCACAATCAAGGAGAAAATGGTCTACTGTTTCTCTCTCACCGCAAGCACAAGAGGGATCATCAACCACACCAACAGAGTGGAGGTAGTCTTTCAGTCTGCAGTAACCACTCTGCAATTGCAATATCACCCTCTGATTTCTTGTGCCCTTGAAACTGATTTTCTTCAGTTTGACTACTTGATGGTATTGATGCAAGTTTCTGCCTTTTTCCGATATTTCCCATCTTCGTTGCCATTTCCCCTTGACTGCTTCTCTTGCTGCATGTTTTATTTGTGCCTGTGTTGCATCTTCTATATCTTCTGGCATTTCCTCTGCTTCTTTTGCAGCCTCCTTGGCAAGCCTATCCGCTATCTCATTCCCTCTTATATCTGCATGCCCTGGACTCCACTGAATCTTTACTTCTGTCCCATTCCTTTGTAAATCTGACATAACTTGGATGATGTCAGAGCTTGTTTTCTTGTACTTTTTGTCATCCCAGCCTAACTGCAGAATACCAACTGCACACTGACTGTCACTGAAAATCAAAACTGTATCAATCTTTCTTTTCATCTTTTCTTGTAGGATAAAATCTAGTGTCATCTTGATAGCGGCTAGTTCACCAAGGAGAATGGAAGCCAGCTTAGACACAGGTTGTTTTAGCTCTATATTTTCATCATTTGGTAGAAATATGCAAGAGCCAGCACCACAGGGACCAGGATTTCCTCTGCAAGAGCCATCAGTGAAAGCAATTACTGTATCTACTCCTATGCCCTCCAGTAGCCTCTCAATGACCACTCTTGACTCTATCCCCTGTGCAGCAGTTCTTGACTTTGAGGATCCAAGATTACTCCAGTATTCTGGCTTTCTTTTTGATGGTGCCATGTACTCCAAATATGTTGCTTCTGGCTCAATAGCATTGAGACTAAGGTCAGTTAACGATTTCATATCATCAACCTGTCGTATCATAAATCCAAATGGAGTTGTTACTTTCTCCCTTGGATTAGACTGACATTTAGCGAGAGTTTGCCTTATCTTCTCATCGGCTGACTTAGCCATGATTTTTGTACATGTTCTAACTGAAAGATCTTCTCTGCGACGGTCAAGAGGTAAAACACCTGCTTGTACCTCCAATGCTTCCAAACTCGCTGTGCTAGGACATCCCAAACACAGTGCTAGACCTTTGCGTTGGATTTTTTCAAGCCGACTGCAATTTGCAAGCTGCCAGACTGGAGCTGCATACTCCATTTGTGGGACAACAATGCTGTTGTATAACTTAACCATATTAGGAGTACTTATTTTTTCAGTTTTACCAACAATCATCAGAGAACCCAGCGCTTTTGCTGCTCTTTTTTCAACCATATCCAAATGATCATGAAATGTTAACTTCTTATCCAGTATGACACCAAGGACCTTAACCTTGTCTGTGTGTTTAAGCAGTTTTCCTTTCATTTTAACTTCTGGGACAGAATGACTGGCATCCCTAGTGAAAAGACAATATTCTGTTTTTGCAGCACTGAGTTTCATTCTCCACTTATAGGTCCAGTCGGAGATATTGCTGAGATCCTGATTCATTGCTGTTGCTAATTCATTTGGGTCATTTCCTGAATTCCAAATGGTGCCATCATCAGCAAATTTAATCTTTTCACTGGTTACACAGCCATAAATGTCACACAGAAAGAGACTGAATAAAAGTGGAGATAGTACACTTCCTTGCGGAAGTCCTACATCTGTTATAAACTGGCTTCCCAGTTGATTCTTTACCAAGCAAGCAGCTGTCCTATCTGACAGAAAGTTCGCAATCCACCTCCAAAATGCTCCATTCACTCCTTTATCATACAGTTTAACAAGAAGTCCATCACGCATAACTGAATCAAATGCCTTCTCCAAATCAATGAATGTTGCTAATGTGCAATTTCCTTCACCAAAGCCAGATAATATCTCTTGACTCAACCTGAGAAGCGACTGCGTAGTACTTCTGTTGATGCGAAAGCCATCTTGCTCTTTATCAAGAAGCTGATTGTGTTCGAGATAAGCATATAGCCTAGAATAGATGATGCTTTCCATGCATTTGCCCAGTACGCTTGTCAGACTGATAGGTCTATATGAACCAGCTTGGTAGTATGTGTCTTTTCCAGGTTTTTTTGAGAAACTTCACATTAGCACTTTTCCAAATTTTTGGTAGGCATTGGCAATTCCAAGATGCTGTAAACAACATCATTATTGCTTCTTGGGGCACTTCATTTCATTTTATAATCATATTTGTGAAAATTTCGTCTGGTCCGGGAGCTTTGTCTGCCTTTAATCTCTGTATACTGGCTTCAACCTCATCATACGAGATGGGCCTATTTAGGAATGCATCACCATTTTCATTGTGAGACTGTTCTCTGATCGTGCTGAGTCTTGTTTCAATTTGCTGCCGGAAGGCTTCATCAAAATTTTCCCCAGAAATATGTGTGCCCCCAAAGAAAGCTTCCTGAAGAATGCTGCATTTCCCATCATGATCAAAAATGGTCTCACCATTTTCTTTGAGTAATGGCAATACATCAATATCATCTTTTGCCCTGTATGATGTCAATCTTTTAAAGGCTTGCCATTTTTCTCTAAGGTCACCAGTTTGGTCAATTCTTTCACAAGTCATATTCACCCATTCTGATTTAGCACTTTCACATTCTTTGTTGTATGCAACTTCACATTCCTTCAAGTATGAGAAATTGACTGGTGTTTTATGCCTTTTGAATCTCTTCTTAGCACTATTTAGCAGAGTTTTCTTTTCTTTCACAAGTTCATTTATCCATGGAGGAATACTCCTTCTATTTTTTGAAGGCACCTTTGCTTTAGGAGTGCATTCATCAACACATTCTCTGAACACATCTAAGAAAGTGTCGTTCATTAGGTCAATATCCGTACATCTGGTTTCCTGAGTCCATTTTCCGAATCTCACTGTAGTTATTTCATTCCACTTTTCCCAATCTGTTTTATGAATTTGATATTTGTCAACAAATTCTAGATGATTTTCCTCTCCTGAAATCTCTATCAGAACTGCTATGTGATCTGATCGTACAGTCTCCTGTATAAGCGTTGAACACTGAATAATAGCCCTGTTCAAGTGTGGCTTAATTAAAAATAAGTCTATCACACTGTCAGAGTTACGGCTTGTTTTCACTCCATCATTAACACAAATGAAATTTTCCATGAACATACATTTTTCTAATAATTCACCTGCACAATTTTCAGTGCTATTGCCCCATAGCTTGCTTTTGGCATTAAAATCACCTGTTATGATAATATTTCTAAATAACAGATTACATTTCATTATTAATGCAATAAGATGTTTCATTTGAGTAGTTTTAGAGGGAGGAACATAAGCTGTGATCAAGAGAATTTCCTCTTCATTCTCCTGTCTTACTGTTGCACAAATTGCTTCAACTTCTTCCATTTCCAGATCTAACCTTCTTGTTACCATGAACTTGTCTGACTGTCTATTCAAAATTGCAACACCACCATGATTATCCTGCTTCCTGGGCTTTGATAGTATTTGCCAGTTGAGCAAGCTGATTTTTTCTGTCTCTGATTCCCAGGTTTCACTTAAGCACAAAATATCAAGGTTAAAAGTATCTAATAAGGCTGTAATGTCTTTTTTTAGCGGTTTTAAATGATTGACAATTTAATGATAAGAATTTCATGATAGTTACTTGTGAACAAATTAGAAAAAAATGAAAATGGGTAACAGACAGAAAAAAAAAATATCTATATAAATAATGAACAAGAAACAGATGAAAATTGATTTAATCAAAAAAAAAAAAAAAAAAAAAAAAAATACAAAATGTGAGTGGAAGCTAATTTTGTGTATAAATCCCTGTATACCTGGCAAGATGAGGATGATGCAATATGAATTCCACCACAGTTACAGCACTTGACAGGTTCTACACAGTTGTCACTTTTATGGCAACCACCACACCTTTCACACTTTGTTATGGATCTACAATTAATCTCTATATGCCCAAACTTCTGGCAGTTATAACACCTTACCACTCTTCTTTGTCTCTCCCTTTCAATGAAGAGCTGTTTATTATTGAAGAAAGTGTTAAATTTTGAATTAGCAGCTTTCTCTAAATCCTCTGGTCTGTCAAACAAAATTTTAGCTATAGGCATTGGTTTGCCAGAACACCTGTGGAAGTATCTTTTTACTGACACTTTACCGAAACCTTTCTGCTGAAGGAACTCTTGGATAGATTTCTCAGACACACGAGGATCAATGTTACGCATAAACCCAGCCTTACTGCTTTTCTTGCCTGTGGGTTTATGTACTGATTCTGACTCACTGAATACTTCCCCTGGCCAATTCTCCTCTGCTTCCTCCTTTGATTTTTGATTTTCAAATTGCAATACAATGCCACCTTGTGGCAGCTTGTATGCAAAGTCTACACCAGATATTTTCTTTTCCCTCACCCTCTCTTCAATTTTCTTAGAATTCGTGAATGTTTTGGTATTTTTTATATTATCAATTACCAATATCTTTTGAGGGTTTACAGGTTCTAAACACTTTTCTTCTTTTGGAAATGAAGACTGTTTTGTTTGAATGGCACTACTTCCTGGTAATGAATATTCTTCCCCAACACACTCTTTAATTTCTATATTAACTACAGACTTGGAAACAATCAAACCTGAATTTTTCAGAACACAGAATGCACAGGGAAAATATATATTGTTTTTAACAATTTTCTCAGCACTTTCTACATCCAAACAAGCACATTCCAAATGCCACCACAATTTACAGATATCACACTGAATCCAGGGCCTTTCCTTGAATCGTACAATTGGACACTCAGTTTTTTCACAAGCAGCACACGTAGTTTGTTTATTTGTTGACTGTGGGTTAGAAGAAACTACAGAAATTTCTCTGGATGCACTGATTTTCTGTTCTTCTGCCCTATCTCTGTCACTTTTTTATTAGCTTTATTTTTTCTGCCAAACGCTTACTTTTTCTCATTTTTGATTAAAAAATAGAAAAAGAAAAGATCAAACATTTATGTTTTGATTCTAGATTAATCAAAGCGCCAAAGGCACTGAAATGACAGATTCTATGAGAAAATCAAAACACTGTGAAAACTTACAGACAACCTTTCTAAAACGATCTTAAAATTTAGAAAAGTAGTTCTGCAAATTCCATTGTATGATATGTTTGCAGATGTCTATACACCGGTGGTATCATGAAATGCCATTCGATGTTTCAAATTTTGGAAAGAAACTATTTACGTTTTCAAAACCAACCTTAAAATTCAAGTTTTAACAATGCTACTGTCAATTAGTAACATTTTTGTCTGGTCGGTTGTGGATACCCACCCCCACCCCACACACACAAAAAGATACTCTATTTTTCACAAAGAGATCGGAGGAGAAAGGCTGGTCAGTCCAGTACATGAATTCCATTGGCTTGAAGACATTTTTGAGTAAGAACAGCACTATAAACCTGCTGGATTAGATATCCCGGATTCTGAGCGTTAACAAATAAATGGAACCACGTGTGGCCGACGCACTTGATTGATGTAACGTCTCGCTGTTCAGTTAACGTCTCAGCCATGATCTTGAATGTTCTTAATGTCGCTAGCTACATGCAATAGCTCGACATACCATCTCGCTTATTCCATCCGATATGTCATGCTCTATTACGCACGCGTCGCCTCGGCATACCTTACACCTACATGTATATGTCGAAACATCCCGAAACGACAATCGGCGTGATTCACGCTAAGTGCGATGTGTCACTGAAACGCATATCACGCGAGTCGCTTAGACGCCAATATACATGTACGTATTTCATGCACCAGCGTAAGTGTTCCGTACTGTGTCGACGTCTTAATTTTGGTCACGACAGGGACGTCTATCTCTCAAAAGTGCATCGCATTAGGGCGACAAACAGTGTCAGTGCTTATTAGTCGGTAGTTGAAACCCTTTGTTTATCTACAGGTACAGTGTAGCAGATGCCGGCGGAAATCTGCTTCGCATATGCGTCTGTCGGATGAATCGATCTTGACGTACTGACGTCGGTCTTCCGCTACATCGACGTCCACTAGCGTTTTCTGTTGATTGTAAGATGTCGCTCCAACAGACAAATAGATCACACACATGTGGCACCCAAAATCAGAGTCGACGCCATTCGCTTTCCGACCAGCTTCTAACTGTCCATTTGAAGCCTCCGTGGTGTAGTGGTTATGCTACTCGCCTTGTAAACCAGGGATCGCAGGATCGATCCCGGACTTCTCCAGACTTTCGGATGTGTCTTTAAACCGAGGTATCGTCTCCGTATGACCTTAGCTGTGGGTGGGACGTAAAACACAAACACTCACTCACTCACTCTGTCCAGGGTTTAATAAAAATGTTGCAATACGTTCTCACTTGATGCTTTTTTTGGAGAACAAAAAACAATTTCTTTTTTTCTAGGCACGACCTTACATCACACATCAAAAGTTTGATCCTGAACATGTGGTTTCTATCAGTGCTGGTGTAAAGGTGCAACACAGGATCGTTGGCCCCCGCCCATCAGGGCTTAAAGAAAAAGATGGGCTGCATGATGCTTCCACGCAGAGCTGAAACCGACCCGCACACAAGTACTGGTAATCTGCTTAGAGGATCTAAGCCTGTCCAGGCAAAGAGGTGCGAGTCGGACCGTCCATGCATATAAACCCTATTGGTTTCATTGGGCGGCAGGGCTTGAGATGTCATTTCATCTCAGTGGCGGGTAAAAGTCACACAAAATTGGAAGCAACGTCTCCAAAATGACCTATACAGTGTTGACGGGGACGTTAAACCTCAAATCAAACAAAACAAAAAACATGATCGTGGCCGGAGTGGTAACCATATGGTTACCACTCCGGCCACGATCATGTTTTTTGCATGGTGCCTAAGCGTGTTGTAATAATGCAATCGTTTGGTTTCAAAATCAAAGCACCGAAAGTGTTGGTGGGATGTAGGTTGGGGTAAAAGTCCTGGGCTGAGATTAAACTGTTTAATTTAACTCTGAAACTCCAAACAAATAGTGAAGATTTTGATAAGAAGCGCGTTCTGCAGCGTCCGAACTTGGTCTACACTGTTTGCCAAGCTCAACCTATGATTCCAGGATTACCCTCTTCAGTCTTATGGAATACCCTGATCTCACTGCGGCTATTTTCTGCAAGAAAAAGGTTATTCTGAGAAGTCAGTGATAGTCACGTAGACCTTAGCTCTGAATCTTTTTTTTTATTAGTTACTTCGGGTCGGATGCCAAACAATCAACCCAAACATAGCCGGGTCGTTTGTCAGTCTTGGGTACATGTAAGTGTTATCTGTAAAATCTGCTCGTGAATAAAGTTCAAACACCACAGAACACGGGGCTGATCTTGTTCTACGTTTTTTGTATCAGTTACTAACATCCGTTAAGTTTAAACGGATATGTCGTAGTTCTCGTTCATGACCAGCCTGCATTTAGAGACAATCGGTATGAGTGTTGTCAGTGCTTTGATTTATTCACTGCCTTGAGTTTCTGGAGTGTACTCTTCCATCACTGAAGTTGGGCTCGTCCATTCTGCTAAATATGGCACCTAGAATTATATCACAGGACCTACACTGTTTGCATAGGTATCTGTACCATATTCCAGGGATTGAAAGGGACAGCCTTTCTCGCAAAGTCTGATATACACCTTGTTTTAACTGACCTAGACTTGACCTCGAATGTGGGAAAACCCATTAATATTCTGGTCTGCAGCCTATCGGTGGGTCTTTAAGGATTAAATATTGACAGCACTGCTAGAAACCAGTGCAAAACATGAGCAGACGTCTGAGCAGGTGCCGCATTGATCTGGGTATGCAGTCTCGCATGATGCAGCTGATTCATATGAAATGCTGAATCTATTCTCTGAAAGGTAAGATAAAATCGTCAAGTCGTCTGCTTCAAAAGTTTGTCTTGCGATTATAGGATGTACAATTTTGATAACTGCGCCAAACCGGACTACATTTTTGTGCGGACTCATATTTCTTTGGCGGTCAAAGCCGGAAGAAAGTCGTAAGAAAGCCGGAACTACTTTACAACACGCAGGATAGCTAGAAATGACAGAATGAATCTGTCATTAAAAAGTACAGAACTGAATTCAAATTTAGATAAATATCTAACTTTTTCAAAGTGCTACTGTAATGTTTACATTCCTTGACAACGGTAACTAAGTAGATAAAATAGCATTTACTCATCAACCATCACTTGAAAAATAACAGAAATAAAATTATACTTCTCTTAAATCCACTAAGAAACTGTTTCCCGACACACACACTTCTTCACATACAGATTTGACCTTCACACAGTTTTTTTTTTTTTTTTTTTTTTGGTTTGGGTTTTACGGCCCTTTCAAGATTATTTCACTCATATCGAGCCGATCGTTAATCAGAGGTGGGCGAAAACCGGAGTACCCGGAGAAAAACCACCTGACCTTCCGTTGCAGAACTTGGCGTCTCACACGTGGCCCGAGCGAGGCTCGAACCCACGGCGGTGAGAGACCTAATGACTAAGAGTCAGCGCTCTTATCCACTAGGCCACGGAGGCCCGTACCTTCACACAGTTGAAATTGTAAACAACACAAGGCAGCTGATCTTCACTTCCGGTTGCCGTCTTTGCTCTAATCCACTTTCTTTTGAATTTTCTCCTCTAACACACAAGAATGACACAAAATAAATGTTCCTCCACTAAATCTCAATTAACACTCTCTCTGTAACCACTGGCTGATGTAATTTCTTCTCAGACACCGCAAATTAAATTTTTTTCTCTCTTAGCTTTGAAAAACACAACTGAATTCTCAGCCTCGTTTTGACCGTTTTCACTTGTATCACTTGTGTCTTTTTATTTTGGATGGCCATATGGCCTTTTTGTGGGAAAGTAACTGTCCTTATGGCCTTCCTTTGTTTAGGTTTCCATTATGGTTTGGTCGCTTCATGTTTGTGTTTCCTTCCCTATTGTGTCTTTGATTGGTGGAGTAAGTTAATTGTATCGATTCCTGATATTGTTTTACTTCTACTTTTCATCAGAAATGTAGCCATTTTGGAGATGTGAAAAATGCACTATATCGCACGGATGTGTTTTTGAAATGGACGAAACAATCATAAAATTTAGATGTACAATATATGTTCATGCAATCGATACTAACAACCCAGCAGACATTCAACGTTGAAACAACGGTGTTTCAATATAGGGATCAACAACGGTTTTTCATGCATAAATATTTGCCGGGTCCCGAGGAAGCTGTTTGAACATGAGGCCGCCAGGCCGAATGTTCAGATATCTTCCGAGGGATCATGCAAATGTTAGTGCAATGAAATAACCATGGATGATCGTAGTTCTTGCATAACTTACGATTCCGACAGCAAATTTTGACGAAAACGTCCAAAAGCTCCATATAAACTCCATATAAACTCTTCAAACGCGACCGGCGAACCAACATTGGCGGCCAGTTCAGAATGTTGTTTACAATGTCGTTGTTATGCAGTACCCATCTGACGTCATCATAGAACCCTAAAACGCTACGTTCAGGGCGATAATGTAACGACGCTCAACGTAAGGTAACACAGCAAGGCCCGTCTTGTGATATCAAAAGCTCAAAATCCATGTTCAAACAGCATGCGAATTTCATGATTTGAACATGGTTTTTACTGTTTGATCACGGTTTTCGGTCCATTTGACAATGGCTTCAAACTGCCATGCGCATAGCTATTTATGCAGGAACGTAGAACAGGAACGTTGATTCAACGTTGAGTCAACATTATGCGCCTACTGAGATTTGAATATTGTTTAAGCAGAACTTGTGAGGAAACACCTGCAAACGGCGAATACCTAGCTTGCCCTCTGCATGAACCCCTTCTAACCAGAGTCATCACTTACAGCTCTTTTTGTAGACCTAATCTCTACAAGGTTCACGCGAACAGCGAAGACCTTACTCAGACTTATTTGAGTCTTCGATGGTTCCTCAGTACTTCGCCGAAGTTTTTTCGAGCTCTGACATATTTAACTAAATGAAACATGCTCTTATTTCCTAAATTGTATGCTGATTGTAGTTATTACTATTATCTGAGCCAGCGCACAACAAAACCTACAATAAGGCATGTGCGCCCATCGTCCATATAGTCTAACCAGAGACCTCTTTAGCTGCATGAAGGAGCATTGGGCCCTTAGCTATCCTTAGAGCGCACAACGAAGACTCTGTTCCGTCTTCGCGCACGGCAGGCTGATCTGAGTCTTCGTTGGACGCACATGTCATATTGTAGGTTTTGTCATGCGCTGGCTCAGATAATAAAATCCCTGTCTTAACTACAGCTTTGGTGGCGTTTTTTTTTTTATTAGCAGTTTAGTGTCCCCGTCAACACTGTAAAGGTCATTTTGGAGACGTTGCTTCCAATTTTGTGGGACTTTTACCCTCCATTGAGACGAAATGACATCTCAAGCCCAGCCCACAGCTTTGATGTTTTTATGCTATCGAAGGAATCGGAGCAAACTGTTTTTGTGCTTCCGCGGCCAAATTACGAAAACACGTATATTTTTCACATTTCTGCTCAAAACATAGAGTTTGGGTAATCGTTAGAACCGTCATTCACGATTTTGAGCAGAAATAAGATTTTGTTAGATTTGAGGTTTAACGTTCACATCAACACTGTACAGGTTATTCTGGAGACGTTCTGTGAGGCGGTTCTAATGTGTAACCAAAACATATGTCTTGGAGGAGAAATAAGAAAAAAATGTTTACCAACGTATACCCCAGGTTTCAGCTATATAAAGTGGGGTTTAGAGGGTATGCATTTCACTGTCTTGCTCACGTGATGATTAAGTCCTCATCACGAGAACAAGTCCGTGAAATGAACACCCCCCCTAAACCCCACTTTATCTGGAGAAAACTGGGGTTTAAGTGGTCAAGCATTATTTTTCTTATTTTTACTCCAAGACATAGGTTGTGGGTACTCGTTAGAACCGCCTCAATGAGGCGGTTCTAACGAGCACTCACAACCTATGTTTGTAGTATTTATAAGAAAAATATCGCATATTTTAATCAGAGAAGTAGCCATTTTGGAGATGTGAAAAAATGCACTATGCCATACGGGCGGGTAATCGTAATGTTCTGTCAAGGATATCTCTCTCAATGAATTTATTATTATTACGAGAAGCCTCCGTGATGTAGTGTTTAATTTACTAACCTCATAAACCAGGGGTCTTGGGTTCGATTCCGGATTTCTACCAAATTTCGGATGAGTCCTTAAACAGAGGAGACCGTCACTTCTACATATGACCTTAGTTTATTTTTTATGTAAAACTCTAAACACACATATACACACACACGCGCGCGCACGCACGCACACACGCATTATTTTTTATGATGATATTGTTATTATTGTTGTTTATGATCAACATAATGATAACAAGGACAATGCTTGAAGAAATATACCCGGCAAAAAAAAGTTCTACACAACTGGGGTCTTTTCGACCTGTTTGCCGAAATCATAAATATACAGAACAAAATAATTACACCACAAGAAAATTTAATTCAATCCTGATAATAAACAGAAATCAAAATAAGAATATCATCACAGAGTCCTGAATAGTGCTTCTCCGAAGGCATATGGGGTAGGTTGTCAAGAATGACAAAATCACAGTTTCTAAACTGTAACTCAATAATCAATAATGGGTATAGCCACCAAGATTCACACGACACTCGTCAAGTCTCCTCCTCATGGAATTCACCAGTCTCTCTGTATATGATGCTGAGGAATCGCAGACCCATTCTTGGAGTAGAAGTCTCCGCAAGTCTGGAAGTCTTGTGTGTTGATTGACCCGTTTGTTTACAGCCCGACCAAGAATATCCCGCAAATTTTCAATGCAAGGGACATCGGTTGTCACTCAGGTCTCTGCACACCATTCTGCTGCAGGAAAGCATCCTGGCACGATGCGTTCTTGCATTTTCGTCCTGGAAGATTGAGTTCTGGCCAATCTGTCTGAGATACGGTACAAAATGAGGTCTTAGAATTTCGTCAGTGTACCGACGACCATTCAAGTTTCCGGGCAATACGACAAGGGCAGTTTTGCCATTAGAAATGATACCTGCCCAAACCATTACACTGCCGCCGTTGTAAGCTGTTGTGTGTAGGACATTAGGCTCAAGGAGCCTCTCCCTAGTGCGACGCCAAACTCTGCCCCGACCATCAATCTTTCGGAGACAAAATCTCGACTAGTCGATAAAAAAGAACTTCCGGCCACTGCCATCGGTTCCGTCGGCCATGTTGTGCACAGTACTGGCGCCGTAGAGCTCCATGCCGTTGAGAAAGCTGGGGATTCCAAGCCGGTTTTATGGATTTGAACCCCGAGGCTCGAACTCTGTTCCTGACTGTCTGCACCGAGATTCGACGTGCGCCAGGCCCTCGTTGTTGTCTCAACATTTCTCCAGACTGGGACCATCAACAAAAAGCCGCCTTGCTACAGATACCGCAATGTATCGGTCTTCACGATGGGTGGTAACTCTTGGTCGTCCGGATCTGGGTCGCTCGGAAACAGCCCCCGTTTCTTGATAACGCTGACGAATGCCGACAATAGTGCTGCGATGCACGTTGAACTGATTAACAGCATCTGGAGGATGAGCCCCCGCCTCTAAACGCCAAAGCACCCGGGCTCTTTCTTCATCAGTTAGCTTTCTCAAAGCTCGGAAAGGTCGAGCATTCGCCATTGTTGTAACCAAACGCTTAAGAATTGGCAATTAAAAATTGATTTAATGAAACGATGAACATCTTTAAAAATCATGCAAAAATGCAGTTGGATATGTAACCTGGTGAGCACTTTTAATTCCGTGCATGTTATTGGATAAGAAATATGACGGTGACTTTTGACAGAAATGTTCACTCTTAAAACCGCATGCAGCACCAATATTACAAAAGCCAGGTAACAGAACATCAGACGCCAACGTCGCAGTAGCAACAACAACAAGAGCAGAATTTTATGAAAATTAACCAAAGACCCTTTAAAAAATGTCTTTCGTCCTATACGCGTTTAAACGTCTTAAGCCAACAGACGGACAGGTAATAAACGATCGCATTGAAAATCGATAATTTTGTCATTTTCGACTGCCGACCCCAGGTGCCTTGTTCGGCCAAAATATCCAGCATTTCTCGTGCGATTTTGATTATGTTTAAAGCAAACTATTTCCAAAAGAGTAAGCTAAAAGCTGACATGTTATATGTAAACAGATACTACATGTTAGTAAAATAAATTGGCAAAAACCCCAGTTGTGCAGAACTTTTTTGCCGGGTATAGAAGGGCTGCATGATGGTTCCTCGCAGAGCTGACACAGCTTAGGTGATCTAAGCCTGCCCAGGCAAAGCGATGCGAGTCGGACCGTCCATGCTTATAGACCCTATTGGTTTCATTGGGCGGCAGGGCTTGAGACGTCATTTCATCGCAATGTCGGGTAAAAGTCCCTCAAAATTGGAAGCAGCGTCTCGTAAATGACCTTTACAGTGTTGACGGGGACGTTAAACCGCAAATAAAAAAACATGCTGACGGTGAAGATTCTGTAGCGATAGAAAATAGAAGTGAAGGCAATGATCAGGAATCGATAAAGTCAACCCACAGCTCCCATCAGAGACACCAAGGGAAAGAAACACAAACAAGAAAGATGAAAATCAAACAAATGTTAGAAAATTTAGCCTGAGTAGATGGTAAAGAGAATCTGAAACCACACAGGTTTCCAATTATAGTGAAAGTCAGACGCACTGTTTAATTGTCCAGAAATCCAACTGTCTATTACATGTATTAATTGTAATGTTGAACATGTCTAGACAAAAACGGGTTGGCTTAAGCTTAAACCTAACAACTGCTGATTTTTATGCCCCAGCCATTCGAAGAATGGTGGAAGGGCATATAGCGTTGCCCCTGTCCGTCCGTTCGTTCGCTCGTCCGTCCGAAACTTAAATGCAGTCAATAATTTTCTTATTTCTGGATGAATTTTGAAATAACTTTGTAGAAATGTTAACCATCATGAGACGAAGTGTCATGTGCAAACCCCAGGTCCGTACCTCTAAGGTCAAGGTCAAACTTAGAGGTAAAAGGTAAAAAAAAGCTCCGAAACTTAAACTCAGTCAATAACTTTCTTATTTCTGGATGTATTTTAAAATTACTTGGCACAAATGTTGGCCGTCATAAGACAATCTGCCTCACACAAAACCAAGGTCCTTACCTCCAAGATCAAGGCAATGCTTAGAGGTCAAATGTGAAAAAAGGGGTCCAAAACTTCAACACTGTCAATAACTTTCTATGGATTAATACGATTAAATACATATTTTCAGACGGAGGCATCCGTGTCCTATGGACGCATTTCTAGTTTTTATCTATTTCATTCAGTCTGCAGCGGAGAAATAAATACCCCCCCCCCCCCGCAGAAGCTTACAAAATATCACTTGTCCTGATGAATAATTTAATTCTGCCAGACTCATTTCACGACCAGTCAAATCACTTTAAACCTTAACCTGCTGAATATTCAGTTAAGCCACACCCACTTCTGACTGTGAACCAATCAGATTACTTTTTCTAATTTATTCCCACAACTTCGGAAACTGAATGTCAAACAGTGTTGAACCTGATCAGATGGCTTCTTCAGAAGCCATCTGATCTGGATCTACACTCTTTGCAAAAGTAGGGGTTGTCGTGCTCAGCGGGATAAGGGTTAATATAATATGCAATGTATTCACAAATTGCATGATAGTGTAGATCCTGATCAGATAGCTTGAGATGCGGATCTACACTGTTTGCAAAAATTGGTGTTGGTTTATTCAGCAGGATAAGGATTAACCCTTTTTGTACCAAATGGAATCTTCCAACTTATTTAAAGAACTAGTCCATTTCAAAATTAAGGGGTGTCAGGTTGTGTTTCCATCAAAATTTATTCGGAAATGACTGAACTTTTAGCAAACAGTGGAGGGGCTGATCAGACGCCGCGTTCTGCGACTCGCACTTGTTTGTTTGTTTGATTTGAGGTGTAACGTATAGGTCATTTTGGAGACGATGCTTCCAGTTTTGTGGGACTTTTACCCGACATTTGGATGAAATGACATCTCAAGCTCTGTCGCCCAATAAAACCAATAGATGATTCCATTGTGGAATTATGAAAATATTTGAGGGTCACTGATGAGGCCTAAATGGCCGAAACTAGCTAGGCTGCCCCAGAACACTTCATATTTTCCAGTTCTGTGGTGTATCCCTTGCTTCCAAAGGATAACCCTTTTATAGAACATATTAATAAGCATGGGCAGACCGACTCGCACCGCTTTACCTGTGCAGACTTAGACCCTCCAAGCGGTTTATCAGTAATCGTGTGTGGTCGGTTTCAGCTCTGAGTGGAATCATCATGTATCCCATCTATTTCTTCAAGGCCCGATGGGCGGGGTTCGGCGACATGCACTACTCTGCCTGTTCAGGCTTAGACCTCCTACCAAACGTATCTGATTAGAGCACAAAATGCAGATAGACATGAAAAATTGTTACTTTTCAGCTCGCCTTACAAAATACATGGGGAGCAATTGTTGTCACCTCTGTCGTCTGCATGCGCGTTTGCGTTTGCGTTATCGTCACACTGCGTATAAGTTTTTCAAATGCTTATATCTCAACAGTCACCCATCACAGACCACTCATATCTGGAAAGGGACTTCTGATTTTCAAAGAGAACAGACCCCTGGGTTCATGCACCAGGCTGGGTAGAGGGGTCAAAATCTAGAACAACTATGTAATTGTGCGTTAAAGTTTAATGCACATATCTCAACATTCACCCATTACAAAGCATTCATATTTACAACTTGGATACCTGAGAGTGTCTTCTGAGATTCCAAGACAACACACCCCTGGGTTCATGCCTGGGGATGGGGGGTGTAGGGGTGCGGCTAGGGGTCAAAATCTAGAACACCTTTGTAATTTGTTGTATCTTTTCCATTATGATAATAAGTTAGACACAATTGGTTAGATATCAGCCAGCCAAGTGACATTGGTTCAACTGTAAAAGGGTGAAGGTCATGGTGATCTACATTTCACGGCCCAGTGATTTGCATTAAATCTTGAAGACTATTAGTTTGAAAAATGCCATACCTGGGGTATTAGTTCAAAGTGAATCCATGATTGACCTCAAAATATATCTAGGTCACTGTGCCCTTTATTTCATGGTTCAGCGATTTTGCATATTATCTCGAATATTATTTGATGGAGACATGTCATATCTGGATTATTAGTTCCATGTGACCCGATAATTGATTACAAAATGTATCTAGGTCATGGTGACCTACATTTCACGATCGTTTGATTTTGCCTATTATCTTGAATACTATTGGATGGATTAATGTCATACCTGGGTTATTAGTTCCATGTGACCCCATAATTGAACAGTGATTTTGCCTACTAACTTGAATACTATTTGATGGAGAAATAAAATACCTGGATTATTAGTTCCATGTGACCCGATAATTGACCGCAAAATATATCCAGGTCAGTGTGACCTATATTTCATGGTTCAGTGATTTTGCCTTTTACCTTGAATACTATTTGATGGAGAAATGTCATACCTAGATTAGATTTATCCATGTAACCCCCATGATTTGGCTTGAATTCTGTCTAGGTCAGGAGGACCTATATTTCATGGTTCATTGATTTTGCCAATTATCTTGAATACTATTTGATGGAGAAATGCCTCACCTGGATTATTAGTTCCATGTGACCGGATGATTGACATGGGACTATATCTAGGTCATTGTGACCTATTTTGATGGTTCATTGATTTTGCCTTATAATTCAGGCTAAATTTGATTCTGAAATGTGATGTCTGGAATATTTGTTCCATGTCACCTGATTATTGATCTCAAAATATATCTAGGTGAGTGTGTCCTATAATTCATGGTTCAGTATTTTTACCTTAAACATCTGGAAGGCACGAAACAGATGAGCTATGTTGTAATACGACAGCTCTTGTTCGAGAAATAGGCGGAGCTCCTCGCCAATATTTTCGCTGAACTTTCAAATAAACAAGAGCTGAGTATCACCCGAGTATTACTGTCTCGATAACATTCTATAGGACTATGATTTCTCTTCATATGTCTTTGTATGTATAAAATGTGTTGAAAATAAATGTTTTGGTAGAAACGATAGGAGCTGTGATTTAATTGTATCGATTCCTGATCATTGCCTTCACTTCTGTTTTACAGACAGAGTTTGAGACAAGTCTAGGCTTACTGTTAGACTTTTAGACAAGCTACGGCTTACTGTCAGACTTTCAGAAAAGCTAATGCTTACTGTCAGACTTTCAGACAAGGTTTAGGGTTAGGGTTAGGTCAACCATAGTGCAGTTTATATTTTACTTTTGGTCCTTTGAGATCAGCGTGAATATTCTGAGAAATCAGAAATAAATTATTGGTTTAGACTCATATTCTAGACAGGTTTTTAATTATTTCGACCCCATTTTGATTTATATCAGTCTTTGTATCGACTGCCTATTCGAAATTCGCAAAATTGCAGTACGTTTCCTCTGGCTTTCTTTTCCGGATCATTACAGGGTCACTGATGAGGCTTTATTAGCCGAAACTGCGTAGTATGACCCATTTTCTTTCTTATGAATGTTTTCATTGCTCTTAAAGGAACTCATTTTTTATTTTTTATTTACTGTCAGATCCTGGAAAATATTATAATATTGTACATTATGTTGTATTTGAAGCAAACAATTTAATACAAAACCCAGCTGTTCAATAGTACTTTGTGGTATTGAATATATGTTGAAAAGAACATCACGTGAACAAGTCCGTGAAATGAACACCCCCTTAAACCCCACTCTATATAGAGAAAACTGGGGTTTACGGGGGTATATATTATTTTCCGTATTTCTGCTCCAAGACATAGGTTGCGGGTATTCGATAGAACCGCCTCTAACGAGCACCCATAACCTATGTTTACAGTATAAATAAGAATATTGATTACGATAACACATCCGTGTGATATAGTGCATTTTTTCATACCTCAAAAAAGGTAATTTTCTGATGAAAATTTATGATATTAATCTTATTTATACTCATAACATAGTTTTTGGGTACTCGTTAGAACCGCCTCATTGAGGCGGTTCTAACGAGTACCAACAACCTATGTCTTGGAGCAGAAATAAGGAAAATAATGTATACCCCCCCCCCTTAACCCCAGTTTTCTCTATATAAAGTGGGGTTTAGGGGGGTCTTCATTTCACGGACTTGTTCACGTGATGATCACGGATTTTCATCAGAAAAGTAGCCATTATTGAGATGTGAAAAATGCCTTATGTCGCACGGTTGTGTTGTCTTAATGAATAGTGTAATTGGGTAGGTTTTCTTGTATCAGTTGTCTTAATCGCTACGTTTGTTTCTATAAAGTATAAATAAGCTTCATTTAAATACTAGTTGTTTAAGTTCAGTATTGCAAACATAAAGTGAAACTTATTTTGAAGGGAAATAGGTATAGTGTAAGTTCAAATAAATTATTTTATTTTATACCCAGCAGTGAAATCAGTGTGCATCTGAAACAAATAAAAATGATATTGACACTGTGTGAAAAGTAACATGACTGTGCTATTTTCACATTTGCAACCGGGACTACTTTTTTGGTTTGATTGATTTTTTGTTTGCTTGTTTTTTTTGTATAAAATAAAACAAAATTTACTTTTTTTTCAATAAATACCAATAGTTCAATTAATGCGTTGAAATCACATTTCTTTGAGTGTTTTGTTTCACGCAAAGATTTCTTTACAATTTTGACCCCCTTAAACCCCACCTTTATATAGTAAAACTGGGGTTTACAGGGATAAACATTATTTTCCTTGTCCATATTTCTATTTAAAAAAAAAAAAATATGGTAACTCTTTACAACCTCCTTGCCGAGGGAGGCGGTACTAACGAATAGCCACAGTCTATGTTTGGAGTAAAAATTATGAAAAATATCAGGATTTTTATTTGAAAATTGTCATTTTTGGTGGCAAAATTTTATCAATATATTTGAATAGGCGTGTTTTTGCAATGGAAAACACACGCAATTTTCTCGAGACCGAAGCATTTTGCGAACAGATGCTCATTTACATCGCCAGAGTCGCGTATACAATAAAAATATATATTTTTTTTTAACAAATACCAAATATATTTCACCTCCTGTGTTGAGATATTTTGGTATTTATGTAAAAAAAGTAAATATCCTCTTCACATTGAAGAAAATTACCAGACATTCTTCACGTAATGGCCGATACAGTTAATAGTATAAACTCTTATAAAAAAAAAAATGAGGATCTTACACGAGGGTTCATATACTCCACATCACACTAACATGTCCGTGAAATGAACACCCCCCCCCCCTTACACCCCACTTTATATAGAGAAAACGGGGGTTTAGGGGTGTACATTATTTTCCTTATTTCTGCTCATAGACATGGGTTGTGGGTACTCGTTAGAACCGCCTCATTGAGGCGGTTCTAACGAGCACCCACAACCTATGTTTTGAGCATTTATATGAAAAATATCACGGATTTTCATCCGAAAAGTAGCCATTTTGGGGATGTGAAAACTGCACTTTGTCGCACGGGTGAGTAATCGTTATGAACTAGACATGCACAGGGCCACCTCAGTGTCCTGTACTAGCATGCATTTCTAAAGAGAGACCATATTACTGTCTTACCCCAGAACTCATTGGCTTTCAACGTGTTTGTGCAAACAGTAATGTCGGACGCAGAAATAGCCGCATCGAAAAGACGTTAAACACATTCTAGCGTGATTGCTTATATATTTACATGTAAACGAGCTTGCGGACAACAAACAAAAACCCTTCTTAGGAAGCATTGGACCAGTCTGCGCTTCTAGTCAATGTAGTCACACATTCGCTCGCTGTTCTTTAAATATCCCGCAAGGATGCTATAAAAGGCTCATATAGACAGCAAATGCTCTGAACAGTCTGTGCAGGCTGATCTGAGTCTTCTTCCGCCAGACAAGTCTATTTTATTGTTCCACAAAATTATTTTTATTTCCTTTAAGTAGCAAGCAACAGTTACATGTATAACCTATACATGACGTGCTGTTGTAAGACGCGGAAAATTTCACTGACTGCAGCAACCGCGTGTGAGTAAAATGACGCACTGTGGATAATGGCGAGAATTACAGCGCTCCGCAAAAAAATAAAAATAAAAAAATAAAAAAAAAACTGGATCTGCAGTCGATGGTATACCATCGCAAATAACCGCTTTGTCTATTAATAACACTAATGACTATGTATTAGCTAGCCAAAACTACATGTAAGTTAAAAAACAGTTGCAAAGAACATTCTAACTGATAAGCACAGTTTCAGAAGTGTAACTCTTATAGTTTAGAAGATATGGCAAAGTCATACTTTTTGACCTTTGACCTTTGGGTTATGTTGAGGTCCACCTAAAGTATCCGAATTTATTCTATATTCTAACAGCCATCCAATAACCAAGTTTCAGAAGTGTAACTCCAATAGTTTAGAAGATATGGCAAAGTCATACTTTTTGACCTTTGGCCTTGGGGTCGAGGTCACACCAGAAGTAGCCCAACATATTCTATATTCCAAGGACCATCCAATAAGCAAAGTTTCAGAAGTGTCACTCCAATAGTTTAGGAGATATGGCAAATCATAATTTTTGACCTTTGACCTTTGTGTCATGTTGAGGTCAAGGTCACAAAAAAGTTGCCCACTGCCATCTACATTCCATGTACTATCCACATGCAAAGTTTCAAAAGTTAACTTCAGTGGTTGCAGAGAATATCCATTTACAAGAAACGTGACGGACCGACGGACCGACGGACAGACGGACGGACGGACAGACGGACTGACGCCGGAGTGAACTGTGGTACGAAAATAATATACCTGATTTTTCTTCGAAAAAGCGGGTATAAAAAAAAAACAATAAACTTGTGCGATCAGCAAAGACACAAATCAGGCTGTGGCAGAGTAATCTGTTCTGATGACACTGATTTGCTATTACTTTACCTCTTCCGTTAGCTAAGCTGGTCTTTTTTTTTTTTTTTTTTTTTTTTGTTTGTTTGTTTTCTTTTATCTCCTCAAAATGCGAGTACATTTATTTGCAGTGCAGGCAACCTGTTCACCGGGAATCTCCGCGATATGTCACGGCGCTTTCTGAAGACATTTCCGAGAAACATTATCTAGTTTTAGTTAATTTTTCCTCACTGTTTTACTATCCAGCTGAATGGGGCGTTTTACTCGTTGTCGGTTCTCCGCGAAATAAAAGAGGGGATTTTACCGTTGGCTGGTCTACGAGTACATATATATACCTTGCTTCTAAGGGATACATCACGCCAATACGCTTATATAATTTTGACCCCCTGGAACCCCACTTTTATATAGTAAAACTGGGGTTTACGGGGGTAAACCTTATTTTCCTAATTTTTGCTCTAAACTATAGATTGTGGGTACTCGTTAGAACCGCCTCGATGAGGCGGTTCTAACGAGTGCCTAAAGTTTATAATTTTAGCAGAAGTAAAAAAAATATCACAATTCTTAATCTGAAAATTTTCGCTTTTTTTCGGCGATAAAGATTACAGTGTATTTGTATAGGCGTGTTTTTGTTATGACTGTTCTACATTCCGCAACACCCTCCTTCTTGCTAGAGCCAGTTGGTGACCGCAACAGAATTCAAATGGAACAAAATAAATCTAAAGTAAGTGTTGTCAATAATACGTAGATGACGTCGCCGCGACACTTAGCGCGTGTTGACCGGTAAAATCATTGACTGCCGAACAAACGTTTTCAATGAAAACTTCATTAATGAAAACGTTATTATCAGTCACCACCAATATTAATTGCATTGTAGCACACTGACCTGATAAAAATATGCTGTCTCAGGACAAGTGAGCTTTATCAGGTCAACGTGACATCGCACTTTGATTAATGAATGGAACTACTAGAAAAATTGACAAAATGTTATTATTACTGGAAAATAATCGAGAAATGAATTATTAAGGATCACCGAAAAAACAATAAAGCCAGCTGATACTAAATTATTGACCGCCGGAATGTTGGGACCCACTGAGGACCATCGATAAATGATCATAAATTACTAATTTAAGAGTGTACAGGGGCATAAACTGATAAATAGAATACCAGATTCGTGTCATTTGATATCAAGTTTATTAGGCTCGGCTTTGAGAACGCATGTAGAATCGCTCGGCAAGCCTCGCGATTCTACACGCGTTCTCGAAGCCTTGCCTGATAAACTTGATATCAAAAGACACGAACCTGGTATTCTCTTTTGAGTTCTCAGTGCAATGCTGGTTGAATGAAAATAAAAAAAATAACTACAGTCGAACTTCAATGGCTCGGACACCTTTGGGACCTCGAAAATCTGTTCGAGACAGGGGTAGTTCGAGCCACTGAGGTTACGGTCAGGAAGCATAACGAGATACTTTTAGACATCTTTTCGGTGTTATATAATGTAAATGTATGCTATGTGTACTCATTAGAATCGCCACATCGAGGCGATTCTAATGAGTACACACAGCATACATTTGCAAGATAAAAGACTAAAATCTCCTTAATTATCCCCCCACTATTTCTTATGTAGAGGATTTTGCTAGGGGCTCAAGAATGGGTTCGACTCAGCCATGGTAAACGAGCCATCGGTGTTCGAGCCATCGAAGTTCTACTGTAGCTTTTGTTGCAAAAACGTAATACAATGAACGAATGTGTTTATTTATTTATTTATTTATATTTCCCGCAATCTAATTGAATTCTTATTTCCAGGCACAATGGGAATTAATAATAATAGCAAAAAAAAATCTATATACAGCAAAATAGATGTAGAGGCAATGATCAGGAATCGATACAATACCCACAGCTCACATCAGTTGGAGTCTACAGTTCTGTAGCTGCTATCGGTCTTTTTTTTTTCGAAAGTGATTAATGTGGGTTGTCTAACTTAGGAAGACTCTGTTTAGGCACCAGTATCTACTTACAGTTGACTCTCGTTATCTCAACTCTGATATCTTTAACAATTGCTAAGTCAAACTAACTTTTGTGCACTGTTATATTAGTTTTGCGATATGTTCCTCGGATGTTAACTCCTTTAATGTCAAACTACTGTCATCACTTACCAAGTGGTCCACATAGTTCAGTCCGTTTGAGTTTGAGATAATGGGAGTCGACTGTATATGTTTAGATTAAAAGCGCCGCCATGATTTACCCGAATTTACACATGGGAAATGCCTTGACTTGGATATGAAACGTCATTCTAATGCACTAACGTATGTAACGCGACGTCTGATTGGATAACGTCAAAAATTTGCGACAGTATATTCTGCGATATACTATCGCAAACCCGACCTCACCATGTAACGTCGTTTTTCATTGGCTGGTATTTGATTTTCCGCAGCTCACAGCGCTAGCCGTTTTGTGCAAAATAGTACAGTTTTAACAAAACAACGTATAAGTGCATTAGAAATGGGATAACTGTAACGCAAAATTGTGATTTGGGGAGGTAAACCGTCGGTTTTAAGGTCGCACATTACGTTTTACGGCTCCGCTGACGCGTCGCCGTAAAAGGAAATTTCCGACCGTAAAACCTCCGATTTACCTCCCCAAATCACAATTTTGAATACAGTTATCCCCTAATTCATAAATCACATCAAAATGCACCCGAGTTATTGACACCTGCTCTTCTTAATGCTGTTTTAACTCATTGTCGTTTGAAAGTATTGACGAACGCTAGACGACGACATACGACGATAAACGACGACGGGTGACGACGGACGACGACGAAAGACAACTACCTATCCTATAATCTTACCCGCATCTTTCGGCTCTGGTGAGCTTAAAAGTTAGTTATTACTCTTAACTGTTACAGTGGATTTAAACAATATATGTGGGATTTATCATGTGATTGTATTGAAAAGTAACTACAGCATAATGTATACAGCGTCTGGTTTCTAGTCTACAGAGAAGTGTATGCAGTGTACGTCTGGTTTCTAGTCTACAGAGAAGTGTATGCAGTGTATATTTACCAAAGTGAACAGTGACTACCGCTTACAGTGATTACAGATTATTTGGACAACAGCATAGCGAGTTGTTTCTCATCTGAAAATTATATGTAGCCCGCTGGGTGGGATTAATATACTACTCAAAGTTTGATAGGGATCACTTTTTTAATGCAAAATAATTTTTGGATGAATTAATCAGCTGAATCCAAATTTGATACATAATGATAGAAAACGTATCCTGCACAAAACCTAGTGATTAATTTTGTCAACTGGTACTGCATTCAAGCGTGACAACAGCAACCGTCTTGGCACCCCCAAAATTTGCCGCAACACGAAGGGATTTGGACAACTGATTTTCACAAATTTCCAAATATGTTTAGACAAACTGTATCGTATCAAATTTTGATACGTTTAGACAACTGATTTGTTTTAAATCAGTTGTCATAATAGCGTATATGGCGTCCACGGGCATCAATTACAGTACGACATCGCCTGTGCATGCTCGTAATCCGAGTCTGTATCCGGTTTTGTGGAATCAGCTTTCATTCAGCAACCAATGCATCTGTGAGCTCCTGTAAAGTCCTCGGATGCACAGGCCGGGCTGAAACAGCATGTTGAAGCATGTCCCACGCATTCTCAGTCGGATTTAAGTCCAGTGACCGAGCAGGCCAGTCCATACGAACGATTGCCTCACGTTCCAGAAAGGCATCACTGACGTGGGCACGGTGGGGACGGGCATTATCGTCCATCAGAATAAAGTCCGGGCCGATAGCATCTGCATATGGTCTCACAAATCCATCAATAATATCAATACAGTACCTCACTGCCATTTACGTTCCGTTTTCAACGACGTGCAAGTCAATTTTACCGTTCACGCTTATCCCAGCCCAAACCATGACAGCCCCCTTTCCATAGCGATCATGCTCTGCCACATGCAAGACATCGAATCGTTCTTTAGACATTCGCCACACTAATTGACGTTTATAAGTGAAGTCTGGACAGAATCTGGACTCCTCAGTAAACAGTACTGGCGTCAAGTCACGAACCGTCCACCTGACATGAGTTCTGGCAAAGTCCAACCGGTCTAGCACATGCTGTCTCGTCAACGGATCACATACAGCAGGCCTCATGGCATTAAGTCCGAACGCGTGGAGCCCGTTTCTGACAGTTTGTGTAGAAATTTGTACTCCAGTTCCGTTCCTAAGCTCGTTATGCAAACGCGTAGCGTCCAGGAACCGTTAACTATCGTGAAGGAACTGTTTTAACACAAGTAAACAAATGACCTTAGATTCAATAAAATTATTTATTTTGACATTATACTTGTATTCAATCCATAATGTTTCATTACGAAAACGCGCCTATACAAACGCATTGTAACCTTTATCTGTGAAAAACTGAAAATTTTAAGATGACAGTTTGTGATATTTTCTTATTTGTGCTCAAAATATAGATTGTGGGAACGCCTAGAACAGCCTCAATGAGGCGGTTCTAACGAGTACCCACTATCTACATTTTAGAGCAGATATAAGAAAAATTAGGTTTACCCCTTCAAACCCCAGTTTAACTATATAAAAGTGGGGTTCAGGGGGGTCAAACTTTATACCTCTGCTGCATCTTGTACTTGTTTTCGACAATATATTTGGCATACATTGTGGACCTTGAAAAAGGAAAAAATAATCTTGAAAGGGCTGTAAAACCCAAATGAAATTTCATTTATGGGACATATATTTGTTTGTTAGACATGTTAGAATTGAGGTCCAACATTAATTAAGTCATTTTGGAGTAATTTTTCAAGTTTTGTGGGTCATTGAGATGAAATAACATATCCAGCCCTGCAGCCCAGAAACCAAAAAGACAATATGCTTTCAATTTTGAATTTTGGAACAGTGAAAAAAAATCGCCTTTTTTTTTTTTTTTTACACATGATTATTTAAGATTTCTCTGTTTTAATTGACAGCTTTCTTTATTATGCTGGTTGTAGTAATCTTCACACATTTGACAAATTAACATACTGACATTACCTTCCTTTAACTGGCATTGTTTTCTTTAATTGTACAGACTAATATTCACACATTTCAGCATGTTCAAAAACACTTAAAATTTGACAATACACAACATCAAACAAATTGATAATTTAGCGAGCTCAATAATTTTTAATGTGAAGTTTTTTATATATTTTTATCTGTCACTTTTTCTACTCAGATGTTAAGTTCCCATTGTATACTAATGGACTCTTCCATTGGTGTATTTTGGGCAAGTCCATTGGTCATAAAAGGGATGTTAGGCCTATGTTCTTTTTTTATTTTTTTTCATATTTAGGGCCCCACCACTGAAAGTGTGGGTGCCCTATAGTAATCACCCTGTCCGTCCGTCTGTCTGTCCGTCCACAAATTTCTGATAGCGCTGCCGGGGCCCTAGTCAGTTTCACTGACAGCTCTAGTTTTTTTTCTATTTTGGATGGAAAATTCTGTTAAGAAATAGTGCAGGCCCTGATCTGGGCTTGCACTGTTTGCCAAGGTGCTTGCAATGGGTTAATTTCTTTCCGAACACATGATGCTGGATATGGTTGAGCAGAGAGTGGTTAATAAAAAGGGTTAATGTTTTTCTCTGCCATGCATCCAACTTTGCCTTCACTGCAGCTGGTGTTGTGCCGTGTGGCGGCCGTAAAACGTCTCCCCGTACATCAACCATAGTGCAGTTTATATTTTACTTTTGGTCCTTTGAGATCAGCGTGAATATTCTTAGAAATTGGAAATATTTATTGTTTTGGACTCATATTCTAGACATGTTTTTAATTATTTGGACCCCATTTTGATTTATATCAGTCTTTGAATTGACTGCCTATTCGAAATTCGCAAAATTGCAGTATGTTTCCTCTGGCTCTCTTTGCCGGATCATTACAGGGTCGCTGATGAGGCTTTATTAGCCGAAACTACGTAGTATGACCCATCTTCTTTCTTATGAATGTTTCCATTGCTCTTAAAGGAACTCATTTTTGATTTTTATTTGCCTTCACTGCAGCTGGTGTTGTGCCGTGTGGCGGCCGTAAAACGTCTCCCCGTACATCAACCATAGTGCAGTTTATATTTTACTTTTGGTCCTTTGAGATCAGCGTGAATATTCTTAGAAATTGGAAATATTTATTGTTTTGGACTCATATTCTAGACATGTTTTTTAATTATTTGGACCCCATTTTGATTTATATCAGTCTTTGAATTGACTGCCTATTCGAAATTCGCAAAATTGCAGTATGTTTCCTCTGGCTCTCTTTGCCGGATCATTACAGGGTCACTGATGAGGCTTTATTAGCCGAAACTACGTAGTATGACCCATCTTCTTTCTTATGAATGTTTCCATTGCTCTTAAAGGAACTCATTTTTGATTTTTATTTGATAAGGAGTTTGTCCATAAATTAACTGTTGGCTTAATAATTACAATTAATTGCTAGGTGATATTTTCTGGCAAAATACAGAAAATACAGAAAATACTGTAAAGAACAAAAATTACACTTTTTCTGAAAGTTTTATGGCTCGGTCGTATATGTTTTTTTTTTTTTGCAAAAAAATGGGGGGATGACCTTTCTACATTAAGAACTCACAAAACAAATTGATTAGGTAAAATGTCCTCCTTGTGAATATATCTGGTATCGTGCAGATGCAGAAGTGTATATTGCAGCTTGTCTGGCATGTTTCCCCTTCTTTAAGATCTCTAACTTCAAAGCTGTTTCAAACGGTGTTAGCCGACAATCTAGTTCTTGGTGACAGATTCTGATCAGACTGTGCTATAGCTACAGGCATCACAAAATATGCCCGTGTAATATTGACCCCCCACTCTGAAACCCCACTTTCACATATAGAGAAAGTTATATGTTATTTTTTTTTCCCTATTGAAAAAAAAAAAAGATAAAACTGACAGCCAACTATTTTTTTTGCTCAAAAATTTGAAAAATATTAGAGCATTTACTTGTATTTGCCTTTGTGGAAAACATTTAATAATATATATTGTTTTTTTATACAGCCCTTTCAATGTTATTTCACTCATATTTATTAAGGGTCTTTATATTCATTGTCATCAAAAAAGTAACTGTTTTGGAGCTGTTAAAAATATGTTTTATCTAAATGACTATATACCCTACATGAACTTGTAATGAGAAATAAAAGATGGGCTGCTTGATGCTTCCACGCAGAGCTGAAACTGATTCATGCACAGGCAAAGCGGTGCGAGTCAGACCGTCAATGCTTATCTATAGACCCTATTGGTTTAAATCAGCAACAGGGCTCAAGATGTAATTTCATTGCAATGTCGGGTAAATGTCCCACAAAATTGGAAGAACGTCTTCAAAATTACCTATACAGTGTTGAAGGGGGGGGGGGGGGGGGGTCAAATCTCGCATCAAACAAACAAAATGTATACGATAAACGTGTTTCATTTAATGATTTAACAGCAACTCCTATTCAAATATTATGAGTGGATAAGAGCGCCAACCCTAGTCATTTGGTCTCCCACCGCTGTGGGTTCGTGCCTCGCTCGGGATCAGGTGTGAGATGTCATTTTCTGCAACAGAAAGTCAGGTAGATGTCGTTTTCTGCAACAGAAAGTCAGGTGGTTTTTCTCCGGGTACTCAAGTTTTCAGCCACCTGCGTAGAGTGAGCTCAGTGTCTGTAAAAGTTGCACAAAATTGGAAGCAGAGTCTCCAAATTGACCTTAATAGTGTTGATCTGGGCATTAAACAATTGCAACATTCAAAGAGGTTAATTAAATGGCTCATCTAGGTCTGCACTGTTAATGCTCAGGTGTATCATGAGGTTATTAAAATGTCTGTTCCAAGTCTGCACTGTTAAAGCGCAGGCGTTTCCAAATACGTTACTTAAGATTATTATGGTATATTTTTACTTTCAAGTGGTTATTTATATGGCTGATCTAGGTCTGTACTGATAATGCTCAGGCCTATTATTTCACATTAATACCCTGGATGTCCCAATACTTGGGATTATTATGGTCCACTGAAACAATTTAACCCATAGTACCGGAAACCCCAAAACAGGTACAAGAACAAACAGTGCAGTCCCAGATCAGGGCCTACACGGTTTGTGAAAAGTTAAGCCATTTTCCCAAAAATTTTTGAAGACAACCTGACACCCCTAAATTTTGAAATGGACTCCTGGTTTACATAAGGAGGAAGATTCCATTTGGTACAAAAAGGGTTAAAGAGGTCAATAAAATGGCTTGATTGCTAAAGGCTAAATTAGGATGCTAGCTGTATATTGAAGTCTGCTATGTAATGTCTTTAGATCTTTCACTTCAAATAAAAATCAAAAATGAGTTCCTTTAAGAGCACTGAAAACATTCATAAGAAAGAAGATGGGCCATACTACGTAGTTTCGGCTAATAAAGCCTCATCAGTGACCCTGTAATGATCCGGCAAAGAAAGCCAGAGGAAACGTACAACAATTTTGCGAATTTCGAATAGGCAGTCGATTCAAATAAAAATCAAAAATCAAAGACTGATATAAATCAAAATGGGGTCCAAATAATTAAAAACTTGTCTAGATTGAGTCTAAAACAATAATGTATTTCCGATTTCTCAGAATATTCACGATGATCTCAAAGGACCAAAATTAAAATATAAACTGCACTATGGTTGATGTACGGGGAGACGTTTTACGGCCGCCACACGGCACAACACCAGCTGCAGTGAAAGCAAATAAAAATCAAAAATGAGTTCCTTTAAGAGCACTGAAAACATTCATAAGAAAGAAGATGGGCCATACTACGTAGTTTCGGCTAATAAAGCCTCATCAGTGACCCTGTAATGATCCGGCAAAGAAAGCCAGAGGAAACGTACTGCAATTTTGCGAATTTCGAATAGGCAGTCGATTCAAATAAAAATCAAAAATCAAAGACTGATTTAAATCAAAATGGGGTCCAAATAATTAAAAACTTGTCTAGATTGAGTCTAAACCAATAATGTATTTCTGATTTCTCAGAATATTCACGATGATCTCAAAGGACCAAAATTAAAATATAAACTGCACTATGGTTGATGTACGGGGAGACGTTTTACGGCCGCCACACGGCACAACACCAGCTGCAGTGAAAGCAAATAAAAATCAAAAATGAGTTCCTTTAAGAGCACTGAAAACATTCATAAGAAAGAAGCCTGTTAAGTGTCAGTCCTTGCAGTGACAGTGATTAACCATTTTTATACCAAGTGGAATCTGTAATATTCTGCAACATCTAATCTGGGCCTGCACTGTTTGCAAACTATGATACCAGGAATGTTCCTTTGGTGACCCTACCAAAATCGCTCAAATCGTTCCGCTCGGATGAACAAGCTGGCCGCCATAGCTAAAAATTGAAAAACCTTTAAACGACTTCTCCTCTTTAACCAGCCTGCATGGAGTTTGAAATAATTACACAGGAAGGTTCCTTGAGTGACCCTCTACCAAAATTGCTCAAACCGTTAATTATGCTAGATTGAACAAGATGGCCACCAGAGCTAAAAATAGAAAAACCTTTAAATGGCTTCTCCTTAACCAGTGGTTGGGTTTCAAAATAATTTTACAGGAATGTTCCTTGGGTGACCCTCAACCAAAATTGCTCAAAATGTCCCTCTGGGATGAACAAGATGGCCACCAGAGCTAAAAATAGAAAATCTTTAAAGGTCTCCTGGCCCTTAACCAGTGGATGCACAAGAATGATCCTCTACCTGAACAAGATGGCCACCAGTGCTAGAAATAGAAAAAAAAACTTAAAAAGACTTCTGGCCCTTAACCAATGGATGGTTTGTTTGTTTACTTTGATGTTTAACGTCCCCGTCAACACTGAAAAGGTCATTTTGGAGACATTGATTTAGATATAATTTCACAGGAATATTTCATGGGTGACCTCTATAAACAAATCTGCTTGGATGAAAAAGGTAGCCACTAGAGTTATTAATAGAAAAAACTTTTAAATAACTTCTCCTGCTTAACCAGTGGATGGATTTCGAATTAATTTCAATATGATAACACACACTTGTGTCTTAGTGCATTTTTCATATCTCCAAAATGGCAACTTTGCTGAAGAAAATCCATGATATTTTTCTTAGGTTTTTCTTATCAATGCTCAAAACATAGGTTTGTGCTCGTTAGAACTGCCTCATTGAGGCCGTTCTAACGAGTAACCACAACCTATGTCTTGGAGTAGATATAAGAAAAATAATGTATACCCCCCAAAACCACAGTTTTCTCTATATGGAGTGGGGTTTAGGGGGTCTTCATTTCACAGACGTCTTTTAAAATTGCTCAACCCGTTGTGCTTGGATGAACAAGATGGCTAAAATTACAAAAACCTCCTAGTGTCAACCAAAATTGCCTAAGCCCTCAACTCTACCATATATTATCTTCAATTTCATTTGTACAATATGGAGCAGGTGAGCGATCCAGGGCCATCATGGCCCTCTTGTTTCTTTGTCAGATTGTTTCTATGCCACTGATCTGCCCATGGGCCTCTTTTTAGCTCACCTGTCACGTAGTGACAAGGTGAGCTTTTGAGATCACTTTTTGTCCGTCGTCCGTCGTGCGTCCGTAAACTTTTCTTCAAACGACATCTCCTCCTAAACCACTGATAGGATTATGACCAAACTTCACAGGAATGATCCTTAGGTGGTCCCCTTTCAAAGTTGTTCAAATGGTTCCGGTCCGTTGCACATATAGGTCATAGTAGCCAAAAATAGATTTTTTTCACCGAAAACTCTACCCATGATAACATGGTTTTGGTTATAACATGGCCAGGTTAATTTTGCCTTCCAATTTGTCATTTTACTATCATTTCTAGATAAAAATATCGCTGGTATACATGGATCACTTATAACAAGGTCATGAGCGAGGCATCCCAAACGTAGCGCTATAAATGGACTGCCCTGTACCTGTTTTTTTTGCATTTTATATATAAGTGTAAACTTGCATTGTGGGTACATATAACTAATTGGTAGTCTCTGCCCATGGACGTATACAACAACTTCAAAAATGTTTGTATTTACATTTAAATTAATAAGGAACTAGCTGCATGCTGACAACTTAAATGAGTCAATACATAATACACCACGGCCTCGTTATAATACAGGTCATTAAAACACGGTTTGGATATAACACAGTTTCAAGATTGTATTTTTACTGTATTATCCACACATTTTTGTTTGGATATAACACGGTTGTTTAAGTTACACAGTTTCTGCTGTGGACCCCATTATTAGTGTTATAAGGAGGTTATAGTGTATACTACAACCTCGGTGTATACTACAGCCTCATGTTGTAATGTATACTACAACCTTGCTATAACATGGTTCTTATTAACACGGTTTTGTTTATGCATAATACTGTTTCAAGATGGAAAAAAAATTGTATAGCTTAAAGAAATGACCACGTTAACTGTACATTTTTGTTTGTATATAACACGGTTGTTTGATTAACACGGTTTCTGCTTTGGACCCAATTTATAGTGTTATATAGAGGTTGTGGTGTATAAAGTAGTTTGATTGTTTGGTCGTCAGCAATGAGTGTGGCTAAATAGCCTTATTATGCAGGATAAGGATTAAGTTAGCTGAGACTGCCTGTTTTATTTCCAGTCATGTGATACAGAATCCAGATATCTTCCTCTCGGAGATTCATTCATTGGTGGAGAGGATAGCTCCATCTACAGTGAAGTCAGTTATGATGAGGAAGAACTTGACATTGTCATGAGCTGCTTACTGACAAGCACACCAAAGAAGAATCCGAGCAGCCAAGGAGTGCATCTAAGTCCTGCAAGATTTGGAGATAGCTTCACTGACGATCATGCAGAATATCTGGGTGAAGTTTATGCTACTCCAAAGCCATTTAGAGTGACACAACATCTTGTTGGTATGTTTTTGGCTATTTATGTCTTTGACTTCTGTAGGAAAAGGGCCTGTTGTGCTGGCAGCAGGTGCAGGATGGGGCTATAATATGGATTTTTAATTTTCTCTCCTACTGTTTCAGATCCTTCCTTTATCCAATATCTCTGACATACCCTTCTCAGCATTTACTCATTTTCTTCGTTCAGATTGATAGGCATGGTGGGCAAAGCTTGCTTACCACTGATGCCTGGAATCCATGGATGTCTGTTGATCTGAACATTGATATGTTCCATTAGTATATGAATTAATGATTGGGCTTTAATGAATTTGGATGAACGCTTTGGTACTAGTACGACCTAAACTACTTACTAATGTTGCCGGCCTCGGAAGCTCAATCGGATGTGCATCTGACTGGTGATCAGGAGGAGGCAGGTTGGATACCTGCCGGGGTCGCCAACCTTCTTTGGTGGCGATTGATCATGAAACATTTTCTACAGTCATTCTCTCCCTTCCTCTGATTCAAGGAGGACAGATGTCTGTTTCTGGCATAAGAATGTGCAATCAGTACTGGTTAACTGCTTATATATAAGCCTGCCCAGGAAAAGTGTGGATAGGTCAACTGACTGGCTCAAAAATGACCTAAATAGTGTTGAATGGGCTGGTTTACTCCAATAAAAGCAAACAATCAAATCCTTTACTCATGCCCCAACTCCAATTGGGGGAAAGGCTCGAGATGGGTGGCTGAGTTAAACATGACCTCAGCCCCTGACTGGCACGTAAAAAGCCAGGAATTGTTTCACAAAATTTTTCTTAGGATGCATTTATGAAAGGTGATGGATATTAACTGTACCTAGAAGGAATCTCATTAGGATAACACACCCGTGAAACAAAGAGCAGGTAGACTTTCATGTCTCCGAACTGTAATTTGTTCCTTGAAAATGTTTGATTTTGTTTCTTTTTTATGCTCCAAAATTAGGTTGTAGCATTGACATGAGGCAGTTCTATAATGAGTTCCCTATGTCTTTGAGCAGAAGATATATATTGTTTCACAGGGATGTTCATTACACAGGGTTTTTAACGTGATGCACCAGAACATGGCATTTTATCTATGACTCAGATTTTCATTGTTTGTGAAGAACATCCCCGTTAAAAGCCATTTAGGTTATTTTGGCAACATTGTTTTTTTTTTTTACTTTTCCACGAAATTGAGATGAAATGAAATCTCAAGTCCAGTAAAGCTCAAGTGAGCCCAATTTTATGAAAGTCATGCATTTGAACACCTGTGCAGCAACACTAAGCCCCTTTTCCCTTCGATATACCATTTCAGGTACCATTTCAAAATAGCAAAGAGGAAATTAATATTTGCAAGCTTTTTTATTCAGCAGATATTCCATTTTTAATAATTTTTCAAAATGTTTTCCCAGAAAACAGCATTTGACATTTCATCTAGATTGTCTCCTATGGAGAAAATTTGCATTAGATGTCGATCGAATCTTGTTTTCCGGGAAAAGTAAGAAAAACCCATCAATTTGTGGTCTGCTGAATTAAAGTTTAACCCATTTAGTACCAGAAACCCAAAAACGGGTACCCTGGCAAACAGTGCAGGCCCAGATCAGACGCGGCAGAATGCGGCGTCTGATCAGGGCCTACACTGCAAAAAGTCCAGTCATTTTCCAAATATAGCTGAACTTTTTTCAAACAGTGTAGGCCCTGATCAGATGCCCCATTCTGTGGCATCTGATCTTGACCGGCACTGTTTGTCAATTGTCTGTTTAGGGTTTCCGGTATAAAATGGGTTAATAATTAGTTCTGGAACAAAGCATGAACAGTTTAGGAACACTTCAAGAACTTTTTTTATGTTCCATTTATACATTTCAAGAACTGTTCATTTCGGAAGGGAATGCATTGTGATTCAGTACCTCTTTTTGTTGACTTGCAGCTGAATCATCTCCAAAAGTATCACGGCTTTACCAAAAGGCTATGAAGATGACTGACATCCTGCAGACCATCAGGACCAGTTGTTGCAGCAACAAATGTATGAAAAAATTCAGCATTAAGGACATAAGAGAAATTAGGCAACGCTACTGGACAAAACCCAGCCAATCTAGGGCCCAGTATCTCATTCATATGCTGCAACTAGCAGGAGAATCGAAATTTATTTCATGTGAAAATGGTGTAAAAGTGTGTCGGCTATCACACAGACGTATTTTACGTGTCAATAAGAACACCATGACAAGATTTAAAAGGAAAGTTGAGAACAGTGACTCTGCTGTGGTTGGTGGAAAATTTAAGTCTGTGAAAACAAACTTTATTGATGCTATTGATTGGCTAGAGGACTATGCCAAGTTACATGGTGACAGAATGCCGCATAACCCCACGATATACCTACCATACAAGACAATTAAGTGGACTTTGTACCAGTCATACAAAGCTGAGAGACGATTTCCAGTATCAAAAACCTCATTTTATAGGCTGTGGAAGCAGCATTTCCCATACTTGAAAATAAAGCAGGTAATTAATTTTTATCATTTAATAATTTGGTCATTATGTTGTGTGTGTGTGTGTGTGTGTGTGTGTGTGTGTGTGTGTGTGTGTGTGTGTGCGTGTGTGTGAATTCGGGTTTAACGTCGCTTTCAACAATTTTTCAGTCATATCACGACGGTGTCTGGTTGCGACAGGGAGCTCAATGCTCACTTTTATAGTGCTGCCTCACTGAAGTATCATGTCCCAGACAAATTACATGATACCACACCCAGTCACATTATCCTGACACTGGGTCGACCAGTCCTAGCTCTACCCGGTAAATCTGAGTGCCAAGCGAGGAGCAGCTAGTACCATTTTTAACGACTTTGGTATGTCGCGGCCCGGGATCGAACCCGTGACCTCCCGTTCCCAAGAGTGGACACTCTACCAACTGAGCTATCGGGGCCGGTTTGGTCATTATGTTAATGATCATGTTAACAATTTACATAGTACTGCTCGATCCTTTTAAAGAAAGAAGAATTTGAGGGTTGCTCCTATTTGATTTTGATGTTTGGTTTCAAAAATGGAGAGGAATTGATCGACTTAGCTGCAGTCAACAAATGAGTTTTCGGTAAACTGTCACAACAATGACTGGATTAATTTGGAAATGTGGCCTTCAGAAAAAAACAACTGTTTCCGCTTACCCGATCAACCCTGATGTTTTTTTTGACTATAGATGAGTCTAGGACGCCACCGGTCGCTAAGGAAATGCTATCCCACGATTCCCTATTTTTACGCATGCGCAGTTTTGTGTGGCAAAAAAAAATATAACCTTTGTTCAGACTGAGCCGATAACAGTTATTAATTTCTTTGAATTTGACAATTTTAAATAAAGGGTAAGGTAAAGGTGACGTATGTCTTGCGTCACTGTGGCGTCCAACTGATATTGGCTGACAATTGGGTAAGACCTGCTATCCTTGCAACAGGTAAGGGTAGAGGGGTTGCTCTTATTCCTTCTATTTCTACACTGTCATTCATTTTCCTCTTTTTCCTGTGTCCTTTACTTTGACCTACGATCTCTTCTATATTTTTCTCCCTTTCTCTGGGAGACGAGACAAAAATTATACACATGGGTTGACGTGTCGTTAAACCCAAAACAATTAATAATCGAATAATTAACTGACAATGGTCGCGCCATGTTGGGCTAATCGCAAGACAAACGATGCAACAGTGAAGATGATTGGTTGGTTGGTTGAATTGTGGTTGAATATCCCCGTCGACACTATTTAGGTCATTTTGGAGACGCTGCTTCCCGTTTTGTAGGACTTTTACCCGCCATTGAGATGAAATGACACCTCAAGCCTTGCCGCCTAATGGAACCAAAAGGCTAATATGCATTTGACGGTCTGACTCACATCACTTTGCCTGGACAATCTTAGTCCATCTAAGCGGTTTACCAGTACTCATATGTGGTCAGTTTCAGCTCTGCGTGGAAACACTATGCAGCCCAATCTATTTCTCCAAGCCCCGATGGACCGGAGGGGAGGGGGGGGGGGGTGAGACAGTGAAGATGAATCGAAGGATTACTAACCTGACGGATTCAACATGTGGGTGATAAAGATCAATCGTTTACAACCAGCAACAGGGTTGTTTGAACATTGAAATTCACCGTTCCCGCGATCCCCGCCCATTGAGGCTTGAAGAAATTGATGGGCTGCATGATGCTTCCACGCAGAGATGAAACCAACACACACGAGTTCTGGTAAACCAATTAGAGGATCTAAGCCAGCCCAGGCAAAACGGAACGAATCGGACCGTCCATACTTATAAACCCTATTGGTTTCATTGGGCGACAGGGCTTGAGATGTCATTTCATCTCATTATCGGGTAAAATTCCCACAGAATTGGAAGCAACGTCTCCAAAATGATCTATACAGTATAAGCGGGGACCTTAAATCTAAAAAAAAAATCACCGTCCCCGTTAACACTATTTGGGTCATTTTTAAGACTTTGCTTCCTGTAGCCACATTGTTTTTCAAAGTATCGCTTCTGAGACTCTATCAGTAATGTTTTTGCTTAACTGCTCATTTTTTGTCTTGAAAGTCAAGTCAGATCAAAGATTTATTCAGGACCCCCTAACTCAGGGTATGAGAATTAAACACGCATTCATTTAAAACATACAACAAACATCAAATAGCATGCACATGTATATAATGGAATAGTAAAATGAGAATTCGGACATGGTATCTGCTAAGTACTTTTGTGATTCAAAAGATTGTGAACTGCAATTTTTGTTTCTTTGATTTGAGGTTTAACGTCCCCGTCAACAATATAAAGGTCATTTTGGAGACGTTGTTTCCAATTTTGTGGGACTTTTACCCGACATTGAGGTGAAATGACATCTCAAGCCCTGCCGCCCAATGAAAGCAATAGGGTTTATAAGCATGGATGGCACGTCCGACTCGCATCGCATTGCCTTGGTAGGCTTAGATCCTCTAAGCGGTTTACCAGTACTCGTGTGCGGGTCGGTTTCAGCTTGGCTCGGAAGCATCATGCAACCCATCTATTTTTTCAAGCCCCGATGGGCGGGGGTCGCTGAACTGCAGTATAAAAGTCTGTGGATGTTGTGGATGAAATGAAAAACACGATGCTTAAAAAATCTTATTTTTCCTTAGTTTACTGTACACAAACGGGCCCGATTGATTACTTTTTGCCACACAAAAATGCGCATGCGCAGCGTAGCCAAGGAAGTTAATCAGCCTAAACTCATCTATACCCACTTCATTTTTTATGGCAATCCAGAAAAAAATGAAAAGGTTCAATTTCTTACTTGGCAACCTTATTAATTTCTAATGCTTTTGATAAACTCATAGAACTAAAATTGCCAAAACTGTGTCTCTAGGAGCAGTTGGATTTGGGTCCACACTGTTTGCCTGCATACAAAAATATTTTTAAAAAGTTTGCAAAAAAAAAGCAGGCGACTTAAGCACACAACAGTTTCAGATGTATAGTTTTTCTTGGTGTCTTATTCAAGGGTTGAGTCTGCCCAGGTAAACTGATAAGCTCATTGTGGCTGGGCAGGTCAAAACTCCAAGCTTACCACTATGGAAGAGTTCATAGGGACTTGGGACTATTAAAGGAAATCACTTTGGAATTTATGACAACTTTCGACCAAATTATTAGTTCAAACAGATCAACCATATCGTCACAAAAGGTGCAGTGTGGGGGCCCAGCATCATGCAGAGTCATAGTTCATTGGATAATGTTTTTCCTGAATCTAAGTACAATAATGAATTCACAGGGCACTGAATCCTGAATGTTCATGCTGGCCCTATAATTTCTTAGCCATGTTCAGTCATGCCTTAATTTGTCTCTGGGAGATTGTTTTGTTTGATTTGAGGTTTAACATCCCCATCAATACTGTAAAGGTCATTTTGGAGACGTTGCTTCCAATTTTATGGGACTTTTTACCCGACAATGAAATGAAATGACATCTCAAGCCCTGACGATCAAGCTTATGAAACCAATCGGGTTTATAAGCATGGACGCTGTCTGTTGGAAAAGAACTACAGTTATGTTTATTGTTTCAGATGAATTCCACACCTGTGCCTTTTTAAACAGACAATTAGAAAAAAGTCAGATTCCCTACAAAAGAGCAGAACTTAAAAGACTGAGGCAGGAGCACAACCAGCGACAGATGTAAGTACATGTATTACATAGTTTTCTTTCCTTCTTGCTTGGGCCCTGCAGGAAGTACATGAAAAAGAATTGCACTATATCCATGATGTTTGCTACACGCTGTCAACATTGGCATCATATCTACATTTGCTTTAAAGTTTACAACTCATACTTTCCAAAACAGTGATGATGGGACTTTTATATCCAAGGCATACTGGTCAAAAGTTATAATCGATATATTATACCATTGACCTGAATGTGAACATAAAACACAATTATAGAGTTTTTAACCCTTATCTTGCTGTTCACAATAACCCCTATATTTGCAAACACTGAAGATCCAGATCCGATTACCAGGATCTACACTGTTTGGCATCCAGTTTATGAATTTGTAGCAATAAATTACATCAAGTAATTTGATTGGTTGATAGAAATGGGTATGGCTAAAATGAATATTAAGCAAGATAAGGCCTAAAAGCTCATATTTTCCTAAACTGGTTTAAGAGTGAAAGTGCTGATACTTATAGGTATATTTCTGCAACTTATAATCCAACAAGCCAACTGCTCTGACGCATTGGGGCTTGCAGATATAGATCGTGGGCTGCATGATGCTTCCACACAGAGCTGAAACAGACGGCACACAAGGGCTGGTAAACTGCTTAGAGGATCTAAGCCTGCCAAGGCAAAGCGATTCAAGTCAGACTGTCCTTGCTCATAAACCCTATTGGTTGTATTAGGTGAATGTCATTACATCTCCGTGTCGGGTAAAAGTCCCACAAAATTGGAAGCAATGTCTCCAAAATGACCTATACATGTTGACAGGGACATTAAACCACAAACAAAAACAACAAGCCTCATGGTATGAACAATGATTATTGTCAATTTGTTTAATGGACATCAAACCGTTTAAGTCTTATCCTGCTGAATAAATTAATTTTACCTCACCCTTTTCGAACTACCAAATTACTTGCTACAGTGTTTTACTTCAGTTCACAAACAACATCACAAGCAGTTTAGAAACAATTGGACTTGGATCTTCACTATCTGCAAAGGTTGCAGGAGGGTGGTGTGTGTGTGTGTATGTGTGTGTGTGTGTGTGTGTGTGTGGGGGGGTGATGCAAATTGGCTTCAGCAAGATTTTAGGGTTAAAAGCAGTTGTGGTTAATTTAGGTTATTTCAACATAACATTAACAATGCGATATTCAGTTGGATCACCCACTAAAGCTTCAGCACAACATTAATTTAACATGCTATTTGTTTGCAGGTTAGAAAGAAAGTACTACTATTCAAAAAGAGAGAGAAGCAGAAAGTTCCCCGAGGAATACCTATCCTTAATCATAGACGGCATGGACCAATGTAAGTAAAATATGCATCAGATTTGCTTTGAATATGTTCAAAAGAATATGTTCATAATATAGGAGGGTTGAATATGTAGAAACTCCAGAGTTTATACACCCATACCCCTAAAATGTTTTTCTGCTGACCGAGCTGAGGCAGTTGCTCCTTTGCAGTGATTCATCTCTATTCCTTGACATTGTATTGGTGCATGTCATGCTTTGCCTAGCAATGGTGAGAAATGGTTTTGTGTTTCTTTTAACTTAAATCTTCTTGGATATAAACATAATGAAATTAATTTCAATTCTGTAGTATTACCCCATTGATTTTTACGGCTGTAGGTTTGGGGCTGGCTTAGGTCGCATGTGACATGCCAAGTTCAGCAATGCTGTTTTAGCTAGCTAACCTGTCCAGTAGTGACAAGATGATATTGCAACCAATTAACAATCTGAATGGCAAACAATGTAGATCCTGATCAGATGTCTTCATCAGAAGCCATCTGATCTTGATCTTCATTGTTTGGAAAATAAGGCATATCCGGGCTCAGCAGGACAAGGGTTAACTAGAGCCAATGGTGCTGGGAAAGCTTATAGGATAAGTTGTCAGATGCCATCTGTCTTGCATCATCTGGCTTTGTCATCATTTGTAAACAACATCTCTGCAGCCATGAGGCTGTTATCGATAGCAGTTTTGAGCAAGGCTTTTGACAGTTTGTTTTTTTTTATGAAATTGGCTCTTTAGATTGGTTGCTATGGCAGCTTTGTTTCCATGGATTTGTAGTTTGTTTGTTTGATTTGAGGTTTTACCTCCCGACAACACTGTAAAGGTCATTTAGGAGACGTTGCTTCCAATTTGGTTGGACTTTTACCCAACATTGAGATAAAATGACACCTCAAGCCCAGTCGCCCAATGAAACCAATAGGGAGAATTAAAAAATGACATTTGCAGCCAAAAACATTCATATATTAATGTTCCTTGGTCAAGTAATGTTTCTCGAGTAATTTTCCGTCAGCCTTATGATTTTATGTTGAATGCCCATTTTCATTGAGTGTCAGTACAGGAAAAAGCTATGGCACTGTATCGAATATTTACAAACATCTAACATATTGGTGGTGTGATCCATTTACTTGTTTGATTAACTTAAGATTATTATCATTCACAAATTAGTCCGTCACACTTTAAGTCTGTCTGCAAAACCATGACACTGAGGCTTGCTTGAATTTTAGAAATGCGATACTCTAGTTATGTCTGGTTCTTGTTTCTAATTCTGTTTTTTTTTTCTGTTTTATTATTTCAACAGCAAAATCTAGCCTGCCTCACTTCACTGGAAGGAAAGCTAAGGTATGTGGATTTTGAGTTTAAATGTTACCCCATTTTTTCCATTCTGGAATCGGACTGGCAACACTCTTTAATAACTTGTTCAAAGGCTCCAGCAGTCGAGCGCTGTGGTGCAGTGGTTAAGTATTGGATTTGAGATCAAGAGGTAACTGGTTTGATACCCTCATGCGCAAAATGTTGTTTTCAAGAGCAAGAGACGCATTTATCCCCATTGCTTAAGTAGTACTGGTTTCTACCAAGGAAGAATAAGAAAAGAGGGTGTATCACTTGTGTCTTTTAATTTTGGATGGCCATATGGCCATTTTGTGGGAAAGTAACTGTCCATATGGCCTTCCTTTGTTTAGGTTTCCATTATGGTCTGGTCGCTTAATGTTTGTATTTCTTTCCCTTTGGTGTCTTTTATGGATGGGGTAAGTTAATTGTATCAATTCCTGATCTTTGTTTTACTTCTACTTCACATGGAAGATAATTACTAGTTTACTAAATGTGTTACCCTCTAAATATAAAGTTGATTATTATTATTATTATAAGTAGTAAAATATTGATATAGCCTATCTTATTAGCGAAGATCCATGTATCAAAATTCAATGTTGTCAGCCTGGATGTCTGCATTCGAAAAATTTGTAACTGCAATTTGAGCTCTCAAACATTCAATAACTGGTAGCCCTTTCTTGTCATGCATGTAACCTTCTGAGAGGGTTGTACAGTACTTAGATTATCAAATTTTGCAAGGTGATTATAAATTAGCTAGTTCTGCTGTCTTTTGACAGCTCTTTGTTGTCTGGTGTGTTAAGTATTCAGATTGCAATCACTTGTCATTCAAATATTGTCACCAAGCATTTGAAATAACCATACTGATACAGTCAAACTTCAAGTTTGCTTTGAGACCACGGAAATCGGTTCAAGATAGGGTACTGTATTCGCCCTAATTACCACACATGCTCCTATAAGCGGGCACCAAAGATATTTTTGACAAGGAAATGCATAAGTGCACACTTTACAGTAACCTCCCCATGAAGCTCTCACAATAAATCTATTAAAGCTTACCATATTCAACAGTGAATGTACGCCTTAAGTATCCTTTTCTGCCCCATTAAATATCAGTATGCAACATCTCGGAAGCTATTGTTTTCGTATCAGGTGTGCGCTAATAAGGTAGATTTTTCACCACAATTTTTGGACATGATTTTGAAAAAAATAGGGGCACTGTGCAGTAATTAGGGCGAATACGGTGGTTCAAACCAATGACAGGGTTGATTATGGGACATCTTTTTGATATTCTCTAATATAATAGTATGTTATGTGTACTGATATGAATCGCCACATTTAAACAATTCTACTGAGTACACACTGCATATATTGGCAAGGAGTTAAAATTCTTAATTATCCCGTACTGTCAAAGTTTGTCTTATGATAGTTCCATATGGACACAAGAACCCGTAAATCTCCATCCATATCCCATACTGTTTTTTTTTAATGGAGATGAATTCCTTAGGGACAGGTTTACCTCGTCTATGGCTCAGTGTTCGAGCGACCAAAGTTCTACTTTAAATATGAATTATGCATGGGAATGGATACACCTTCAGAGGAGACAATACCAAAATTTTTGAAAGTACAGTGTAGTGTATTTACAACTACACTTAAAAATGATGCATTGAAAACCATCAGCCAACTGCTGAGTAGTTACATTCCACTGAAATAAAGTCCACCACCACTTAGGAGATGACCAATTTTTAAAATCCGCTTAAAACTTTGAGCCCAGACTAACACTTCAACAAACTTTTTCACATATTTAATGGGCATTTCCGTACTCTAATATGGAAGGGCAGGTGACTAATTTCTGGGTACTCTGTTTTTTGCCCATCTCTGATCAACAATTTCATCTGAAAATCATTTAAATTTTCTAGAAAGGGCTGAAAACCAGGGTCAGATTGAACTCTGGTCGGCAAACCAGGGTCATCATGACCCTCTTGTGTGACTGAATATAATTTTGTAATTTCAGGCAATTATAGCCGCTGACCTTCTGAAGACCCACATTACAGGTGTTCTTGATCATAGCCGTGGACATTTTGCAGTTTCCTCACGACCCTAATCTCACAATGAACATAATACTACAGGCTCTGAAACAAACAGCAGTTGCCAATGTAAGTGGTCAAACTCCTGAAAAGGGCTGCATTTGTTTGGTACTACAGAGAACTTTACATCTGTCCTTCATTCCGTCCGTCTATTCCCTATATATTTTCCTCAATAAATCCTATAAACTAGAAGTGTTTTTAGAGAACAATGTTCACACCATAAATATATCATAAAACACCATTTGACTTAAATAACTAGGTTAAGGTCAGGAAAATGTAAGCTGCAGACAAGCCATACTTGGCCAAAATCTGACAGTTTTCGAGAGCCTTTGATGTTGCACTGATGAGTTAGGAGGCCTTCATGCAGACTGAACAAATTATTTGTCTAAATCGCGACGGAAGTAAGGGCGAGGATTGTGGCCACGTAAAATCGATGTAAGCCCCCCCAGTGGAAATCTTCCACTGACCGTTCCAAGGCGGCTCTTCTGTGGCGATTTATTTATGTTGTTGTTTGTTACTTACTGTGTGTATCACTTGTGTCTTTTAATTTTGGATGGCCATATGGCCATTTTGTGGGAAAGTAACTGTCCATATGGCCTTCCTTTGTTTTGGTTTCCATTATGGTCTGGTCGCTTAATGTTTGTATTTCTTTCCCTTTGGTGTCTTTTATGGATGGAGTAAGTTAATTGTATCAATTCCTGATCTTTGTTTTACTTTTACTTTGAATTTAAAAAAAATGAAGAATCTGATTAGTCACCATGTTTTGTGGATTCTGATCTGGGTCTTTACTGTTTGCCAAACCCAACACATGATTCCAGTCCTGATTTTTCAGATAACTCTTACATGTATGCATCTCTCTGACCTCAGAGTGGAACAAATAACATGGCTATTTATCGCTCGACTGTCAATCGGCCCAAAGTTACTAAGCATAAACGCTCTTCAGTGCTAAAGTCCATCTGACGATCACTGTCATGTAGGAATAACTTTTTTATTGAATATTTAGCATGGGATTGCTTAAGAGGGTTATCTTGAAATCATAAGTTTGGCTTAGCAAACAGTGTAGACCCAGACGAGAGGCCACAGAAGCAGTGTTTGAGCAAGATCTACAATATTTGTATTAAATCCTGGAATTTCATGGTTAAATGAAACAGTTTAAATCTGACACAGTAAAAAGATTATCTAGAAAGCAAAGAAAAACAATACAAGTTTACATTACAAAGTTCAAGTTAACTATGTTCTATAAAAGGGTTATCCTTTAAAAGCAAGGAATACACCACAAAACTGGAAAATATGGAGTGTACATGTTTTCTGGGCCAGACTAGCTAGTTTCAGCCAATTAGGCCTCATCAGTGACCCTCAGATATTTTCAAAATTCAACAATGGAATCACTGATCCCAAAGGACTAGAAAATATAAACTACACTATGATGTTGGGCAGGGAGACTTTTTACGGCACATTCCCAGACACCAGTTGTAGTGATGTTAAATATGTTCTAGAAATGGTTATTCTTTGGAAGCCTGCCCAGACAAAGCGGTGCAAGTCGGACTGTCCTTGCCTATAAACCCTATTGGTTTCATTGGGCAACAGGGCTTGAGATGTCATTTCATCTCATTGTCGGATCAAAGTCCAGCAAAATTGGAAGCAACGTCTCCAAAATGACCTATACGGTGTTGACGGGGACCTTAAATCTCAAATCAAACAAACAAACAATAGGTAAGCAGTTAACCCTTATCTTGCTGAATATTCATTTAAGCCACACCCATTTCTGTCTATCAACCAATCAAATTACTTGATATAGTTTATTGCTACAAATTCATAAACTGCATGCAAAACAGTGTAGATCCTGATCAGATGCCTTCTGAAGGGATCTGATCAGGATCTACACTGTTTGCAAAGATAGGGGTTGTCGTGAACAGCAAGATAGGAGTTAACCATGAAGTTCAGTGCCCCAGAAACTGACAGCTAGCTGCCCATATTGAATCAGTGGAATGACCGTAGAAATGTTTTCGTGATCAATCTACACGAATGTTGCTGACCCTGGCAGGTATCGAACTGACCTCCTGACCACCCAGTCAGACGCGCATCCGACTGAGCTACCAAGGCCGGCAGAAGTGAATGCCAAGTACAGGAATAGATACAAATACTTTACAGCATCCATCCAAGACATCAAAGGAAAGAAGCACAAACAGAAAGCCTAAATGATTGTACCTTTACAACAATATGGCTGACTGGTTTCACAAAATAGAACAATAATTTGCAGTACATATTGGCAAAGACAATGCCAAAGAATCATCACATTTTTTTTCTTTGAATAGTCAATTTAAAAATATACTGCAGAGCTCAAATTAATTTTAGTGGCAGTAATACTTGCCCGTTGCTCTGATCAGTATTCAGTATAAAATACATGTATCAGCTGGGTGCAGGCAGTAAATTCTGTAAAGAATTTATATTTTAAAGTATTCTATGTTTTGTCTTCTCCAACCTTCTCACAAGTACTTGCCTAACAGGTGGTATTCAATTCTTTCTACTTCAGGGAAACTCACTTCCTCCGGTCCTGTACTTGCAAGCAGATAATTGTTGGCGTGAAAACAAAAATAAATATGTTCTTGGGTTTTGTGAGCTCTTAGTGCAACGGCAAATTTTCAATGAGGTAAGTTATATCGAATGGCTGAGTGCAAGTGCCATGTGCTTCTCAGGGATGTGATGTTTTCTCCAGAGGAATTTCTCTTTTATTATGTGAAACCCTTCAAAAATCTTCTTCTCTTGAATAACCAATTGTCAACAAACATAGAACAGAATTTGGGACTCAAGCCAATCAAAGTTTGTTCAGGTGATGACCTATGGAGGAAGTAAGTAGTTTAGGTCGTAGTATCAAAGCGTTAATCCAAAATCATTAATCAATAGACAAAATGGCAAATATCAATGTTCAGACCAACAGACATGGACTCCAGAAGAGTAATCAGGCGTCCGCAGATAGTAAGCATTACTTGGTAAGCAAGCTTTACCCATCATGCCAATCGACCGGAACGAAGACCAGGTGTAAATGTCGAGAAGGGTATGTCCGAGATTTTGGAAGTCTTCCAATGGCTTTCCATTGGCAAACATATCCTGTTTCTGGTCACATCCCCATAGGCTTTTATTTATGGAAAAAATGTCAAAACAGTGTATCTCCAATGCGAAATGGAGTTCTTAACTCAAGAACTGTTCTGAAGCTGCTCTCGAGTTCCTTCCTATAAGTTCATGAAGGTTTTCAAGAACACTTGTACTTGAACTATTCAAGAACACATTCTAGGAACAGTTCAAGAACTATTTTAAGAATTTGCGATATTCTTGAACTATTCTTAAACTTTTCTTGAACACTTTAAAGACTTTTCTTGAACAACATGATGACTCTGATGTTCTTGAATTGTTCTTAAATTTGTTCTTGTTGACTTCAAAGACTTTTCTTTAACAAAGTGTCTTGAAAAGTGTTCTTAAATTGTTGTTAAATTTGTTCTTGTTTATTTCAAAGACATTTCTGGAACAAATTGTAATGGCAGGTGTTCTGAAAATGTTCTTTAATTTTTTCCTGATTATTCCAAAGACTTTCCTTGAACTTCTGTTCTTAAAATGTTCTGAAACTTTTCTTGAGTGTTTTTTAAGGACACTTTATGAACAGTTTCGGAACTTTGTCACATGATTTAAATCATTATTTAAATTTAAATCGTATGATTGATGATGTCGATCAGAGTCTTTGCTATGGCCTTAATGTGTAAAAAAGGGTATAATTTTCTTCATGTAGACACAGCTAACTGAGAAAAGACTCTGAACAGCATGGGCAGTGCCAAGGCTTATCTGAGTCTGGCCGGGACACACATGCCATATTTGTCAGTTTTGTCACACCATAAAATATAAAGTCTGGTATTATAAAGTGAAATCTGTCCAACACCACAGATGGATTCAATATGATTGGACAATGTCTATGCAGACTGTTCTTGAATAGTTCTAGAACAAAAGTTCTTTCAAGAGTTAAAGAACTGTTCTTGAATTGTATGAGAACTTCATTCTTGAACAGCTCAAGAACATTTTTCATTAGTTCTTAAAAATTGCCCAATTTTACATTTCTTAAAATGTTCTTGAACCGTATTTGAACACTGTAAGAGCATTTCATGTCCAGTTCTTGAACTTTGTTCTTGAACTGTGAAAAACTTTTCTAGAATTGTTCTTGAAGTTATCGCAGGGGCGTCCATCTTGTCTGAGCCAAAATGAGTTTCAATGGTCACGGTTGGACCAAGATCACTCAGATAAAACATGTAACTTTAAAAATGAAGTTTAAATGGGACAACTGGTCAAGGTCCCATGACAAAGCTGGCCGACCATAATTGAGGACCATAATTGGATAAATAAAAACAAATCTTCTGCTTTAGAAATGGTGGACATAATGCCTTTAAAATAAGAATTTTCCATAATAGTAATCTGAAAAATTGAGACATATAGGCCTAAGCAGACAGTGCATACCCAGATCAGACTGCTCTTGAAGCAGCAGTCTGATCAGGGTCTACAGTGTTTGCCATTCCGTCTGTATAAAAATTAACAATTTCCACCTTTTTTCCATACAAAATAAACAGTGACAATATTTATACCCCCGCAAACGAAGTTTGAAGGGGCTATATAGGAGTCAGCTTGTCGTCTGTCGTCTGTCGTCGTCGGTCCGCTACAAAAAACTTTAACATTGCTCATAACTTCCTTATTCTTTGACCGATTTCTTTAATATTCACACACCACACACCTTGCCACTAGTACTTAAGATGGATATACACAAACCTGACCTTACGTTGACCTTCCTCAAGGTCAAATACTTGAAAAAATTTGTCTGACAACGCATGCGGGGGTATAATTGGCGCCCGTTAGGCGGCAGCTCTAGTTGTCCTTGGCAATTGGTCATTTTCAACGCAGACTACATTTGAGCAAATTAATTTGCCACATTATATAAGGAAAATTTTAGGGTTTACAGGGAAATACACTATTTTCCCTATGTCTACTCCAAGACATAGGTTGTGGATCTTTGTTAGAACAGCCTCATTGAGGCGGTCCTAACGAGCACCCACAGTCTATAGTTGCAATATGAAGAAGAAACATACCATGGATGTTTACTGAAGAGTAGCCTATTGGGAGATGTGAAAAATGCACGATGATGCATGCGTGTGTCATCGTAATGTGATTGAAACCTTCCCCTATTCACTTAGAAATTGTTGAAAAAGTTGCAAACAGTCTGACTCCCTGGACCAGCAACAGGCCATGCGGAGTCATTTTGGCATTTTCATAAGACAATATAAACAACCTACATAAGTAAAATAATGTATATCCCGGTAGACCTTCTCTATATGAATGAGGTTTACAGGGTTTTCATTTCACGGACTTGCGAAAATGATATTTAGGTAAATCTAGTTTCTGAACAAATGTGAGGAATAAAAGGCACTTATTATGGTTGTTGTTGTATATTTTGATTTTAGGTTCATTTGTCCTTTTTAATGGTTGGACACACCCATGAGGATGTGGATGCTGGGTTTAGTAAGATTGCTTCATCCTTACGAAAAAATGACTGTGAGACTTTAGAAGATCTTATGACACTTCTGCCAAACAGCCAGTATCTACAGCATATGTTTGATATAAGGGGGTGGATGGAGAAAAACCTTATAGATGTAAGCCGTCATACTCAGCCGCTACACTTTAAATTTGTGAAAACAGGTTTAACTGTTAAAGTTATGTACAAAGGCAAACAGGATAGACCTTGGAAAACCTTGGGAACTAGTTTGTTCAAAACTACTACTTGTGGAAGGAAGCCTTGTTTACCAAAAGGAAAGCCAGTGTTACTCAAGGAGAGCTATGAACATTTGAATGTACCAAAATTTCAAAAACTAATAAAAACACTGGCTGATTACTTTGTGAAAAGAAATTCTATCGATAAATGGAACATTTTCGTTGAAAATCTCTCAAAAAGAAATATACAATCACCCCCTTTTTGGATTCTGGACCAGCTACCAAAGCAGTCAATTCATACAGCTAGAGAGAGTATAGAATCTGTGCCTCCAACAATAGCTGCTATGATGGAGAAAGAAAGAGAAGAGACACAGGTATATATTTCATTATTTGTCCTTTCATTTGATCCATTAAATGCTACTGAACATATATAATGCCTTCATTATGGCTTGGAGAAAAAAGATGGGGTTGCAACTCGCATAGTGCTTCCTGGCAGAGCATAAACGGACTAAACTTATGAGTGAACTGCTTAGATGTCTGATCCTGCCCAGAGAAAGTAGTGCAAGTTGGCCTTTCCTTTAACCCATTTTGTACCAAATTGAATCTTTCTCCTTATATATAGCAGCAATCCATTTCAAAATTTAGGGGTGGCAGGTTGTGTTATCTTCAAAATTTATTTGGAAAATGACTACACTTTTTGCAAACAGTGTAGGCCCTGATCAGATGCAGCGTCTGATCTGGTCCTGCACTGTTTGCCAAGGTAACCCTTTAGGGGTTTCCAGTACTGAATGGGTTAAATACTAGCAGATTCTGTGTATGCTATTCCTCCAAATGTCAGACAAAAGTCCCGCGAAATCGGAAGCAAGGATCTAAATTGTGTTGCTGTTGAAAAAAACCTCAACACAAACTGATATTTATGTACCTTGTAGTCGAACATAATGGTTCAAAATATTACAAGAAAAGAAAACCCACAAATGTTAGACTCTGTTTAAAAAATATAAATATCAAGAGGGGAAAAGATCTGAAAGAAAAATCCATCGAGTGCCCCAACCGGGGATTGAACCACCAGCCTTTGGCTGATAGAAGCGACAAAACCATTAGGCTAAAAGGTCTGAAATGTTAGACTGATCAGCTTTACACTGTAAAAACATATTTTACTATAGCCACGTGCACACTACTACACAAACAGACTTTATAGAACATATTTATTAGTGAAGAAGTTCTGGAGCATTTCAATATGAAAATAGGGTTGTCATGAAGTCAAACATTTACCATGTGCTGTTGTATGTGTGGGCATATTTTAATCAAACAATACTACCAATCACAGTTACTGTAGCTTTTTATTGTTGATGATCATGTGAATATCACAGACAAGTAAATATGCTAGGTGAAATGGCCTCATACAATGTCTTTTAATTTGCTGTGGCGTTACATTGTCGCTAAGAGAGTTAGAATGGAATCATTTTTTTGGGTTTTGCAAGCAGTGGAGACCCAGTTCAGATGATGCCACAAAAAAAAACACATCAGATTGCTTCTGAGGAGCACATTCTTTCACTTGTATGAAACATTTTGTTTGTTTGATTTCAGGTTTAACGTCCCCGTCAACACTGTAAACGTCATTTTGGAGACGTTGCTTCCAATTTTGTGGGACTTTTACCCGACAATGAGATGAAATGACATCTCAAACCCTGTCGCCCAATGAAACAAATAGTGTTTATTCTTGTATGAAACATGCAATGACCCCGTCCATAGGGGCTTGAAGAAATATATGGGCTGCATGATGCTTCCACGCAGAGCTGAATCCAGCCCGCACACTAGTACTGGTAAACCGCTTAGAGGCTCTAAGCCTGTCCAGGAACCGCGCTGCGAGGAGGACCGTCCATGCTGATAAACCCTATTGGTTTCATTGGGCGACAGGGCTTGAGATGTCATTTCATCTCAATGTCGGGTAAAAGTCACACAAAAAGGTCTCCAAAATGACGGGGAGGTTAAACCTCATATCAAACAAAACAAAACAAAAGCAATTAGGGGATAACTGTACTGAAAATTGTCATTTGGGGAGGTAAATCGGTGGTTTTACGGTCGGAAATTTCGTTTTACGGCGACGCGTCAGCGGAGCCGTAAAACGGAATTTGCGACCGTAAAACCACCGATTTACCTCCCCAAATGACAATTTTCAATACAGTTATCCCCATTCTAATGCACTTATTCGGTTGTTTTGTTAAAAATTGTACTATTTTGCACAAATCGGCAGGCGTTGTGAGCTGCGTAAAACCAAATGTAAGCCAATGAAAAACGACGTTACGTGGTGACGTCGGATTTCCGACAGTATATCGTGGAATATACTGTCGCAAATTTTTGACGTTATCCAATCAGACGTCGCGTTACATACGTAAGTGCATTAGAATATGTAATAATGGAACACCTCTCTGGAAGGTACATCCTTTCCACTTGAGCAAAGACTTTACTGGGATATATATCTTGATTGTTGTAGATACTCACAAGAAACACGCAGGAAAAGAAAACAAAAACAAAGACGACAAAGAATGCAAATTCCAATAAAAAGAGAAAGGGAAATGGTGAGTTGTTTTATTACTTTTGCTTATGGCTAAAGTTGTATTTTTTTAACTTTTTGGGACTCTCCCTCTCAGAGGAAAAAAAAAATGGGAAACCCGTTTTATTTATAAACACAATTCAAGAAACATTTGTGCGATACAGTTTATAATTGATTTTCTCATATAGAATATAAGAAATCTACTTTGGGATATAAGATATCTTATTTGTTATATAAGATATCTCATATGCTATATAAGATATCATATACAATAAATAAGATATCTTATATAATAAATAAGATATCTACAATCCATAATAAAAAGTAAAATGGCTTGCCATAATGGGAAGACTGTTATGAAGGGCTCTGTGTAACTAACAAAGATACAGTAATAATTAAATGAACTAGATCTATAAGAATGGCAATTTTTCCTTGCACTTTCCAATAACATGGTTCTTACCATCATAAAAGTATGAAGTTAGAAGAAACAAAAATGTACGGACAGTTTCTTATAAAGAAATTTAACCCTTTTTATACCAGAAACCCAAAAACAGGTACCCTGGCAAACAGTGCAGGCCCAGATCAGATGCCACTGAACTTGGCGTTTGATCAGGGCCTACACTGTTTGCAGAAGTTCAGCCATTTTCCAAATCAATTTTGAATAAACACAGCCTGACACCCCCAAATTTTGAAATGGTTTCCTGCTATATATAAGGAGGAAGATTCCATTTGGTACAAAAGGGTTAATATAAATATCATTACATAAGAAACTCTACAATTAAGTTTCAGAAAGCTTTGAGGGAAAGTTGGCTGTCCTTTTGACTTTCCCCTAGTGAAGTGTTCATTAGGTTTTCGTTACTTAATTCATGTTATTTGACACCTCTGTAATGAAGGGAGGTGTGAGGAAATAGTACTGGACAGGAAATTTATATTACGACTGATCACTTTAACTTAAAAGCCAGTTTTTCAGCTTGCACAGTTTACTTCAACATGCACTGTCAAGAAAAGTGAAAGAACTCACTTGTGAATAGCTGCATCAATATCACAAACGGATGTCGCATCTGATCAGGGCCTATACACTGTTTGTTCAAAGTTCAGCCATTTTCCAAATAATTTTTGAAGAAAAAACAATCTAACACACCTATATTTTGAATTGGACTCCTGCTATAAATAAGTAGGACGATTCCATTTGGTTTTGTTTGTTTGATTGTTTGATTTGAGTTTTAACGTCCCAGTCAACACTGTAAAGGTCATTTTGGGGATGTTGCTTCCAATAATTGGGAGTTTTACCCGACATTAAGACGAAATGAAATCTCAAGCCCTGTCGCCCAATGAAACCAATAGGGTTTATAAGCATGAGCGGGCCGACGCACACCGCTTTGCCTGGGCAGGCTTAGATCCTCTAAGCGGTTTACCAGTACTTGTGTGCGGGTCGGTTTCAGCTCTGAGTGGAAGTATCATGCAGCCCATCTATTTCTTCAAGCCCCGCTAGGCGGGGGCCTTGATTCCATTTGGTATAAAAAGGGTTAAATCATCTGTGATGATCCTAGCTGACAGGTATTCAGCTAAGTTGCCAGTGGAAATGATTGCTGACTATCGGGTACTAATTACTGGAAGCATCTTGGTACCGAACCCATATGTATGACAATGGGATCTTCCACCTATAAAGTTTGAAATAGTCCATTCCCAATTACAACTGTGTCAGGTTAGTTTTTTGTTTGTGGCAAATTTAAAAATTTGAATGCTCTTTAAGCAAACAGTGTACACCCAGATCAGATGCTGTGTTCTGCAGCTCCTGATCTGGGTGTGCACTGTTTGCCAATGTCCAAGAAAAGGGCCGCTAGGCATATATGGGTTAATCATGGTCTAGGTTATACCTAATTTATTGCTATAAATATAGAAAATGTGTTAGGTGCCAGGAGCAGTCTTGTAAACTACATTACTGCCCCTATTCGCCCCTTTTGTCCATTTATCTCAAAGTGCAGAATTTTCCTTTGTTTTTTGGGGATCTGTCTTTTTGTTCCAGTCATGATTTGTTCGCTTATATCAGGCTGACCGTTAATCAGAGGTGGGCGAGGTTCGCAGTACCCCAAAAATAACATGACTCAATCAAGACGTGAACCACAGCGGTGTGAGACTTTGCGATGAAGAGTCAGCATTCTTAGTCACTGGGCTATTTGTAGTTTCTGTGGTTTCTCAGCAATTTATTGGTTCAATTTTGTAAAACAGTGACTTGGTGCATATGCTTTACACTGCAAACTGTTTGTTTGTTTGTTTGTTTGGTTTAAACAATATTTTATTTCTAGCAAATATCGTGTACAATTAAATACATTGGAACTGACAAATAGGATTTGACAGTAAGCCTGAGGCTTATAAATATCATCTCCTAAATGATATAGTAATACGTAAGCCGTTAACCAGTTTGTTTGTTTACGACCCAGTCAACACTATTTAGGTCATTTTTGGGGCCTGTCAGTTTACCTATCAACACTTTTCCTGTACAAACTTGTACGTAAGCCGTTAACCAGTACAGTGCACATTCTTTCACAGAAACTGACAACTTCCCTTTCTTGAATCAGCAGAAGGGACACTGCAAACTATTAAGATGCAGATCAGACACTGCATAATGCAGCTTCGTATCAAGATCTATCACTTTTTGCAAACAGTACTGGAATTTAAGGGTTAAAGGAAACAGTCTCTGTCAACACATACACTCAGAGACAATAATTTTATTGACCTGTCAGAGCATTTATTTCCAAATAATTGATTTATTCAGTGTTCTCATCCTTGCAATTTTATTTTCAGGAAGAAGGAGGCAGAAACTAATCAGAATGACAGTCACTAGTGTCGTGCTGTTTAATTTAGATGACCATGGAAAAAAGCACATCTGGTACCACTTACTGAAACTACTTTTGGACAGTTTATTCCTTTGTGCATTTGTTACTATGGTTTGGTACTTCTACCAGGATGCAATTCTGTGGCTGATATTATTACAGAATGTTTTATATGTGATTAGTACAGTGAATATAGTGTGGAGTGAAATAATTTTTACCCATATGGGTCTTTATGCAGCAAGTGTGCACCACTTTCAGGGAAACCTGTGCCAACGTTATCTTGATGCAATATTAATATTGAACTAGACTAATGACAGACAACACCCAAAGTTTATTTATAACCTTCACCGTGAAAAGTTTGGGAAAACTGGTTAACATTAGTCCATTCATATGTTGGCCTTTGGACGGTACCTCCACAAACAAGTTATAAAAGTGATATGAACATTGTGCAGTATAGCTATTAATTGCCATCAAGCTTTATTTTATAGTCAAAATACAACTAATAATGCTCTCTTGTTAAATCCCACTTTTCTGCAGGAAAGTGAATTTAACAAGGGTATACATTTTCACAGACTTCAGAACTTGAGGTATAACACTCTACATTAGGATTCAACATGTATATAATTAAATTTCATTTATGATCAGCCCCACTACCAAGGTTTTTAATTTCGTTTCGCAAAGGCCTAGGTAGAGCAGGGTTCTGGAATCATTCATAAATTGTTTTTACAATTTTTATTCACCCCACAAAAAATTGTGTGGTAACTGTTTTCACGTGGTAAAGTATGCCAGTCCATCCATTTACAACAACAGGTTGGTTTTTTCTGATTTTTAACCAGGTTTCCCAACAGAAAACTCTGGTTATTTAAATACGATGGCAGGCGGGGCGGGCGGACATCAACAATTTGTTTTTTGAGCATAACTACACAAACGTTCAATGTCAGGTAATCGTCCCACATAATCAGAAGCAACATTGCCATATTGACCTAAGTAGTGTTTATGGGGACATCATTTTATCCAATTCACAGACTAGTGCAAAGGTGAACATCTAGGGTTCAGCTTCAATGAGGAAACTGGCGACCAAGCTTAAAAAGACATATCTCAAAAGAAAATCAAAACTGATTTATGTCACCATTTACATTGTTTGTTTGTTTGATTTGAGGTTTAACATCCCCGTCAGCACTGTAAAGGTCATTTTGGAGACGTTGCTTCCAATTTTGTGGGACTTTTACCCGACATTGAGATGAAATGACATCTCAAGCCCTGTCGCCCAATGAAACCAAATAATAGAAGCAGTAAATCTTAATTACTATAAGCATTAATGCTATCTTATCTTGGAAAAGAGCATTGCTTTATGTATGGCCTTATTGTCAATAACTCAAGTTCTGGAAAAAGGTAACAAATGCCTACTTGTCTTGATGGTAATTGAGAGGGTATCTAGAAAATTTCATTCTTTCATTTCTAGATCTACATTTACCATTTATAGTTGTAAATATTTGTGTATCTTTGTATGTATATCTTGGTATGTATATCTTTGTATATATTTTGAAAGTGCTGATTGGCCTGTTAAGCCCAAAAGCTAACAATTGTAGTGCTACTGGGAGCCATATAATTTATATGTAAATGTATCGATCACCCTAAATATCCTAAAAATTGGGACACCTTGGGTAACTTCTGACAATTCTCATAAAATTTGACCAAATTTGTTTCACGATCCTGCAAGGAGTCCAAAAGTTGCAGACAAAATGGCAAACAGTGTAGAACCTGATCAGACTGACAGTCTGATCTGGGTCTGCACTGTTTGCTTAAAAGGACTGTCTGTCCCAATACTTAGGATCATTACGTCATTATTTGACCTTGGCCCGTGGTCATTTAGATTCGAAATTCAAACTTGTTTTCCACACAATCACTTAAAAAGCCATATGATCAGGACTTACACCATTTGTCTCCAGGAAAACATAAATTCTAGCAGTTTGACTGATATTCAGAAATGGGTGTGACAAATTTCTTTATTCAGCAGGATGAGGGTTAGAACAGGCCACCAACCACATATGAAATACATTTGCTTTTTGAAATCATCCAATCAAAGCACGGAGAGTGAGTGTTTGAGTTTTACATCCCACCAACAGCTAAGGTCATACCGAGACGGGGCCTCGGTTTAAAGACTCATCCAAAAGTCTGGAGAAGCCCGGGATTGATCATGCAATCCCTGGTTTACAAGGCGAGTAGTGTAACCAATACACCACAGAGACTTCTCAAAGCACGGAGATGACATATGGGTGGACTGAGTGTTGTAAGGGAAAATATTCCTGGGCTGAAGCCAATCAGGTTACTTGATGCAAATTATTGCAACCAATCAGATTACTTGATGCAAATTATTGCAACAAATTTATGAGCTGAATGACAATGTAGATCCTGATCAGATGGCTTCTGATCTGGATCTACATTGTTAGAAAGATAAGGCATATCTGGGCTCAGCAGGACGAGTGGTAAGAAGATTAATAGGCCTCACAGTATTCTTAGTCATAGAAATGATATGTATCAGAAGATAGACAGTGAGCATTGGAACAGCTGGTAATATCACTACCTTAAAGACCAACTGACTGGATTATCACATTACCTGAAGCCATTATAAAATAAATTATATTATATAACCTGTTCATAAATGTGTTTAAAGTAAAACATACCAAAAATTTGCAATATAGGTATGCTAAATACCCATTTTTATCAATTTAGTTTGCTGGCTGTCTATGGCGAATTCGCTATCTACAGCTGGCTGTCAATAGCGATCGCCAAATATATATAAAGTCTTATAATTGCATGTTTCTTATACCACGAGATATGGCTTAATGGCTATCATGATTTTTAGGATAGTATCGTGATATACTTTTGGGTTATATTAGTCAGATAACTAAAAAATTATCGCAATGAATTTAACGTTACATTATTATTATGTGCATCTTGCTATTTATGTGATAGTGCCCAGAGCTGCTATGAGGGATATATAGCTAGATATCTATAGCAATAATAAACCAAAAATTTAAGATATCTTTGCGAAAACTGAATAGATTACCTTGACAGTCTGAATTTCTCTGAATTACCGTGATAATTCAAACTATTCCTTGATATTTCTGCCATTTTAATAGCATTATATCTATTAAATATAGACAAGACACGAAAACGGTTTGGGCACAAAATGACTCGGGTGAGAAAATGAGGAGAAACAAAGAGGAGGAAGGGCGAATGGCCTGGTGGAAGTGTCTTTGGTGTGAAACAACTGTTACTATTAAACCTGTACTTATATGGCAGAGGTATATTTATAGATACCAGCATATACTTGGCAAAATTCACTATATCGTGATAATATTTCCTGGAAACTTTCGGTTTTTCGTGATGTTTTGTTATTATATCTCGTGACAGTTCTGGGCACTATAAAAAATGCATAATGGTAACGTTAAATTCATTGCGATAATTTTTTAGTTATCTGACTAATATAACCCAAAAGTATATCACGATACTATCCTAAAAATCATGATAGCCATTAAGCCATATCTCGTGGTATAAGAAACATGCAATTATAAGACTTTATATATATTTGGCGATCGCTATTGACAGCCAGCTGTAGATAGCGAATTCGCCATTGACAGCCAGCAAACTAAATTGATAAAAATGGGTATTTAGCATACCTATATTGCAAATTTTTGGTATGTTTTACTTTAAACACATTTATGAACAGGTTATATAATATAATTTATTTTATAATGGCTTCAGGTAATGTGATAATCCAGTCAGTTGGTCTTTAAGGTAGTGATATTACCAGCTGTTCCAATGCTCACTGTCTATCTTCTGATACATATCATTTCTATGACTAAGAATACTGTGAGGCCTATTAATCTTCTTACCACTCGTCCTGCTGAGCCCAGATATGCCTTATCTTTCTAACAATGTAGATCCAGATCAGAAGCCATCTGATCAGGATCTACATTGTCATTCAGCTCATAAATTTGTTGCAATAATTTGCATCAAGTAATCTGATTGGTTGCAATAATTTGCATCAAGTAACCTGATTGGCTTCAGCCCAGGAATATTTTCCCTTACAACACTCAGTCCACCCATATGTCATCTCCGTGCTTTGAGAAGTCTCTGTGGTGTATTGGTTACACTACTCGCCTTGTAAACCAGGGATTGCATGATCAATCCCGGGCTTCTCCAGACTTTTGGATGAGTCTTTAAACCGAGGCCCCGTCTCGGTATGACCTTAGCTGTTGGTGGGATGTAAAACTCAAACACTCACTCTCCGTGCTTTGATTGGATGATTTCAAAAAGCAAATGTATTTCATATGTGGTTGGTGGCCTGTTCTAACCCTCATCCTGCTGAATAAAGAAATTTGTCACACCCATTTCTGAATATCAGTCAAACTGCTAGAATTTATGTTTTCCTGGAGACAAATGGTGTAAGTCCTGATCATATGGCTTTTTAAGTGATTGTGTGGAAAACAAGTTTGAATTTCGAATCTAAATGACCACGGGCCAAGGTCAAATAATGACGTAATGATCCTAAGTATTGGGACAGACAGTCCTTTTAAGCAAACAGTGCAGACCCAGATCAGACTGTCAGTCTGATCAGGTTCTACACTGTTTGCCATTTTGTCTGCAACTTTTGGACTCCTTGCAGGATCGTGAAACAAATTTGGTCAAATTTTATGAGAATTGTCAGAAGTTACCCAAGGTGTCCCAATTTTTAGGATATTTAGGGTGATCGATACATTTACATATAAATTATATGGCTCCCAGTAGCACTACAATTGTTAGCTTTTGGGCTTAACAGGCCAATCAGCACTTTCAAAATATATACAAAGATATACATACCAAGATATACATACAAAGATACACAAATATTTACAACTATAAATGGTAAATGTAGATCTAGAAATGAAAGAATGAAATTTTCTAGATACCCTCTCAATTACCATCAAGACAAGTAGGCATTTGTTACCTTTTTCCAGAACTTGAGTTATTGACAATAAGGCCATACATAAAGCAATGCTCTTTTCCAAGATAAGATAGCATTAATGCTTATAGTAATTAAGATTTACTGCTTCTATTATTTGGTTTCATTGGGCGACAGGGCTTGAGATGTCATTTCATCTCAATGTCGGGTAAAAGTCCCACAAAATTGGAAGCAACGTCTCCAAAATGACCTTTACAGTGCTGACGGGGATGTTAAACCTCAAATCAAACAAACAAACAATGTAAATGGTGACATAAATCAGTTTTGATTTTCTTTTGAGATATGTCTTTTTAAGCTTGGTCGCCAGTTTCCTCATTGAAGCTGAACCCTAGATGTTCACCTTTGCACTAGTCTGTGAATTGGATAAAATGATGTCCCCATAAACACTACTTAGGTCAATATGGCAATGTTGCTTCTGATTATGTGGGACGATTACCTGACATTGAACGTTTGTGTAGTTATGCTCAAAAAACAAATTGTTGATGTCCGCCCGCCCCGCCTGCCATCGTATTTAAATAACCAGAGTTTTCTGTTGGGAAACCTGGTTAAAAATCAGAAAAAACCAACCTGTTGTTGTAAATGGATGGACTGGCATACTTTACCACGTGAAAACAGTTACCACACAATTTTTTGTGGGGTGAATAAAAATTGTAAAAACAATTTATGAATGATTCCAGAACCCTGCTCTACCTAGGCCTTTGCGAAACGAAATTAAAAACCTTGGTAGTGGGGCTGATCATAAATGAAATTTAATTATATACATGTTGAATCCTAATGTAGAGTGTTATACCTCAAGTTCTGAAGTCTGTGAAAATGTATACCCTTGTTAAATTCACTTTCCTGCAGAAAAGTGGGATTTAACAAGAGAGCATTATTAGTTGTATTTTGACTATAAAATAAAGCTTGATGGCAATTAATAGCTATACTGCACAATGTTCATATCACTTTTATAACTTGTTTGTGGAGGTACCGTCCAAAGGCCAACATATGAATGGACTAATGTTAACCAGTTTTCCCAAACTTTTCACGGTGAAGGTTATAAATAAACTTTGGGTGTTGTCTGTCATTAGTCTAGTTCAATATTAATATTGCATCAAGATAACGTTGGCACAGGTTTCCCTGAAAGTGGTGCACACTTGCTGCATAAAGACCCATATGGGTAAAAATTATTTCACTCCACACTATATTCACTGTACTAATCACATATAAAACATTCTGTAATAATATCAGCCACAGAATTGCATCCTGGTAGAAGTACCAAACCATAGTAACAAATGCACAAAGGAATAAACTGTCCAAAAGTAGTTTCAGTAAGTGGTACCAGATGTGCTTTTTTCCATGGTCATCTAAATTAAACAGCACGACACTAGTGACTGTCATTCTGATTAGTTTCTGCCTCCTTCTTCCTGAAAATAAAATTGCAAGGATGAGAACAATGAATAAATCAATTATTTCGAAATAAATGCTCTGACAGGTCAATAAAATTATTGTCTCTGAGTGTATGTGTTGACAGAGACTGTTTCCTTTAACCCTTAAATTCCAGTACTGTTTGCAAAAAGTGATAGATCTTGATACGAAGCTGCATTATGCAGTGTCTGATCTGCATCTTAATAGTTTGCAGTGTCCCTTCTGCTGATTCAAGAAAGGGAAGTTGTCAGTTTCTGTGAAAGAATGTGCACTGTACTGGTTAACGGCTTACGTACAAGTTTGTACAGGAAAAGTGTTGATAGGTAAACTGACAGGCCCCAAAAATGACCTAAATAGTGTTGACTGGGTCGTAAACAAACAAACTGGTTAACGGCTTACGTATTACTATATCATTTAGGAGATGATATTTATAAGCCTCAGGCTTACTGTCAAATCCTATTTGTCAGTTCCAATGTATTTAATTGTACACGATATTTGCTAGAAATAAAATATTGTTTAAACCAAACAAACAAACAAACAAACAGTTTGCAGTGTAAAGCATATGCACCAAGTCACTGTTTTACAAAATTGAACCAATAAATTGCTGAGAAACCACAGAAACTACAAATAGCCCAGTGACTAAGAATGCTGACTCTTCATCGCAAAGTCTCACACCGCTGTGGTTCACGTCTTGATTGAGTCATGTTATTTTTGGGGTACTGCGAACCTCGCCCACCTCTGATTAACGGTCAGCCTGATATAAGCGAACAAATCATGACTGGAACAAAAAAGACAGATCCCCAAAAAACAAAGGAAAATTCTGCACTTTGAGATAAATGGACAAAAGGGGCGAATAGGGGCAGTAATGTAGTTTACAAGACTGCTCCTGGCACCTAACACATTTTCTATATTTATAGCAATAAATTAGGTATAACCTAGACCATGATTAACCCATATATGCCTAGCGGCCCTTTTCTTGGACATTGGCAAACAGTGCACACCCAGATCAGGAGCTGCAGAACACAGCATCTGATCTGGGTGTACACTGTTTGCTTAAAGAGCATTCAAATTTTTAAATTTGCCACAAACAAAAAACTAACCTGACACAGTTGTAATTGGGAATGGACTATTTCAAACTTTATAGGTGGAAGATCCCATTGTCATACATATGGGTTCGATACCAAGATTCTTCCAGTAATTAGTACCCGATAGTCAGCAATCATTTCCACTGGCAACTTAGCTGAATACCTGTCAGCTAGGATCATCACAGATGATTTAACCCTTTTTATACCAAATGGAATCAAGGCCCCCGCCTAGCGGGGCTTGAAGAAATAGATGGGCTGCATGATACTTCCACTCAGAGCTGAAACCGACCCGCACACAAGTACTGGTAAACCGCTTAGAGGATCTAAGCCTGCCCAGGCAAAGCGGTGTGCGTCGGCCCGCTCATGCTTATAAACCCTATTGGTTTCATTGGGCGACAGGGCTTGAGATTTCATTTCGTCTTAATGTCGGGTAAAACTCCCAATTATTGGAAGCAACATCCCCAAAATGACCTTTACAGTGTTGACTGGGACGTTAAAACTCAAATCAAACAATCAAACAAACAAAACCAAATGGAATCGTCCTACTTATTTATAGCAGGAGTCCAATTCAAAATATAGGTGTGTTAGATTGTTTTTTCTTCAAAAATTATTTGGAAAATGGCTGAACTTTGAACAAACAGTGTATAGGCCCTGATCAGATGCGACATCCGTTTGTGATATTGATGCAGCTATTCACAAGTGAGTTCTTTCACTTTTCTTGACAGTGCATGTTGAAGTAAACTGTGCAAGCTGAAAAACTGGCTTTTAAGTTAAAGTGATCAGTCGTAATATAAATTTCCTGTCCAGTACTATTTCCTCACACCTCCCTTCATTACAGAGGTGTCAAATAACATGAATTAAGTAACGAAAACCTAATGAACACTTCACTAGGGGAAAGTCAAAAGGACAGCCAACTTTCCCTAAAAGCTTTCTGAACCTTAATTGTAGAGTTTCTTATGTAATGATATTTATATTAACCCTTTTGTACCAAATGGAATCTTCCTCCTTATATATAGCAGGAAACCATTTCAAAATTTGGGGGTGTCAGGCTGTGTTTATTCAAAATTGATTTGGAAAATGGCTGAACTTCTGCAAACAGTGTAGGCCCTGATCAAACGCCAAGTTCAGTGGCATCTGATCTGGGCCTGCACTGTTTGCCAGGGTACCTGTTTTTGGGTTTCTGGTATAAAAAGGGTTAAATTTCTTTATAAGAAACTGTCCGTACATTTTTGTTTCTTCTAATTTCATACTTTTATGATGGTAAGAACCATGTTATTGGAAAGTGCAAGGAAAAATTGCCATTCTTATAGATCTAGTTCATTTAATTATTACTGTATCTTTGTTAGTTACACAGAGCCCTTCATAACAGTCTTCCCATTATGGCAAGCCATTTTACTTTTTATTATGGATTGTAGATATCTTATTTATTATATAAGATATCTTATTTATTGTATATGATATCTTATATAGCATATGAGATATCTTATATAACAAATAAGATATCTTATATCCCAAAGTAGATTTCTTATATTCTATATGAGAAAATCAATTATAAACTGTATCGCACAAATGTTTCTTGAATTGTGTTTATAAATAAAACGGGTTTCCCATTTTTTTTTCCTCTGAGAGGGAGAGTCCCAAAAAGTTAAAAAAAATACAACTTTAGCCATAAGCAAAAGTAATAAAACAACTCACCATTTCCCTTTCTCTTTTTATTGGAATTTGCATTCTTTGTCGTCTTTGTTTTTGTTTTCTTTTCCTGCGTGTTTCTTGTGAGTATCTACAACAATCAAGATATATATCCCAGTAAAGTCTTTGCTCAAGTGGAAAGGATGTACCTTCCAGAGAGGTATTCCATTATTACATATTCTAATGCACTTACGTATGTAACGCGACGTCTGATTGGATAACGTCAAAAATTTGCGACAGTATATTCCACGATATACTGTCGGAAATCCGACGTCACCACGTAACGTCGTTTTTCATTGGCTGCCATTTGTTTTTACGCAGCTCACAACGCCTGCCGCTTTGTGCAAAATAGTACAATCTTTAACCAAACAACCGAATAAGTGCATTAGAATGGGGATAACTGTATTGAAAATTGTCATTTGGGGAGGTAAATCGGTGGTTTTACGGTCGCAAATTCCGTTTTACGGCTCCGCTGACGCGTCGCCGTAAAACGAAATTTCCGACCGTAAAACCACCGATTTACCTCCCCAAATGACAATTTTCAGTACAGTTATCCCCTAATTGCTTTTGTTTTGTTTTGTTTGATATGAGGTTTAACCTCCCCGTCATTTTGGAGACCTTTTTGTGTGACTTTTACCCGACATTGAGATGAAATGACATCTCAAGCCCTGTCGCCCAATGAAACCAATAGGGTTTATCAGCATGGACGGTCCTCCTCGCAGCGCGGTTCCTGGACAGGCTTAGAGCCTCTAAGCGGTTTACCAGTACTAGTGTGCGGGCTGGATTCAGCTCTGCGTGGAAGCATCATGCAGCCCATATATTTCTTCAAGCCCCTATGGACGGGGTCATTGCATGTTTCATACAAGAATAAACACTATTTGTTTCATTGGGCGACAGGGTTTGAGATGTCATTTCATCTCATTGTCGGGTAAAAGTCCCACAAAATTGGAAGCAACGTCTCCAAAATGACGTTTACAGTGTTGACGGGGACGTTAAACCTGAAATCAAACAAACAAAATGTTTCATACAAGTGAAAGAATGTGCTCCTCAGAAGCAATCTGATGTGTTTTTTTTGTGGCATCATCTGAACTGGGTCTCCACTGCTTGCAAAACCCAAAAAAATGATTCCATTCTAACTCTCTTAGCGACAATGTAACGCCACAGCAAATTAAAAGACATTGTATGAGACCATTTCACCTAGCATATTTACTTGTCTGTGATATTCACATGATCATCAACAATAAAAAGCTACAGTAACTGTGATTGGTAGTATTGTTTGATTAAAATATGCCCACACATACAACAGCACATGGTAAATGTTTGACTTCATGACAACCCTATTTTCATATTGAAATGCTCCAGAACTTCTTCACTAATAAATATGTTCTATAAAGTCTGTTTGTGTAGTAGTGTGCACGTGGCTATAGTAAAATATGTTTTTACAGTGTAAAGCTGATCAGTCTAACATTTCAGACCTTTTAGCCTAATGGTTTTGTCGCTTCTATCAGCCAAAGGCTGGTGGTTCAATCCCCGGTTGGGGCACTCGATGGATTTTTCTTTCAGATCTTTTCCCCTCTTGATATTTATATTTTTTAAACAGAGTCTAACATTTGTGGGTTTTCTTTTCTTGTAATATTTTGAACCATTATGTTCGACTACAAGGTACATAAATATCAGTTTGTGTTGAGGTTTTTTTCAACAGCAACACAATTTAGATCCTTGCTTCCGATTTCGCGGGACTTTTGTCTGACATTTGGAGGAATAGCATACACAGAATCTGCTAGTATTTAACCCATTCAGTACTGGAAACCCCTAAAGGGTTACCTTGGCAAACAGTGCAGGACCAGATCAGACGCTGCATCTGATCAGGGCCTACACTGTTTGCAAAAAGTGTAGTCATTTTCCAAATAAATTTTGAAGATAACACAACCTGCCACCCCTAAATTTTGAAATGGATTGCTGCTATATATAAGGAGAAAGATTCAATTTGGTACAAAATGGGTTAAAGGAAAGGCCAATTTGCACTACTTTCTCTGGGCAGGATCAGACATCTAAGCAGTTCACTCATAAGTTTAGTCCGTTTATGCTCTGCCAGGAAGCACTATGCGAGTTGCAACCCCATCTTTTTTCTCCAAGCCATAATGAAGGCATTATATATGTTCAGTAGCATTTAATGGATCAAATGAAAGGACAAATAATGAAATATATACCTGTGTCTCTTCTCTTTCTTTCTCCATCATAGCAGCTATTGTTGGAGGCACAGATTCTATACTCTCTCTAGCTGTATGAATTGACTGCTTTGGTAGCTGGTCCAGAATCCAAAAAGGGGGTGATTGTATATTTCTTTTTGAGAGATTTTCAACGAAAATGTTCCATTTATCGATAGAATTTCTTTTCACAAAGTAATCAGCCAGTGTTTTTATTAGTTTTTGAAATTTTGGTACATTCAAATGTTCATAGCTCTCCTTGAGTAACACTGGCTTTCCTTTTGGTAAACAAGGCTTCCTTCCACAAGTAGTAGTTTTGAACAAACTAGTTCCCAAGGTTTTCCAAGGTCTATCCTGTTTGCCTTTGTACATAACTTTAACAGTTAAACCTGTTTTCACAAATTTAAAGTGTAGCGGCTGAGTATGACGGCTTACATCTATAAGGTTTTTCTCCATCCACCCCCTTATATCAAACATATGCTGTAGATACTGGCTGTTTGGCAGAAGTGTCATAAGATCTTCTAAAGTCTCACAGTCATTTTTTCGTAAGGATGAAGCAATCTTACTAAACCCAGCATCCACATCCTCATGGGTGTGTCCAACCATTAAAAAGGACAAATGAACCTAAAATCAAAATATACAACAACAACCATAATAAGTGCCTTTTATTCCTCACATTTGTTCAGAAACTAGATTTACCTAAATATCATTTTCGCAAGTCCGTGAAATGAAAACCCTGTAAACCTCATTCATATAGAGAAGGTCTACCGGGATATACATTATTTTACTTATGTAGGTTGTTTATATTGTCTTATGAAAATGCCAAAATGACTCCGCATGGCCTGTTGCTGGTCCAGGGAGTCAGACTGTTTGCAACTTTTTCAACAATTTCTAAGTGAATAGGGGAAGGTTTCAATCACATTACGATGACACACGCATGCATCATCGTGCATTTTTCACATCTCCCAATAGGCTACTCTTCAGTAAACATCCATGGTATGTTTCTTCTTCATATTGCAACTATAGACTGTGGGTGCTCGTTAGGACCGCCTCAATGAGGCTGTTCTAACAAAGATCCACAACCTATGTCTTGGAGTAGACATAGGGAAAATAGTGTATTTCCCTGTAAACCCTAAAATTTTCCTTATATAATGTGGCAAATTAATTTGCTCAAATGTAGTCTGCGTTGAAAATGACCAATTGCCAAGGACAACTAGAGCTGCCGCCTAACGGGCGCCAATTATACCCCCGCATGCGTTGTCAGACAAATTTTTTCAAGTATTTGACCTTGAGGAAGGTCAACGTAAGGTCAGGTTTGTGTATATCCATCTTAAGTACTAGTGGCAAGGTGTGTGGTGTGTGAATATTAAAGAAATCGGTCAAAGAATAAGGAAGTTATGAGCAATGTTAAAGTTTTTTGTAGCGGACCGACGACGACAGACGACAGACGACAAGCTGACTCCTATATACCCCCTTCAAACTTCGTTTGCGGGGGTATAAATATTGTCACTGTTTATTTTGTATGGAAAAAAAGGTGGAAATTGTTAATTTTTATACAGACGGAATGGCAAACACTGTAGACCCTGATCAGACTGCTGCTTCAAGAGCAGTCTGATCTGGGTATGCACTGTCTGCTTAGGCCTATATGTCTCAATTTTTCAGATTACTATCATGGAAAATTCTTATTTTAAAGGCATTATGTCCACCATTTCTAAAGCAGAAGATTTGTTTTTATTTATCCAATTATGGTCCTCAATTATGGTCGGCCAGCTTTGTCATGGGACCTTGACCAGTTGTCCCATTTAAACTTCATTTTTAAAGTTACATGTTTTATCTGAGTGATCTTGGTCCAACCGTGACCATTGAAACTCATTTTGGCTCAGACAAGATGGACGCCCCCCCGATAACTTCAAGAACAATTCTAGAAAAGTTTTTCACAGTTCAAGAACAAAGTTCAAGAACTGGACATGAAATGCTCTTACAGTGTTCAAATACGGTTCAAGAACATTTTAAGAAATGTAAAATTGGGCAATTTTTAAGAACTAATGAAAAATGTTCTTGAGCTGTTCAAGAATGAAGTTCTCATACAATTCAAGAACAGTTCTTTAACTCTTGAAAGAACTTTTGTTCTAGAACTATTCAAGAACAGTCTGCATAGACATTGTCCAATCATATTGAATCCATCTGTGGTGTTGGACAGATTTCACTTTATAATACCAGACTTTATATTTTATGGTGTGACAAAACTGACAAATATGGCATGTGTGTCCCGGCCAGACTCAGATAAGCCTTGGCACTGCCCATGCTGTTCAGAGTCTTTTCTCAGTTAGCTGTGTCTACATGAAGAAAATTATACCCTTTTTTACACATTAAGGCCATAGCAAAGACTCTGATCGACATCATCAATCATACGATTTAAATTTAAATAATTATTTAAATCATGTGACAAAGTTCCGAAACTGTTCATAAAGTGTCCTTAAAAAACACTCAAGAAAAGTTTCAGAACATTTTAAGAACAGAAGTTCAAGGAAAGTCTTTGGAATAATCAGGAAAAAATTAAAGAACAGTTTCAGAACACCTGCCATTACAATTTGTTCCAGAAATGTCTTTGAAATAAACAAGAACAAATTTAACAACAATTTAAGAACACTTTTCAAGACACTTTGTTAAAGAAAAGTCTTTGAAGTCAACAAGAACAAATTTAAGAACAATTCAAGAACATCAGAGTCATCATGTTGTTCAAGAAAAGTCTTTAAAGTGTTCAAGAAAAGTTTAAGAATAGTTCAAGAATATCGCAAATTCTTAAAATAGTTCTTGAACTGTTCCTAGAATGTGTTCTTGAATAGTTCAAGTACAAGTGTTCTTGAAAACCTTCATGAACTTATAGGAAGGAACTCGAGAGCAGCTTCAGAACAGTTCTTGAGTTAAGAACTCCATTTCGCATTGGAGATACACTGTTTTGACATTTTTTCCATAAATAAAAGCCTATGGGGATGTGACCAGAAACAGGATATGTTTGCCAATGGAAAGCCATTGGAAGACTTCCAAAATCTCGGACATACCCTTCTCGACATTTACACCTGGTCTTCGTTCCGGTCGATTGGCATGATGGGTAAAGCTTGCTTACCAAGTAATGCTTACTATCTGCGGACGCCTGATTACTCTTCTGGAGTCCATGTCTGTTGGTCTGAACATTGATATTTGCCATTTTGTCTATTGATTAATGATTTTGGATTAACGCTTTGATACTACGACCTAAACTACTTACTTCCTCCATAGGTCATCACCTGAACAAACTTTGATTGGCTTGAGTCCCAAATTCTGTTCTATGTTTGTTGACAATTGGTTATTCAAGAGAAGAAGATTTTTGAAGGGTTTCACATAATAAAAGAAAAATTCCTCTGGAGAAAACATCACATCCCTGAGAAGCACATGGCACTTGCACTCAGCCATTCGATATAACTTACCTCATTGAAAATTTGCCGTTGCACTAAGAGCTCACAAAACCCAAGAACATATTTATTTTTGTTTTCACGCCAACAATTATCTGCTTGCAAGTACAGGACCGGAGGAAGTGAGTTTCCCTGAAGTAGAAAGAATTGAATACCACCTGTTAGGCAAGTACTTGTGAGAAGGTTGGAGAAGACAAAACATAGAATACTTTAAAATATAAATTCTTTACAGAATTTACTGCCTGCACCCAGCTGATACATGTATTTTATACTGAATACTGATCAGAGCAACGGGCAAGTATTACTGCCACTAAAATTAATTTGAGCTCTGCAGTATATTTTTAAATTGACTATTCAAAGAAAAAAAATGTGATGATTCTTTGGCATTGTCTTTGCCAATATGTACTGCAAATTATTGTTCTATTTTGTGAAACCAGTCAGCCATATTGTTGTAAAGGTACAATCATTTAGGCTTTCTGTTTGTGCTTCTTTCCTTTGATGTCTTGGATGGATGCTGTAAAGTATTTGTATCTATTCCTGTACTTGGCATTCACTTCTGCCGGCCTTGGTAGCTCAGTCGGATGCGCGTCTGACTGGGTGGTCAGGAGGTCAGTTCGATACCTGCCAGGGTCAGCAACATTCGTGTAGATTGATCACGAAAACATTTCTACGGTCATTCCACTGATTCAATATGGGCAGCTAGCTGTCAGTTTCTGGGGCACTGAACTTCATGGTTAACTCCTATCTTGCTGTTCACGACAACCCCTATCTTTGCAAACAGTGTAGATCCTGATCAGATCCCTTCAGAAGGCATCTGATCAGGATCTACACTGTTTTGCATGCAGTTTATGAATTTGTAGCAATAAACTATATCAAGTAATTTGATTGGTTGATAGACAGAAATGGGTGTGGCTTAAATGAATATTCAGCAAGATAAGGGTTAACTGCTTACCTATTGTTTGTTTGTTTGATTTGAGATTTAAGGTCCCCGTCAACACCGTATAGGTCATTTTGGAGACGTTGCTTCCAATTTTGCTGGACTTTGATCCGACAATGAGATGAAATGACATCTCAAGCCCTGTTGCCCAATGAAACCAATAGGGTTTATAGGCAAGGACAGTCCGACTTGCACCGCTTTGTCTGGGCAGGCTTCCAAAGAATAACCATTTCTAGAACATATTTAACATCACTACAACTGGTGTCTGGGAATGTGCCGTAAAAAGTCTCACTGCCCAACATCATAGTGTAGTTTATATTTTCTAGTCCTTTGGGATCAGTGATTCCATTGTTGAATTTTGAAAATATCTGAGGGTCACTGATGAGGCCTAATTGGCTGAAACTAGCTAGTCTGGCCCAGAAAACATGTACACTCCATATTTTCCAGTTTTGTGGTGTATTCCTTGCTTTTAAAGGATAACCCTTTTATAGAACATAGTTAACTTGAACTTTGTAATGTAAACTTGTATTGTTTTTCTTTGCTTTCTAGATAATCTTTTTACTGTGTCAGATTTAAACTGTTTCATTTAACCATGAAATTCCAGGATTTAATACAAATATTGTAGATCTTGCTCAAACACTGCTTCTGTGGCCTCTCGTCTGGGTCTACACTGTTTGCTAAGCCAAACTTATGATTTCAAGATAACCCTCTTAAGCAATCCCATGCTAAATATTCAATAAAAAAGTTATTCCTACATGACAGTGATCGTCAGATGGACTTTAGCACTGAAGAGCGTTTATGCTTAGTAACTTTGGGCCGATTGACAGTCGAGCGATAAATAGCCATGTTATTTGTTCCACTCTGAGGTCAGAGAGATGCATACATGTAAGAGTTATCTGAAAAATCAGGACTGGAATCATGTGTTGGGTTTGGCAAACAGTAAAGACCCAGATCAGAATCCACAAAACATGGTGACTAATCAGATTCTTCATTTTTTTTAAATTCAAAGGCTCTCGAAAACTGTCAGATTTTGGCCAAGTATGGCTTGTCTGCAGCTTACATTTTCCTGACCTTAACCTAGTTATTTAAGTCAAATGGTGTTTTATGATATATTTATGGTGTGAACATTGTTCTCTAAAAACACTTCTAGTTTATAGGATTTATTGAGGAAAATATATAGGGAATAGACGGACGGAATGAAGGACAGATGTAAAGTTCTCTGTAGTACCAAACAAATGCAGCCCTTTTCAGGAGTTTGACCACTTACATTGGCAACTGCTGTTTGTTTCAGAGCCTGTAGTATTATGTTCATTGTGAGATTAGGGTCGTGAGGAAACTGCAAAATGTCCACGGCTATGATCAAGAACACCTGTAATGTGGGTCTTCAGAAGGTCAGCGGCTATAATTGCCTGAAATTACAAAATTATATTCAGTCACACAAGAGGGTCATGATGACCCTGGTTTGCCGACCAGAGTTCAATCTGACCCTGGTTTTCAGCCCTTTCTAGAAAATTTAAATGATTTTCAGATGAAATTGTTGATCAGAGATGGGCAAAAAACAGAGTACCCAGAAATTAGTCACCTGCCCTTCCATATTAGAGTACGGAAATGCCCATTAAATATGTGAAAAAGTTTGTTGAAGTGTTAGTCTGGGCTCAAAGTTTTAAGCGGATTTTAAAAATTGGTCATCTCCTAAGTGGTGGTGGACTTTATTTCAGTGGAATGTAACTACTCAGCAGTTGGCTGATGGTTTTCAATGCATCATTTTTAAGTGTAGTTGTAAATACACTACACTGTACTTTCAAAAATTTTGGTATTGTCTCCTCTGAAGGTGTATCCATTCCCATGCATAATTCATATTTAAAGTAGAACTTTGGTCGCTCGAACACTGAGCCATAGACGAGGTAAACCTGTCCCTAAGGAATTCATCTCCATTAAAAAAAAACAGTATGGGATATGGATGGAGATTTACGGGTTCTTGTGTCCATATGGAACTATCATAAGACAAACTTTGACAGTACGGGATAATTAAGAATTTTAACTCCTTGCCAATATATGCAGTGTGTACTCAGTAGAATTGTTTAAATGTGGCGATTCATATCAGTACACATAACATACTATTATATTAGAGAATATCAAAAAGATGTCCCATAATCAACCCTGTCATTGGTTTGAACCACCGTATTCGCCCTAATTACTGCACAGTGCCCCTATTTTTTTCAAAATCATGTCCAAAAATTGTGGTGAAAAATCTACCTTATTAGCGCACACCTGATACGAAAACAATAGCTTCCGAGATGTTGCATACTGATATTTAATGGGGCAGAAAAGGATACTTAAGGCGTACATTCACTGTTGAATATGGTAAGCTTTAATAGATTTATTGTGAGAGCTTCATGGGGAGGTTACTGTAAAGTGTGCACTTATGCATTTCCTTGTCAAAAATATCTTTGGTGCCCGCTTATAGGAGCATGTGTGGTAATTAGGGCGAATACAGTACCCTATCTTGAACCGATTTCCGTGGTCTCAAAGCAAACTTGAAGTTTGACTGTATCAGTATGGTTATTTCAAATGCTTGGTGACAATATTTGAATGACAAGTGATTGCAATCTGAATACTTAACACACCAGACAACAAAGAGCTGTCAAAAGACAGCAGAACTAGCTAATTTATAATCACCTTGCAAAATTTGATAATCTAAGTACTGTACAACCCTCTCAGAAGGTTACATGCATGACAAGAAAGGGCTACCAGTTATTGAATGTTTGAGAGCTCAAATTGCAGTTACAAATGTTTCGAATGCAGACATCCAGGCTGACAACATTGAATTTTGATACATGGATCTTCGCTAATAAGATAGGCTATATCAATATTTTACTACTTATAATAATAATAATAATAATCAACTTTATATTTAGAGGGTAACACATTTAGTAAACTAGTAATTATCTTCCATGTGAAGTAGAAGTAAAACAAAGATCAGGAATTGATACAATTAACTTACCCCATCCATAAAAGACACCAAAGGGAAAGAAATACAAACATTAAGCGACCAGACCATAATGGAAACCTAAACAAAGGAAGGCCATATGGACAGTTACTTTCCCACAAAATGGCCATATGGCCATCCAAAATTAAAAGACACAAGTGATACACCCTCTTTTCTTATTCTTCCTTGGTAGAAACCAGTACTACTTAAGCAATGGGGATAAATGCGTCTCTTGCTCTTGAAAACAACATTTTGCGCATGAGGGTATCAAACCAGTTACCTCTTGATCTCAAATCCAATACTTAACCACTGCACCACAGCGCTCGACTGCTGGAGCCTTTGAACAAGTTATTAAAGAGTGTTGCCAGTCCGATTCCAGAATGGAAAAAATGGGGTAACATTTAAACTCAAAATCCACATACCTTAGCTTTCCTTCCAGTGAAGTGAGGCAGGCTAGATTTTGCTGTTGAAATAATAAAACAGAAAAAAAAAACAGAATTAGAAACAAGAACCAGACATAACTAGAGTATCGCATTTCTAAAATTCAAGCAAGCCTCAGTGTCATGGTTTTGCAGACAGACTTAAAGTGTGACGGACTAATTTGTGAATGATAATAATCTTAAGTTAATCAAACAAGTAAATGGATCACACCACCAATATGTTAGATGTTTGTAAATATTCGATACAGTGCCATAGCTTTTTCCTGTACTGACACTCAATGAAAATGGGCATTCAACATAAAATCATAAGGCTGACGGAAAATTACTCGAGAAACATTACTTGACCAAGGAACATTAATATATGAATGTTTTTGGCTGCAAATGTCATTTTTTAATTCTCCCTATTGGTTTCATTGGGCGACTGGGCTTGAGGTGTCATTTTATCTCAATGTTGGGTAAAAGTCCAACCAAATTGGAAGCAACGTCTCCTAAATGACCTTTACAGTGTTGTCGGGAGGTAAAACCTCAAATCAAACAAACAAACTACAAATCCATGGAAACAAAGCTGCCATAGCAACCAATCTAAAGAGCCAATTTCATAAAAAAAACAAACTGTCAAAAGCCTTGCTCAAAACTGCTATCGATAACAGCCTCATGGCTGCAGAGATGTTGTTTACAAATGATGACAAAGCCAGATGATGCAAGACAGATGGCATCTGACAACTTATCCTATAAGCTTTCCCAGCACCATTGGCTCTAGTTAACCCTTGTCCTGCTGAGCCCGGATATGCCTTATTTTCCAAACAATGAAGATCAAGATCAGATGGCTTCTGACGAAGACATCTGATCAGGATCTACATTGTTTGCCATTCAGATTGTTAATTGGTTGCAATATCATCTTGTCACTACTGGACAGGTTAGCTAGCTAAAACAGCATTGCTGAACTTGGCATGTCACATGCGACCTAAGCCAGCCCCAAACCTACAGCCGTAAAAATCAATGGGGTAATACTACAGAATTGAAATTAATTTCATTATGTTTATATCCAAGAAGATTTAAGTTAAAAGAAACACAAAACCATTTCTCACCATTGCTAGGCAAAGCATGACATGCACCAATACAATGTCAAGGAATAGAGATGAATCACTGCAAAGGAGCAACTGCCTCAGCTCGGTCAGCAGAAAAACATTTTAGGGGTATGGGTGTATAAACTCTGGAGTTTCTACATATTCAACCCTCCTATATTATGAACATATTCTTTTGAACATATTCAAAGCAAATCTGATGCATATTTTACTTACATTGGTCCATGCCGTCTATGATTAAGGATAGGTATTCCTCGGGGAACTTTCTGCTTCTCTCTCTTTTTGAATAGTAGTACTTTCTTTCTAACCTGCAAACAAATAGCATGTTAAATTAATGTTGTGCTGAAGCTTTAGTGGGTGATCCAACTGAATATCGCATTGTTAATGTTATGTTGAAATAACCTAAATTAACCACAACTGCTTTTAACCCTAAAATCTTGCTGAAGCCAATTTGCATCACCCCCCCCACACACACACACACACACATACACACACACACACACCACCCTCCTGCAACCTTTGCAGATAGTGAAGATCCAAGTCCAATTGTTTCTAAACTGCTTGTGATGTTGTTTGTGAACTGAAGTAAAACAATGTAGCAAGTAATTTGGTAGTTCGAAAAGGGTGAGGTAAAATTAATTTATTCAGCAGGATAAGACTTAAACGGTTTGATGTCCATTAAACAAATTGACAATAATCATTGTTCATACCATGAGGCTTGTTGTTTTTGTTTGTGGTTTAATGTCCCTGTCAACATGTATAGGTCATTTTGGAGACATTGCTTCCAATTTTGTGGGACTTTTACCCGACACGGAGATGTAATGACATTCACCTAATACAACCAATAGGGTTTATGAGCAAGGACAGTCTGACTTGAATCGCTTTGCCTTGGCAGGCTTAGATCCTCTAAGCAGTTTACCAGCCCTTGTGTGCCGTCTGTTTCAGCTCTGTGTGGAAGCATCATGCAGCCCACGATCTATATCTTCAAGCCCCAATGCGTCAGAGCAGTTGGCTTGTTGGATTATAAGTTGCAGAAATATACCTATAAGTATCAGCACTTTCACTCTTAAACCAGTTTAGGAAAATATGAGCTTTTAGGCCTTATCTTGCTTAATATTCATTTTAGCCATACCCATTTCTATCAACCAATCAAATTACTTGATGTAATTTATTGCTACAAATTCATAAACTGGATGCCAAACAGTGTAGATCCTGGTAATCGGATCTGGATCTTCAGTGTTTGCAAATATAGGGGTTATTGTGAACAGCAAGATAAGGGTTAAAAACTCTATAATTGTGTTTTATGTTCACATTCAGGTCAATGGTATAATATATCGATTATAACTTTTGACCAGTATGCCTTGGATATAAAAGTCCCATCATCACTGTTTTGGAAAGTATGAGTTTGTAAACTTTAAAGCAAATGTAGATATGATGCCAATGTTGACAGCGTGTAGCAAACATCATGGATATAGTGCAATTCTTTTTCATGTACTTCCTGCAGGGCCCAAGCAAGAAGGAAAGAAAACTATGTAATACATGTACTTACATCTGTCGCTGGTTGTGCTCCTGCCTCAGTCTTTTAAGTTCTGCTCTTTTGTAGGGAATCTGACTTTTTTCTAATTGTCTGTTTAAAAAGGCACAGGTGTGGAATTCATCTGAAACAATAAACATAACTGTAGTTCTTTTCCAACAGACAGCGTCCATGCTTATAAACCCGATTGGTTTCATAAGCTTGATCGTCAGGGCTTGAGATGTCATTTCATTTCATTGTCGGGTAAAAAGTCCCATAAAATTGGAAGCAACGTCTCCAAAATGACCTTTACAGTATTGATGGGGATGTTAAACCTCAAATCAAACAAAACAATCTCCCAGAGACAAATTAAGGCATGACTGAACATGGCTAAGAAATTATAGGGCCAGCATGAACATTCAGGATTCAGTGCCCTGTGAATTCATTATTGTACTTAGATTCAGGAAAAACATTATCCAATGAACTATGACTCTGCATGATGCTGGGCCCCCACACTGCACCTTTTGTGACGATATGGTTGATCTGTTTGAACTAATAATTTGGTCGAAAGTTGTCATAAATTCCAAAGTGATTTCCTTTAATAGTCCCAAGTCCCTATGAACTCTTCCATAGTGGTAAGCTTGGAGTTTTGACCTGCCCAGCCACAATGAGCTTATCAGTTTACCTGGGCAGACTCAACCCTTGAATAAGACACCAAGAAAAACTATACATCTGAAACTGTTGTGTGCTTAAGTCGCCTGCTTTTTTTTTGCAAACTTTTTAAAAATATTTTTGTATGCAGGCAAACAGTGTGGACCCAAATCCAACTGCTCCTAGAGACACAGTTTTGGCAATTTTAGTTCTATGAGTTTATCAAAAGCATTAGAAATTAATAAGGTTGCCAAGTAAGAAATTGAACCTTTTCATTTTTTTCTGGATTGCCATAAAAAATGAAGTGGGTATAGATGAGTTTAGGCTGATTAACTTCCTTGGCTACGCTGCGCATGCGCATTTTTGTGTGGCAAAAAGTAATCAATCGGGCCCGTTTGTGTACAGTAAACTAAGGAAAAATAAGATTTTTTAAGCATCGTGTTTTTCATTTCATCCACAACATCCACAGACTTTTATACTGCAGTTCAGCGACCCCCGCCCATCGGGGCTTGAAAAAATAGATGGGTTGTATGATGCTTCCGAGCCGAGCTGAAACCGACCCGCACACGAGTACTGGTAAACCGCTTAGAGGATCTAAGCCTACCAAGGCAATGCGATGCGAGTCGGACGTGCCATCCATGCTTATAAACCCTATTGCTTTCATTGGGCGGTAGGGCTTGAGATGTCATTTCACCTCAATGTCGGGTAAAAGTCCCACAAAATTGGAAACAACGTCTCCAAAATGACCTTTATATTGTTGACGGGGACGTTAAACCTCAAATCAAAGAAACAAAAATTGCAGTTCACAATCTTTTGAATCACAAAAGTACTTAGCAGATACCATGTCCGAATTCTCATTTTACTATTCCATTATATACATGTACATGCTATTTGATGTTTGTTGTATGTTTTAAATGAATGCGTGTTTAATTCTCATACCCTGAGTTAGGGGGTCCTGAATAAATCTTTGATCTGACTTGACTTTCAAGACAAAAAATGAGCAGTTAAGCAAAAACATTACTGATAGAGTCTCAGAAGCGATACTTTGAAAAACAATGTGGCTACAGGAAGCAAAGTCTTAAAAATGACCCAAATAGTGTTAACGGGGACGGTGATTTTTTTTTAGATTTAAGGTCCCCGCTTATACTGTATAGATCATTTTGGAGACGTTGCTTCCAATTCTGTGGGAATTTTACCCGATAATGAGATGAAATGACATCTCAAGCCCTGTCGCCCAATGAAACCAATAGGGTTTATAAGTATGGACGGTCCGATTCGCACCGTTTTGCCTGGGCTGGCTTAGATCCTCTAATTGGTTTACCAGAACTCGTGTGTGTTGGTTTCATCTCTGCGTGGAAGCATCATGCAGCCCATCAATTTCTTCAAGCCTCAATGGGCGGGGATCGCGGGAACGGTGAATTTCAATGTTCAAACAACCCTGTTGCTGGTTGTAAACGATTGATCTTTATCACCCACATGTTGAATCCGTCAGGTTAGTAATCCTTCGATTCATCTTCACTGTCTCACCCCCCCCCCCCCTCCCCTCCGGTCCATCGGGGCTTGGAGAAATAGATTGGGCTGCATAGTGTTTCCACGCAGAGCTGAAACTGACCACATATGAGTACTGGTAAACCGCTTAGATGGACTAAGATTGTCCAGGCAAAGTGATGTGAGTCAGACCGTCAAATGCATATTAGCCTTTTGGTTCCATTAGGCGGCAAGGCTTGAGGTGTCATTTCATCTCAATGGCGGGTAAAAGTCCTACAAAACGGGAAGCAGCGTCTCCAAAATGACCTAAATAGTGTCGACGGGGATATTCAACCACAATTCAACCAACCAACCAATCATCTTCACTGTTGCATCGTTTGTCTTGCGATTAGCCCAACATGGCGCGACCATTGTCAGTTAATTATTCGATTATTAATTGTTTTGGGTTTAACGACACGTCAACCCATGTGTATAATTTTTGTCTCGTCTCCCAGAGAAAGGGAGAAAAATATAGAAGAGATCGTAGGTCAAAGTAAAGGACACAGGAAAAAGAGGAAAATGAATGACAGTGTAGAAATAGAAGGAATAAGAGCAACCCCTCTACCCTTACCTGTTGCAAGGATAGCAGGTCTTACCCAATTGTCAGCCAATATCAGTTGGACGCCACAGTGACGCAAGACATACGTCACCTTTACCTTACCCTTTATTTAAAATTGTCAAATTCAAAGAAATTAATAACTGTTATCGGCTCAGTCTGAACAAAGGTTATATTTTTTTTTGCCACACAAAACTGCGCATGCGTAAAAATAGGGAATCGTGGGATAGCATTTCCTTAGCGACCGGTGGCGTCCTAGACTCATCTATAGTAAAAAAAAAACATCAGGGTTGATCGGGTAAGCGGAAACAGTTGTTTTTTTCTGAAGGCCACATTTCCAAATTAATCCAGTCATTGTTGTGACAGTTTACCGAAAACTCATTTGTTGACTGCAGCTAAGTCGATCAATTCCTCTCCATTTTTGAAACCAAACATCAAAATCAAATAGGAGCAACCCTCAAATTCTTCTTTCTTTAAAAGGATCGAGCAGTACTATGTAAATTGTTAACAGGATCATTAACATAATGACCAAACCGGCCCCGATAGCTCAGTTGGTAGAGTGTCCACTCTTGGGAACGGGAGGTCACGGGTTCGATCCCGGGCCGCGACATACCAAAGTCGTTAAAAATGGTACTAGCTGCTCCTCGCTTGGCACTCAGATTTACCGGGTAGAGCTAGGACTGGTCGACCCAGTGTCAGGATAATGTGACTGGGTGTGGTATCATGTAATTTGTCTGGGACATGATACTTCAGTGAGGCAGCACTATAAAAGTGAGCATTGAGCTCCCTGTCGCAACCAGACACCGTCGTGATATGACTGAAAAATTGTTGAAAGCGACGTTAAACCCGAATTCACACACACACACACACACACACACACACACACACACACACACACACACACACACACACACACACACAACATAATGACCAAATTATTAAATGATAAAAATTAATTACCTGCTTTATTTTCAAGTATGGGAAATGCTGCTTCCACAGCCTATAAAATGAGGTTTTTGATACTGGAAATCGTCTCTCAGCTTTGTATGACTGGTACAAAGTCCACTTAATTGTCTTGTATGGTAGGTATATCGTGGGGTTATGCGGCATTCTGTCACCATGTAACTTGGCATAGTCCTCTAGCCAATCAATAGCATCAATAAAGTTTGTTTTCACAGACTTAAATTTTCCACCAACCACAGCAGAGTCACTGTTCTCAACTTTCCTTTTAAATCTTGTCATGGTGTTCTTATTGACACGTAAAATACGTCTGTGTGATAGCCGACACACTTTTACACCATTTTCACATGAAATAAATTTCGATTCTCCTGCTAGTTGCAGCATATGAATGAGATACTGGGCCCTAGATTGGCTGGGTTTTGTCCAGTAGCGTTGCCTAATTTCTCTTATGTCCTTAATGCTGAATTTTTTCATACATTTGTTGCTGCAACAACTGGTCCTGATGGTCTGCAGGATGTCAGTCATCTTCATAGCCTTTTGGTAAAGCCGTGATACTTTTGGAGATGATTCAGCTGCAAGTCAACAAAAAGAGGTACTGAATCACAATGCATTCCCTTCCGAAATGAACAGTTCTTGAAATGTATAAATGGAACATAAAAAAAGTTCTTGAAGTGTTCCTAAACTGTTCATGCTTTGTTCCAGAACTAATTATTAACCCATTTTATACCGGAAACCCTAAACAGGCAATTGACAAACAGTGCCGGTCAAGATCAGATGCCACAGAATGGGGCATCTGATCAGGGCCTACACTGTTTGAAAAAAGTTCAGCTATATTTGGAAAATGACTGGACTTTTTGCAGTGTAGGCCCTGATCAGACGCCGCATTCTGCCGCGTCTGATCTGGGCCTGCACTGTTTGCCAGGGTACCCGTTTTTGGGTTTCTGGTACTAAATGGGTTAAACTTTAATTCAGCAGACCACAAATTGATGGGTTTTTCTTACTTTTCCCGGAAAACAAGATTCGATCGACATCTAATGCAAATTTTCTCCATAGGAGACAATCTAGATGAAATGTCAAATGCTGTTTTCTGGGAAAACATTTTGAAAAATTATTAAAAATGGAATATCTGCTGAATAAAAAAGCTTGCAAATATTAATTTCCTCTTTGCTATTTTGAAATGGTACCTGAAATGGTATATCGAAGGGAAAAGGGGCTTAGTGTTGCTGCACAGGTGTTCAAATGCATGACTTTCATAAAATTGGGCTCACTTGAGCTTTACTGGACTTGAGATTTCATTTCATCTCAATTTCGTGGAAAAGTAAAAAAAAAAAACAATGTTGCCAAAATAACCTAAATGGCTTTTAACGGGGATGTTCTTCACAAACAATGAAAATCTGAGTCATAGATAAAATGCCATGTTCTGGTGCATCACGTTAAAAACCCTGTGTAATGAACATCCCTGTGAAACAATATATATCTTCTGCTCAAAGACATAGGGAACTCATTATAGAACTGCCTCATGTCAATGCTACAACCTAATTTTGGAGCATAAAAAAGAAACAAAATCAAACATTTTCAAGGAACAAATTACAGTTCGGAGACATGAAAGTCTACCTGCTCTTTGTTTCACGGGTGTGTTATCCTAATGAGATTCCTTCTAGGTACAGTTAATATCCATCACCTTTCATAAATGCATCCTAAGAAAAATTTTGTGAAACAATTCCTGGCTTTTTACGTGCCAGTCAGGGGCTGAGGTCATGTTTAACTCAGCCACCCATCTCGAGCCTTTCCCCCAATTGGAGTTGGGGCATGAGTAAAGGATTTGATTGTTTGCTTTTATTGGAGTAAACCAGCCCATTCAACACTATTTAGGTCATTTTTGAGCCAGTCAGTTGACCTATCCACACTTTTCCTGGGCAGGCTTATATATAAGCAGTTAACCAGTACTGATTGCACATTCTTATGCCAGAAACAGACATCTGTCCTCCTTGAATCAGAGGAAGGGAGAGAATGACTGTAGAAAATGTTTCATGATCAATCGCCACCAAAGAAGGTTGGCGACCCCGGCAGGTATCCAACCTGCCTCCTCCTGATCACCAGTCAGATGCACATCCGATTGAGCTTCCGAGGCCGGCAACATTAGTAAGTAGTTTAGGTCGTACTAGTATAGGCACTCAATTCTAACATGTCTAAATTATTTATTTTGACATTATACTTGTATTCAATCCATAATGTTTCATTACGAAAACGCGCCTATACAAACGCATTGTAACCTTTATCTGTGAAAAACTGAAAATTTTAAGATGACAGTTTGTGATATTTTCTTATTTGTGCTCAAAATATAGATTGTGGGAACGCCTAGAACAGCCTCAATGAGGCGGTTCTAACGAGTACCCACTATCTACATTTTAGAGCAGATATAAGAAAAATTAGGTTTACCCCTTCAAACCCCAGTTTAACTATATAAAAGTGGGGTTCAGGGGGGTCAAACTTTATACCTCTGCTGCATCTTGTACTTGTTTTCGACAATATATTTGGCATACATTGTGGACCTTGAAAAAGGAAAAAATAATCTTGAAAGGGCTGTAAAACCCAAATGAAATTTCATTTATGGGACATATATTTGTTTGTTAGACATGTTAGAATTGAGGTCCAACATTAATTAAGTCATTTTGGAGTAATTTTTCAAGTTTTGTGGGTCATTGAGATGAAATAACATATCCAGCCCTGCAGCCCAGAAACCAAAAAGACAATATGCTTTCAATTTTGAATTTTGGAACAGTGAAAAAAAAATCGCCTTTTTTTTTTTTTACACATGATTATTTAAGATTTCTCTGTTTTAATTGACAGCTTTCTTTATTATGCTGGTTGTAGTAATCTTCACACATTTGACAAATTAACAAACTGACATTACCTTCCTTTAACTGGCATTGTTTTCTTTAATTGTACAGACTAATATTCACACATTTCAGCATGTTCAAAAACACTTAAAATTTGACAATACACAACATCAAACAAATTGATAATTTAGCGAGCTCAATAATTTTTAATGTGAAGTTTTTTATATATTTTTATCTGTCACTTTTTCTACTCAGATATTAAGTTCCCATTGTATACTAATGGACTCTTCCATTGGTGTATTTTGGGCAAGTCCATTGGTCATAAAAGGGATGTTAGGCCTATGTTCTTTTTTTATTTTTTTTTTTCATATTTAGGGCCCCACCACTGAAAGTGTGGGTGCCCTATAGTAATCACCCTGTCCGTCCGTCTGTCTGTCCGTCCACAAATTTCTGATAGCGCTGCCGGGGCCCTAGTCAGTTTCACTGACAGCTCTAGTTTTTTTCTATTTTGGATGGAAAATTCTGTTAAGAAATAGTGCAGGCCCTGATCTGGGCTTGCACTGTTTGCCAAGGTGCTTGCAATGGGTTAATTTCTTTCCGAACACATGATGCTGGATATGGTTGAGCAGAGAGTGGTTAATAAAAAGGGTTAATGTTTTTCTCTGCCATGCATCCAACTTTGCCTTCACTGCAGCTGGTGTTGTGCCGTGTGGCGGCCGTAAAACGTCTCCCCGTACATCAACCATAGTGCAGTTTATATTTTACTTTTGGTCCTTTGAGATCAGCGTGAATATTCTTAGAAATTGGAAATATTTATTGTTTTGGACTCATATTCTAGACATGTTTTTAATTATTTGGACCCCATTTTGATTTATATCAGTCTTTGAATTGACTGCCTATTCGAAATTCGCAAAATTGCAGTATGTTTCCTCTGGCTCTCTTTGCCGGATCATTACAGGGTCACTGATGAGGCTTTATTAGCCGAAACTACGTAGTATGACCCATCTTCTTTCTTATGAATGTTTCCATTGCTCTTAAAGGAACTCATTTTTGATTTTTATTTGCCTTCACTGCAGCTGGTGTTGTGCCGTGTGGCGGCCGTAAAACGTCTCCCCGTACATCAACCATAGTGCAGTTTATATTTTACTTTTGGTCCTTTGAGATCAGCGTGAATATTCTTAGAAATTGGAAATATTTATTGTTTTGGACTCATATTCTAGACATGTTTTTAATTATTTGGACCCCATTTTGATTTATATCAGTCTTTGAATTGACTGCCTATTCGAAATTCGCAAAATTGCAGTATGTTTCCTCTGGCTCTCTTTGCCGGATCATTACAGGGTCACTGATGAGGCTTTATTAGCCGAAACTACGTAGTATGACCCATCTTCTTTCTTATGAATGTTTCCATTGCTCTTAAAGGAACTCATTTTTGATTTTTATTTGCCTTCACTGCAGCTGGTGTTGTGCCGTGTGGCGGCCGTAAAACGTCTCCCCGTACATCAACCATAGTGCAGTTTATATTTTACTTTTGGTCCTTTGAGATCAGCGTGAATATTCTTAGAAATTGGAAATATTTATTGTTTTGGACTCATATTCTAGACATGTTTTTTAATTATTTGGACCCCATTTTGATTTATATCAGTCTTTGAATTGACTGCCTATTCGAAATTCGCAAAATTGCAGTATGTTTCCTCTGGCTCTCTTTGCCGGATCATTACAGGGTCACTGATGAGGCTTTATTAGCCGAAACTACGTAGTATGACCCATCTTCTTTCTTATGAATGTTTCCATTGCTCTTAAAGGAACTCATTTTTGATTTTTATTTGATAAGGAGTTTGTCCATAAATTAACTGTTGGCTTAATAATTACAATTAATTGCTAGGTGATATTTTCTGGCAAAATACAGAAAATACAGAAAATACTGTAAAGAACAAAAATTACACTTTTTCTGAAAGTTTTATGGCTCGGTCGTATATGTTTTTTTTTTTTTTTTTTGCAAAAAAATGGGGGGATGACCTTTCTACATTAAGAACTCACAAAACAAATTGATTAGGTAAAATGTCCTCCTTGTGAATATATCTGGTATCGTGCAGATGCAGAAGTGTATATTGCAGCTTGTCTGGCATGTTTCCCCTTCTTTAAGATCTCTAACTTCAAAGCTGTTTCAAACGGTGTTAGCCGACAATCTAGTTCTTGGTGACAGATTCTGATCAGACTGTGCTATAGCTACAGGCATCACAAAATATGCCCGTGTAATATTGACCCCCCACTCTGAAACCCCACTTTCACATATAGAGAAAGTTATATGTTATTTTTTTTTCCCTATTGAAAAAAAAAAAAGATAAAACTGACAGCCAACTATTTTTTTTGCTCAAAAATTTGAAAAATATTAGAGCATTTACTTGTATTTGCCTTTGTGGTAAACATTTAATAATATATGTTGTTTTTTTATACAGCCCTTTCAATGTTATTTCACTCATATTTATTAAGGGTCTTTATATTCATTGTCATCAAAAAAGTAACTGTTTTGGAGCTGTTAAAAATATGTTTTATCTAAATGACTATATACCCTACATGAACTTGTAATGAGAAATAAAAGATGGGCTGCTTGATGCTTCCACGCAGAGCTGAAACTGATTCATGCACAGGCAAAGCGGTGCGAGTCAGACCGTCAATGCTTATCTATAGACCCTATTGGTTTAAATCAGCAACAGGGCTCAAGATGTAATTTCATTGCAATGTCGGGTAAATGTCCCACAAAATTGGAAGAACGTCTTCAAAATTACCTATACAGTGTTGAGGGGGGGGGGGGGGGGGGGGTCAAATCTCGCATCAAACAAACAAAATGTATACGATAAACGTGTTTCATTTAATGATTTAACAGCAACTCCTATTCAAATATTATGAGTGGATAAGAGCGCCAACCCTAGTCATTTGGTCTCCCACCGCTGTGGGTTCGTGCCTCGCTCGGGATCAGGTGTGAGATGTCATTTTCTGCAACAGAAAGTCAGGTAGATGTCGTTTTCTGCAACAGAAAGTCAGGTGGTTTTTCTCCGGGTACTCCAGTTTTCAGCCACCTGCGTAGAGTGAGCTCAGTGTCTGTAAAAGTTGCACAAAATTGGAAGCAGAGTCTCCAAATTGACCTTAATAGTGTTGATCTGGGCATTAAACAATTGCAACATTCAAAGAGGTTAATTAAATGGCTCATCTAGGTCTGCACTGTTAATGCTCAGGTGTATCATGAGGTTATTAAAATGTCTGTTCCAAGTCTGCACTGTTAAAGCGCAGGCGTTTCCAAATACGTTACTTAAGATTATTATGGTATATTTTTACTTTCAAGTGGTTATTTATATGGCTGATCTAGGTCTGTACTGATAATGCTCAGGCCTATTATTTCACATTAATACCCTGGATGTCCCAATACTTGGGATTATTATGGTCCACTGAAACAATTTAACCCATAGTACCGGAAACCCCAAAACAGGTACAAGAACAAACAGTGCAGTCCCAGATCAGGGCCTACACGGTTTGTGAAAAGTTAAGCCATTTTCCCAAAAATTTTTGAAGACAACCTGACACCCCTAAATTTTGAAATGGACTCCTGGTTTACATAAGGAGGAAGATTCCATTTGGTACAAAAAGGGTTAAAGAGGTCAATAAAATGGCTTTATTGCTAAAGGCTAAATTAGGATGCTAGCTGTATATTGAAGTCTGCTATGTAATGTCTTTAGATCTTTCACTTCAAATAAAAATCAAAAATGAGTTCCTTTAAGAGCACTGAAAACATTCATAAGAAAGAAGATGGGCCATACTACGTAGTTTCGGCTAATAAAGCCTCATCAGTGACCCTGTAATGATCCGGCAAAGAAAGCCAGAGGAAACGTACAACAATTTTGCGAATTTCGAATAGGCAGTCGATTCAAATAAAAATCAAAAATCAAAGACTGATATAAATCAAAATGGGGTCCAAATAATTAAAAACTTGTCTAGATTGAGTCTAAAACAATAATGTATTTCCGATTTCTCAGAATATTCACGATGATCTCAAAGGACCAAAATTAAAATATAAACTGCACTATGGTTGATGTACGGGGAGACGTTTTACGGCCGCCACACGGCAAAACACCAGCTGCAGTGAAAGCAAATAAAAATCAAAAATGAGTTCCTTTAAGAGCACTGAAAACATTCATAAGAAAGAAGATGGGCCATACTACGTAGTTTCGGCTAATAAAGCCTCATCAGTGACCCTGTAATGATCCGGCAAAGAAAGCCAGAGGAAACGTACAACAATTTTGCGAATTTCGAATAGGCAGTCGATTCAAATAAAAATCAAAAATCAAAGACTGATTAAAATCAAAATGGGGTCCAAATAATTAAAAACTTGTCTAGATTGAGTCTAAACCAATAATGTATTTCTGATTTCTCAGAATATTCACGATGATCTCAAAGGACCAAAATTAAAATATAAACTGCACTATGGTTGATGTACGGGGAGACGTTTTACGGCCGCCACACGGCACAACACCAGCTGCAGTGAAAGCAAATAAAAATCAAAAATGAGTTCCTTTAAGAGCACTGAAAACATTCATAAGAAAGAAGCCTGTTAAGTGTCAGTCCTTGCAGTGACAGTGATTAACCATTTTTATACCAAGTGGAATCTGTAATATTCTGCAACATCTAATCTGGGCCTGCACTGTTTGCAAACTATGATACCAGGAATGTTCCTTTGGTGACCCTACCAAAATCGCTCAAATCGTTCCGCTCGGATGAACAAGCTGGCCGCCATAGCTAAAAATTGAAAAACCTTTAAACGACTTCTCCTCTTTAACCAGCCTGCATGGAGTTTGAAATAATTACACAGGAAGGTTCCTTGAGTGACCCTCTACCAAAATTGCTCAAACCGTTAATTATGCTAGATTGAACAAGATGGCCACCAGAGCTAAAAATAGAAAAAACTTTAAATGGCTTCTCCTTAACCAGTGGTTGGGTTTCAAAATAATTTTACAGGAATGTTCCTTGGGTGACCCTCAACCAAAATTGCTCAAAATGTCCCTCTGGGATGAACAAGATGGCCACCAGAGCTAAAAATAGAAAATCTTTAAAGGTCTCCTGGCCCTTAACCAGTGGATGCACAAGAATGATCCTCTACCTGAACAAGATGGCCACCAGTGCTAGAAATAGAAAAAAAAACTTAAAAAGACTTCTGGCCCTTAACCAATGGATGGTTTGTTTGTTTACTTTGATGTTTAACGTCCCCGTCAACACTGAAAAGGTCATTTTGGAGACATTGATTTAGATATAATTTCACAGGAATATTTCATGGGTGACCTCTATAAACAAATCTGCTTGGATGAAAAAGGTAGCCACTAGAGTTATTAATAGAAAAAACTTTTAAATAACTTCTCCTGCTTAACCAGTGGATGGATTTCGAATTAATTTCAATATGATAACACACACTTGTGTCTTAGTGCATTTTTCATATCTCCAAAATGGCAACTTTGCTGAAGAAAATCCATGATATTTTTCTTAGGTTTTTCTTATCAATGCTCAAAACATAGGTTTGTGCTCGTTAGAACTGCCTCATTGAGGCCGTTCTAACGAGTAACCACAACCTATGTCTTGGAGTAGATATAAGAAAAATAATGTATACCCCCCAAAACCACAGTTTTCTCTATATGGAGTGGGGTTTAGGGGGTCTTCATTTCACAGACGTCTTTTAAAATTGCTCAACCCGTTGTGCTTGGATGAACAAGATGGCTAAAATTACAAAAACCTCCTAGTGTCAACCAAAATTGCCTAAGCCCTCAACTCTACCATATATTATCTTCAATTTCATTTGTACAATATGGAGCAGGTGAGCGATCCAGGGCCATCATGGCCCTCTTGTTTCTTTGTCAGATTGTTTCTATGCCACTGATCTGCCCATGGGCCTCTTTTTAGCTCACCTGTCACGTAGTGACAAGGTGAGCTTTTGAGATCACTTTTTGTCCGTCGTCCGTCGTGCGTCCGTAAACTTTTCTTCAAACGACATCTCCTCCTAAACCACTGATAGGATTATGACCAAACTTCACAGGAATGATCCTTAGGTGGTCCCCTTTCAAAGTTGTTCAAATGGTTCCGGTCCGTTGCACATATAGGTCATAGTAGCCAAAAATAGATTTTTTCACCGAAAACTCTACCCATGATAACATGGTTTTGGTTATAACATGGCCAGGTTAATTTTGCCTTCCAATTTGTCATTTTACTATCATTTCTAGATAAAAATATCGCTGGTATACATGGTTCACTTATAACAAGGTCATGAGCGAGGCATCCCAAACGTAGCGCTATAAATGGACTGCCCTGTACCTGTTTTTTTTTGCATTTTATATATAAGTGTAAACTTGCATTGTGGGTACATATAACTAATTGGTAGTCTCTGCCCATGGACGTATACAACAACTTCAAAAATGTTTGTATTTACATTTAAATTAATAAGGAACTAGCTGCATGCTGACAACTTAAATGAGTCAATACATAATACACCACGGCCTCGTTATAATACAGGTCATTAAAACACGGTTTGGATATAACACAGTTTCAAGATTGTATTTTTACTGTATTATCCACACATTTTTGTTTGGATATAACACGGTTGTTTAAGTTACACAGTTTCTGCTGTGGACCCCATTATTAGTGTTATAAGGAGGTTATAGTGTATACTACAACCTCGGTGTATACTACAGCCTCATGTTGTAATGTATACTACAACCTTGCTATAACATGGTTCTTATTAACACGGTTTTGTTTATGCATAATACTGTTTCAAGATGGAAAAAAAAAAATTGTATAGCTTAAAGAAATGACCACGTTAACTGTACATTTTTGTTTGTATATAACACGGTTGTTTGATTAACACGGTTTCTGCTTTGGACCCAATTTATAGTGTTATATAGAGGTTGTGGTGTATAAAGTAGTTTGATTGTTTGGTCGTCAGCAATGAGTGTGGCTAAATAGCCTTATTATGCAGGATAAGGATTAAGTTAGCTGAGACTGCCTGTTTTATTTCCAGTCATGTGATACAGAATCCAGATATCTTCCTCTCGGAGATTCATTCATTGGTGGAGAGGATAGCTCCATCTACAGTGAAGTCAGTTATGATGAGGAAGAACTTGACATTGTCATGAGCTGCTTACTGACAAGCACACCAAAGAAGAATCCGAGCAGCCAAGGAGTGCATCTAAGTCCTGCAAGATTTGGAGATAGCTTCACTGACGATCATGCAGAATATCTGGGTGAAGTTTATGCTACTCCAAAGCCATTTAGAGTGACACAACATCTTGTTGGTATGTTTTTGGCTATTTATGTCTTTGACTTCTGTAGGAAAAGGGCCTGTTGTGCTGGCAGCAGGTGCAGGATGGGGCTATAATATGGATTTTTAATTTTCTCTCCTACTGTTTCAGATCCTTCCTTTATCCAATATCTCTGACATACCCTTCTCAGCATTTACTCATTTTCTTCGTTCAGATTGATAGGCATGGTGGGCAAAGCTTGCTTACCACTGATGCCTGGAATCCATGGATGTCTGTTGATCTGAACATTGATATGTTCCATTAGTATATGGATTAATGATTGGGCTTTAATGAATTTGGATGAACGCTTTGGTACTAGTACGACCTAAACTACTTACTAATGTTGCCGGCCTCGGAAGCTCAATCGGATGTGCATCTGACTGGTGATCAGGAGGAGGCAGGTTGGATACCTGCCGGGGTCGCCAACCTTCTTTGGTGGCGATTGATCATGAAACATTTTCTACAGTCATTCTCTCCCTTCCTCTGATTCAAGGAGGACAGATGTCTGTTTCTGGCATAAGAATGTGCAATCAGTACTGGTTAACTGCTTATATATAAGCCTGCCCAGGAAAAGTGTGGATAGGTCAACTGACTGGCTCAAAAATGACCTAAATAGTGTTGAATGGGCTGGTTTACTCCAATAAAAGCAAACAATCAAATCCTTTACTCATGCCCCAACTCCAATTGGGGGAAAGGCTCGAGATGGGTGGCTGAGTTAAACATGACCTCAGCCCCTGACTGGCACGTAAAAAGCCAGGAATTGTTTCACAAAATTTTTCTTAGGATGCATTTATGAAAGGTGATGGATATTAACTGTACCTAGAAGGAATCTCATTAGGATAACACACCCGTGAAACAAAGAGCAGGTAGACTTTCATGTCTCCGAACTGTAATTTGTTCCTTGAAAATGTTTGATTTTGTTTCTTTTTTATGCTCCAAAATTAGGTTGTAGCATTGACATGAGGCAGTTCTATAATGAGTTCCCTATGTCTTTGAGCAGAAGATATATATTGTTTCACAGGGATGTTCATTACACAGGGTTTTTAACGTGATGCACCAGAACATGGCATTTTATCTATGACTCAGATTTTCATTGTTTGTGAAGAACATCCCCGTTAAAAGCCATTTAGGTTATTTTGGCAACATTGTTTTTTTTTTTTTACTTTTCCACGAAATTGAGATGAAATGAAATCTCAAGTCCAGTAAAGCTCAAGTGAGCCCAATTTTATGAAAGTCATGCATTTGAACACCTGTGCAGCAACACTAAGCCCCTTTTCCCTTCGATATACCATTTCAGGTACCATTTCAAAATAGCAAAGAGGAAATTAATATTTGCAAGCTTTTTTATTCAGCAGATATTCCATTTTTAATAATTTTTCAAAATGTTTTCCCAGAAAACAGCATTTGACATTTCATCTAGATTGTCTCCTATGGAGAAAATTTGCATTAGATGTCGATCGAATCTTGTTTTCCGGGAAAAGTAAGAAAAACCCATCAATTTGTGGTCTGCTGAATTAAAGTTTAACCCATTTAGTACCAGAAACCCAAAAACGGGTACCCTGGCAAACAGTGCAGGCCCAGATCAGACGCGGCAGAATGCGGCGTCTGATCAGGGCCTACACTGCAAAAAGTCCAGTCATTTTCCAAATATAGCTGAACTTTTTTCAAACAGTGTAGGCCCTGATCAGATGCCCCATTCTGTGGCATCTGATCTTGACCGGCACTGTTTGTCAATTGCCTGTTTAGGGTTTCCGGTATAAAATGGGTTAATAATTAGTTCTGGAACAAAGCATGAACAGTTTAGGAACACTTCAAGAACTTTTTTTATGTTCCATTTATACATTTCAAGAACTGTTCATTTCGGAAGGGAATGCATTGTGATTCAGTACCTCTTTTTGTTGACTTGCAGCTGAATCATCTCCAAAAGTATCACGGCTTTACCAAAAGGCTATGAAGATGACTGACATCCTGCAGACCATCAGGACCAGTTGTTGCAGCAACAAATGTATGAAAAAATTCAGCATTAAGGACATAAGAGAAATTAGGCAACGCTACTGGACAAAACCCAGCCAATCTAGGGCCCAGTATCTCATTCATATGCTGCAACTAGCAGGAGAATCGAAATTTATTTCATGTGAAAATGGTGTAAAAGTGTGTCGGCTATCACACAGACGTATTTTACGTGTCAATAAGAACACCATGACAAGATTTAAAAGGAAAGTTGAGAACAGTGACTCTGCTGTGGTTGGTGGAAAATTTAAGTCTGTGAAAACAAACTTTATTGATGCTATTGATTGGCTAGAGGACTATGCCAAGTTACATGGTGACAGAATGCCGCATAACCCCACGATATACCTACCATACAAGACAATTAAGTGGACTTTGTACCAGTCATACAAAGCTGAGAGACGATTTCCAGTATCAAAAAACCTCATTTTATAGGCTGTGGAAGCAGCATTTCCCATACTTGAAAATAAAGCAGGTAATTAATTTTTATCATTTAATAATTTGGTCATTATGTTGTGTGTGTGTGTGTGTGTGTGTGTGTGTGTGTGTGTGTGTGTGTGTGTGTGTGTGTGTGTGTGTGTGTGTGTGTGTGTGTGTGCGTGTGTGTGAATTCGGGTTTAACGTCGCTTTCAACAATTTTTCAGTCATATCACGACGGTGTCTGGTTGCGACAGGGAGCTCAATGCTCACTTTTATAGTGCTGCCTCACTGAAGTATCATGTCCCAGACAAATTACATGATACCACACCCAGTCACATTATCCTGACACTGGGTCGACCAGTCCTAGCTCTACCCGGTAAATCTGAGTGCCAAGCGAGGAGCAGCTAGTACCATTTTTAACGACTTTGGTATGTCGCGGCCCGGGATCGAACCCGTGACCTCCCGTTCCCAAGAGTGGACACTCTACCAACTGAGCTATCGGGGCCGGTTTGGTCATTATGTTAATGATCCTGTTAACAATTTACATAGTACTGCTCGATCCTTTTAAAGAAAGAAGAATTTGAGGGTTGCTCCTATTTGATTTTGATGTTTGGTTTCAAAAATGGAGAGGAATTGATCGACTTAGCTGCAGTCAACAAATGAGTTTTCGGTAAACTGTCACAACAATGACTGGATTAATTTGGAAATGTGGCCTTCAGAAAAAAACAACTGTTTCCGCTTACCCGATCAACCCTGATGTTTTTTTTTTACTATAGATGAGTCTAGGACGCCACCGGTCGCTAAGGAAATGCTATCCCACGATTCCCTATTTTTACGCATGCGCAGTTTTGTGTGGCAAAAAAAAAATATAACCTTTGTTCAGACTGAGCCGATAACAGTTATTAATTTCTTTGAATTTGACAATTTTAAATAAAGGGTAAGGTAAAGGTGACGTATGTCTTGCGTCACTGTGGCGTCCAACTGATATTGGCTGACAATTGGGTAAGACCTGCTATCCTTGCAACAGGTAAGGGTAGAGGGGTTGCTCTTATTCCTTCTATTTCTACACTGTCATTCATTTTCCTCTTTTTCCTGTGTCCTTTACTTTGACCTACGATCTCTTCTATATTTTTCTCCCTTTCTCTGGGAGACGAGACAAAAATTATACACATGGGTTGACGTGTCGTTAAACCCAAAACAATTAATAATCGAATAATTAACTGACAATGGTCGCGCCATGTTGGGCTAATCGCAAGACAAACGATGCAACAGTGAAGATGATTGGTTGGTTGGTTGAATTGTGGTTGAATATCCCCGTCGACACTATTTAGGTCATTTTGGAGACGCTGCTTCCCGTTTTGTAGGACTTTTACCCGCCATTGAGATGAAATGACACCTCAAGCCTTGCCGCCTAATGGAACCAAAAGGCTAATATGCATTTGACGGTCTGACTCACATCACTTTGCCTGGACAATCTTAGTCCATCTAAGCGGTTTACCAGTACTCATATGTGGTCAGTTTCAGCTCTGCGTGGAAACACTATGCAGCCCAATCTATTTCTCCAAGCCCCGATGGACCGGAGGGGAGGGGGGGGGGGGGGTGAGACAGTGAAGATGAATCGAAGGATTACTAACCTGACGGATTCAACATGTGGGTGATAAAGATCAATCGTTTACAACCAGCAACAGGGTTGTTTGAACATTGAAATTCACCGTTCCCGCGATCCCCGCCCATTGAGGCTTGAAGAAATTGATGGGCTGCATGATGCTTCCACGCAGAGATGAAACCAACACACACGAGTTCTGGTAAACCAATTAGAGGATCTAAGCCAGCCCAGGCAAAACGGTGCGAATCGGACCGTCCATACTTATAAACCCTATTGGTTTCATTGGGCGACAGGGCTTGAGATGTCATTTCATCTCATTATCGGGTAAAATTCCCACAGAATTGGAAGCAACGTCTCCAAAATGATCTATACAGTATAAGCGGGGACCTTAAATCTAAAAAAAAAAATCACCGTCCCCGTTAACACTATTTGGGTCATTTTTAAGACTTTGCTTCCTGTAGCCACATTGTTTTTCAAAGTATCGCTTCTGAGACTCTATCAGTAATGTTTTTGCTTAACTGCTCATTTTTTGTCTTGAAAGTCAAGTCAGATCAAAGATTTATTCAGGACCCCCTAACTCAGGGTATGAGAATTAAACACGCATTCATTTAAAACATACAACAAACATCAAATAGCATGTACATGTATATAATGGAATAGTAAAATGAGAATTCGGACATGGTATCTGCTAAGTACTTTTGTGATTCAAAAGATTGTGAACTGCAATTTTTGTTTCTTTGATTTGAGGTTTAACGTCCCCGTCAACAATATAAAGGTCATTTTGGAGACGTTGTTTCCAATTTTGTGGGACTTTTACCCGACATTGAGGTGAAATGACATCTCAAGCCCTACCGCCCAATGAAAGCAATAGGGTTTATAAGCATGGATGGCACGTCCGACTCGCATCGCATTGCCTTGGTAGGCTTAGATCCTCTAAGCGGTTTACCAGTACTCGTGTGCGGGTCGGTTTCAGCTCGGCTCGGAAGCATCATGCAACCCATCTATTTTTTCAAGCCCCGATGGGCGGGGGTCGCTGAACTGCAGTATAAAAGTCTGTGGATGTTGTGGATGAAATGAAAAACACGATGCTTAAAAAATCTTATTTTTCCTTAGTTTACTGTACACAAACGGGCCCGATTGATTACTTTTTGCCACACAAAAATGCGCATGCGCAGCGTAGCCAAGGAAGTTAATCAGCCTAAACTCATCTATACCCACTTCATTTTTTATGGCAATCCAGAAAAAAATGAAAAGGTTCAATTTCTTACTTGGCAACCTTATTAATTTCTAATGCTTTTGATAAACTCATAGAACTAAAATTGCCAAAACTGTGTCTCTAGGAGCAGTTGGATTTGGGTCCACACTGTTTGCCTGCATACAAAAATATTTTTAAAAAGTTTGCAAAAAAAAAGCAGGCGACTTAAGCACACAACAGTTTCAGATGTATAGTTTTTCTTGGTGTCTTATTCAAGGGTTGAGTCTGCCCAGGTAAACTGATAAGCTCATTGTGGCTGGGCAGGTCAAAACTCCAAGCTTACCACTATGGAAGAGTTCATAGGGACTTGGGACTATTAAAGGAAATCACTTTGGAATTTATGACAACTTTCGACCAAATTATTAGTTCAAACAGATCAACCATATCGTCACAAAAGGTGCAGTGTGGGGGCCCAGCATCATGCAGAGTCATAGTTCATTGGATAATGTTTTTCCTGAATCTAAGTACAATAATGAATTCACAGGGCACTGAATCCTGAATGTTCATGCTGGCCCTATAATTTCTTAGCCATGTTCAGTCATGCCTTAATTTGTCTCTGGGAGATTGTTTTGTTTGATTTGAGGTTTAACATCCCCATCAATACTGTAAAGGTCATTTTGGAGACGTTGCTTCCAATTTTATGGGACTTTTTACCCGACAATGAAATGAAATGACATCTCAAGCCCTGACGATCAAGCTTATGAAACCAATCGGGTTTATAAGCATGGACGCTGTCTGTTGGAAAAGAACTACAGTTATGTTTATTGTTTCAGATGAATTCCACACCTGTGCCTTTTTAAACAGACAATTAGAAAAAAGTCAGATTCCCTACAAAAGAGCAGAACTTAAAAGACTGAGGCAGGAGCACAACCAGCGACAGATGTAAGTACATGTATTACATAGTTTTCTTTCCTTCTTGCTTGGGCCCTGCAGGAAGTACATGAAAAAGAATTGCACTATATCCATGATGTTTGCTACACGCTGTCAACATTGGCATCATATCTACATTTGCTTTAAAGTTTACAAACTCATACTTTCCAAAACAGTGATGATGGGACTTTTATATCCAAGGCATACTGGTCAAAAGTTATAATCGATATATTATACCATTGACCTGAATGTGAACATAAAACACAATTATAGAGTTTTTAACCCTTATCTTGCTGTTCACAATAACCCCTATATTTGCAAACACTGAAGATCCAGATCCGATTACCAGGATCTACACTGTTTGGCATCCAGTTTATGAATTTGTAGCAATAAATTACATCAAGTAATTTGATTGGTTGATAGAAATGGGTATGGCTAAAATGAATATTAAGCAAGATAAGGCCTAAAAGCTCATATTTTCCTAAACTGGTTTAAGAGTGAAAGTGCTGATACTTATAGGTATATTTCTGCAACTTATAATCCAACAAGCCAACTGCTCTGACGCATTGGGGCTTGAAGATATAGATCGTGGGCTGCATGATGCTTCCACACAGAGCTGAAACAGACGGCACACAAGGGCTGGTAAACTGCTTAGAGGATCTAAGCCTGCCAAGGCAAAGCGATTCAAGTCAGACTGTCCTTGCTCATAAACCCTATTGGTTGTATTAGGTGAATGTCATTACATCTCCGTGTCGGGTAAAAGTCCCACAAAATTGGAAGCAATGTCTCCAAAATGACCTATACATGTTGACAGGGACATTAAACCACAAACAAAAACAACAAGCCTCATGGTATGAACAATGATTATTGTCAATTTGTTTAATGGACATCAAACCGTTTAAGTCTTATCCTGCTGAATAAATTAATTTTACCTCACCCTTTTCGAACTACCAAATTACTTGCTACATTGTTTTACTTCAGTTCACAAACAACATCACAAGCAGTTTAGAAACAATTGGACTTGGATCTTCACTATCTGCAAAGGTTGCAGGAGGGTGGTGTGTGTGTGTGTATGTGTGTGTGTGTGTGTGTGGGGGGGGTGATGCAAATTGGCTTCAGCAAGATTTTAGGGTTAAAAGCAGTTGTGGTTAATTTAGGTTATTTCAACATAACATTAACAATGTGATATTCAGTTGGATCACCCACTAAAGCTTCAGCACAACATTAATTTAACATGCTATTTGTTTGCAGGTTAGAAAGAAAGTACTACTATTCAAAAAGAGAGAGAAGCAGAAAGTTCCCCGAGGAATACCTATCCTTAATCATAGACGGCATGGACCAATGTAAGTAAAATATGCATCAGATTTGCTTTGAATATGTTCAAAAGAATATGTTCATAATATAGGAGGGTTGAATATGTAGAAACTCCAGAGTTTATACACCCATACCCCTAAAATGTTTTTCTGCTGACCGAGCTGAGGCAGTTGCTCCTTTGCAGTGATTCATCTCTATTCCTTGACATTGTATTGGTGCATGTCATGCTTTGCCTAGCAATGGTGAGAAATGGTTTTGTGTTTCTTTTAACTTAAATCTTCTTGGATATAAACATAATGAAATTAATTTCAATTCTGTAGTATTACCCCATTGATTTTTACGGCTGTAGGTTTGGGGCTGGCTTAGGTCGCATGTGACATGCCAAGTTCAGCAATGCTGTTTTAGCTAGCTAACCTGTCCAGTAGTGACAAGATGATATTGCAACCAATTAACAATCTGAATGGCAAACAATGTAGATCCTGATCAGATGTCTTCGTCAGAAGCCATCTGATCTTGATCTTCATTGTTTGGAAAATAAGGCATATCCGGGCTCAGCAGGACAAGGGTTAACTAGAGCCAATGGTGCTGGGAAAGCTTATAGGATAAGTTGTCAGATGCCATCTGTCTTGCATCATCTGGCTTTGTCATCATTTGTAAACAACATCTCTGCAGCCATGAGGCTGTTATCGATAGCAGTTTTGAGCAAGGCTTTTGACAGTTTGTTTTTTTTATGAAATTGGCTCTTTAGATTGGTTGCTATGGCAGCTTTGTTTCCATGGATTTGTAGTTTGTTTGTTTGATTTGAGGTTTTACCTCCCGACAACACTGTAAAGGTCATTTAGGAGACGTTGCTTCCAATTTGGTTGGACTTTTACCCAACATTGAGATAAAATGACACCTCAAGCCCAGTCGCCCAATGAAACCAATAGGGAGAATTAAAAAATGACATTTGCAGCCAAAAACATTCATATATTAATGTTCCTTGGTCAAGTAATGTTTCTCGAGTAATTTTCCGTCAGCCTTATGATTTTATGTTGAATGCCCATTTTCATTGAGTGTCAGTACAGGAAAAAGCTATGGCACTGTATCGAATATTTACAAACATCTAACATATTGGTGGTGTGATCCATTTACTTGTTTGATTAACTTAAGATTATTATCATTCACAAATTAGTCCGTCACACTTTAAGTCTGTCTGCAAAACCATGACACTGAGGCTTGCTTGAATTTTAGAAATGCGATACTCTAGTTATGTCTGGTTCTTGTTTCTAATTCTGTTTTTTTTTTCTGTTTTATTATTTCAACAGCAAAATCTAGCCTGCCTCACTTCACTGGAAGGAAAGCTAAGGTATGTGGATTTTGAGTTTAAATGTTACCCCATTTTTTCCATTCTGGAATCGGACTGGCAACACTCTTTAATAACTTGTTCAAAGGCTCCAGCAGTCGAGCGCTGTGGTGCAGTGGTTAAGTATTGGATTTGAGATCAAGAGGTAACTGGTTTGATACCCTCATGCGCAAAATGTTGTTTTCAAGAGCAAGAGACGCATTTATCCCCATTGCTTAAGTAGTACTGGTTTCTACCAAGGAAGAATAAGAAAAGAGGGTGTATCACTTGTGTCTTTTAATTTTGGATGGCCATATGGCCATTTTGTGGGAAAGTAACTGTCCATATGGCCTTCCTTTGTTTAGGTTTCCATTATGGTCTGGTCGCTTAATGTTTGTATTTCTTTCCCTTTGGTGTCTTTTATGGATGGGGTAAGTTAATTGTATCAATTCCTGATCTTTGTTTTACTTCTACTTCACATGGAAGATAATTACTAGTTTACTAAATGTGTTACCCTCTAAATATAAAGTTGATTATTATTATTATTATTATAAGTAGTAAAATATTGATATAGCCTATCTTATTAGCGAAGATCCATGTATCAAAATTCAATGTTGTCAGCCTGGATGTCTGCATTCGAAAAATTTGTAACTGCAATTTGAGCTCTCAAACATTCAATAACTGGTAGCCCTTTCTTGTCATGCATGTAACCTTCTGAGAGGGTTGTACAGTACTTAGATTATCAAATTTTGCAAGGTGATTATAAATTAGCTAGTTCTGCTGTCTTTTGACAGCTCTTTGTTGTCTGGTGTGTTAAGTATTCAGATTGCAATCACTTGTCATTCAAATATTGTCACCAAGCATTTGAAATAACCATACTGATACAGTCAAACTTCAAGTTTGCTTTGAGACCACGGAAATCGGTTCAAGATAGGGTACTGTATTCGCCCTAATTACCACACATGCTCCTATAAGCGGGCACCAAAGATATTTTTGACAAGGAAATGCATAAGTGCACACTTTACAGTAACCTCCCCATGAAGCTCTCACAATAAATCTATTAAAGCTTACCATATTCAACAGTGAATGTACGCCTTAAGTATCCTTTTCTGCCCCATTAAATATCAGTATGCAACATCTCGGAAGCTATTGTTTTCGTATCAGGTGTGCGCTAATAAGGTAGATTTTTCACCACAATTTTTGGACATGATTTTGAAAAAAATAGGGGCACTGTGCAGTAATTAGGGCGAATACGGTGGTTCAAACCAATGACAGGGTTGATTATGGGACATCTTTTTGATATTCTCTAATATAATAGTATGTTATGTGTACTGATATGAATCGCCACATTTAAACAATTCTACTGAGTACACACTGCATATATTGGCAAGGAGTTAAAATTCTTAATTATCCCGTACTGTCAAAGTTTGTCTTATGATAGTTCCATATGGACACAAGAACCCGTAAATCTCCATCCATATCCCATACTGTTTTTTTTTAATGGAGATGAATTCCTTAGGGACAGGTTTACCTCGTCTATGGCTCAGTGTTCGAGCGACCAAAGTTCTACTTTAAATATGAATTATTCATGGGAATGGATACACCTTCAGAGGAGACAATACCAAAATTTTTGAAAGTACAGTGTAGTGTATTTACAACTACACTTAAAAATGATGCATTGAAAACCATCAGCCAACTGCTGAGTAGTTACATTCCACTGAAATAAAGTCCACCACCACTTAGGAGATGACCAATTTTTAAAATCCGCTTAAAACTTTGAGCCCAGACTAACACTTCAACAAACTTTTTCACATATTTAATGGGCATTTCCGTACTCTAATATGGAAGGGCAGGTGACTAATTTCTGGGTACTCTGTTTTTTGCCCATCTCTGATCAACAATTTCATCTGAAAATCATTTAAATTTTCTAGAAAGGGCTGAAAACCAGGGTCAGATTGAACTCTGGTCGGCAAACCAGGGTCATCATGACCCTCTTGTGTGACTGAATATAATTTTGTAATTTCAGGCAATTATAGCCGCTGACCTTCTGAAGACCCACATTACAGGTGTTCTTGATCATAGCCGTGGACATTTTGCAGTTTCCTCACGACCCTAATCTCACAATGAACATAATACTACAGGCTCTGAAACAAACAGCAGTTGCCAATGTAAGTGGTCAAACTCCTGAAAAGGGCTGCATTTGTTTGGTACTACAGAGAACTTTACATATGTCCTTCATTCCGTCCGTCTATTCCCTATATATTTTCCTCAATAAATCCTATAAACTAGAAGTGTTTTTAGAGAACAATGTTCACACCATAAATATATCATAAAACACCATTTGACTTAAATAACTAGGTTAAGGTCAGGAAAATGTAAGCTGCAGACAAGCCATACTTGGCCAAAATCTGACAGTTTTCGAGAGCCTTTGAATTTAAAAAAAATGAAGAATCTGATTAGTCACCATGTTTTGTGGATTCTGATCTGGGTCTTTACTGTTTGCCAAACCCAACACATGATTCCAGTCCTGATTTTTCAGATAACTCTTACATGTATGCATCTCTCTGACCTCAGAGTGGAACAAATAACATGGCTATTTATCGCTCGACTGTCAATCGGCCCAAAGTTACTAAGCATAAACGCTCTTCAGTGCTAAAGTCCATCTGACGATCACTGTCATGTAGGAATAACTTTTTTATTGAATATTTAGCATGGGATTGCTTAAGAGGGTTATCTTGAAATCATAAGTTTGGCTTAGCAAACAGTGTAGACCCAGACGAGAGGCCACAGAAGCAGTGTTTGAGCAAGATCTACAATATTTGTATTAAATCCTGGAATTTCATGGTTAAATGAAACAGTTTAAATCTGACACAGTAAAAAGATTATCTAGAAAGCAAAGAAAAACAATACAAGTTTACATTACAAAGTTCAAGTTAACTATGTTCTATAAAAGGGTTATCCTTTAAAAGCAAGGAATACACCACAAAACTGGAAAATATGGAGTGTACATGTTTTCTGGGCCAGACTAGCTAGTTTCAGCCAATTAGGCCTCATCAGTGACCCTCAGATATTTTCAAAATTCAACAATGGAATCACTGATCCCAAAGGACTAGAAAATATAAACTACACTATGATGTTGGGCAGGGAGACTTTTTACGGCACATTCCCAGACACCAGTTGTAGTGATGTTAAATATGTTCTAGAAATGGTTATTCTTTGGAAGCCTGCCCAGACAAAGCGGTGCAAGTCGGACTGTCCTTGCCTATAAACCCTATTGGTTTCATTGGGCAACAGGGCTTGAGATGTCATTTCATCTCATTGTCGGATCAAAGTCCAGCAAAATTGGAAGCAACGTCTCCAAAATGACCTATACGGTGTTGACGGGGACCTTAAATCTCAAATCAAACAAACAAACAATAGGTAAGCAGTTAACCCTTATCTTGCTGAATATTCATTTAAGCCACACCCATTTCTGTCTATCAACCAATCAAATTACTTGATATAGTTTATTGCTACAAATTCATAAACTGCATGCAAAACAGTGTAGATCCTGATCAGATGCCTTCTGAAGGGATCTGATCAGGATCTACACTGTTTGCAAAGATAGGGGTTGTCGTGAACAGCAAGATAGGAGTTAACCATGAAGTTCAGTGCCCCAGAAACTGACAGCTAGCTGCCCATATTGAATCAGTGGAATGACCGTAGAAATGTTTTCGTGATCAATCTACACGAATGTTGCTGACCCTGGCAGGTATCGAACTGACCTCCTGACCACCCAGTCAGACGCGCATCCGACTGAGCTACCAAGGCCGGCAGAAGTGAATGCCAAGTACAGGAATAGATACAAATACTTTACAGCATCCATCCAAGACATCAAAGGAAAGAAGCACAAACAGAAAGCCTAAATGATTGTACCTTTACAACAATATGGCTGACTGGTTTCACAAAATAGAACAATAATTTGCAGTACATATTGGCAAAGACAATGCCAAAGAATCATCACATTTTTTTTCTTTGAATAGTCAATTTAAAAATATACTGCAGAGCTCAAATTAATTTTAGTGGCAGTAATACTTGCCCGTTGCTCTGATCAGTATTCAGTATAAAATACATGTATCAGCTGGGTGCAGGCAGTAAATTCTGTAAAGAATTTATATTTTAAAGTATTCTATGTTTTGTCTTCTCCAACCTTCTCACAAGTACTTGCCTAACAGGTGGTATTCAATTCTTTCTACTTCAGGGAAACTCACTTCCTCCGGTCCTGTACTTGCAAGCAGATAATTGTTGGCGTGAAAACAAAAATAAATATGTTCTTGGGTTTTGTGAGCTCTTAGTGCAACGGCAAATTTTCAATGAGGTAAGTTATATCGAATGGCTGAGTGCAAGTGCCATGTGCTTCTCAGGGATGTGATGTTTTCTCCAGAGGAATTTCTCTTTTATTATGTGAAACCCTTCAAAAATCTTCTTCTCTTGAATAACCAATTGTCAACAAACATAGAACAGAATTTGGGACTCAAGCCAATCAAAGTTTGTTCAGGTGATGACCTATGGGGGAAGTAAGTAGTTTAGGTCGTAGTATCAAAGCGTTAATCCAAAATCATTAATCAATAGACAAAATGGCAAATATCAATGTTCAGACCAACAGACATGGACTCCAGAAGAGTAATCAGGCGTCCGCAGATAGTAAGCATTACTTGGTAAGCAAGCTTTACCCATCATGCCAATCGACCGGAACGAAGACCAGGTGTAAATGTCGAGAAGGGTATGTCCGAGATTTTGGAAGTCTTCCAATGGCTTTCCATTGGCAAACATATCCTGTTTCTGGTCACATCCCCATAGGCTTTTATTTATGGAAAAAATGTCAAAACAGTGTATCTCCAATGCGAAATGGAGTTCTTAACTCAAGAACTGTTCTGAAGCTGCTCTCGAGTTCCTTCCTATAAGTTCATGAAGGTTTTCAAGAACACTTGTACTTGAACTATTCAAGAACACATTCTAGGAACAGTTCAAGAACTATTTTAAGAATTTGCGATATTCTTGAACTATTCTTAAACTTTTCTTGAACACTTTAAAGACTTTTCTTGAACAACATGATGACTCTGATGTTCTTGAATTGTTCTTAAATTCGTTCTTGTTGACTTCAAAGACTTTTCTTTAACAAAGTGTCTTGAAAAGTGTTCTTAAATTGTTGTTAAATTTGTTCTTGTTTATTTCAAAGACATTTCTGGAACAAATTGTAATGGCAGGTGTTCTGAAACTGTTCTTTAATTTTTTCCTGATTATTCCAAAGACTTTCCTTGAACTTCTGTTCTTAAAATGTTCTGAAACTTTTCTTGAGTGTTTTTTAAGGACACTTTATGAACAGTTTCGGAACTTTGTCACATGATTTAAATCATTATTTAAATTTAAATCGTATGATTGATGATGTCGATCAGAGTCTTTGCTATGGCCTTAATGTGTAAAAAAGGGTATAATTTTCTTCATGTAGACACAGCTAACTGAGAAAAGACTCTGAACAGCATGGGCAGTGCCAAGGCTTATCTGAGTCTGGCCGGGACACACATGCCATATTTGTCAGTTTTGTCACACCATAAAATATAAAGTCTGGTATTATAAAGTGAAATCTGTCCAACACCACAGATGGATTCAATATGATTGGACAATGTCTATGCAGACTGTTCTTGAATAGTTCTAGAACAAAAGTTCTTTCAAGAGTTAAAGAACTGTTCTTGAATTGTATGAGAACCTCATTCTTGAACAGCTCAAGAACATTTTTCATTAATTCTTAAAAATTGCCCAATTTTACATTTCTTAAAATGTTCTTGAACCGTATTTGAACACTGTAAGAGCATTTCATGTCCAGTTCTTGAACTTTGTTCTTGAACTGTGAAAAACTTTTCTAGAATTGTTCTTGAAGTTATCGCAGGGGCGTCCATCTTGTCTGAGCCAAAATGAGTTTCAATGGTCACGGTTGGACCAAGATCACTCAGATAAAACATGTCACTTTAAAAATGAAGTTTAAATGGGACAACTGGTCAAGGTCCCATGACAAAGCTGGCCGACCATAATTGAGGACCATAATTGGATAAATAAAAACAAATCTTCTGCTTTAGAAATGGTGGACATAATGCCTTTAAAATAAGAATTTTCCATGATAGTAATCTGAAAAATTGAGACATATAGGCCTAAGCAGACAGTGCATACCCAGATCAGACTGCTCTTGAAGCAGCAGTCTGATCAGGGTCTACAGTGTTTGCCATTCCGTCTGTATAAAAATTAACAATTTCCACCTTTTTTCCATACAAAATAAACAGTGACAATATTTATACCCCCGCAAACGAAGTTTGAAGGGGGTATATAGGAGTCAGCTTGTCGTCTGTCGTCTGTCGTCGTCGGTCCGCTACAAAAAACTTTAACATTGCTCATAACTTCCTTATTCTTTGACCGATTTCTTTAATATTCACACACCACACACCTTGCCACTAGTACTTAAGATGGATATACACAAACCTGACCTTACGTTGACCTTCCTCAAGGTCAAATACTTGAAAAAATTTGTCTGACAACGCATGCGGGGGTATAATTGGCGCCCGTTAGGCGGCAGCTCTAGTTGTCCTTGGCAATTGGTCATTTTCAACGCAGACTACATTTGAGCAAATTAATTTGCCACATTATATAAGGAAAATTTTAGGGTTTACAGGGAAATACACTATTTTCCCTATGTCTACTCCAAGACATAGGTTGTGGATCTTTGTTAGAACAGCCTCATTGAGGCGGTCCTAACGAGCACCCACAGTCTATAGTTGCAATATGAAGAAGAAACATACCATGGATGTTTACTGAAGAGTAGCCTATTGGGAGATGTGAAAAATGCACGATGATGCATGCGTGTGTCATCGTAATGTGATTGAAACCTTCCCCTATTCACTTAGAAATTGTTGAAAAAGTTGCAAACAGTCTGACTCCCTGGACCAGCAACAGGCCATGCGGAGTCATTTTGGCATTTTCATAAGACAATATAAACAACCTACATAAGTAAAATAATGTATATCCCGGTAGACCTTCTCTATATGAATGAGGTTTACAGGGTTTTCATTTCACGGACTTGCGAAAATGATATTTAGGTAAATCTAGTTTCTGAACAAATGTGAGGAATAAAAGGCACTTATTATGGTTGTTGTTGTATATTTTGATTTTAGGTTCATTTGTCCTTTTTAATGGTTGGACACACCCATGAGGATGTGGATGCTGGGTTTAGTAAGATTGCTTCATCCTTACGAAAAAATGACTGTGAGACTTTAGAAGATCTTATGACACTTCTGCCAAACAGCCAGTATCTACAGCATATGTTTGATATAAGGGGGTGGATGGAGAAAAACCTTATAGATGTAAGCCGTCATACTCAGCCGCTACACTTTAAATTTGTGAAAACAGGTTTAACTGTTAAAGTTATGTACAAAGGCAAACAGGATAGACCTTGGAAAACCTTGGGAACTAGTTTGTTCAAAACTACTACTTGTGGAAGGAAGCCTTGTTTACCAAAAGGAAAGCCAGTGTTACTCAAGGAGAGCTATGAACATTTGAATGTACCAAAATTTCAAAAACTAATAAAAACACTGGCTGATTACTTTGTGAAAAGAAATTCTATCGATAAATGGAACATTTTCGTTGAAAATCTCTCAAAAAGAAATATACAATCACCCCCTTTTTGGATTCTGGACCAGCTACCAAAGCAGTCAATTCATACAGCTAGAGAGAGTATAGAATCTGTGCCTCCAACAATAGCTGCTATGATGGAGAAAGAAAGAGAAGAGACACAGGTATATATTTCATTATTTGTCCTTTCATTTGATCCATTAAATGCTACTGAACATATATAATGCCTTCATTATGGCTTGCAGAAAAAAGATGGGGTTGCAACTCGCATAGTGCTTCCTGGCAGAGCATAAACGGACTAAACTTATGAGTGAACTGCTTAGATGTCTGATCCTGCCCAGAGAAAGTAGTGCAAGTTGGCCTTTCCTTTAACCCATTTTGTACCAAATTGAATCTTTCTCCTTATATATAGCAGCAATCCATTTCAAAATTTAGGGGTGGCAGGTTGTGTTATCTTCAAAATTTATTTGGAAAATGACTACACTTTTTGCAGACAGTGTAGGCCCTGATCAGATGCAGCGTCTGATCTGGTCCTGCACTGTTTGCCAAGGTAACCCTTTAGGGGTTTCCAGTACTGAATGGGTTAAATACTAGCAGATTCTGTGTATGCTATTCCTCCAAATGTCAGACAAAAGTCCCGCGAAATCGGAAGCAAGGATCTAAATTGTGTTGCTGTTGAAAAAAACCTCAACACAAACTGATATTTATGTACCTTGTAGTCGAACATAATGGTTCAAAATATTACAAGAAAAGAAAACCCACAAATGTTAGACTCTGTTTAAAAAATATAAATATCAAGAGGGGAAAAGATCTGAAAGAAAAATCCATCGAGTGCCCCAACCGGGGATTGAACCACCAGCCTTTGGCTGGTAGAAGCGACAAAACCATTAGGCTAAAAGGTCTGAAATGTTAGACTGATCAGCTTTACACTGTAAAAACATATTTTACTATAGCCACGTGCACACTACTACACAAACAGACTTTATAGAACATATTTATTAGTGAAGAAGTTCTGGAGCATTTCAATATGAAAATAGGGTTGTCATGAAGTCAAACATTTACCATGTGCTGTTGTATGTGTGGGCATATTTTAATCAAACAATACTACCAATCACAGTTACTGTAGCTTTTTATTGTTGATGATCATGTGGATATCACAGACAAGTAAATATGCTAGGTGAAATGGTCTCATACAATGTCTTTTAATTTGCTGTGGCGTTACATTGTCGCTAAGAGAGTTAGAATGGAATCATTTTTTTGGGTTTTGCAAGCAGTGGAGACCCAGTTCAGATGATGCCACAAAAAAAAAACACATCAGATTGCTTCTGAGGAGCACATTCTTTCACTTGTATGAAACATTTTGTTTGTTTGATTTCAGGTTTAACGTCCCCGTCAACACTGTAAACGTCATTTTGGAGACGTTGCTTCCAATTTTGTGGGACTTTTACCCGACAATGAGATGAAATGACATCTCAAACCCTGTCGCCCAATGAAACAAATAGTGTTTATTCTTGTATGAAACATGCAATGACCCCGTCCATAGGGGCTTGAAGAAATATATGGGCTGCATGATGCTTCCACGCAGAGCTGAATCCAGCCCGCACACTAGTACTGGTAAACCGCTTAGAGGCTCTAAGCCTGTCCAGGAACCGCGCTGCGAGGAGGACCGTCCATGCTGATAAACCCTATTGGTTTCATTGGGCGACAGGGCTTGAGATGTCATTTCATCTCAATGTCGGGTAAAAGTCACACAAAAAGGTCTCCAAAATGACGGGGAGGTTAAACCTCATATCAAACAAAACAAAACAAAAGCAATTAGGGGATAACTGTACTGAAAATTGTCATTTGGGGAGGTAAATCGGTGGTTTTACGGTCGGAAATTTCGTTTTACGGCGACGCGTCAGCGGAGCCGTAAAACGGAATTTGCGACCGTAAAACCACCGATTTACCTCCCCAAATGACAATTTTCAATACAGTTATCCCCATTCTAATGCACTTATTCGGTTGTTTGGTTAAAGATTGTACTATTTTGCACAAAGCGGCAGGCGTTGTGAGCTGCGTAAAAACAAATGGCAGCCAATGAAAAACGACGTTACGTGGTGACGTCGGATTTCCGACAGTATATCGTGGAATATACTGTCGCAAATTTTTGACGTTATCCAATCAGACGTCGCGTTACATACGTAAGTGCATTAGAATGGGATATATATCTTGATTGTTGTAGATACTCACAAGAAACACGCAGGAAAAGAAAACAAAAACAAAGACGACAAAGAATGCAAATTCCAATAAAAAGAGAAAGGGAAATGGTGAGTTGTTTTATTACTTTTGCTTATGGCTAAAGTTGTATTTTTTTTAACTTTTTGGGACTCTCCCTCTCAGAGGAAAAAAAAAAAATGGGAAACCCGTTTTATTTATAAACACAATTCAAGAAACATTTGTGCGATACAGTTTATAATTGATTTTCTCATATAGGATATAAGAAATCTACTTTGGGATATAAGATATCTTATTTGTTATATAAGATATCTCATATGCTATATAAGATATCATATACAATAAATAAGATATCTTATATAATAAATAAGATATCTACAATCCATAATAAAAAGTAAAATGGCTTGCCATAATGGGAAGACTGTTATGAAGGGCTCTGTGTAACTAACAAAGATACAGTAATAATTAAATGAACTAGATCTATAAGAATGGCAATTTTTCCTTGCACTTTCCAATAACATGGTTCTTACCATCATAAAAGTATGAAATTAGAAGAAACAAAAATGTACGGACAGTTTCTTATAAAGAAATTTAACCCTTTTTATACCAGAAACCCCAAAACAGGTACCCTGGCAAACAGTGCAGGCCCAGATCAGATGCCACTGAACTTGGCGTTTGATCAGGGCCTACACTGTTTGCAGAAGTTCAGCCATTTTCCAAATCAATTTTGAATAAACACAGCCTGACACCCCCAAATTTTGAAATGGTTTCCTGCTATATATAAGGAGGAAGATTCCATTTGGTACAAAAGGGTTAATATAAATATCATTACATAAGAAACTCTACAATTAAGTTTCAGAAAGCTTTGAGGGAAAGTTGGCTGTCCTTTTGACTTTCCCCTAGTGAAGTGTTCATTAGGTTTTCGTTACTTAATTCATGTTATTTGACACCTCTGTAATGAAGGGAGGTGTGAGGAAATAGTACTGGACAGGAAATTTATATTACGACTGATCACTTTAACTTAAAAGCCAGTTTTTCAGCTTGCACAGTTTACTTCAACATGCACTGTCAAGAAAAGTGAAAGAACTCACTTGTGAATAGCTGCATCAATATCACAAACGGATGTCGCATCTGATCAGGGCCTATACACTGTTTGTTCAAAGTTCAGCCATTTTCCAAATAATTTTTGAAGAAAAAACAATCTAACACACCTATATTTTGAATTGGACTCCTGCTATAAATAAGTAGGACGATTCCATTTGGTTTTGTTTGTTTGATTGTTTGATTTGAGTTTTAACGTCCCAGTCAACACTGTAAATGTCATTTTGGGGATGTTGCTTCCAATAATTGGGAGTTTTACCCGACATTAAGACGAAATGAAATCTCAAGCCCTGTCGCCCAATGAAACCAATAGGGTTTATAAGCATGAGCGGGCCGACGCACACCGCTTTGCCTGGGCAGGCTTAGATCCTCTAAGCGGTTTACCAGTACTTGTGTGCGGGTCGGTTTCAGCTCTGAGTGGAAGTATCATGCAGCCCATCTATTTCTTCAAGCCCCGCTAGGCGGGGGCCTTGATTCCATTTGGTATAAAAAGGGTTAAATCATCTGTGATGATCCTAGCTGACAGGTATTCAGCTAAGTTGCCAGTGGAAATGATTGCTGACTATCGGGTACTAATTACTGGAAGCATCTTGGTACCGAACCCATATGTATGACAATGGGATCTTCCACCTATAAAGTTTGAAATAGTCCATTCCCAATTACAACTGTGTCAGGTTAGTTTTTTGTTTGTGGCAAATTTAAAAATTTGAATGCTCTTTAAGCAAACAGTGTACACCCAGATCAGATGCTGTGTTCTGCAGCTCCTGATCTGGGTGTGCACTGTTTGCCAATGTCCAAGAAAAGGGCCGCTAGGCATATATGGGTTAATCATGGTCTAGGTTATACCTAATTTATTGCTATAAATATAGAAAATGTGTTAGGTGCCAGGAGCAGTCTTGTAAACTACATTACTGCCCCTATTCGCCCCTTTTGTCCATTTATCTCAAAGTGCAGAATTTTCCTTTGTTTTTTGGGGATCTGTCTTTTTGTTCCAGTCATGATTTGTTCGCTTATATCAGGCTGACCGTTAATCAGAGGTGGGCGAGGTTCGCAGTACCCCAAAAATAACATGACTCAATCAAGACGTGAACCACAGCGGTGTGAGACTTTGCGATGAAGAGTCAGCATTCTTAGTCACTGGGCTATTTGTAGTTTCTGTGGTTTCTCAGCAATTTATTGGTTCAATTTTGTAAAACAGTGACTTGGTGCATATGCTTTACACTGCAAACTGTTTGTTTGTTTGTTTGTTTGGTTTAAACAATATTTTATTTCTAGCAAATATCGTGTACAATTAAATACATTGGAACTGACAAATAGGATTTGACAGTAAGCCTGAGGCTTATAAATATCATCTCCTAAATGATATAGTAATACGTAAGCCGTTAACCAGTTTGTTTGTTTACGACCCAGTCAACACTATTTAGGTCATTTTTGGGGCCTGTCAGTTTACCTATCAACACTTTTCCTGTACAAACTTGTACGTAAGCCGTTAACCAGTACAGTGCACATTCTTTCACAGAAACTGACAACTTCCCTTTCTTGAATCAGCAGAAGGGACACTGCAAACTATTAAGATGCAGATCAGACACTGCATAATGCAGCTTCGTATCAAGATCTATCACTTTTTGCAAACAGTACTGGAATTTAAGGGTTAAAGGAAACAGTCTCTGTCAACACATACACTCAGAGACAATAATTTTATTGACCTGTCAGAGCATTTATTTCCAAATAATTGATTTATTCAGTGTTCTCATCCTTGCAATTTTATTTTCAGGAAGAAGGAGGCAGAAACTAATCAGAATGACAGTCACTAGTGTCGTGCTGTTTAATTTAGATGACCATGGAAAAAAGCACATCTGGTACCACTTACTGAAACTACTTTTGGACAGTTTATTCCTTTGTGCATTTGTTACTATGGTTTGGTACTTCTACCAGGATGCAATTCTGTGGCTGATATTATTACAGAATGTTTTATATGTGATTAGTACAGTGAATATAGTGTGGAGTGAAATAATTTTTACCCATATGGGTCTTTATGCAGCAAGTGTGCACCACTTTCAGGGAAACCTGTGCCAACGTTATCTTGATGCAATATTAATATTGAACTAGACTAATGACAGACAACACCCAAAGTTTATTTATAAGCTTCACCGTGAAAAGTTTGGGAAAACTGGTTAACATTAGTCCATTCATATGTTGGCCTTTGGACGGTACCTCCACAAACAAGTTATAAAAGTGATATGAACATTGTGCAGTATAGCTATTAATTGCCATCAAGCTTTATTTTATAGTCAAAATACAACTAATAATGCTCTCTTGTTAAATCCCACTTTTCTGCAGGAAAGTGAATTTAACAAGGGTATACATTTTCACAGACTTCAGAACTTGAGGTATAACACTCTACATTAGGATTCAACATGTATATAATTAAATTTCATTTATGATCAGCCCCACTACCAAGGTTTTTAATTTCGTTTCGCAAAGGCCTAGGTAGAGCAGGGTTCTGGAATCATTCATAAATTGTTTTTACAATTTTTATTCACCCCACAAAAAATTGTGTGGTAACTGTTTTCACGTGGTAAAGTATGCCAGTCCATCCATTTACAACAACAGGTTGGTTTTTTCTGATTTTTAACCAGGTTTCCCAACAGAAAACTCTGGTTATTTAAATACGATGGCAGGCGGGGCGGGCGGACATCAACAATTTGTTTTTTGAGCATAACTACACAAACGTTCAATGTCAGGTAATCGTCCCACATAATCAGAAGCAACATTGCCATATTGACCTAAGTAGTGTTTATGGGGACATCATTTTATCCAATTCACAGACTAGTGCAAAGGTGAACATCTAGGGTTCAGCTTCAATGAGGAAACTGGCGACCAAGCTTAAAAAGACATATCTCAAAAGAAAATCAAAACTGATTTATGTCACCATTTACATTGTTTGTTTGTTTGATTTGAGGTTTAACATCCCCGTCAGCACTGTAAAGGTCATTTTGGAGACGTTGCTTCCAATTTTGTGGGACTTTTACCCGACATTGAGATGAAATGACATCTCAAGCCCTGTCGCCCAATGAAACCAAATAATAGAAGCATTAAATCTTAATTACTATAAGCATTAATGCTATCTTATCTTGGAAAAGAGCATTGCTTTATGTATGGCCTTATTGTCAATAACTCAAGTTCTGGAAAAAGGTAACAAATGCCTACTTGTCTTGATGGTAATTGAGAGGGTATCTAGAAAATTTCATTCTTTCATTTCTAGATCTACATTTACCATTTATAGTTGTAAATATTTGTGTATCTTTGTATGTATATCTTGGTATGTATATCTTTGTATATATTTTGAAAGTGCTGATTGGCCTGTTAAGCCCAAAAGCTAACAATTGTAGTGCTACTGGGAGCCATATAATTTATATGTAAATGTATCGATCACCCTAAATATCCTAAAAATTGGGACACCTTGGGTAACTTCTGACAATTCTCATAAAATTTGACCAAATTTGTTTCACGATCCTGCAAGGAGTCCAAAAGTTGCAGACAAAATGGCAAACAGTGTAGAACCTGATCAGACTGACAGTCTGATCTGGGTCTGCACTGTTTGCTTAAAAGGACTGTCTGTCCCAATACTTAGGATCATTACGTCATTATTTGACCTTGGCCCGTGGTCATTTAGATTCGAAATTCAAACTTGTTTTCCACACAATCACTTAAAAAGCCATATGATCAGGACTTACACCATTTGTCTCCAGGAAAACATAAATTCTAGCAGTTTGACTGATATTCAGAAATGGGTGTGACAAATTTCTTTATTCAGCAGGATGAGGGTTAGAACAGGCCACCAACCACATATGAAATACATTTGCTTTTTGAAATCATCCAATCAAAGCACGGAGAGTGAGTGTTTGAGTTTTACATCCCACCAACAGCTAAGGTCATACCGAGACGGGGCCTCGGTTTAAAGACTCATCCAAAAGTCTGGAGAAGCCCGGGATTGATCATGCAATCCCTGGTTTACAAGGCGAGTAGTGTAACCAATACACCACAGAGACTTCTCAAAGCACGGAGATGACATATGGGTGGACTGAGTGTTGTAAGGGAAAATATTCCTGGGCTGAAGCCAATCAGGTTACTTGATGCAAATTATTGCAACCAATCAGATTACTTGATGCAAATTATTGCAACAAATTTATGAGCTGAATGACAATGTAGATCCTGATCAGATGGCTTCTGATCTGGATCTACATTGTTAGAAAGATAAGGCATATCTGGGCTCAGCAGGACGAGTGGTAAGAAGATTAATAGGCCTCACAGTATTCTTAGTCATAGAAATGATATGTATCAGAAGATAGACAGTGAGCATTGGAACAGCTGGTAATATCACTACCTTAAAGACCAACTGACTGGATTATCACATTACCTGAAGCCATTATAAAATAAATTATATTATATAACCTGTTCATAAATGTGTTTAAAGTAAAACATACCAAAAATTTGCAATATAGGTATGCTAAATACCCATTTTTATCAATTTAGTTTGCTGGCTGTCAATGGCGAATTCGCTATCTACAGCTGGCTGTCAATAGCGATCGCCAAATATATATAAAGTCTTATAATTGCATGTTTCTTATACCACGAGATATGGCTTAATGGCTATCATGATTTTTAGGATAGTATCGTGATATACTTTTGGGTTATATTAGTCAGATAACTAAAAAATTATCGCAATGAATTTAACGTTACCATTATGCATTTTTTATAGTGCCCAGAACTGTCACGAGATATAATAACAAAACATCACGAAAAACCGAAAGTTTCCAGGAAATATTATCACGATATAGTGAATTTTGCCAATTATATGCTGGTATCTATAAATATACCTCTGCCATATAAGTACAGGTTTAATAGTAACAGTTGTTTCACACCAAAGACACTTCCACCAGGCCATTCGCCCTTCCTCCTCTTTGTTTCTCCTCATTTTCTCACCCGAGTCATTTTGTGCCCAAACCGTTTTCGTGTCTTGTCTATATTTAATAGATATAATGCTATTAAAATGGCAGAAATATCAAGGAATAGTTTGAATTATCACGGTAATTCAGAGAAATTCAGACTGTCAAGGTAATCTATTCAGTTTTCGCAAAGATATCTTAAATTTTTGGTTTATTATTGCTATAGATATCTAGCTATATATCCCTCATAGCAGCTCTGGGCACTATCACATAAATAGCAAGATGCACATAATAATAATGCAAAATTATCACGATAAAATTTTTAGTCATCTGGCGGGAACTCGAAAATTTCTATTGTCTCGTGATAGCTGTCTAGTGGCAGAAATATATGCCACCATTTATTTATATGTGGTTATTTGCTATGATTCTGAAAAGAAATTATAGATTACCAAGTTCATTTTGTTTGATTTTGATTTTTTGTATTTATAAGTAAACTAGATCTATTAGTAATTTTAATCTCTTTAACCCAACAAGTTTGCAGTGTATTGATAAGGATATGCCTATAGAACTGCACTAAGAAAATAGTCAATCCATGGCATTAAACATAATACTCTTGATGATCTGAAGGCTGTAGACATAGTGTTCTGAAAAGTTTCATGGATTTGGATGGTCAAAATCTAAATTCCCATTCTCCCAACCACCCATCGGGGCTGGGCAGGAATGCCTGATCCATTGACTTTGGCTGAGTCATACGTATGGTTAAAAAATTTCTTTCAACAGAGGAGTCCAAAATTGTTGACCAATCCTCTGTTGCCCTTGCCTGTATATATCTTGCTTGCGATACCTGTCCTATACATTTTGCCTGACACCATCATATGATATACATGTATAACATTAGAACGGAGTAAAACATCCTGTTGCCCCCGTGGACTGTATACAGTAAAATTTCTATATTAAAACCACCTTTGGGACTGTTCAAAAGTGGTCTTTAAAGTGGTGTAAGACCACTTTTGAACAGTTCGAAAGGTGGTCTATGACCAGAGGACACTGTATGAAGACAACACAAAGAAAGCACTGAATAACTTACATCTCTCAATAAGCTTTTTAAAGCAGAATCAGTCGCAAGTTTTTGTGGTCTTAATAGCGGAATTTTACTGTATATCAGAACAGAGGAATAAATATCTGTTCAACAGTGCTGAGCTGTTTTTTCACAGATTCTTCGCTGAGCCATATGTAAGATATAAAAAAGTTTATTTCAACACAGGCTGTCTGATGCCTTGACTTTGGCTGAGCCATATGTAAGATTAAAAAATTATTCTTTCAACAGAGGTAAAAATCCTCTGTTGCCTGCGTGGACTGTATATATCAGAACAGAGGAAAAATCCTCTGTTGATCAGAGTTGAGTCTGTGCACATTATTCTTTCAACAGAGGAAAATTCCTTTGTCGCCAGCTTGGACTGTATGTATCAGAAGAGAGGAAAAAATCCTTTGTTGATCAAAGTTGACTCTTTGCAACATATTCTTTAAACAGAGGAAAAATCCTCTGTTGCCAGTTAGGACTCACTGTATATATCAGAACAGAGGAAAAATCCTCTGTTGATCAGAGTTGACACTGTGCAACACATTCTTTCAACAGAAGATTTTTCCTCTGTTGCCAGCTTGGACTGTATATATCAGAACAGAGGAAAAATCCTCTGTTGATCAAAGTTGGCTCTCTGCAACATATGCTTTCAACAGAGGAAAAATCCTCTGTTGCCCGCATTGACTGTATATGTCAGAATAGAGGAAAAATCCTCTGTTGAGCTGAGCTGATTTGAATAGAATTTTATGTGCAGAACCTTGGGCAAGGTTCTTCAAATATTCTTTCAACAGAGGAAAAATCCTCTGTTAATATATCAGAACAAAGGAAAATCCTCTGTTGAATAGAATTTTATGTGCACAACCTTGGGCAAGGTTCAACAAAATTTAATATTCCTTCAACAGAGGAAAAATCCTCTGTTGCCAGCTTGGGCTGTATATATCAGAACAGAGGAAAAATCCTCTGTTGATCAGAGTTGAGTCTGTGCACATTATTCTTTCAACAGAGGAAAATTCCTCTGCCGCCAGCTTGGACTGTATGTATCAGAACAGAGGAAAAATCCTCTGTTGATCAGTGTTGACTCTGTGCATCATACTCTTTAAACAGAGGAAAAATCCTCTGTTGCCAGCTTGGACTCACTGTATATATAAGAACAGAGGAAAAATCCTCTGTTGCTCAGAGTTGACTCTGTGCAATATATTCTTTAAACCGAGGAAAAATCCTCTGTTGCCAGCTTGGACTCACTGTATATATCAGAATAGAGGAAAAATCCTCTGTTGATCAGAGTTGACACTGTGCAACATATTCCTTCAACAGAGGAAAAATCCTCTGTCGCCAGCTTGGACTGTATATATCAGAACAGAGGAAAAATCCTCTGTTGATCAGAGTTGGCTCTCTGCAACATATGCTTTCAACAGAGGAAAGATCATCTGTTGCCCGCATTGACTGTATATGTCAGAACAGAGGAAAAATCCTCTGTTGAGCTGAACTGATTTGAAAAGAATTTTATGTGCAGAACCTTGGGCAAGGTTCTTCAAATATTCTTTCAACAGGGGAAAAATCCTCTGTTAATATATCAGAACAGAGGAAAAATCCTCTGTTGATCAGAGTTGACTCGGTGCATCATATTCTTTAAACATAGGAAAAATCCTCTGTTGCCAGCTTGGACTCACTGTATATATCAGAACAGAGGAAAAATCCTCTGTTGATCAGAGTTGACCATAGTGCAGTTTATATTTTACTTTTGGTCCTTTGAGATCAGCGTGAATATTCTGAGAAATCGGAAATAAATTATTGGTTTAGACTCATATTCTAGACAGGTTTTTAATTATTTGGACCCCATTTTGATTTTTATCAGTCTTTGTATCGACTGCCTATTCGAAATTCGCAAAATTGCAGTATGTTTCCTCTGGCTTTCTTTGCCGGATCATTACAGGGTCACTGATGAGGCTTTATTAGCCGAAACTGCGTAGTATGACCCATCTTTCTTATGAATGTTTTCATTGCTCTTAAAGGAACTCATTTTTGATTTTTATTTATTAGCCGAAACTACGTAGTATGACCCATCTTCTTTCTTATGAATGTTTTCATTGCTCTTAAAGGAACTCATTTTTTATTTTTATTTGACTCTGTGCAACATATTCTTTCAACAGAGGAAAAATCCTCTGTTGCCAGCTTGGACTCACTGTATATATCAGAACAGAGGAAAAATCCTCTGTTGATCAGAGTTGACTCTGTGCAACATATTCTTTCAACAGAGGAAAAATCCTCTGTTGCCAGCTTGGACTGTATATATCTGAACATAGGAAAAATCCTCTGTTGATCAGAGTTGACTCTGTGCTTTGACTGTATATGTCAGAACAGAGGAAAAATCCTCTGTTGATCAGAGTTGCCTCTGTGCAACATATTCTTTCAACAGAGGAAAAATCCTCTGTTGCCAGCTTAGACTGTATACATCTGAACATAGGAAAAATACTCTGTTGATCAGAGTTGACTCTGTGCTTTGACTGTATATGTCAGAACAGAGGAAAAATCCTCTGTTGATCAGAGTTGCCTCTGTGCAACATATTCTTTCAACAGAGGAAAAATCCTCTGTTGCCAGCTTGGACTGTATATATCAGAACAGTGCAAAGCAATAACAGAGGAAAAATCCTCTGTTTAATGTGGTATTGTGTACCACGGAAAAGGAAGGAAAAGCTGAAAAGGGCACTCTAACGTGCGGCATGAAACAGGGTCAAATTGGAAAATGACCCTTCTAAAGAGAGGAAATTTCCTCTGTTCTATCCAAGCTGCCTGACCAAAAGTGGACCAAAATTGATATATGACAATGTCATATTTGGACTTTATACCTCAAAAAAGGGATTCAAATGGGAAAATCCCTTTTTAAATGGGAAGGCATTTTGTGTCTTTTAATTTTGGATGGCCATATGGCCATTTTGTGGGAAAGTAACTGTCCTTGTGGCCTTCCTTTGTTTAGGTTTCCATTATGGTCTGGTCGCTTAATGTTTGTATTTCTTTCCCTTTGGTGTCTTTTATGGGTGGAGTAAGTTAATTGTATCAATTCCTGATCTTTGTTTTACTTCTACTTTGTGGTAGCAGACAGTGATCCCGAGGGGCTGATATTTAAGTGGTGACTGTCCAGCATCACGAGCGCGTGGTGCGGGATAGTGATACCGAGCGACCGATCCACTTCTATCTACCCCTTGCTTCCATGTAAAACTTTTTATCCTGCATAGATTTCATATCTAACATTCAATTGGAGCTATTCTGGCCGAAGGCGCCATTGGAGCTTATGGTATTGTAGATCGTCCGTCGTCCGTTCTTTCGTCAGTCTGTCAGCACATTTAACCGGCTACATCACTTTAGCATGCAGGCAAATCTCAATCAATTTGTTTATCCTTAGAATGTCTCTGGTTCGTGAATTTTCGTTATAAGCCGTTTATCGAAATCAAATTAAACCTTTTGTTACTATGAAGACAGAATGTCCCACCGACTGACAATGAGAAAATGATTGTCATCACTTAGTGCCTGAGTTTTGATCGGATCTTTCTGAGAAAAAAAAACACATACATATAAGTGTGCTTGGCTTAAAAGCTTGTATAAATTCGAATTCAGTAGAGTCAGCCAAGTTATGATAGATATGGAACGGTATTTAGGTAAAAATTAAAATGTGAATGATGCACATTCTAATATACGACTATGGCCTTGCATTTTGCAATCTGCCCTTTCAATGTACTACGTATCTTGTATGATGCAGCGTAAAAACATCAATGGAATTTTATTTTATTTTAGTATTCTTTATGTTGGTTGGCGCCTGATGCTCCGTCTTTGGTCGGGCCCCTCGGAGTCTAACTGTTGGTTTTCTTTTGCTCCAGCAATTCTGTTGCTGTATACTGTCGAGTTCTAAACCTGGTTTCATCTCTGTAGTTTTTATTTGTATGTTTTCGGAGATGTTACACTGATGAGTTAGGAAGCCTTCATGCGGACTAAACAAAATTAGTGTATACCGCGACAGAGGTTAGGGCGAGGATTATGGCCATGTAAAATCGATTTACCCCCCCCCCCCCCCCCCCCAAGTGGAATTCTTTCCACTGACCGTCTCAAGGTGGTTCGTCTGTGGCGGTTTATTTATGTTGTTGTTTGTTACTACTCACCGTGTGTATCACTTGTGTCTTTTTATTTTGGATGGACATTTGGCCATTTTTTTTTTTGGGGGGGGGGGGGGTGGAGTAACTGTCCTTATGGCCATCCTTTGTTTAGGTTTCCATTATGGTCTGGTCGCTTCATGTTTGTGTTTCTTTCCCTTTGGTGCCTTTGATGGGTGGAGTTAGTTAATTGTATCGATTCCTGATCTTTGTTTTACTTCTACTTTACCATATTTCGTACTTTTTTAATCTACATACGTCTGACATTGCACTTTCAGGACTCTGTTCTGTAGCTTTTGAAATTCGTCGCACTGTTTTCATTTGTTAAGTCGGCCACATCCAGTATTCTTGCTGACAGCCGGCTCGTTTCATCATTAGATTCGAAATTCATTTATCGATGATGCTCTTTCTCTGGTCGGACACATCGGAGTCTAACCGTTGCTTTTATTTTGCTCCAGCGTTTCATTGGTTTCTTGCTGTCGAGTCCTCGCCGTTGTTCATCTTTGTGGTTGTTCGATTATTTTTGTACACGGAGATGTTGCACTGATGAGTTAGGAGGCCTTCATGCAGACTGAACAAATTATTTGTCTAAATCGCGAAGGAAGTAAGGACGAGGTTTTTGGCCACGTAAAATCGATTTAAGCCCTCCATTGGAATTTGTTTCCGCTGACCGTTCCAAGGCGGTCTTCTGTCGCGGATTGATTTTTGTTATGGCTTTTCTTTGGGTGTTTGTGACGCATATGTTATTTTATTTTGGATAGCCTATTGGCCATTTTGTGGGAAAGTAACTGTCCTTTTGGCTTTCCACTGTTGGCGTTTCCATTAGGGTCTGTTGTTTCATGTTTGTGTGTCTTTCCCTTTTGTGCTCTGATGGGAGCTGTGGGTTGATTGTATCGATTCCTGATCATTGCCTCCACTTCTATTTTGCAGTTCTAATTATGAAGTACGGTGGCGCTAGTATCGTTCACACAACACATGTTCGTTATTTTCCGTTTCGCATTTTTTCCGTAAGAAACGGAAGCTCGCCAATAGTTGTTGTTGTAGTAGCAGTAGTTGTCGTAGCAGAAGCAGCAGCAGTATTAGTAGTAGTTGTAGTAGAAGTAGTAGCAGTAGTAGTTGTTGTTGTAGATTATGTGAACAAAGAGTAGTGGTTATGGGGGTATAAGTGGTAGTGGAAGTAATAGTGGTTGTAACTACTACTACTACTACAACTGCTACTGCTACTTCTACTACTACTACTACTACAACTACTACTACTACTACTACTACTACTACTTCTTCTACTAGTAGTAGGTTTAATGTCTCCGTCAACACAGTATAGGTCAGTAGTAGTAGAGAAGTAATGGCAGTAGAAGCAGGAGTAATAGTAGTGCTACAGTAGTAGTTTAAGTTCTGTTTGTTCGTTAGGAGCCAACATTATTTAGGTCATATCGAGCTAAGTTTACCTTTTCACACATTTCCTGGGTAGGCTTATATGCAAGCGCTTAACCAGTAAATTGCACAATTTTCGACAGAAACTGACAACTGCCCTTCTTGAATCAGCAAAATTGAGAGAAAAATCGGAGAAATGATTCCATGAGCAATCTCCACGAAAGATTTTTGCCAACCCGGGATGTATCCAACCCGCGACCTCCTGATCGTCAGTTAGTCCTGCATCCGATTGAGCTACCGAGTCCGGCTGTAGTAGTAGTAGTAGAAGTAGTAGTAGTAGTTGTTGTTATTATTATAATTGTTCGTATTTTATGGAAAACGTTATGGTTATGGAGCAGACAGATTCCCTGGCTACAGTGAAATCGAGCTGTGATCGTGTCACATTCCCTGCTAAGGGGCCCAATGTGGGTAAGTGGTACAAATCGAGACTTTGTCAACTGTTGAATTTCAATATTTTTCTTCGATGCCCTGTCCCTTATTATACGGGAACAATGAATATATACGCTAGCTGCACACAAATTGGGCTGCGATTGTTTTACAATGCCTAAGTCCCTAGGGGCTTTTCTGTATACGATCGAGTGCGAAATGTTTTAAAATGAGTCCTGCATTCCAGAGTTTGAACCTTTAGCACTGGAACAGGGTAAATTGAGTTTTTACGATGCGTGGAAAGGTTTTGATTTTGTTTGTTTGATTTGAGGTTTAACGTCCACGTCAACACTGTACAGGTCATTTTGGAGACGTTGCTTCCGATTGCGTGGGTAAAAACCCGACATTGAGATGAAATGACCACATGCCCTGTTGCCCAATGAAACCAATAGGGTTTATGACCACTGACTCATGCGCACCGCTTTGCCTAGGCAGGTTTAGATCCTCTAAGCGGTTTACCAGTACTCGTGTGCGGGTCTTATTCAGCTCTCCGTGGAAGCATCATACAGTCCATATATTTCATCAAGCCCCGATGGGCGGGGCCGAGTGGAAAGGTTTAAACTACATAATACAAAGCGGAATACCTTTATGCATTGTTCAAAATGCAAAATAGAGGTTACATACCCAACAGTTAGATTGTCCATAATGAAAGGTTACAATTATAAAATACAATGTGGCTCGCATATAAGAATGTGAAACATACAAGCTACATAGTGCACATTGCATAATGGAACGTTAATATTGTAAAATGCAATACCTGACCTGTATATTAGAATGTGCATGATACAAGATACGTAGTGTACATTACGTAATGGAAAGTTTATATTGCAAAATACAATGCTTGATTCGCATATTATACTGTGCACCATTCACATATTAATTTTTACCTAAATACCGTTCCATAGATAGAGCTAGAGTCCCTTGATTGCTGGAAATGCCTATTTCTTACATTTCCTGCGAAGTCCTTCAATTTTAACCGGATCGTCTTCAACCTTAAACACTGTTAAGTCAGGGATAATAGCTCGGAGAAGTTGGAAAACTGAATGTGTAGGCTATTTATTCATACAGTTATTTCCACTTCTTTGCTGAAATGTCTATTGTTTTCTTTGCACCTGCCATCGACATACGTCCTTACGCTTTAATCGGACATTCCTAAAACTACTATATAGGTTGGGATTACAGCTTGGATGAGTTCTTAAACAAAGCGATGTCGGCCTGTCTGTCATAAAGTTATATGCCTTTAATTGTCGAAAATGTCTACTTTCGGCATTGTCATCAACATACGCCCATTCGCCTTAATCGGATCTTCCTTAAACTTACGTTATTGTAAACAAGCCAGTCGGGGCTCGACGAAATTGATTGAAGCAACATCTCAAAAATGCCTCAATACTGTTGACGTAGATGTAAATCCTCAATTCAAACAAACAAACGACATAGGTAGGTGGAAAAGTTCAAATGAGCCCGAAAAATAATAAGGTTTTCCTATTTCTCAGATAACAATGACCCCTTATTTGCTAAATAAGCATAATTTGTACCTTGCCATCACCGTTTGTCCTTTAGCTTCAATCGGAACTTCCTAAAATTACTCAGAAGTCGATTGATGATACCATATTGCATGAGTTAGAACACTTATCGGGTCGGATTGTCTATCATTTCTGCTGAAATCTTCATTTATCTATATCAGGTTGTTTGTGTTCGAGTTTGAATATGGGTTGTGTTGGTTGAAAAACTAGGTAACAAGGTCAGATTTCTTAAACACAAGTATTGTCCATCTAGATGTCACAGTTTGCTCGTAATACAGTGAAAAGCCGTAATTAAGACCACGTAAATTTAAGATTTTGTTTGTTTTGGAGTTTAGCGGCCCAGTCAACACTATTTTAGGTCATTTTTAGCCGGTCAGTTTACCTATCCACAATTTCCTGGACAGGCTTATACGTAAGCGGTTAACCAGTACAGTGCACATTCTTTCGCCAGAAACTGACAACTGCCCTTCTTGAATCAGCGGAAGGGAGAGAATGACCGAAGAAAAGATTTCATTATCAATCTCCACGAACGAATGTTGCCAACCCCGGCAGATATCGAACCCGCATCCTCCTGGTCACCAGTCAGACGCGCATCCGACTGAGCTACCGAGGCCGGCCTAAATTTAAGATAAATTAAGTTTTTAAAATCATAAATGGACAGTTTCATGTACATTTTCTTTGTTTTTCCTTCATCCAGTTTGCTTACCTTTGGAGCTGTTCAAAAGATAATCGATTATCAGTTATATCATTGTGATCGATAATCGATTAGTAATCACTTGAGATTTGGTCATATTTTACCTGCCTGGCTTGCATGACTCTTGCCCTATGTTACTTCTAACCAGATGTGTTTGCACAGGCAGGCCTGAGCAAACAGTGTAGACGCGGCATCTTATCACGGTCTGTAGGCACTCATCCAGCTACTTAAGAGACAACTTTGGGTAGTAAATTGTAAGATTATCGATTACAAGCAAAGCAATAACGATAATTCATTTTTGTAGAATTTATCGAACGATTAATCGATTATCCGAATAATTGCGCCAACCTTATTCAAAAGTGGTATTCAAGACCACATTTGAACAGACCTAAAGGTAGTCCTAATATAGGAATATAGGAATTTTACTATATGTCACCAGCTTCATCCGAAAATTGGGATTTGTAGGAAAGACAATATAAAGCCTTTACTCACACGTGTGTTATCCTAACACAAGACACAATTTGCATTCTTAATATCTCACACTTGGTATTTTTTTTTCAGAATTGGATGATTGTTCCCCGTCGCCATGCATACGTGGTTCCTGTTCTTTAGATGGATCCTTTTTTAAATGTCATTGTGAAGCAGGGTGGACGGGTCTCTACTGCGAGTTCGGTAAATACGTAAATCAGTTATTTGTTATCTTTTAATCGACACTGTATGTGAAAACTGGTGTTCGTATATGTTTGGTCTGCATTGTGTGTAGTGGTCCTACGTTTGCTTTGGTAGCATCAAGTTTATTTTGAATAAAATTATGAAAACACGCCTTTACATATGCTGTTACATGTGGGTTTACGGCGTCCCGCAAACCCCCATGCTGACAAGACAACCGAGCGTGATCTCTGACAGGTGTACGGGCAGCTGTGGGGTAAGGCACAAGAAACAATGTTAGATGGATGACATTAATTATTTACAGTATCTACATACAACACTTACTAAACACAAAACATCACAATTTGTTGCTTCTGTAGCCAACTCACGACGTCCGCTCCGGAGGCAAAACAATGTTCTGTGCTCGGAACGGGTGACGTGAATACCTACAGAAGCAAACAACAAAAACAACAACGAAAACAAAAAAAAGAAACAACACAAGACGCGACTGGCCAGTTTATAACTTAGGGTGAATCCCCCTCTCGCGTGAAACTTCCTCTCGCGAACTAGTGCAAACTGCACACTAGTCTATCGACATAGTTGCCGATCACAGGTTGCCGATCACAGGTTTAGCGATCGTCCGAATATCCTGCAGGCTAGTTGACCTCTTTTATGGTCTCACATTTGTTGACAATGAACAATGATTCTGATTCTGGTCTACGCTGATTACGGCGGTCTGTCCGCCCTTGCTGGACCCTAACGCCTAGCGTCGTACCAGTACCTGCTGCTATGAAGCAGGGAGCAGCAGGTCACACATTGTCGTGCCTGCAAATTACGATAACTGGACTAAGACACGAGTCACAAAACATACATGCCACATCATGATCCCCCTCCCGGAGAAGTAAGAATATGTTCATGCATATACCGTTATTGCGCATGCGCCGACCAGACATACAGGCTGATTAGTGCATGCGACAAATAACCGTACAGCAGAACTCAACTTGACTGTGCATCAAATTATCAGCACCCAGCACTTGACACAATTATACTCAAAGTTCATGTTTCCTTACTGAGCACTACAGAAATCAATTAATGCTCACTACTACTGAGCATATTACTCATCAAATTTGTGCTCACTACATTATCACAAGTAAGAGGCAATTGAACAGACCACGCCTTTGCGCTACCTGGTCAGCTGCCAATTACAGGAAACATAACAATCTCTATTTCATATCCTTCTCCGCGACACGGCTCACAAATATAGCTATTCACAAATTCAATACATAAATAACAGATAGAAACTACAACAGAAGATTTTCATCTATAATCCACAACATTTGTTAGTGTCTCATAAGGGCCAACACTGTTTGCCGTAAATTCTCTCTGTATTTAGTAGGCACCCCGTCACAACCGTCCTCGCGACGCCGATGACGCAGCTGACGTCATCCCCGCCGCTCAGGCCGTTATGACGTGTGGCGACCAAATACTCCATTTATCATCATCACGTTCTTTATATGTACATACATGCACAAACTGAGTTATCAGACAAAAACGGCATCATTACAAAATGAACTCGTAATTCTTCTTGAACAAAATTATTTCTAATCAACGTGAACATGCTTGTAAAATAAAATTCATTACGGTTCATCATCACGGATAACCCAACATGCTCTTGTAAGAGTTTGCCCTGATGATGAAGATATGGTTAAACCCGTCTTAAGTTTACGTCCCCTCTACACCTAATATCATATTGGGACGGAACCACGGTTTTCTAACCACAGCTAGTCAAAAGCCATGGATCAAACAAGTGACCCGGCGTTTATTAATTACATTCTACAAAAGGGGTCTAAAAGCCTAAATGAATCTAGAATGAGCGGGTGTCCAAACTTTACGTCTCACCAACATCTAGGGTCAGCATGAGACAGGACCTCACTTAGAAAGACTCATTCTACTACTGGAGAAGCCTGGGATCAATTCTGCGACGTTTAGCTGGCAAAGCTAGTAGCCTAATCACTACAGGCCACAACAGTGAATTCAGAATAGGCTTCAGAAAGTTGGGGTATACTAGAAGTAAACCCCTCCAAAACCTACAAGCATGTTCATACAAAAATAATACTAAACATAGATTTAACATACCTTTCAATATACTTTCTACTTCCTGACACGATGTTGTAGGTATACGTTACAACTTGACCTGCTGCTAAAGTGTTCGTTTTTCTCAGGGTTTATATATCTATGAATACTACCAGAAAATCATGCCTACTCATATTACCTTGCTCAATTCGTGGCGAGGTGGAGATACCGGCCACAAACAAAGCTAGATAGCAAAAATCGAGTAGATAATGGATTTGCGTTCAAATAGTATATTTCCCATAGGAAAAATTGATGAAACGACCCTATAAATCAATGACATGACTCCTGTCAAAACGAACACCCACACAACACGTGACGGGAATAAAAATCATATATGGCACAATTTGGCGGTTGGCGATTTTTAGGCGAATTCTATAGGACTCGGCCTTTTAGCGGCCCCCTGTATTGTAAAAACAGCTCTCTATAAACCACTCATGCGTACATCGTATGATATGTGCATGACTTGTTCATGGAGCCGCACAGTTTGCGTACCATATTTCACCTAAAATATTTCACTCGCACCGCCCTACCATATATCTACTAAAATAATTTAGATGTGCATAAGCACCATAGAGGTTTCCTATTCCATCTCGTAACAAAGGTTTCCCCTTTTGGAGAAAAAACAATCAGAAATGTTTTTCTTTGTGTACAGAGATGGAATAGGATGAACCTATCTAAACAAGACAGCTATTTACACAACAACCGTGCGAAGGATTACCTACTAAGGTAGTCTGCCCCCAAATTTTCCTGGCCCCGAATTGCAACAATCCGAAATCTATATGGCTGTAGTTTCATTGCCCAACGTATAATTCGAGGATTGAGGACTTTTGCTGTTTGCATATAAGACAAGGGCTTGTGGTCTGTCTCAAGCAGGAATTCTACTCCGTAAAGATACTTGCGAAATTTCTCAACACCCCAGATAATAGCCAAACATTCCTTCTCTATTACAGAATAGTTTTTCTCACGAGGCAAAAGTTTCTTGCTGGCATAAGCAATGGGAAGTCGTCCTTCCCCTTCAAACTCTTGGAGCAAAACGGCTCCTATACCAACATCAGAAGCGTCCGTCCGGAGTATGAACGGATTCCCATCATGAAAGATAGGAAGACGAAGAATAGGACTAGACGTGAGTCTATTCTTCAGGGTCTGGAAAGCCTTTTCATGATGGTCCTGCCAGTCTGTGATCTTGTTTGGTCTACTTTTCTTAGTTAAATCTGTCAAAGGGGAAGCAATAGATGAGAAATTTGGAATGAAACGGCGGTAGAAACCAGCCAACCCAAGAAATGACTTTATTTGTCTCTTAGTAGAAGGTCGAGGAGCATCCTTTATAGCTTGTATCTTGTCTTCTTGTGGTCTTACTGACTGAGCAGCTACACTGTGACCAAGACATTCGATACTGCTATACCCAATCATACACTTGGAAGGTTTTGCCGTCAACTTGGCTGTCCTAAGTCAATCCAAAACTTCACGTAATGACGTCAAGTGGTCTTTCCAAGTTTCGGTAAAGATCCACATATCATCGACGAAGCTATCAACGTTAGAAAGTTCGGACAGAATCATTCTCATCAACCTGCAAAATGTTGCTCCTGAGTTTACCAAACCGAAGGGCATAGTTTTGAATTGAAACAAGCCTTTGGGGGTTTCGAACGCAGTTAGGGGTTTTGCCTTAGACGTCAAATTTACCTGCCAATAGCCTTTTGACAAATCTAATTTGCTAAAGTATTTGTGCCCCGACATTCTATTTATAACCTCCTCCATATTTGGCATTGGTTCTGCATCGAACTCCGTCACTTTATTAAGTTTACGGAAGTCAATGCAGAACCGCACCGAACCATCTTTTTTAGGGACAAGTACTACAGGGGATGAGTATGGAGATATTGATGGCTCAATAACTCCTAAATCTAACATATCTTGAATTTCTTTATCCATTACATCCCGTACTTTATATGGTATTGCATAACCTTTTGACCTCACTGGTTCCGACGTCAGCAACTTTATGTCGTGTTCTATTTGGTCAGTTCGTCCTGGTACACTGGACAGTACGTCCGGGTATTCTTTTATCAACGTCTCTATTTCTTTACGCTGATCCTGCGTTAACATTTCTGAAATATTGACGTCCTTAAACGTCTCTGGTTGCTTTGCAGTAGGAAAAGCGCAATCTTCCAATGAGAATTCGTCAACGTCATCATTTTCAGTTGACGGAATGGACTCTACAGAAAGCAAGCAATGTGACGTCACATTCTGACGTTCCACATATTGCTTCAGTATGTTAGCGTGATATGTGTTAACATTTCCATTGACGTCAATCTTATAATCCATTCTGTTCACTACCTCAACCACTTCATAAGGACCTTTCCATTGAAGCAATAATTTATTACTGTCTGTCGGTAGTAACAACAGCACTTTATCGCCGATGTCAAATTTACGCGACCTCGCGCCTTTATCATAATAAGCTTTCTGCTTAATCTGAACCTTCTTTAAATTATCACGCGCTAATTTGCATGTCTGCTCTAACCGTTCCCTAAGCTCAATAACGTATTGATACGTCGAAAGAACTTGCTCATCGCGTACCTCTTCAGCCCATAATTCTCTTAATATTGCCATTGGACCTCTGACGTTACGTCCATATAACAACTCAAAAGGGGAGTATCCTAAAGACTCTTGTGGGACTTCCCTTACCGCAAATAATAAAGCTGGAAGATATTTATCCCAATCTTTTGGACGTTCAGCACACATGCGACGTAACATCTGCTTTAACGTAGCGTGGAAACGCTCTATCAGTCCGTTGCAAATTGGGTGTCTCGGACTACACGTTAACTGTTGAAGAGAAAGAAGTCTGCTGACTTCCTTCATTACCTCAGCAGTAAACTGTGATCCACAATCAGTCAACATTTCATCAGGAATGCCAACCCTACTAAACATTTCAATAAGCGCTTCCGCGACACGTTCCGTCTCAATACTCGGTAAAGCTATCGCCTCTGGATACCTTGTCGCATAATCTATCATGGTTAAAATATACCGAGATTTCCTATCAGATCGAGGCTCAATTGGACCAACTATGTCCACTGCCACCCTCTTAAATGGCGTATCAATCAATGGCATTTTTCCTAGAGGTACTTTAGTGACCCGACCTTTCTGAATAAGTTCTCTGACAAATATCACAAGATTTACACAATCTAGCGACATCACCGCAAATACCGGGCCAGTAAAACTCAGTTACAACTCTATCCAATGTCTTCCTACTACCCATATGTCCAGACATAAGCGTTTCATGAGCCAGTTTCAACACCTTTCCTCGGAAACTTTGAGGGACCACAAGTTGGAAAGAGACTTTGTTACCCTTGGTGAACTCCCTATATGCCAAGTAGAAGTAAAACAAAGATCAGGAATCGATACAATTAACTTACTCCATCCATAAAAGACACCAAAGGGAAAGAAACACAAACACTAAGCGACCAGACCATAATGGAAACCTAAACAAAGGAAGGCCATATGGACAGTTACTTTCCCACAAAATGGCCATATGGCCATCCAAAATTAAAAGACACAAGTGACACACACAGCAAGTAACAAACAACAACATAAATAAATCGCCACAGAAGAGCCGCCTTGGAACGGTCAGTGGAAGATTTCCACTGGGGGGCTTAAATCGATTTTACGCGGCCACAATCCCCGCCCTTACTTCCGTCGCGATTTAGACAAATAATTTGTTCAGTCCGCATGAAGGCCTCCTAACTCATCAGTGCAACATCTCCGTGAACTAAGAAATCCAAGAACCACAGAGGTGAGACAATGGTGAGGACTCGACAGCAAGAAACCACTGAAATGCTGGAGCAAAAGAAAACCAACAGTTAGACTCCGATGAGCCCAAACCCTTTTTCTCAATAAACCTAGTTTCACCTCGGTTTAAACCACGACTCACAGTCTTGTCCCCAGATACAACCCTTTTCCTGATGTTTTCCAAAGTTGGATCATCAACCTGAGCTTGCTTGAAAGCCTCCTTGTCATCGTTAATGATCTGATCGGGAACCTTAAGTTTTCTGTAAGGCTTCTCATCCTGCCTAGTTTGAGACCTAGTTACAGCCGCAGCTGAGAAATGAGACATATCAGGAAGTTTTGATCCATCAATGTTACCGATAACCAAATCGTACAACGTATCATCCATACACAAAGCTTCAGTTTTCCCAGTGAAAAAAGGACAATCAATGTCAATCATTGCCAAAGGATACCTTTATGTGGATTCATCAATCAACGTAACATTTGATTCCTTCCCTATTAACTGACTATCCGTAACCAAACTTCTCCGAACGACACAGCCTGTACACCCAGTATCTCTTAATACAACCACCTTTTTATTATTAACCAATCCTTGTGCCGTCGGTAACCTTGCCTTTAAGAAGTAACAGACACCTTCCCTAGTTTCCTTACTACACTCCTCCCTATCCGAAATCAAAGGATCACCAACCTTATTTTCAAAAATACTTCCAATCTCATCACCTTTCCTAGTTACTTCCGTCTGACAAAAACTAACTTGGTGTGCTGCGCCACGTGGTGTGCTATTATTTTTACCGCGTCCGCGAAAAGACCCTCTAAAATTACCACGACCACGTGTATAACCACGACCTACATTCTGCGTATTCTCATTCTTAACCTGAGAACCTTGAGTCTCTACGCGCGTGTTAAAATTTTCCTTAACACCGCTATCCCCAACTCCAGTTGCTCCTACCTCTGCGCTATACAATTGTTTCCTGTCGGGGTTCTTAAAACATTTAATTGTTAAATGCCCCTTACCGCATATGCTACACTTGATATCCGGTCTACCACTCGGTTTGTTCGAGTCAACTTTGTCCTGTTTACCCTGCGCTGCGCCTCTATTATCGCGTTGCCCCTTATTAATGCAACTATATACGCCCCCGCGCGCTTCTGCAAACAAATCTGCCTCCCTAGCCATTTCATCTAAATTACCAAACTGTTTTGGCTTCAGATGTACATACAGTTCTCTATTACATGACTCCAGGAACTGATCCCTTGCCATGAAATCACAGACAGCCGGAAAAGATTTTTCTATCTTTGCCATATTAAGCCATTTTTCTAAATAACTTCTCAGTCTACTACTGAACTGTATGAACGTTTCTGATTTCTCGGGCCTACTATAACGAAACTGCTTCCTAAATCCGCGCTCTTTCATGTCAAAATTCTTTAATAAAGCGTCCTTTAACTTTTCATAATCCGCCGCATCCTCATTTGACAACCGGTCATATACATCAAGTGCGCGCCCTTTGAGCAATGCACTTAAATACGCGGCCCAAACACTCTTATCCCATTTATTAGCCGTAGCATATTTCTCAAACCTAGATAAATAACTATCCATTTTATCTTTACCCTCTTCAAAATAAGGTAACTTAGGATCCCGGGCATGAGCCACCTTCTCAGCTTTTTGCTTTTCCAATTCTAGCTCGAGCTTCGCTCTCTGCATTTCTAACTGATTCCTTAATTCTTGGTGCTGTAGCTCAAACCCATGTTTTATTTGTTCTAAATGGGCCTCACTAATCTCTTTTGCCTCCCTTTCAGTCTTAATGCGTGCCATTTCAAGTTCCTTATTAACATTCAACATAGCTAGTTCATGTGCCCTTTCCTTTTCCTTTTCCCTTTCCTTTTCTTCTAACTTAGCTAGTTCATGTGCCCTTTCCTTTTCCCTTTCCTCCCTTTCCTTTTCTTTTTCTGCCCTTTCCTTTTCTTTTTCTGCCCTTTCCTTTTCCTTTTCTTCAGACCTTAACCTTTCTAAATCCCTTTGCTCTTGCCTTTCTGCCCGCTCAATATCTTGCTGCTCTTTAACAAAACCTTGTAACTCCTTCCCCTCATAACCTAAGTCCTTTCCCATTTGCATTAAACGCTCCATTATTGATAACGTAAATCTCACGTTACTATCAAAACCACTATAAACTGATCAGTTATGATCAGTGATGATTGAATGGGCTTAACTAAAACGTTAAGATATGTGTTATACGCGTTAATCTAACTAAAACGTTAGTTATTAAAGCACACGCGATTTGAAATGTCAAATGCTTTCAGCAAAGTATGACGTTGCGCACTGGTAGTCTAATATGACGTCATAAACTGACGACGTTTACAGTAAAATGCTACAATCCGAAGTTTCATCACATTACAAAACTCCGATCACAACAAGTCACCATTTATGTTTCTATTACGTCATACCTAACCTCAAGCCACAGCGTAAATATTAACGCTACCGTTATGTCAACGTCAGTAAATTGTTAACGTCACTACGTCAGAACCATGTGTGGGTAAGATCAATTAGTAACTCCAGTTTAACTTATTAGAATGTCAGGTAACACAATTAAGTGGGGTCTACTTAAATTTTTCGTTACCAAGAAAAAGTGGGGTTTGCCTTGCCTTCCTGCTCAGAAATTATCGACTTGTCAGTATCCATTCAGTTGAATACATGGATTTCGCACTTCATCAACGCAGGAAGGAAGATTAAAGTTAATTTCTAAATGTGGCTGTCAATGCATTTTCTTCTTTTTTTTTAAGTTGATGATTCAGAGTATCAATGTGCTGTTCCACAGCCGGGAACACCAGCCAGAGATCAAATCCTCACTTCACTGACACAAAATGTTACATGTGGGTTTACGGCGTCCCGCAAACCCCCATGCTGACAAGACAACCGAGCGTGATCTCTGACAGGTGTACGGGCAGCTGTGGGGTAAGGCACAAGAAAGATGTTAGATGGATGACATTAATTATTTACAGTATCTACATACAACACTTACTAAACACAAAACATCACAATTTGTTGCTTCTGTAGCCAACTCACGACGTCCGCTCCGAAGGCAAAACAATGTTCTGTGCTCGGAACGGGTGACGTGAATACCTGCAGAAGCAAACAACAAAAACAACAACGAAAACAAAAAAAAGAAACAACACAAGACGCGACTGGCCAGTTTATAACTTAGGGTGAATCCCCCTCTCGCGTGAAACTTCCTCTCGCGAACTAGTGCAAACTGCACACTAGTCTATCGACATAGTTGCCGATCACAGGTTGCCGATCACAGGTTTAGCGATCGTCCGAATATCCTGCAGGTTAGTTGACCTCTTTTATGGTCTCACATTTGTTGACAATGAACAATGATTCTGATTCTGGTCTACGCTGATTACGGCGGTCTGTCCGCCCTTGCTGGACCCTAACGCCTAGCGTCGTACCAGTACCTGCTGCTATGAAGCAGGGAGCAGCAGGTCACACATTGTCGTGCCTGCAAATTACGATAACTGGACTAAGACACGAGTCACAAAACATACATGCCACATCATGTTCCCCCTCCCGGAGAAGTAAGAATATGTTCATGCATATACCGTTATTGCGCATGCGCCGACCAGACATACAGGCTGATTAGTGCATGCGACAAATAACCGTACAGCAGAACTCAACTTGACTGTGCATCAAATTATCAGCACCCAGCGCTTGACACAATAATACTCAAAGTTCATGTTTCCTTACTGAGCACTACAGAAATCAATTAATGCTCACTACTACTGAGCATAATACTCATCAAATTTGTGCTCACTACATTATCACAAGTAAGAGGCAATTGAACAGACCACGCCTTTGCGCTACCTGGTCAGCTGCCAATTACAGGAAACATAACAATCTCTATTTCATATCCTTCTCCGCGACACGGCTCACATATATAGCTATTCACAAATTCAATACATAAATAACAGATAGAAACTACAACAGAAGATTTTCATCTATAATCCACAACATTTGTTAGTGTCTTATAAGGGCCAACACTGTTTGCCGTAAATTCTCTCTGTATTTGGTAGGCACCCCGTCACAACCGTCCTCGCGACGCCGATGACGCAGCTGACGTCATCCCCGCCGCTCAGGCCGTTATGACGTGTGGCGACCAAATACTCCACTTATCATCATCACGTTCTTTATATGTACATACATGCACAAACTGAGTTATCAGACAAAAACGGCATCATTACAAAATGAACTCGTAATTCTTCTTGCACAAAATTATTTCTAATCAACGTGAACATGCTTGTAAAATAAAATGCATTACGTTTCATCATCACGGATAACCCAACAGGCTCTTGTAAGAGTTTGCCCTGATGATGAAGATATGGTTAAACCCGTCTTAAGTTTACGTCCCCTCTACACCTAATATCATATTGGGACGGAACCACGGTTTTCTAACCACAGCTAGTCAAAAGCCATGGATCAAACAAGTGACCCGGCGTTTATTAATTACATTCTACAAAAGGGGTCTAAAAGCCTAAATGAATCTAGAATGAGCGGGTGTCCAAACTTTACGTCTCACCAACATCTAGGGTCAGCATGAGACAGGACCTCACTTAGAAAGACTCATTCTACTACTGGAGAAGCCTGGGATCAATTCTGCGACGTTTAGCTGGCAAAGCTAGTAGCCTAATCACTACAGGCCACAACAGTGAATTCAGAATAGGCTTCAGAAAGTTGGGGTATACTAGAAGTAAACCCCTCCAAAACCTACAAGCATGTTCATACAAAAATAATACTAAACATAGATTTAACATACCTTTCAATATACTTTCTACTTCCTGACACGATGTTGTAGGTATACGTTACAACTTGACCTGCTGCTAAAGTGTTCGTTTTTCTCAGGGTTTATATATCTATGAATACTACCAGAAAATCATGCCTACTCATATTACCTTGCTCAATTCGTGGCGAGGTGGAGATACCGGCCACAAACAAAGCTAGATAGCAAAAATCGAGTAGATAATGGATTTGCGTTCAAATAGTATATTTCCAATAGGAAAAATTGATGAAACGACCCTATAAATCAATGACATGACTCCTGTCAAAACGAACACCCACACAACACGTGACGGGAATAAAAATCATATATGGCACAATTTGGCGGTTGGCGATTTTTAGGCAAATTCTATAGGACTCGGCCTTTTAGCGGCCCCCTGTATTGTAAAAACAGCTCTCTATAAACCACTCATGCATACATCGTATGATATGTGCATGACTTGTTCATGGAGCCGCACAGTTTGCGTACCATATTTCACCTAAAATATTTCACTCGCACCGCCCTACCATATATCTACTAAAATAATTTAGATGTGCATAAGCACCAGAGAGGTTTCCTATTCCATCTCGTAACAATGCATTGTTAACTTTACCGCCGAACAAAAACACGGACATTTTAAGATGAAAAGTTGTGATACTTTTCTTATAACTGTTCAAAATATTGATCGTGCATACTCGTTAGAACCGCCTCATCGTGGCGGTTTTAACGAGTATCCACAATCTATATTTTTAGAACAGAAATAAGAAAAATAAGGTTTACCCCTGTAAACCCCAGTTTTACTATATAAAAATATATATAATAATATAGGCGTATTTTCGTGATGGATCCTTATCTATAATCTTTAAACAAGTTAATAAAATAAAATGTGTGTATTTTAGTTCATGCACCGGCTACTACGGACAGCATGCACAAATGCCTAGCCTACATCCCAGCACGTGAACAAAATAGAAATGAAGGTAATGATCAGGAATCGCTACAATCAACCCACAGCTCTTATCAGAGACACCAAAGGGAAAGAAGCACAGATGAAATGGACAGCAAATCTGGGGTTAACTGGGGTATACATTATTTTCTTTATTTCTGCTCCAAGACATAGGTTGTTGGCACTCGTTAGAACCGTCTCACTGAGCCAATGGGTCGGTTCTAACCGGCACCCGCAAACTAGTTTGCAGTGATAATTAGCAAAATATAACGGATTTTCATCAGAAAAGAAGCCCATTTGGAGATGTGAACAATGCATCACAAAAACACACCTGTATAGTTTTGACTCCCTTGAACCTCACTTTTATATAGTAAAACTGGGGTTTACTTTGGCAATGAGGCGGTTCTAACGAGTACCTACAATCTATATTTTGAGAAAAAAATAGGAAAAAACATCACATTTTTTCATCTTAATTTTTTCTCTTTTTTTATTGTTGGTAAAGTTTACAATGCATTTGTATACGCAAGTATAGGCCCTTTGTCGCACGGTTGTATTGTCGTAATGCAAAAGTGAGGATGTGATCGTATGGTCGGGATATTATTATGTTAAACTGTCCGTCCAAGACGCCCACGTAACATACATTATCAGTTATCCCCTATATAAAATACATTGTAAAGCATTGACCAGAAAAAATTATGCTGTCTCAGGACAAGTGAGCTTTATCACGTCAACGTGACATTGCACTTTTATGAATAAATCGGACTACTGGAAAATGACAAAAGTGTTTTTGTTGCTGGGAAAAATAGAACAAATACTTGAAAGATTCTACAACCATTCTCGAAGACTTGCCTGATAAGTTTGATATCAAAAGACACGAACCTGGTATCTCTATATATACGAATTTGAAATAATAAGAGATTTAAATTATGTACGGATATACCTTTAGAAGCTTCCACACATACGAAACACATCATCCCTGGTATGTTAAGTAAACGGGAAGGCAATGTTCAGAAATAAACTTTGTTGCTTTAATATGTACATCATGTAGGTCTATGTCTTTATCAACTTATATCAAAATACTGTCCTTTATTCGCATATACATCGAAAGTGCATTTGTTGAAGATTCAGAAATATTTACTGATCCCTTTTTATGTCGTCATTGTGGTAATTAACACAAAATATTGCTTTGATTATCAATGAGAATTTGAAAAAAAAAACAAGACAAAATTATTTAAATAAATAAACAAATACATAATTTCTGCAACACTTACGCAAGCGATTAGCATATAAGAGCTGCTTACTTGCTAACAATACCCATGTAATGATTACCCCTGTAAACTTAAAAGCTAAAAGGTTGCCTTTGGAAACAAAGAACACATAAAAAATGAAAACCAGAGACTCGGTTTTATTGAGTCTCCTCATACACAGCAATATTAAGCCAGTAAGAATAGCACTGAACCTTAAACAAATTCCTTCACAAAAGTTAGCATTATTTTCAAAATCAGTGAGGTCCAATGGGTAACATGGAAAAAAATCCCCAAAAAATACTCCCTGGCGAATTTGACTTTTTGGGGTAAAATGTCCAAAATTTGAATAAAATTTGCCAATAACAGGAATTTAATTATTAAAAAAACAATCATTGCATTAAATTAAAAGTATTGAAATAGCCAAAAATAAACTTACTGTTGACAAGAAGCGATACAAAAAATACAATCTTGGTACGTCTACAGAAAGCTGTCTTTTTGGGGTAGAAACTTAAAAAATGACAAAACACATGAACAACGGGAATAAATTTTCACAAAGTTTGTGGTAAGGAATGTTGAAAATGTTTTGATGTAAAATATTATATATGGGTATAAGTTACCTCCTAACAACGGCTTATAAACACTCATTTAAATGGAGAAACTGTAAATGGAGCTTACAATGAAAAATAGAAGAGAAGGCAATGACCAAGAATTGATACAATTAACCCACAGCTGCCATCAGAGACACCAAAGGGAACGAAACACAAACGTGAAACAACATACTGTAATGGAAACATCAATAGCGGCAAGCCAAACGGACATTTACTTTCCCACAAAATTGCCAACTGGCTATCCAAAACAAAATAATATTAGCGTCTCAAACACTCAAAGACAAGTCCATCACGAAAACACGCCTATATAATTTTGAAAAGTAGAAGTAAAACAAAGATCAGGAATCGATACAAGTAACTTACTCCACTCTACAAAGACACCAAAGGGAAAGAAACACAAACATTAAGCGACCAGACCATAATGGAAACCTAAACAAAAGAAGGCCATAAGGACAGTTACTTTCCCACAAAATGGCCATATGGCCATCCAAAATAAAAAGACACAAGTGATACACACAGTAAGTAACAAACAAGATCATAAATAAATCGCCATGGAAAAACCGCCTTGGAACGTTCAGTGGAAAGATTTTCACTGGGGGGCTTAAATCGATTTTACGTGGCCACAATCCCCGCCTTTTTTCCGTCGCGATTTAGACAAATAATTTGTTCAGTCCGCATGAAGGCCTCCTAACTCATCAGTGCAACATCTCCGGGAACACAAATAATCAAAGAACCACAGAGGTGAGACAACGGTGAGGACTGGACAGCAAGAAACCACTGAAATGCTGGGGCAAAAGAAAACCAACAGTCAGACTCCGAGGGGCCCGACCAGAGACAGAGCATCAGGCACCAACCAACATTACCTTGAATAGATCTCTCTAATTCTCAATAAGCCTTTACGTTGGAACCGTCATAGAATCCGAGGCCCGACCCACCGGCGTGCAATTAAATAGTAAATTAAAAATAAAGAATGAGTTCCTTTAAGAGCAATGAAAACATTCATAAGAAAGAAGATGGGTCATACTACGTAGTTTCGGCTAAAAAAGCCCCATCAGTGACCCTGTAATGATCCGGCAAAGAAAGCAAGAGGAAACATACTGCAATTTTGCAAATTTCGAATAGGCAGTCGATACAAAGTAGAAGTAAAACAAAGATCAGGAATTGATACAATTAACTTACTCCATCCATAAAAGACACCAAAGGGAAAGAAATACAAACATTAAGCGACCAGACCATAATGGAAACCTAAACAAAGGAAGGCCATATGGACAGTTACTTTCCCACAAAATGGCCATATGGCCATCCAAAATTAATAGACACAAGTAATACACACAGTAAGTAACAAACAACAACATAAATAAATCGCCACAGAAGAGCCGCCTTGGAACGGTCAGTGGAAGATTTCCACTGGGGGGCTTAAATCGATTTTACGTGGCCACAATCCTCGCCCTTACCTCCGTCGCGATTTAGACAAATAATTTGTTCAGTCGGCATGAAGGCCTCCTAACTCATCAGTGCAACATCTCCGTGAACACAAAAATCAAAGAACCACAAAGGTGAGACAACGGTGAGGACTCGACAGCAAGAAACCACTGAAATGCTGGAGCAAAAGAAAACCAACAGTTAGACTCCGATGAGCCCGACCAGAGACAGAGCATCAGGCACCAACCAACATTATCTCTTTAATTTTCAATAAGCCTTTACGTTGGAGCCGTCATAGAATCCGAGGCCCGACCAACCGGCGTGCAATTAAAGAGGGAAGCAAAGTTGCCAACCGTGATTGGGTTAACTACCACGCATGCAGTCTGTCGTATAATATCCATGTTGTACCCAATCTTTTTATATCGACGAATGATTTTACGAAATTGGGTGCTGAAGTCATTGCGGTTATATATTTTTCTGAATTTATATACTAAGTCACCATAAAATTCGGGTTCCGATAGACCTTGTTGCAGAAGAGATTTAAGTCCAATATTGAATTTTGAAATTAAATCAGAATGGCGTCTATAAAATTTTGAAAAGGCTTTGCGTAGTTTATGGTACCGATAACCCTGATTAAGAAGTTTAGCCGTTAATAATTTATTAAGAGTGTTGAAGTCAGTTACATGACTACACACTCTAGCAAATCGAATTAATTGCGAAATATAAACGCCATAGGATGGCGCATGAGGAACATCACCATCCAAAAAAGGAAAATTTACAATCTCAAAATCAAAGTCATCGCGTTTATCATAAATTTTGCACGAAACAAATCCATCTACAATAGATAGATGTAAATCCAAAAACGGGGCCTCGGTATCAGAAGAATTTGCTTTATTTAACTGAAGTTCTAGGGGGTAAATCTGACTGATCAAACCATCAAAATAGGTATTATCAATATTTAATAAATCATCTAAATATCTAGAAGTAGAGCTAAAAGCTTCAATAATTTCAGATTGGTTATCAATGGAAAGCGACATAATGAAGTCTCTTTCATAACAATACAAGAACAGATCAGCCACAAGAGGTGCGCAATTGGTACCCATCGGAATACCCACAACTTGTCTAAATAACTTAGTACCGAATCTAATATAAATATTGTCAAGTAGAAAGGTGAGGGCATCACACACTTTCTGACATGACCAAAGTGTATAATTCTTATGCTCTTTAGAAAGACTGATATAAATCAAATTGGGGTCCAAAAAATTAAAAACCTGTCTAGAATATGAGTCTAAACCAATAATTTAATTCTGATTTCTCAGAATATTCACGCTGATCTCAAAGGACCAAAAGTAAAAGATAAACTACACTATGGTTGATGTACGGGGAGACGTTTTACGGCCGCCACACGGCACAACACCAGCTGCAGTTAAGGCAAATAAAAATCAAAAATGAGTTCCTTTAGGAGCAATGAAAACATTCATAAGAAAGAAGATGGGTCATACTACGTAGTTCCGGCTAATAAAGCCTCATCAGTGACCCTATAATGATCCGGCAAAGAAAGCCAGAGGAAACATACTGCAACATACTGCAAACCCTGGGGTTTACCCCACTTTTATCTAGTAACCCTGGGCTTTACAGGGGTAAACCTTATTTTTCTTATTTCTACTCTAAAATATAGATTGTGGGTACTCGTTAGAACCGCCTCGATGAGGCGGTTCTAACGAGTACCCGCAATATATATTTTGAGCAGAAATACGAAAAAATATTACAATTTTTCATCTTTAAATTTTCGATTTTCCGGCGGTAAGGTTAACAATGTAATTGTATAGGCGTGTTTTCGTAATGATAACTAAAATAAACTTCGACATAAATATGTTCTATAAAAAGGTTATCCTTTGGAAGCAAGAACTACACCACAGAAATGGAAAATATGAAGTGTACATGTTTTCTGGGCCAGACTAGCTAGTTCCGGCCAATTAGGCCTCATCAGTGAACCTCAAATATTTTCAAATTTCCACAATGGAATCAATGATCCTTAAGGACAAGAAAGTATAAACTACACTATGATGAAGGGCAGGGAGACTTTTTACGGCCGCCACACATTCCCACACATCAGCTGTAGTGACGTTAAATAAGTCTCATTTAAATTTTGTATAAAAATCCTATCATACTGTGTCACTCCATGCTTTGTTAGTTTCTTCACTGAGGGGTTTACAAGCCTATTCACATTTAGGGATCAACCATGGTTTTTCATGCATTTACATTGGCGGGTCCCGAGGAAGCTGTTTGAACATGAGGCCGCAAGGCCGAATGTTCAAATATCTTCCGAGGGATCCGGAAAATGTTAATGCAATGAAATAACCATGGATGATCGTTGTTCTTGCATAACTTACGATTCCGACAGCAAATTTTGACGAAAACGCCCAAAAACTCCATATAAACTCTTCAAATGCGACAGGCGTACTAACATGGCGGCCAGTTCAGAATGTTGTTTACAATGACGTTGTTACGCAGTAACCATCTGATGTCATCATAGAACCCTAAAACGCTACGTTCAGGGCCGTAAGGTAACGAAGCAATGCCCGTCTTGTAATATCAAAAGCTAAAAATCCATGTTCAAACAGCACGCGAATTTCATGATTTGAACATGGTTTTTGCTGTTTGAGCACGGCTTTCGGTCCATTTGACAATGGCTTCAAACAGCCATGTGCATAGGTATTTATGCAAGAAATTACTTTTTAATGTTAGAGTACCCCGCGACGATTGTTATTACATTTTATATTTTGCAGCAATAGACTATTGCGACTCACAACCATGTGCATACGGTAACTGTACATCAAATGCGCTCTCCTACCGATGCTATTGTTACACAGGATGGACTGGTTTGCACTGCGAACAGGGTAAATACTATATATAATATCAGTATTAACATTTTAATGCATTACACAAAAACACCCATTGAAAACTATTGGGACACAATATTGTTGAAATCGCAAGGAAAATATTGACGCACGCTACGTCACATGAACATGATCATGTTCAAATGAAAATTACATGCATTTCTTTTTTTTTTTTTTTTTTTTTTTTTTTTTTTGTTTTGTTTCGGTTTAATTGTAGGTAGCAGACCAGAATTTTTCGACATATACTGGATAGAAAAATATGTAAATATAAACATTAGTTGTACTTTATGTATCCTTCATTGAAGTATGAATCATATCAGGGTTCTGCATACTTTGCACGTGGCTCAGTGTTATTCGTGCATCATTGAATAATTCCATTCATTTCTAAAAAGTGCCAGTTTCATTCTTAGAATAAAACTTAAAACTGTTAGCTATACTTTGTCATTTGCACTACACGTTTTCAATTGTTGGAAAAATGGGACTTAGCTTTCATCTCCTCATGACGACGAAAGTTCATCACGAAAACACGCCTATATAATTTTGACCCCCTTGAACCCCACTTTTATATAGTAAAACTGGGGTTTACAGGGGTAAACCTTATTTTTTCTTAATTCTGCTCTAAAATATAGACAATGGGTACTAGTTAGAACCGCTTCGATGAGGCGGTTCTAACGAGTACTCACAATCTATGTTTTGAGCACAAATAAGAAAAACTATCACAATTTTTCACATAAAAATTGTCATTTTTGGTGGAAAAATTCACAATGTATCGTGTTTTCATAGTGCGTGCAATAAACATCCCTGTTCATCCCATTTTATACCGAAACGAGGTTCGTTCAATATTTAACTAACATAACCCAGATTCTGACCTTGGGCAATGCACGTTTTTCACATATTTTCACATATTAAATACCAATGCGTTATACATGGTTACACAAAATTTTATTAGTCAGTCTAATACCATGGTGGGGGTCAGTGTTTCCGAATTTTCCTCACACATTGAGTACACTAGGATGATTAATACTTATTTTGGAAAAAAGAACCGGAACCATAAAATGTGTGAGGAATTGTGTGGGGTTTACGGATAGACGTATACTTTATATTAAATCGTGGAACAACGGGTGGCTTATTTTAAACGTTGCCAGGTAACATTTAAAGTCAAGCACCGTAGTGGAAGACCTATGTACGCTAATGATGATGTCACTAGTGAAAATCTAAGAAAACTAGTAAAGCAGGTCAGGTGAATGAACGTTAAGCGAGGAGCCTGAAAATTTTTTAGGGCAGCGTTTTCACCATTTTGCATGAACGGCTGGACACGGGGGGGTGGGGGGGAGGTAGAGTTTTCTGTCCGTTAGGTGCCTACACGCCTTAGTAAAGAAAAAGATGTGTGAGTGACCATGTCTGCGTCACGTGTGGAAAGATAGGAGTCTGATCCCGAAGACTTTCTTGAAAGAATTTTACCGGGGATGAACTTAGATCCATCAGTATGATCCTAAAACTAAACAGCAGAGTAAACAATGGTTTAGTCACGGTTCACTGCGTCTAGCGTCTAAAAACTTCATGTGGGTTCTGTTTATGGACTATTTACCGCTTGGCCGGACATATAATGGTGCCCATACCTGCAAAGTTGCTGTGGACGCTATGAAGCGGAATGGGTTCAAATCCTTACACTGTCCAATCCTGATCTTGTACCCACTGATTATATTTTGTTTACGAACTTGAAGATAGAATTGTGTGGTCGTCACTCCCGGTCATATGAAGAGCTTAAGGCAGCGACTAGAAGGTGTATTGACTCTAAAGACCTTGAGTTCGACATAAATGGACTTTCTGGCGAGGGTATCCGTGTCCTATGGATGCATTTGTAGTGACTGTCTTATTCTACAAGATAACCTGGATAGGCTGGTAGATGAATGTCACAAAGTGTACCGTCCTTCAGATCGGGGCGTTAACTAGAAGCCCCCTGTGCAGGGGTAACCATCCCCTGTGCAGGTAAAAGAATCCTACTGGAATTGCATGATTCATGTGTAGGATATTATCCTGTAAATCTAGAGTGTATGTAATATACACCTGCCGCTAATGCCCTGTAGGGCGTAGGCAGTTTACAAATAAAGAAAGGAAGAAATATAGAAAGCAAGATGAAAGTCAGTATTGCTAAATATCTAACGAGGTTGTCACGGCACCTCTCAAATTTCACCAGCAAACGCAAGACCAGATTAAATCCGCCAATATTTTGGCATCACCATTGCTGACAATCTTGTTGGCTGTCCTCTTGACCTTCCCAACCTTTTGAATCAGAAATAACATCGGGATGCCATTGCGCCAATACATATCTTTGCTGAGGGAGAACCAGTCTGTTGTATGCATTATCCTTTGTCTGCCTGGATGCAAAAGCCACATTAAGTCTTAGAAATACTAATGTCCTAGTTGTTAGCTAACCTGTCATGTAATGACAAGGTGAGCTTTTGGGATCACTTTTCGTCCGTCGTCCGTCGTCAGTGCGTCCGTCCGTAAACAATTTATTCAAACGACATCTTCTCCTAAACCACTGATCGGATTTTAACCAAACTTCACAGGAATGATCTTTAGGTGGTCCCCTTTTAAAGTTGTTCAAATGGTCGATAGCACAGCAAGGTCACGGCAACCAAAAAAAAAAACGTTTTTTTTTTTTTTTTAATGAAAACTTAACGGAAACCGCAAGACTCAGGCCTTCAATATTTGGTAAGTAGCTTCATCTAGTGGGCTTCTACAAAGATTGTTCCAATTATAGTCCTGGGGCCAAATATGCCCCCGCCCCATGGTCATTTTACATAGACTTGCATAGGGAAAAGATCTTTAAAAATCTTCTTATCTGAAACCAAAAGGCTCAGGTGTTTGATATTTGTTATAAAGATTCGTCTTGTGGACCTCTATCAAGATTGTTCAACTTATAGCCATTGGGCCAAAAACGCCCCCGCCCGGGGCCCCTTGGTTTTTCATAGACTTACAGAAAGCATGTACACTTCATATTTTCCTGTTATTTTCCTGTTATATTTTCCTGGGATGCATTCCTTGCTTCCAATGGATAACCCTTTAATAGAACATATTTAACGTCACTACAGCTGGTGCCTGGGAATGTGTGGCGGCCGTAAAAAGTCTCCCTGCCCTACATCATAGTGTAGTTTATATTTTCTTGTCCTTTGGAATCATTGATTCCATTGTGGGATTTTGATCACTGATGAGGCCTAAATGGCCGAAACTAGCTAGTCTGGCCAAGAAAAAGTAAACACTTCATATCTTCCTGTTCTGCGGTGCATTCCTTGCTTCCAAAGAATAACCCTTTAATAGAACATATTTACATAGGAAAATCTTTAAAAAAAAAAATCTCCTCTGAAATCGCAGGGCCCATGTCTTTGATATTAGATGTGTAGCTTCATCATTCCTGGTGTATGAATGTCATTTGACGTGTCACCAGTAACAATTCTGATTCTGATCTACTGGACCATTAAAGTAGCGCCTGAGTTTTGATCATATCTTTCTGACAAAATAAACATACACGTTAGTAGGCTTAGGGTTAAACGTTCTGTAAATTTCTTCAGAGTCGGTCCAGTAATGATACAAACAGTGTTACCTCCATTAAACAGCCATCCTTGGAAAAAATCCCAAACTGGCTGTTTAAGGGAGGTGGCTGTTCAAAAGAGGGTAATGTCTGGGATGATGTTTGGATTGTTATCGACCGACATAAAATGGTGATTACTGAAGACAGCTCAACATGGATGTACTAAAAGAAAAATAAATGATTGAGAGGTATCATCTGACACCTCTCCATCATTTATGTTTCTTTTCACTTGCTTGTAATACAGATATCACAATGGTAATTATGGGAAAAATAAATTTAAAATAAATAAATACAGCAGAAGAGAAATCCCTATTTTTACATCTGATTTTTTGCTATTGCGTTAACTCTGGTTGCTTAATAGAGGGAATTTAGATTTGGTAAGGTGGCTGCTGGGTGGAGGAGAGAGGTGGCTTCTGAGCAGAGGTACAATATGTAGTAAAATGCTATGGGGGGAATTATTGTGGCTGCTGAAGAGAGGTGGCTGCTTAACATAGGTAAACATTAGTGGATGTTTTCATGCGTAACATTCATGCGTAAATTGTCATTTCTAGCAAAATATATTGAGCCTTTACGCACATGTGTTTAACCCCTAAGGGAGACCCAATTTGCATCGTTATAATTATATCTACTTTTTTTCAGCAATCGATTATTGTTCCTCTTCGCCATGCCAACACGGTTCCTGTTATTCAGATGGAGTCTCTTATCAATGTCAATGTGAAGCAGAATGGACTGGTTTGCGTTGCGATGAAAGTAAATACCTAAAGCAGATTTTATTTTCAAATCTACACTATACTAGTAACATACGAAACCCGTTTTTTAATATATATATTGTGCGACCAAGATATTAAATTGCGCGAACAAGATATTATCATATTGTGCAACACATAATTTATCTTGTGCGGACAACATATTATCTTGTGTGCTCAAGAAAATATCTCTTAACTTAATATCTTTTGCGCACAAGATATTATCTTGTATGCACAACACATTATCTTGTTTGCACAACATAGATCTTGGGATGTTGTGCGAACAAGGTATCGTCTTGTGCGGACAAGATATTATCTTGTTTGCACAACATATTATCTTGTGCACAAGATATGAACAAGATATTATCTTGTCCGCACAAGATCTATGTTGTGGGAATAAGATATTATCTTGTGCGGACAATATAATATCTTGTGCGCAAAGCTAAATAGCTTGTTCGCACAAAATAATATGTTGTGCGAGCAAGATATTATGTTGTCCGCACAAGACAAGATTATATGTTATGCCAACAAGATATCATGTCCGCAAAATAATTATTATATCTTGTGTGCGCAAGATATTAAGTTGTGAGAACAAGATATTGTCCGCACAAGATAATATCATGTTCCCACAACATAGATCATATTTAAGGAAGCAATGGCGATGGATATACGAGTCGATTGTCTCTTTGTGTAGTCTCAAAACATTATCCTGAACGGCGCCTTAGACTGCTTTGAAAACTATATAAATATATGACCAGGAAAAGCCTCAATCAACGGCTACAGCCTGACAATGGTACAGAGAGGAAGCGTAACTAAAATGAGAAAAAAAAACAACAGATAAAACAGAAAGAAACGCAATCAACACAGCCACCAGCTCTATTTTCAAGAGTTGATTGAGGTGCAACGGCACAAATAATGAAAATTAAATTTAATGATGAGGGTGATAATAATAATAATAATAACAATAATAATAATAATAATAATAATAATACTAATAATAATACAGTCGAACTTTGATAGTTCGGTCTACTTGGGGACCATGTAAATTTGTTCGAGACCGCGGTAAGTCGAGTCACAGAGGGATACTATTAGTGCCATACCAGGAGGCATAATGGAGATAATTATGGATATCTTTTCGTTGTTCTGTATTATAAATGTACGTTGTGTGTACTCATAAGAATCGCCTCATCGAGGCGATTCTAATGAGTACACACAGCATACATTTGCAAGATAAATGAAGAAAATCTTCCTTAATTACCCCTATATCGAATTTGGAGGAACTCCCTGTGGACTCAAGAATGGGTTCGACTCATCCACGGTAAACGAGCCATCGGAGTTCGAGCCATCGAAGTTTTACTGTAATAATAATAATAATAATAATAATAATAATAATTATAATAATATTTACAATTATATACAACCAAAACTCACAGCACAGCCCAGTCTAAGAACCCCAAAAAAGGCTTCATTTGAATAACAAAACCCTTATTTTACTATACTGTAAGCAAACTATGTAACGCTGCGGTTTGCGGCGACTGTTCCTTTAATTCCTGTATTTTTCGCGGCGTCTCATCTGGGTCTGTATCATTTCCCAAGATCAACACATTGACCCAGCCCAGATTCTATAGATTACCATCTTATGCAACACGCTGACACCAATGCATTAAAATAAATGTCTCTACTTTCTATAAAAAAAAGTTATCTAGAATTGCTACAAATCAGTGACAGCCAAATGGACTTCATGCGGACTGAACAAATCATTTGTCTAAATCGCGACGGAAGTCAGGGCAAGGATTTTGGCCACGTAAAATCTATTCAAGCACACCTCCCCCCCCCCACCATGTGAAATACGTTTCTCTGAGCGTTCCAAGGCGCTTCTTCTGTCGCGGTTTATTTTTGTTATGGTTTGTCTTTGAGTGTGTGTATCACTTATATTATTGTGTTTGGGCTAGCCAATTGGCCATTTTGGTGGAAAGTAACTGTCCTTTAGGCTTTCCGCTGTTGTTGTTTCCATTAGGGTCTACTTGTTTCATCGCCCCCCCCCCCCCCCCCGCCCGTATGGGCTGTAAGAAATAGATGGGATGCATGATGCTTCCTCGCAGAGCTCAAACCGACCGCACACGAGTACTGGTAAACCGCTTAGAGAATCTAAGCCTGTCCAGGCAAAGCGGTGCGAGACGAGCCGTCACTGCTTATAAACCCTATTGGTTTCATTGGACGACATGTCTTGAGATGTCATTTCACCTCAATGTCGGATAGAAGCCCCACAAAATTGAAAGCAACGCCTCAAAAATGACCCGTAGAGTGTTGACGGCGACGTTCAACCTCAAATCAAACAAACAGACTAGTTGTTTCATGTTTCTGTTTCTTTCCCTTTGTTGTGTCTGATAGGGGCTGTGGGTTAATTGTATCGATTCCTGATCATTGCTTACAATTCTTTTTTAACACTGAAGACCAATATGCACTTTATAACCTTATAATTTTGATTCTCCATCAGTATATACATTTTGAGTCAGAGACATGCAGGACTCCTGGCTAAGCTACAAGATTGATGGAATCCGGTCTTTTGCAGACAAGAAGGATATTAATAAGTACTTTGAAGCACTAAAGACAATTTATGGTATGACCCCCAGAGTTCAGGAACCACTCCTCTAATGACCTTCATGACGGTGTAGATGGAACTAGTCTTCTGACTGACAAACAGGTGTTCTTAATCGGCCAACCGCTATCAATAATGATGTTATCAACAGACTACCACAGGTTGAACGTAATCTGCTGCTTGACAAGTTTCGAACCGTTACTGAAACAGTAAAAGCAATAAATTTTCTGGCGTCTGGCAAAGACCCAGGACCAGATGCAATACCTGCTGAGATTTACAGTTGCAAAGAAGTTGGCATAGTTATTTCATGTTATGTGGAGAAAAGAAGACATCTGTCAAGAATTCAAGTATGCGTCAGTTGTCCACCTATTCAAACGGAAAGAGGACCCTCAGATCTGTGACACTCATCATAGCATCTCTTTATTGCTAATTGTTGGGGAAGTCCTTGCATTTCTCAAATACGATTAAGAATGATCATTGTCAGGACCGACGAACTCTTATTATTAAATTTTGAAGCAAAAACAATTACTTCCATCACGAAAACACGCCTATATAATTTTGACCCCCTTAAACCCCACTTTCATACAGTAAAACTGGGGTTTACGGGGGTATACCGTATTTTTTTATTTCTGCTCAAAACTATAGATTGTGGGTACTCGTTAGAACCGCCTCGACGAGGCGGTTCTAACGAGTGCACGCAATCTATATTTTGAGCAGAAATAAGAAAAATATCACAATTTTTCATCATAAATTTTCATTTTTTCTGCGATAAAGGTGGCAATATATTTGTATAGGCGTGTTTTCGTAATGGATAAATTTCATTTGCAAGGAAGATTAAATTTAGAACCCGCGCATTACGTATTTGTTTATGAATTCACGTCAACAGCGCACGATTATAAAAGATGGGGAACTATCGAAAACGTAAATATTTGAATATAAATAAATATAAATATACTTTATTTATTATTATTATTATTATTATTATTATTAACGCTTTGGTTTCTTTAAAAATGTCGGCTGTTGGTATGTGTTCAAATTATTTGTCTAAATCACGACGGAAGTAAGGGCGAGGATTGTGGCCACGTAAAATCGATTTAAGCCCCCCAGTGGAAATCTTTCCACTGACCGTTCCAATGCGGTTCTTCTGTGGCGGTTTATTTATGTTATTGTTTCTTACTTACTGTGTGTATCACTTGTGTCTTTTTATTTTGGATGGCTATATGGCCATTTTGTGGGAAAGTAACTGTCCTTATGGCCTTCATTTGTTTAGGTTTCTATTATGGTCTGGTCGCTTAATGTTTGTGTTTCTTTCCCTTTGGTGTCTTTGATGGGTGGAGTAAGTTAATTGTATCGATTCCTGATCTTTGTTTTACTTCTACGTTTCATTTTGACGCTTTCTACTTTTAGTTTCGGTTTGTGAGGGGTTCGTCGGAGTTTTCGGATGGATAAACTCCACAAAAATGAAATTCATTCCTTTAGTAGATATTGACAAACCATCGCGAAAACACGCCTAATATATAAATTTGACTTCCTTGAGCCCCACTTCTATATAGAAAAAAATGGGGTTTAACAGGGTCGAACCTTATTTTAATATGCAGGCACTTCGTTTACCGATAGCCGCCTTATTATGCAAACACTACAGGAAAGTTTATTGACGTCGCGTAACGTGATGTGACGTCAACCTTAACGACGGCGCATATGAAGTCTTATTCAAACGGTGCATTTTCAAACCCGCGAGAATATTCTATTTTTGGTTAGAACACCAAGGTTAGAACAAAATATCTATGGATTTCCTTAACTGGCGTGCAAGAAATAGTGTATAGAGGATCTTACATGAGTGTTCGTGTATTATTGAAATAATTAAATGAGTCGAGGAAAAGGAATAAAATACGAGGCTATGCCGAGTATGTTATCCCTTTTATTTTACGTGTTTAATAAATTCAGCGTTTTATCCCTTTTCCTAAACTCTTTTAAAAAATCAATAATACATGAGCACGAATGCAAGATTTTATATATCATATGGCATTAAAACCGCATTTTATTTACGATTGTTTTACAAAAATGGCAGTATCCCGCCATTGGTAAATGCGACATTCTTAAGGACGGCCTACGAGTAGTGACCAGGGGCGTACCTAACTAACTTGCATATTTAGTCCACTAAAGTATTTTCAAATTACATGGCGTTATTACACTGTCAGACGCGACGTCATATGATACATACTAAAAGATTCTTACAATGATGTTAGGGATGGGAATAAAAAACCTTCCCGAGGGATCACTGTCCGGAAACACTCGACAAGCCCTGTGATAACGGACAGTGAATCCGAGGCACAGATATTGAATCGGTCACCTCAAGGATCACGAGGTTTGCCGAGTGATGCGAGACAGTAAGCCCGACGGACTGTTTTAGCTCACCTGAGCCGACGGCTCCGAGGGAGCTATTAGGATGACAGCCTCCGTCGTCTGTCGTCGGCAATGCTTTCAAACTGCAATATCTTTCAAGCCTGCAAGCAATTTTATCTCTAGCTATCTTTGGTAGGAGATTGCTTGCATATGCTTTTTGAGAAATTTGTTCAGAACTTTGGACATGGTAATAAATAGGTCTGTTACAACGCATAATGAAGTAGTGTAGTAGTTTCTTCATTTTGAATTTTTTACTTCATTATGCGTTGGCATAGTCGATGCGAAATGAAATAAAATGTAGTTATTACTTCATTATGCGTCGATACTAAGAGGTTTGCGCAAAATGAAATAATTATTTCATTTATTGGTGACAGGTGGCATACTGAATTTTACTTCTTCATACAACAGTTTGTATGTTTGATTTGAGGTTTAACGTCACCGCCAACACTATTTAGGTCATTTTGGAGACGTTGCTTCCAATTTTGTTGGACTTTTACCCGACATTGAGATTAAATGACATCTCAATCCCTGCCGTCTAATTAAACCCAAACGGGTTTATATGCATGGATGGGCCGACTCGCAGCAGTTTTCCTGGGCAGGCTTAGACCTTCTAAGCAGATAACCAGTACTCATGGGAACACAAATGAGGAAAAAACATCAGACATGAGACCAAAATACCGTAAGGCGTTCAGTTTTAACTCTACTAACATAATCAAATACAGTGAAATTCCGCTAATAAGACCACCTAAAATTAGAAAAATTTGGTTTTAAAGCATATTTTGAAAATTAAAGTTACATTTTCTTTGTGATTGCGACATTCAGTGTGCTCTTGTGGAAGACCATCTTTGGGACTGTTCAAATGTGGTCTTAAAGACCCTTTTTTGAACTATCTCAAATGTGGTCTTTATATTGGAATTTACCTGTATTGCTTCCTAAGTCTTTGGTCTCATTTCGTAGACAGCTATGTTCTTCGATCATTACTTCATTTTGCGTCGATATGGTGCATATCAATGCGAAATGAAATATTTTTTTTACTTCATTTCGCGTCGACTACGCCAACGCATAATGTAATAAAAAATCAAAATGAAGAAATTACTACATTACTTCATTATGCGTTGTAACATAGGTTCAATTCGCTTACTATGGGGACATACTTGTGATAAACGGCATCCAAAATGTCTCAGAGTATTTAAAAATGTTTCAGATCGGATTATTAATAGCAGAGCTATACCGTTTTGATTATCACAATTACCAGTTTTGACCTTGTGAACAGGATAGCTTCTGCATTTTTTGTTGCATCTTCAGGACACTTCCATATACAAATGACATGCATAAAATCTCGGACGAGTTCGAAAATGCGTTAGATCGGACAAACAAGAGCAGAGTTACGTCCACATGATTCTCGAAATGGTCATTTTTTACTTTGTGAGCAGCGCAGATTCCTAATGTTTGTCATGGATCTTAACAAAACTTGCAGATAGCATTGGCATGAAAAATATCTCGGACGTGTTTGAAATCGGTAGCATTTTTTACATCCCTTTGATTGTAAAAGGGCCATGATCATTCGTTTGAACAGCGAAGCGCCTTATTTGTTGTTTAATCTTCATGAAACTTGCCGAGAATAATGGCATGCATAACTTCTTGCAGGAGTTTGAAAATGGGACTGGGTTGGAGACGCGTTGGCAAAGTGACGTCCCCTTGATTGCCAAGATTGCCTGTGACACTCTATAGGCCATGTCTTCAAACTAAGCAACTTAAGACTTTCTGAGAGTGGTGTCCTTGACAACATGTCGATCCATTTCGAGCTACTGAGATCGAAAAAAACACTAAAAACTAAATGGTTCTGCTCTGATGAACAAGATAGCCCTAGTACTAAATATATATATTTTAAAATGACAACTGCTTGTATACCTTTAGTCAGTTTCATTCAACGTCCATTGGAATGTTGCTTCAGGGGCTCTCTTCCAAACAAGCTAAAACGGTTCTGCTCTGATGAGCAAAATGGCCACCAGAGCTGAAAACAGAAACAGACGTCTACAATTTGCTCTAATCGTTAACCATTAAGATAACAGATCCGTGTGATAAAGTACATTTTTCAAATCTCAGAAAAGGCAATTTTTCTGATGAAAATTTGTAATATTTTTCTTATTTACACTCCAAACATAGGTTTGGGTGCTCGTTAGAACCACCTCAATAAGAACCGCCTCATTGAGGCGGTTCTAACGAGTACCCACAACCTATGGCTTGGAGCAGAAATAAGGAAAATAATGTTTACCCCCCTAAACCCCAGTTTTCTCTATATAAAGTGGGGTTTAGGGGGTCTTTATTTCACGGACTTGTTCACGTGGTGTCTTCTAAAACCCTTTGGCAAGTCTCTATCAAACTTCAAATGAAATTAGCTTAGACTGTTTCCTGCGAAATTAGCCAAACAGTTCGGCGCCAATGAACAAGATGTCCATCAGAGTTTGAAAGAGAAAAAATCTTTAAGCAACAACTCGTCCTATCCCCCTGCTACATAGAGAATACCAGGTCCGTGTCTTTTGATATCAAGTTTATCAGGCAAGGCTTCGAGAACGCTTGTAGAATCGCGAGGCTTGCCGAGGCTTTCTGGACTATAAAATAACATGATTATTGAGTTTTTACCTCACTTGACCATAGTTGATATTGGTTGGGCTGGAGTTAATACGGATATGACCTCCTATCAATACAGGATAGTCAATTAATAATGTTTATTAGCAATTGACTATCATATATTGTTTAGAGATTACACATATTAACACTAACAAATCAATAATCATGTTTCAATGGTGTCGATTAATAAACTAGTCTGTAATCAAATATTTTCGCATTGGCCCAGTAACAAATGCTCGGTCAGCTGTATTGGCCTCGGCCTTCGGCCTTGGACCAATACAGCAGACCTAGGACATGTAACTAGGCCAATACGAATATTTTTTATGAACAACATTATATTATAGTAAAATCCTGGCGATGGTTATTACAATTCATATTTTGCAGAAATAAAGTATGGTTTCCCCGTACACTGTGTACACGGTTACCCCGTAGATGAAGGACTGTTTCAACGATGCCATTGTCACGAGGGATGGACTGGATTGAACTGCGAAAAGCGTAAATACTATTTATTATTAATTGATTATCCTGTTTTTCATGGCCAACTATATCTGACATTAGCCCGATGACTTTCAACCGTGTCAGTCGCACGGAAAGTCAATATTGAGTTGTCTCCCTTTGACTGAGGCCTACGAAAGATACCTGTCGTGTACCTATCGTGTAATCAACATTGTGTTTTAATCCGGCTGTGTGTGAAAATGACCCCGGGGATATTGAACGATAGATATGTCTAGTTAATTTAGAACTGCGTATTTTGGTACTTTAAGCGAGAAAAATTCTCTTTTTGTCAAACGGTTAAAATTGAGCCTTTTTGTACTTAAAATATTATCGGTTCTCATAAATCCATTTTTTTTCTGGAATGTGATATTCCACATTATTTTTTTTTTGAAAAAAAAAAAAAAAAAAACATTTATAGTTAATGGATGTCAGGATGCATTATTTAAAATAGCATTGTTTAGAAAAGCAACATGTTCATAAGTCCATGTAATAAAAACCCCTGTAAACCCCACTTTACATTATATACAGAAAAGAGAGGTTTAGAGGGGTTACAATGTGTGTGTTATCCGCACCAAGACATTGTATTGTTCATCATATTTTTTTTTTTAGATATAAATTAATATTTCGAAGATAAGAAAGAAAACATTGTCACAAGGATATGTTTTCTTAATGGGTTGACAGTTTTGTTTAATTGGAGGCTGAAAGTCCCCGTCAACACTGTATAGGTCTTTTTGCGGACGTTGCTTCCAATTTTGAGGGACTTTTACCCGACAATGAGATGACATCTCAAGCCCTGCCAGCCAATGAAACCAGTAGGGTGTATCTGCACGGACGGTCCAACTCGCACCACTTTTCATGGGCAGCCTTAGAGCCCCCATGCAGTTTACTAGTACTCATGTGCTGTGCAGTCAGTTTCAGCTCTGCGTGGAAGCATCATGCAGCCCAATCTATTTCTTCACATCACAATAACACACCTGTGTGATATAGGGCATTTTTTTCATACCTCAAAAAAGGTAATCTTTTTTATGAAAATTTGTGAGATTGTTCTTATTTATACTCAAAACATAGGTCGTGGGTGCTAGTTAGAACCGCCGCAATGATGCGGTTCTAACGAGTACCCACAACTTATGTCTAGGAGCAGAAATAAGAGACATAATGTATACCCCGTAAACCCAAGTTTTCACTATATAAATTGGGGTTTAATGGGACGTTCATTTCACGGACTCGTTCACGTGATGGAAGCCCCGTTGGGCGGAGGCCGTAATGGGTTGACAGCAAAGGCCCTGATCTAAGCTCGACGTCTGATCTGAGCATGCACTGTTTCCAGCATAAGTGTCCATGTTTGGGCTTTCCCGTCCAAAATGCACTTAAATCTGCTTGAATATCATTATAATGTTAACAAGTCCATGTCACTGATGAACACCCTTTCTAAATCCAACTTTATATAGAGAAAACTGTGGTTTGCTGGAACATACATATATATTTTTCTATTACTTTTGTCCCAAACATATGTTGTGGGTACCGCGGTTAGAAGCGAGGCGGTTCTAACAAGATCCACAACCTATATTTAAAGTAGTAATTTTTCTGCAACCTAAAGAATGCATTATTTCACACGGATGTGTTATCATAATGGTCACAATGATAAATCAGTATTGCAACATACCCATGTAAGGAAATGCTTACTTACACTGTTTGAAATTAACTGTGACTAATCTATATAAGTTAAACACAATTGTGGGTGCTTGTTAGACTCGCCTCCATTAGGCGATTCTAGCGATTGCCAACTACCGCCCTGAGACATAAATTGTCAACGCAGCGTTTCCAGCAATCACCTTAACCTTTTTTCTCTTCAAGACATAGGTTGTGGGTACTCTTTAGAACCACCTAAATGGGGCGGTTCTAGCAATAACCCACAACCTATACATGGAAAACTGAAAGACGTCAAACGAATGTATCATTGTAACTCGGACCAAGTTTACAGCCGGCCTCGGTGACTCAGTCGGATGCGCGTCTGACTGGTGATCAGGAGGACGCGGGTTCGATATCTGACGGGGTCAGCAACTTTTTTGCATGGATATTGATCATGAAATCGTTTACGGTCAATATCTCCCCCACGCTGATTCAAGAAGGGCAGTTGTCAGACGCGCACTGTACCAATTAACCGCTTACGTATAAGCCTGTCCTAGAATAGTGTGGATAGGTAAACTGACCGGCTCAAAAATGGCCTAAAATAGTGTTCACTGGGCCGTTAAACTCCAAAACAAACAAACAAAAACCCAGTTTACATGTAAATTCGATTCAAGATATAATAATTAGCCCCCGCCCATCGGGGCTTGAAGAAATAGATGGGCTGCATGATGCTTCCACGCAGAGCTGAAACCGACCCGCACACGAGTGCTGGTAAACCGCTGAGAGGATCTAAGCCTGCCCAGGCAATGCGGTGCGAGTCGGTCCGTCTATGCTTATAAACCCTATTGGTTTCATTGGGTGGCTGGGCTTGAGATGTCATTTCATCTCTGTGTCGGGTAAAAGTCCCATAAAATTGGAAGCAACGTCTCCAAAATGACCTTTACAGTGTTGACGGGGACGTTAAACCTCAAATCAAACAAACAAAGATATAATAATAATAATAATAATAATAATAATAAAAACCACAATTGGTACTCATTATCTAAATAGCACTAATACTTCATATGAATAAAGAATGCACAGTAGTAACCATGACACAATCTTTCCGGAAATAAGGTAATCCATTATATGTGCACGCGTGCCCATTAATTTTCGGGCTTCCTGACGGTCAGTAGCCGGAACGCAATACACAATCCACGTGGCATAAAAGCGATAATTGTCTTCTGCTTAAATACCCGTGATATTTCCCCTTAGTGTAATAAAACGTTGATTATGGGCACAGAAGCGCCAAATTGAAATCTTTCTACCTATGTTTTTTGTGTTTATTAAGTCAAAATCATGCTCAAAACATAGGCCCGTCTATGCTTATAAACCCTATTGGTTTCATTGGGTGGCTGGGCTTGAGATGTCATTTCATCTCTGTGTCGGGTAAAAGTCCCATAATTTTAAATAAATAAAACGTAAATAAATAAATTACGATAACCCATCCGTGCGGCATAGTAGGGTATTCTTGATATCTCAAATGAAAACTTATCGATACCCAAAACCGGTTTTGTTTTCTCGTTAGAACCGCCTCATTGGGGTGGCTCTAACGAGTACCCACAACCTATATCTTGGAGAAGAAATAAAAAAATGAATACCACAGTAAACCCCAGTTTTCTCTATGTAAAGCATGGTTCATTACACGGCTTGTTACCGTGATGAAAAAACAACAGTGACTAAAATAATATAGAAGAATAAGAAGCTATGTTTTTGTGTTATGTTTAAATCATGCTGGTCCCTCATTATCCGACTGTTCAATATATAAAGTTGAGTTTACATGCAAATTATTTTCCCCGGTATGATGGAAGGAACACCAGAAAAGGTGTACACCCTGATCTTAATAAATCATTTAACAGTCGACATAAATACATAAATATAAAAATAAATAAATCGGAATGAGCTGGTTCTAAATAAAACCAACAATCCACGCATTAAGCAAAAATATAAACAAATAAATAAATAAATTACGATAACACATCCGTGCGGCTCAATCAATTCTTGATAATTTGTTAATCATCACGTGAACAAGTCCGTGAAATGAAGACCCCCTATACCCCACTTCATATAGAGAAAACTGGGGTTTTCGGGGGTATACATTACTTTTCTTATTTTTGTTCCAAAACACAGGTTGTGGGAACTCGTTAGAACCGCCTCGATGAGGCGGTTCTAACGATCGAGGCGGTTCCAACAAGCACCCTTAACTAATCAAGTCATCAAAAATAAATAAATAAACAAGACGCAGATCAGACACCGCATTTTAGATTGATAAATAAATAAATAAATGAGACGCAGATCAGATACCGCATTTTAGATTGATTTACATTCCAAGGAGATCCCCAGGCGAAAATGTGTTCATTTCACGGTCGACGGAGAATGACACGCTTTGGGATTACACGCGTGTGTAGACGATAAAGCTTTTTCTGAATAAGCTCCAAATTTAATCGCAAAATGCCGCTATTAAATATAATCATTGCGTCTGATGCAGGCGTTTTTGTGCAATATTAATAGAAAGTGAAAATTTTAGCCGTTAAAGTAGGGTACTGTCGTTGTTTTTCCACAGTTTTGTATGCTTCATATAAGGATTAAGGGTTGGTAATTTGAAAATAAAAATGCCGGCAGCTAATAAAATAAAAGTTACACTTATTTGACATCTTTTTGAAGGTATTTAAACGGACAATTAGATTTAATCGGAAATTGTTTGTCAAATTGAAAAATAAATAAGTTATGTTTGTTTAAAAAATAGCTTCCATTAAAGCGCCTGCTAGTTCCAACAAGACATTCTGTACAGGTAAGCCGAGAAGGTCAGCGCACAGTAAAAGGCTTAATCCTTTGCGCCAACGGCATAAATGTCAATAATAGTTGCGGATGTATATGAAGTCATTCGTATTGTCAGCAGGCCAAACAATATTAGCCGGAGCTCAGGTGATTAGGCTGAGGTAAAAAAGCAATAATCATGTATTTAATTGTGTCAGTTAATAAAATTGCAATTGGTCATGTTATTTAGGCCTCGGGCCAATTCAGCAGACTTTGGGCCAGAGATTTGGCCAATACGATATTACTCGATGACTAACATTAACATAGTCACTGCATTTTTAGAAAACACCTGTGGTTTACTATTTTGACACAAAATTGTTAAATCTCAAGGAATACATGGACCCAAAACAACATGCAGTTTTTTATGACCCCGGCTTTGACGAAGTTTGGGGTGGGTGGGGGGCACACATTGCTTCTTGCTTGTCCCTACGTTCGTACGTTCCTATGTATCATTTGTTCGTACGTTCTTCACGTTTTCCTGTGCAAAGCTTAACTTATGAACCGTTTATGCCAGCGTCTTGAAAATTAATATACGGACTCCTCATGAAAAGATAATTGACCTATATTTTATTCTTATCCAAATTATCTCCCCTGTTCAAGTCATTTCCCTTTTAAGCTCACCTGAGCACGAAGTGAAGTGTTCATGGTGAGGTATTGTGATCAGTGGATGTGCGTCGGGCGCCGTCAACAATTTTATTAAATGCGATCTCCTCCTTAACCCTTGGGACATTTTAATTCAAACTTAACAGGAATTTTGCCTAGGTTATTCTCTACTAAAGAAGCTAAAATTGTTTCGCTCTGATGAACAAGCTGGACACCAGAGCTAAAGTAGAAAAAAAATCTTTAAACGCACACTCCTCCTGTACATTTGGGCTAATTTCATCTAAAACTCATTGAAATGTTGCTTAGTTACTGTCGAGTCCTCACCCTTGTTTTATCTCTGTGGTTGTTTGATTTTTGTGTTCACGGAGAGGTTGCACTGGTTGAGCTAGGAGGCCTTTATGTGGACTGAACAAATTATTTGTCTAAATCGCGAAGGAAGTATGGGCGAGGATTGTGGCCACATAAAATGGATTTAAGACCCCAGTGGAATTCGTTTCACTAACCGTTCAAAAGTTTAATTTTGTTATGGTTTGTCTTTGAGTATCTTGAGTCTTTGTGTCGCTTATGTTATTTTATTTTGGATAGCCAGTTGGCCATTCTGTGGGAAAGTGACTGTCCTTTTATCTTTCCGCTGTTGATGTTTCCATTAGGGTTGCTGTTCCATGTTTGTGTTTCTTTCCCTTGGTGTCTCTGATGGGGGCTGTGGGTTGATTGTATCGATTCCTGATCATTGCCTTCACTTCTATTTTAGCTGACTTTCAACTAAAATAACTAACGGTTCCGCTCCGATGAGGAAAATGGCCGTCAGAGCTAAATATAGAAAAAACAAACATTGTAAATTTGCCTCAAATGCGAACTCCTCCTAAACCGTTGATCCAATTTGTTTCAAGCTTCACAGGAATGTTGCCTAGGTGACTCCCGACGACAATAGCTAAACTCGTTCCGCTCTGACAAACAAGATGGCCGCCAGAGCTAAAAAGAGCAAACATCTTCAAATGACAACTCCACCTGTACTCTTCGGCTAATTTCATTAAAATTTCATAGGATTGTTGCTTAGATGGCCCTATACCGATGAACAAAATGGCCGCCGGAGCTAAAAATAGATAAAACATCGTAAATGTGCTTCAAATGCGAACTCCTCCTAAACCCTTTGGAAGATTTAATTCATACTTTACCGGAATGTTGGCGATGTGACTCTCTACCAAAATAGCTAAAATCGTTCCGCTCTGATGAACAAGATGGCCACGAGAGCTAAAATAGAAAAAAAATCTTCAAACGACAACCCCTCCTGTACCCTTGGCCCAATTTCATTCAAACTTCATAGGAATGTTGTTTAGGTAACCTTCTACCAAAATAGCTGGAACGATTATGCCCCGATGAACAAATGGCCGCCAAGGCTAAAAATAGAGAAACGTCGTAAATCTGCTTCAAACGCGAACTGCTCCTAAAGCCTTGGGCCAATATGATTCAAACTTCACAGGAATGTTGCTTAGGTCACTCCCTTCCAAAATATTTAAAATGGTTCTGCTCGGACAGACAAAAGGCCGCCAGAGCTAAAAATATAAAAAAAAATCTTGAAACCACAACTCTTCCTGTACCCTTGGGCCAATTTTATTCAAATTGCATAGGAATAATGCTTATTTGACCTTCTACCGAAATCGCTAAAACGATTTTGCTCGGATGAACAAAATGGCTGCCAGAGCTAAAAATAGAAAAAAAACATCGTAAATTTGCTTCCCACGCAAACTCCTCCTAATCCCATGGGCCAGTTTGATTCAAACATCACAGGAATATTGCCTTGGTGACTCACTACCAAAATAGCTAAAACAAGATGGCCGCCAGAGCTAAAATAGAAAAAAAACCCCTCCTGTATCCTTGGGCCATTTTCATACAAACCTCGTAGGAATACAGGTGACCCTCTACCAAAATAGCTATAACGATCCCGCTCCTGTGATTAGAGCTAAAAAGTAGAAAAAAAAAACATTGTAAATTTGCTTCAAACGCGAACTCTTAAACCCTTGGGCCAATTTGATTCAAACTTCGCAGGAATGTTGCCTAGATGACTCCATTCCACTATAGCTAAAATCGTTCGCTCTGACAAACAAGATGGCCATCCGAGCCACAAATAGAATGACCTAGAGACAGTGACACTCAGGGGAGCGAATCTGAGCCATATTGGCCCTCCTTTAATAAAATAACATAGAAATCTCGTTAGCAAGATATCCCAAAATGTGTTTGATCTAGAGCCGTGATATAGAGAATACCAGGTGAGTGTCTTTTGATATCAAGTTTATCAGGCAAGGCTTCGAGAACGCTTGTAGAATCGCGAGGCTTGCCGAGCGATACTACATGTATTCTCGAAGCCGAGCCTAATACTCTTGATATCAAATGACACGAATCTGGTATTCTATTTATCAGTTTATCCTCGTGTACACTTTAAATATGGAATCGATTGTCCTCGGTCCGTGCTTACAATCAAGCGTGCAACAATCGGTCCTGTATTTAGTAAACCTGTATTAGTATTTTTTTTATGTATTTTTCCAGTTTCCAGAAATAATATCATTTTTGGCCATTTTTTCCAGTAGTCTGGTTCCTTCACAAAAGTGCAATGTCATGATGACCTAATAAAGTTCCCTTGTCCTGAGAACTCATACCTTTATCAGATCATTAAGACATAAGACATAAGAATATTTATTTAACGTCGGTTTTCAAGTATACAACATTCAAACATTAGCTCTAAAGCTATTTTACCGACAAACAAATCTAAAAACTGTACAAGTATATGAACAAGGACATCACAGATAAGTTCCAACATATCACAGACTTTTTACATATTTTACATTAAGACACATAATAGGCAGAATAAATAAGAGAACATAAATAATAGAACATAAAAACATAAGAGCTATTGTCACATAACTTCATATCACAGACAACAAAATGCATATTTTTCTAAAAGGTAATAGCTCAACACAAAGTTAGGATCACTCTTAGTAGAATTATATGCCTTTGCATGACAGCTAACTGGAGAAAAAGGACGAAACCGAAAGGGGAGTAGTGTGACAGGTTCTCTTGACATAAAGGTTTTGCAAGAGTCCTGTCTCGAAAAACGAAAGACCAATTAGCCGGCAAGCAAAGCCATAAATACAGTTTAATTCCTGGTCGTGGTCACCAGAGCCCCGGCAGCCCATGACCCACCAGGGGAGAGACACACATTAATCCAACATAGCAATGAGAAGAGGTCTCCCCCCCCCCCCATGAAGCATGTACCACCGGTCAACCCCAGGAACCACGAGCAAAACAAAAGGAACAAGGGGGGATAAAGGTTTCAAGCACATGCTTTAAAACAGGGAAAAATAACTAAAACAAACAAACAAACAAACAAGCAAGCAAGTTTATAAATTGTACTTGCATAAGGAACACTTGCATGAGGCTCCTCCCCAGGTCTGGATCAGCCTTACAAACTCACCGTACTTACTGGTGGTTCTCAGATGATTTGGAAGACTGTTCCAGACCTGAGCGGCCTCAAAGCGAAAGGTAGCCTTACCGTATCGACTTGTGCGGACTCGCGGTATCTCTACCAGGTTTTCATACCTGAAAGAATACTTTGTGGTTTTAAAAGATAGTAAATCATGTAAATACTCAGGTGATTGTTTGTATAGAATTTTAAAAACCTCAGTAGCCATAGTCCTGATTCTATTTACATGTAAGGTAGGCATATTTGCTTTCTCTAGCAAAATTTCATAGGAACTTTGAAAGACACAGAACACTAGTCTTAGTGCTCGGAACTGCAGCTTTTCAAGCTTATTTGTGCTCGTTTTTGAACAAAAATGCCATACCAAGGGACAGTCATTGAAATTTGATTTTATAAAAGTTTTGTAAATTAAAATCTTTGTGTCAGTGTTCAAGACATTACATAACCTGGACAGGACATTAATTTGTTTAGCTGCCTTCTTGCAAATATTTGCTATGTGTGCTTCAAAGTTTAACATATAATCAAATGTAACACCTAGCAATTTTACAGTCTCTTCACATTTGATTTCACTTCCACAGATCTCTAGTGTTTTACAGTTCTCAAAACCTGACTGGCCTAACATAATAGCCTGAAATTTATCTGGATTTGCTTGCATTTTATTGGTCACAAACCAGTCAATAACTCTATTACTTTCTTCTACAAGAACTGTTTTTGTAGTCTGCAGACATTTACTACTATATGACAACGTGTTATCATCTGCATAGTTGTACAATTTAGACGTTTTGACAAAATAAAATATGTCGTTTATAAAAACATTAAAAAGGAGTGGGCCTAAAATTGAACCCTGGGGAACTCCTTTGATGATTCCCAACTATTCACTGTAATTATCATCTAGCTTGACTCTTTGTTTCCTGTTTGACAAGTAACTCTGCAGTAGCATACAGGCTGTTTCAGAGAGGCCATAGGCTCCCAGCTTGTCCACGATGAGCCCATGCGGAAGACAGTCGAAAGCCTTGGACAGGTCCATAAGAACCGCACCAACATAAAGTTGATTGTCCAAGTCCCTCTTCCAATCCTCCGCAAGCCTCAAAAGTGTTGTCTGGCAGCCGAAACCCTTTCTGAACGCAGCCAAGTATTTATCAAAAATATATTCAAAGTGCTCGGTGAGCTGTTTATGAATAAGGCCTTCAAAAACTTTCGAGTGAGAATTTAGAATACTTACAGGCCTGAAATTCTTTTTCATAAAAGGGTCATCTTTTTTGTAAAGGGGACTGACCTGAGCATCCTTCAGGTCATCAGGGAATTTTCCTGTTTTAACACTTTTGTTAAATATTAAGGAAATGGGAATTGAGACTGCGTCTGCAGCCACCTTGAGAACCTTAGGAGGCAGGTTATCAACACCCGTAGCTTTTTTGGGGTTTAACATTTTTAGTGTTTTATAGACCATGCTATGGTCCACGGGTTTAAAATTGAAAGTACCATAGCCCTCAATGGGGCAGTTTTCCTGTATAGCTACAAGGCTAGGATGACTACTAACATCATCACCCTGGCTATCAATACCAATTTCTCTGGCTATGTTTACATAGAAGTCATTTAACACATTGCAGACTTCCTTCTGGTTACTTAAAAGGGTATCATTCTCCATCAGGATAATGTCACAATCATTTTTACCTGACTTGGAGCTCAAAAAAGGTTTAATTGTGGGCCAAAAATCTTTTGATTTTGGTCCGCCACTACATCTTTCAAAAAAGTAGAGCCTTATAGATTGCTTCCGTAGCTTAGTGACAAAATTTCTTTGCTTACGGTAAGCTTCCCAGTTGTATTTATTTTTAAATTTTTTTATATTTGTTTGAAAGCAACCGCTTTTTGTATATCGCTCTCCTGAGTTCACCATTCATAAAAGGTGGGGGGTCCCTCTTAGGATACTTCTGTTTCCTTGGGGCATGTTCATCCACAATGTCCATCAGAAGGGTATTGTATGCCCAATAACTGTCATTTACATCATCAAAGATGTCTGCTACATGCAGAGGGGCCTGTTGGACATCCTGAATGAAATCTGCCTCTCGGAAATTTTTGTAGCTTCTAAAATGGACCTTTCTCCTTTTATTTGATAGACTGTTTTCCTTGAAAACTGTTGCCAACATATGATGACAGTCGCTCAGACCACAATCAAAATTTGTGGTATTGAAGAATAAATTTGGACTGTTTGTTAGAATAACATCTATAAGAGTAGGGGGATTATTTTTGGTAAAACATGTTGCATTTTTAACAATATTTGTAAGATTAAATGCATCACATATGTTCATCAATGTCTGACATTTTTCAGACACAAGCATGTTATAATTGAGATCACCAATAACACAGACATGATCATATTTGATAAAAATTTGATCAAGTTTAGAACATATTTCTGTGTCAAAATGAGTGTCACTTGTGGATGGGGGTCTGTAATTACAGGATATGCCCCAAGTCCTATTTTTAAGTCTCAGTTCGAGGAAGATGGACTCACTATGTTCACATTCAAAGTGTTTTATCCTTCTAATTGGTAAGTCGGATTTATAGAACACAATCAACCCACCTCCTTTTGCGTTTCTGTCCTTTCTTTCTATTTTGTAGCCAATTGTCTGGAACAGATTGTCATTGAAACTGTCATCGAGTTTTGTCTCACTGATGATCAGGATGTCACACAGTTTATCTGTAAGAATAGGTTTAATATCATTGAATTTATAGCGCAAGCTATTTATATTTAGGTGACAAACTATGGGTTTTTTAAGGTTATGTCTCCTGAGTTCATTGTGCAACAATGTAATTATTATTGGGGTGACTGATAAATTTGATATCCTGATTGGAACTGAGGAGGAGATAACCTTATTAGATTCTAAACCCATTTAATGAATTTTTATGGAATTATATCTCTTTGATAATTCTGACAATTTACTTTGTGTTCCTTTCTTGAACATTGCATAACTGTAGAATCATGCATGCTATTGTTTTAAAATTTCATTGTAGATTCCTCATGAAAAACAAATGTCGATAGATTGAAGGAACCACAGCGAAAACACCGTCTAACTGTTGGATTTATTTTACTCCAACATTTCAGTTGTTCTTGCTGTCGAGTCCTCACCGTTGTTCCATCTCTTTGGTTGTTCGATTTTTCTGTTCACGGAGATGTTGCATTGCTTAGTTAGGAGGCCTTCTTGCGGACTGAACAAATTATTTGTCTAAATCGCGACATAAGGGCGAGGATTGTGCCCACCCCCACCAACACCCCAGTGGAATACGTTTCACTGACCGTTCCAAGGCGGTTCTTCTGTCGCGGTTAATTTTTATTATGGTTTGTCTTTGAGTGTGTGTTACGCTTGATTTAAAAAATAGAAGTGAAGGCAATGATCAGGAATCGATACGATAAACCCACAGCTCCCATCAGAGGCACCAAAGGGAAAGAAACACAAACATGAAACAACAGACCCTAATGGATAGCCCCCGCCCATCGGGGCTTGAAGAAATAGATGGGCTGCATGATGTGGTTGTTTAATTTTTGTGTTCACAGAGATGTTGCACTGATGGGTTAGAAGGCCTTCATGCGGACTGAAAAAAAAAACATTGTCTTAATCGCGACGGAAGTAAGGGCGAGGAGTATGGCCAAGTAAATTCGATTTAAGCCCCCCAGCGGAATTCGTTTCCGCTGACCGTTCCAAGGCGTTTCTTCTGTCACGGTTTATTTTTGTTATGGTTTTTTCTTTGGGTGTTTGTGTCGCTTTTGTTATTTTATTTTGGATAGCCTTTTGGCCATTTTGTGGGAAAGTATCTGTCCTTTTGGCTTTCCGCTGTTGGGGTCTGTTGCTTCATGTTTGTGTTTCTTTCCCTTAAATAGCTCTGATGGGAGCTGTGGGTTAATTGTATCGATTCCTGATCATTGCCTCTACTTCTATTTTTCAAAGAAGAGCTGAAACCGACCTGCACACGAATACTGGTAAACCGCTTAGAGGATCTAACTAGTTTGTATATTTAATCCACCAGTGGATTGTCGAATTTATTACTTGACGTTCTTACACTCTCAGACGCGACGTCATATGATAAAATGTATTTCAGCTAACTTGTGCCAAACGCTCCATTGGAGTTAATGGTATAGTAGGTTATCCGTCGTCCGGTCGTCTTCCGTCCGTCCGTCCGTCAGCACTTTTGACCAGATATATCTCAGCAGCCTGAAGCTTATCTTAATCATTTCTTATCTTAACATAGCTCTGGTGGGGATCAATGGCATAAGCTTTTTATCGAAATCGAATGCAAACTTTTGTTGCTATGGCAACCCACGGACTAATAAGGGGAAATGTTTGTCATTACCGTCGCGCCTTCAGTTTCGAACGGATCTTTCTGAACAATAATACATATAAGTAGGCTCGGGATTGGAGCTGGGATAAGTACGAAAAACAGCAAAGTCGCCATAGTAATCTTAGGGTTACATAAAATACCTTTTTTTACTTTGTCACTGCCGCAGCGTGTCAGTTTAATCGGATTGCCTTGAAAATTACAAATAATTAAGTAACGAATAAAATCTCGAAGAAGTTTAAAAGCTGTTGATGCAGGAAATTCACTCGTAGAGTTGTTTCTACTAGTTTGCTGAAAATGCCTATTTTGAAAGTTGCCATCGACATAAATGCTTTCTGCAATCTAACCTTCCTGAAACTACCATATATGTAGATAAGGATAACAGCTTGGATGAGTTATAAAAAAATAGAAGTGGAGGCAATGATCAGGAACCGATACAATTATCCTGCAGCTCCCATCAGAGACACCAAAGGGAAAGAAACACAAACATGAAACAACTAGACCCTAATGGAAACACCAATAGCGGAAAGCCAAAAGGACAGTTACTTTCCCTCAAAATGGCCAATAGGCTATCCAAAATAAAATAAAATAAGCGATATACAGTTATATACCTTTGATTGGGGATTATATCTACATGTATCTTCGTCATTGGCATCACCATCGGTGCTTACGTTTTAATAGGTAATTCATACAACTTACATGTAAAGATGTAAGGTCGCTCTTACACATCGGGGTCTGCATGTTGCTTCCACGCAGAGCTGAATTACTCCACTCATGATAACCGGTAAACCGCTTTGAAGGACTAGAATAGAGGTAAAGGCCATGATCAGAAATCTATACAATTAACCCACACCTTCCATCACTAAAGACACTAAAGGAAAAGAATGAAGACATAACATTACTAGATCCTAATGGAAACATCACTAGCGGAAAGCCAAAAGGACAGATAATTTCATTACGAAAACACGCCTGTTCAAATATACTGAAAATTTTAGTACCAAACAAATGAAGATTTTCCGATGAAAAAAAAAATCCGATATTTTTCAATTTCTGCCCTGAACACAGATTGTGGGTACTCTTTAGAACCGCCGGCGAGGCGTTTCTAACGAGTACCCACAATCTATGTTTTTGAGCAGAAATGAAGAAAAAAATGTATACCCATGTAAACTCCAGTTTTTCAATTTGAAAGTGGGTTTCGAGGGGGTCAAAATTATATAGGCACTAAAGGAAAAGAATGAAGACATGACATTACTAGATCCTAATGGAAACATCACTAGCTGAAAGCAAAAAGGACAGATAATTTCATTACGAAAACACGCCTGTTCAAATATACTGAAAATTTTAGTACCAAAAGCCAAAAGGACAGATGATTTCATTAATGGCATCACCATCAGTGCTTACGTTTTGATAGGTAAAAATGGATAATTGGCTATCCAAAACAAAAATATATAAGCGGAACACAAATTCAGTTGCAAAACTGAAACATAACAGAATAACTATCTTTGAACGGCCAATGAAGTGAAATGTATTTCACTTGGGAGAGGGGTGCTTAAATTGACTTTATTTGGCCATCTCCGAGAACAGAAAAACCAAACAATTACGGAGATGAAAATACGGTGGATGAAATAAGTAAACAAATACTGGAGCAAAAGAAAACCAACAGTTAGACTCCGGTTGGCCCAACCAGAGACAGAGCATCAGGTACCAACCTGAAAATAAATTTTAAGTAAGCCTTTAAGCTTGAACCGTCATAGAATAATGAGGCATAACCCGCCGGCGTGTAATAAAAGAGAGAAGTTATCAACCGTGATTAGATTAAGTCTGCGCAGTGAATATGGGTAGAGTCCGTCCAATGCATATTTTAGCCCTTTGGTTTCGTTGAAAGACAGGGTGTTAAATGCCATTTCATCTCAATCTCGGGTAATATTCCAATTAAATAGGACGAAACATCTCCAAAATGACCTAGTTAGTGTTCACAGAGACGTTAATTCTCAATTCAAACAAACAAACGAAACAAGTAACGGGCAAAAGCTGGAATGAGCTCGAAAACTTGTGCCTGCTACTTCGGGAGTTATGTCCCCTACTTTGCTGAAAATGTATAATTTGTACCTTGTCGTGACCATACGTCCTTTCGCTTCAATGTGATTTTGCTAAAAATAACTTGTAAGTCGGTTGATGTTAACATCTTGTATCAGTGAGAAAACGTATGTGGTGGGACTGGCTAACATTTTGGTGTTAATCTTCATAAACTGTGTTACACTGCAAAAAAAAAATGCCAGGCTTTGGATTGGACAGCGCAAGCGCAATTATTTTCCATATACACCCTCTCACGCTTGCCTTCGCTGAAGTGCGCTGTCCGCCAACTTCAATTTACTGCAGTTGATAAGAAATATAACCAAATAATGCCAATGATAATTTCCAGCAAATAAGTAAAATTTCGATTCTTTTTCTTTCGTTCGGTACTTTATTTCTTTGCTTAAGAAATAGATCAGCTCTAACTGTGATTTGTTGAGTAATAAATCACAGTTTGGAGGTCAGTTGTAAAGTAGATCAAATCACAAGCGCGTAGTGCGCGTGATTTGTCTACTTACAACTGACCGACAAACTGTGATTTATTACTCAACAAATCACAGACTAGAGCTGATCTATTTCGATTCTAACACGCTGAAATCGGCAATAATGTTGTTGTTTCCTTCAAAATCTCACAACCTTTCGCCATTATTAGAAGAAATCCCGCTAAAATTATCGACTGAAACACATGCATTTATATCCTTTTCTTACGTTTTCGATGCGAGAAAATGACGTTACACCGTCTAACGTCAAGGAAATCGACTAGTGACGCCATAAATTGGGAATTATAATGACGGCACTCGTCACGCTCTTCCGAGCTGTGATTTGTTGTAGAATAAAACACAGTTATTTTGCATTGCCTATATAGGCGCGCTGTGTTAGAATTTCCGATATAAAATCTTTATTCTAACATTTTCCCACTGAGCACCGTGATCAACGTCGTGCTTGCAGAAGGACGCTTGTGATGACGTTACATGTAAATATGTACTTCTGACGACGTCCGCTACAAAAGGATCCTTTTGAAAACATTGCAGCAATGTACAAAATGCCGTTAAAAAGCTTTTTGGGGTCTAACTGTTGGTTTTCATTTGCTCAAGCATTTTAGTGATTTCTTGCTGTCGAGTCATCACCGTTGTTTCATCTCTGTGGTTGTTTGATTTTTGTGTTCACAGAGATGTTGCACTGATGATTTTGGAGGCCTTCATGCAAATTGAACAAATTATTTGTCTTAATCGCTACTGAAGTAAGGGGGGGGGACTGTGGCCACGTAAAATCGATTTAACCCCCCCCCCAGTTTAATTCGTTTCCGCTGACCATTCCAAGGCTGTTCTTCTGTCGCGGATTATTGTTGTTATGGTTTGTCTTTGGGTGCTGTGTCGTTTATATTATTTTATTTTGGATAGCCTATTGGCCATTTTGTGGGAAAGTAACTGTCATTTTGGCTTTCCGCTGTTGATGTTTCCATTAGGGTCTATTGTTTCATGTTTGTGTTTCTTTCCCTTCCACTTCTATTATGAGATTGAAACCTAGGTTACTAAGTCAAATTTCTTTAAAACCTTGTTAACCCTCTAATAGCCACAGTTTTCCAGAAACAATTCACTCAGCGTCATGCGAAAGTTGTAATTTCTAGAAAACAAAGTCTTTACTCACGTGTATGTTAGCACAACGGCAGACGCAATTTGAATCATTATATTGACATTTTGTTTTTTTTTTTTCAGAAAAAGATTATTGTTTTCCCTCGCCATGCCAACACGGTCCCTGTACTTTTGATGGGTCCAATATTCAATGCCATTGTCAAGCAGGATGGACTGGATTGTACTGCGATCAAGGTAAATACGTAAAACTTTTTTTTTATTATTATTATTTATTTTTGATCAACACTGTATATGAAAACGCATTTGTCTAGACATTTAACTCATTTACCAGAAACCACAAAACCTGTGCAGGCCAAGAATGCGGCGTCTGATCAGGGCATCCACTGTTTGCAAAACGTTTAGCCATTCCCCAATTAAATTTTGAAGAAAACACAGCCCTGACACCCCTAAATTTTGAAATGAACTCCTGCTTTATATGAGGAGGAAGATTCTATTGGGTACAAAAAGGGTTAATGTTTGCATTGAATGTGATATTTTGAATGCTCGTAAGTTTGCTATGATAACACAAATTATTAATTGATTATCCTATATTACCCAAGGTCAACCAATATTCCAAAATCATTAATCATGTTTTTAATTGCGTCAATTAATAAAATTTTCATTAATCAAGTAATTTCGTATGTCCCAGTTACAGGTCCTCGGTCAGCTGTATTGGCCTCGGCCTTCGGCCTCGTGCCAATACAGCAGACCTCGGACCTGTAACTGGGCCAATATGAAATTATTTGATTAATAACATTATAGTATTAAGACTTAGTTTCCTATCAATTAATAAAATGTAGCGTTTTGTGTGAATATTGCACTTGCACCGGCCATCATGGAGAGGACACATAAAGGCCTAGCCTACATCCCAAAAAGGAGGTTTAGATCAGGTGTCTATATAATTATCTTAAACTGCTCGCCCAAGACACCAATGGAAAATACAATCCATGAGTACTGGAAAAAAAAGCTCAAAAATGAATGTACGGGTAGACCTTTTGAAGCCAACACATGGCTAAACACAAAATCCCTGGTATCTAAAGTAGACGGGAAGGCACTGATCAGGAAGAAACGTTGTATTTATAAATCCATTTTATCATATGACAATAGTGCAATAACGCCATGTATTATTTTCGATAATCCACTAGTCGATTAAAAATGCAAATTAGCTAAATACGTTCCGTAACGTTACATGTACGACGTCCTTAACGACGTCGCGTTTACTAATGGCGGAATATTGACTTTTTTTAAACAATCGTGAATAAAATGAGTTTTAAATGTCATATGATAAATACAATCTTGCATTCGTGCTCATGTATTATTGAATTTATTAAACTCATTGAGGAAAAGGGATAAAATGCTCGGCAAAGCCTCGCATTTTATCCCTTTTCCTCAACTCGTGAAAGCTTATAGTAGGGTAGATTGTCTAGACATCTAGATTGTCCGTCCTTCCGTCTGCCGGCCCAGTAATCATAGAGCTACACTCCAGTAGCCACAGTTTTCAAGAAACATATCACTCACATCCATGCAAAATTTTTCATTTATGAAGAAGAAAAATTATAAAGCCTATTCACACATGTGTGATATCGCAAAGGGAGACGCAATTAGCATACTTTTATCATATGACGTCGCGTCTGAGAGTGTAATAACGCCACGTAATAAATTCGATAATCCACTAGTGGATTAAATATGCAAATTAGTTAGATACGCCCCGTTACGTTACATGTACGACGTTCTTCATGGCGTCGCGTTTACTAATGGCGGAATAGAGACATTTTTATAAAACAATCATGAATAAAATGCGTTTTAAATGTCATATAATAAATAGAAGCTTGCATTCGTGCTCATGTAATATTGAATTTATTAGACTCGTTGAGGAAAAGAGATAACATGCCCTGCACATGCCTCGCATTTTATCCCTTTTCCTCAATTCGTTTAATAAATTCAATAATGCAACAACACTCATGTAAGATCCTCTATGTATTCAACACTTGGTATATTTCAGCAATAGACTCGTGTTCCCCCTCGCCATGCCAACACGGTAACTGTTCTTCATATGGACTCTCTTATCAATGTCATTGTCAGGAAGAATGGGTTGGATTGCACTGCGAGCTAAGTAAATACATACCACAGTCTTTTATTTGAGCCGGCGCACGACAATAAGACAAGTGCGCCAACCGAAGACTCATATCAGCTTGCATATAGTCTAACCAGAGACTTCTCATGCTGCATGAAGGAGCATTGAGACTTAGCCATCCTTAGAACACACAACGAAGACTCTGATCAGTTTGCGTGGATGCGCAGGCTGATCTGAGTCTTCGTTGGGTGCACATGTCTTATTGTAGAGTTTGTCATTTATTTTTAAATCGAAACTGTATATGAAAAATAGAAGTGAAGGCAATGATCAGTAACCAATACAACCCCCAGCTCCCATCCGAGACACCAAAGGGAAGGAAACACAAACATGAAACAACTACAGTCTAACCTATATTAAGCAAGCACTGAATGGACAATCCAAATGCGCTTGCTTAAGACAGATGCTTGCTTAATACAGGTGAATTTTAATACATGTCCCCTTTTAGGGGAACCGGCACCATGCTTGCATAAGACAGGTTGCTTGCTTACTAGAGGTGGCCACTATGGCCGGTTTCACTGTAGACCGTAATGGAATCATCAATAGCAGAGAGCCAACAAGACATTTACCTTCTCACAAAATGGCCAATTGGCTATCCAAAAGAAGCAAATACAAGCGTGAACACATTCAAAGACAAACCATAACAAAAATAAAGAGCGACAGAAGAACGACATCGGAACGGTCAGTGAAACGAATTCCACTGGGTGGATTAAATCGATTTTACGCTGCCGCAAGCCTCACCCTTACTTTAGTCGCGATTTAGACAAATAATTTGACTGTTCAGTCCGCATCTCAAGTAAATGGCAGTAAGCAACAACATTTGTTTCGACACAGACGTACGATATATCCAAACATCAGCGTATTTTCTCACTCAATTTACACCCCCGCAAACCCCTATTATTAGAGGAAACAATTCGCCAAACGATGGCCAGTAATATCTCTAATCAGACATTGTCAATTTACCGGGCGTTTCTTTCCTTCACTAAGGAGACTTTCAAATATTACCTACGTCTATGCTCACAAGCCTATTCAGAATTGTCTATTTTAACCAATGCATATCTGAAACAAATAATAATGATATTTCCACACTGTGAATTCACACTGTGAAAAATAACATGACCTTGTTATTTTCACAGTAGCAGCCCGGACTACTTTATATCGCCTAAATTCATATATTATCGATAAACTAATTCTATAACATACATTGAAAAGCACTCTTTGAACTGTACAAATTCTGTTTTTAAAATGGCGATCGGTGTATGTTTGGAAACTGACAGTTGTGACGCCATAGCCAGGTCAAAATTGTTACACACGACACGATTGATCAGTTACCGTAAATATCCGTATAAATTATGGAAAAAAAAAAAACAGAAAATTTACTTTTTTCGGCGGGTACCAAAAATATATCATCTCGTGTGTGAAAAAAGGGCATTTTCACTCGTACTTTGCACTCGTGAAAAATTTGATGTTTTCAACAAACTCGCTGAAATATTTTTGATATCCATCTCAAAAAAAAGTAAATATCCTCTATTATATGAAACTCGCTGCGATGATAATTACAAACAGGATCTTAAAATGAGTGTTCATGTATTATTGAATTTATTAAACCCCTTGAGGCAACGAGTTTAGTAAATTATTGATATAGAGGATCTTGCACTAGTGTTCATGTAACATTCAATTTATCAAACGGGTTGAGGAAAAGGGCTAAATGTGAGGCTTCGGCGAGCATTTTATCCATTTTCCTCAACGAGTTTAATAAATTCAATAATACAAGTACACGAATGCAGGATTCTATTTATCCTACGGCATTTTAAATTTATTTTCGTCATGATTGTTTAACAAAAATGTCAATATGCCGCCATTAGTAAACGCGACGTCGTTAAGGACGTCGCACATGCAACGTAACGGGGCGTATATAACTAATTTGCATATTTAATCCACTAGTGGATTATCGAATTATTACATGACGTTATTACATTCGAGAAAGGCGACGTCATATGATAAAATCCATATTTTGCAGGAAGAGACTATTGTGACTCCTCACCATGTCTACACGGCGGTTTATGTATATTTAATGGGCTCTCTTTTCAATGTAAATGTCACGGAGAATGGACTGGTTTGAACTGCGAAGAATGTAAATACTATTTGATATTACGTCACACGATCATTTTCAAAGCAAAACGGCATGCAATTTTTTTCTTGTTTCAATTTTAGCTATCAAACCAGATTTTATACCCCACCACACGATAGTGGTAAGGTATTATGATATACGTTCGAGTGTCCGTACGTACGTCCGTCCATCCGTCAGCGCCCCAAAGTTCCGTGTCCGCTCCATAACTCTGATACCGTTTGAGATATTTTTACGAACATTCACGGGTATGTAAAGCACTATCAGACGACGTGCAGAACATACAAACTGTAACTCTGATTTCCCTACTTTTGGAGTCGTTGCCCTTTGCACATTGAACATAGGCATTTCTGGAATAATTTCGTGATCGCTCCATAACTTCGATATCATTTGAGATATTTCCATGAAACATCACAAATATGTAGAGCACCATGAGACGACGTGCAGAACATATGAACCGTAATTCTGCTTTCCTACTTTTGTAGTTATTGCCATTTGAACTTTGAATATAGCTGCTGCTATCAGTTTAATGTCCGCTCCATAAATCTGATAATATTTGAGATATTTTCAGGAAATTTCACAGATATGTAGAACACTATCAGACGACGTACAGAACATTTGCACCGTAACTCTGATTTTCCTACTGTAGTAACTGCCTTTTGAACATTTGAAATAGCCATTTTTATCGTAGTGTCGTGTCCGCTGCATAAGGTCGATACCATTTGAGCTATTTCCGTGAAACTTCACAGATATATAGAGCACCAAGAGACAGTGTGTAGAACATATTAACTATAAATCTGATTTTTCTACTTTTGAGTTATTGCCCTTTGAACTTTGAATATAGCAGTTGCTATCGGTTTCGAGTCCGCTCCATAACTCTGATACCTTTTGGGATATTTTCACGAAACTTAACAGGTATGTAGAGCAGCCTGAGACGACATGCATAACATATGAACCGTAACTTTGATTTTCCTAATTTTGTAGTTCATCGCCCCTTGAACATTGAACATAGCCATTTCTATCATGCAGTCTGTTTGAAGCTCTATATCTCCTGAAAGTAATGATTGATTCTGAACAAACTTGCATGGTTACATCACAAAGATGGGGGAAAACAGCCATTAGGTTTTATTTTACTGTGATATGGCACTTGCACTTGCTTGATTTAATTGTAGTGGCGGGGCATCATGCAATGCTTGCAGTCTTATTATGTAACAATAATGCGGCGTGTTGTCGTCACTATATGTGTCTGTACGTCAAACTTAAAGACAGCGTGCCCTATGTTCTATTCAACAAGTGCACCCCAAACACTTACAATTCTCGATTTTATCCTTACCCTGGCAGGATTACCTGGGTAGGATAAAAATGACCATCCCATTATAAAGGCCATGATTTTATAATCTGGTGTGCAAGATAAAGAATACACAATCCATACACTAAGCGACCAGACTATAATGGAAACCTAAACAAAGGAAGGCCATAAGGACAATTACTTTCTCACAAAATGGCCATATGGCCATCAAAAATAAAAAGACACAAGCGATACACACAGCAAGTAACAAACAACAACATAAATAAACCGCCACAGAAGAACCGTCTTGGAACGGTCAGTGGAACGATTTCCCCTGGGGGGCTTAAATCGATATTACGTGGCCACAATCCTCGCCCATACTTCCGTCGCGATTTAGACTAACAATTTGTTGAGTCCGCATGAAGGCCTCCTAACTCATCAGTGCAACATCTCCGTGAACACACACAATCAAAGAACCACAGAGGTGAGACAACGGTGATGACTCGACAGCAAGAAACCACTGAAATGCTGGAGCAAAAGAAAACTAACAGTTAGACACTGAGTTCAGTTAGACTCTGAACTGAGCTATGGTTCAGTGGCTTTTAGAGTCTGCTTCTTTAGATTCACTGAGCCTTTCCCGAGTGTCAACATTACCTAATACGTCAAATCTAGCGAGCCCAGCCCTGACAAATATATTTCCTTGCACAAATAGAATTACAAAACAAATAGAAGTGAAGGCTATGACCAGGAATCGAATCAATTACCTGACATTTCCAATCCAAGAAATCAAATACAAAGAAACACGAATATAACTTAAAATCCCTATAAATACAGTCGAACTTCAATGGCTCGAACACCTTTGGGGCCAGGAAAATCTGTTCGAGGCAGGGGTAGTTCGAGCCACTAAGGGCTCTAATGTTTGGACTTCTTTTCGGTGTTCTCATGTCGAAAACACGCCTATATAATTTTAACCCTTAAACCCCACTGTTATGTTGTAAAAGTGGGGTTTACAGGGGTATACATATTTTTTCTTATGTCTGCTCAAAAACATAGATTGTGGAAACTCGTTAGAACCGCCTCACAGAGGCGGTTCTAACGAGTGCCCAAAATCTATGTTAAGAGCAGAAATATGAAAAATATCAGAATTTTCATCTGAAAATTTTCATTTGTTGGAGGTAAAATTTTCGATATATTTGAATAGGCATGTTTTCGTAATGATGGAGGCCTCCTAACTCATCAGTGCAACATCTCCGTGAAGACAAATAATCAAAGAACCACAGAGGTGAGACAACGTTGAGGACTCGACATTGAAATGCTGGAGCAAAAGAAAACCAACAGTTAGACTCTGAGTTCAGTTAGACTCTGAACTGAGCTATGGTTCAGTGGCTATTAGAGTCTGCTTCTTAAGATTCGCTGAGCCTTTCCCGAGTGTCAACATTACCTACTTGGTCAAATCTAGCGAGTCCATCCCTGACAAATATATATTTCTGTGCACAATTAGAATTACAAAACAAATAGAAGTAAAGGCGATGATCAGGAATCGAAACAATTGTCTTACATGCTTTTCAGTCAAATATAGGGATTTCTCAGTGAAATCGAAATCGATATTGTCATTGTTAGAAACAGTGATAATACGATTTTTATTTTCACTGTTTGTGAATTCGATGTTTCTTCGAACATTTCACAATATTTCTTTGGTTGTTAGATGTCAATTAGCTAAACGTTATAAATAGTATCAGAAAGTACGTAACGCACGTTTTCACGTCATTCGGACGTTGATGACGTCACTTTTAGCACCTACGCAACGTAAATAAAGCACGCGACGCAAGACGAGCGTAGCAACTGCGGAAATTATTTGAATGCAAATTTCAAACAAAACATTTTAATAAGTACCATTCTAAGCTGTTATACTATTATACCCAGGTAACACGTTGAACACCTCTAAATCAACGCGAAATCGCCCTGGAAAAGTGTAATCTCTGTGTTGATGGCTGTTGCTTTGAAAATGCGTTACAAATTACAGTTTAAAGCATGAAAGAAACAGAAAATTCGATTTTTTTTGTGTAAGATCAATTTTTATTTCACTCGTGAACACCAAAAGTTGTATTTTCACTCGTGGCTACGCCACTCGTGAAAATACTACTTTTGATGTTAATTCGGTGAAATAAAAATCGATCTTACACTAAAAAAAATCAAATATCCTCTATACCTGACATTTCCAATCCAAGAAATCAAATGGAAAGAAACAGGAACATAACTTAAAATCACTGTTAATACATGTAAAACGGTGGAATCTAATAAAATGGTCAAACGGCTATCCAAGATTATAAGAATCTTATATGGGTGTGAGGGGTGGATTGAAAAATCCGTCCCGAGGGACACTGTCCGGCATCACGAGGCTTGCCAGGTGATGCCGGACACTGATCCCGAGGGACGGATTTTTCTATCCACCCCTCACACCAATATTGGATTCTTTTTCTTGCATACCTTCCATTTCTATTGCGAATTTTTAATGCTGCTGTCACTTCGGTTACCGACGTCCGCCATTTTGTGATGACACAACAGGAATGTTTAATGACGTCACACATGACGACGCCGCGCATGAGGTTGTAATCAACCAGTGCATTTATCAAACACGCGATTATATTCGATTTGGGGTCGGAACACCAGGGTCAGAACATAAATTTCTATCCCAGGGTAAAATCACGGATTTCCTTGTCTGGTGTGCAAGAAAAGAAGATAACACCAAGACCGACATGGGTAGACGAATTATAACAATTATAAACTACGACAGAATAGTCGCAACGGAACGATCAGTAAACAGATTTTTTTCTGTGGTGGCATATATTGATATTAAGTGGCCCTTGATTCAAAATTACAAATCCGTGCGAAATAAGTCTGTGTTTCTTGGCACTTTAATGTATAATTTTATAAGAAGAATCAGTGTAGTTTTGACAATTCATCAAAATGCAGATTACTTTCTATTTCTTGCACACCAGATAAGGAAATCCATAGTTCTAGCTTGGGATAAATCTTCTGTTCTAATATGTTCTATGTCATTGTTTTGACGCAAGGATACAAGGAATACACCACAGAACTGGAAACTTTGGAGTGTAAAGTAATTTCTGGGCTAGACTAGCTAGTTTCGGCAAATTAGGCCTCATCAGTGACCCTCGAATATTTCCAAAATTCCAGAATGAAATCTATGATCCCAAAGTACACGAAAATATACTGTACACTATGGTGAAGGGCAGGGAGACTTTTTACGGCCGCCACGCATTCCCGTTACACCAGCTGTAATGACGTTAAATGTGTTCTATAAAAGGGTCATCCTTTCGAAGCAAGGATGCCTCGTGACACCGGCAGTGACCCTCGGGACATATTTTTTTTCATCCAGCCCTCACACCCATGAGGGATTCTTATTTTCTTTATAGAAGCCTCCGTGGTGTAGTGATTATGCTACTCGCCTTGTAAAGCAGGGATCGCATGATCGATCCCGGGCTTCTCCAGATTTTCGGATGAATCTTTAAACCGAGGTCCCGTCTCCGTATGACCTTAGCTGTTGGTGAGACGAAAAACTCAAACACTAAACTGAACTTATATTCTTTATAAGCAATGACTCCATTATTGATTTCTAAAATTATAAGAGTCATCGTTGAGGTTAAATTGACTGAAACATTAAACTGAAGTTACCCGCCATTCTTAAGACCCCAGGATTTTTTTTCTGCTGACCATCCAGAGGCGGTCGTTCTCTTGCAGTGTCTGGTATGTTTATAGAGGATCCTTGAGTGTTCATGTACTATTGAATTTATAAAACGAGTTGAGGAAAATGGGTAAAATGCGAGGCTTTGCCGAGCATTTTATCCCTTTTCTTCAACGAGTTTAATAAATACAATAATACTCGAGCTCGAATGCAAGATTCTATTTATCATATGACATTTTAAACGCATTTTATCCACGGTTGTTTTACAGATACCTCAATATTCCGACATTAGTAAACGCGACGTCGTACATGTAGCGTTACGGGGCATTTCTAACTAATTTGCATGTTTAAACCACTAGTGGATTATCGAATTTATTACATGGCGTTATTACATTCTCAGACGCGTCGTCATATGATAAAATTTATATTATGTAATAAGATCAATGTGTTGGCGCACTGTAACAGCTCTTATTGTCCACACAACGCTTATTGTCCATGTGAATAATAAGCGTTGCGACCTCAACGCTTTTTGTTCATATGGACAGTAATCATTGCTTCACTTGCAACATTTGTTTTCACCCATGAACAATAAGCGTCGCGGCTGTCCATAATATTTGCGATCCTAATGGTTATTTTTCACAATGTCATTTTAACTTAGATCATATGTCGACTGTCCCTCATTAGAAAGCAATCATACTTAGACCAGCTGTACACTGGACGGCTGGCTTTTATTCCATGGCTCCTAACCTACGGGTTGATGTTCCAGGATGGTGCTAGACATCAAAATCTAGGACAATTTTAGAAAGCGTTTGTCTACATATCTGTTACATAAACAACTTCGGCCGACAGTTTGTCGGACTTCGGTCAGCCTTGTGATATTAACTTGTGGGTCATTAATCGACGGTCACCATTACCTGTATTTCACAGTTCAATGATTTTACCTTATATCTTGAAGACTTGTTCACAGATGAACATCAAAATTTAGGATTATGTTTCAGTAAGAGGCAACTTTTTGACCTCAAATAAATGTAGGACACTGTGACACATAAATTCCATGGCACAGTGACTTTGCCTTATTTCTTGAAGACTATTTTATAAACTTTTGTTTAATGAGTCAGTATGACCTGATGTTTGACCTTAAATAAGGTCGCTATGACCTATATTTTATACAACACTAAGCCTTGCAGCCTCCGCCGATATCAACATATTGATTATACCGGGCGTCATTGTTCACATGGAAAATTCCCGGGACTCTCCAGGCTTTCGGATGAGTCTTTAAACCGAGGTGCCGTCTCCGTATGACCTTAGCTGTTGGTGGGACGTTACACTGAAACTCTCTCTCACACACACACATTCACGCGCACGCACACACACACATACACACACACACACACACACACACACACACATAGACAATAAGCGTTGTGTGCACAATAAGCGGCGTTACAGCGATCTTCCTTTTTATTCTTTGCTTTTTTGTATAATTGGATAAAATATTAGCGATAACATCAATGTGATAAAGTGCTCTTTTACATTCCTCCAAAACGGTACGTTTTCTCATGAAAGTTTCTTATATAGAGGAGCGTACATGAGTGGTCATGTATTATTGAATTTATTAAACTCGTTGAGGAAAAGGGATAAAATGTGAGGCAAAACCTCGAATTTTATCCCTTTTCCTCAAACTCGTTTAATAATTTCAATAATACACGAACACGAATGTAAGATTCTGTTTATCATATGACATTTAAAACGCATTTTATTCACACATTTTATTTTATATAGATGGGTATTCATTACATGGATTTGCTAACATGCTGTGATACATTGATTTATTAAATTGGAAGATTAACTGTTGGTTTTCTTTTGCTCCAGATTTTAGTGGTTTCTTGCTGTCGAGTCCTCGACGTAGTCTCACCTCCGTGGTTCTTTGATTATTTGTGTTCACGGAGATGTTGCACTGATGAGTTAGGAGGCCTTCATGCGGGCTGAACAAATTATTTGTCTAAATCGCGACGGACGTAAGGGCGAGGATTGTGGCCACGTAAAATCGATTTAAGCCCCCAGTGGAAATCTTTCCACTGACCGTTCAAAGGCGGTTCTTCTGTGTCGGTTTATTTATGTTGTTGTTTGTTGCTTGCAGTGTGTGCCACTTGTGTCTTTTTATTTTGGATGGCCATGTGGCCATTTTGTGGGAAAGTAACTGTCCTTATGGCCTTCCTTTGTTTGGGTTCCCATTATGGTCTGGTCGCTTCATGTTTGTGTTTCTTTCCCTTTGGTGTCTTTGATGAGTGGAGTAAGTTAACTGTATCGATTTATGATCTTTGTTCTACTTCTACTTTCATGTATGTTTTATGTTCCTTCTATAGGTTTGTAATTGTCTGCTGACCATCCGGATGCATTCCCTTTTTCATGATTTTTTGTGTATTGGTTTACGTTCCTTTTGTGATGTTCTGTTTTGCTTGAGTTTCTTATCGTTTCTCTTCCTTCGGCGGTTATCGGAGTCTAACTGTTGGTTTTCTTCTGCTCCAGCATGTCAGTGGTTTCTTGCTGTCGAGTCCTCATCGTTGTCTCACCTCTGTGGTTCTTTGATTATTTGTGTTCACGGAGATGTTGCACTTCATGCGGACTGAACAAATTATTTGTCTAAATCGCGACGGAAGTAATGGCGAGGATTGTGGCCACTTAAAATCGATTTAAGCCCCCCAGTGGAAATCTTTCCACTGACCGGTCCAAGGCGGTTCTTCTGTCGCGATCTATTTATGTTGTTGTTCGTTACTTACTGTGTGTATCACTTGTGTCTTTTTTTTTTAGATGGCCATATGGCCATTTTGTGGGAAAGTAACTGTCCGTATGGCCTTCCTTTGTTTAGGTTTCCATTATGGTCTGGTCGCTTAATGTTTGTGTTTCTTTCCCTTTGGTGTATTTGATGGGTGGAGTAAGTTAATTGTATCGATTCCTGATCTTTTTTACTTCTGTTTTGGATGGATGATCTCATTGATCATGGCCTTTTATGAGCAGCGTTTCTTTCTTTTTTTTATTTATAGCGGTCTTTGGCTTTGATTGCCTGGATAGGTTACATAAGTTCAAGAATAATTCTGACGGTGTTTATACGATACGACCTAAAAATTCCAGGAATGCTATTCAGGTATACTGCGACATGACCACAGACGGAGGTGGATGGACAGTAAGTGTTTTTAGCTCCACTGGTCGAAGGCCAGCGGGGCTATTGCCATGGCCCTGTGTCCGTCGTGCGTCCGTGCGTCCAGTCGTCCGTGCATTAACTTTTTCTTTAAACATCTTCTCCTCCTAAACTACTGGGCCAATTGTAACCAAACCTCACAGAAATGTTCCTTACATCGTCCTCCTCTAAATTCATTCAAAGAATGTTGTTACACCCAGAACTCTGGTTGCCATGGCAACAAAACCACAAAAAAAAATAAATTTTTTAAAAATCTTCTCCTCCAAAACCACCAGTTGGATTTCATTTTTATTTTGCATGAATGTTCCTTGGGTGGATCTGTTTCCGATTCCTTGAAGAAATTTTGATCCGACAAAAACATGGCCGCCATGGGCGGGGCTTATTTTTACTATTTAGCATATAGTGTATTGCTCAAACATCTTCGCCTCCTAAACTACTGGGCAAATTGTAACCAATCTTCACTGGAATGTTACTTACTTAGTCCTCTTCTAAATTCCTTCAAAGAATTTTGTTACACCCAGAACTCTGGTTGCCATGGCAACAAAACCACACACAAAAATAAAAATCTTTAAAAATCTTCTTCTCCAAAACCTCCTGTTGGATTTCATTTTTATTTTGCATGAATTTTCCTTGGATGGACCTCTTTCAGATTCCTTGAAAAAAAAATTTGATCCGACAAAAAACATGGCCGCCATGGGCGGGGCTTATTTTCACTATTTAACATATAGTGTAATGCTAAAACATCTTCTCCGCCTAAACTACTGGGCAAATTTTAACCAATCTTCACTGGAATGTTCCTTACTTAGTCCTCTTCTAAATTCCTTCAAAGAATTTTGTTACACCACGAACTCTGGTTGCCTTGGCAACAAAACCACACAAAAAATTAAAAATCTTTCAAAATCTTCTCCAAAGCCACCTGTTTGATTTCATTTTTATTTTGCATGAATGTTCCTTGGCTGGACCTCTTGAAGATTCCTTGAAGAAATTTTGATCCAACTAAAAACATGGCTGCCATGGGCGGGGCATATTTTCACTATTTGACATATAGTGTAATGCTAAAACTTCTTCTTCTCCTTAACTACGGGGTCAATTGTAACCAATCTTCACAGGAGTGTTCCTTACTTAGTCCTCTTATAAATTCCTTCAAAGAATTTTGTTACACCCAGAATGTTGGTTGCCATGGCAACAAAACCACACAAAAAATTTAAAATCTTTAAAAATTTTCTCCTCCAAAACCACCAGTTGGATTTCATTTTTATTTTGCATGAATGTTCTTTGGGTGGACCTCTTTCAGATTCCTTGAAGAAATTTTGATCCGACAAAAAACATGGCCGCCATGGGCGGGGCTTATTTTCACTATTTAACACATAGTGTAATGCTAAAACATCTTCTTCTCCTAAACTACTGGGTCAATTGTAACCAAACTTCAAAGGAATGTTCCTTTCTTAGTCCTCTTTGAAATTCCTTCAACGAATTTTGTTGCACCCAGAACTCTGATTGCCATGGCAAAAAAAAACACACAAAAAATTAAAAATCTTAAAAAATCATCTCCTCCAAAACCACTTGTTGGAGTTCATTTTTATTTTGTATGAATGTTCCTTGTGTGAACCTCTTTCAAATTCCTTGAAGAAATTTTGATTCGACAAAAAACATGGCTGCCATAGGTGGGGCTTATTTTCACTATTTAACATAAAGTGTAATGCTAAAACATCTTCTCCCCTAAACTACTGGGCCAATTGTAACCAAACTTCACAGGAATGTTCCTTTCGATTTTACATGGCCATAATCCTCGCCCTTACCTCTGTCGCGGTATACACTAATTTTGTTTAGTCCGCATGAAGGCTTCCTAACTCATCAGTGTAACATCTCCGAGAACATTCAAATAAAAAAACTACAGATGTGAAACAGGGTTGAGGACTCGACAGCATACAACAACAGAGTAGCTGGAGCAAAAGAAAACCAACAGTTAGACTCCGAGGGGCCCGACCAAAGACGGAGCATCAGGCGCAAACCAACATAAAGAATACTAAAATAAAATAAAATTCCACCTGTTGGATTTCATTTTTATTTGGAATAAATGTTCCTTGGGTGGACCTCTTCCAGATTCCTTGAAGAAATTTTGATCCGACAAAAAACATGGCCGCCATGGGCGGGGCTTATTTTCACTATTTAACATATAGTGTAATGCTAAAACATCTTCTTCTCATAAACTATTGGGCAAATTGTAACTAAACTTCACAGGAATATTCCTTACTTAGTCCTCTTCTAAATTCCTTCAAAGAATTTTGTTACACCCAGATCTGGTTGCCATGGCAACAAAACCACACAAAAAATTAAATCTCTTTAAAAAACTTCTTCTCCTAAACCACCAGTTGGATTTCATTTTTATTTTGCATGAATGTTCCTTGGCTGGACCTCTTTCAGATTCCTTGAAGAAATTGTGATCCGACAAAAAACATGGCCGCCATGGCCGGGGCTTATTTTCACTATTTAACATAAAGTGTTATGCTAAAACATCTTTTCCCCTAAACTACTGGGCCAATTGTAACCAAACTTCACAGAAATGTTCCTTTCTTAGTCTTCTTCTAAATTCCTAAATTCAAAGAATTTTGTTACACCCAGAACTCTGGTTGCGATGGCAGATAAACCACACAAAAAAATTAAAAGTCTTTAAAAATCTTCTCCTCCAAAGTAGAAGTAAAACAAAGATCAGGAACCGATACAATTAACTTACTCCACCCATAAAAGACACCAAAGGGAAAGAAACACAAACATGAAGCGACCAGAACAAATTGGAAACCTAAACAAAGGAAGGCCATAAGGACAGTTACTTTCCCACAAAATGGCCAAATGGCCATCAAAAATAAAAAGACACTGTGATACACACAGTTAGTAATAAACAACAACATAAATAAACTGCGACAGAAGAACCGCCTTGGAACGGTCAGTGGAATGAATTCCACTGGGGGGGGGGGGGCTTAAATCGATTTTACATGGCCATAATCCTCGCCCTTACCTCTGTCGCGGTATACACTAATTTTGTTTAGTCCGCATGAAGGCTTCCTAACTCATCAGTGTCACATCTCCGAGAACATGCAACTCAAAAAACTACAGAGATGAAACAAGGTTGAGGACTCGACAGCATGCAACAACAGAATAGCTGGAGCAAAAGAAAACCAACAGTTAGATTCCGAGGGGCCCGACCAAAGATGGAGCATCAGGCGCCAACCAACATAAAGAATACTAAAATAAAATAAAATTCCACCTGTTGGATTTCATTTTAATTTTGTATGAATGTTCCATGGTTGGACCTCTTTCAGATTCCTTGAAGAAAGTTTGATCCGACAAAAAACATGGCCGCCATGGGCGGGGCTTATTTTCACTATTTAACATATAGTGTAATGCTAAAACATCTTCTCCTCCTAAAATATTGGGCAAATTGTAACCAAACTTCACAGGAATGTTCCTTACTTAGTACGCTTCTTAACTCCTTCAAAGAATTTTGTTACACTCAGATCTGGTTGCCATGCAACAAAACCACACAAAAAAATAAAAATCTTTAAAAATCTTCTTCTCCTAAACCACCAGTTGGATTTCATTTTTATTTTGCATGAATGTTTCTTGGCTGGACCCCTTTCAGATTCCTTGAAGAAATTGTGATCCGACAAAAAACATGGCCGCCATGGGCGGAGCTTAGTTTCACTATTTAACATAAAGTGTAATGCTAAGATCAGGAACCGATACAATAAACTTACTCCACCCATCAAAGACACCAAAGGGAAAGAAACACAAACATGAAGCGACCAGACCAAAATGGAAACCTAAACAAAGGAAGGCCATAAGGACAGTTACTTTCCCACAAAATGGCAAAATGGCCATCCAAAATAACAAGACACAAGTGATACACACAGTAAGAAACAAACAATAACATAAATAAACCGCGACAGAAGAACCGCATTGGATAGGCCAGTGGAAAGAATTCCACTGGGGGGTTTAAATCGATTTTACATGGCCATAATCCTCACCCTTAGCTCTGTCGTGGTATACATTAATTTTGTTTAGTCCGCATGAAGGCTTCCTAACTCATCAGTGTAACTTCTCCGAGAACATACAACTCAAAAAACTACAGAGATGAAACAAGGTTGAGGACTCGACAGCATACAACAACAGAATAGCTGGAGCAAAAGAAAACCAACAGTTAGATTCCGAGGGGCCCGACCAAAGATGGAGCATCAGGCGCCAACCAACATAAAGAATACTAAAATAAAATTCCACCTGTTGGATTTCATTTTTATTTTGTATGAATGTTCCATGGGTGGACCTCTTTCAGCTTCCTTGAAGAAATTTTGATCCAACAAAAAACATGGCCGCCATGGGCGGGGCTTATTTTCACTATTTAACATATAGTGTAATGCTAAAACATCTTCTCCTCCTAAACGACTGGGCAAATCGTAACCAAACTTCACAGGAATGTTCCTTACTTAGTCCTCTTCTAAATTCTTTCAAAGAATTTTGTTTCACCCAGATCTGGTTGCCATGGCAACAAAACCACACAAAAAAAATAAAAATCTTTAAAAATCTTCTCCTCCTAAAACACCAGTTGGATTTAATTTTAATTTTGCATGAATGTTCCTTGGCTGAACCTCTTTCAGATTCCTTGAAGAAATTGTGATCCGACAAAAACATGGCCGCCATGGGCGGGGCTTATTTTCACTATTTAACTTAAAGTGTAATGCTTAAACATCTTCTCCTCCTAAACTACTGAGCCAATTATAACCAAACTTCACCGGAATGTTCCTTACTTAGTCCTCTTCTAAATTCCTTCAAAGAATATTGTTACACCCAGAACTCTGGTTGCCATGGCTACAAAGCCACAGAAAAAAATAAAAATCTTTAAACATTTTCTCCAAAACCACCTGTTGGATTTCATTTTTATTTTGCATGAATGTTCCTTGTGTGGACCTCTTTCAGATTCATTGAAGAAATTGTGATCCGACAAAAAACATGGGCACCATGGGCGGGGCTTATTTTCACTATTTAACATATAGGGTAATGCTAAAAAATCTTCTTCTGCAAAAATACTTGTGGGAATTCATTGTAATTTGGCATGAATGTTCCTTTGGTGGACCTTAGTCAGATTCCTTGAAAACAAATTGATCTGACAAAAAAAAGGCCGCCATGGGCGAGGCTTATTTTCACTATAGAACATATAGTGTAATGCTGAAAATATCTCCTATTGCAAAAGTTCTTGTTTTATTTCATAGTTATTTGGCATGCATGTTCCTTGAGTGGACCACTGTCAGATTCCTTGAAGAAATTTTGATCCGATAAAAAACATGGCTGCCGTGGTCGGGGCTTATTTTCACTATATAACATATAGTGTAATGTTGAAAAAGTCTTCTGTTCTTCATAAGTTCTTGTATGTTTATTTATTTATTTATTTATTTATTTATTTAAATGTACCTTCCTGTACCTGAATTAATCTTCTCCGATTTTGCTGACTATCACATATCTATAGAGGTCCACCTACAAATTATCATTCTACGTATTCAAAACATCAGAAATTTCACTTGCCCATCACACTCGTGATAGAACTGATGTTTTCAACACAATCTTAGCAAACTCTTTTTATACGACTTTATGTTTCAACATAAATTCAAAATACTGAGGGACATTGATTTATTAGACCTAATTATACTACAGTGTCAACAGTTCTCCAGATCCCTGAGGGTTAAAATGGCTTAGTCGAAAAGGGAGACATACCGAATCCGACAGAGGAAAGGAAAAAATAAATAAATAAATAAATAAATAAAAACATAAAAAATAAACACAAACGAGCCTGATCTGTTTTAGGTCCACTGGCCGAAGACCCGCGGGTCTTATGTTATCGCCGTGCGTCCGCGCGGTCGTATGTCCGTGCGTTATTTTTTTTCTTTAAACATCTTCTCCTTAACTACTTGGTCCATTGTAACCAAACTTCACAGGAATGTTTCTCACATAGTCCTCTTCTAAATTCCTTCAAAGAATTTTGTTACATGCAGAACTCTGGTTGCGATGGCTTCGAAACCCCCTAAAAATATTTAAAAATCTTCTCCTCCAAAACCGCTCTATGGATTTTTTTCTTATTTTGCATGAATGTGGACCTCTGTCAGATTCCTTGAAGAAATTTGGATCAGACAAAAAACATGGCCGCCATGGCCATGCCCCACATGGCCGCCATAGCCAAGCCCCTTGGCTCATTAGCTTTCGAAAACTTATAAGGGGAAAAGTTTTAAAAACCTTCTCCTCCAAAACCGCTCAGCACAATGGATTTCATTCTTACTTGGCATGAATGTTCCTTGGGTGGACCTCTGTCAGATTCCTTGAAGCAATTTTGATCAGACAAAAAACATGGCCGCCATGGACACGCCCATTGGCTAATTAGCTTCCATAGACTTATAAAGGGATCTTTTTTTTTAATCTTCTCCTCCAAAACCGCTTAGTGGATTTCGTTCTGTCATTTCATAAATGTTCCTTGTGTGGACCATTGTCAGATTCATTGAAGAAATTTTGAACAGACAAAAAAAACATGGCCGCCATGGCCACCACATTTGGCTCATTAGCTTCCACAGACCAATAAAGGGAAAAGCTTCAACAATCTTCTCCTCTGAAACCATAAGGCCTAAAGCTAAGACATTTAGTATGTAGCAAAGTTATGTGGTCACCTACTAAGTCCTGCGAACTATGCCTCTGGAGTCCGAATTGGCAATGCCCTGGTGCTTAGTAGCTCCCATAGACAAATAATGAAAGAATCTTGATACTTTTCTCCTCTGAAACCATAAGGCCAAGTGCTTAGTATGTAGCAACTTGAAATATTCAACTGCATAAATCCAGCCAACCATGCCCCGGGGGTCCAAATTGGCCACAACCTAAGGCCAATAAGCTCAAATAGACTTATACTGGAAAAAAAACGACAAAAATCTTCTTATCTCAAACCATCAGTGCCCAGAGCTTAGGTATTTAGAATGCAGCAACGTCAAGTGGTCACTCACATAAATCCTACCAACAATGCACCGTGGGTAAAAAATTTGCCACGCCCAGAGGCCTATTAGTTCCCAAAGACTTATGGTAGGAAAAACTTAAAAAAGTATTCTTCTCTGAAACCATAAGGCCCAGGGCTTTAGATATTTAGAACGGAGCAATGCCAAATGGTCACTCACATAAATCCTGCCAACCATGGCTCTGGGGTCCCAAAATATAGAATGGACATTCCTTGGGTGGATCACTTGTTTTTTTTTTACCCATTGCATGCGGGAAAACCCTAAACGGGTACCTTGGAAAACAGTGCTGGCCCAAATCAGACCCCGCAGAATACCGTGTCTGATCAGGGCCTACACTATTTGCTAACAGAATTTTCCATCAAAAATAGAAAAAATAGGCCTGACAGCCCTTGTATGACAAATGGACTGGTCCAACATATAGCAATAGAAGAGTCAACTAGTATACAATTGGTTAATGTAATAAATATGACAATTGTCGGAAGTAAGCCGGTGGAGCGACAGGCCCTCTTTGGCCTCTTGTTTTTTCATCATTTTACTAACCGCGGTACTGTAGCAAAATATAGGTGAAGGCAATGAACAGGAATCAATACAATTAACCCAAACCTCCCATCAGAGACACCAAAGTGAAGGAAATACAAATATCTCATAACTAAACACTAATGAAAACATCAACATCGGACAGTTACTTTCCCACAAAATGGCCAATTGGTTATCCAAAACAAAAATATATAAGCGATACACACACCATACACAAACTATAACCAAAAATAAACCGCGACAGAAGAACCTTCTTGGAATGATCAGTGAAATAAATGCCAATGAGGGTGGGTGGTGGCCGACTTTAATTGATTTTACGCGGCCGAAATCCTCGCCCTTACTTCCTTCGCAATTTAGACAATTAATTTGAACAGTCTTCACGAAGGCTTCCTAACGCATCAGTGATGCATCTCCGAGAACACCACAAAGATGAAACAACGCTGAAATGCTTGAGCAAAAAAAAAAAACTCCGATGGGCCTAACCAGCGACAGAGCAACAAGGACCAACCAACATTACATTAAATTAAATTCTAACTCTCAGTAAAATAGAAGTGAAGGCAATGATCAGGAGTCGATACAATTAACCCACAGCTCCCATCAGAGACACCAAAGGGAAAGAAGCACCGACATGAACAAGCCCATAATTGAAATATAAATTACGGAAAGCCAAAAGGACAGTTACTTTCCCCACAAAATTGCCAAAAGGCTATCCAAAACAAAATAGCATATTGCGATACACGCGCGGAAGATAAACCATATCAAAAATAAACCGCGAGAGAAGAACCGCCTTGGAACGGTCAGTGAAACGAATTCAACTGGAAAGCCTTTACGCTGGAACCGTCAAATAATCTGAGGCCTGACCCACCGGCGTACAATTAAAAGGGGGAAGCAAGGTTGTCAAAGTAGAAGCAAAACAAAGATCAGGAATCGATACAATTAACTTTCTCCACCCGTCAAAGACACCAAAGGGAAAGAAACACAAACATGAAGCGACAAGACCAAAATGGAAACCTAAACAAAGGAAGGCCATAAGGACAGCTACTTTCCGACAAAATGACCAAATGGCCATCCAAAATAAAAAGACACAAGTGACACGCACAGTAAGTAACAAACAACAACATGAATAAACCGCGACAGAGGAACCTCCTTGGAACGGCCAGTGGAAAGAATTCCACTGGGGGGCTTAAACCGATTTTACATGGCCATAATCCTCGCCCTTACCTCTGTCCGATTTAACTGCCATGCATGCAGTGTGTCGTATAACACTTATGTTTGTTTCCAATATTTTTGTATCGAAGAATGATTTTACGAAATTGATCGCATTGATATTGGGAAACAGTGATCTCCTTTGCAAACGTCATTTTTTTTAGTTTACTTCAAAACATCAATTGTGGGTTGGTCGTAAAAAGCAACTACAATCTATGCGTCGACCAGAAATATGGAAAATATCACACACTTCAATCTGAAAAAAATGCTTCTGTCATGTAACTGACTTCAACACTCGTAATAAATTATTAACGGCTAAACTCCTTAATCAGGGTTATCGGTACCATAAACTACGCAAAGCCTTTTCAAAATTTTATAGACGCCATTCTGATTTAATTTCAAAATTCAATATTGGACTTAAATCTCTTCTGCAACAAGGTCTATCGGAACCCGAATTTTATGGTGACTTAGTATTTAAATTCAGAAAAATATATAACCGCAATGACTTCAGTACCCAATTTCGTAAAATCATTCTTCGATATAAAAAGATTGGGTACAACATGGATATTATACGACAGACTGCATGCATGGTAGTTAACCCAATCACGGTTGGCAACTTTGCTTCCCTCTTTAATTGCACGCCGGTGGGTCAGGCCTCAGATTCTATGACGGCTCCAACGTAAAGGCTTATTGAGAATTAGAGAGATCTAATTCAAGGTAATGTTGGTTGGTGCCTGATGCTCTGTCTCTGGTCGGGCTCATCGGAGTCTAACTGTTGGTTTTCTTTTGCTCCAGCATTTCAGTGGTTTCTTGCTGTCGAGTCCTCACCGTTGTCTCACCTCTGTGGTTCTTTGATTTTTGTGTTCACGGAGATGTTGCACTGATGAGTTAGGAGGCCTTCATGCGGACTGAACAAATTATTTGTCTAAATCGCGACGGAAGTAAGGGCGAGGATTGTGGCCACGTAAAATCGATTTAAGCCCCCCAGTGGAAATCTTCCACTGACCGTTCCAAGGCGGCTCTTCTGTGGCGATTTATTTTATGTTGTTGTTTGTTACTTACTGTGTGTATCACTTGTGTCTTTTAGTTTCGGATGACCATATGGCCATTTTGTGGGAAAGTAACTGTCCTTATGGCCTTCCTTTGTTTAGGTTTCCATTATGGTCTGGTCGCTTAATGTTTGTATTTCTTTCCCTTTGGTGTCTTTTATGGGTGGAGTAAGTTAATTGTATCAATTCCTGATCTTTGTTTTACTTCTACTTTTCAATCTGAAAAATAAATGTTGGTTCGACTGACATGAAAGATGTTGTTGCAGCAAACATGTGTTTTCGTTAAGTTTACTTAAAATCCAAAATGCTTTCCCAGCAGGCACATGACGTAATTGTGATGTCATATCAGTGTAAGTTAAACGTCATGATGTATATACAACGTCACATTTACATCGGTGCAACGTCATGATGTTGCATCGTCGATGATTTCACGTTGCCTTAGCGACGTGTGCCTGCTGGGTTTACATCATAGTTTAAGCCATAGATTTCAGAACTTGAATAAAACAGAAACAAATATTTTGAAAATTTCCTGAAATATTCATTCCGAAAAACGAAATTGATTTAATAAGGTTACAGTGCAATAAATCGATGTCTCATGTAATGCTCAGATTAAGTAATGGAAACACTAGATTAGAAAGGCAAAGGTCAACTTCTACACCCCTCCACCAAACTTAATAAATAAATGAATAAATAAATAAATAAATAATGGCTATGCAGTATAAACATGACGAAAACACACCTATATAATTTTGACCCCCCGAACCCCATTTTATATAGTAAAACTGGGGTCCTTACTTTTCTTATTGTTGCTCTAAAATATAGATTATGTATACTCGTTACAATCGCCTCGATAAGGCGGTTCTAACGAGTACCAACTATCTATAATTTCATTGGGTTAACTACCATGCATGCAGTCTGTCGTGTAAGATTTATGCTGTACCCAATCTTTTTATATCGAAGAATGATTCTACGTTATTGGGTGCTGCAGCCATTGCTTTATAGAGGATCTTACATGAGTGCTCATGTATTATTGAATTTATTAAACGAGTTGAGGAAAAGGGATAAAATGCGAGGCTTTGCCTCGCATTTTATCCCTTTTCCTCAACTCGTTTAAATAAATTCAACGAGTTGCCTCGCATTTTATCCCTTTTCCTCAACTCGTTTAATAAATTCAATAATACATGAGCACGAATGCAAGATTCTTTATAGAGGATATTACATGAGTGCTCATGTATTATTGAATTTATTAAACGAGTTGAGTGAGTGATTGAGTTTTAGTTTTAAGTCCCACCAACAGCTAAGGTCATACGGAGACGAGACCTCGATTTAAAGACTCATCCGAAAGTCTGAAGAAGCCCGGGATCGATCATGCGATCCCTGGTTTACAAGGCGAGTAGCGTAACCACTGCACCACGGAGGCTTCTAAAATAAAACGAGTTGAGATAAAGGGATAAAGTGCGAGGCTTTGCCGAGCATTTTATCCCTTTTCCTCAACGAGTTTAATAAATTCAATTATACATGAGCACGAATGCAAGATTCTATTTATCATATGACATTTAAAACGCATTTTATTCACGATTGTTTATAAAAATATCAATATTCCGCCATGAGTGAACGCGACGTCGTTAAGGACGTCGTACGTGTAACGTTACGGAACGTATCTAGCTTATTTGCATATTCAATCCACTAGTGGATTATCGAAAATAATACATGGCGTTATTACACTCTCAGACGCGACCTCATATGATAAATATATTTTTTTCTGAATTTAAATACTATGTTACCATAAAATTCAGGTTCCGATTGCAGAAGAGATTTGACTCCAACATTTAATTTTGAAATTATATCGGAATGACGCCAATGAAATTTTGAAAAAGGCTTTCGGAGTCTAACTATTGGTTTCCTTTTGCTCCAGCATTTCAGTGGTTTCTTGCTGTCGAGTCCTCACCGTTGTCTCACTCTGTGGTTCTTTGATTATTTGTGTTCACGGAGATGTTGCACTGATGAGCTAGGAGGCCTTCATGTGGACTGAATAAAGTAGTTGTTTAAATCGCGACGGAAGTAAGGGCGAGGATTGTGGCCACGTAAAATCGATTTAAGCCCCCGAGTGGAAATCTTTCCCCTGACCGTTCCAAGGCGGTTCTTCTGTGGCGATTTATTTATGTTGGTGTTTGTTACTTACTGTGTTTATCACTTGTGTCTTTTTATTTGGGATGGCAATATGGCCATTTTGTGGGAAAGTAACTGTCCTCATGGCCTTCCTTTGTTTAGGTTTCCATTATGGTCTGGTCGCTTAATGTTTGTATTTCTTTCCCTTTTGTGTCTTTGGTGGGTGGAGTAAGTTAATTGTATCGATTCCTGATCTTTGTTTTACTTCTACTTTGCATAATTTATGATACCGATAACCCTGATTAAGAAGTTTAGCAGTTCACCATTCATTATGAGTGTTGAAATCAGTTACCTAACTGGAAACTCTGGCAAATTGAATTGATTTCGAAATATAAACGCCATAGGATACCGCACGAGGAAGTATATCTATCAAATGACGTCGAGTCTGAGAGTGTAATAACGCCTTGTAATAACGCCGATGGGCACTAATTGTGCAACTCTTGTGGCTGATCTGTTCTTGTATTGTTATGAAAGAGACTTCATTTTGTCGCTTTCCATTGATAACCAATCTGAAATTATTGAAGCTTTTAGCTCCACTTCTAGATATTTAGATGATTTATTAAATATTAATAATACCTATTTTGATGGTTTGATCAGTCAGATTTACCCCCTAGAACTTCAGTTAAATAAAGCAAATTCTTCTGATACCGATGTCACAGGGTTGGAAAAAGAACATGACTCGACCGGGACTCGAACCCAGGGCCTTTCGCATACCGTGCGAACACTCTACCGACTGAGCTACCGAGCCACATGGTCGACCTGCTACACTTTCCCCCTGCTTAATTAGATTCGTCCCGAATCTCTTCTCATGAGATTCGTCCCGAATTTCTAAGTCCTATCCAGTCCGGCTGCGAGACTTATATGTCGCCGGGTGAGCATCAGGTGTTGAAATGAGACCCAGACAATGGATTTCTCAGGGTTGTTTATATACAAGAAAGGGTGTCCTACAAACAAACAAACACGATTGACAACACACTATTTACAGGACAACACAAATTGTTACTGCTTAATCTATTCAGCAGTACATTAATAATATATCCACCGATATCAACATGGATGAATGACATTACAGGACAATATAAACAGAAAACAGTGAATGACAGGACACACTCCGCTGGGATGGTTTGGTTTTACGGCCCTTTCAAGATTATTTCACTCATATCGAGCCAACCCTGAATCAGGTGGGCGAAAACCGGAGTACCTGGAGAAAAACCACAGGACCTTCCTTTGCAGTAAGTGGCAATATGACCCGAGCGAGGCTCGAACCACTGCGGCGAGAGACCTAATGGTCAAGGGTCAGCGCTCTTAGCCACCAGGTCACAGAGGCCTGTCCTCTGCTAGGATAAAATGCATGGATGAGTGGGGATTTAGGGTTGTGAATACACCCGTATAGGCCCCTCGAGCCAGATGTAAGGTTGACAATGAAAATGGCAGCTTGGTGGGGAAACTCCGATACATGTGAAGAATTTCATGTCAATGAAATTCTAACACAGGCCGAGTACATTATGACCTATTACAGCACTCAAGAATAAAGCTATAGAATAAGCTAGACAAGTGACCTTCTCAGCTTATGCTGCATTATTTTAAATGCAAGCAATATGGTGAAATTCCAATAGTTGAGCATGAGCAACAGCAGTAATATGCAGCTAAAGCAAAATGGCAAATTATGAAATATGTTCAATGTTCAGAATAAAGAACTATGGAAATAACAATTGAATAAACAGGTTACAGAACAAGAAATTCATACCTGGCTATGACATCCTCAAATTATACTGGTCAATAAAAGACAATGACTGTCTATAGCAGTTCAGTTGAAAATAATGTAGCCTGGGCGAGTAAGTGACTACTCGCAAGGCCCTCTTCATTCCAACTGAATCAAGGCGGTAAAATTTGTGGTGCGAAGTGTGCAAAAGGTCACATGCGGGGTTAGAGAATTAGAATAGCCAACCATACAAAAGCATTCACCCTGGCAACGCTCAAAACATTAAAATGATAGGTAAAAACAAGAATTTTACCGTTAAATGTTGTACGTGTTCAAATGTCAAATTGTGGCAGCAAGGTCACGGACGAAAAAGACTAGTAACCTTACTGCCGTGTATCTGAAACACGACAACTAAAAAGCGAAACGTGCCGAATAACTACATATATCATTCTCCCCTGTCAGGGAAAATGTCTCCTGACATTTCCAAATGCCTTGTAAGTACACAGACAATAGCTGAGTGTAATACAATATCAAACAATAAATATATTTATCACAGCTTGCTTTTTATTTACAATGTTACTCAAATTTGTGAAGTGATTGCTTCTGGAAGAAGCACAACATGCAGAAATAAATTGCTGCACAATTCACTGCACAGTTCAATGCACAATGCACCATTCAATGCACAATGCACAATTCAATGCACAACACATCTATAGAAACTAAAACATGATAATTTGTGTTGTGCAACACTGAATATATTATTCAAATAAACTACACTCAGCATATTGTTGTGTATTTAAAAACAATACAGAAAAAAATCCAAATGACATTCTCCCCTGTATACATATTAAAAAATCAGAATGTCCACAATTCAATAAAAAACTAAACAAACCACTACAGTAACTCTGTATCATCAACAGTGTGTTGACCCATGAGCCAATCTCCATAACGATCTGGCGGAAGACGTACACGACCAGAACGTCTAGGCTGAGGAGTAGTAACGGGTGATGGAGATTGAGTATATCCAGATGGGATACTTGTGCCAGTTTGAGAAATAGATTGATGGCTTTCGCCTGGCACACTCGTATCTCCACCACCAACTGAAACAGCACTTCTACCACGAAAATTTGAAGAAGAATCCCTGCCAGAACCGACTGACTGAGTAATATTTCCAGCTTCAACAATACTGGAGGCATTATCAAAACTGGAAACATTGACAGGACTGAGAGGTTTCCTCCTTGCAGGAATAATGTACTTGCCCGATGACTGGAAAGCAGACTCTGATTGGTCAGAATCTGATTCCTCAATATCATTATTGTAACTGGGCTGAACATGATTCCTAGAAGGACGCCTTGGCGTAATCTTTGGTTCTGAAACCTCAGATTTAACAGGAATGACTGAAAATGGGAGTAGCATGTTCCTATGTAAGGTTCTGATGCAGGACTCGTCAGACTCTTTTTGAACCTTATAAACAGGGATGTTGTTTATGGGTTGAGAAACAACAATATAAGGGCTTTTCTCCCACTTGTCAGCCAATTTCTGCTTGCCTCTCAGGCCAACCAGCCTGACAAGAACACGGTCTCCAACGTCCAAAGCTGCTTCCCGTACTTTGAGGTCGTAACCTGCTTTGTTACGGGCGGCGCTCCTTTGTGCTTCTTTGGAGGCAACTTTATATGCGAACTGGAGCCTCTTCTTCAATTTGGTAGCATAATGCTCCTTAGAAGATATAACAGGGTCTTGGTCATTATTTAGACCGAAATATGCATCAACAGCCAGCCTCGGATGTCGTCCAAACATTAAAAAGAACGGTGAATAGCCTGTGCTATCATGTTTGGTGGCATTATAAGAGTGCACTAATGGGGCGACATAAGACTTCCAGTCTTGCTTCTGATGTTCTAAAGTGCCTAACATATTAAGCAAAGTCTGGTTGAACCGTTCTGTCATTCAATTCCCCATAGCATGGTATGGGGTAGTCCTGGACTTTTCCACACCAGTTAGACTGCAGAGCTCTTTGATAACATTACTTTCAAAGTTTCTCCCCTGATCACTATGAAGGCGAGCAGGAAAGCCGTAGTGAAGTTCTCGAAGAGAATCTTTGCAGTAGTTTTGGCTAGCTGATTCCTCGTTGGAAAAGCCTGTGCATATCTGGTGAAATGGTCTGTTATAACCAGAATATGCTCATGACCCCCTTTTGACCTTTCTAAAGATAGAAAGTACATGCAGACTAGTTCCATTGGTTGGTGACTAACAATGTTCACCAACTTAGCACTAGGTCTTTGTGGAGTTTTACGTTTGATGCATCGGTCACAGGACTTGACTTTGGTTTCAACATCAGACTCCAATCCTGGCCAAAAGAACCGAGACCGAACCATTGACAATGTACGATCGCGGCCTTGATGACCGACATCATCATGTAAATGTTTAAGGACAATATCCTTAAATTTAGAGGGTAAAACTAACTGCTTTGTCTGTTGGCCATCAAGTACAGTATTTCTGTACAATACAGAACCAACAAAACAGAGTTTTTTCCACTCTTTAATATATCTAAGAACCTCTGGGGTTTCATCAGTTAGTTCGTTCTTCGTCGGACAAAAACCATTATGAAGAAACTGGATGACTCTTTTCAGAGTATCATCAGCAACCTGTTCTTTGGCCCAATCAACATTTTGAATATCAGTTGATTGCAAAACACTGTCTGTATGAACATCAGAAGATGGTTCAATCTGAGATGCATTAGTAATAACTAGTGTCTCAGCATAAGGGCAAGAATCCCATTAACAGTATAAGCCTGACAAATGGCATTTGCCACGTCAGAAAACATTTCTGTTTGCTCCTGCGGGCGTCTAGAAAGACCATCCGCATACCCATTAGCTTTGCCACTTCTGTAAATAAGTTGAAAATTATAAGTGCCAAGAGCTGCTAGCCATCTATGACCAGTAGCATCTAGCTTGGCAGATGAAAGGACATATGTAAGGGGATTGTTGTCTGTGACAACATCAAAATGATTACCATATAAGTAATCATGGAATTTCTCTGTCACTGCCCATTTTAAGCAGAGAAATTCTAATTTGTGAGCAGGATAATTCTTTTCACTGCTCCGAAGTCCTCTACTGGCATAAGCGATAACGCGTTCAAGGCCGTCTTGAACTTGATACAACACTGCACCAAGACCTTCGGTCGAGGCATCAGTGTGCACAATAAAAGGGCGTTTAAAATCGGCATATGCCAGGACTGGAAGAGTTGATAATTTCTCCTTCAAAGTGTCAAAAGCACTTTGCTGCAATGTACCCCACTGCCAAGGGACTTTATCTCTCTTCTTCTTCTTCTTCTTCTGATTGTCTGAACCAGGATTTTTGGGGTGCCCAACTAAAAGATTATTCAAGGGCTTAGCCAAACGGGCATAATCTTTAATAAAACGACGGTAATAGCCCGTAAAACCAAGAAATGATCTTAGTTGCTTAACATTCTGTGGGGCAGGCCAAGAAGTCAAAGCCTTCAATTTGTCAGGGTCCGTTTCTACACCATCTTGACTAAACACATGACCTAAATAACTGACACTGGTTTTGAAAAATTCGCACTTAGACGGCTTAAGCTTCAGACCGTGTTGTTTCAGTCTACTAAAAACTGCTTCCAGCCGGTCTAAGTGGTCTTCAAAGGCCTCTGAAAAGATCAGTATGTCGTCCAAGAAAATAAGGCATTCTTTGAGGTTCATGTCGCCCATGCAACGTTCCATTAGACGTTGAAACGAGGCTGTGGCATTGGTTAATCCAAACGTCATGCGCTGACAGTCAAAGAACCCTAGATTTCCCACTGTGAATGCCGTTAAATGCTTATCTTCTTCCTCTACCTCAACATGCCAGTATCCACTACGCAAATCTAGCTTAGAAAAGTATTTAGACCCTATTAAGGTATCTATAGTATCATCGATACAAGGTAGAGTGTAAGCGTCCCTTATTGTACGAATATTTAATTTTCGGAAGTCGATACAAAATCGCAAACATCCATCTTTCTTCCTAACCAAAACTACGTTGGAAGAGAAGGGACTTTCAGAAGGTCTGATAGCATCAGCCTCCAGCATTTCTTTAATATGAAAAGTAGAAGTTAAACAAAGATCAGGAATCGATACAATTAACTAACTCCACCCACCAAAGACACGAAAGGGAAAGAAATACAAACATTAAGCGACCAGACCATAATGAAAACCTAAACAAAGGAACGCCATAAGAACAGTAACTTTCCCACAAAATGGCCATATGGCCATCCAAAATTAAAAGACACAAGTGATACACACAGTAAGTAACAAACAACAACATAAATAAATCGCCACAGAATAACCGCCTTGGAACGGTCAGTGGAAATATTTCCACTGGGGGCTTAAATCGATTTTACGTGGCCACAATCCTTGCCCTTACTTCCGTCGCGATTTAGACAAACAACCCGTTCAGTCCGCATGAAGGCCTCCTAACTCATCAGTGCAACATCTCCGTGAACACAAAAAATCAAAGAACCACAGAGGTGAGACAACGGTGAGGACTCGACAGAAAGAAACCACTGAAATGCTGGAGCAAAAGAAAACCAACAGTTAGACTCCGATGGGCCGACCAGAGACAGAGCATCAGGCACCAACCAACATTACCAAGAATTAGATCTCTCTAATTCTCAATAAGCCTTTACGTTGGAGCCGTCATAGAATCTGAGGCCTGACCCACCGGCGTGCAATTAAATAGGGAAGCAAAGTTGCCAACCGTGATTGGGTTAACTACCATGCATGCAGTCTGTCGTATAACATCCATGTTGTACCCAATCTTTTTATATCGAAGAATGATTTTACGAAATTGGGTGCTGAAGTCATTGCGGTTATATATTTTTCTGAATTTATATACTGAGTCACCATAAAATTTGGGTTCCGATAGACCTTGTTGCAGAAGAGATTTAAGTCCAATATTGAATTTTGAAATTAAATCAGAATGGCGTCTATAAAATTTTGAAAAGGCTTTGCGTAGTTTATGGTACCGATAGCCCTGATTAAGAAGTTTAGCCGTTAATAAATTATTACGAGTGTTGAAGTCAGTTACATGACTACACACTCTAGCAAATCGAATTAATTGCGTAATATAAAAGCCATAGGATGGCGCAAGAGGAACATCACCATCCAAAAAAGGAAAATTTACAATCTCAAAATCAAAGTCATCGCGTTTATCATAAATTTTGCAAGAAACAAATCCATCTACAATAGATAGATGTAAATCCAAAAACGGGGCCTCGGTATCAGAAGAATTTGCTTTATTTAATTGAAGTTCTGGGGGGGGGGGGTAAATCTGACTGATCAAACCATCGAAATAGGTATTATCAATATTTAATAAATCAGCTAAATATCTAGAAGTGGAGCTAAAAGCTTCAATAATTTCAGATTGGTTATCAATGGAAAGCGACAACATGAAGTCTCTTTCATAACAATACAAGAACAGATCAGTCACAAGAGGTGCGCAATTCGTACCCATCGGAATACCCATAATTTGTCTAAATAACTTAGTACCGAATCTAATATAAATATTGTCAAGTAGAAAGGTGAGGGCATCACACACTTTCTGACATGACCAAAGTGTATAATTCTTATGCTCTTTAGAAGTGAAAAATGCATTTCTGACATTACATGCAAGATAGAGAGAATCTCCTCTGTGAAAGCCCATTCAATTAAATCATTAAGCTTTTCTTTTATAAGATTATGAGGAAGTGTAGTGTAAAGAGTGGAAAAATCGTAAGTAGACAGACTTGAAGCACGAAAATGTCTGGATTTCAATTTATTTAAAACCTCATTCGAATTTTTTATAGACCAAAACAGATTTCTTCCTGATCTCTCAAAGACTTTATCACAATATTTAATCACATGCGTTTTAATAGCAGTAAGACAGGAAGATAAATAATTTAGAAAGTTCAGTGGTAGTGCAAGAGCTAGAATTTGCAATAAACCGTGCTTTGTAAGGTCTTTTATGAAGTTTTGGTAGCCAGTATAGCGTAGGAAGCTTGTCTTGGCCTTCGGTAACACACACAGCAAACTTGGTGGCTGAATGACAAATATGTTTATCTACTATAACTCTCTCTTCAGCTAAAGGCTGAAGTTCATAGGCCTTAGTACCCCCAAGCTCCTGCTTAAGCGTGTTAACATAGTTGAGCCGTCACACAACGACGACATTGTAAGCGGCCTTGTCTGCAGGGGCCAAAACAAACTTCTTATGAAATTCTTGAATACCTAGCTTAAGATGACGTAAAGACGTCTTAGGCTTAGGAGGTAATAAGTTAGTATTTTGAGAATAGAAAGAAATGCGTTTATTCACTAGTTTTAAAATGCTTAGTTTCCAGTCCTTTAGGGCTTTATGCTCAACATACTCTCGCTTACACCATCGATTACCGAATTCATTCAATGAAGCAGCGATTTCATCTCTACATTTACTGAAATCAATTTTAGAAGGAAACCGACATTTCGGTCCTTTAGAAATTATATTCCTTATCCTAGAATCAGGAATAATTTTCAAATTGCCAGTAATTACATGACCAGCAGCAGGATAGCAATACACTGAATTTTTACAATCACATGAATCAGGAGTATTAGTATCAATATCAAGATCTGAAACAAGTTTATTAATGATAGATCTAACAGGTTTGTTATATTTATAGCAAATTATAGGTGTTTCAGTATTTTGAAAATAAGCAGGAATTGAAGAAAGCACAGAGCTCTCACGGAAGATACTGGGCAAACCTATAAAATCCATACCCTTATTAATGAAGGATATTTGGAAGAAATGGTGTTTATGATTAATTTCAGAATCAATGTAAGGACGGAGAGTATGCTGAGTATAGCCTCTAGTTAAGAAAGCCGCATCATATAACAGATTAGAACTATCGTAGAACTTATACGCCTCGGTGTCCAGAAGACGTAAAACAGAAACGGGTAATGAACTTAAAAATGAAAGCATAGAGTGGCGTCCATGATTTAATAATATAATAGATAGTCACTTAAGTCTAGTATTGTTTCGTTTAAACGCACGTAGTTTACGTTTAAAGTTACCATTTTTCCTGGTGCCGTGAGATCTAGTTCTGCGTTTTCGACATTCCAGGAGCGAGAAAATATCAAAGGCCTTAGATTTTGTTTATCTATCTAGTCACTCAAGTTAGGAATAGTTGTAGAGGACTTTTCCTGTTTCTGCGAGGAATCAGGTGTCCATGCATCAACAACATTCACACTTGTTAAAGTACACAGAATAGACTTAGGGGGAATTTCGATAACTTTGGCCGACAAAATATAAACTCTAACAGGAACAATAATAGTCGTACCTGGGCCTTTAAGTGAAACAACCCTTGGACAAATTGTCAAATTTCCTGAAAGGGAACCATTGGTATGCTCTGTCACTGCACATTCAATGCCATTTGATTTTCTAACTATACCATGGACAGTTTTTATTTCCCCAGGGTTGATACGAATGCTATAATTGCATGTTGTTTTGACAGGCAAACCATCATCGCACATGCTATCAAAGGCAGTCTGCCATTCTGCAGGCACATCCGATGGTGGCTTATCCTGCTTAAACAGTCTGATCACATTCGTACCGATGATTGCTGGAACCTTACTGTTGTAATCAGTGTCTGATACTATCAGAAGAGGAACTGTAATTAAAGAATCCCCTAAAGAAGGCACAGAAATATTGGCTTCAATATAGCCTTTGTATGGAAGATGACTACCTCCAGCACTGACAACAGATAAACCAAATTCAGAAATGTCATGTAACTCTGGCAAAGGGTCTAAAGAATTATAAAAAGTTTCTGAAATTGAAGAAATCATTGAGCCTGAATCAATCAAACCAGTTGTTATCACACCTTGAATGCTAATCTGTCCTTCGTCGGCAGAACCAACCATACGCTCTATTAAAGAAGGTTTTACAAAACTAGGGCTTTGTACAGACTCACTATGTACTTCCTCTGTTTGCCCCTCTACAGAGGAAGTTAATAGTTTAAATGCTGGTTGTCACTCTCGGCACCGCCGCCACGACCAGCACCACGGCCGCTAGTGCCACCGCGGCCACGGCCCCTTGAGGGACCACCTCTATAATTACCACGATTGTTTTGGTAATTTCCATGATTCTGAAAATTATTATTTTGGTTTTGGAAATTATTGCTTTGATTTTGAAAATTATTGCTTTGATTTTGGAAATTGTTATTATAATTCTGTTGACCTCTACCAAAGTTACCTCGCCAAGAACCTCTTTGAAAACCTCTTCCCCTTCCACGCGAAAATTGTGAGTTATACCCACTTTGAAAAGCAGAAGGGTGAGGAGAAGAACTAGACGAGTGAAAGGACTGTTGTTGAGCTTCAAGTTTCTGTTCTAGGGTTTTCATCCTAGACATCAGCTCAGTCATTTGCTTCAGCAACTGAGTGTTCGAGTCATCAGCTGATGCTTGACCACTCTGCTGCTGAGCAACCTTTGACTTTGCTGCAGGCCTAGAACTAGAAACCTCTTCCTGCTCAACCTTTCTAATTTCTCTTAACAAAAGTTGAAAATCTGTGACAGAGTCATACAGATGGCGAGTTGAGTTTCTTAACTCCTTACTTTTCAACCCGGTCCAGAATTTACTACGCAACATTGCGTCCTTAGCTGCAAAGTCAACATGACCACAGCGTACTGTCCTTGACAGTGTTTGCTCTAAACGAGAGCCATACGAAACAATTGATTCAGTGTCCTTTTGAAAATCACAGTAAAAAAAGGATTGAATCAATGTCTCAGTGGTGCTGACGTTTCCGTAGAAACCATCTAATTTATTTAAAATATCATCCACTGAGGCATTTTCCCAAGTGGAACAAGCATACCTCTTGCTTCACCTTTGAGGCTATTCCTAATTGCCTGTAAGAGCACATGCTCTGGCAAATGATTAGAGTTTTGGAGGCACTAGACCTCAAAACTCCAAACTTCATATGAAGTTTCTCCCTTCTGTGGTTCCTCAGATCCACTGAAGAAGGGTAACTTAGGGACACTAAAAGGCTGGGCAACATAAGAAATATTGGCATTGCCATTATTGGCGGCATCCGGCTGTTGATGTCTCATAGGGGAAGGTTAAGAATGTTTAATAGGGGAAGGAGGAACAGTTTTATTTAATAAAAATCTTAACCTGGAACCAGCATTAGGAGTTGTAGCTGTAAAGTTAGGGGTTTTGGGCCTAATAACAGGGTCTTCCTTTCTGGCTTTAGGAGTACTGCTTTGTGCAGTAGCCAACAAGGCTTCATACTCCTCCCTGGTTAAAACTTTATAATCAGGGTTTTCATTTACCCTTTGAATCATTTCCTCAAAATTATCCCCTCTGTATCTCCTTTTCCAGCCATATTAAATATCTAAGATCACAAAGATGAAAAACACACTAAATGTTAGATTGAAAACACAGTACAATATATAGTACTATGTATATATTGACGTGTGAACTGGGGCTAATTCACAAATCAAAAACTAAAGACCTAAATAATAAATCACTAAAAATCACTGAGAAAAAAATACACAACCACTCTGTCAGCAAAATGTGGGCACAGCACTCACAGAAAGTCGTGATCCACAAGTAAACAATGAAGACCCAGAGTCCGGATTATAGAATGGTTAGGAAAGTGCCCTCCCCGACTCTCACCAGACCCGAGAATCCAAAAGAATGCAAATAAATCACGAGCAATCTGTTAACATCCGTGCAACAATGCGTTTCATCCAACACCTTGCTAACAGAGAAGTTGGGTGAACACCGTCTTTATAATTTTTAAAATTTAAAGACTTTCTTTGTTTACCCTCCTTTGATTTTCTATATTTTAAAAGATCTAATTTAAAATTGGGAGAGGCTACACAATTTCTATCATTAACTTCACGAATCAATTCATTCACGACAGAAATTGTTCGTGTAAGTTTTAAATCCTGCGAATGAAAAGAATTAGGATCTTTATGCCCCTTTGCTTTATTCCATGCTACAATGGAATAATAAGGAATTTCAAAGAAAACAAGTTATACAGACGGAAATTTCGAAATAAAGTTAAGATATTTTGTTAACTGAGACTGAATGTAAGCAAAGGCTTTAAATTCATCTGAATGTCGCAGCTGGATAAATCTGCCTAATTTACAAGTCAACTCACAAGTGCCTAAAAATATATAAAGAACCAGCTGTCCATGTTGAAAAACCTTTTCAGATAAATTTCTATTAAGCCAATTTAGATATCTTTGTAACTGAGCACCAGATTCTCAAATAATTTCAATATTATGATTAAATTCTTTCAATAAATCTAAATGTGGTTTTAAACTAAAGCCTTTACTGTCAGATAACAAAATAGCATGCTTGTGTAGTCTCCCTTTGAAATCCCAAGATTTTTCTAAGTATTTTTCTATTTTTGCACTAGTCATCAAAACAATAATATTAAAGAACTGATAATGTTGTTGTAGGCACAAGCACAATATTGTCACAGAAAGAAAGTAAGCAAAATCTGCAATTTCAGTAATACACTTTAAAGCAGGAACACTAAGTCAAATTCAAGAAATTGCAGCTGCATGTGAAAACATTCAAAATTTTTGCAATTGCACAACACACTACGAAAAAAAAAATCACAAATTCAATAAACTGCAGTTGCAGCTATACAGTCTGGCACCACCTGATACAAGACTGCAGTTGCAGATATAGAAGTGGACACACCAACCCACCTCACTTGAGCAATGAGCATAAATGCATAAGCAAAAATATAAACAATGATGTAGGTATGAAGTCAAATCACACACATGCAGTTGCAATTATATAACATGCATGTTAAAACATGATGTTACAACACAATGTTACACAAAGATGCTATGTTAAACCAATGTACCATGTCATATCAATGACACTATGTCACAAAGTTTAACATACGACAGACAATTAACAATCACTAGAGAACTGCAGTTGCAGTTATAAATGTACTCAGACAGACGGACGGACGAACAGACATGAAAGTAAAGTCTTGATTTACTAACAATAAGTAATTGACAACACATACGACAGACAATAATCAGCACAGAACTGCATTTGCTGTTGTAAATGTGGTCGGACAGACAGACGGACGGACGGACAGAAATTAAAATGAACAGATCTGTCTGAAACAAACTGGAAGAAATATAATAAATTTCCTACCTGTCTGATGAACCACAACTATTACTTTAACCCTTTCTGTGACATTATTGTCCTTACGGTAAAAATTCAGGAAACAGAATACGTACCTACAACAAAATAGGAATAGTAAGATTCAAGAAAATTGGAACCAGCATAAATAAAAACGATTTTTTTTTTTTTTTGTTAAAAATCACACAGTCACCACATCCATCCTGAAAGTGAATATTTACTGTTAGTTAGTCAGTGAGTGCAACATATGGACGGATCTTATGCTACAGTGCCATTACAAAAAGACAAAACACATAATTATATACAATGGCACTGTGATCACAGATTTTTTTTCTATCGTCTTCACAGGAATGTTAAAAATTTAACAAAAAGATGAGACGATAGAAATGTGCACATTTTTTCTAACCACTGGATAAATAAGCACAGCTTAAATATTCATACATTGACTTTCACTGATCGGCTTAGCTGTACTTGAACATGACATACACAACATATAACATGTATAACATGACATAGAAAAAACAACATAAATCATATATAATATATAGAAAAATTAAAATAATGTATATAATATATAGAATAATTCAAATTATATACATTATAGAAAATGGGTCCAAAATTATATATATTCCACATATATAACAATATACATATGAAATACATATATAATATATATAATAATTTAAATAATGTATATAATGTAAAGAAAATAACACACACACAAATATCACAGATAAAGTGTCATTCATCACACGGTGGATAATAACATTAATTGATTCAGGAAGAATCAGCAATCACTGGCTATTCCAGTGTCCATAAATCAACCACTGGATATGCCAGTGTCCTTAACGCGAGACGCGAAGGAAAAAAAAATATTTATTGTGTGCACACGTTCAGCTGATTATGGCCATTAATTAAACATCACTATAACATCACTATAACACACGTAGACAATACAGAATGATTTCCAGCATGGTCGTTATGATGTTGATGATACAATCTTGAAGGAAAGCAGACCAGAACACCCTTGTTGTGAGTAAGAATCTTTGGTGGGCGCCATGTGTCGCCGGGTGAGCATCAGGTGTTGAAATGAGACCCAGACAATGGATTTCTGAGGGTTGTTTATATACAAGAAAGGGTGTCCTACAAACAAACAAACACGATTGACAGCACACTATTTACAGGACAACACAAATTGTTACTGCTTAATCTATTCAGCAGTACATTAATAATATATCCACCGAGATCAACATGGATGAATGACATTACAGGACAATATAAACAGAAAACAGTGAATGACAGGACACACTCCGATGGGATGGTTTGGTTTGGTTTTACGGCCCTTTCAAGATTATTTCACTCATATCGAGCCAACCCTGAATCAGGTGGGCGAAAACCGGAGTACCTGGCGAAAACCGGAGTACCTTGGGAAAAACCACAGGACCTTCCTTTGCAGTAAGTGGCAATATGACCCGAGCGAGGCTCGAACCACTGCGGCGAGAGACCTAATGGTCATGAGTCAGCGCTCTTAGCCGCCAGGTCACAGAGGCCTGTCCTCTGCTAGGATAAAATGCATGGATGAGTGGGGATTTAGGGTTGTGAATACACCCGTATAGGCCCCTCGAGCCAGATGTAAGGTTGACAATGAAAATGGCAGCTTGGTGGGGAAACTCCGATACATGTGAAGAATTTCATGGCAATGAAATTCTAACACAGGCCGAGTACATTATGACCTATTACAGCACTCAAGAATAAAGCTATAGAATAAGCTAGACAAGTGACCTTCGCAGCTTATGCTGCATTATTTTAAATGCAAGCAATATGGTGAAATTCCAATAGTTGAGCATGAGCAACAGCAGTAATATGTAGCTAAAGCAAAATGGCAAATTATGAAATATGCTCAATGTTCAGAATAAAGAACTATGGAAATAACAATTGAATAAACAGGTTACAGAACAAGAAATTCATACCTGGCTATGACATCCTCAAATTATACCGGTCAATAAAAGACAATGACTGTCTATAGCAGTTCAGTTGAAAATAATGTAGCCTGGGCGAGTAAGTGACTACTCGCAAGGCCCTCTTCAGTCCAACTGAATCAAGGCGGTAAAATTTGTGGTGCGAAGTGTGCAAAAGGTCACATGCGGGGTTAGAGAATTAGAATAGCCAACCATACAAAAGCATTCACCCTGGCAACGCTCAAAACATTAAAATGATAGGTAAAAACAAGAATTTTACCGTTAAATGTTGTACGTGTTCAAATGTCACGGACGAAAAAAGACTAGTAACCTTACTGCCGTGTATCTGAAACACGACAACTAAAAAGCGAAACGTGCCGAAAAACTACATCTATGACACCGAGGATCCGTTTTTGGATTTACATCTATCTATTGTAGATGGATTTGTTTCGTGCAAAATTTATGATAAACACGATGACTTTGATTTTGAGATTGTAAATTTTCCTTTTTTGGATGGTGATGTTCCTCGTGCGCCATCCTATGGCGTTTATATTTCGCAGTTAATTCGATTTGCTAGAGTGGGTAGTCATGTAACTGACTTCAACACTCGTAATAAATTATCAACGGCTAAACTCCTTAATCAGGGCACCAACAAGGTCTATCGGAACTCGAATTGTATGGTGACTTAGTATATAAATTCAGAAAAATGTATAACCGCAATGACTTCAGCACCCAATTTCGTAAAATCATTCTTCGATATGTCGTACAACATGGATATTATACGACAGACTGCATGCATGGTAGTTAACCCAATCACGGTTGGCAACTTTGCTTCCCTCTTTAATTGCACGCCGGTGGGTCAGGCCTCAGATTCTATGACGGCTCCAACGTAAAGGCTTATTGAGAATTAGAGAGATCTAATTCAAGGTAATGTTGGTTGGTGCCTGATGCTCTGTCTCTGGTCGGGCCCATCGGAGTCTAACTGTTGGTTTTCTTTTGCTCCAGCATTACAGTGGTTTCTTGCTGTCGAGTCCTCACCGTTGTCTCACCTCTGTGGTTCTTTGATTTTTGTGTTCACGGAGATGTTGCACTGATGAGTTAGGAGGCCTTCATGCGGACTGAACGGGCTGTTTGTCTAAATTGCGACGGAAGTAAGGGCGAGGATTGTGGCCACGTAAAATCGATTTAAGCTCCCCCCAGTGGAAATCTTCCACTGACCGTTCCAAGGCGGCTCTTCTGTGGCGATTTATTTATGTTGTTGTTTGTTACTTACTATGTGTATCACTTGTGTCATTTAATTTTGGATGGCCATATGGCCATTTTGTGGGAAAGTAACTGTCCTTATGGCCTTCCTTTTTTTAGGTTTCCATTATGGTCTGGTCGCTTAATTTTTGTATTTCTTTCCCTTTGGTGTCTTTTATGGGTGGAGTAAGTTAATTGTATCAGTTCCTGATCTTTGTTTTACTTCTACTTTGTAATCAATTCAGAAATCCACTAGTTGATTAAATATGTAAGTTAGTTAGAAACGCCCCCCTAAAGTTTCAAGTACGAGTTCTTTAACGACGTTGCGTTTACTAATGACGGAATGTTGACAATTTTTGTCAACAAATCGAGAATGAAATGCGTTTTTAATGTCATATGTTAAATAGAATAAATTCTGGCTCATGAACTCATGTGTTATTTAATGTATTAAACTAGTTGAGGAAAAGGAATACATTGGCCGTTTATTCCTTTTCCGCAACTCGTTTGATAAAACATTAATACATGAGAACTCATGTCAGTTCCTCTTGAAATCTCCTAGCTTAAGTGCACCATAAAGAACCATCATGGTCCTCTGTTTCTTTTCAGGTATTTCAGAAGCGATTTAATGACACAGTTGATTTTTACCGCAACTTCAGCGAATATCAGCATGGATTTGGGACCATCATTGGAGAATTCTGGCTAGGTACTGAAATATTTTCTTTATAATTAATATTTGGTTACTTTCCATCTTTGAAGTGTCCCTTTATTTCTTTCTGCGATAAAACGATTGTATTTTGACCCGTTCCGGGTACACCAAGGCCAATATGAGATCGAGAGGTAGCCGGTTCGATACCCGCAATCGCCAACTATTATTCCCTTTAGCAAGAGACTTTATCCACATTGTTTAGTACCAATTTCTACCCAGGAAAAAACAGGGCCACATGGAATATTAGTAGTACTACTAAATGAGTTACCGGGCCCAGATCAGACGCCGCAGAACGCGGCATCTGATCATTGCCTCAACTGCTTGCAAAATGCTAAGCCATTTTCCCAATAAACTTTGAAGTAAACACAACCTTACACTTCTAAATTTTGAAATGGACTCCTTGTTTATATAAGAAGGAAAGTTCCATTACTGGTTCCTACCCAGGAAAACAGGGCCACATGGAGGATTAGTACTAGTACTAAATGTGTTACCCTCTATAAATAAGGTCGATTATTATTATTATTATTATTATTATTATTATTATTATTATTATTATTATTGTAGATAAGCGGTTGAATGGAACATTATAGCTTAAATGAAGTTTGTGTACCTCGTTGTATTTATAGAATCGCTATTTTCATCACTAAAATCAATTGTGTAGCTTTAGACATAGATAGAATATTTCATGTCGAATTTGGTGAACAATTAACATAAGCCATGTAGGATTTAACTTCGAAAAAAAAACATTAAAGAATGTAAAAATGAATATTAAAGGACGGTACAAGCGTACAAAAACATAGGTGCAGGCAATGGTCAGGAATCGAAACAATTAACCCACTAGAGACACCAAAGGAAAAGAAACACAAAACATGAAATACCTAGACCCTAATAGAAACATCAATAGGGGAAAGCCAAAATGACAGTTACTTTCCCACAGGATGACCACTTGCCTAGCCAAATCAAAAATATATAAGCGATAGACACACTCAAAGACAAACAAGAACAAAAATTAACTGCGACAGAAGAACCAGCTTGGACGGAAGTAAGGGCGAGGATTGTCTCCACGTAAAATCGATTTAAGCGCCCCGGTGGAATTCGTTCCAAGATGGTTCTTCTGTCGCGGTTTATTTTTGTTATGGCTTGTCTTTGAGTATCTTGAGTGTTTGTGTCGCTTATGTTGTTTTGCTTTCGATAGCCAGTTGGCCATTTTGTGGAAAAGAAACTGTCCTTTTGGCTTTCCGCTGTTGATGTTTCTTTTATGGTCTGTTGTTTCATGTTTGTGCTTCTTTCCCTTGGTATCTCTGTTGGGAGCTGTGGGTTAATTGTATCGATTCTTGATCATCGCCTTCACTTCTATTTTGAACAATCAGCAACAAGTATTTCACTGGGGGCTTAACTCAATTTTACGCTGCGCAATTCTCGCCTTTAGTTCCGTCGCGATTTAGACGTTTTCAGTCCGCATGAAGGCTTCCAAACTCATCAGTGCAACTTCTTCGAGAAATCCAATATGCCCGACCACAGTCATACTAACATTACATAAAATTACATTTTAAATCTAAAAAAAGAATTGAATGCTATGATCAGAAATCGATCCAACCCCCCCCCCCCCACACACACACACACCATCTTAGACACAAAAAGGAAAGGAACACAAACATGAACTAACTCGACCCTAATGGACCATCAATGTTTGTTTGTATTGAATTTTAACGGCCCAGTCAACATTATTTAGGTCATTTTTAGCCGGTCAGCTAAGCTATCAACATTTTCCTGGGCAGGTTTATATGTTAGTGGTCAAGCAGTACATTACACATTTTTCACCAGAAACTGACTGCCACCCTTCTAAACAACAACTTAGAGGAAACAACGGTGAGGACTCACTGATATGCTGGCGCTTACGAAAACCAACAGTTAAACCGAACAGAGAGGCTTTGCGTAGTTTATGATACCGATAAAGTAGATCTGAATGATCAGGCAATGATCAGGATAAGATACAATGAAAAATAGAAGTGAAGGCAATGATCATGAATCAATTCAATTAACCCACAGCTCCCATCAGAGACACCAAAGGGAAAGAAGCACAGACATAAAACAACTAGACCCTAATGGACGCATCAACAGCGGGAAGCCAAAAGAACAGGTACTTTCTCGCAAAATGGCAAATTGGCTATGCAAACCAAAATAATATAAGCGACACACACACACTCAAATATACCCTCAGCTCCCATCAGAGACACCAAATGGAAAGAAACACAAGCATGAAACTAGAGTGCGCAGTCGATGACATGCCATCGCAAATCCCCACGCTCCTGGTGGAGCGAAATATAACGCTGTTCTCGTAGCCCTGGTTGGTGCTATTTAATGCATCTAGTCATGAGGAACAATAAAACATGTGGTTTATGGATGGGGATCTGAAAATGTTCGGAGATATAAGGTTTTATTGAAATGGAGGGGGTGAAGCAAGGCCCGGCGCACCGCGGGGAGCCTCCAGGTTGATGTCAATGATAGCGGTTTATCAAAAGGAGCAATAGTACCTTTTACGAAACGGAGGGGTGAGGCATGGCCCCGGCGCAACCTAGTTGGCATCTCTAAATGCGTTTCATAATACGGAACAAGAATATATAAGTATAAATTTGGTTCACTGAAAGCGTCTTATCATAAGGAACAAGAGGATATATGGTTTAGGGGTGGGGATCTGGCTTGTTTCTTAATAAAGTGGAGGGATGGGGCATGTCCCCGGCGCAATTCAAGGATCACCTTGGGTGGCGTGTCTAAATGCGTCTTATCAAAAGAAACAAAAACACATATATAGTTTAGGGGTGGGGATCTGAACAGTTTCTGAGATTTCTGAGATATAAGGCATTTAATGAAATTGGGCAGGGTCATGGCCCCGGTGCAACCTCAGGGATCTCCAGGCTAGTGTAGCTGAAATCGTCTTATCATAAGAAACACGAAAGAAAATATATTGTGTAGGGGTCGGGATATATTAAACAGTTTCTCACACATTTGGTTTTTTCTGAAGTGAAGAGGGTGGCACAAGGCCCGACTGCACCTCAATTTTACGATGCTCCCGCATGCCCTCATTATGTAAGGAAGCTATGTACAAATGTTCGGTTGCATTTAGACCAGTGTTGAAGGAGGAGATAGCGTAACTGACGGGCGGATGGATGGAATGAGTCGTTCACAAATATCTCCTAACGGTTTTTTAAAGCCTGGCGACAGTAACTAGAGCCTAATGGAAACATCAATAGCGGAAAGCCAAAAGAACAGCTACTTTCCCACAAAATGGCCAATTAGCTATCCAAAACAAAAAAAAACATAACAAAACACAAAAACCTCGACAGAAGAACCACCATGGAACTTCAGTGAAAAAAAATTCGTTGGTGGAGGTGGTGTCTTAAATCGATTTAACGCGGACGCAATCGTCGCCCTTTCTCCCGTCGCATTTTACACAAAAAAAAATGTTCAGCCCACATGAAGATTTCCTAACTCATCAGTGGAACATCTCCGAGATCATCAAAATCAGACAACTACAGGGATGACACACCGGTGAGGACTCGACAGCAAGAAACAACTGAAATGCAAGAGCTAAAGAAAACCAACAATTAGACTCCGATGGGTCCAGCCAGGGATAGAGCGCCAGGTAAGGGCCGGCCTTGGTAGCTCATTTGAATGCGCGTCTGACTAGTAATCAGGAGGACGCGGGTCCTATAGCCGCCGGGATAGGCAGCATTATTTCGTGGAGATTGATCATGGAATCTGTTCTACAGTCATTTCCACCCTTCCGCTGATTCAAAAAGGTCAGTTGTCAGTTTCTAGTAAAAGATTATGCACTGTACTGGTTAACCGCTTATGTATAAGCCTGCCCAGAAAAAGTGTGGATAGGCTAACTGACCGGCTAAAAAATTACCTAAACATAGCGTTGACTGGGCCGTTATACTCCAAAACAAACGAAAGCATCATATACCAACCAACATTACATAAGTTACCTTTGCGCTGGGGCCGTCATAGATCTGAGGTCTGACCCACCGACGTGGAATTAAAGAGGGAATTAAAGTTTTCTACCGCGACTGTGTTAACTACCATGCATGCAATATTTAGTTTAGGATTAATGTTGTACCCAAACTTTTTATATCGAAAAATGCTTTTACGAAATTGGGTACTGAAATCATTGCAAGTATATATATATTCTGAATTTATATACTAATAAAAATCAAATATGAGTTCCTTTAAGAGCAATGAAAACATTCATAAGAAAGAAGATGGGTCATACTACGTAGTTTCGGCTAATAAAGTCTCATCAGTGACCCTGTAATGATCCGGCAAAGAAAACCAGAGGAAACATACTGCAAGTTTGTAAATTTCGAATAGGCAGGCAGTCGATACAAATACTGATATAAATCAAATCGGGGTCCAAAAAAAAATTAAAAACCTGTCTATAATATGAGTCTAAACCAATAATTTATTTCTGATTCCAAGTCTAAGTCGCGATAAAATTCTGGTTCCTATAGATCTTGTTGCAGAATCTAATTTAAATATTGTCCAATAGAACGGTGAAAGCTTCAAACACTTTCAAACATGACCATAATGTATAATTTTGATACTCTGTAGATGTCAACAAAAAAAGATTTCCTTCGCTATAGAGGGAATCTTATTTATGAAAGGTTCATTCTGTTAAATCACTAGGAGCACGTATTTATTTCAAAAAGAAGTGAAGGCAATGATCAGGAATTGATACAATTAACCCAAAGCTCCCATCTGAGACACCAAAGGGAAAGACGCACGGACATGAAACAACTAGACACTAATAGAAACATCAACATCAATAAAGGAAAGCCAAAAGGACAGTTACTTTCCCACACAAAGGCCAATGGGCTTTCAAAAACAAAGTAATATAAGCGATACACACACTCAAGACAAAGCATAAAAAACAAACCGCTACAGAAGAGCCGTCTGCTTTACATATATACATTTATATATACATTATGCAACTGCGTTAGATATATACATTTCGGCCCCCACCTATCGGGGCTTGAAGACGTAGATGGGCTGCATGATGATTCCACGCAGAGTTGAGACCGACCCGCACACGAGTACCGGTAAACCGTTTAGAGGATCTAAAAATAGAAGTGAAAAATCAGGAATCGATACAATCAACCCACAGCTCCCATCAGAGACACCAAGGGAAAGAAGCATAAACATGAAACTGCAGACCCTAATGAAAACATCAACAGCAGAAAGCCAAAAGGACAGTCACTTTCCCACAATATGGCCAACTGGCTATTCAAAATTAAATAACATAAGCGACACAAACACTCAAGATACTCAAAGACAAACTATAACAAAATTAAACCACAACAGAAGAACCGCCTTGGAACGGTCAGTGAAACGAATTTAACTGGGGGGCTTAAATCGATTTTAATCATGCCCAGGCAAAGCGGTGCGAGTCGGCCCGTCCATGCTTATAAACCCTTTTGGTTTCATTGGGCGGCAGGGCTTGAGATGTCATTCCATCTCAATGTCGGGTAAAAGTCCCACAAAATTGGAAGCAACGTCTCCAAAATTACATTTACAGTGTTGACGGGGACATTTAACCTCAAATCAAACAAACAAACAAATACATGTATACATTTCTAAGACCTATAAGATATTTAATCAAATGGAAGCTAAAAGATTGCAGCCGTGCTACATCGTGCATTTTATAAAGAGGTATAACCAACGCATTAATTTTCTAATAAAAATGTGTCATTCACATTAACGTTCAAAACATGGGTTTCAGGTGCTTGTTAGACCATCTCAGTGAGGCGGTTCGAACTCGAACCCACAACTGCAAGACACAAAATAAGAACACATATACCCTTTAAAACCTAGTTTGGGTTTGTGGCTGATTTGTTCTTGTTTTGTTATGGAAGGGACTTCGTTTTGATGGAAAGTAGCCATCCTTCTCGATTTCCACAAGTGATTTTTCATCATTGCCTTCACTTCTTTCGAGGATCTTACATGAGTGTTCATGTTTTATTGAATTTATTAAACGAGGTGAGAAAAAAGGATAAAATGCGAGGCTTTGCCGAGCATTTTATCCTTTTTCCTCGACGAGTTTAATTCAAAACTACATGAGCACGAATGCAAGATTCTTGCTATCATATGACATTTATTTATTCACGATTTGTTTATAAAAATGTTAATATTCCACCATTAGTAAACGCGACGTCGTTAAGGACGCCGTACATGTAACGTTATGGGGCGTATCTAACTCATTTGCATATTTAATCCTATGGTGGATTATCGAATTTATAATATGGCTTTATTACACTCTCCGATGCGACGTCAAACGATAAATTAAGCAATGTTATGTTCGTGTTTCTTTCCCTTTGGTGTCTCTGATTGAAGGTGTGAAGTATTTGAATCGATTGCTAATCGTTGCCGTCACTTCTATATCTCATGATGTCCTTTTCCGTTGAAAACCAACCTGGAATCACTGAAGCTTTTACCTTTTTCTAACATATAGACGATTTACTAAATATTGACAGTACCTTATTCGATGGTTTAATCAGTCAAATTTATCACGCCCCCCCCCCCCACCACCCCACCCCCAAATAAAGCAAGATCGTCTGATACTGAAATCCTGGTTTTGGATTTTCATTTAGTTATCGTAGCTGTTAAACCCAGCCATGGTTGTTGTTGACGATGATGATTCTCTCTTTCTTTGCATGACGTGGGGACGAACCTAACTTAAAACTTTTTTTTTTATTTCATCAGTGGTTGTGCCTCGTGATTTGTCTTCGAATTGACTCTTCTTTGTCTACCTGATGGTTTTCTTTAGTTAAGAAATAGATCAGCTCTAACTGTGATTTGTTGAGTAATAAATCACAGTTTGGAGGTCAGTTGTAAATTAGATCAAATCACGAGCGCGTAGCGCGCGTGATTTGTCTACTTACAACTGACCGACAAACTGTGATTTATTGCTCAACAAATCACAGACTAGAGCTGATCTATTTTGATTTTAACACGCTGAAAAGTCGGCAATAATGTTGTCGTTTCCTTCAAAATCTCACAACTTTTCGCCATTGTTAGAAGAAATCCCGCTAAAATTAACGACTGAAACACATGCATTTACATCCTTTTCTGACGTTTTCGATGCGAGAAAATGACGTAACACCGTCTAACGTCAAGGAAATCGACTAGTGACGTCATAAATTGGGAATTTTAATGACGTCACCCGTCACGCTATTCCGAGCTGTGATTTGTTGCAGAATAAAACAAAGTTATTTTCCATTGCCTATATAGGCGCGCTGTGTTAGAATGAGCTGTAAAAGCTACGAGCCCCTTCGTTGTGAGCTCATCACAGTTAATTAATTGGATTTGTATTTCAGTTTGTTCTTACTTGTATGTTATTTTCAGAGGTCTAATGATTGAGTTAGCAACCTTCAGGGTGGATCAATTATTCTGTGAGTTGTAAATCATATAACAAAATAATATTATAAGTGATACAAACACTCAAAGACAAGCCATAACAAAAATAGACCATGGCAGAAGAACCGCCTTGGAACGGTCAGTGAAACAAATTTCACTGGGTTGGGGGGCATTAATCGATTTTACGTGGCCACAATCCTCTGGCGGCCATTTTGCACATAGGAGCGGAACCGTTTTTGCTATTTCGGTAGTGGGTCACCGAAGCAACCTTTCTGTAAAGTTCAAATGATATTGTCCTAAGGGTGCAGGAGGAGATGTCGTTCAAATATTTATCTGTTTGTTAGCTCTGGTGGCCATCTTGTTCATCGGAACGGAACGGTTTTAGCTATTTTGGCAGGGAGCCACCCAGACAATATTCCTGTGAAGTTTAAATCAAATTGTCTGACGGGTTTAGGAGGAGTTCGCATTTTAATCAAATTGTTGACAACGCACGATGAACGACGCACGACGGATATTCACTGATTACAATACCTCACCATGAGGACTTCGTGCTCAGGTGAGTTAAAAAGCAAAACTATGAACAAGGTCTATGAAAATATTAGTATAATGGTGTAAAGTCAAAACATTGATGACACAAACAAGACTTTTTGATACTAAAACTTCCATTTATATTTACAAATAAAACTACCGAACTGTATTAGTTGGATACATTTAAATTAATAGACTGTCCTATACTGTTTTAAAAACATAGTACCTCAGACTCAAGAATGAGCTGTCTGATTTTCTCTACTACTGATATTTTATTAACAATCGAAAATGCCAGATATTTTTGTAAGCGTCTAAATGCCAATCACCGTATAACGGAATAAAAGTAGAAGTAAAACAAAGATCAGGAATCGATACAACTAACTTACTCCACCCATCAAGGACACCAAAGGGAAAGAAACACAAACATGAAGCGACCAGACCATAATGGAAACCTAAACAAAGGAAGGCCATAAGGGCAGTTACTTTCCCACAAAATGGCCATCCAAAATAAATTGACACAAGTGATACAGACAGTAAGTAACAAACAACAACATATATAAACCGCCACAGAAGAACCGCGGCCTTGGAACCGTCTGTGGAAAGAATTCCACTGGGGGGCGTTAATCGATTTTACATGGCCATAATCCTCGCCCTTACCTCTGTCGCGGTATACACTAATTTTGTTTAGTCCGCATGAAGGCTTCCTAGCTCATCAGTGTAACATCTCCGAGAACATACAAATCAAAAAACTACAGCGATGAAACAATGTTGAGGACTCGACAGCATACAAAAACAGAATTGCTGGAGCAAAAGAAAAACAACAGTTAGACTCCGAAGGGCCCAACCAAAGCCGGAGCATCAGGCGCCAACCAACATAAAATCTGAAGGTGCGTCAGATTGATAAGCAAATATTGCTCCGTCTCCACAAAAACTAGCAGAAGAATAACGTCCGGTGTCTAAAAGTAAATCTAACACAATCTCCCTCACTTTAAAATAAAATTTACTGGACGTGATATTTTTTGGGGGTAAATTCATTACGAAAACACGGCTATTCAAATACATTGCAAACTTTAGCGCCGAAAAATGAAAAATTTTGGATGAAAAATTGTGATATTTTTCTTATTTCTGCCCAAAATATTGAGGCGGTTCTAACGAGTATCAACAATCTATATTTTATATCAGGAATAAGACAAAACAGAAATAAGAAAAATTAAGGTTTACCCCTGTAAAACACAGTTTTACTATATACAAGTGGGGTTCAAGGGGATCAAAATTATATAGGCGTGTTTTCGTGATGAAATAGCGAATCAACAGAATTTGCATTAATTCATTAACTGGGCATAAATGGATCTTTAAATTGGAATAAGTGCCACTGCATGTTTTCATTTACCATATTGAATAGATCTGACCACGTCATTGTTACAATTAATAATCCTTTATCAAGTTTAAAAATTGTCTTAATAAGAACTTTTAACTGTTGAGATCTTTCTTTGATGTAGGAACCAGGCTGACTTCCTATCAAAGGAAGCGAATGCAAATAAAACAAACACCAATATAAAGTATATCTTCAGATTTACTTACGGTTGGAGCAGAATTACGGAAGGGATACTCTGTTTTACTTTTGGGATTTTTTTTTCGGAAGAGATTTATTTCTTTGTTTATTTTATAAATGGTAATTTGGTATTTCGGGCATTAAAGTCTAAAAGGAATTTGATGTGAACAAATTCTGACAGACCTGAGTTTCCGATGCTGCATACCTGATTTCAAGGTCATCGGCCGTCAGGTCCCAGATATTTTTAAGGTTCTTACCGTATATGGGCATGACGGCCATATTGGTCATGAGACCCAGGTCTAACGAACACATGCTACGATTGACTCTGAAAAATCCACTGTTTTACTCTTTTTCCATGCAAATATATATGTAACCAAATTGACCTTGGCGTAAAACAGGTTAAGGTCAACCAAAGGCCACCGTTTGAACAAACTCCCTGGAGCCCGAGTTCCCAAGGCTGCTTCTCAACGTCATCGGCCATTAGATTTTTGAGAAGATATTTAAAGGTTTTCCCATATATGGGCACGGCGGACATACTGGTCTTGTGTCCCAGATTTTATTAACAAACGTTCATCCCCCCGTCCATAGAGGCTCCACATGAAGTTTGGTTGCAAACAACCTAGCAGTTTAAGTGAACAAGAAGATAAAATACTGCATATGAGCCATCCAGACAGAGGTCGGTAATTGGGCTTGACCTTTGGAATTGATAAACTTCATTTCAGCCGACTGCAAATATCAATCCTGATGCCACATGCTACAATAGAATCAGAAAAAAATCCACTGTTTTGCCTTTTTTCCATACAAATAACTCAGTTACCAAATTTGACCTTGGCGTAAAACAGGTCGTTGTCAACCAAAGTTCATCATTTGAACAAACTCGGTAGAGCCCGAGTGTCCAAGTCTGCATGCCAAGTTTCAAGGTCATCGGCCATTTGCCCCCCTTGAACCCAACTTTTATATAGTAAACCTGGGATTTACAGGGATATACATTACGTTTTCTTATTTCTGCTCAGAAACATAGATTGTGGGTACACGTTAGAACCGTCTAATTTTGTTTAGTCCGCATGAAGGCTTCCTTACTCATCAGTATAACATATCCGAGAACATACAAATCAAACAACTACAGAGATGAAACAAGGTTGAGGACTCGACAGCATGCAACAACAGAATTGCTAGAGCAAAAGAAAACCAAGTTAGACTCCGAAGGGTCCAACCAAAGACGGAGCATCAGGCGCCGACCAACATAAAATCTGAAGGTGCGTCAGATTGATAAGCAAATATTGCTCCATCTCCACAAAAACTAGCAGAAGATGAAAGTCCGGTGTCTAATTGTAAATCTAACACAATCTCCCTCACTTTAAAATAAAATTTACTGGACTTGATATATTTTTATTTGGTAAATTCATTACGAAAACACGGCTATTCAAATACATTGCAAACTTTGGCGCCGAAAAAATAGAAAAAGTTTTGATGAAAAATTGTGATATTTTTCTTATTTCTGCCAAAAATATTGAGGCGGTTCTAACGAGTACCCACAATCTATATTTTTACGTCTGTAAACCCCAGTTTTAGACAAATTGTGGGTATTCCGATGGGTACGAATTGCGCACCTCTTGTGGCTGATCTGTTCTCGTATTGTTATGAAAGAGACTTGTTGTCGCTTTCCATTGATAACCAATTTGAAATTATTGAAGCTTTTAGCTCCACTTCTAGATATTTAGATGATTTATTAAATATTGATAATACCTATTTCGATGGTTTGATCAGTCAGATTTACCCCCCAGAACTTCAGTTAAATAAAGCAAATTCTTCTGATACAGAGGCCCCGTTTTTGGATTTACATCTATCTATTACAGATGGGTTTGTTTCGTGCAAAATTAATGATAAACGCGATGACTTTGATTTTGAAATTGTAAATTTTCCTTGAATTTTATGGTGACTTAGTATATAAATTCAGAAAAATTTATCAGACTTTCGGATGAGTCTCTGTGGTTCTTTGATTTTTGTGTACATGGAGATGTTGCACTGATGAGTTAGGAGGCCTTCATGCGGACTGAACAAATTATTTGTCTAAATCGCGACGGAAGTAAGTTAGAGGATTGTGGCCACGTAAAATCGATTTAAGCCCCCAGTGGAAATCTTCCACTTACCGTTCCAAGGCGGCTTTTCTGTGGCGATTTATTTATGTTGTTGTTTGTTACTTACTGTGTGTATCACTTGTGTCTTTTAATTTTGTATGGCCATATGGCCATTTTGTGGGAAAGTAACTGTCCTTATGGCCTTCCTTTGTTTAGGTTTCCATTATGGTCTGGTCGCTTAATGTTTGTATTTCTTTCCCTTTGGTGTCTTTTATGGGTGGAGTAAGTTAATTGTATCAATTCCTGAGCTTTGTTTTACTTCCACTTTAAACCGAGGTCCCGTCTCCGTATGACCTTAGCTGTTGGTGGGACGTAAAACTAAAACTCACTCACTCACTCAGAAAAATATATAACCGCAATGACTTCATCACCCGATTTCAGACAAATCATTCTTCGATATAAAAAGATTGGGTACAACATTGATGTTATACGACAGACTGCATGCATGGTAGTAAACCCAATCACGGTTGGCAATTTTGCTTCCCTCTTAAATTGCACACCGGTGGGTCAGGCCTCAGATTCTATGACGGCTCCAACGTATGGGCTTATTGAGAATTAGAGAGATCTAATTCAAGGTAATGTTGGTTGGCGCCTGATGCTCTGTCTCTGGTCGGGCCCATCGGAGTCTAACTGTTGGTTTTCTTTTGCTCCAGCATTTCAGTGGTTTCTTGCTGTCGAGTCCTTACCGTTGTCTCACCTCTGTGGTTCTTTGATTTTGTGTGTTCACGGAGATGTTGCACTGATGAGTTAGGAGGCCTTCATGCGGACTGAATAAATTATTTGTCTAAATCGCGACGGAAGTAAGGGCGAGGATTGTGGCCACGTAAAATCGATTTAAGCCCCCCAGTGGAAATCTTTCCACTGACCGTTCCAAGGCGGTTCTTCTGTGGTGGTTTATTTATGTCGTTGTTTGTTACTTACTGTGTCTATCACTTGTGTCTTTTTATTTTCGACGGCCATATGGCCATTTTGTGGAAAAGTAACTGTCCGTATGGCCTTCCTTTGTTTAGGTTTCCATTATGGTCTGGTCGCTTAATGTTGGTGTTTCTTTCCCTTTGGTGCCTTTGATGGGTGGAGTAAGTTAATTGTATCGATTCCTGATCTTTGTTTTACTTCTACTTTACTATATAAAAGTGGGGTTCAAGGGGATCAGAATTATATAGGCGTGTTTTCGTGATGAAATAGCGGATCATTAGAATTTGTATTAATGTATTAAGTGGGCATAAAATGGATCTTTAAATTGGAATAAGTGCCACTGCATGTTTTCATTTACCATATTGTATAGATCTGACCTCGTCATTGTTACAATTAATAATCCTTTATCAAGTTTAACATTTGTCTCAATAAGAACTTTTAATTGTTGAGATCTTTCTTTGATGTAGGAACCAGGCTGACTTCCTATCAAAGGAAGCGAATGCAAATAAAACAAACACCAATATAAAGTATATCTGCAGAGTTACTCACGGTTGGAGCAGAATTTCGGAAGGAATACTCTGATTTACTTTTGGGATTTTTTTTTTCGGAAGAGATTTATTTATTTATTTATTTTTTTTTTTTATAAATGGTAATTTGGTATTTCGGGCATTAAAGTCTAAAAGGAATTTGATGTGAACACATTCTGACAGACGAGAGTTCCCGATGCTGCATACCCGATTTCAAGGTCATCGGCCGTTAGGTTCCTGATATTTATAAGTTTCTTACCGTATATGGGCATGACGGCCATATTGGTCATGTGACCCAGGTCTAACGAACACATGGTACGATTGACTCAGAAAAATCCACTGTTTTACTTTTTTCCATGCATATATATATGTAACCAAATTTGATCTTGGCGTAAAACAGGTTAAGGTCAACCAAAGGCCACCGTTTGAACAAACTCCCTGGAGCCGGAGTTCCCAAGGCTGCTTACCAAATCTCAACGTCATCGGCCATTAGGTTTCTGAGACGATTTTTAAAGGTTTTTCCCATATATGGGCACGGCGGCCATACTGGTCATGTGACCCAGATTTTATTAACAAACGTTCATCCCCCCCCCCCCCCCTTTCCATAGAGGCACCACATGAAGTTTGGTTTCAAACAACCTAGCAGATTAAGTGAAGAAGAAGATAAAATACTGCATATGAGCCGTCCAGACAAAGGTCGGTAATTGACCTTGACCTTTGGAATTGATAAACTTCATTTCAGCCGATTGCAAATATCAATCCTGATGCCACATGCTACAATAGAATCAGAAAAAAAACACTGTTTTGCCTTTTTTCCATACAAATATCTCAGTTACCAAATTTGAATTTGACGTAAAACAGGTCGTTGTCAACCAAAGTTCATCATTTGAACAAACTCGGTAGAGCCCGAGTCCCCAAGTCTGCATGCCAAGTTTCAAGGTCATCGGCCATTTTGCCCCCTTGAACCCAACTTTCATATAGTAAACCTGGGGTTTACAGGGGTATACATTATTTTTTCTTATTTCTGCTCAGAAACATAGATTGCGGGTACTCGTTAGAACCGTCTCGCTGAGGCGGTTCTAACGAGTACCAACAATCTATGTCTTGAACAGAAATGAGAAAACTATCGGGATTTTTATCTGAAACTTTTCATGTTGTGGCGGTAAAATTTTACCAATATATTTGAATAGGCGTGTTTGCGTAATTAAGGTCAGAATCTTTCTATCAAAACAGACAAATGGCTATTTAAAACTAAACTATATTAGCAGTACATAGCAAAATAAAAACAAACAATAATAATTATATACCGCAATCAGGAATTCTATTAACCTAATAAAGGGGTCGAATAACTGCACGCTATAATCCGTAGTGACCTACAATACCTTCTACTGACTTATAATACGTCTAGTGACCGTTTATAGACCGGACCTACTTTTCAGGTCCCTAATATACTAGTATAAACAATAACATGCAACCTTTTATACACGGGAAAACAACGAAACTGCAATTAAAATTTTTGCAATATTTATTTAAACAAATGTTCAGAAATTTCAGCTAGATTCTTACTTTCTCGGCCTTTTCTGGTTTAAATGGCCCGTTGGAATAACTGGGCACTGCCACTGGTGTTGCGTCCCAACCTCGAAAATAATTTCTAAAGCTAAAATAAACTATTCATTTGCAGGTTTTCATACAAACCATTAAGCGCTGAGAAACTTTCATTCGAGCGTCCATGTTGTTTCACACCCCTGTGGCGCGGTGACGTCAGAAACATTGCGCTCGTTGACGCCACGTTATACTACGTGTGCGCGCCATGGCACTGAATGTCGTTTAAAATACCATACTGTCTGCTTTTATGCTTAAATTTGCTAAATTATTGCCACACCCCTTAATTGTTTTGAACTGCGGTATAAACTAAATACATGATTAGTGTCTTTGATAATAAAATATGGTCGATTCGCCGCGACAATCTTATAGGGGCTCGCTAAAGCTCGCCCCTATAAGATTGTCTCAGGCGCACCGGTAATATTTTATTATTAAAGACACTTACCATGTATTTACAATATAAGCTACAACAGAAGCACTGCATTGGGACTCTCAGTAAAAGTTAATAGAACCCGTAAATCGATTTCACGTCGTAGTTTAGACAAACAATTTATGCACATGTTAATTATGATAAGCTAGCTCTATCTATCTATCTATCTATCTATCTATCTATCTATCTATCTATCTATCTATCTATCTATCTATCTATCTATCTATCTATCTATCTATCTATCTATCTATCCATCTATCTAATCTATCTATCTATCTATCTATCTATCGATTTGAGGTTTAATGTCCCCGTCAATACTGTAAAGGTCATTTTGGAGACGTTGCTTCCAAATTTGTGGGACTTTTACCCGACCGTAAGATGAAATGACATCTCTATCCCTGCCGCCCAATGAAACTGATAGGGTTTATAAGCATGGACTCGCACCACTTTGCCTGGGCAGTCTTAGATCTAAGCGGTTTACCAGTACTCGTTTGCGGGTCGGTTTCAGCTCTGCGTGGAAGCATTATGCAGGCCATCTATTTCTTCAAGCCCCAATGAGCAGGGTTGATCTACCTATCTATCTATCTATCTATCTATCTATCTATCTATCTATCTATCTATCTATCTATCTATCTATCTATCTATCTATCTATCTATCTATCTTTTTCACTGTCGTAACGAAGCCGCCAAGCATAAAATCTAACTCCAGAAGTGTTTGTCATTGGAGTTGGCTGTTCAGCAAATGCGAATGTTTGAGATGAAATATCGACAAATATGACTGTGTCAATTAAGGTATACTTAGCTTGACTCAACACAATAATATTTTGTTTACCATGTGTTACATTATTGTACGGATGTCAAAAAGGTAATTTTAAGAGATATAAACGCAGCAGAAACGCCATTGCTATTGTTACTACCGTGCTATAACTGGTCGTTTAATCACTATTAACTTGTTAATGCTGGAGGCTGCTCAGCGAATAGGTGAATCATAAAGCAAAATGTTTTCCAGGGATTATTGCGGCCGCTGAAGTGAGGAAATTGTTTAACAGAGAGGGTCGTAATTCGGGGCTTCACTGTATCCATATATCGGCCTGCCCGCCTTTGTACACACACGCACGCACGCACGCACACACACACGCACACGCACACACACGCGCACACACGCACGCACACCCACACACACACACAAAAGCTGCTGTTTTGTCTGTGAATTTTAATATGAATTTTACTCCTTAAAATGCCCACCCTGCCCCAACCCCTGAAAAATACATTATTTGAAGATATTAAAAGTGTAGCGTCCGTAACAATGTATTTAATTAAGTAGCAGACAAAAGAGCAGGCATCAATTGTTTTGACTACCATCGTAACTTAACCGTCATCCCGCTGAGCACGACAACCCTACTTTCGCAAACAGTGTAGATCCAGATCTGATGGCTTAAGCCATCTGATCAGTATCTACACTGTTTGACATTCAATTTATTAATTGGTGGGTATAAATTAGAACAGTCAAGTAATCTGATTGGTTCAGAGTCAGAAATGGGTGTGGCTAAACTGAATATTCAGCAGGATGAGGGTTAAGGTTTAACATTTTCTTTTCAGGTCTGGAGTATATTTATTTACTTACTGCAAATGTAAGCACCGACTTGAGAATTGAGCTGGGAGACGCATCTGGAGATACTGCGTACCAAGTATATAAGAATTTCTCACTCTCTAAGTCTCCTAGCTATAGTCTGCATATTGGTACCGGCACTGGTACAGCAAGTAAGTTTACGATGAATAGATAATGCTTGAAATTCTCCGAACTATACACTGCATATTGGTACCAGCACTGATACAGCAAGTAAGTTTAATATGAATAGATAATGCTTGTAATTCTCTGAACTTTACACTGCATATTGGTACCGGCACTGGTACAGCAAGTAAGTTTAATATGAATAGATAATACACGTGTTTCGCCTAACTATATACTGCATGTTGGCACCAGCACTGGTACAGCAAGTAAGTTTAATATGAATATATAATACATGTGTTTCGCCTAACAATAAACTGCATGTTGGCACCAGCACTGGTACAACAAGTAAGTCTAATATGAATAGATAATACATGTTATTATCCCAGCTATACACTGCATATTGGTACCAGCACTGGTACAACAAGTAAGTTTAATATGAATATATAATACATGTGTTTCGCCTAACAATAAACTGCATGTTGGCACCAGCACTGGTACAGCAAGTAAGTTTATTATGAATAGATAATACATGTTATTATCCCAGCTATACACTGCATATTGGTACCAGCACTGGTACAACAAGTAAGTTTAATATGAATAGACAATACATGTTATTTGCCTATCTATATACTGCATGTTGGTTCTAGCTCAATTTTAATATGAATATATTTCGAGTTATTATATGACGTTGCGTCTGAGAATGTAATAACGCCATGTAATAAATTTGTTAATTCACTATTGGATTAACTATGCAAATTACACTGTATTTAGATACGCCTCATACCGTTACATGTACGATGTCGCTAACGACGTCGCGTTTACTAATGGCAAATTGTTAACATTTTTGTAAAACAATCAGGAATAAAGTGCATTTAAATGTTAAGTGACAAACACAATCTTGCATTCGTGCTCATGTGTTATTTAATCTTTAAACCCCGTTGAGGAAAAGGGGTAAAATGCTCGACAAAACCTCATAGTTTTGCCATTTTCTCAGAGTTAATTATATTTAAAAATACATGAAATGTAGAAGTGAAAGCAATGATCAGGAATCGATAAATTTACCCAACACCACCAATCAGATAAACCAAAGGGAAAGAAGCACAAACATTACATAGCTAGACCCTAATGAAAACATCAATAGCGAAAAGCCAAAAAAGACAATTACCTTTGCACAAAATGGCCAATTGGCTATCCAAAACAAAAATATATAAGCGAACCACACACTCAAAGACAAACCATAATAAAAATAAACTGCGACAGAAAACCGCCTTGGAACGGTTAGTGAAAATAATTTCACGTGTGGCGGCGGCGCTAAAATCGCTTTTACGCGGCCCCAATTCTCGCCCTTGATTTCGTTTAGTCCACATGATGGCTTTCTGACTCATCAGTGCAACATCTCCGAGAACACAAAATCAAACGACCACAGAGATGCAACAAAGGTGAAGAATCGAAAGCAAGAAACCATTGAAATGCTGGCGTAAAAGAAAACCAACAGTTTAACTCCGCTAGGCCCAACCAGAGACAGAACATCAGGTACCAAACAACATTACATCAGTCAGCCTTTACGCTGAAACAGTCATAAAAGCTGTAGCCTGATCCACCGGCATGCAATTAAGAAGGGCAGCAAAGTTATCCACTGTAATTGAGTTAACTACCATGTAAGATCCTCTATTACCTTTACACTGCTCATAATAATAAGAAAATAGAAGTGAAGGCAATAATCATGTAACAACTAGACCCTAATGGAAACAACAATAGCAGAAAGCCAACGTTCCCTTAAAATGGCCACTTGGGTATCAAAAACAAAATAATATAAGCGATTCACACACTCAAAGACAAGTCATAACAAAAATAAAGCACGACAGAAGAACCGCATTGGAATGATCAGTGAAGCGAGTTCCACTTGGTGGTGGGGGGGGGGGGGGCTTAAATTGATTTTACGTGGCTATAATCCTCGCCCTTACTTTTGTCGCTATTTAGACAAATAATTTTTTCAGTCCGCCTGAAGGTCTCCTTACTCATCAGTGCAACATCTCCGCGATCACAAAGATCAAACAGCCATAGAGATGAAACAACGATCAGGACTCGACAGCAAGAAACCACTGAAACGCTGGCGCAAAAGAAAACCAAAAGTAAGACCCCGACGGGTCCGACCAGAGACAGAGCATAATGCACTAACCAAAATTACATAAAATTAGATTCTCTCTAATTCTCAGCAAGCCTTTACTGGGTGCTGAAGTCATTGCTATTATATATTTTTATGAATTTATATACTAAGTCGCCATAAAATTCGGGTTCCGATAGACCTTGTTGCTGAAGAGATTTAAGTCCAACATTATTTTGAAATTAAATCAGAATGACGTAAATAAAATATTGAAAAGGCTTTGCGTAGTTTATGATACTGATAAACCTGATTAAGAAGTTTAGCAGTTAACAATTTTTACGAGTGTTGAAGTCAGTTACATGCGGAATGCAAAAGCCATAGGATGCCGCACGAGGAACCCAAGAAAATCTCAAAATAAAAATCATCGCGTTTATCAATAAATTTTGCAAGAAACATATCCATCTACAATAGATAGATGTAAATCCAACAACGGGACCTCGACATCAGAAGAATTTGCTTTATGTAACTGAAGTTCTGATAGGTAAATTAGTCTGATCAAACCATCGAACTAGGTATTGTTAATATTTAATAAACCATCCAAATATCTAGAAGTCGAGCTTAAAGGTGCATTATTGAGCTATCGGTAAAAAAATGCTTCCAAAAATCAAATACTTATAGCCGTAATTTGTCTTTAAAACAATACAAATTAATGCATTTGATGCAAAAATGCGAACAATTATGATGACAGGTAAACGAGTTTGAGAGGGATTCCCTAACTAGGTTTCGAACACTAGTTAGATCTATTTTTAGTTCGTGACAAAAATAGAATCCCCATATATGACGTTATGTGACATTCATTTTTGGCCTTGTTGCTTAGGCCATGCCTGAATCGGAAAAAAATATGACGCTGAATACCATGCCATAAGTAACGACCCTCAGAGACGATACTGTCGCCATATATGTGTAAAGTGACAGATTTATTTTTAGAACAGAAATTCCGAACACATGTTCAGAGCAAAGGGTACACACGAATGAAAACGACAATTTTCACAAAGTTCTGAAGCTGTATTTGGCTCCAAAAGTGTACACATGACAAAGGAGTATGAATTGAAGATAAAAAAAAAAAAAAAAAAAAACAGAAAAAAAATGAGACCCGGTAGCTCAATAATGCACCTTTAAGGCTTCTGTCTTTTGGTTTTGGATGGCCATATGGCCATTTTGTGGGAAAGTAACTGTCCTTATGGCCTTCCTTTGTTTAGGTTTCCATTATGGTCTGGTTGCTTAATGTTTGTATTTCTTTCCCTTTGGTGTCTTTTAGGGGTGGAGTAAGTTAATTGTATCAATTCCTGATCTTTGTTTTACTTCTACTGTTCAATGATTTCAGATTAGTTCTCAACGGAAAGGGTCACCATGAAGTCTCTTTCATAATAAAACAAACCCAGATCAGCCACAAGGGGTGCACAATTTGTACCCATCGGGATACCCACAACATGTCTCAATAACGTTGAACCAAATCTAATGTAAAAATTGTCACTTTAAGGTGCGAGCTTCATTCACACACTTTCTGACATGACAATAAAACAGAATTTTTCAATGTTCATCTGAAGGGAAAAACGCATTTGTTTTTTGTTTTTTTTTTGTCTTTTTTTTTTGGGGGGGGGGGGGTGGGGGGGTGGGTTTTACGGCCCTTTCAAGATTATTTCACTCATATCTAGCCGATCGTTAATCAGAGGTGGGCGAAAACCGGAGTACCCGGAGAAAAACCACATGACCTTCCGTTGCAGAACTTAACGTCTAACACGTGGCCAAAAACGCATTTGTTACATAACATGCAAGATAAAGGGAGTCTTCCCTATGAGATGTCCATTCAATTAAATCATTAAGTTTTTCTGTTATAAGATTATAAGGAAGTGTAGTGTAAAGGGTCGAAAAAACGTAGACAGACTCGAAGCACGAAAATGTCTGGATTTCAATTTTTTAAAACTTCATTAAAATATTTAGATACTGCAAGTAAGCTAAATACGAACAGGTAATAAGTCCTCTACATGTGGGGCTCGTTTCATATATTTCGTTTGAAATGAACACTCGTGTAAGATCCACTGTATTGTGATGGTCAGAAAAAAACAGACCCTAAATTGGATTTTGAAACAAGCATAAGTTAGTAAATTCCAATTATCCATCATTTTGTGCATTTCGAGCGATTTAATTGGTTTTATACGTCGATAAGTTCCATGACCAAGAATCCCAGAACTATGTGGCACAGCGATAGGCAGTAATATAACGTGACGTCAAAGAGCACGTCAAGAACCCACATGTTGCAGCACTTCATACGAAACGATGTCAACAACGTTCGATTTCAAAATGATAAACATTTGAAAACGTAAATGTTGGAAGACAAATATACTGATTTTAAAGATTTTCTTGTCCTTTGGGATCATTGATTTGTGGAATTTTGAATATATATGAGGGTCACTGATGAGGCCAAAATGGCCGAAACTAGCTAGTCTGGCCCAGAAAACATGTACACTCCATATGTCCAGTTCTGTGGCGAATTCCTTGCTTCCAAAGGATAACACATTTTAGAACAAATTTACGTTTATTTATTTATTTTTTTTTTTTTTTTTTGCTTGAGTTTCTATCTAAGAGGGTGGTTTATAATTAAATAATCCTTCCGCCGTGGCGGTTTGTAAAATAGAAGTAAAGGCAATGACCAGGAATCGATACAGTTAACAAAAAGCACCTATAAGCCTCCGTGGAGTAGTGGTTACGCTACTCGCCTTGTAAATCAGGGGTCGCAGGATCGATCTCGGGATTTTCCAGGCTTTCGGATGAGTCATTAAACCGAGGTCCCGTCTCCGTATGACCTTAGCTGTTGGTTGGACGTAAAACTCAAACACTCACTCACGAACCCACAGCACCAATCGAAGACACCAAAGGGAAAGAAGCACAGACATGAAATAACTAGACCATAATGGAAACACCAAAAGCTGAAAGCCAAAATTCACTTTCACACAAAATGGCCAATTATCTATCCAAAACAAAAAATACTCAAAGACAAACCATTACAAAAATAAACCGCGAAAGTCCATTCTTACGTTTTCGAAAGAATACCTAAAAATTACATTTTTTTCGGCAAGTATAACATTTCGAAAAGAACGTCGTAATTATTAGGAAAGAACTATTATGTTTGGTTTAAACAATATTTATTCATTTCATTTCGACAAGTCATTTCGAATAGTACATGTACAATTTACAATGACAGGATTTGGAAACAAGCAAAACGCTTATACTAAACATATCCTAGAAACTATTATGTTTCTAGCTTACCTGTCATATAGTGACGAGGTGATCTTTTGTGATCGTTTTTTATCCGTCTTCCGACGTCCGTGCGTCCGTCCCTGCATAAACAGTTTCTTCAAACGACATCTCCTCCTAAACCACAGATCGGATTTTGACAAAACTTCACAGGAATGATCATTAGGTGGTCCCCTTTCAAAGTTGTCCAAATGGTTCTGGTCCGTTGCACACCTAGGTCAAAGGAGCCAAAATAGATTTTTTCACCAAAAACTTAAAAAAAATCTCCTTCTCTAAAACCACAAGACCCAGTTCTTTGATATTTGGTATAAAGTAGAAGTAAAACAAAGATCAGGACTCGATAAAATTAACTTACTCCACCCACCAAAGACCCCAAATGGAAAGAAATACAAACATTAAGCGATCATACCATAATGGAAATCTAAACAAAGGAAGGCCATAAGGACAGTTACTTTCCCACAAAATGGCCATATGGCCATCCAAAATTAAAAGACACAAGTGATACACACAGTAAGTAACAAACACCAACATAAATAAATCGCCACAGAAGAACCGCCTTGGAACGGTCAGTGGGATTTCCACTGGGGGCTTAAATCGATTTTACGTGGCCACAATCCTCGCCCTTACTTCCGTCGCGATTTAGTCAAATAATTTGTTCAGTCCGCATGAAGGCCTCCTAACTCATCAGTGCAACATCTCCGTGAACACAAAAAATCAAAGAACCACAGAGGTGAGACAACGTTGAGGACTCGACAGCAAGAAACCACTGAAATGCTGGAGCAAAAGAAAACCAACAATTTGACTCCTATGGGCCCGACCAGAGACAGAGCATCAGGCACCAACCAACATAATCAAGAATTAGATCTCTCTAAGTAGAAGTAAAACAAAGATCAGGAATTGATACAATTAACTTACTGCATCCATAAAAGACACCAAAGGGAAAGAAATACAAACATCAAGCGACCAGACCATAATGGAAACCTAAACAAAGGAAGGCCATATGGACAGTTACTTTCCCACAAAATGGCCATATGGCCATCCAAAATTAAAAGACACAAGTGATACACACAGTAAGTAACAAACAACAACATAAATAAATCGCCACAGAAGAGCCGCCTTGGAACGGTCAGTGGAAGATTTCCACTGGGGGGCTTTAATCGATTTTACGTGACCACAATCCTCGCAGCCTTTATGTTGGAGCCGTCATAGAATCTGAGGCGTGACCCACCGGCGTGCAATTAAAGAGGGAAGCAAAGGTTCCAACCGTGATTGGGTTAACTACCATGCATGCAGTCTGTCGTATAACATCCATATTGTACCCAATCTTTTTATGTCGAAGAAAGATTTTACGAAATTGGGTACTGAAGTCATTACGGTTATATATTTTTTCTGAATTTATATACTAAGTCACCATAAAATTCGGGTTCCGATAGACCTTGTTGCAGAAGAGATTTAAGTCCAATGTGAATTTTGAAATTAAATCGTGTAAACATAGTGGAGCCTCTAGCGGACCCCTACCAAGATTGTTAAAATTATAGTGCGCGGGCCAAAAATGTCCCCGCCCCGTGTCCCTTTGGTTTTACATAGGATTATATAGGGAAAATCTTTAAAATCTTCTTCTCTGAAACCCAAAGGCCAAAGTCTTTGCGGACTGAACAAATTATTTGTCTAAATCGCGACGGAAGTAAGGGCGAGGATTGTGGCTACGTAAAATCGATTTAAGCCCCCCCCCCACCCCCAAGTGGAAATCTTTCCACTGACCGTTCTTCTGTGGCGATGTATTTATGTTGTTGTTTGTTACTTACTGTGTGGATAACTTGTGACTTTTTATTTTGGATGGCCATATGGCCATTTTGTGGGAAAGTAACTGTCCTTATGGCCTTCCTTTGTTTAGGTTTCCATAATGGTCTGGTCGCTTAATGTTTGTGTTTCTTTGCCTTTGGTGTCTTTGATGGGTGGAGTAAGTTAATTGTATCGATTCGTGATCTTTGTTTTACTTATACTTTGATATTTGGTATGGAGCTTAATCTAGTGAACCCCTACTAAGATTGTCCAAATTATAGTGCTGGGGCCAAAAAAGCCCCCGCTCCGGCGCCCTTTGGGTTTACATGGGCTTGTAAAGGGAACATCTTTAAAAATCTTCTTCTCTGAAACAACAAGGCACAGGTCTTTGATATTTGGTATGAAGCTACATCTAGTGAACCCCTACACACATTGTTCAAATTTTAGTGCTGGTGCCAAAAATGCCCCCGCTCCGGGTCCTTTGGTTTCATATAGGATTATACACCTGTCTCATGATCTGCGTCGGTCGGTGTGTGCTCGGAATGGGATTTGCTGTGTTTGCAGGGACTTGTGCATAATTCGTTTCGGTTTCAGAACTTTGGAGTTTAGACACACGGATGAAAATATCAGAAAGGCCGCTGTGTCACTAAATTTGTCATAGTTACGACTTAATTGCAACCACTGGGTCGGTATATCTGCTGGTGGATGATTCGTTCGTCCCCGAGGGTATCATCAGCTCAGTATCAGTTCCTCAATGCTGAGGTTGATACTGCGGTGTTGACGTCAGTACTCAGGTACTGATTTAAATAACTTTATTATATCTTTAATTTTTGCAGCATAAAATTCTATTTTTTTCTAAAACTAAGACTGACTTGTCAGTTGAGACATATATCTTAGCGGATTTGGTTGCCACTTTGTGTTATATTTTAAAATTTTGCAAGTCTCGCAACTTTGGACATCTCCTTTCTGATGCCCGGGACTTCCGTGGAGTGTTGGCCATGTTTGCTGATGTTGGCTCGTCTATTTGTCCTGGTGTAGGCGTCTCTTGCCTGATGCCGCCAGTTGACCTGTCTCATGATCTGCGTCGGTCGGTTTGTGCTCGGAGGGGGATGTGCTGTGTTTGCCGGGACTTGTCCATCATCCGTTTCGGTTTTAGAACTTTGGGGTTGAGACACACTGATGAAGATTAAATATCAGAAAGGCCTCTGTGTCACTAAATTTGGGATAGTTACGCCTTAATTATATAGGGAAAATCTTTATAAATCTTCTTCTCGGAAACCGTAAGGCCCAGGTCTTTGAAATTTAGTATGAAGCTTCAGCTAGTGGACCCCTACCAAGATTATTCCAATTATAGTGCTGGGACCAAAAATGCCGCCACCCCGGGACCCTTTGGTTTTACATGGGCTTATATAGGGAAAATCTTTAAAACCTTCTCTGAAACGGCCAGGCCCAGGTCTTTGCTATTTGGTACGAAGCTTCATCTAGTGGACCCCTACCAAGATTGTTCAAATTATAGTACTTGGGCCAAAAATGCCCCGCACCAGGGCACTTTGGTTTTAAATTGGGTTATATAGAGAAAATCTTTAAAATTCTTCTTCTCTGAAACCGCAAGGCCCAGGCCTTTGCTATTTGGTGTGAAGCTTCATCTAGTAGACCCCTACCCAGATTGTTCAAATTATAGTGCTTGGACAAAAATGCCCCCGCCTCAGGGCCCTTTGTTTTTGCATTGGCTTATATGGAAAATCTAAAAAAAAAATATTCTTCTCTGAAACCACAGTCCCCAGGTCTTTGATATTTGGTATGAAGCTTCATCTAGTGGACCCCTACCAAGATTGTTCAAATTATAGTGCTGGGGCCAAAAATGTCCCCCGCTCCGGGTCCCTTTGGTCTGACATAGGATTATATAGGGAAAATCTTTAAAAATCTTCTCTGAAACCCTAAGGCCCAAGTCTTTGATATTTGGTATGAAGCTTCATCCAGTGGACCCCTACCAGGACTATTCAAATTATAGTGCTGGGGCAAAAAAATGCCCCCCCCCCCCCCCCGCCCTGGGGCCCTTTGGTTTTACATGGGCTTATGTAGGAAAATTTTTTAAAAATCTTCTTCTCTGAAACCCCAAGGCCCAGGTCATTGATATATGGTATGAAGCTTCATCTGGTGGATCCCTACCAAGATTGTTTAAATTCAAGTGCTGGGGCAAAAATGCCCCCCGCCCCGGGGCCGTTTGGTTTTACATAGGCTTATATAGGGAAAATATTTAAAAAATATTCTTCTCTGAAACAACAAGGCCCAGGTCTTTGATATGTGGTATGAAGCTTCATCTAGTGGACCCCAAAAATGTCTCCGCCCCGGGACCCTTTGGTTTTACACAGAATTATATAGGGAAAATCTTGTCCAAATTATAGTGCTGGGGCCACAAATGCCCCCGCTTCGGGGCCCTATCGTTTTACATGGGCTTATATAGGGAAATCTTAAAAAATCTTCTTCTCTGAAACCGTAAGGCCCAGGTCTTTGATATTTGGTATGAAGCTTCATCTAGTGGACCCCTAATAAGATTATTTAAATAATAGTGCTGAGGTCAAAAATGCCCCCGCCCCGAGGCCCTTTTGTTTTACTTGGGCCTATATAGGGAAAATATGTAAAAATCTTCTTCTCTGAAACCACAAGGCCCAGGACTTTGATATTTGGTCAGAAGCTTCTTTTGGTGGACCCCTGCCAAGATTTTACAAATTATAGTGCTGAGGTCAAAAATGTCACCGCCCCGGGGCCCTTTGGTTTCACATGGGCCTATATAGGGAATATCTGTAAAAATCTTCTTCTCTGAAACCACAAGGCACAGGTCTTTGATATTTGGTATGAAGCTTCAACTAGTGGACTCCTACCAAGATTTTTCAATTTTATTGCTGGGGCCAAAAATGCCCCCACCCAAGGTCCTTTGGTTTTACATAGGATTATATAGGGAAAATCTTTAAAAATCTTCTTCTCTGAAACCGTAAGGCCCAGGTCTTTGATATTTGGTATGAAGCTTCATCAAGTGGACCCCTACCAAGATTGTTCAAATTATAGTGCTTGGGCCAAAAATGCCCCCGCCCCGGGGCCCTTTGGTTTTACATGGGCTTATATCGGGAAAAGCTTTAAAGTCTTCTCTGAAACCGCAAGGTCCACGTCTTTGATATTTGGTATGAAGCTTCATCTAGTGGACCCCAACCAAGATTGTTCAAATAATAGTGCTTGGGCCAAAAATGCCCCCGTCCCAGGGCCCTTTGTTTTTACAAAGGCTTATAGGGAAAATCTTTAAAAAATCTTCTTCTCTGAAACCACATGGCCTAGGTCTTTGATATTTGGTATGAACCTTCATCTTGTGGACCTCCACCAAGTTTGTTCAAATCATAGCCCTGAGACCAACAATACCCCGGCCTCGGGGCCCTTTGGTTTTACATAGGGTTATATAGGGAAAATCTTTAAATATCTTCTTCTCTGAAACCCTAAGGCCCAAGTCTTTGATATTTGGTATGAAGCTTCATCTTGTGGACCACTACCAAGATTGTTCAAATTATAGTGCTGGGGCAAAAAATGCCCCCGCCCCGGGGGCCCTTTGGTTTTACAATGGCTTATATAGGGCTTATTTTTTTTTCTTCTACTTTACTCTTTATATAGGGAAAATCTTTAAAAAAAATCTTCTTCTCTGAAACCGTAAGGCCCAGGTCTTCTATATTTGGGATGAAGCTTCATCTAGTGGACCCCTACCAAGATTATTCAAATTATATTGCTGAGGCCAAAAATGCCTCCGTCCCGGGGCCCTTCGGTTTTACATAGACTTTTATAGGGAAAATCTTGAAAAATCTTCTTCTCTGACACCAAAAGGCCTAGGTCTTTGATATTTGGAATGAAGCTTCATCTAGTGGACCTCTACCAAGATTGTTCAAATTATAGCCCTGAGACCGAAAATGACCCCGCCTTGGGTCCCTTTGGTTTTACATAGACTTATATAGCAAAACTCTTTAAAAATCTTCTTCTGTGAAATCACAAGGCCTAGGTCTTTGATATGAGTTGTGAAATTTCATCTAGTGGACCTCTATCAAGATTATTCAAATTATAGCCCTGGGGCCAAGAATGCCCCCAGAGACCCTTTGGTTTTACATAGACTTATATAGGGAAATCTTTAAAAATCTTTTTCTCTGAAACTGCAAGGCCCATGCTAGTGGACGTCTTCCAAGATTGTTCAGATAGCCCTCGGGTCACAAATGCCCCCGCGCCGGGTCCCTTTGGTTTTACATAGACTTATATAGCGAGCGATAATCTTTGAAAATCTTCTTCTCTGAAACAGCATGGCCCAGATCTTTGTTATTTGGTGTGAAGCTTCATCTAGTGGACCTCTAATTATTGCCCTGAGGCTAAACATGCCCCCGCCCCGGGGCCATGTAGGGAATATCTTCTTCTCTGAAACCGCAAGGCCCAGGTCTTTGATATATGGTGTGTAGCTTCATCTTGTAGACCTTTGCCAAGATTGTTCAAATTATAGCCTTTGTTGATAGTTGGTATGAAGCTTCACCTTTTTAGACCCCCCTCAACATTATGCACATTATAGCCCTGGGGTCAATAATGGCCCTCCCCTGTGCCCAATTCTTACTCTATGGATCAGGGGAGCGATCCAGGGCCATCGTGGCCCTCTTGTTTTGGCTATGGGTTTGGAAGCCTTCATTTGTCTGAATCGGGGTGGAAGTAAGGGGGAGGACTGCGGTCGCGTAAAATCTATTTAACCCCACCCCCACCCGTCCAGTGAAATAATTATCACTGATCATGCCCAGGCGGTTCTTCTGTTGCGGTTTATTTTTGTTATAGTTCGTCTTTGAATGTGTTTATCTCATTATTTTTATAGCCAATTGGCCATTTTGTTGGAAAGTAACTGTCAATTTCACTTTCCGCTATTGATGTTTCCATTAGTGTCTGGTTGTTTCTGTTTTGTGTTTCTTTCCCTTTGGTGTCGTTGTTGGAAGGTGTGGGTTAATATATCGATTCCTTATCATTGCCTTCACTTCTATTTAATACATGAGTAGACTCTGACGAATCACTCACACCCTGCATGAATCCCGAAATCACTCACAAACTTACCTTGAAGCCATGTGAGTGATTGGCCAGAGTCTGAACATCGATAAAATCCACAAAAATGAAATTCCTTGCTGTAGCAAAATGAAATGTACATGGTGATTTACTATTTCAGATATCGGAGGAAGTTGTTACGGACTAGAATTCAATAATGGCTTTCCATTTTCAACTTTCGATAGAGAACTGCCACCAAATTACCCGCATTGTGCTCATCGCGACCATGGTGCATGGTGGTATAACTCCTGTACATACGTAAATCTCAATGGGGAATATGTTACACCTGGCACGGTACACCCCTGTCGCAGCGAGGCCGGAGTGATTTTTGATCCATGGAAAGGACATAGATCACTAAATTCAACTGAAATGAAATTGCGACGAAGCTAAATGTGTGAAATACCTTGACCATTTTCTTCGCAATGTATGATGAATAGATTTATCTGAAAAGAGTGGTTATTTTAAAAGTTTATTACTTTATATTAACTTGGTATTTTCCAATCATATTGTATGTCAGTTTGGAATTAAAGTTACTGCAGCGTTTGCCGGCTCTTCTACGAAGTCAAGAAGCGCGGTCACCCATCGAGGTTATAACCGCGGTCTCTGTTGCTTAAAGGCATTTATTCCTGATTACTGAGGACTATCATTTCATTGCATAATATTATGTAGCCCTCAGTGCTGATCGAAGAGAAGTCCTCTGTCTGCAACAGGTAAGGGGCCTTCATGGAGAAAATCAATAATTGACGAACTGTTAACTACAGTGTACCTTATTGATTTTCCTCTTTAGTGCCTCAGTCAGGGGATTCAACAGGAGCTACTAATCACCCTATTGAAGGCCGCATTTGATCTGATATAGACAGTATATCACAGGGTGCAATAAAACAATTATGAACATATGGTGTGTCCTACAGTCTACGAATAAATGCCTTTAACTTCGTAAAAAACGAACCACTCTACCCGCGTCGCTAAATGGAGCCGGCTGCTACAGCAAGACTGTAGATGTGGTATATATAAATAACCGCTACACAATACGAAAACGCGCCTATACAAATACATTGTAACCTTTATCGCCGAAAAAAATGAAAATTGTAACATGAAAAATTGTGATATTTTTCTTATTTCTGCCTAAAATATAGATTGTGGGAACTCGTTAGAACCGCCTCGTCGAGTACCCACAATCTATATTTGAGAGCAGAAATAAGAAAAATAAGGTTCACCCTGCAAACCCCAGTTTTACTATATAAAAGTGGGGTTCGAGGGGGTTAAAGTTATATAGGCGTGTTTTCGTGATGGATCTCCACCTCAGCTCTCGACGTCGTCCCGAAGTTACACAGGCCTCTTCATAGTGCGCTATGGATCGATAACACGATAAAGCATCTCATCAGAAGACGCAGTCGGATATAGGGATCAACCATGGTTTTTTATGCATTAACATTTGCCGGATCCCGAGGAAACTGTTTGAACATGCGGCCGCTAGGCCGAATGTTCAATTATCTTTCGAGGGATCCGGCAAATGTTAATGCAATGAAACCATGGCCGATCGTTGTTCTGGCATAACTTAGGAATCCGACAGCAAATTTTGACAAAACGCCCAAAAGCTCCATATAAATTGCATATAAACTCTTCAAATGCAACAGGCAAACCAAAATGGCGGCAAGTTCAGAATGATGTTTACAATGAAGTTGTCATGCAGTGACGTCATCAGAGAACCCTAAAACGCTACGTTCAGGGCGATACCATTACGTCGTTCAACGTAACGTACACAAAGCAAGGCCCGACTTGTGATATCAAAAGCTCAAAATTCATGTTCAAACAGCACGCGAATTTCATGATTTGAACATGGTTTTTGCTGTTTGACCACGGCTTTCGGTCCATTTGACAATAGCTTCAAAACAGCCATGCGCATAGCTTTTTATGCAAGAATGTATTTTCATGCTCGTAAGTCTAGCAGCCCTGACGTTAAGAACCATTACGTACGGTTCAGAGCACATGTGCAAAGGGTTATAAGAGATGTATATTGGAAGCACGTTTCCAGCATCTTTACCGAAGATGACAATACAGATCCCTATAGCCCCCAAAAGAATGGTAAAGTTAAAAAGTTTTGGTCATTCGTAAAGTCCATGAAAAAGGCTAACATATGCAATAAACAGTTTACATCGACAGTTACGCGTGCAACTGATGGTGAGCCACCACCCAAAGGTAAAAGTTTCTTCCATGCTTTTCAATGAAATATAGAGATTTCTCAGTGAAATCGAAAACGATATTGTCACTGTTTCAGATATCAATTTTATTTTTCACTGTTTGGGACTACTTTTTTCTAGATATCTAATTCTGTGGTGCGTTTTTCCATTGTCAAATGATTAAAAATTAATCAACTGTATTAGACTTGACGCTAAGCTGGTTCACATGTAAGGACGTTAATGACGTCATTTTCGTCGCTGACGTCACGTTTTTGTCGTGCGACGTTAGATCTGTACGCACCTTCTTTGGGAAAGTTATCTCTCAAGTATTTCAGTAACCTTTCAAAGAAATGCCATCCCAGGCTATTTCTCGGTTGCAAACTTGTTTAATCCAATACTATACCCAGTAAAACGTTGAACACCACTAAATTAACGCGAAACGACCGGGAACAAAGTTGGTTTTCTCAGAGGGTTAGTGACGCGATTAGTGAAGCTCAATATTGCCGTTTTGGAGCATGTAAGAAACAGAAAATTTGATTGTTTTAGTGTAAGATCAAATTTTATTTCACTCATGAACACCACAATTGGTATTTTCACTCGTGGCTAAGCCACTCGTGAAAATGCTGGTTTTGGTGTTCATTCGGTGAAATAAGATTCGATCTTACACTGAAAAATCAAATATCCTCTATCTGTTCCCCTCTATGGGGGACATAACAGTTGACGCCAATGGGGTCGCTAAACTGTTGGGTAAGCTCAAGAAACATAAGGCATCTGTGCCTGTTGACCTGAATGCAAGGGTACTTAAGGAATGGAGTGCTGAAATCTCTCCTTTATTGGCCTTTATCTTCAATGAATCACATGCCCAGGGCACTGTACCAGATGACTGGCGACAAGCAAATGATACCCCGGTCTATAAGAAAGGTGAAATATATGATGCAGCAAATTATAGACCAGTGTCGCTAACACGCATCTGTTGCAAAACCCTGGAGCATATACCAGTAAGCAGTTACTATCAACACGCACTTAGCCTTTGAGAGCATTCTTGCTGACTGCTGGCTTTTGCACCTAGGTAGACAAAGAATGTTGCATATAAAACATTGGTTCGCCCTCAACTTGAATATGCATCACCCATTTGGCATCCCTAAGTTAAAACTCAGATTCAGCAGGTGGAGAAGGTGCAGAGGACAGCTGCTCGATGGACCTGCAGGCGACGGCGAAATAGACGTAGCGTCGGTGACATGCTTGATAAGCTAGAGTGGCCGTCTCTGGAGGCCCGTCGTGAGCAGTCCTCTTTAACCTTCTTCTATAAGATACACTCTGATACAGTGTCCATTAATAAAGATAGGTACTTGACCCCTGTAATAGCGTCAACCCAAACAAGGGCATCAAAAGTAAACGACTCCCAATATCGTAGGTACCAGTTCTATAGTGATGACCTGAAGAAATCCTTTTTTTTTAGAACTATTCCTCAATGGAATAGTCGTCCCCGCCTCTGCGGCGAATGCCAAGTCCGCAGAAGAGTTCAAAGCCCGTACGGTATAAGATTGAGACTCAGAGGTATGCGTTTTAGGATACCTCTGTTATGCAGATTGTATATAGTTTTAATGACGCATCCAGTGCCTCTTCTATTTTATTTTTTTATTTTTTTTTTCAGCTAAATTCTAAATTTAGCCACCCAACCAACTGAGTTAATGACCAAATATGACCGACTCAGTATAAGAAGATAGATAGATAGATTCCATTTGTCGGTTAGCGAATGGGATCCAACTAGCAGTTATCTTCGACACCATAAGAAAATGTAGGTATTCCAATGGGTACAAACTGTGTCCCCTTGTAGCCGATGTTTTTTTGTTTTGTTATGAATGAGATTTTATGTTATCACTTTCTAGTCAAAGTCAAGCTGAGATTATTGGAGCCTTTAACTCTACTACAAGATATTTAGATAATCTTTCAAATATTAACAAACTAGAAGTGACGGCGATGATCAGGAATCGATACAATTGACCCACAGCTCCCATCAGAGACACCAAAGGGAAAGAAGGACAGACATGAAATAACTAGACCCTAATGGAAACGTCAATAGCGGAAAGCCAAAAAGACAGTTACTTTCCCACAAAATGGCCAATTGGCTATCTAAATCAAACTTATATTAGCGATACAGACACTCAAGATATGCAATAACAAAAATAAACCGCGGCAGAAGAACCGCCTTGGAATGGTCAGTAAAACGAATTCCACTTGGGGGCTAAAATCAATTTTACGTAACCCTTACTTTGAAGAAATGTTCAATCAAATTTATCAATCTGAGCTGCAGTAAAACAAAGCGAATAATTCTGATATCGAAGCCCTGTTTTTGGAAATGCATTTGGACATTTTAAATGGTTTTGTTTCAACTAAAATGATGATAAGCGGGATTATGTAGGTTCTTCTGTCGCGGTTTATTTTTGTTATGGTTTGTCTTGAGTATGTGTTTCGCTTATATACTTTTGTTTTAGATAGCCAAGTGGCCATTTTGTGGGAAAGTACTGCCTTTTTAGCTTTCCACTACGTAGGAGTTCATGTGACGCAGAACCGCAGACTGGCTAGACTCATTTGGACAAGGGCACATCGTCAAAAACTTCGGATAACATTTTCAAGTTTTATCGCCGACACTATCAATTAATTTCTAAATTTAATGTTGGATTAAATAGATTTTTGCTGCAGGAGATGTCACAGCTGGGTATTTTGGCGACATTGTATATAAATTAAGAAAAATGAAAAGCAAACCTAACTTTTCGGAACAATTTCAGAAAAATATTCAACGCATTGGATATAATATAAATTCTATTCAACAGTCTGCATGCATTGCAGCAGCAGGGAGGGCGAATGGACTTTTTATTTTGACCTCAGAAGCCCAATTTGGGCCTCCAGAGTTCCAAGCTCATTTCAGCACAAAAACCTAGAGTCCCTTGGGACGGTCCATCACCCTCGCCGGCCCGGGACTCTGGCGGGCCCCAGTTCTAGGATAAATTTTGCATTTGGAGATATCTATGTACATGGTTTACTTACCCAATAATGAAGGGACGGGCCGTCGTTGATATCTCACGGGACATAAAGCCTGGTGTGTCAACTGGAGTCGATAAATGCTTTTACCGGAACGCCTACCCTGTCACTGCAGTTGCCTACGGCCTCTACCCAATCAGAGACCCAGACCCGGCCAACCTCACCCAACTAAGTGATGGCGACCTCATCTATGTGGCCAAGAGAGTTGTGCAGCACTTTGAAGGTGCCCTGAGGGGTCAGGGGCTAACGCAAGCGCGCCGCCAGAAAATACGAGACTGGGAGGAGAGAGTTCACAGAGGTGGTGCAACTACTGACGACGTGGCCGAACTGACAAATATTATCAAAAGAGCAATCATCCAGAGGGACATTGCTGGTGAGGACATCTTCAACAGTGGCAAATATGGTAGAGGTGGGAATGGTGGCCTTAGATCCGTATGGCGGCCAAGACCGACAGTTTTCAGTCAACCAGTTCGTTCTCCCGGACGGCCGCACCTACAGAACGCGGGAGGCCAAGCAAGCTGCGCCAAACTGGGCAGGCCTGAACTGGCTGAGAGAACCTTCGGTGAAAATCGCATGGCCAGTGTCGTGGATAAGGAAAGGAACGGCTGGAAGCCAACCCCAGCCAGCCTCCTCCAGATATTCAGAAGGCCTGTGTGGAGCATGGCCATGACGGACTCTGGAACTCGATGGGTTAAGACACGAGGGAAGTCGCCAGCAACGACATGAAGGCCTGCTATCCGGCACTCTTCCGGGACACGGGTGAAGCGAAGCCCTATTTCGAGCGGTACGGGCACCCAAGCCATCGCATGGTCCGCGTAGCCATCAATGGCGCTTTCCCCAAGGACATAGGCACAGGCTTCGCCGAGATTCAAGAATGGGAGTTTGATGCCACCTGCCATCCTGTCATCCCTGCCTGGTTTGGAAGGCATTTCAGAAAAAAAGGATGCGGTTGCGCCCCGACACAGCTCCTTGCCTTTCTCACAGATTCGGGCCTGCTGAAGTATCTGAAAGTACGGAAGGCGATAGTCTCCGACAAGACCCAAAAAGATGTCTGGTTGCCCGAGAATAGGGACCAGGCCTGCGCCATCATCGGCAAATTCACCCAGGGCAGCAAGGTTGATGAAAAAAGGCCAACAAGAAGACTGATGATCGACCAGGGCGACCTCGACTTTCTTATCTGGGACACCCGCCTCTCAGGCGCTTTGGTTGGAGCGCCAGTAGCGTGTGAGTTGAGTCATATCCTCACTTAATACGAGGACTCCCAACCCCAGTTCACCCACCTGAGGGCGAGCATGCTGGCCTACGTCCACATCTACCTCCTTTCGATGTTGCGGAGGTTCGAGCCAGATGAGGTTGTGAGAGTCGCCACCGACAGCCTCTACGTCCGAAAGACGGCTCTGCACAAGCTCGAATGGGTCGGGGCCTACATCACCCCCAGGTTCTGCGACTGCGAGGACGACATGTGCTTCGACTGCCTCCTGGGGGAGCCTACCTCCCTCCGGTCGCCCCGGCCCAATAGCGTGACAAGGGCGAGAAACTCTATATGCCCGTGAAACACGCCAACCACTATGCCAAGCCTAAGTACGTAGCAACAGAAAAGGACCTCCCACCTAGCACCGCGCCACCCTATGACGTTCCCCTGACCCGGTATCAGCTCAGCTACCTAAACGGCGGCGGGGACAGCGGCAAGACCACCAGTGTGATCGAGATCTTCCGAGAGAAAACCCGCTCGTCTTCACCCCAACCCATCGCCTAGCCAAATAGATGCGGGCCAGTGGACCCCTGAAAGGATGGGGCAGAACTACATTCCCCGCCTGATCATCTGGGATAAGGTCTTCACCGTGCCCCGGCCCGTATAAGAGACCTTCCTCGACTGGCTCAATGGTAAAGGAGTCCAGGTCGGTTGCTGTGGCAACCAAGGCTAGCCACCTCCGATCGCGGGAGAGATGCCGCATGACTGGCTGTAGCGGAGAGCCGATTACTATAGAGAGGTCTTGGTCGACAAAAGAACCAGCCCTGAAAGCCCTTAAAAGGGAGATACGTCTCCAGCCAGACCGAGTACAGTGTCAGGCTATGAGACAAGCGCTAACAGCCTGCCTTGGATGGGACACATTCGTGAAAGCTTGGAAGCCGGGGGACTTGATCCTGACCTCGAGGCAGAAGGTTCGCGACCGGGCCCTGGCGCGGCTGTTCGAGAGCCATAAGAAGCATTTCTCTGACCTCCCCGTTCATCTGCTATATCGAGGATACTCGGCGGCAAAACATCATGGTCACCATCCCTGGGCCCTTGGTGGTGGATGGCAGGCCAGACCAACAGGAGCTCGTTCTGAACGACGTTGTCGAGTTTTCCTTGCAAACCGCCCGCGAGGTCCTCGACGGCAAGTGGGGCCAGGACTGGGCTTTTGGCTATGCAATCACAGTCCACTCAAGCCTAGGTCTCACCATCGCAGACCCCTAAAATCTTGATTATCGATGACTTCCTGCAGTGGTCCAATCTCGCATATTTAGCAGTGTCAAGGGTGGAGTACATGCACCAGCTCGAAAGGGTAGTAAGTCCCCCAGAGGAAGCTTCTGAGGGCCACACATACTCACCGAGCAACATCTCCGCAAGGCTATAGCGAAGATGCTTGTGGTCCACAAGCGACAGGACCAAGCCATGGGGCTCCGGCTTAACCTGAAGGTTGGTCAAATACTAGAACTCAAGGAGACACAGAACAATCACTGTGTCGCGTGCAATGTTGAGCTCCTATGGGCTTACCAGCCAAAGGACACCCAGCGGTTCAGCGTTGACCGGTTAGTCAACTCCGTGGGCTACGTCCGCGACAATATCAGGCTGACCTGCCTCGAGTGCAGCCGAGAAAGAGGAGCCGCTGCGCTCGGCGCTGGAGAACCCCATCAGGAGAAAGCTGAGTGTCCGGTGGCAAAACAAGGAGTTCCCCACGCACAAAGCCCCGCTGAGCTCCATCCTTCAAGTAATACACCACTCGTCGGGCCTGTTCACTGCGCGCCCGAGCCGGTGCATATTTAGGAACCATATGGGATCAATCGCTTGCCAGCGCCCCCTTCAAGCTCACCAGGCTGGAACAAGTAGCGAACGCAGATGCCGGAGGGGAGTTTTGCCTCCTCGAGACCAATAGAACAACCAGGAACTACGGAGCAGCATGTTAGCCCTATGACCTCAGAGAGATTTTTGCCGGTCAGTCGGGTGACCTCGCCATTCAAGGCTGCCACAACGGCAGGCAACCTTTTCACCCACTCTGTAGACCGCTGACCAGGAGTGAGTCGCATCTCCTAAGCGTACTGGTGCCCAAAGAGCCGCTCAGCCAAGTTACGATTGAAGCGCTCAACAGTGCCCTGGTCCCGATGGATGTCAACCCGACCGCGCTCAACCTGGACAGAGTGCGTTGCCAACAGCTTGCTGACAGAGCCCATGAACTAACGGCCGGGGTCAACCTAGAGCAATTTGGGCCACCTCAACGGGCCTCGCCTGTAGATGCGAGACAAAGCTTCAGCAACGTCTTTGGCTTCTTTTGTGGCCAGAGGCTCAGCCTCTTTGAAGCGTGAGGCTACATCAATCACGGTAAGGGCGTATTTGTAGGTGCGCTTCCCAACTCAGTCGTGCGGCAGAAAGAGCAGATCAGAGCAGATTAGATTGATAGACCTCGTTCGGCGTGGTGATGTCGAATTTTGGTCGTGGAATGTGCCGCAGGGCGGCGAGATAGATTTGTCAGATAGCCTGCTTCTTCAGCCAAGCACGGGCCACATCTTCTTAGATCTTAGCAGCAGCCTCAAGACCCCTCCAGTAACTCTTAGGGCTGTAATAAATATCCGCAAGGCGGATGGACAACTTCCGATTCGTGTATTTGTTGTTGTTCTAGTAATTCCCTAACAGAACTAAAAAGAGGCCTCGGAAAATGGACAACTGTTGCACAATAATCTTGGCGAGTGTGTAGGCCACAAGGCCAGTCACGGCCATCCAAAGGATGAAATAGACAAACTCGCGGTTTTTTGCGCATCCCTCGTAACATAGAAATCGGAGAGCTCGGGCTCGGGTCCTAAAGCGTCAAATTTATACCCGGCGACCTGCGCGTACAGGCACATCGCGTCATCGACGTGTTTGAAGGTTCGAACGGCGTGCCCCTTGCGGCGGAGTTCCTCAGTGACGAAATCAATGCGCTCGGTCCGTTTTATAGACCAAGCCGCTTGTGCAGCCTGCAGCTCTTCTATCGCTTTGTCTTGACGCTCACGCTCTTCTTCTGAGCCCCTCCCAAGCTTGTTCAACAAAAAGTTACCCCATCTAAAGGCCACGGCATTAACAACAGCCCCCAAATCCGGGCGTATCCTATGGCGAGGCCGGAGAGCACTGCGCTATGATATAGCTAGTAAACGATCGTTTTGTTGTGCCGTATGGCGGGGCTCGAAACCAATACGTGCTGAAATAATCCCCGGAAGGGGCCCTCGAGCAGATCGAGGATAAAAACGGGTTTTCCGCATCCCGTCTGCCCGCTAATTGTCGCCGAATGGGCCGTGCACGGTATCAGCTCTTTTAATCGTTCCTCCGGAACATTAATAGACCACTGGTACGAACAGGCCATCTTCGATGTTAAGCTGTGCATCCATGATGACGTAGAGGTAGATGTTCAATGCGCCAGCCGCCTCGGCTCTTTTCGTTATCTGGATGGTCACACCTTCGCTGGCATTCTAAATCCATCTGCCGGAGCCGTGGAGCCCCTCGTCGTCGCTTTTCCTGGGGTCAAGCCACAGCGTGTACTTGCTGATGAAGTATTTTGCAAGGCTAATGTCGGCTAGGGCCAGGTCTTTTTCGACCGTTGCCGCTTCAGGGTGTCGCTTGCTGCCGGCTGCGAAGAGCTTCCTCGCTTCATTTAACATCTGGTAAGAGCGCATCCCTTGGCTGAAGAGTTGGGTGGGGATCCCCTCGATGGTGACCTCGACCTTGCTGATTTTCGGGTTATAGAAGGCCTCAGTGTCGCGAGTGAAGGGCTGTTGCGCGGCTACATCCTCAAAGAGCATCAGAATGCCCTTCATGCTGCGGGTGGGCACGTTGAGATTGATATTCCAGAGGGTGTCGCTCTTGTCTTTGCCGATTTTGCTGTGCCGCAGTACCCGGTCATACAGGATCGCAATGCGGTCTCTATACTGATTGTTGAACATTTGGGCCAGGTCTGGCTGGGTGACCATGTCATATACTCAAGACAGATGTTTCCAATGTTGAAAGAGGCACCTCTGCCTGTGGCCTGGATCACACGGTTGTAGTCGTTGAACGTGAGCTCATACTCGAGCCGATCGCCCAGCGCGCTCTGGTAGAATGGCAGATGGCTTTCGAGCAGCTCGAAGTCCAGTGGGATGTAGAAACGATTGCCGAAAGCATCGGCGGCGGCTTTGACCGCTGGAACAGTCTCGTCTCACAGCATTGATTCGGATCCTCGTCGTATTTCGGTTACTCGACGTATCAATGCCTTGGTACTGACCAGTTTTCCTCTCTGAAGCCGTCCTCCAGAGATCGCAGCAGCAGTGGTACACGTCACTGTCGTCGATGCTGAGGACATCATTCCCCGAAATTTTAATTACGGTCTTTTTCACGAGAGCGCGGCCTAGGTTCTGAACCAAGGTCCGGCCGGCATCTCCTTTATCTCCTCTATGCAGCGTGATCGTGAAGGCGAACCTCGCGGTCCCGGGGCGATGACATGTTGGCGGAGGTTGGGGATTCAAACCAGAAGCTGCTGGTTCGGGCCGATCGTGCTGGGGTTGTTACTTATCGTCACCGATTGCCTCACCCATTTCACCCCAAGGGGTTCGCGGAGGCACCGGTAGGGGTCAAGCTTTCGTCCGTACTTGCTTGATGACATGGCGATGACTTCGTTGACACTCAGTATAGTCTGTTTTAAACACGTGCGACAGTCTTCAAATACATATTCATTGTGGCAGACTTTGAAAACCCCACTTTGACTGTGACGCCGCTTAAAACGCCGACGATGACGCGCTCTCGTTCAACATGCCCGACGCTGTTATGGACCATGATGGACGTCGAGCAAGGGCTACGCGCGGCCGGGGACAATCTTCAGAACCTGCGAGGTGAGTTAATACGGACAAGACTTGATGATCAGAAGAGGCGTTGGTCGATACTTTCTACAAATAAGTGAGCTGTGCCTAAAAGGGGTTGCGCCTCGAATGCAATATCGACTATGACCAGTTTGGGAATGATGACGACGGTAAAACACCAGGGATCCCCGGCGTCAAAAAGATTCCTATCACTGCGACAAAGGGAGGATTCCGGTTTCTGGCTCTGTCCACACTGGCCTAGAAATATGGAACAGGTGGCATAAATGCAAGTCGGCAATCACTGTGGCTCACTGCCTATAAATCGATTATGCCGCGTCTCAACAAAGAGGCTGTGGAAACACTCCAAAAAGCAGAGGAAACCCTCCCAAAAATCATTGAATCCATCGAATTGACAGAGCTCCCCGACGTAGCCCACGACGTTATTCAAACAACAAGAGATGTCGAGACCGCATTGAAGACAATTAATGATCAGCCTATCGACACCGCGTGGGTCACCCAAGCCAGAAGAGAGCTTGCTCGGCTTTAAAAGGCTATGACTCGAACCCGAGATGAGCTCGTGAACAACCTGGCGAAGCTTTCGGAAGCCGAAAGCCGGAAATCCGAGGCTGAAAAACACTTGGTCCGGGAGCAACAAAACCTGACGGAGACGAACGACCCCGAGATGCAGCGGGAGATTCAAGACCGAAACAGAAAGCTTAAGGGCGATCTCTCTGACATAGAACTTGAAGGCTCGAAGTCGCCTCTACGAACAGAGAAGCTCTCCGGTCCCAGTTCTCTCGAATCCGTGAGACGTTCACTCAAATGCTGCATGAAGACAAGACGCTGGCTGAGCGAACACGGACACTTTTCCGCGAACGGGGGATAACGATCGTGAGCATCCTTACAGCGATTGGGATGGCAATCCCGACCCTGGTGCTTGCACTCACCGGCGGCGGGGGAGTGTACCGGCGCCGGCTCCGGCTCCCATGCCATCCGGCAAGGGGGAGTCAAGGAGTGGGTAAAAATCATCTACAGTCCCTTGGGCGTGCCCTGGCTAGTTTGGCCAGCAAGGCCGCGGCTGCCTCGCCCTGAATCATCGGGTCAATCGTCTCTTGGCTCTTGAGCACGCTAGGGAAGGCCGCTTCATGGTTCGCAGATAATTTGTGGGCCTTGGTCATCGGCGCGGGGCGCTTCTTCTCGTGGCTGCCAGGGACTGGCTAGCGAGACCGTGCGATGAACCAAAGCCGCACTAAGCCAGCCCCGATTCCTGCGACTATGAGAGCTGTTTTTTCTTCTTCATGGTCGAGACCAGATTTCCAGTCTGCTGGCGCGACTACCGGAGCAACCGCGGCAGACTTAGGTGACCTTTTGGTCTGCCGCTCGGTGCCCCCCAATATACTGGCGCGACTACCGGAGCAACCGCGGCAGACGTAGGTGACCCTTCGGGTCTGCTGTTCGGTGGCCCCATGTGATCGGTCCCGGCTGGTGAGGCAGTTTTCCCCTGGAATGTCCTATCGACTTTAGAGGCAGGATTGATCGATACTGCCTCTTTTATTCCTTTTATTATAACCTTGGACATTGCCGGGGTGGAGTGCCATGTCGCTCGGCATCAAGTAGAGCCCTTTCCCGCAGACGTAATCCATTGGTGTTGGTGCATATTGCAGGCAGGATTGATCGATACTGCCTCTTTTATTCCTTTTATTATAACCTTGGACATTGCTTGGGTGGAATGCCATGTCGCTCGGCATCAAGTAGAGCCCTTTCCCGCAGACGTAATCCACTGGTGTTGATGCATATTGCAGCGTCTCTTGATAGCGATCGATACTGCTGGGGATGTCGACGGGCGAGGCGATGGCGTCTACGGTATTCGCCAGAAATTGCTTTTGAGCGTCGAACGCCGTCCTAACTTTGAGAATGTTGGAACGGGTCTGAGCTTGCGATCCAAAGATTGCCCAAACGTAAGTCCGAATTGAGTCGTTGAGGCGCTCGACACCCGCTTGCGTGAAGCCTTCTGATTTATCGAGAATGAACATCGTCCACGCCTTTGAAATATTCCGCTTATGGCGTATGGCGTCCTTCTGGTGAAAGAAGGGCCATCGGAGTAGTGATCACTGCGGTATTTCGCCGAAGGGGTCATGAAGGTACTTAAAGATCCGAGGCGTTGACACCCGTGGTCCAGCTTTGGCCTCCAAACTGTATCAGGCGAAACGGCGAACTCATCGCAAAGCTGCTTGTAGGCCCTCGTGTCATATTGGTTATCGAACCATGAATTGGACGTGTCCCCAGGGAGGGCGACTTTTACCTCCTCAAGCAGACGCCTCGTCGTATAATAGACATGAAAGCAACACAGGTTTGCAAGAAGGGGCTCCTTTGCTTGGAGATGGTCCTGAAATGAAACACCACATCCGGCGGTTGCGTACCAAACCGCAAAGTTCAGCTGGCACTGCAATCTGCTGAAGGGGGCGTGCTGCCAGCTGTCCTACGCCTTGTTTGCCATAGTGACGTCCCAGGTAAGCGGAGGGTTTTGATAATCGGCGAAGACGTCCGGGTACTTGGCAAGGAAGTGACTTCCCCTATCCTCGACCATTATGGTTAGGATGGGCCCTGCCGCTGACTTCTTTTCTTTGAAATGGCCGCCTGCCTGATAATTTGCCGAGCTATTAAACGTAAATGCCTTTGTATCCATGCCCAATTTTGCTTCGTTGTTTTACACCTGTTCAAGTCAATATGTACTTAACGCTCGCTGGCGTTCAAAATGGTGTGCCAATCAATCTTGCTAGGACCCTGTCTCCGAGTGAGCTAGAGATTACTCTCTGCGAGTTGACGTATTATCACTGGTGGTACAACATATGCATAGCGAAAAAGAACAATAAGATCTCAAATAGCGAGACTTTTAAAATAACACCTGACGGGTATTATAACGTCTGAAAGTTGAACAGAATGCTGCGACGCACTGAGGACCGTAAATTTCTAATTTAAGAGTGTACAAGGGGATAAACGGATAAATCATCACGTGAACAAGTCCGTGGAATGAACACCCCCCCTAAACCCCACTTTATATAGAGAAAACTGGGGTTTAAGGGGGTAGACATTATTTTTCTTATTTTTACTCCAAGACATAGGTTGTGGGTACTCGTTAGAACCGCCTCAATGAGGCGGTTCTAACGAGCACCTACAACCTATGTTTGTAGTATTTATAAAAGAAATGTCGCATATTTTAATCAGAAAAGTAGCCATTTTGGAGATGTGAAAAAATGCACTATGTCGCACGGGTGTGTTATCGTAATGAGAATAGCAGATTTGTATCATTTGATATCAAGTTTATCAGGCTCGGCTTCGAGAACGCATGTAGAATCGCTCGGCAAGCCTCGTGTTCTCGAAGCCTTGCCTGATAAACTTGATATTAAAAGACACCTTGTATTCTCTATTTATTTGGATACGTAAAGGTTTATGTCATAAGTGTGGTATGTTTTTTTCTTACACGTGGTAAGCTTTGGTGCACTGACGAGACTATATCAGTCCAACCATGTGTATTTGACCGCAAAGTCTTGACGTCAATTTTACGTTGACGTCACGAATGTTGATAGCGAATATACATTGGTATAACGCTCGCTTGCACAGCTCCTGGTGATTTGTGTACGCTTAATAACGCACGCTGCCTTTTGGTATGTGTGAAGCTGAACTGGGTAGGGTGCAGGATATCCTACTCACCGGAAGTCACGTGACAGCGCCATACTTCTTTGGGCCGACTTCACATCGAATCACAGTACGTCAAATGACAAGGACGGTATCAGTTGAACACAGACGGCTAGTACCATTGGCAGGCGATTCTAACAAATATCTATAACATTTGTTTCTTGGAGTATTAAATTCCAAGAGTCATTCATGACAATGAATTCGATTTGGGTATTTCCAACCCAAGGGAAGCCCAAGCCGCTCTGAATCAAGACTAAACCTTGAGCTAAGAAGTCATTCCATTGAAATTGTCGTTATTACGAGTTTTGCCGTTATAACGAATGTCGTTATAACGCGGGTCCTCTGTATAAAGTTCTTGCCTGTGTATTTTATATTAATAGCAAATATAACTGGGCAGACTAGGCGTGTAGAAAAGATCCCTTCATCATATATATCATATCTCTACATAGGCGGCCCCCGCCTATCGGGGCCTAAAGAAATAGATAGGCTGCATGATGCTTCTACGCAGAGCTGATTCCGACCCGTCACACGAGTACTGAAATACCGCTTAGAGGATCTAAGCCTGTCCAGGCAAAGCGGTGCGAGTCGGACCGTCCATGCTTATAAACCCTATTGGTTTCATTGGGCGACAATGCTTGAGATGTCATTTTCCACAAAATTGGAAGCAACGTCTCCAAAATGACCTTTACAGTGTTGACGGGGACGTTAAACCTTAAACCAAACAAACAAACAAATCAATCGCTAAGGTGGGTATTTAGTTGGTCATTAGCTAAAATTTGCCTTATTTTTCCATAAAATATATTGTGTGTAGGTATTTATCAGAGCAAGATGGTCTCGCTCCCGCCCATCGGGGCTTTGAGAAATAGATTGGGCTGCATGAAGCTTCCACGCAGAGCTGAAACTGACCACACATGAGTACTGGTAAACCGCTTACATGGACTAAGCCTGCCCAGGCAAATAGGTGCGAGTCGGCCCATCCATGCTTATAAACCCTATTGGTCGGACCGTCTAATCATGTAAGACTTTTGGTTTCATTGGGCGGCAGGGCTTGAGATGCCATTTCATCTCAATGTAGGGAACAAGTCCGACAAAATTTGGAGCAACGTTTCCAAAATGACCTAAATAGTGTTTACGTGGACGTTAAAACTCAATTCAAACAAACAAACAGTCAAGAGCAAAATAGTTCTTATAAATAATCACAACATATTTTATTTATGGGGCAAATAATTCTTTATCATATGACGTCGCGTCTGAGAATGTAATAACGCCATATATCATATGACGTCGTTGATAAACAGTGGATAACGTCGTGTAATAAAAAATCGTATGACAACACGTGTAATAACGCTTTGGCGGGATTAAGTCACGTCATGACGACGTCCATGTCAACTGCATTTTTTGTGAAAAAAAAAATCCGATTTAAAGGCCATAAAATCCAATTTAAAGTGGCCATATGATAAACAGAATCTTACACTCGTAATCATTTCAAATGAAATTTATGAAACTCGCTGAAGGCTCGTTTCATAAATTTCATATGAAATGACCACTCGTATAAGATCATCTCTGTAATAAATTCGATAATCCACTTGTGAATTAAATATGCAAATTAGTTAGATACGCTCCGTAACGTTACTTGTATGACGTCCTTAATGACGTCTCGTTTACTATTGGCGGAATACTGACATTTTTGTAAAATAATCGTGAATAATATGCGTTTGGAATGTCATATTATAGATAGAATCTTGCATTCGTGCTCATGTATAATTATTGAATTTATTTAACTCGTTGAGAAGAAGGGATCGAATTCTCGGCAAAGCCTCGCATTATATACCTTTTCATCAACTCGTTTAATTAATTCAATAATGCTTGGACACTCATGTAAGATCCTCTGTAACTGTCATCAAATACCCACATTACAATATATTTCAGCCAGCGCCTTTCAAAACCTACAATAAGACCGGTGCGACCAGCAGAGACTTAAATCAACTTGCGCACCCATACACTATGACAAGACCTTTTCTTTTTTATCTTTGCAAAGAAACTAGCCTATAGTAAGTTCATGCAATCAGTGAAGACTCTGATCAGTCTGCGCGAATGAGCAGGCTGATCTGAGTCTTCGCTTGTTTCTCAAGACTTCTTGTATATTTTATCATGCGCCGACTTATTTTACTTACGAGGGAAATAATCATTTAAACAACATCAAACATGTACGTTATCCCCAGTATCTACAGCTTGAATTTTGGAGTATTCCATCCAAAATAATCAGTTTAATTGTTAGACACCATTGTATGCATTCGTGATTATGATAAACAGACAGACAAACAGACAGACAGAAACTACCAGGAAAAATGGTAACTTTAAACGTAAATTACGTGCGTTTAAACGAAATAATACTAGACTTAAGTGACTGTCAATTATACTATTAAATCATGGACGCCACTTTATGCTTTCATTTTTAAGTTCATTACCCGTTTCTGTTTTACATCTTCTGGACACCGAGGCGAATAAATTCTACGATACTTCTAATCAGTTATATGATGCGGCTCTCTTAACTAGAGGCTATACTCAGCATACTCTCCGTCCTTACATTGATACTGAAATTAATCATAAACCCCATTTCTTCAAAATATCTTTCATTAATAAGGGTATGGAGTCTATAGATTTGCCCAGTATCTTCCGTGAGAGCTCGGTGCTTTCTTCCATTCCTGCTTATTTTCAAAATATTAAAACGACTATAATTAGCTATAAATATAACAAACCTGTTAGTACTATCCGTTTTAATTTCAATAAACTTGTTTCAGATCTTGATATTGATACTAATACTCCTGATTCATGTGATTGTAAAGGCTCAGTGTATTGCTATCCTGCTGATGGTCATGTAATTACTGGCAATTTGAAAATTATTCCTGATTCTAGGATAAGGAATATAATTTCTAAAGGACCGAAATATCGGTTTCCTTCTAAAATTGATTTCAGTAAATGTAGAGATGAAATCGCGCTGCTTCCTTGAATGAATTCGGTAATCGATGGTGTAAGCGAGAGTATGTTGAGCATAAAGCCCTTAAGGACTGGAAACTTAGCATTTCAAAACTAGTGAACGCATTTCTTTCTATTCTCAAAATACTAACTTATTACCTCCTAAGCCTAAGACGTCTTTTCGTCACCTTAAACTAGGTATTCAAGAATTTCATAAGAAGTTTGTTTCGGCCCCTGCAGACAAGGCCGCTAACAACGTCGTCGTTGTGTGACGGCTCCACTATGTTTACACGCTTCAGCAGGAACTTGGTGGTACTAAGGCCTCTGAACTTCAGCCTAATGGTGGTTGGTGCCTGATGCTCTGTCTCTGGTCGGGCCCATCGGAGTCTAACTGTTGGTTTTCTTTTGCTCCAGCATTCCAGTGGCTTCTTGCTGTCGAGTCCTCACCGTTGTCTCACCTCTGTGGTTCTTTGATTTTTGTGCTCACGGAGATGTTGCACTGATGAGTTAGGAGGCCTTCATGCGGACTGAACAAATTATTTGTCTAAATCGCGACGGAAGTAAGGGCGAGGATTGTGGCCACGTAAAATCGATTTAAGCCCCCCAGTGGAAATCTTCCACTGACCGTTCCAAGGCGGCTCTTCTGTGGCGATTTATTAATGTTCACTTGTTGTTTGTTACTTACTGTGTGTATCACTTTTGTTTTTTTATTTTGGATGGCCATACGGCCATTTTGTGGGAAAGTAACTGTCCTAATGGCCTTCCTTTGTTTAGGTTTCCATTATGGTCTTGTCGCTTAATGTTTGTATTTCTTTCCCTTTGGTGTCTTTTATGGGTGGAGTAAGTTAATTGTATCAATTCCTGATCTTTGTTTTACTTCTATTTAGCTGAAGATAGAGTTATAGTAGATAAATTTATTTGTCATTCAGCCACCAAGTTTGCTGTGTGTGTTACCGAAGGCCAAGACAAGCTTCCTACGCTATACTGGTTACCAAAACTTCATAAAAGACCTTATAAAGCACGGTTTATCGCAAATTCTAGCTCTTGCACTACCACTGAGCTTTCTAAATTATTAACTTCCTGTCTTACTGCTATTAAAACGCATTGTGATAAAGTCTTTGAAAGATCAGGAAGAAATTTGTTTTGGTATATAAAAATTCGAATGAGGTTTCAAATAAATTAAAATCCTGAAATTTGCGTGCTTCAAGTATATCTACTTACGATTTTTCCACTCTTTACACTACACTTCCTCATAATCTTATTAAAGATAAGCTTAATGATTTAATTGAATGGGCTTTTCACAGAGAAGATTCTCTCTATTTTGCATGTTATGTCAGAAATGCATTTTTCACTTCTAAAGAGCATAAGAATTATACACTTTGGTCATGTCAGAAAGTGTGTGATGCCCTCACCTTCCTACTTGACAATATTTATATTAGATTCGGTACTAAGTTATTTAGACATATTGTGGGCATGCCGATGGGTACGAATTGCGCACCTCTTGTGGCTGATCTATTCTTGTATTGTTATGAAAGAGACTTCATGTTGTCGCTTTACATTGATAACCAATCTGAAATTATTGAAGCTTTTAGCTCCACTTCTAGATATTTAGATGATTTATTAAATATTGATAATACCTGTTTCGATGGTTTGACTAGTCAGATTTACCCCCCAGAACTTCAGTTGAATAAAGCAAAATCTTCAGATACCGAGGCCCCGTTTTTGGATTTACATCTATCTATTGTAGATGGGTTTGTTTCGTGCAAAATTTATGATAAACGCGATGACTTTGATGTTTCGTTGAGATTGTAAATTTTCCTTTTTTGGATGGTGATGTTCCTCGTGCGCCATACTATGGCGTTTATATTTCCCAATTAATTCAATTTTCTAGAGTGTGTAGTCATGTAACTGACTTCAACACTCGTAATAAATTATTAACAGCTAAACTTCTTAATCAGGGTTATCGGTACCATAAACTACGCAAAGCCTTTTCAAAATTTTATAGACGCCATTCTGATTTAATTTCAAAATTTAATATTGAACTTAAATCTCTTCTGCAACAAGATGCACTCACAATTCAGATAAATATAACCGCAATGACTTTAGCACCCAATTTCGTAAAATCATTCTTCGATGTAAAAATATTGGGTACAACATGGATATTATACGACAGACTGCATGCATGGTAGTTAACCCAATCACGGTTGGCAACTTTGCTTCCCTCTTTAATTGCACGCCGGTGGGTCAGGCCTCAGATTCTATGACGGTTACAACGTATAGGCTTATTGAGAATTAGAGAGATCTAACTCAAGGTAATGTTGGTTGGTGCCTGATGCTCTGTCTCTGGTCGGGGTCTAACTGTTGGTTTTCTTTTGCTCCAGCATTTCAGTGGTTTCTTGCTGTCGAGTCCTCACCGTTGTCTCACCTCTGTGGTTCTTTGATTATTTGTGTTCACAGAGATGTTGCACTGATGAGTTAGGAGGCCTTCGTGCGGACTGAACAAATTATTTGTCTAAATCGCGACGGAAGTAAGGGCGAGGATTGTGGCCACGTAAAATCGATTTAAGCCCCCCAGTGAAAATCTTTCCACTGACCGTTCCAAGGCGGTTCTTCTGTGGCGATTTATTTATGTTGTTGTTTGTTACTTACTGTGTGTATCACTTGTGTATTTTTATTTTGGATGGCCATATGGCCATTTTGTGGGAAAGTAACTGTCCTTATGGCCTTCCTTTGTTTAGGTTTCCATTATGGTCTTGTCGCTTAATGTTTATATTTCTTTCCCTTTGGTGTCTTTTATGGGTGGAGTAAGTTAATTGTATCAATTCCTGATATTTGTTTAACTTCTACTTAGTATATAAATTCAGAAAATATATAAATGCAATGACTTCAGCACCCAATTTTGAAAAATCATACTTCGAAATAAAAAGATAGGATACAACATAAATGTTATATGACAGACTGCATGCATGGTAGTTAACCCAATCACGGTTGACCACTTTGCTTCCCTCTTTAATTGCACGCCGGTGGGTCAGGCCTCATATTCTATGACGGTTCCAGCGTAAAGTCCTACCGAAAATTAGATAGTATCTAATATTGTGTAATGTAGATTGGTGCCTGATGCCCTGTCTCTGGTCGGGCCAATCCGAGTCCAACTGTTGGTCTTCTTTTGCTCCAGCATTTCAGTTGACGAGTCCTCACCGTTTTTTAATCTCTGTTGTTGTTTGATTTTTGTGTTCACGGAGATGTTGCACTGATGAGTTAGGATGCCTTCATGCGGACTGTACAAATTGTCTAAATCGTGACAGAAATAAGGGCGAGGATTGAGGCCACGTAAAATCTATTTAAGCCCCCCCCCCCCAAGTGGAATTGGTTCCACTGACCCTTCCAAGTCGGTTCTTCTGTCGCGGTTTATTTTTGTTATGGTTTGTCTTTTATTGTTTGTATCGCTTATATTATTTTGTTTTGGATAGCCAATTGTATTGACCATTTTTTGGGAAAGTAACTGTTCTTTTGGCTTTCCGCTGTTGATGTTTCCATTAGAGTCTGTTGTTCCATGTTTGTGTTTCTTTCCATTTGGTATCTCTGATGGGAGCTGTGGGTTAGTTGTATCGATTCCTGATCATTGCCTTCACTTCTATTTTACTCAAAGTTTTATTTTATACAAATATTTACATGTACAAAAATATTTTCATCATCATCATCATCATCATCACCACCAGACCAGGACCACGTTTTCTATCCACCTGTATGTCAAAAGCTGTCGTGACTGATCTGCTGGAGCGTTCCACATGTCCATACCAGTGCGCCTTCTCGCCTCAAGGATGAAGTCCAGGTCCCTAATGCCAGGCCGCGCAAATAGCTCAGTGCACCCGACTTGCAACTTGCTATAGCAGATCTGTCTGATCATTGTCTTGTCATTGGAGGTATGGTTTTGTCAATGACCAAGTCTCGCTGGCATTGAGCATTGCGCTCCGCACACAAGGGCTTTACACACGGTCACGTCTTGCATGAGAGATGGTGGGAGTATGTAACAGATAATTGTATTTATGCTTTATAATATAATTGATATTTCAATTGTTTCAATAAATAACAAACAAGAGTATATACTTCGTCTGTCTTTATTTGTAATTTAGTTACATGCATGCATAATATTTGAATACGCAATCACAAAAAAATTGCATGGCAAACTGAATAATAATGTTATATTTAAGCAATTTATAAAAATCCAGTGGCATAATGACAATATGCAAAACTGTTTTGCCCATCATTTAGCAAATATCGTTTGTCGTCAAAACAACTTAGTGTCTTTTTCCTCACACTTTCGCAATATATATATTGAGAACGTGAGCGCATCAGATCCATAGATGACAAATATTCTGTTTTGTCAAACAGCGCATTTTCAAACATCTGCAGGGTCAATTCATTTTCTATCGTGGCTTTTGCGACACCTTTTGCTTTCTTCTTTTCTGCGTCTTGGTCATTATCTTGATAGCTTAGGGCATACATTTTTGATGTTAAACCTATAAATTTAGTTTTAATCTTGCTATTTAATTCGCACTTGAATTTTCCCGGTACTTTCTTGGATGTTTCTGAATACAAACGATGCGATTTGGGGAAATCCGAAAAGTCAAACCAATTATCGTGGTCTTTGTAGTCTTCAAAAAGGTCAGCTGTTTCCGCTTGGAACAAGAGGGAGTCAGTATCAGTGCATAACAGAGTACACTGGTTGTCGTATTTATTCTTGATAAAGCCGTACTCAAATCTAAAACGGTCTGACCAGCATAAATGTGTGGCGGCGGTAAAACGTCTCCCTGCCCTACATCATAGTGTAGATTATATTTTCTTGTCCTTTGGGATCATTGATTCCATTGTGGAATTTTGAAAATATCTGAGGGTCACTGATGAGGCCTAATTAGCCGAAACTAGCTAGTCTTGCCCAGAAAACATGTACACTCCATATATTTTAGTTCTGTAGTGTATCCCTTGCTTCCAAAGGATAACCCTTTTATAGAACATATTTGATATCAAAACTTTAGCACGTTTACAGTGTACTCCCACTAAATACTCGTTAAATATTCGGCATTCTTTGAAGGTTGGTTTTGCTGCCAGTTTTGCCAATTTCCGTTCCTCATTGGCCAGCTCGACATCTAGATGTTTTCTTTGGCATTCCATCAGTTTTCCGAAGACACTACAATTCAAGATCTTGTAAAATGTTTTTTCAAACTCCGTTTTTGCTTGTTTTCGACGATGGGTGTTAAAATCTATGTAAGGTTTAAGCCAAGCTTTTTGTTCGAACTCGAGAATTTCATGAATCTTTTTAAGCTGCAGTCCAAGACCAAGGTATAACTTCAGGTTTTGGTAATGCAAAATATAATAATCCTTGTCCTCCAAGGTGCATATAAGTTTTTTATTATTGGATTTCTTACTAGAACCGCGCAGTTCTCTCCATGCACTCTTCGCATATGGCGATTACTCGTCATCTGTTATGCTGCGTTTTACTGGAGCTAATGGGAAACAGTTATGCTCATCATGGAGGGACGATGGATAATGCAGGCTCGCCATTACAAGACAGCCTTTGTCTGAGTCATCTGCTATTTTTAGCCTGTCAAATTCGCATATCTCAGCTTCAGTTAGTCTTCGAAACTTTCCTAAAGGCAATGGCTTCATGCAAGCCCAACCATATAAATTATTGGCATCGAGGAATCCTATATGAGTGGTAGGTTCATCTGGACTATAGTCATGCATGTACGGATTACATGTACGCCTTGCCATAGCGGCTCGATATCTGGCTGACGCCTCCACGGCACCCTCTCTCCCACAACAGAAGATCGTCAATGTCAGTGATGAGCTCTAGGTCGACTTTTGTCAGCAATAACATTGCAGCCCAAGATAGTCCAGGTGCTGAATAGAAATGGCATGGATCTAGCTTATAATTTCGAAGCGAAATCGCCCTGAAGTTCTCAAAAATATCGCTCAGAAGAAGAACGTCCGTTTTCAAACAGAGATCACTATATTCACCTAGATTTTTCAAAGTCAGTGTCTGGTAAACATTACACGCATGAAGGAAGTCTTCATGTGATATACCAGCCTTTTTAATGTGCGAATAAAACGCTTCTTTTGGCGGAAGCTCAGTTTCCAAAAATCGTCTCTCGTCATTCATATAGTCATATGGATACACGTTTTTCCTCAGCAATAAATTAAATATGCGCTCGTTCTTGAATTCACTAGAAAAATGCTTGAAATTAGAAAGCCCTCCTGTTGCTTTCAAATTTTTTGTTAGGCACTCCAGTGAGGAGCTCAGAAATTGATAACTGTCAATGAAACGATGATTTCCTAGTCTTAAACTTATGTAGCGCTCCATGTTCTGCGGTATGCACATACTGCGTTTTCTATTCGTTTCAAATTGACCTATGGATTGGAAAATTATGTGACTGTCAAAGTTCCTTAGCCCATGGAATATTACTGGTATGAAACTTTCCGATTTTTTTTTGTTTCGTGATTCGAAGGGGATATATTTCATTTTTTTCAAATCCAAATACGTTTATCGAGATGTCGTTATTTTGCCGCTCGAAATGATTTAATTTAGACAAAGCAACGGGATCGGGTATTCCAACCATGTTCAGTTCTCCTTCATAAGGTTTATAAATTTCAACGTCACTTAGATCACTATAAGGCGGATGTAGAGCGCTTAAAACTGTCCAAACAAAGCATTTATTATCATCGTTTCGTATATTTAGTATCGAAAGGTAAGTCTACGAAGGAAGATCCTCCTAAAGGTTTGTACAAAACCGTATGTATGTCTAGCTTTTTCACAGTTATTAGTATCCATCCGGTTGATTCGTGAATATATTTTTCAAGGCCTATCACCATTTTCTGTAAATAAAATCAAAAATGAGTTCCTTTAAGAGCAATGAAAATAAAGCCTGATTCATGTCATGGACTTCATAGTCCTCCTTATTGAGAAGGGTATAAGTGACACTTCTGAAATAAGGTTCCACTGTTCGACTTCCTGCGCCACGCTCTTCCCGTGTCAGTTCAATTTGTGATAATAGATACCATTTAATAGCCTGACGTTTGACTTTAGCTAGAAAATACCTTTCAACAGGAGACTTAACTTGTCCCGATGTTGCAGCCGAATCGACAAAGCGCACGACGACTCTGTCTGGCTTTTGACCCTGGAACAAATTATCCCAGTGAACTGAAGAAATTCCTTGTGGGATGCTCTGCTGGCGACAGTCAGTGTGCGTGAAGGGATACTTGGCATTCACAGTCTTGAGCATCTCGGAGTGGGCATAAATCACTCTTGGATTGACTCGCACTTTTCGAGCTAGAAGACAGGCGTCGGTAATGTCGATCTTAAAATCTGCCCCTGGCGTTGCGCACAACAGGCAAAATGCCGGGCTAGATCGATACAGTTTTACTTTTACGTCTACTTGATTGAGCAAGTAGCGCTTCATCTGGAAAAATCATGGTATAAACCGCCTTGTACATCCACGAATTTGGACAGCGCAGTATACGCTGATCTTTCTACTAGTCCGTCATTGCCACCAGTAGTGTCACAATCGTCCATAGCTTCATTCGAATTTTTGAAGAACAGCATCGTAGTTAGCTGACTATTTTCAGCGTCTTCGCCAAAGTTGAGTAGTGTCTGTAGCATGGACCGGTAAGGTTTACTGCCATAGGTCAATGTCACTTTATTCTGAAGTGTGACTTCAACCGTGGAAAATAAGGACTGTGTGAATAAATTCTCGGGTCCCACTTTCGAGGAGGCGTCCAAATTAGTGCCGTCCGATTTAGTCACTTTTAGTTTAAGATACAACTGATCCGTGTAAATCGAGGTAATCCAGCGTATTTGATGCGGCTATTTGAAATTCCAATGAGGCATCATTAGATATTTGGGATAATGGCCTAATCTCGGCGAAGTAGGCGTCTTGTACTGCAGTTTGAGTCGGTGGTAAGTCAAATAAGGCCAGTTCCGATGGGATACCTTCGTGAAAGCTTTCACTATTCAACACTGAAATTATGAAAATGCGTACTTTATGAACTAAATATATCACGAGTAGTTTTTGCTGACCGTTTGTTTCCTGTTCTTGACTTTCGCTTCGCAGTATTGTGTCTTTTGCTTTTAGCAATTCTCTTTTTTCTGGAAGTCATCGATTTGGCTCTCCTATTTATACGCTTTTGCGTGGACTTGGTTTTCTTTCTGAGCCGCTTGATTGTGCTTTGCGTACGCTCATCGGCTGCTTCTACTGGAGAAATCAATTCAACATTCATCGGTACATTTGACTGCTTAGCAGAAAGGATATTTCTGCCACCTTTTTGATTTATTGTTTTATTCTGTGACGTTCTTTTGAAGAAATGTATCCATACGTTTGGATCGGGAACGCAAAGGTTAGAATGATTCATTGTCGATATAGAAGGGGTAGCTTCTAAAGCGAAGTGTTAGCAACGAAAGTTCGCTCAAAAATGAAGCCAATTGGCCATTCGCAGTCTCAATATAAAACTCCATTTCATAAACTTCCTGTTTGAGTACGGGAAGATGAAAAGGAGTGGAGAATGAGTGCAAACACTGGCTCTTCTTTGTTGAAGGTATACGTCGTAATATTGGCTTCATTTCGCCGTTCATGATACTTTCTTTGCAAAAATACAAACAAGATGTAAAATTTCATCATTTTTAGCTCTCGATGGAATCGTGCAAAAAAAATCTCCACTAAAGCGACCGTCCAAAATCCTTTAAGAATCAAAGGAGTTTTCAGGTGGATTTTAAATTTACACGGTTGGTTGCCTTTAAAGTAATCGTCGCACTCATCGCTTCTAATATACACTATGTAATCAATGCTTTCATCTAGTTTCCAAACGTTTTAACACTGTTCTCTGGGATCCAGGAATTCATTGAATCTGGGTAATCAAGCCACTTTACAAACAGTTCTGTTTTCTCTTTCCGTTTTCTCCGCTTAATAACCTTGTCTATTATAAATAATGTTTTGGAGTCCATAGATACCTTATTCAGCTCTGCACCATAGAATTGTCCTACAATACGCTGATCGTTCCAGTCATTTAATTTGTACACCGGTATCGCTTGAACTCTATAAAGTTTTGCAATTTTAAATACTTCTCCTGTATATTGCTGTTGATAGGTTCGTCTGAATGGATGTTTTAGGTATGATATTCTCACAAGATCGCCGACTTTAAATTTAAACGATGGATAACGGCGACTCTGCTTCGTCTTTTGTGTTTTTTTTTTTCAGGTACATGAAGGCCCAGAGGTCCGCTTCATTCTCTTTTGTTACCTCTCTCGGTGCGAGATGATTGAAACTCCTATGTGGCGTTGAGATGTAGTTATCCACAAGGCGCTGCAAATCGTCAATATATCGATAGTTCCGTTTATGTCTTAAAAATCTCCATAAAAGGGATTTAAAGGTGCGTTGCACACGTTCCACGTAATTGGCTTTTTGGGGATTTTGCGTTGTAAACAAGCGGATGTCTTTGTCTTTGAGATACTGTCTGAGCGATTTATTTAAAAATTCTGACCCTCGGTCGACCCTTAATCGAACTGGGTGTCTCTTTGAAATAATTCGTTTGAGACCAATCAGAACTGATTTAGGTGTTTTATCCTTTAACGGTTCAATCAATAAGTATCGGGAAAAAACGTCGATAACAAACGATAAATAATTGACGTTGTCATTGTCTTTGGCTAAATTACCCACATACAATAGATAGAATTTACTCTGACTTGGAGCGTTTTGAATTTGTGTCGGGCTTGCTTTTGTACAGAATAAGAATCAATTCCGTTAAGCCACTTTTGGATAAAATACTTTGAAAATGTTCCAGGATATTTCCTCTGTAAAATTTTGAAAAGTCGTTCAGGACTACTAAACGCTGCAGGATTCGAGACTGTATAATAGTACTTCTCCAATATGGCTTTCTTTTACTGTCTGCCATATGTAAAATTTCAGACCATAGTTTCTCGCCCACAGTGCCCTTCTTTTTGTTGACCAACTACATTTATATAATGACAGTTTGGGGACCATCTGTAATGTTCCTTCCAAACGTTATCAGATTTCAGCCAGCTTCCAAGGCGCAAACCACAAAATAAGCATTTCACGATATCACTTTTGTGTGTGTAATAGAAACCGGCAGAAGCTAAATCATGCTTATTTTGTAGCAATTGTATGGGCCAGTCATCAAAAGAAAGCACCCTGTCACGATAGTATGTCATATTCTGAGGAGCAAGGTGCTATTTTTGTTACATACCACATCATCAACATTTCATTTGCTTAACCATATTCTGTCCATGTTGCTGAGAGAACGCGTTAGCTTCTAAAAATGACATCAAATATTCAATGCTTTCTTTATACTCGCATAGCGTCATAAATGTGTTTTTCTGCAATTTGATTCGACCGTTGGCGTCTTGAATAATTAAACAGATTTCACCATTTTTTCGTTCCAGCTTTATTACACCAAACGCATTGATATCACATTTAATTATTTGGTTTTCAGTATTCCATTGAAGAGATAACATATCATTTCTGTTGAGCTCTTCTTGTGCCATCACTCGTTCAAAGCTTTCAACAAAGCGTCTAGCTGCTTCTAAAGCTTCGGCTTTAATTTTATAACGCGGAAAAGGGGGTTTTAAAATGTACTCGTTTAGAAACTATGCTGCTGTTAGTATCAACATTATCTGTTGAAAGACTGCGCGTCTTCTCTAGGGTTTCTTTTTATAACTAATATCGATCAGATCATATCTAAAAATAGATAAATAAAGTATGCTCGGGCCTAAAGCATATCAAGAATTTACGGGATGTGGCATGTTAGGGATTGGTGTTTTCAAAACAGATAACTAAACAGAGTTATGCTATAATATTGTATTGGGTATGTTACAATAAAGTACAAATTGATTCATTATTTCACAAGAAAAGTCTCCGCAAATGCAGAAAGCCTACACAAGAACTGTTTTTGCCCTATGTGAGCAACGATAAGCTTGTATCCCGGGTATCTTCTCTTAGTTCGTGTATTCTAAACCACTGCCTAAAGTATCCGTGCCATACGGCATGGCTTGCTGCTCCCAAACACCGTAGCCAGTCGAACCACTAGCTGGAGTCAGCTGATAGGCTGGCAGCGTTGGTCGTTGATGCTGTTGCACACAATAGGATGGCTGAATGTTTGGCAAAGGCTGGTGTAGACGCTGGCGCTTTACCTGTTGGTATTGCGGCACGGCGTAGTACTGTGGATCATTCGCATATTGGGGTTGTTGTAGAGGTTGACCTTGGTACGAATTACATTCTGCAAGCATTGTATCAACTGCCATTGAAGAAAACCAGTCGTCTCCTGGATGTTTTCTTTTCTTTCTCTGTGCTAGCTGATTAGATGTACTTGCTAATTCCGTGACTTTCGGATCCATGGACACCATGAGCGTTCTCAAGACCGTAGCCTCTGGTAAACTGAGTGACACATTTTTATTCAAGGCCTTGTCGAAAGTACCGGTTTTAAAAGCTTTGGAGTTGTCATTGATATGCATGTACACTAGCTTTGTTTTCGGTACTAAGGTGATGCTGACTTCCTTTGCAACCGATAACATGGCATTTAGTTTATAAAGTCCACCTGAAGATTTGCGTAGTTCTTCCCAATCTTGGCTAGCCATTTTTTAAGTTTCTTACTTTGCCGAGCTATGATAAAGCTAGTTAGTTTTACATTAAGAAAAGATAGAATAACCTGGCCTTATATAGCTTTTGTCAATGAGCTGAACATCATTGCATAACTTCTGAACATAGAACAAATTATTTGTATTACTTAAAATAGGGTAGAATAAATGAAACAAGTGTTTATTTTTCTAGCATTCCATAAATTCTCAACATAGAAGAGATATATAACTAAGCATAGTCTACATTTTATCAAGGAGCAAATCACCATTCCATAAAATTCTAAGCATAGCACGGGTATATCGACTAAAAATTTATTGCACCTTTCTCAACGAGATAACAGCATTCCACGAGTTTGTAGCATAGCGCGGGCGTATGATGCTTGTATTAACTTATGCCGGATTTTGACTGGGGCTTCAGTAAAACCATTTTATTTCAGGACGGCTTATTTATCCTTTACGGTAGTTAGTGATACTGAACCAGCGCTAGCTTTTACCTCTCTGCTTTTAGGTACAACTACAATTTTTTACGCTTCAATAAAAAGATAAAATATTAAAAGTTATATGCAAGATGGGCGTTCTTAATTTTAAGCTTGAATTGTTGATGATAGGATTGTTTTTGTGCATTAACTCGGTAAAGACTGACATAAACAGTTGCGAAATGATTTGTCAGATACGTTCACGTGTCACTGCATATTGCAAGGAAACAAAATGAAGGATAACCAATAGAGTTCACAGCACGAAGTGAGAGTAATGTTCCAGTTCTAAATGCACCTGTGAATATGAGATCATTTGAAAATACAACATCAGTTCACGTGGATATTTTTAACAAGTCAGTGTGTAACTATTTCACTAAACACACAAACACTCTGCAGTTGTAGAGCAAGCACAAAAAGTATACATGTAATTGGCAGGTAAGCACATTGAACTCTTGGTCGGTAATAATGAAGGTCATTTGTGGTTTGGTCAGTTAAGCCTTGGTTCAATCGTTACCAATGTTTGTTTCTCAACTAAGATTTTCTCTGCAGAACTACCTCCCCTCTGCACTGACAGTCAAGTTTTGGTTTCATCACGTGAATAAATCCGTGAACTGAAGACCCCAAACTTCATGTAGAGAAAGCTGAGAGTTTTTTTTTTTTTTTTTTGGTTGGGGGGGTGGGGTTGGATGTGTGCATTATTTTTCTTATTTCTGCTCTAAAACATAGGTTGTGGGTACTCGTTAGAACTGCCTCAATTGCCAAAGTTATTTTGAAACTTAAGACCAGTGTAGTCTGATTGGGCTGGAGCATGATTAAACTCTAGGAACAGTCTGATCTGGATGCACTGTTTGCTCTAACATGTCTGTCAAATTTTAGATTAATTACGGATAATGGGGAGATTCTAACGAGCACCCACAACCTATGTTTTGAGCATTAATAAGAAAAAAAAATATCCTGGATTTTCTTCAGAAAAGTACGTACGTATTTTGGAGATGTGAAAAATGCACTTGGAGTATGTGGAATAAGCTATGTAGAAAAAACTCTAGTGTTAAAGACATAGTAGTAAAATATCCGCCCACAGGAGCATTGGGCGACAAGGTTCGAGATGTCATTTCCTCTCAGTGCCCGGTGAGAAAGTCGCACAAAACTGGAAGCAACTTATCCAAGATGATATAGTGTTGACGGGGGAAAAACTCAAATCAAACAAACAACAAGAATCTAAACATCACGTTAACAAGTCTGTAAATCGGCCCCTGCCCATAGGGGTTTGAAGAACTGTATGGGCTGCATGATGCTTCCACGCAGAGCTATAAACGACCCGCATACGAGTACTGGTAAATAAAAATCAAAAACCGCTTAGAGGATCTAAGCCCGTCCAGGAACCGCGGTGCGAGGCGGACCGTCCATGCTAATAAACCCTATTGCTTTCATTGGGCGGCAGGGCTTGAGATGTCACTTCATCTCAATGTCGGGTATAAGTCCCACAACATTGGAAGCAACGTCTCCAAAATGACCTTTACAATGTTAACAGGGATGTTAAACCTCAAATCAAACAAAACAAACAAACAAACAAAACAAGTCTGTAAAATGAGCCCCTCCCTAAATAGACCCCACTTTATCAAGAGAAAACTGTGTACACTGTTTTTATTATTTACGCTCCAAAACGAAGGTTGTGGGTACCTGTTAAAAGCACTTAGAACATATGTTTAGAGAAAGTAAGCAAAAAGCCTATGTTTTTCTTTTTGTTTGTTCCAAAAGTAGCCATTTTGGAGATATGAAAGAATACACTATGAAAAAAAAAACCCACATGAAAACCTGAAGATATGAGGATGTAAGTATGTTGGTTTAAAACTTTATCTCAGTAGAATTGGCTAATTTATCTCATACTGAACAGCGACAATAACAGAAAATGTAAAGATTAAATAAAAAAATGACTGGTCACCTTTCTATAATTATGACCGGCTCAGAAATGTCATAAATAGTGTTGACTGGGCCATTAAACGCCAGTACAAACAAACAATGGCATAACTCTTGAACCTTGTATCCAGCAATAAGCTAACTTCAAAACTATGCAATAACAGTGTTATAAAAAGGTCACTGTGTATTACTGCTGCTATAACAAACAATGGTTTATAAAGGTCAGTGTTTATTCAATATTAATAGTGCTATGATAAACTATTTTATGTGGAGGTCAGGGTAAATTTGTGAAATCCTCTTTGAGTAGATAGCCGATGATGATACTTTGTTTTTCTGACCAACCCATTTAGGACTGATTGGAGATTCTGATATTTGCTTTGTCTAACTTTGACTGATACCAGCCCTTTTACGACTGGTTGGATTTTCCATTCCAACAAATTGAACAAGTCTTTTCGTTTCATTTTTAAAGTAGAATTAAACCAATGATCAGGAATCGGTACAATTAACTTACTCCTCCTACAAAAGACACCAAAGAATACTGTAAGGCCTGTTTTCTGTAATACTTAATCGGATGTAAATGGTATTGGCCCAGATCAGATAATAAATCTGATTTTGTCTTCACTGTTTACTATGCCAGCATTTTTCAAAAGCTAGGCTTAAATGGGTTAAAGGAGTAGCTTTGCATTATCATATTTTTGCATAATCATGTTATGATTTTTTATATTAAAAATCATTCCATAAATTTATGTATTTGTTGTTTTTTTTCATATTAAGCATACATATCAACCTTAATTTTTTACATAACTTTATATACGAGACATTTAAAATACTCAGACCGGAAACTGATGATAGCAGTTGAAGCTGAATAATCGAAATTACTTTATAAATCAAAATGCTTTTCAATACCTAGGATAGACCCTGATCTGACTACTTCTAGAAGGAACAGTCTGATCAGTGACATGTTTAAATATGTTATTTCATGATTTAAAGATAATATCTTGATTTATTATATATACTGACAAAATCTTGATATCAGATGAAAAGAAATGCATGACCTGTTTTCTGAAAAGAATGTGACAAAATATGTCTAAATTTGGATTTACTTATTAAAGTTAGAAAAGAGTCAGGCAGAGTGATTTTCCATTGATTATTTTTTCGTTTGGGTATGCTTGAGTTTTACATACCACCAACAGCTAAGGTATACAGGGAGGGGATCTCTGTTTAAAGATCCACCCAAAAGTCTGGAGGGGCCTTGGATTACAGCCACCGTGATTGAAAATAACTATAAACAGTTTAGTATGCGATTTTATATACTCTTCGCTTACTATGGAATGCCAAGAATGGAAACTTTACTTTGCTCTAGCAAAGAATGTAAAGCATGTTAACCCATAAAGCTGAATTACGCTCGACCATTTCTACATTCCTTACTAAAATGCATTCGCACCTGAGAAAGATGAAAAATTGGCTGACTAAGTAGCAGACAAAAGATAAGATCTTGAATATGCTGATGAGTTCTTTGGAACTACTGATGTGGAAATTTTCTCAGGAATGTAAGAAAAGCGGATTCGCGCCCCTAACGGGATCAAAGTAAAATCCACAAAGACTAAGACGCAGACAAAAGATAAGATCTAGAATATGCTGATGAGTTCTTTGGAACTACTGGTGTTGAAATTTTCTCAGGAATGTAAGGAATTTGGATAAGCGCCCGTAACAAGATCAAAGGAAAATCCACAAAGTGGATTCGCACCCGTAAAACGGTACTACTCCGACGGACGGGTGGGGGGGGGGGGGGCGGTCATTGTGGCATACAAGGATTTACAGTGAACTTATAGTGACATAATTGTTTGTTTGTTTGTATTGGGGTTTAACGGCCCAGTCAACACTATTTAGGTCATTTTTGAGCGGGTCAGTTTACCTAGCCACACTTATCCTGGGCAGGCTTATATGTAAGCGGTTAACCAGTACAGTGCACTTTCTTTCGCCAGATACTGACAACTGCCCTTCTTGAATCAACGGAAGGGAAAGAATGACCGTAGAAAAGAGTTCATGATCAATCTCCACGAAATAATGTTACCGACCGCAGCAGGTATCGAACCCGCCTCCTCCTGATCACCAGTCAGTATACATAATGATAACAAGGTTGACAAGCAATCAGCAATATATAAGACATGTGTTATCAAGCTTCGTCACTTGGGGTGAGAACATTATTGACCATTTTACTGAAGGACGTTCAATTTATTTTTTATACCAAACACCCATAATCAAGTTTTTAATTGCACTTCAGAAAGCGGAGACTAATGAGGACTCAGTAGGCGCTAATAACCTCCCTTCAGGTAGGAAACCATACTTTCAGATGAGTCGTTAAACCGAGGTCCCGTCTCCGTATGACCGTAGCTGTTAGTGGGTCGTAAAACTCAGACACTCACTCGCTCGGTAGGAAACGCCGGAATACGTATAATGTCACTTACCGCAATGCGCGAACAGCGAGGGTCCAGGCACGGCTGCCCATCCGTGCAGTGTCGCCAGGGCTTTCGCTGTTGGAACGCATGCAACACAGGGTCAGAAGAATATTCAAGCTAGGGATCAGACAGTTAGCTCCACTAAAGTCTACGTGCATCCGTGGCCTAGTGGTTAAGAGCGCTTACTCTCATTGGGTTCGAGCCTAGGTCGTGTCAAATGTGAGATGCCAAGTTCTGCAACGGAATTTCAGGTGGTTTTTCTCCGGGTACTCCGGTTTTTGTCCTTGTCATTAGGACCCTACATGCCAAATATGAAGGCTCATTCAGATATGGTCAAAAGTTTTGTCAAAGTAGGGCAAATGTCAAGGTCACAGTTTTTTTGTATGGGTGGGAGGAACATGCATGCCAAATAACAAGGCTCTATCTCAAATTGTTCACACGTAATGATAAAGTAGGGCAAGGGTCAATGTCTCAGGTCAAAATCTTTGTATGTGTGGGAAGCCCTCATCAAAAGAAACATACATGCAAAATATGAAGGCTCAATCTCAAATGGTTAAAACAATTACGATAAAGCAGGTCACAGTTCAAAGTCACATGTTTTTTTTTGTATGAGTGGGAAGCCCTTGCCACAAGGAACCCACATCCCAAATATGACGGTTCTAATTAAAACGGTTCAAAATTATGACAAAGTTAGCCAAAGGTCAAGGTCAAGAACACAGATAAAAAATTGCTGCATGAGTGGAAAGCCCTTGTCACATGGAACTTACATGCCATTATGAAGGCTCTCAAACGGTTCAAAGGTTATGACAAAATGACCTACTTCTCTTCCTTTTTATTTTACTTGACCCATATTTGAACTTGACTGAGATATTGTCCATATAATAATTCTGATACCGAGGCCCCGTTTTTGGATTTACATCTATCTATTGTAGATGGATTTGTTTCGTGCAAAATTTATGATAAACGCGATGACTTTGATTTTGAGATTGTATATTTTCCTTTTTTGGATGGTGATGTTCCTCGTGCGCCATCCTATGGCGTTTATATTTCGCAATTAATTCGATTTGCTAGAGTGTGTAGTCATGTAACTGACTTCAACACTCGTAATAAATTATTAACGGCTAAACTCCTTAATCAGGGTTATCGGTACCATAAAGTACGCAAATCAAAAATCAAAAATGAGTTCCTTTAAGAGCAATGAAAACATTCATAAGAAAGAAGATGGGTCATACTACGTAGTTTTGGCTAATAAAGCCTAACCCTAACCCTAACCCTAACCCTAACCCTTTTCAAAATTTTATAGACGCCATTCTGATTTAATTTCAAAATTCAATATTGGACTTAAATCTCTTCTGCAACAAGGTCTATCGGAACCCGAATTTTATGGTGACTTAGTATATAAATTCAGAAAAATATATAACCGTAATGACTTCAGCACCCAATTTCGTAAAATCATTCTGCGATATAAAAAGATTGGGTACAACATGGATATTATACGACAGACTGCATGCATGGTAGTTAAACCAATCACGGTTGGCAATTTTGCTTCCCTCTTTAATTGCACGCCGGTGGGTCAGGCCTCAGATTCTATGACGGCTCCAACGTAAAGGCTTATTGAGAATTAGAGAGATAATGTCGGTTGGTGCCTGATGCTCTGTCTCTGGTCGGGTTCATCGGAGTCTAACTGTTGGTTTTCTTTTGCTCCAGCATTTCAGTGGTTTCTTGCTGTCGAGTCCTCACCGTTGTCTCACCTCTGTGGGTCTTTGATTTTTGTGTTCACGGAGATGTTGCACTGATGAGTTAGGAGGCCTTCATGCGGACTGAACAAATTATTTGTCTTAATCGCGACGGAAGTAAGGGCGAGGATTGTGGCCACGTAAAATCGATTTCAGCCCCCCAGTGGAAATCTTCCACTGACCGTTCCAAGGCGGCTCTTCTGTGGCGATTTATTTATGTTGTTGTTTGTTTTTTCGATGGCCATATGGCCATTTTGTGGGAAAGTAACTGTCCTTATGGCCTTCCTTTGTTTAGGTTTCCATTATGGTCTGGTCGCTTAATGTTTGTATTTCTTTCCCTTTGGTGTCTTTTATGGGTGGAGTAAGTTAATTGTATCAATTCCTGATCTTTGTTTTTCTTCTACTTATGATGATTGAACAAAACTTTGGCCTCTAGAGTGTACACATCATTTTTCTATGATTTTACATGTTGACCTACTTTTTACCCGACTTTACCCATATTCAAACTTGACCCAGATATTGTCAAGATGATCATTATGTGCAAGCTTGATGATGATCCGACAGATACTGTGGCCTCTAGTGTGTTCAGAAGGTTTTCCTGTGATTTTACCTACTGACATACCTTTTGAACAGACATGGCCCATATTCGAACTTGACCAAGATATTGTCAAGAAGACCATTCTGAACAAGTTTGATGATGATCGGACCAAACTTGTGGCGGCCCCTAGTGTGTTCACAAAGTTTTTCAATGATTTGATTTACTGACCTACTTTTTGACCCGTCATGATCCATGTTCGAACTTGACTAAGATATTGTCGTGATGCTCATTCTGAGCAAGATTGATGATAATCAGACTAAAAATGTGGCCTCTAGCGTGTTCACAAGGTTTTTCTATGATTTGACCTATTGACCTACTTTTTGACCTGACATAACCCATATTCGAACTTGACCGAGATATTGACAAGACGATAATTCTGAGCAAGTTTGATGTTGATAGGACAAAATCTATTGCCTCTAGTATGTTCAAAAAGGTTCGAACTTGAACGAGATATTGTCAAGATGATCATTCTGAGCAAGTTTGATTCGAAAAGGCCCAAAACTGTGGTCTCTTGGGTGTTCACAAGGTTTTTCTATGATTTGATCTATTGACCTACTTTGTGACTCGACATAACCCATATTCGAACTTGACCGAGGTATTGTCAAGATGATGGTGATAGGACCAAAGCTATGGTCTCTAGTCTGTTCAACAGGTTTTTTTCTACGATTTGACCTAATGACCTACTTTTTGATCCGACATGACCTATATTCAAATTGGACCGAGATATTGTCAAGTTGATCATTCTATGTAAGTTTGATGATGATCGGACCAAAACATCGGCCTCTGATGTGTTCACAAGGTTTTTCTATGATTTGACCTACTGATCTACATTTTGACCCGACATGACCCATATTCAAACTTGACCGACATATTGTCAAGATAATCATTCTATGCAAGCTTGATGATGATCGGACCCAAACATTGGCCTCTTGTATGTTCACAATGTTTTTCTGTGATTTGACCTACTGACCTAATTAATGACCCGACATGACCCATATTCAAACTTGATCAAGAAATTGTCAAGCTGATCATTCTGACCATGTTTGATGATGATTGGCACAAAACTGTGCCCTCTAGTTTGTTCACAATAAAAGTTTACGCACGGACGACGGACAATGCCGCCGGACATATCACAGTCACAGAAGCTCACCATGACCTTCGGTCAGGTGAGCTAAACATGATCTACAGTTGGTATAACTAGCTATATATAGATGCAGTACAAACTTTTCTTTCAGGCATACCATAGAGTGTTAGTACTCATTAAAATAATTTCTTTACCTCTCAATCACTCATCCCCTAATACGCTCTGCTGTGCGACTAATGGGAGAGAGAGAGAGAGAGAGAGAGAGAGAGAGAGAGAGAAATCAATACGATAACACATCCGTGTAATGTGGTGAATTCTTTCATCCCTCAAAAAGGGTAATTTTTCAAATAAAAATGTGATCTTTTTCTTAATTATACTCCAAACATAGGTTTTGGGGTACTCGTTATAACCGCCTCAACGAGGCGTCCCTAACGAGTACCAACATCCTATGTCTTGGGGCAGAACTAAGAAAAATAATGTTTACCACCATAAACTCTAGTTTTCTCTAAATAAAGTTTGGTTTGGAGGGGTGTTCATTACCCGGACGTGTTTACATGATGATGAAGAGAAAGAGAGAGACAAAGACAGTGAGAGATTATAATTATTTCTATTATTATTTTTGATTAATTTTTTACGGATTTTTTTTCAAATTCTGCATACACGTTTATAACGGGGATAAGGGGTATGGGATTGTTAATAGGCAAAGTCCGTTAAGGCCCTTGTCAGCTCCAAATAAGTGGTTTTTGGGTGTTTCCGCTCGATAACTAAAGTATTTTGTCATGAATTTTCTTCAAATTGTGTGTATACATTGCTATTGGATATGCGTGGTATGGAATTGTATACATTTGACGGAATAAAGGCCATTAAGAATTCCCACAAAATGGTGTTTGGACATTTATTCTATTACAAGATGGATCATATGGATAATACGTCACAGAACACCACAAAAGGCAGCATGTTCGGGATTAATGCGTTATCATTTGAATGAATTATAGTCGTTAACAATTTCCTTTAAATGTTGTTTTTTTTTTTTGTTTTTTTTGGTATCTTGTTCCTTTACTGCATGCATTGTAATTAACCCAATCACGGTTGACAATATTCCTTCCCTCTTAAATTGCACACCGGTGGGCCAGGCCTCAGATTCTATGACGGTTCCTGCGTAAATACTCACTGAGAATAGAAATAATCTAATTTTATGTAATATTGGTCGGTGCCTGATGCTCTGTCTCTGGTTGTGTCCACCCGAGTTTAACCATTGGTTTTCTTTTGCTCCAGCATTTCAGTGGTTTCTAGCTTCACTGACCATTCCATGGCGATTCTTTTGTCGTTGTTTATTTTTGTTTTGGCTTTTCTTTGGGTGTGTGTATCGCTTACATTATTTTGCTTTGGATAGCCATTTGGACATTTTGTTGGAAAGTAACTGTCCTTTTGGCTTTCCATTAGAGATGTCTCCATTAGGATCTAGTTGTTCCATGTGTGTATTTCTTTCCCTTGGTGTCTCTGATGGGAGCTTTCGGTTAATTGTATCGATTACAGATCATTGCCCTCACTTCTGTTTACTGGACTTTAAACATATATAGACCATAAAATGAAGCATGCTTGGGATTGTTAATGGAAAAAATGCGTTGCCATTTTGCAGAATTATGGTTGTATAATTCCCATTTATCGGTGTTGGACTCTTATTTCTTAACTTAATGGAATAATGTTTCGATGAAATTTCACAGGTACATGATTGTATAAAAAATAAAGTATTGTCACCCATTTTATACCAGAAATCCCAGGTATTCTTCAAACAGTGCAGGCCCAGATCAGACGCCGCATAACGCGGCGTCTGATCAGGGCCTTCACTGTTTGCAAAATGTTCAGTCAATTTCCAAGTAGGTTGTGGAAAAATACAACCTGAACCCCTAAATTTTGAAATGGACTCCTGCTTTATATAAGGTGGAAGATTCCATTTGGTACAACATGGGTTAATTAATATTTGACAAAGTTAGGCCGTTTATAATTCCCGTAAAATGGTTTTCGAACTCGTATTCCTTTACCTAACGGAATATACAGACCATATATACATGTATAGGCGACTAAAGAAGTATACTATGGCCAAGAACCACCACTCTGAAATCCCTGATTTTGAGTAATCTGCACTAGAGGGCTGTGAAAAAAAGGTTCTCGCCAAAAATATCACTTTGACAGTTCTGGTTCTTGTGTTATCTGCCCTTGATAAATATAAAATGTTTTATGGCCCATAGCTCCATTACTTTATGAAATACCTTGATGAAATTGTACAGATCCATAGAACACAAGAGAAAGACTATTGGGGCCAAGGAACCATATTGGCTTGCAGTTGCGGGGTATCGTGCAATGTGAGCGTTGCGTTTGTACCAGCAGGATATCAGTATCTGGCTTTGGATACATTGCTGCACTGGTAGGACACCAGGATTAGGCCTTGGATACCATTCTTCACCATTACCAGGATCATGCTTTGGACCAGTAGGATACCAGGATTAGGACTTGAATAATGTGTTACACCAGATTGATAACAGGATCAAGCCTGGAATACCATGCTGCACCAGCACGATACCATTCTCTGGCGAAGGATAACGTGCTGCACCAGAAGGATAACACGGTCATGCACGGGCTGCCTTGCTACACCAGTAGAATATCTCTAAAGGCATTTATTATTTTAACAGTAGTACACACCGTGTGCTCATAATTGTTTTATTGCCCCCTATGATATACTGTCTATAGCAGATCAAAGGCATCCCCTAATAGGGTGATTAAAAGCTTCTGTTGAATCCTCTGACTGATGCACTTAAGGGGGAAATTAATAAGGTATACTCTAGTCAACAATTCATAAACTATTGATTTTCCACAGGGAGGCCCCTTACCTGTTGAAGACAGAGGACTTCTCTTCAGTAAGCACTAGGGGCTATATAATGTTATGTAATGCAATGGTGGTCCTCAATAATCAAGAATAAATGCCTTTAAATACTCGGCTGCACCTGTAAGATACCCAGATCAGGCCTGGTACCGGTGTTCCATCTCTGTGATTGTAAAATAGTTGTGTTCTCGGAGATGTTTCATTGATGAGTTAGGAAGCATTCGCGCGAACTGTCTAAATCGCGATGTGAGGAAGGGTGAAGATTGCGGTCGCGTAAAATCGTTTTAACCCCCCCCCCCCACCCCCGTGGAATTCGTTTCACTGACTCTTCCATGGCGGTTCTTCTGTCGCGGTTTATTTTTGTTATGGTTTGTGTTTGAGTGTGTGTATCGCTTGTATTGTTTTCTTTTGGATAGCCAATTAGCCATTTTGAACTCAGTAAAATACTTTTCACTGACCGTTCCAAGTCTGTCGCGATGTGTGTGTGTTTTTTTTTTTTTTGTTTGTTTTTTTTTTGTTTTTTTTTTCGTTCGTCGTTGAATGTGCGAAACAGATACAGACTTCAAACATGATGAGACATTCTCTTAAAACATCTAACAGTGTCCGTTCAGCCCATCTATCAGCTAGAGGGCCTCTGTCACCAGAGGCAACTGTAGCTTTTAAGCATTTCAGCTCGACAGCAGCTGCCTTTTATCTGCAGGAAATTGATGCATTAGCAACAATTAAACTATAATGCACACAGAATGTTTCTTTCAGTGATTAGGCTCTCAAGGCAGAAATTACAGACACAGACAAATTAGTTAGCAAATTCACACCGATCACATATGTTTTTATTTTGCCATAACAGATCACAGACAATACCTCTGTCACTAGCCACAGACTTATGTCAAGCCTTTTCATAAATCAAAGACTCAAAAGAAGCCCAGTCACAAATCACGGAAATACCTTTTGCCTCCAGTGCACCCGACTCTGCCCGACCTTAAAGATGTTTAATCCTACGTTCGTTTAGTCACGAGCTGCAGTATGTTATGACAGATAGGAATAGACAGTTTGAAATTATGAATTGACCACCGAATCGACCACGAGTCAATTATATCTTTGATATTTGACGGTCTTTTTTGTTTCTTCAACGCTCATATTTTTATTGACTTTCCTAATATTCAGTAATAATAATTGTTACCAAGAACTCCCACCGCAACACGCGCGTTAACGTCAATGCTACCATGGTGACTGCGTCTAAATTGTTCATCCTAGTCACCGAGGCGCTTATAATAATTGCTGGTAAAACCAAGCACCACTCTTAGGCCAACGATTTACCGAAGCATTCATAGGAGATTCTCGGTAGTGTTATGCATAAGAATTTATTTTTCTGATTCCCACTTTCACCCCACTGTTGACCTAATAGTGCTATAAATATCTTGTTAATCTTCTTATAGAAGATTCTCGAAAACTGAGTCACAGATTAATTTCATTTTTGTAAACAACATGTTTACAAGGAAAAGTACTTCAGAACCTTCCAGAAAGTTCAGGTTTGCATTATTTTTAGAAAATTACATCATCTTATTCCACAGCCCTGTGGAACATTCTAGAGAAATCTTAGGGTCTATAAAAGAGCTTGATTTTTCTCATTGAATCAGACTTTGGAGTTTGAAGTTTGGGCTTTAAAGAAAAGTTATTATACCCCCACAAATGAAATTTGGGGGGGTATATAGGAGTGAGCTTGTCGGTCGGTCGGTCGGTTGGTCGGTCGGTCTGTCGGTCTGTTGACTTGGTTTCCAGACGATAACTCAAAAAGCGCTTCACCGATTTTTATAATTTTTGGTACACTGATGAAACATCATAAAATACAGGTCAAGTTCGATTTCCACTACAATTTATGGTCTGGTCGCTTAATGTTTGTATTTCTTTCCCTTTGGTGTCTTTGATGGGTGGAGTAAGTTAATTGTATCGATTCCTGATCTTTGTTTTACTTCTACTTTGCATTATTTTTAGAAAATTACATCATCTTATTCCACAGCCCTGTGGAACATTCTAGAGAAATCTTAGGGTCTATGAAAGAGCTTGATTTTTCTCAATGAGTCAGACTTTGGAGTTTGAAGTTTGGGCTTTTAAGAAAAGTTATTTCTAAATTCTGTGTTGGAGTGTAAAAGGATATTACTTTTCATTTTGGACTGTGAATTCTGTGGGATCAAGGAAAATAGATTCATTCAGGATATTTCATTCAGAGCTAAGTACATTTAATTTTCTTACTTCTACAGGTTAAAGTTAACTTGTAAATAAATTTTGTTAAATTTTTCCAAAAGGCTTGTTTGCTTTTTCTTTCTGCTACGCCTGGCTCGTAACAGTAGGGATGAAAGCGTTTCTCTTCTCGGTATGATAAAAATCGTCCATCGGTGTTTACACTGACATATAGTTCGAAATAAAAAATGTGGGTACTCCTCTCTTGTTTATATTTCGATAACACAGCCGTGTGATATAGTGCATTTTTTCATACCTATAAAAAGGTCATTTTTCTGATGAGAATTTGTGATATTTTTCTTATTTATACTCAAAATATACATTGTGGGTAATCGTTAGAACCGCCTCAATAAGGCAGTCCTAACGAGTACCCACAGCCTATGTCTAGGAGCAGAAATAAGAGAAACAATGTATACCCCGGAATTCCAAGTTTTCTCTATATAAATTGGGGTTTAAGGTTGTTCATTTCAAGGACTCGTCCACGTGATGACCTTTAGCATGTTTCACCGTTTACTACCCCAGCAGTTTCAATAGCAACAGTTAGTTATACGTGGTATACAACTCTCATGTCCGCATATAGGCTATGCCTAAGTACATATCAGATGAGAATAGTGAAGTGAATCTAAATTCAGATCTTGTTTAACAACGTAAGTGCTGCTGTTTGCATCCTTCAGCCTTAGTTTAGACCTGCCTATAGCTCATATAGTGTTAATATCTGGAGTATCTTTGTCTATGTTTAATGTAGCCTGGTGAGGACTGTGGGGATCAGCAACAAGTCCTTGAATATTTTATTAAACAGACAAGGGCGGGCATAAGCACGCCATTGTTCTAACGTTCTTCATACAAGTTCTTGTACGATCTTAGTTCTTGTTAGTACATTGACCAATCTATCAAAATTCATTACGAAAACACGCCTATACAAATACAATGTAAGCTATATCACCGAAACAACGAACATTTTAAGATGAACAATTGTGATATTTGTCTTATTCCTGCTCAAAATATAGATTGTGGGTACCCGTTAGAACTGCTTTAAGAGGCGTACTTACTAGTACCCACAATCTATATTTTTGAGCAGAAATAAGAGAAAGAATGTTTACCCCTATAAACCCCAGTTTTACCATGTAAAAGTGAAGTTCAAGGGGTTCAGAGTAACGGAAGTAAGGGCGAGGACTGTGGCCACGTAAAATCGAGTTAAGCCCCCCGCCCCCACCCTGTGGAATTCGTTTCACTGACCGCTCCAATACGGTTCTTCTGTCGCGGTTTATTTTTGTTATGTTTTGTCTCTGAGTACTTGTATTGCTTACATTATTTTGTTTTGGATAGCCAATTGGCCAGTTTGTGGGAAAGTAATTGTCTTTAGGCTTTCCGCTATTGAGGTATCCATTACGGTTTTTTGTTTCATGTTTCTGTTTCTCTGATGGGAGCTGTTGGTTAATTGTATCGATTCTGATCATTGCCTTCACTTCTATTTTTATGTAGGCGTGTTTTCGTGATGTGTTAACTGTCTAGCGAGCAGCTCTACGCTGGAGTGGTTCGATCTGGTAGACCCGCTCTTTGGTGTACTGGTCCCAAGCCGATGAAGCACATTCCTGGTGCGGTCCGACCAGGGTGAATATGCTTTTTTCATCGAATCTTAGCACCTTGGTTTTGGTATTCATCCAGATAAATCAAAGTGTCCTATTTGCACTGCAAACTACGCTGTCCGTATGGGAATTCTATTATAGTCCAATGGGAATATCAACCCCCGATACCTGGCACAAATGGCAGTCTACAGGACCTGGCCACGCAGTGTATATGTAGCTTCCATGGGTTTCCTAGAGCCAGTAACCTGTACCACTTGGCGTTCCGAGTGGTTCAAATCCATGTCCCATCAGGGAATCTTTGGAAACAGATAACTTCAAATTAAGTGACGTGCGAAAGGCTCTTCCCAACTGCTTTTGAAAAGGATGGGCGACTGGGAGGATCACATGATCCAATATGGCGGACAGGAGCAAAACAGATGCCAATTCACTTAATGTTAATACCGTTGAACAGAATCTCGACAAATGTAATTTAAATGCTCAAGGGGAGTCATCAAAAAAGTATACATCGGCTTTATTCGATTTTAAAATGAACCACCAGTTCTTATAATTTGATTATCCACTATAAACACTTTCGGTCTCAATTTCGTCGCAGAAAGGTTTTGCTAAAATAAATGCAATGTATCTTGTTTCATAGCTTTCATCTCTGTGGTTGTTTGATTTTTGTGTTCGCGGAGATGTTGCACTGATGAGTTAGGAGGCCTTCATGCGGACTGAACAAATTATATTTAAATCGCGACGAAAGTAAAGGCAAGGATTGGCTGTTGCGTAAAATCGATTGAATCCCCATCCCACCCCCAGTGGAATTCGTTTCACTGACTCTTCCATGGCGGTTCTTTTGTCGCGGTTTATTTTTGTTATGGTTTGTCTTTGCGTGTGTGTGAGTGAGTGAGTGTTTGAGTTTTACGTCCCACCAACAGCTAAGATCATACGGAGACGGGACCTCGGTTTAAAGACTCATCCGAAAGTTTGGAGAAGCCCTGGTCTGGTTAACGAGGCGAGTAGCGTAACCACTACATTACGGTTGCTTCTCTAGTGATCGGCAAGTAGTAGGACCGCCAGGACGATGCGGTCAGTTACTGGTCATTGTGGACCGGTGTTTGTAGTGTGCAGGTTCCAGGAGAACGGGTACCCTCTGAGGGATTCTGATTGGTTTAGCTTAGGGGATGAACGCGCCCGCGCTTTCTCTTCTATCCCAGACTTGCAGGGAATGTAGACGTGGTTCGAGAGATCTTTCTACCAAACTATACAAGAAGAATAAATCTAAGACTTAAATCTACAGAAGAGGATATGGTAAGTTTCCCCCAATAGAGGAAATTACTGTAATGGTGTCAGAAAGCGTTTAGAAAACCCGAATTCACGCCAAACTTGCGACTCACTCAGGCGAGACAGCAGACTGTGTGCAGCACCAGGGTCGTCTGCAAGCATAACGAGTTGTGAACCTAGACCCATCGGGAATCTGGACTTGTAACATATTGCAGATGCACCAGGGGAACTTGTACGGTATCGAGAGCGGCGATTTTGATCGGATTCTTGCCCTGAAAAACTTTGCAAACTTCGCGGAAAACTTCGTCACTTTGCGCGAACCTGGCCATTTCTGCGCATCGTTTCTGCGCAGCCGCCATTTTGGATGCACTTTCCACTTCCGCTTTGAGTTTGCAAATGTAAACAAAGACGTTCTGGGATAATTTTAGCCTCATATGGTGAGTGCTAGACAAGTTTACTTTATGTTTGACATTGAGTACTTGGTGTGTCGCAGCGACATGTATCCCCCGCCATTTTTTAGACCCAGACTTAATTTTTGTGTTAGTTTCTGTGTGCAAAATCCATATTTCACAGAAACTACCCCACCCGCCTCCCTGTGTTAATATTTGCCTACTTGTGACTGAGGGTGAGTGTTTGTGGCAGGTGTGCATATCACCTTACTGGAATATTAGTGCCAACGGGAACCTGTCAATGCTGGTGTTTGCATGACTTTGTGGAAATAGTTTGTTTTGTGTCGAAACAAGGGTTGCTTTGACATAGTTGGAAATAAAATTATTTCAAGACTTCCTAGTTGTGTTTCTTAATATTACGTGAGTTTACGGCAATTTTTGATGATGGCTACTGGCGAGGATAACACTCTGGTGGACGATGGCCCAGGTATGTTAGATGTCAATAGGCCTGAGTTAGTGCCTGTTAATTTTGCTACCAAGGAGCAGCTGATGTCTGTTTGCGGCATAGGGGAAAAGGTCGCCAGTGCAATTATTTCAGTCCGGGCCAGTAATGGAAATATTTCCAAAAAAGTGTTGAATTTACTGACAAAGGGTACACTGCCGGCTGAGTCATGGGATCGATTAGATTTTACAAGGAATAGGGCGTTGGACTCGGTGAAGGGTGTCGAGGACGGTGAAGGGCAGCCCTCTACCTCGGGCTTTGACCCTGTCCTCCACCCAACCATGCCCTCTAGCTCAATGAAGGACTCGGTTTTCTCTGGTCTTAACTTAGACTCATTGTGGAAACATTTTTCCTCTCCAAAGCAGGTCCAGGTTAAAGCTGAACCAGGTACCTCTTCTACCACAGAGAACTTGTCTGGTGCGGATTTGGACAAGTTGAAAGACTTCGTATCTTGGGCGGCATCGTTTTCGGCATCACCGGGCTCGCGTCGGCATCAACACGGGTTGGTCGTAGACTTGCACGAAGATGATCTTGAAAGTTTACCGTCGATACCAGCGCGTTACCCAGGGGTACCACTGTCTGACAGCTGTTCTACCCCTCATGTAAAAAAATTATAGCACCTACAAGGTTGCATTTTTGGACCAATACAGGTCGTAGTTCAGATGAGTCCTCGGACAGTGAAGGTTCTTATATGTCGACAGCTAGTAAACTGACGGTTAGCAGGGCTAACCGCCACAAACCTCGCACCGTGTCTGAGAAAAGAAAGCGGTCTACCGACATCATTAAGAATTTTCCAAAAGGGTTATATTTTGATGGGAAAGGCAATTAGGAAGCATCAAACAGAAATTTAATCAATGTGCTAAGGCCCTTGAGTGGACGCCTGATGAATGTTTTACTGCTCTTTCATGGAGTTTGACGGGTAAAGCTGCTGATTTTCATTCAGTCCTGGGAGATCAAAAAGGCATGACCTATCAGACTTTGTTGACTAAACTGGAACACAGGTTTGGAGCTAGGGAATTGCCAGCCACAGCTCAAGCTCGATTTCAGCAAGCCTCCCAGTCTGCGAGTGAAACCTTGGAGGACTGGGCCGACAGGGTCTTGACGTTGGCGGCAAGAGCTTTTAGGGAGCTTCCTGAAAGCTATTGTCATCAACAGGCAATATTGCTCGTTTCTGCCAAGGTTTATCTGATAAGGCTGTGGCAAGTCAGGTGAGTAATATTGTTCCATTAACCATGGAGGAAGCAATTAATAATGCGAGGTGGTCTCAGCATGTGCATCAGGCAGTATATGGTAAAAAGAAGGAGCGAGCTCGGATCAGTGATTCGGAATCAGATGATCAACGAGTCTATGCTGTGCAGCAACCTGTGCCTGCACCGGCATCTCAGAGTGGAGGTGCCCCCACATTAACCCTTAATACAATGGAAAAATCACTGGCTGATTTCCGCTTAGACATGCAGAGGAAACTTGATCAGGTATCTGCGTCAGTCAGTAAACCAGCAGTCAATAGGCAGCCCCTGGCCAATCAGTCGATCAGATCGAATGGTTTTGAACCTAGAGGTGGAGGGCGTAGACGACCCCGTCCACCGCGACCACCAAGGCAGGGGCAAGCACCTGCTGATTTATTATGTTTTGTCTGTGGGGGGTTAGGTCACTTTGCAAGAGACTGCAAAGAAAAGAAAACAAATTAGTTAGACCAGCAAGGGTCGGGGGACGGGGCCGAGCCTCGACCCAGACAGGAATAGGCCAGGAACAAGGAGTTCTGAAGGGGGAGGAAGGTCAGTATGGTATTTGTAGAACAAAGCCACAGCCAGACATAAACCCTTCATCAAGAACCCGGGAAGCTGAAGACATCAAGGAGGCACCAAGTACATTAAGGCAGGACAAAGGTATGGGTAGTCACTTTGTGGACACAGATAACTTGACCAAGTTGCATTCACATCCTGATGATTCAACCATTGCAGGTGAGGGGCAGGGGTCAGGGACCCAGGTCACTCCTAAGATGGTTTAGGGAGGTTCCAAGGTACCGGAGGGTTCTGAACCCGAAATTTTTAATGTCCGCCAGTTGAGGTCAGTTCACCATGGCCATTCAGGTTGGAGATAAGTCAGTTACTGCTGTGGTGGACTCAGCAGCAGAAGTCACGATCATATCAGATAAGGTATATCATGCTTTGAAACATCCAACGAAGAAGTTGAGCCGCAGGTAGGGAAATGGCAATGAAAGGTTTTGTTGTAGGGCCAGTTAGACTTAAAATTGGTTCAAAGTGGTACAGTGAGAATGTGTACATTGCGCCGATAGAGCAAGAGATGTTATTGGGTTTTGACATTCTGTTCCACACAGGTAAGTCTTTGCTGAATATGCCCAAGGGAACCTTAATCTTTGATGACCAAGAGATAACACTGAGCATGGGTAGATCAGGGGGTGCGCCACTTGTTGCCAGGGTAACCGTTGCCAAGAGACAGGTAATTCCTCCAAACTCGGTAAAAAGGGTCAAGTGCTGCGTGGATCAAGAACTACCGGATTATGTGATAGAGCCAGTGGACAACCTTAAGGTACTCGCACCTAGAGTGGTAAGGAGTGCAGGTGAGGAACCGGTGCTGTGTTTAGTGAATCCTTCAGATAGGTTTGCATATTGCAAGGGCATACCCCAATGACACTGAGGTAAAGGTGAGTACAGATGGGCAGGAGGAAAACCACTAAATACAGGAAGTAAGTCGGTCGAACCTGGATCATTCAGACCGGGAACCAGTTCAATCAAACACCCCAATAGTGGATGATGGTGAGTGTGACTCAAACTTTACCAGTGGGGCTGGGGTACCAGAACATCTAGAAGAAGTATTTCTAACATCTAAGGAACACATCACAGAACCAGAAAGCATGCAGCTGGCTGATCTGTTGAATGAGTTTCAGGACGTTTTCGCTAAAACTGAATTCGACTTGGGTCATTTTAGTGGAATCGAACATGCAATAGACACAGGTCAGGCTAGGCCTATCAAGCAGCGCATAAGACGCACACCAGCATGTTTCGCAGGTGAGGAAGAAGCTCATCTTAAGAAAATGTTAGAAGCTGGGGTTATTCAGGAATCCACTTCCGAATGGGTTTCAGTCCCAGTTTTAATGAGAAAGCGGGATGGTTCAGTCAGATGGTGCATTGACTATAGGGCTTTGAATGACGTCACAGTGAAAGACGTTTACCCGCTGTCCTTGGTCGATGATTGCTTGGTTACTCTTGCAGGTAGCGTTTGGTTTTCGAAACTCGACGCTAGCTCTGCTTATTGGCAGGTCAAAATTAGAGAGCAAGACCGGAAAAAGACAGCTTTTATCACCAGATACGGGCTGTTTGAGCATTTAAAAATGGGCTTCGGGCTCTGCAATGGACCTGCGACATATGCAAGGGTCATGAACTTGGTGCTCAGGGGTTTAAATTGGAAGACTGTTCTTGCTTTCTTAGATGATGTATTAGTTTTGGGCCACACATTCCAGGATCACTTGAGTAACTTAGCTGACGCCCTTACAAGGTTCAGAGAGCATGGGCTGAAACTTTAGCCTAAGAAATGTCTTTTCTTTCAGAAAGAAGTAGAGTTTCTAGGGCGCAGGGTGAGTAACAACCGTATAGCCATGTCTGACGTGGATATACAAACAGTACAAAACTGGCCGACACCGACATGTTCCAAAGATGTGGAGAGGTTTGCAGGATTAGCAAATTATCACAGAGGGTTTGTGAAGGACTTCTCATGCTTGGCAGCGCCATTGTACCAGGTGGTATGTAAACACAAACTCCAATAGGGCCCGGAACAAGAGAATGCTTTTACGGCCCTGAAAGACGCATTAAAAAATCCACCTGTGCTGGGTTTACCCAATCGAACCGACGCATTTGTATTGGACACAGATGCCTCCGATTTTGCTATTGGAGCAGAGCTGCTTCAAATGCAAGATGGTAAGGGGAAGGTAATAGCTTACGGCAGCTACTCTTTAACCACTGATCAGCGTAAGTACTGTGCGACGAGAAAGGAGCTATTGGCTGTGGTGCGATTCACACGCCAGTTTAGACACTATTTACTAGGGAAACCATTCATGGTAAGGACTGACCATTCAAGCTTAACTTGGCTGATGCATTTTCATGAACCTCAGGGGCAATAAGCAAGATGGCTCGAGGAGCTATCTCAATATAACATGGTGTTGAGGCACCGTGAAGGACAAAAGCACATAAATGCGGACTCGTTGTCCAGGATGCCGGCAAGAGAGGGACAGTGTCCGGCATTTGAAAGGGGGGGGGGTACGTCCAGAGGATTTGCCATGTGGAGGCTGTAAGTACTGTGTTAGAGCGGACCAGAGTTGGGGAGCTTTCACAGAAGCTTTTGACGAGGCGGTTCCACTGGCCTCTCAGGGGGTGCTGGGTATCGTCAATGATGATGGCCACATCATTGGTGTAGAAAGCACGAGGGGCAAGGATGGAAGGCGGGACGTCAACGCCATGGAGGGCAATGCAACAGACCAGGTAGGTGAAATTGGCATGACAGTTCAAGCCGTAGAATTAGACCTAGCGATACCGTGTCTCAATGTTGAGGCCGCCTGCGAAGGGGGTGATGATCTAGCTCATGTTGACATTATTTTCTCAGGTGAGGAAGTGCATGTGCTGGCGGTCGCAAACAGGAAAAAGGTAGATGCAAAGGCTGGAGACAGACCATCGAGCTGGGGGTTCTCCCTGGAGGACCTCAAGGAAGCCCAGGGTAAGGATGACACACTTAGTTTCGTTTTGCAGTGGTTGAATCACTCTGTGATCCCAGGGGAAGGTGAGCTATTCATTGCCAGTCCGGCAGCAAAATCGTACTGGCTCAACAAGGAGCAGTTTGTTCTCATCGACGGCGTCCTATATCAAAATGAGACAATGTCAGGGGAAAAGAAATTGGTTATTCCTAATGGGCTGCGCGAGTTGGCAGTTCAGTGGAACCATGACCTTCCATCAGCGGGTCACCAGGGGCTGGCTCGAACCAAAGAAAGAGTCAAAGAAAAATTTGCCTGTTTCGGTTTGGGTGAGTTTGTGTCCCAGTATGTGGCAGGATGTGAGGTTTGTAACAAATGTAAGAAGTCAGACAGAAAAGGGAGGTGTCCTCTGACTGAGTATCAAGCCGGAGCACCTATGGAGCGGGTTCATTTAGACTTTCTCGGACCCCTCCCCAAAACACAAAATGGTAACGAATATGTCCTCATGATGGTAGATCAGTTTACCAAGTGGGTAGAATGTATTCCATTCCCAACACAAACGGCTGAAGAGACGGCTAGAGCTGCAGTGGATAATTTCTTCTCAAGGTTTGGGTTTCCTTTCCAAGTCTTCTCGGATCAGGGTAGAAATTTCGAGTCCAAACTCTTTGTAGAGCTTTGTAAAGCTCTCCGGATACACAAGGCGAGGACAACACCATACAGGCCCTCTTCCAATGGACAAGTAGAGCGCTACAATCGAACCTTGATGGATGCCGTCCGCTGCTGTATAGGTAAGAAACAGGACCAGTGGGACAAGCACTTGCAGCAACTTGCGGGTGCTCTGAGAGTCTCAGTCAACCGTCAGACAGGCTTTACAGCAAATAAATTAATGTTGGGAAGAGAAGTGAACATGCCTGCGCACTTGATGTTCCCTCATGCAGGTGAGAGATTTCAAGATTCTAGTGAGTATCTGGTTGGGCTGACCTCTAGTCTGCAGAAGGCTCATGAGGTGGCTAGGTCCAGTTTAAAGACAGCCACAAAGAGAATGAAAAGAAATTATGACTTGAGACTGCTAGAGCGCAACTATGAGGTAGGTGATGTGGTCTACATTCTAGATGAAGCATCAATGAATGGCCAGTGTAAGAAATTAAGCCCTCCTTGGAGAGGTCCAGGAGTCATAGTAAAGAAGTTCTCTTCCTATTTGTTTAGAGTCAAGGTAAGAAATGCCGTTATGGTCCTTAACCACGATAGAATCAAATTGTGCAGGGATAGGTCTCTTCCGGCCTGGCTGAGGCAGTGGAAGGAGAGACCCCCAGCAGAGGAGTACTGTCTGTGCAGAAAACCCTGGGAGGGGAGATTCATGATACAATGTGACGACTGTGATGAATGGTATCACGGTTCGTGTGTGGATATCTCTCCTATTGATGCTCTAGACATTGATCGCTATACCAGTCGAGACTGCCAGAATAGGTTGCGCAGTAAGAAGGGCAGGGAGGGACTAAGGAATGTTTTCCTTGTGTCTTTGCAGGCTGACTACAAATACTTCACGGAGTTGAAGGAGGCCATCATCAAGGAGGCGGAGGAGGCCACCGCAAGGGGAGTGTTGGTGAGGAGTGCCAGACGTTTTGATGAGGAGCTCGCCGATGCTCGTGTCCCTTACGAAAGACGTGTGGAGATACTCCTTGAGCAAGTCAGACTTGTCAAGGAGCAGCGGGACCATCAGTGGTTGAAGAGGGCGGCCCAGGTAGCGAAGGATAAGGGGTTTAGGAATCACGACTGGATTTGTGAAAATATCTGGCAGCTGGGTCCTCGCAGAGAGCGTCCTGTGCCTAGATGGATCCAGGAGAGCAACAGGACATTCCATCTAGGTCCCACCCGTCACGTTAGGCTACAGGAGGACCCGGCCATTCCTGTATGGGTGTCGGACGCCCAGAAGGAGGGGTCGCCTAGTGTCACTCGAGAGGAGGAGGACAGGTTGCTGGCTTCAAGCCCAGACATATCTATCGATGCTGAGTGTGACGCGGAGTTCGACTCCGCTCCCCAGCAGCTGGAAGATACCGGTAGGCAGCAGGGGGGCAACCAGCGCTTACGTCGGGTCCTGGGGAGAACCAGAGCATGCCTCCCTCAGCCGAGGGCTGGACCTTGCTGGATGGAGAGCAAATGCTCTTCAGTATCCCAGCGCATGAGGGGAGACGCCAAGACTCGCCCCAGCCCAGCACTTCCAGAGGGGTGACGGAAGAAGCAGAGGGGTGACGGAAGAAGCAGAGGGGCCCAATTTTCAGTCAGAAGGGCCCGCGAGAGGTCGCAAGAGGACTCGTCGCCACCGCGGAGGAAGAAGGCAGCACCGCAAGGCGGCTCCAGTTGAGGTGACTGTGACGCCCCGCGGTAGCAACAGTTGGACTAGAGAGCGTCTGTCCGAAGGATCTCGCTCTTCGGCTAGGAGTTCTGGACCGGGAGGGGTGCGTCGACGTGTGTCGTCACCAGTCGGGACTCCGGCGACTCCAGTCGAAGTGACTGTGATGCCCTGGGGTGCTGGCAGAGATGGACGAAACAGGTCTCACTCTTCTGCCGGGAGTTCAGGACCTAGAGCGGTGTGGCACCGGAGGTCCTCACCAGTTAGGACTCTGGCGGCGCCAGTCGAAATGACTGCGAGGCCCCGGGTTACTGACAGGGACGGAGAAAACACAATGCCCCCTTCTACCTGGAGATCAACTGGACCAGGAACAGCACGTGGGCGTGTTTCCTCTCCAGTCCGGAATCGGGTGGCTCCAGTCGGGAGGATTGTGATGCCCCACGGATTTAGTGGTGAAAGAAATCGCGCCAGTAGAGCTCAATCTTCTGCCGGGAACTCGGGAGGGGTACGTTGGCGTGGAACTTCGCCAGTCCGGGATCGGGCGGCTCCAGCTGACACTGTGATGCCCCACGGACTAAGTAGTGATGGAGGAAACATGGAACGCCTGTCTGACAGGCCTCACTCCTCCACCAGTACGGCAGGTGGATCAGGAAGGGCACGTCAGTTGTCTCTCCCAGCACCTAGTAGGGACCAGTCGCCAAGCAGGTCAAGCCCTTCGTCTGGCGTTCGGACTAGAGAGACCGGGATCCAACGTAGAGTGGAGACGAGGGGCGAGGGCATTTTTGTTAGAGTGGAGTGTACTCTGGGGGCTGCAGCACCTGCCCAGTCCGGGATGCGGCCTTCAGGATGCCCTATGTACGGGTGTAATGGCCCGTTCACCAAGAACCACTCCTATGAATGCCACCTGCCGTTGGTTTTCCATGAGGAGCTGTCCGGGGAAAATGTGTCAAATCAGCGAGTGGGTGTGCTGAGGTTTCTGCTCGGCCTCCTGTTAGGCGTCGGACGCCGATTGCAGGATTTGGTCTGGTATGTAGAAAGCCTAGGGGTCGTTGCTCGGATGCAGGGACAGCTTAGCCTTGCACAGCGTCGGGCCATGGCAGAGTTTGGGCTAGTGACGGGTATACAGGTTCCGGATCATTTAGTGATTCAACCTTCTGGAAACAGTCCCGCCATCTTAACCCATTGGGTGCCTGCCATGATGCTGTTCTCGGAGATGGAGCCCAACCAACAGGAGCAGCTCAGACGTCAATATGACGTCCCGCTTCAAGATAGACGGCGTCTGTTGGGAACCCCAGATGCAATTGATGCGAACTGCCACCTCGAGCAGTTGATTAAGGACTTGCATCTGCCAGCCGACGTAGATCCGGTCATGGTCTTTCACACAGCTATCCAATTGCCAGGATTTGAGGTGAACCTGCGGTCGGTGGTGCTGATGCACTCCGACCCAAATGAGTATCCCTCTCCCGAGGGAATACGTTGGCTGAGGTCCCGTGGATACTTCGTGTCTTTAGGGTGTCTCCAAAGAGACCTGCAACTGAGGCCCAGCTACAGAAACTGAAATCTCTGCTCCTTTCCCCAGACGTAGCAGCTTTGGGGGAGATAGGAGTGGACCACTCTCTGTCAGTGAACCTCTGGGCGGGGCAGACAGCAGGATTACTGCAGCTCGTAGATTGTCTGCCTCGGGGCCAGCCGAAAGTGCTGCTATTAAAATGTCGGTGGATGAAGGGCGAGGCTGGAAGCGAGGCTTATGATATCCTGCGCGCCACACTTCATGCAAGGCTCACTGGAACACAACTGATTCACCTCCAGTGCTTCACTGGAAGTGCAGAAGTGGTGAAAAGATGGCTGAGGTCTTTCCCGCTTACCTACTTTGGGTTTACCCTAAGAGTGAGTGAATTCAATGCAGGTCAGGTGGCTGCGCTGCGCAAGATAGAGGATGAGCGGATCCTTCTGAAGACCTGCTCTCCTTTCTTCAAGTTTGATGGTCGCAAGCATTCCACCCCCGTGCAGATTGGCATGACAGATGATGCAGTTGCCCAGGCTCGGGGTGGATCTTGGAGAAGCGTCCTCGCCATGGCAACCAGGAATGCCAGAAGGCAGTATCGGGACCGGAAGGAGCCATACTGTGACTGGTCCTTCACCCAGATGTAAATGCCGTCTAGGAGGTTGAGTGACTGTCTGACAGTCTTATGGTGTCTTGGATGTCCGACATCCCCCGAGTGAAAGCAGAAGATACTAGGGGGTGTCTGACATCCCTCCACAGTGTAACTACGGAGCTTTTCGGAAAAGTTCCTTCGCAAATCATTGAGTTCACTCGTCTAGGTATCTGATACTTAGGCGGGTAATTAAGGAAAAACAGCGGAAGACTGACCGCACATGAGTACTGGTAACCCGCTTAGAGGATCTAAGCTTGCCCAGGCAACGTGGTGCGAGTCAGGCCGTCCAGGTATAAAAAACCCTATGGTTTCATTGGGCGGTGGGGCTTTTTGGATGTAACTTCATCCAGAATTCCCACAAAGTGGAAGCAGCACCTCCGAGGTGACCTGTGCAGTGTATAATCAGAACCGACTGGTGCAACGAGAACATCAATCAAGCTTGCTGGACCTATAAATTGAAGTCCTGGCTGCAAAGCGATTCTTACTACATAGAATATCCGCAAAAATATGACTAAAGGTACCCTGGAGTGTAGGCCTTTCAAATAAAATGGGGGGGGGGGATGTAGTGATCGGCAAGTAGTAGGACCGCCAGGACGATGCGGTCAGTTACTGGTCATTGTGGACCGGTGTTTGTAGTGTGCAGGTTCCAGGAGAACGGGTACCATCTGAGGGATTCTGATTGGTTTAGCCTCGGGGATGAACGCGCTCGCGCTTTCTCTTCTATCTCAGACTTGCAGGGAATGTAGACGTGGTTCGAGAGATCTCTCTACTAAACTATACAAGAAGAATAAATCTAAGACTTAAATCTACAGAAGAAGATATGGTAAGTTTCCCCCAATTACTATACTTCTCTTTGCATTTGTGTATCGCTTGTTTTGTTTTCTTTTAGATAACCATTTGGTCATTTTTTAAAGTAACTGTCCTTTTGGCTTTCCGTTATTGTTGTTTCCATTGGGGTCTAGTTATATCATGTTCGTATTTCTTTCCCTTTAGTGTCTCTGATAGGAGCTACTGGTTAATTGTATCGATTCCTGACCATTGTCTTCACTTCTATTTTTCATTTCAGTATAGTTTGTTATATTGTAATGAGAAGTATATATAAAATGTTTATTTATTATGTTGACAAAAATGTTTTAAGAACATTGTTACAGTTTTTATTGCCTAAATTAAGTTGATTTATTGAGGGAGTTCAGAATAACCCAGGAGACCCAGAATATTGCGAGTCAGTTCCGAGCCCAATCTCCCAGATCCAACGTTCGTGCAGGTCATTTTGGAGGGTGGATCTGTCGTCTTCACTCTCAATAGTCACATACGGAGCAACATTACACAAACCCGCCTATACAAATACATTGTGACTTTTACCTGCCAAAATACGAAAATTTTAAGATGAAAAACTTTGATAGTTTTCTTATTTTTGCTCATAATATAGATAATTAGTACACGTTAGAACCGTCTTATAGAGGCGGTTCTAACGCCTACCCATAATCTTCTAAGTGGCGGTTCTAACGAGTACCCATAATCTATATTCTAGAGCAGAAATAAGAAAATTAAGGTTTACACCTATAACCAAATCGCACTACCACCCAGGTTTGTCTTTGTTAAGCTTCATATCAAGTCATTGTTAAATGTCCTTTGGTGTAGATATACATTATGGTCATGTGTTGGTGGAAACGGTATTGATGATGTGTCATCATAAGAAATTGGATTCCGGATTCATCGTGACAACTGCAATTAACTTGAAACCATTGCGGTCAATATAAGGGCAATAATAATTTATCGGCTAAAGTTTGTCAGCAAACAAGACAAATACTTGATATGGTAAGTGCCTACACGTATGTTCACCTGCCAATTGTGTACCTTGTGTGTGTTTTCTCTGTCTGTGTATATGTCTGTGTCCATCTCGCCTGATCAGTAAGATGCATAATTGTTGTCCACCTATCTGTGTGTCACCCTGTACATGTGTACCACCGAAAAAAATAAGATGAAAAACTTTGATACTTTCTTATTTCTGCTCAAAATATAGATTGTGTGTACTCGATGAGGTTCTAACCAGTACCATCTATATTTTAGAGCAGAAATAAGAAAAATAAGGTTTACCCCTGTTAATCCAAGTTTTACTAAGTAAAAGTGGGGTTCAAGGGGGTCAAAATTATATAGACATGTTTTCGTGATTGTACATGTAAGTCACATATATCGGGTTTGTTGTCAACAGTTAAAGCAGTGTGCAGTGAACCCGATGGCGGATTGGTTCTGTCATAGAGAGTTATCTTCAAAATCAGATATTGTTAACGCATACTCTTTACAAATGCGTACAATGAACACCCCTTTAAGACCCAATTTATTATTAAGACAACTGTTATTTACAGCGGTATTCAGTACTTTTGCTCAAAGACACAGGTCGTGAGGTACTGGTTAAAATGAGGCGTTTTTACGAGCACCCGCAATCTATGATTGGAGTATACATAAGAACAGTATTCCGCTTTTTTTACAGAAAAGACTCCTTTTCGGACATATTAAAGAATGCAGTAAGTCACAATGATGCGTAATCGTTGCAACCGTAAATGCTACTTCAGCACGAAACACGTTCGTGAAATGATCTACCTCTAAACTCCATTTGAAACAGAGAAAACGGAGATTTATAAGGGTAATACATTATTTTTGAATGTTGATTTTTAAAATCATGTTTCTGTGTCAATATATTTCAACTTCCGGTACTGGACCGCAATACTCCACTTCCGTTGTTCGTTCGCTGCATAAAATAGTCCAAAGGAACGCTTGAAAATTAACATTGCAGGCATGGAGCTTCTTTCAAAATATTTCATTTTTCGAGGCTTTCTTCTTTCTTATGAATGTTTTCATTGCTCTTAAAGGAACTCATTTTTGATTTTTATTTATACGGATTGGCACAGAAAGACTAATTCTGAAAAGAAAACAATACTCTTGAACTATTTTCCTACGCGCTTACCGATGGTATTTACGTAACTTGTTTCAGATTTTACTCTTTCATCCATGAGTTTCTGAACAGGACTCTATTAGCTTTAAATAAATTCTTATAGAAAGGGATTTCTGATTAGTTCACTGACATGATGGCAAACAGTGTACATGTAGATTCTGGCGAGATTTGCTAACTACATATCGTCTTATCAGAATCTGCAAGTTTGCATAGATACAGTATATTTCTACTTCGGCGCCTGCACCGGTCTACAGGATTAAAAGGGCTAGATCGCTTCGCCGTGATTATCAGTGACCAACTAAACAACCCTTTACTGAACGACATCGAACACAGTTATTCACCTGCTTTCCAGAGCTCTAATTACAAAACATGTGCTGTAAGCTGCGAGTTTTAAATCAAGTTCCGTACTTTAAGTAAATAGTGAAGACATCGACCAGACGCTAAATGCTATTGCCTCTACTGTCTTAATTGTTTTCGAATGTCCCAGTATTGAAACAATTGGCATTTATGGGTTATTGTACAGGATGGAATAAACGTATTTTAAGTTCGCTAAGCGCGGCGTCTGATAAGGGTTATAATGTCTAAATCAAATGGTTTAAAATTGATTTTTTTTTCGTCAAGTTATTCTTCTTTTTATGTCCCGACGCCCGAAGGAACATAGCTCCAAGCGGCTGCACAACGTATGTGCATCGTCGTTTCAACGCGACGCTGATGCGACGTTGCAAAGACGTCATGTGCCCGCTATTCTATCTAATATTATTAGCAGATGGGACAATCACAGAATGTACTGAGCTAATTTAGAAATGTATGGTTTTCCCATGAAGAAATTAACAGACACAATTTCATTTTTTCTTCCTTCCTTTTTTCTTCGTGGGGGTAGTTGGGTGAGGTAAAGGTGATGTGTGTCTTGTGTGACTGGGGAGTCCAGCTGATATTGGCTTACAGTTGGGCAAGGCCTGCTGTCCTTGCAGCAGGTAACGGTAGATTTGTTGTTCTTTCTTCTGGTTCTACACTTCATTTTCTCCTATCTCCTCTGTCCCTCACTTTAATCTTCTCTACTATCACTTCTATCTCTTTTCTCCCTTTCTCTTGGAAAAGGACAAAATGATCCACAAGGGTTGACGTGTCGTTAAACTCAAAACAATCGATGATTCTTTTATTTTTCGTCGCATTTTTACCCCTCTGGGACCTTGTTAACAAAATATCTAGATAACTACTACTGATCTACTACTGACATTGCTATCATAATAATTATTTCTCGTAAATCAACTTTCCTCAGTACTTTCAGCACTTTGATTAAATTACTGCTTCATAACATAGGTTGTGGTTACTTGTTAGAAATGAGGCGATTCTAACGAGCACACATAACCTATATTTAGAGAACAAATAACCCGATAAAAGTACATTCTTTTCTTCCGAAAAATATCCTTCATGAAAACACGCCTATATAATTTTAACGCCCTTGAACCCAACCTTTATATGGTTAAACTGGGATATACAGGGCATACCTTATTTGTCTTATTTCTGCTCTAAAATATAGATTGTGGGTATTCGTGAGAACCGCCTCATCGAGAGGCGGTTCTACAGAGTACACACAATTACTATTTAGAGCAGAAATAAGAATATATCACATTTTTTCATCTTAATTTTTTTTACGGCGGTAAAATTTGCAATGTATTTGTATAGATGTGTTTTCGCTATGCATGTGGGAGATATGTCGCACGGGTGTATTTTGGGTGACGAACACTGTATTCCGCTTTCTCTTCAGGAAAAACTCTTTTTCTTGGGGTGGGGGAGGGGGGCATGCATGCATGTGACATTGCAGTATGTCACTTAAATGCGTTGTCGTTATTCCCGTAAATGCCACGTGAAACTTACAATGTCTACATGTATGTATTTTAACAGGCAACAGCTGGTGAAAATTAAGATAGCTCTTATTTTAAAAGTACTCATACTCTGTCATTGAATATAAATTAAAATTGCTTCGTTCAGTAGGCGTTTTACAGACAAAGTATAGTTCGATACAGATCCTGTTTAACAACTTGTTAAGGAAAGTGAAAAGGGTAATATTTTATTCCTCTATTCCTCTTTATTTATTTATTTATTTATTAATTTATTTATTTATTTATTTATTTATTTGTTCTCCAATTTACAGTTTGCCTTTCATGACTTCTTAAAATAGCTTGTTTGATATTTACTTTTACGTAAAGTTTATCAAAGGTGGGGTAGACTTGTTTATTATTGTTTTTATTAATAATTTTATTGTTACTATCGTTGTTACAATAATAATAATAATAATAATAATAATAATAATAATAATAATGATAATAATAATAATAGTAACTAGATTGCGCAGTTGATGGTAAACCATCGCAAATACCCGCTTTTTCTATGAATAACACTAATTACTATGTATTAGCTAGCCAAAACTACATGTAAGTGAAACAAAAAAGTTAGAAAGAACATTCTTACTGATGAGCAAAGTTTCAGAAGTGTAACTCCTATAGTTTAGAAGATATGGCAAAGTCATACTTTTTTACCTTTGACCCTGGGGTTATGTTAAGGTCCACCAAAAGAATACCATTTTTTCTTTATTCCAACGGCCATCCAATAACCAAAGTTTCAGAAGTGTAACTCCAATAGTTTAGAAGATATGGCAGAGTCATACTTTTTTACCTTTGACCTTGGGGTCAGGTTGAGGTCAAGGTCACACAAAAAGTAGCCCAATTTATTTTATATTCCAAGAGCCATCCAATAACCAAAGTTTCAGAAGTGTAGCTCTAATAGTTTAGAAAATATAGCAAAGTAATACTTTTGACCTTTGACCTTGGGGTCACATTGAGGTCGAGGTCACACTAAAAGTAGCCTAATATATTCTATATTCCAAAGGTCATCCAATTAGCAAAGTTTCAGAAGTGTAACTCCATTTGTTAAGGAGATATGGCAAAGTCATATTTTGTGACCTTTGACCTTGGGGTCATGTTGAGGCCGAGGTCACACCAAAAGTAGCCTAATATATTCTATATTCCAAAGGTCATCCAATAAGCAAAGTTTCAGAAGTGCAACTCCATTTGTTTAGGAGATATGGCAATTTCATATTTTGTGACCTTTGACCTTGGGGTCATGTTGAGGCCAAGATCATGCCAAAAGTAACCCAATCTATTCTATATTCCAAGGGCCATCCAATAAACGAAGTTTCAGAAGTGTAACTCCAATAGTTTAGAAGATATGGCAAAATCATACTCTTTGACCTTTGACATTGGAGCCATGTTGGGGTCAAGGTCACAAAAATGTAGCCCACTGTCATCTACATACCATGAACTATCCACATGCAACGTTTCAAAAGTGTAACTTAAGATATGGCAAAGTCATACTTTTTTTGGCATTGAGTGGTTGCAGAGGGGATCCATTCACAAGAAACGTGACGGACAGACAGACGGACTGACGGGCTGACGCCTTCTCGACTCTGTTACTAAAACAATATACCCGATTTTTCTTCGAAAAGCGGGTATTATAATGATAAAAATAATTACTATTATCATTATTATCCATTTTGTTTTTTCGGACCTTTCAAGATTTTCAAGAAAACCGGTTTACCGGAGAAAAACACCTGAACCTGCCGTCTCACATGTGATCCGAGCCAGGTTCGAACCACAACAGAGAGGCCTAATCATCAAGAGACAGTGCTTTTACCCACTATGCCACGAAGGCACGTCTAGATGGAGTTAAAACCGACTGATCTTCCGCGGAAGAACTCCACTTCTCTCTTTTGATGACAGAGAGGTAGGAGTCAAACCAATGGCGTCCCGCCTGGTTTATTTATAGACCACACAAATAAAAAAGGTATTCAACCATGTGTGTCCAACGACGACTCAAATCAACCTGAGCGAGCGCGCAGACTGATCAGAAAATTCACAAGGCGGGCGCCATTGCCACAGATCTTCACTTTACGTTGGCTTATTGTCAAGACAAATGACCATAATCTGGTTGCAATTTTGGAACGTTTCTATTCCGATCATTTGAACAAGCCAGTGAAATGAACACCCTCTTAAACCCCACTTTATTTAGAAAAAAAACGGATTTACGGGGGTAGACACTATTTTTCTTATTTCTGCACCAATACATACATTACGAAAACATGCCGATACAAATACACTGTAACCTTTATCGCCGAAAAAAAATGAAAATTTTAAGATGAAAAATTGTGATATTTTTCTTATTTCTGCTCAATCTAGAGCAGAAATAAGAAAAATAAGGTATACCCCCGGAAACCCCAGTTTTTCTATATAAAAGTGGGGTTCAAGGGGGTCAAAATTATATAGGCGTGTTTTCGTGAGGAGATGTGAAAATCGGAGAGATTTTTTCTTATTTATACAGCAAACATAGGTTGTGGATGCTCGTTAGAACCGCCTCATTGTGTTCCATGTTTGAAACTCAGCTCATTTGTTTGGTTGATTTGTTAACTTAGTGTTTCCATAGACTTATGATGGGGAAAATTTACTACCCAGCCTCTGCAAATATTTTGACAAAATTTTCTTAGGGATGTTCCTTAAGCTATCTTCTATTTGTGATATGATTTTAGACATACTGGTCATTTGTTTGGTTACCATAGAAGCCAAAATGCCGAAAATAGAAACAAAACTATGTATAAAAATCATCTCCTCTGAAACCATATGCTATATGAAGCTGAGATTTTCTGGAAATATTCATCATATACGTATTTTCAGATTTTTTTTTATGAAATTCGGTTCTTTAGTTTGGTTGTTATGGCAACTAGTTTCCATAACGGGGAAAATTAAAAACCTGGCATTTACCGCCAGGCCTTTGCAGATATTTTGACAAAACTTTCATAGAGATCCAATATCTGCCATATGGTTTTAGATTTACTGGTCATTTTATTAGCTGCCATTGAAACCAAAATACTAAAAAAATAGAACAATAATACTTAAAAAAAAAAAATCATCTCATAAACCATATGCTCAACGAGGCTGAGACTTTATAGAATTTTTCACCATATTAGCCTATACAGGTGTAATGTTTCTTCAATGAAATTCGGTTCTTTAGTTTGGTATCTATGAAAACTTAGAATTTTCTTTGGCTTGTTATGGGGGTAATTAAAACAAACAATACTGCCAAGCATTTGGAGACATGATGACAAAAAACTTTCAAAGAAATGATCCTAACGCATTTTATGTCTGTCATTTATTTTTTGGCCAACTGCTTATTCTCATTAGTTGCCATGAAAACCAAAAGGAAAAAAAATAGATCAAAAGTTTATCTCCCCACAGACCATATGCTCTATGAGGCTGAGATTGGAATACGAGGACTGTTCAAATATAAATGCAAGTAGAACGTTTTCTCATGCACTAATGCGAAAATCACCTGGAAATAAATATCGCAGCGTAGAAAAACATTTTACCTATACATTGATACCAAACCTGTTAAAATCCGTGCACTTTAGCCATGTATATCGTTCGATAAACACTGTCTACTCTTGTATACTAATACAAAACATGGTTGGAGGAAGGTCAGAGTACGCCGTTGAAATACGGTCCTACATTAAGAATCGTTATATTCTTGGTATACGGTGCAAAGACATTTTTGATGAAATATGTTCGGTTTATGGGCATAATGAAATGTCTTTTCCGACAGTTCCGACATCTGCCAAGATGGTTGCTAGAGTGAAAGAAATAGTTGCTAACGATGCACGATACACCACTAGGCAAATAACTAGACTGTTATATGGTTGGCATCTCATTAGGAGCAGCTGATACAATTCTGAAACGGGATTTGAAAATGAGAAAGCTCTGTGCTAGATGGATTCACCATCTGTTGACAGATGAGCAGAAAAAGACACGCATTCAGTGCGCCAAGCAGTTGCTTAAAATGTTTCCAAATTACAATGCACGGTCTTTCGCTAATGTCGTCACAGGTGACGAGACATGGGTTCACTTTTTGAGCCAAAACGAAAGATTCAGAAAAAAATATGGGCAACAAAGTATTGCAAAAGACCATGCATTGCAAAGCGGACCATGAGCGTCAAGAAGGTAATGTATGCCATACTCTTTTCAAATCAGGGCCCTGCTATTCAGGTTGCTCTGGCTAAAGGCAAATCTGTAAATGCGAAGTTTTACAAGGATAAAGTTCTTCGAAAATTGAAGAAATATTTCAAAGAACGAAGACCCGCAACTGGTTTGGCCAATCTCAGATTGCTACATGACAATGCGTCATCGCACAAGGCGTTCATTGTGCAAGACTATCTGAAGCAGGAAAAGGTTGTTGAACTCCCTCACCCCCCGTATTCCCCTGACCTTGCCCCGTATGACTTTTTTTTGTTCCCGCGGCTGAAAAAAATATCTTTCTGCTCGAAAATTTGTACAGCGCAAACACCTCGGTTCTGCAATATTCCAGTGCCTTCATAGTATACCTCGAAAAGACTACCAAAATGCATTCAATGATTGGATCAGAAGACTGAAAGTTTGTATATCTGTTAAAGGGGAATACTTTGAGGGGACAAAATAAATTTTTCATCGAAATCTATCACGGAATCATTTTATGTGCTTAGTTGCATTCATATTTGAACAATCCTCGTATTTACAGGTTTTTTTTTATGAAATTATGCTGCCGCCATTGCGATAACACACCCGAGCGACTGTTACGAGATGGATAGTGCTGAAACCAATCTTGTGCTTCAGCGCAACTCAATTATTTAAGAAGACATATGGTAAAGTCAGCATCTTTCGTTTATCATATGACTATAGTACGATGTATTCATACGCCTATATGTATATTTTAATGTATTTTGCCAAAAAGTCGTCCGTCATCACAATCACAGTGCCGTATATGTTTTCACCGGTAAAATGTGTTATTCGTAGTGAAATTACGTTGAGATGTTATATCATGGGCTCCAATAGAATTTTGACCAGTCTCCTTCACGGAAGCCCATTTTCAGTAGAGATCCCTGTTCTGCTTATTTTTTCTGCATGTCTATAAATTTGGCCTGTATCTACATGTATATTAAGTTCAATTTTATCTTGCTAGCATGTGCGTGCATGAAAACCATATACGGCCGTAAGATGTGAATATTCTAAAACTTATTGGGCTGTTAGCAGCAGTCAAGTTGCATACACAGGGTACATGGCAGTATTGCCATCATAACATGTCGAGAACGGAAGCTGAGGCTGTGACGGTATTTGAAATCGATGTTTCAATTTTCGAATGTATGAATATGCTTTTTAGCGTGTGTTTGTGGTGTGTGCTTGTGCTAGTTTACCCCAACTTTCTGAAGCATGTTATGTAGTGTTTAGGTTACATGCTTGGTAAGCACGGGTCACGTGTTAGATCCATGTCTTTTGGCTTTCGGCTGTTGGAAAACCAAAATCCCGTCTTTATATGACGTTAGACATTGAGGGGACGTAAATTTTTACCAGACAGGTTTATTAAATTATTAACGGCTAAACTTCTTAATCAGGGTTATCGGTACCATAAACTACGCAAAGCCTTTTCAAACTTTTATAGACGCCATTCGGATTTAATTTCAAAATTCAATATTGGACTTAAATCTCTTCTGCAACAAGGTCTAACGGAACCCGAATTTTATGGTGACTTAGTATATAAATTCAGAAAAATATATAACCGCAATGACTTCAGCACCGAATTTCGTAAAATCATTCTTCGATATAAAAAAGGCTTATTAAGAATTAGAGATCTTATTCAAGGTAATGTTGGTTGGTGCCTGGTGCTCTGTCTCTGGTCGGGCCCATCGGAGTCTAACTGGTGGTTTTCTTTTGCTCCAGCATTTCAGTTGTTTTATTCTGTCGAGTCCTCACCGTTGTCTCACCTCTGTGGTTCTTTGAGATTGTGTTCATGGAGATGTTGCACTGATGAGTGAGGAGGCCTTCATGCAGACTGAACAAATTATTTGTCTAAATCGCGACGGAAGTAAGGGCGAGGATTGTGGCCACGGAAAATCGATTTAAGCCCCCCAGTGGAAATCTTTCCACTGACCGTTCCAAGGCGGTTCTTCTGTGGCGGTTTATTTATGTTGTTGTTTGTTACTTACTGTGTGTATCACTTGTGTCTTTTTATTTTGGATGGCCATATGGCCATTTTGTGGGACAGTAACTGTCCTTCTTACCTTCCTTTGTTTAGGTTTCCATTATGGTCTGGTCACTTAATGTTTGTGTTTCTGTCCCTTTCGTTTCTTTGATGGGTGGAGTAAGTTAATTGTATCGATTCCTGGTCTTTGTTTTACTTATACTTTTTATCCAAATCTTCATCCTCAGGACGAACTCTTAGACTAAGGCCTGGCGAGTTAACCTTTAACTGTTAGGATGTAAATATCAAGAGTTCATTTTTTCTAACGATTCCGATAATGTTTAGAAATCTACATATACATGCATTGCCGTAAATGACGTGTCGTTACTGCACGCACCGCATTAAGAATACTTTAACATGAATAATGACAAGTTTGGGTATTGTGTCGTCAAGCGCCGGAACGGTCTAAGCGGCGTAAATGACGGTCATCGACGTTCCAAATCAGCTCTAACATAACGGCTACCAAATACGAAAGTAGTATGGTTTGAGCATGTTTATGCAAACAGTGTTGATCGCCTCTATGATAAGATTGTGGTTTGTAGTGTAAAGATCTTCCTGTTTTCGGTTTAATGTATTTATGAAAAGTGAGAAGTGTGCATGAGCTTGAGCTTGACTTTATGAACAGTGCGAGGAGAAGGGTCTGAAACTGAGCTGTGTTCTGTAATTGGCAAATGATAAGAAATGTGCAGTCTGATCAATAGCTTCTTGCTTGTACTGATGCGATTGTCAAGAATTTGATTGTATTTGCTCAGTTATAGTGAGCATGGATTTGATTTCAGTAGTGCTCAGTGAGGAAGCATAAATTTTGAGTAGTCTTGTTTCAAGCACAGGGTGCTAATAAATATCGCTCAGTCAAGCTAAGTTTTGCTGCGCGATGATTGTCGCATCGACTGACCGTCCTGTTTGTCTGGTTAGCGCATGCGCATTAACGGTAGACATGAAGAATTATTCAGCGTTCTCCGAGACATGGGTTATATTGTGGTGTGTTACGTTTTGTTAGCCGTATTGTAGAAATTAACAGATGTTCGTCATTGTGACGCATTTGAAATAACAGTTGAGGCGATATTAGAGGCGGTAGACCATCTATAATGACTGCTGCTTAAACGAGCAGGTTGACACACCGAAGTCTAACCAAAGGTCTTTGGCACCTGGATGCCTAGCAGAGGCTGGCACGTTACAGATTTCGTATCTTTGAGGGGACCGGAGCTTCGGTTTGATTACGTCGAAATATGAGTGAGTGAGTGTTTTACGTCTCACCAACAGCTATGGTCATACGGAGATGATACCTTTGTTTAAAGACTCATCCGTAAGTCTGGAGAAGCCCGGTATCGATCCTACGACCCCTGGTTTACAAGGCGAGTAGCATAACCACTACACCATGGAGACTTCTACGTCCAAACCAGAAGCGAACCCTAACCCTACGCTATGTTTACCCGTGATATTTACAGTGAGTCCACCTGATGTGGATATAATTCCAGTTTATGGTCATTTATCTTGACAGTAAGCCCACCTAAAGTGGACAGTTTGAAGTTTCAAGCCAGCATTTTTAACCATTTTCGGTATTTAATGCGGTTTGTTTCCATATGGTTTCCATGTCGCTGATGCGAGCACATAAATTAGTTTTGTTTCGAGCCAGCGCCATGAAATAGTATAGAACAAAAATTCTGTTGGTGTTGTTTTTTTTTTTTTTTGGTTGGGTTTTACGGCCCTTTCAATATTATTTCACTCATATCGAGCCGATCGTTAATCAGAGGTGGGCGAAAACCGGAGTACCCCGAGAAAAACCACCTGACCTTCCGTTGCAGAACATGGCGTCTCAAATGTGACCCGAGTGAGGCTCGAACCACAGCGGTGATAGATCTAATGATCAAGTGTCAGCGCTCTTAACCACTAGGCCACGGAGGCCCGTTGTTGTTTATGTTTATCGTTAGTATTATTGTGGATAGCTGTTCGCAGACCTTTTTAATAATTAATGTGCTACAAATGATATCTTCTTTGTGACTTAAGGCGTTCTAACGAGTACCGACAACCTATGCCTTGGAGCTGGAATAAGAAAATTAGTGTATACCCCGTAAATCCCAGTTTCACTGTATAAAGTGGGGTTTATTCGGTGTTCATTTCATGAACTTGTTTATGAGATGAATAGCAACGTAAGAGTTTCCAAAGACTTATCTCTGTCTCTGGTCGGGCCCATCGGAGTCTAACTGTTGGTTTTCTTTTGCTCCAGCATTTCAGTGGTTTCTTGCTGTCGAGTCCTCACCGTTGTCTCACCTCTGTGGTTCTTTGATTTTTTGTGTTCACGGAGATGTTGCACTGATGAGTTAGGAGGCCTTCATGCGGACTGAACAAATTATTTGTCTAAATCGCGACGGAAGTAAGGGCGAGGATTGTGGCCAGGTAAAATTAATTTAACCCCCCCCCCCCAGTGGAAATCTTTCCACTGTCCGTTCCAAGGCGGTTCTTCTGTGGCGGTTTATTTATTGTGTTGTTTGTTACTTACTGTGTGTATCACTTGTGTCTTTTTATTTTGGATGGCCATATGGCCATTTTGTGGGAAAGTAACTGTCCTTATGGCCTTCCTTTGTTTAGGTTTCCATTTTGGTCTGGTCGCTTAGTGTTTGTGTTTCTTTCCCTTTGGTGTCTTTGATGGTTGGAGTAAGTCAATTGTATCGATTCCTGATTTTTGTTTTACTTCTACTTTATAATGGCGAAAATTGAAGGATGACGTTTTATGTCGAGCATTTCAAATGTTTTGACACAACTTTCGTCATAGAAATGTCTCTTTAGGCCATCTCCTTCATGCAATATTTTTGAACTACTCCTCATTTTTATTGGGTGGCATTTAAATAATAATAAAAATAATAATAATAATAATAATAATAATAATAACAATAAACAAAACAAAACAAAAAAACATAAAATCATCTCCTAAGACACCCTACCCTCTGTTCGGCTCAGACTTAAGCTTTATGTCACTATTCACCATATAAGCCTGTACATGTTCTATATTTTTATTATTATTATCAGTAGTATTATTATTATTTAATTTGGCTATTATGTTTAGTAGGTATGGCAACTTAGAGTTTCCATTGATAATAATAGGTGAAAAAAATATTACAGCCAAGCTATCCTAGCTATTTTGATAAAACGTTCATAGAAATATGCCTTAAGCAATCTTCCATCTGCTACATGATTTTAGGTTCACTGCTGATTTTTATCGTAGAAAACATCATGTAAAAAAGTCCGTGAAATTAGGATCCCATAAACCCCACTTATATAGAGAAAACTGGGGTTTACGGCGGTATACATTATTATTCTTAAAACAAAATCACAAATTTTCATAGGAAAAGGACCCATTTTGGATATGTGAAAAATGCCCTATGTCACCCGGGTGTGTTATCGTAATGAACGTAATGATTAAAACGCTTTAACGGTCAACTGTGTAGAAGCCATTCGCTGTAAGAGGCTGCGACGTTGTAGATATTTTCACCATATTCGCTTGTAAACGTTGTTTTGTTTTTGTTTTGTTTTTTTTTATTTGGAAAGGGCTACTGGCAATAGGTGTTACGAGATGGAATAGGAACACCTCTCTGGTACTTATGCACATCTAAATTATTTTAGTAGGTATATGGTAAGGCGGTGCGAGTGAAATATTTTAGGTGAAATACGGTAGGCAAAATGTGCTGCTACATGCACAAGTCATGCACATAGCATACGCTGTATGCATGAGTGGTTCGTGGAGATCTGTTTTTACAATACAGTGTGCCGCTAGTGGGTGGAGTAAGTTAATTGTATCGATTCCTGATTTTTGTTTTACTTCTACTTTCTATAAAATTTGCCTAATAATCGCCAACCGCCAAATTGTGCCATATATAATTTTCATTCCAGTCACGTGTTGTGTTGGTGTTCGTTTTGACCGGAGTTATGCCAGTGATTTATAGGGTCGTTTCATCCTTTTTCCCTATGGGGAATACTATTTGAACGCAAATCCATTATCTACTCGATTTTTGCTATCTGGCTTTAATTGTGGACGGTATCTCTACCTCGCCACGATTTTAGCGAGCTAATATGAGTATGCATGATTTTCTGGTAGTATTCATAGATATAAAAACCCTGAAAAACGAACATAATTCAGCAGCAGGTCAAGTTGTAACGAATTCACACATTATGGTGACGGGACAATGAAAGTATTGAAAGGTATGTTAAATCTATGTTTAGTATCAATTTTGTATGAACATGCTTGTAGGTTTTGGAGGGGTTTACTTCTAGTATACCCCAACTTTCTGAAGCCTATTCTGAATTCACTTTTGAAGCCTCTGTGGTGTAGTGATTAGGCTACTAGCTTTGCCAGCTAGAGGTCGCAGGATCGATCCCAGGCTTCTCCAGAAGTAGAACGAGTCTTTTTAAGCGGGGTCCTGTCTCATTCTGACCCTAGATGTTGGTGAGACGTAAAGTTTGGACACCCGCTTATTCTACATTCATTTAGACTTTTAGACCCCTTTTGTAGAATATAATTAATAAACGCCGGGTCACTTGTTTGATCCATGACTTTTGACTAGCTGTGGTTAGAAAACCGTGGTCCCGTCTCTATATGATATTAGGTGTAGAGGGGACGTAAAATTAAGACGGTTTTAACCATATCTTCATCATCAGGGCAAACCCTTACGATAGCCAGTCGGGTTATCCGTGATGATGAACCGTGATAAATTTGATTTTACAAGCGTGTTCATGTTGAGTAGAAATAATTTTGTTCAAGAAGAATTACGAGTTCATTTTTTAATGATGCCGTTTTTGTCTGAGAACTCGGTTTGTGCATGTATGTACATATAAAGAACGTGATGATGATAAGTGAGAGTATTTGATCGCCACACGCCATAACGGCCTGAGCGGCGTGGATGACGTCAGCTGCGTCATCAGCGTCACGGGGACGGTTATGACGTGGTGCCTACCAAATACAGAGAGAATTTACGGCAAACAGTGTTGGCCCTTATGGGACACTAACAATTGTTGTGGAGAATAGATAAAAATCTTCTGTTTGTAGTTTCTATCTGTTGTTAATGTAATGAATTTGTGAATAGCTATATTTGTGAGCCGTGTCGCGGAGAAGGATATGAAATAGAGTTTGTTATGTTTCCTGTAATTGGCGGCTGACCAGGTAGCGCGAAGGCGTGGTCTGTTCAATTGCCTCTTACTTGTGATAATGTAGTGAGCACGAATTTGATGTATCTTGCTCAGTAGTAGTGAGCATTAATTGATTTCTGTAGTGCTCAGTAGGGAAACATAGACTTTGTGTATTCTTGTGGCAAGCGCTAGGTGCTGATAATTTGATGCACAGTCAAGTTGAGTTCTGCTGTGCAGTTATTTGTCGCATGCACTAATCAGCCTGTGTGTCTGGTCGGCGCATGCGCGATAACGGTATATGCATGAACATATTCTTACTTCTGCGGGAGGGGGATCATGATATAGCATGTATGTTTTGTGAACTGTATCTTAGTCCAATTATCGTAATATCGCAGGCACAACAATGTGTGGTGACCTGCTGCTCCCTGCAAAATAGCAGCAGGTACTGGTACGACGCTGTCGGTTAGGGTCCAGCAAGGGCGGACAAACCCAATAACAGACGTCGATACCCAAAATTAATAGTTCGAATAAATAACCTGCAGGCGAGTCAGACGAATCAAACGAAGTTACCGGGACTTCAAGTTCACACCAGTGCGCGTTCGATAAATGATACATATCAACCTGTGGTCGACAACAAGGTCGACAAACTAGTTCACAGCAGTGCGCTAGAGGGGGTTTCACCCTAAGTTATAATCTGGCCAGTCGCGTCTTGTGTTGTTTCTTTTTTTATTTTGTTGTTGTTTTTGTTGTTTGCTTCTGTAGGTATTCACGTCACCCGTTCCGAGCACAGAACATTGTTTTGCCTTCGGGGCGGACGTCGTGAGTGGGCTACGGAAGCAACTAAATATGATGTTTTGTGTTAGTAGTGTTGTATATAGATACTGTAAATAATTCATGTCATTCATTTGATATCTTTCTTGTGCCTTACCCCACAGCTGCCCGTACACCTGTCAGAGACCACGCTCGGTTGTCTTGTCAGCATGGGGGTTTGCGGGATGCCGTAAACCCACATGTAACATTTGGTGTCAGAAGTGGGATTTTGATCTCTGGCGGGTGTTCCCGGCTGTGGAACAGCACATTGATGCTCTAAAATATCAATTTCACATAAAAAAATGCATTGACAGGCACATTTTGAAATTTACTTGAATCTTCCTTCCTGCGTTGATGAAGTGCGAAACCCATGTATTCAACTAAATGGATACTGACAAATTATAATTTCTGAGCAGGAAGGCAAGGCAAACCCCTCTTTTTCTTGGTAACGAAAAATTTTAGTAGACCCCACTTAATTGTGTTACCTGACATTCTACTAAGTTAAACTGGAGTTACTAATTGATCTTACCCACACATGGTTCTGACGTAGTGACGTTAACAATTTACTGACGTTGACATAACGTTAGCTTTAATATTTACGCTGTGGCTTGAGGTTAGGTATGACGTAATAGAAACATTAATGGTAACTTGTTATGATCGGAGATTTGTAATGTGATGAAACTTCGGATTGTAGCTGTTTACTGTAAACGTCGTCAGTTTATGACGTCATATTAGACCACCAGTACGCAACGTCATACTTTACTGAAAGTGTTTGACATTTCAAATCGCGTGTGCTTTAATAACTAACATTTTAGTTAGATTAACGCGTATAACACATATCTTAACGTTTAAGTTAAGCCCATTCAATCATCACTGATCATAACTGATCAGTTTATAGTGGTTTTGATAGTAACGCGAGATTTACGTTATCAATAATGGAGCGTTTAATGCAAACGTAAAAGGAGTTAGTTTATGAGGGGAAAGATTAACAAGGTTTTGTTAAGGAGCAGCAAGATATTGAGCGGGCAGAAAGGCAAGAGCAAAGGGATTTAGAAAGGTTAAGGTCTGAAGAAAATGAAAGGGAAAGGGAGGAAAAGGAAAAGGAAAGGGCACATGAACTAGCTATGTTGAATGTTAATAAGGAACTTGAAATGACACGCATTCAAAGTGAAAGGGAGGCAAAAGAGATTAGTGAGGCCCATTTAGAACAAATAAAACATGGGTTTGAGCTACAGCACCAAGGATTAAGGAATCAATTAGAAATGCAGAGAGCGAAGCTTGAGCTAGAATTTGAAAAGCAAAAAGCTGAGAAGGTGGCTCATGCCCGGGATCCTAAGTTACCTTATTTTGAAGAGGGTAAAAATAAAATTGATAGTTATTTATCTAGGTTTGAGAAATATGCTACGGCTTATAAATGGGATAAGAGTTTTTTGGGCCGCGTATTTAAGTGCATTGCTTAAAGGGCGCGCACTTGGTGTATATGACCGGTTGTCAAATGAGTGTGTGTGTGTGAATTCGGGTTTAACGTCGCTTTCAACAATTTTTCAGTCATATCACGACGGTGTCTGGTTGCGACAGGGAGCTCAATGCTCACGTTTATAGTGCTGCCTCACTGAAGTATTATGTCCCAGACACATTACATGATACCACACCCAGTCACATTATCCTGACACTGGATCGACCAATCCTAGCTCTACCCCGTAAATCTGAGTGCCAAACGAGGAGCAGCTAGTACCATTTTAACGACTTTGGTATGTCGCGGCCCGGGATCGAACCCGAGACCTCCCGTTCCCCGGAGCGGACACTCTACCAACTGAGCTGTCGGGGCCGGTTTTGTCAAATGAGGATGCGGCGGATTATGATAAGTTAAAGGATGCTCTATTAAAGATTTTTGACATGACAGAGCGCAGATTTAGGAAGCAGTTTCGTTATAGTAGGCCCGAGAAATCAGAAACGTTCATACAGTTCAGTAGTAGATTGAGAAGTTATTTAGAAAAATGGCTAAATATGGCAAAGATAGAAAAATCTTTTCCGGCTGTCTGTGATTTCATGGCAAGGGATCAGTTCCTAGAAAGTAGAAGTAAAACAAAGATCAGGAATCGATACAATTAACTTACTCCACCCACCAAAGACACCAAAGGGAAAGAAATACAAACAATAAGCGACCAGACCATAATGGAAACCTAAACAAAGGAAGGCCATAAGGACAGTTACTTTCCCACAAAATGGCCATATGGCCATCCAAAATTAAAAGACACAAGTGATACACACAGTAAGTAACAAACAACAACATAAATAAATCGCCACAGAAGAACCGCCTTGGAACGGTCAGTGGAAAGATTTCCACTGGGGGGCTTAAATCGATTTTACGTGGCCACAATCCTCGCCCTTACTTCCGTCGCGATTTAGACAAATAATTTGTTCGGTCCGCATGAAGGCCTCCTAACTCATCAGTGCAACATCTCCGTGAACACAAAAAATCAAAGAACCACAGAGGTGAGACAACGGTGAGGACTCGACAGCAAGAAACCACTGAAATGCTGGAGCAAAAGAAAACCAACAGAGCATCAGGCACCAACCAACATTACCAAGAATTAGATCTCTCTAATTCTCAATAAGCCTTTACGTTGGAGCCGTCATAGAATCTGAGGCCTGACCCACCGACGTGCAATTAAAGAGGGAAGCAAAGTTGCCAACCGTGATTGGGTTAACTACCTTGCATGCAGTCTGTCGTATAACATCCGTGTTGTACCCAACCTTTTTATATCGAAGAATGATTTTACGAAATTGGATGCTGAAGTCATTGCGGTTATATATTTTTCTGAATTTATATACTAAGTCACCATAAAATTCGGGTTCCGATAGACCTTGTTGAAGAAGAGATTTAAGTCCAATATTGAATTTTGAAATTAAATCAGAATGGCGTCTATAAAATTTTGAAAAGGCTTTGCGTAGTTTATGGTACCGATAACCCTGATTAAGGAGTTTAGCCGTTAATAATTTATTACGAGAGTTGAAGTCAGTTACATGACTACACACTCTAGCAAATCGAATTAATTGCGAAATATAAAAATATATGGAGTCATGTAATAGATAAAAATCAAATATGAGTTCCTTTAAGAGCAATGAAAACATTCAAAAGAAAGAAGATGGGTCATACTACGTAGTTTCGGCTAATAAAGCCTCATCAGTGACCCTGTAATGATCCGGCAAAGAAAGTCCGAGGAAACATACTGCAATTTTGCGAATTTCGAATAGGCAGTCGATTCAAAGACTGATATAAATCAAAATAGGGTCCAAATAATTAAAAAACCTGTCTAGAATATGAGTCTAAACCAATAATTTATTTCTGATTTCTCAGAATATTCACGCTGATCTCAAAGGACCAAAAGTAAAATATAAACTGCACTATGGTTGATGTACGGGGAGACGTTTTACGGCCGCCACACGGCACAACACCAGCTGCAGTGAAGGCAAATAAAAATCAAATATGAGTTCCCTTAAGAGCAATGAAAACATTCAAAAGAAAGAAGATTGGTAATAGAACTGTATGTATATCTGGAGCCAAAACAGTTTGGTCATTTAGATGAAATGGCTAGGGAGGCAGATTTGTTTGCAGAAGCGCACGGGGTGCATTTAGTTCCATTAATATTGGGCAATGCGATAATAGAGGCGCAGCGCAGGGTAACCAGGAGAAAGTTGACTCCAACAAACGGAGTGGTAGATCGGATATCAAGTGTAGCATATGCGGTAAGGGGCATTTAACAATTAAATGTTTTAAGAACCCCGACAGAAAACAATTATATAGCGCAGAGGCAGGGGCAACTGGAGGTGGAGATAGCGGTGTTAAGGAAAATATTAACACGCGCGTAGAGACTCAAGGTTCTCAGGTTAAGAATGAGAATACGCAGAATGTAGGTCGTGGTTATACACGTGGCCGTGGTAATTTTAGAGGGTCTTTTCGCGGACGCGGTAAGAATAATGGCACACCACGTGGCAAAGCACACCAAGTTAGTTTTTGTCAAACGGAAGTTACTAGGAAAGGTGATGAGATAGGAAGTATTTTTGTAGATAAGGTTGGTGATCCTTTGATTTCGGATAGGGAGGAGTGTAGTAAGGAAACTAGGGAAGGTGTCTGTTACTTCTTAAAGGCAAGGTTACCGACGGCACAAGGATTGGTTAATAATAAAAAGGTGGTTGTATTAAGAGATACTGGGTGTACAGGCTGTGTCGTTCGGAGGAGTTTGGTTTCGGATAGTCAGTTAATAGGGAAGGAATCAAATGTTACCTTGATTGATGAATCCACACAAAGGTATCCTTTGGCAATGATTGACATTGATTGTCCTTTCTTTTCACTTGGAAAACTGAAGCTTTGTGTATGGATGATACGTTGTACGATTTGGTTATCGGTAACATTGATAGACCAAAACTTACTGATATGTCTCATTTCGCAGCTGCGGCTGTAACTAGACCTCAAACTAGGCAGGATGAGAAGCCTTACAGAAAACTTAAGGTTCCCGATCAGATCATTAACGATGACAAGGAGGCTTTCAAGCAAGCTCAGGTTGATGATCCAACTTTGGAAAACATCAGGAAAAGGGTTGTATCTGGGAACAAGACTGTGAGTCGTGGTTTAAACCGAGGTGAAACTAGGTTTATTAAGAAAAAAGGTTTGGCATATAGGCAGTTCACCAAGGGTAAAAAAGTCTCTTTCCAACTTGTGGTCCCCCAAAGTTTCCGAGGAAAGGTGTTGAAACTGGCTCATGAAACGCTTATGTCTTGACATATGGGTATTAGGAAGACATTGGATAGAGTTGTAAGTAAGTTTTACTGGCCCGGTATTTGCAGTGATGTCGCTAGATTTTGTAAATCGTGTGATATATGTCAGTGAACCATTCAGAAAGGTCGGGTCACTAAAGTACCTCTAGGAAAAATGCCATTGATTGATACGCCATTTAAGAGGGTGGCAGTGGACAAAGTTGGTCCAATTGATCTGATAAGAAATCTCGGTATATTTTAACCATGAGAGATTATGCGACAAGGTATCCAGAGGCGATAGCTTTACCGAGTATTGAGACGGAACGTGAAGCGCTTATTGAAATGTTTAGTAGGGTTGGCATTCCTGATGAAATGTTGACTGATTGTGGATCACAGTTTACTGCTGAGGTAATGAAAGAAGTCAGCAGACTTCTTTCTCTTCAACAGTTAACGTGAAGTCCGAGACACCTGATTTGCAACGGCTTGATTGAGCGTTTCCACGCTATGTTAAAGCAGATGTTACGTCGCATGTGTGCTGAACGTCCAAAAGATTGGGATAAATATCTTCCAGCTTTATTATTTGCGGTTAGGGAAGTCCCACAAGAGTCTTTAGGATACTCCCCTTTTGGGTTGTTATATGGACGTAACGTCGGAGTCCAATGGCAATATTAAGAGATTTATGGGCTGACGAGGTGCGCGATGAGCAAGTTCTTTCGACGTATCAGTACGTTATTGAGCTAAGGGAACGGTTAGAGCAGACATGCAAATTAGCGCGTGATAATTTAAAGAAGGTTCAGATTAAGCAGAAAGCTTATTTTGATAAAGGCGCGAGGTCGCGTAAATTTGACGCCGGCGATAAAGTGCTTTTGTTACTACCGACAGACAGTAATGAATTATTGCTCGCTATTCTAGAACTACCGGCATACAGCATCCTTGAATACAGAAAGCAGCATGGGCATGTAAACTAAGCTATCGATGTGCCTGATCCAAGGCCTGATATTATGGATACGAAACGAAATGATGAAGACTCTTTGATAAAGATAATTGATATCATCCGTAGTCGTGCTGTTAAGATAATATACTTTACCAAGTTGGTCAGCCAACAGCAGGTAATAAGGTTAGTTAAGATGCAGTTGGGGTCTGTCACGGACAAACATAAAATACTGGGTGGCGCCAAATACCTGAGATCAAAAGTTGGTGAGGAATATGCTCATGAATAGAGTAAGGTGTTCATTACGTCGGACCAAACACAAACAAAGTAGAAGTAAAACAAAGATCAGGAATGCGCATTAAGAGTATGAACTTGAAAAAAGAGCTTGAAAGACGTAACAAGGAAGAAAGAAATGACAATCTTGTTATTTTAAGAGAAGAAATTATTGAAAGAAGTCGTAATGTCAATGTAGCAGGAGGAGTACCCACAGAGGGCCGTAGGTGTGTGTGTGGTGGGGGGGGGGGGGGGACATTTCATAGATAAATAACTTCATTCACAAACGGTAAAAAGTGTTCCTATTCAAGTTGATATTTTTCAAGAAAACAGTTATTTTGAAGAGTTATCTTTTACTGTAGATGACGTTTTTCATTATTCTGCGATCAGTTTTAAGTTGACATTTTTACCTCAAATGAAAGAGTTGTTTCTTGCGACGGTGTTTATATTAGCCAGTAACCCTTTTTGTACCAAATGGAATCTTCCATCTTATATATAGCAGGAAGTCCATTCCAAAATTTAGGGGTACCAGGCTGTGTTTTCCTCAGATTTGATTTAGAAAATGGCTGAGCTTTTTGCAAACAGTCTAGACCCTGATCAGATGCCGCGTTCTGCAGCGTCTGATCTGGACCTGCACTGTTTGCCAGGGTACTTGTTTTGGGGTTTCCGGTACCAAATGGGTAAATCTCTCAACATTATAATGAAACTCTAATTTCTATCCTCTTTCCGTTCAAGGGAAGTGGCATGTATCCTAGTTTTCAGAGGCACAGGTGTTGTTCGCATTTATGCACTGCTTCTTCATCTGTAAACGGTAAACGCTTTTCTATATTTAACATGTCCGATGTAACATGTCAACTAGAAGTGAAGGCAATGAACAGGAATCGATACAGTTAACCCACAGCTCTAGGCAGAGGTACCAAAGGGAAAGAAACACAAACATGAAACAACTAGATCCTAATGGAAACATCAATATCGGAAAGTCAAAAGGACAGTCACTTTCCCACAAAATCGCCAATTGGCTGTCCAAAACAAATTAATATAAGCGAACACACACTCAAAGACAAGCCATAACAAAAATAAACCACGACAAAAGAACCGCCTTGGAACTGTCAGTGAAACGAATTCCACTCGGGGCATAAATCGATTTTATGGGCCACAATCCTCGCCCTGTCTTCCGTCGCGATGGTTCAGTCCGCATTAAAGTATCCTAACTCATCAGTGCAACATCTCCGTGGACACAAAAATCAAACAACCACAGAGATGAAACAACGATGAGGACTCGACAGGAAGAAACTATTGAAATGCAGGAGCAAAAGAAAACCAACAGTTAGACTCGTATGGGCCCGACTAGAGACAAATTTACTGATTTGATATATGTGGTAAACGGTCATGCTGCAAATTGTAAAAATGCAGTACGTGGAGCAAAATAATCGCATGTTAAAACAAGATTTAACGAACACTATCTGACATTTTCTTGTACCGTCATTTTAAACGTACAGGTCATTCTGTAAATGATATTTCTGTACAACCTGTGCGAAAAATTCTATAATGTAAATTCTACAGCTTTGATTAAGTTTGATTAAGTTCTGTGGCGGTTTATTTATGTTGCTGTTTGTTACACTCACTGTGTGTATCACTTGCGTCTTTTTATTTTGGATGGCCATTTGGCCATTTTATGGGAACGTAACTGTCCTTATAGCCATCCTTTGTTTAGGTTTCCATTATGGTCTGGTCGCTTCATTTTTGTGTTTATTTCCCTTTGGTGTCTTTGGTGGGTAGAGTAGGTTAATTGTATCGATTCCTGATCTTTGTTTTACTTCTACTTTTAATTATCAAACGACATGAATATGAATTAAAATGGGTTACATTATTACAGACACGATTTCCATTGGGCTTAAATGACAATATTTATCATGATAGTAATATTTCTTAAATGCCCGATTTTGATTTTTGTCTGGCTTCTGGGCTGTCGAAAGGGTAAAACTAGATCGCACGGTACCAGAAAAATGGCAAATATAAACGTAAATTGTGTGCTTTTAAAAGAAACAATACCAGACTGAAGTGACTATGCAGAATATTAATCACGTGAACAAGTCCGTGAAATAAGACCCCCTAAACCCCACTTTATATAGAGAAAACTGTGGTTTAGGAGAGTAAACATTATTTTCCTTATTTCTTCTCCAAGACATAGTTTGTGGGTACTCGTTACAACCGCCTCAATGAGGCGGTTCTAACGAGCACCAACAACCTATGTTTGAAGTAAAACTAAGAAAATATGACATATTTTTATCAAAAAAGTTGCCATTTTGGAGATGTGAAAAATGCACTATGTCGCACGGGTGTGTTATCGTAATGTATTGAATCATGGACGCCAATCAATCTTTGAATTTCTAAGTTCATTACCCCCTTCTGTATTACATATTCTAGAAACCGAGGCAAATAAATTCTACGATAGTTTTAATCAATTATACGAAACTGCTCTTTTAACTAGAGGTTGTACTCAGCATGCTCTTTGTCCTATATCGATTCTGAAATTAATCACAAACGTCATTATACCAACATAACCTTAATTAATAAGGGTTTGGATTTTATAGATTTACCTAGTATCTTCCGGGATAGTTCGGTGATTTCATCCATTCCTGATTATTTTCAAAGTACTAAAACACCCATGATTTGCTAGAAATACAATAAATCAGTTTAATCTAGCATTTTTAATTTCAATTAACTTGTTTCTGATCTTGATATATGCATTAACACTCCTTATACCTGTGATTGTGAAAATTCAACGTATTGCTATCGTGCTGCTGGTCATATTATTACTGGCAATTTTTTTTCCTGATTCTAGGATTCGAAATATAATGTCCTTCTAAAATTGGACGGGCCTCCGTGGCCTAGTGATTAAGAGCGCTGACTCTTGATCATTAGGTCTCTAACCTCTGTGGTTCGCGCCTCGCTCAGGTCACATGTGAGACGCCAAGTTCTGCAACGGAAGATCAGGTGGTTTTCTCCGGACACCCCGGTTTTCGCCCACCTCTGATTAACGATCGGCTCGATCTAAGTGACATAATCTTAAAAGGGCCGTAAAACCAAAAACCAAACAAAAAAACCCTTCTATAATTGATTTTAATAAGTGTAGAGATTAAATCGCTGCTGCCTTGAATGAATTTTGTTATCGATGCTGTTAACGATAGTATAATGAACATAAAGCGCTCAAAGAGTGGAAACTTAGCATTCTGAAACCAGTGAACAAAGGCATTTTCTTTCTACTCTCAAAATACCGACTTACAGACACGCTTGAGAGAAACTTGTCCATTAACGCGTGTTGTCTGCGTGCCACACGCGCATTGCGTGCTCGTGAAATTATCGCGTTTCAATGCGCGGTTCATCGCGTTCACACGCGTGACCCTTATCTTTTTTTTTTTTTTTTTTTTTGTTATTCGTTTGAGCATTAATGACAGTATTTGTCTGTTTTATCAGTAGTGATTCCTTCGGATAAATAAACACAACTACTTGTTGTATATTTAACGACACTTTTTGGATTGCATATTACCTTTAGAAGAACTGAAGAATGTCATATAGGTAGGGTGTCAAGAGCGACTAATTATTTGTACTTGGATATGTAATTCACATGACACGGCTTCTTACAGATTAATGGGGAATCATCAAAACCGCTCTGTCATGGTGTTCATGATGTTACTATTCTGTACCCATAATATATGTTTGGAGCAAATATATGGACAATATGATGACGCCTGAAAATCACACTTTTTTAAATATACGATTTTTTTTGTTGTAAGTTATACCAAAGTGTATGCTATTTAAGCAATCAGTGTACACTCTGATCTTATCTTATCTGGGTCCATTCTGTTTGTCAAGGTCCTAAAACGGGCCACTAGGCATAAATGGGTTAAATATTATATATGGACGCACACTGGTCATACTTCTTTCTGTTTGGAATTTTAGTATATAATTTTATCCAAAGCACAAGCCGCCCAGTCAGGCACTAAGGTGGTGTGTGGGGGTGGGGGTACAATAAAAAGGTCACACTCAATGTTTTGCAACAAATTTTCTCAATAACTACTGGCCAGTACTCGTAAATTCTTAACAAAGTAAGTATTTTTTTTAATATTTGGTTGTGGTGGAAATGACCTTTCAGGATTATTTCCCTTATTTCGAGCCGATAAATACAGCAATTAACCCGCATTTGCTGGAACAACATCAAGGGCTGTCATCAGACTGTTCCACCAGACTGCACATCCTGGAAAAGTGTCATTTAGGCCATGCGCGTAGACGGGCATCACAGAAGGACAATTTACCACCAAAAACGGAAAATTGTCAGATCAAGAATCTTATATTTTTCATATCTATGCTCAAAACAAAGGTTGAGGGCAATTGTTAGAACCGACCCGACGAGGCGGTTTAACCAGTGTCCAAAATCTATGTTTTTGAGCAGAAATAAGACAAATATACATACCCTTGTAAGCCCCCCTTTTAAGATATAAAAGTAGGGTTAAAATTATATGGGCGTGTTTCCGTGTTGAATACCCCATAAACCCCACTTTTCTTTAATAAACTGGGGTTCAGAGGGTGTTCATTAATGGACTTGTTAACTTGATGTAAAATAAATTAAGAAAAAGACAATAAATAAATAAGTAAATAAATGAATAAATGCAAATTACAATAAATAAATAAATAAATAAATAAATAAATAAATAATGAACCACTTCTGTAAGTGAGTGAATATAAAGAGTTTATTTCTGGTCTTGACATCTGGAATAAATGAAGATAATGAGGCGTTATTTTAAATAACTATCTTTATAGCTCTCATGTGCACCTGGGTGTCATAAAAATGTTGATCAATAAACATCCTGCATTTTGGCAATCAACTTCATATAGACATTACACCATGTTCAATCACTACGCAGTACCTACATTGTGCATGTATATTTTACCATTTACCCCCAGGCAAACTGCAAGGTGGCTTGTCAGTTTACTTCAATTTTCTCTGTGTTTACAATTGTTCTGTTTCTGTTTTCGGATATAATCAAGTATAAAAAAAATCCGAAACAACAGTCATTGGAAGAAAAAAAGGTAAAAAGGGCTATAAGCGCGAAATAGTTACGCGGTATTTATTGGTTGTTTTTGAAACGCACAGGAGGTTGAATATGCGTTTCCTACACGTAGGCTTGATTGGCTGATAGACAATCGCGATTTATGCGCAGTATCGAGCTTTTCATAAAGGGAATTCATTGGCTAAGATGTAATTCTAAGTTTAAACGCGTGAACTGTTAGTGCGAATCTCACGCAAATACAAACACGAGACAAGTGCGTGTGCACTGACAGCATTCTCGCGAGCGTGTCTGTATAACCTACGTTGTATTGCTTACGTAGACCATACAAAACAGCTTTATTGCAAATCACCACTGAACTTTGCAAATTATTAACTTCATGTTTTACTGCCACCAAAAAACAAACAAAAAAACTGTGATTAAATATTGCGAAATATTGTTTGAGAGATTAGGGAGAAATCTGTTTTGGTCTATATATAATTCTAATGAAGTTGTAAATAAATGGAAATGCTTCAAAATAGAAGTGAAGGCGCAATGATCAGGAATCAGTTCAGTTAACCCACAGTCCCCATCAGAGACACCAAATGAAAAGAAACACTTACATGAAATAACTAGAACCTAATGGAAAAAAAAAACAATAGCGAAAAGCCAAAAGGACTGTACCTTTCCCACTAAATGGCCAATTAATTACCCAAAACAAGAAATATAAGCGGTATACACACTCCAAGACAAACCATAACGAAAATAAACCGCGACATAAGAACCGAGTTGGAACGGTCAGTGAAACGAATTTCACTGGGGAGGTGAAATTGATTTAACGCGGCCGCAATCCTCGCCCTACATCTGTCGCGATTTAGATATATAATTTGTTCTGTCCGCATGAAGATCGCCTAACTCCTCAGTGCAAGTCAGGCTACTGATACGAAATATAATTTCTAAAGGACTGAAATATCTAAGTCCTTCTAAAATTGATTTCAATAAGTTTAGAGAAGAAATCGCTGCTGCCCTAAACGAATTTGATAATCGATGGTGCAAACGAGAGTCTGCTGAGCATACAGACCTTAAAGAGTAGAAACTTGACATTCTGAAACTAGTGAACAAACGCATTTCTCTCTGCTCTCAAAATATGAACTTACTACCCCTCAAACCTGAGATGTCTTTACGTCACCTTTAAACTAGGGTAATCAAGAATTCCATAAGCAGTTTGTTTCGGCTCCAGAAGAAAAGGCCGCTAACAATGTCGTCGTTGTTTGACGGCTGTACTATGTTAACACTCTTCAGCAAGAGCACAAGAGCGTGTCGGTATTAAGGACTATGAACTGCAGACTTGGCTGTAGACAGGGCTGTAGTTGATGACTACATGTGTCATTCAGCCACTTAGTTTACTGTATGTGTTACAGAAGGCCAAGACAAGCACCCTGAGTCATATTTGTTACGCAAACTCATAAAAGACAATCCAAAGTAGCAGTAAAACAAAGATCAGGAATCGATACAATTAACTTACTCCACCCATCAAAGACACCAAAGGGAAAGAAACATAAACAGGAAACGACCAGACCATAATGGAAACCTTAACAAAGGAAGGCCATAAGGACAGTTACTTTCCCGCAAAATGGCCAAATGGCCATCCAAAATAAAAAGACACAAGTGATACACACAGTAAGTAACAAACAACAACATAAATAAACCGCCACAGAAGACACGCCTTGGAACGTTCAGTGGAAAGAATTCCACTGGGGGGGAGGGGGGGGGGGCTTAAATCGATTTTAAATGGCCATAATCCTCGCCCATACCTCTGTCGCGGTATACACTATTTTTGTTTAGTCCGCATGAAGGCTTCCTAACGCATCAGTGTAACACCTCCGAGAAAATACAAATAAAAAAACTACAGAGATGAAACAAGGTTGAGGACTCGACCGCATACAACAACAGAATTGCTGGAGCAAAAGAAAACCAACAGTTAGACTCCGAGGTTTATTGCAAATTTAAGCTCTCGAACCATCACTGAACTTTCTTAATTACCATTTCATGTTTTACTGCAATCACAAATCATGTGATTAAATATTGCGGCCACGTCTTGAAAGATCCGAGAGAAATCTAATTTGGTCTATACAAATTCTAATGAAGTGTTAAATACATTGAAAACCAGACGTGTTCGTGCTTCAAAATAGAAGTGGAGGCAATGCTCAGGGATCGATACAATTAACCCACAGCTCCAATCAGAGACACCAAAGGGAACGAAACACAAACATGAAACAATAGGCTCTAATGGAAACATCGATATCGGAAAGCCAAAATGACAGTTACTTTCCCACAAAATGGCCAATCTAATAGCTATCCAAGTCTGTGCTTTTATGATTTACCACCCTGCACACTACACTTTCTCATAATCTAATAAAAGAAAAACTTACACCCCCAGAACTTCAGTTAAATAAAGAATATTCTTCTGATACCGAGGCCCCGTTTTGGGGTTTACATCTATCTATGGTGGATGGGTTTGTTTCCTGCAAAGTGCACTTCTGAAAAGCGAAACATATACTTTATGGTCATGTCAGGAAGTGTGTGAAGCTCTTCCTTTCTATTTCACAGTATTTACATACGATTTGGTACTATGTTATTAGCTCACCTGAGCACGAAGTGCTCAAGGTGAGCTATTGGGATCGCTTTTTGTCCGTCGTCCGTCGTCCGTCTGTCCGTCCGTCCGTCCGTCCGTATGTCCGTCAACAATTTCTTTAAATGACATCTCCTCCTAGGCAAATGGCCGGATTTCAAAATCATTTCACAGAAATGGCCCTCAGGTGACCCTCTGCCAAAATTGCTAAATTGGTTCTCCTCCGCTGAACAAAATGGCTGCCAGAGCTAAAAATAGAAAAACCTTTAAACGACATCTCCTGCTAGGCCAATGTCCCGATTTCAAAATAATTTCACAGAAATGTTCCTTGGGTGACCCTCTACCAAAATTGCTAAATGGTTCCGCTCTGCTGATCAAAATGGCCGCCACATCTAAAAATAGAAAAAAAAAAACTTAAAACGACATCTCCTCCTAGGCAAATGGCTGGATTTCAAAATCATTTCACAGAAATGTTCCTCGGGTGACCCTCTACCAAAATTGCTAAAATGGTTCTGCTCTGCTGAACAAAATGGCTGCCAGAGCTAAAAATAGAAAAACCTTTAAACGACATCTCCTCCTAGGCCAATGTCCCGATTTCAAAATAATTTCACAGAAATGTTCCTTGGGTGACGCTCTACCAAAATTGCTAAAATGGTTCCGCTCTGCTGAACAAAATGGCCGCCACATCTAAAAATAGAAAAACCTTAAAACCACATCTTCTCCTAGGCAAATGGCCGGATTTCAAAATCATTTCACAGAAATGTTCCTCTGGTGACCCTCTACCAAAATTGCTAAAATGGTTCCGCTCCGCTGAACAAAATGGCCACCAGAGCTAAAAATAGAAAACCTTTAAACAACATCTCCTCCTAGGCCAATGTCCCGATTTCAAAATAATTTCACAGAAATGTTCCTTAGGTGACCCTCTACGAAAATTGCTAAAATGGTTCCGCTCTGCTGAACAAAATGGCCACCACATCTAAAAATAGAAAAACCTTAAAAATATATCTCCTCCTAAGCCAATGGCCTGATTTCAAAATCATTTCACAGAAATGTTCCTCGGGTGACCCTCTACCAAAATTGCTAAAATGGTTCTGCATTGCTGAACAAAATGGCCGCCAGAGCTAAAATAGAAAAACCTTTAAATCACATCTCCTCCTAGGCCAATGGCCCGATTTCAAAATAATTTCGCAGAAATGTTCCTTGGGTGACCCTCTACCAAAATGGTTCTGCTCTGCTGAACAAAATGGCCTCCACATCTAAAAATAAAAAAAAACTTAAAACGACATCTCCTCCCAGGCAAATGGCCGGATTTAAAAATCATTTCACAGAAATGTTCCTCTGGTGACCCTCTACCAAAAGTGCTAAAATGGTTCTGCTCTGCTGAACAAAAATGGCTGTCAGAGCTAAAAATAGAAAAACATTTAAACGACATCTCCTAGGCCAATGTCCCGATTTCAAAATAATTTCACAGAAATGTTCCTTGGGTGACCCTCTACCAAAATTGCTAAAATGGTTCCGCTCTGCTGAACAAAATGGCCGCCACATCTAAAAAATAGAAAAACCTTAAAACGACATCTCCTCCTAGACAAATGGCTGGATTTAAAAAACATTTCACAGAAATGTTCCTCTGGTGACTCTCTACCAAAATTGCTAAAATGGTTCTGCTCCGCTGAACAAAATGGCTGCCAGAGCTAAAAATAGGAAAACCTTTAAACGACATCTCCTCCTAGGACAATGTCCTGATTTCAAAATAATTTCACAGAAATGTTCCTTGGGTGACCCTCTACCAAAATTGCTAAAATGGTGCCGCTCTGCTGAACAAAATGGCTGCCTCATCTAAAAAAAGAAAAACCTTAAAACGATATCTCTTCCTAAGCCAATGGCCGGATTTCAAAATCATTTCACAGAAATGTTCCTAGGGTGACCCTCTACCAAAATTGCTAAAATGGTTCTGCATGGCTGAACAAAATGGCGGCCAGAGCTAAAAATAGAAAAACTTTTAAACGACATCTCCTCCTAGGCCAATGTCTTAATTTCAAAATAATTTCACAGAAATGTTCCTTGGGTGACCCTCTACCAAAATTGCTAAAATGTTTTTGCTCTGCTGAACAAAATGGCCACCAGATATAAAATAAGAAGAACCTTAAAACGATATCTGCTCCTAAGCCAATGGCCCGATTTCAAAATCATTTTACAGAAATGTTCCTCGGGTGACCCTCTACCAAAATTGCTAAAATGGTTCTACTCCGCTGAACAAAATGGCCACCAGAGCTAAAAATAGAAAACCTATAAACAACATCTCCTCCTAGGCCAATGTCCTGATTTCGAAATAATTTCACAGAGGCAGTCCTTGGCTGACCCTCTACCAAAATTACTAAAACAGTTCTGCTTTGCTGAACAAAATGGCTGCCATACTTTTGCAGAAATGTTCCTAGGGTGACCCTCATCCAAACTTGCGAAAATGGTTTTATTCCAATGAACAAAATGGCCACCAGAGTTAAAAATAGAAAAGACCTTTAGATGACAGCTTTTCCTAGGCCAGTGGCTAAATTTCGAAATAATTTTACTGAAATGTTCCTTGGGTGACCTTTTACCAAAGCTGCTAAAATGGTTTCCCTTGCTGAATGCAATGGCTGTTGGATATTATTATTTTAGGTCTAGCCTGCCCGGGCAAGGTGGTGCAATTTGGATCATCTATGCACATGAACTATATTGCTTTCTTTTGGTGGCAGGGCTTGAGATGTCTTCTCAGTGTAGGGTAAAATTCCAACAAAATTGGATACAGCATCTTTAAAATGACCTAAATAGTGTTGACTGGGACGTTAAATCTAAATTTAAACAAAAAGGGCATAAGAACACCAGTCTGATCTGGATCCACACTGTTTGCAATAATGACTTTAAAGTAACCAGCCAACACAAAGCAGAAGATAATTCTGAAGGGTTAAACAGAAACATCTTAATCTCTCTTTGAAATTGTACATTTATATAAAAACAACAAGGTTTTAGACCTGTCAAAAAATCAACAGGCAGTTGAAGATAAGACTATTATACATAGCTCTGGCACTGCTTGCATAATATCAGTAGGACTCAAAACAAACTGAAGTGTTTATGCTAAAAAATCTAATGCCATTATTTCCAAAAACAAAACTTAACGTCATTTATATTCAAATACAAAAACTCCAGTGCAAACTAACACAATTTCATGTTATCAGAAAATTAGTGTTAGAAGCTTCTATGGTGAAATGGTTAAACTACTTGCCTAATAAACCAAGTTTCATGGGTTCAGTCCCAAGCTTCTCCACACTTGAGGCGTTTTGGATGCCGAGAATCCACATCCTTTGAACACAGTGACTGAATTTAAGAAAAATTTTACAAAATCTCCAACTAAGTTCTTAAATGGTTCTGCTACATTGAACAATAGCACATAGACAAAAATAAAAACATCATCAAAAGATAATACAACTTGACTCAGGTGAGCGAATTAGGTCCATCATGGACCTCTTGTTTGGATAAATTGTGGGTATTCCAATGGGTACGAATTGCGCACACCTTGTGGCTGATCTGTTCTTGATGTTTTATGAAAGACACTTCTTTATGTCCCTTTCCGTTGACAAACAATCTGAAATCATTGAAGCTTTTAGCTCGACTTCTTTATATTTGGATTTTAATTAAATATTGACACTACTTTTTAAGATGGATTGATCAGCCAAATTTACCCCCAAAACTACCACGCAGAGATGAAACCGACCGCACACGAGTACTGGTTAACCGCTTAGAGGATCCAAGCCTGCCCAGGCAAAGTGGTACGAGTCGGACCGTCTATGAGTATAAACCTATTGGTTTCATTGAGATGTCATTTCATCTCAATGTCGGGTAAAAATCCCACAAAATTGGAAGCAAGGTCTCCAAAATGACCTACACAGTGTTGACGGGGACGTTAAACCTCAAATCAAACAAACAATTATCAGTCTTAACAATCCACCCCAAAATTACTCACTGCATAAACTTCCCGCTTGGTATTGTCCACGTGACTAACGTTGACCATGTACAAAATCCAGGTTCAGGTTATCTATAACGGAGGACGCTAGTGTCCTCCATTTGGCGTCAGATCGCTGAGTAAAAAAAAAAATAAAAACTGTTCTGGCTGTCGTGTACTCGGTCTTTTGGAGACAGTTGCTTTAAATACTGGGATTGAGGGATTAAACGAAACATTATTTTTTATTCAAAAGCCAAAAGTATGCGTTTGGAAACAAATAATACATCGAAAATCGATGTCCCGGTTCATGGAGTCTCTTCAGATACAGCAATATAGTTTGAAAGGCTGCATACGCCTCCTAGCACCGGCTTTTAAAGCGATATTTTGAAGTACAGGTAGACTTTATACGGCTGCCACACGACACTTACAACCACCTGCGGTGAGCTAAAATAAAAAGCTAAAAGGTTGCCTTTTGGACACAAAGAAAACATTAAAGAACGAAAATGGGAGACTCGGTTATATTGAGTCTCTTCATACACAGCAATACAGTTAAGTATCTGTTCAGGTTTATTTTCCGTGTCTGCTCTCAGGGAAAATCAACTTAATAGTACTTTTAGTGCTATGATTTATGGGGAATGTGTCTCTGTGTTTCAGCTTTACGTCCCACCAAACACCTAAAGTCATACAGAGACGGGAATTCGGTTTAAAGTCTCATCCGGAAGTCTGGAGAAGCCCGGGATCGATCCTGCAATCCCTGGTTTATCAGGCGAATAACATAACCACTACACCACAGAGGTTTCTTCCATTTAAGGGGAATGGGAACATCTGACAGATTTTTCAGACAGTTTTCAAAGGGGTATAACTTACGGGAGTTCCTGTTCGCTTTTCCATAAGCCCTGTCCCACTTAAAAGCGGTGTCTACTCTTAAACGAAAGAATTTTCTCCTCAGGAGCAAATTCTTTCCTTTAAGTGTTGACTCCTATTGACATGGGAGACAAAAATACTTTTGCAGGAGTTGCCTCCCCAGAAGGTGTTCCCATCCCCTATGATTTGAATTTTCACGGCATTCGAATATTATTTTTACTAATATAGGGCTTATTGTAATTCAGAGATGGGCGAAGACGGAGTAAACCCCAATTCAAAGTAACCCACGCCCCCAAACACCCCCCCCCCCCCCCTCCACAAACACACACACCTTACCCGCTGAGACTTGTCATACGTATTACAAGGGACCACAGAAACGTGTATATTACGATAACCCACCCGTGCGACATGGTACGGAACCCCGGAAGGGACATTCAATTGTATTTTAATATGCTGTGCGAACAAGATATTCAGTTGTGCGAATAAGATATTATCTTGGGCGCACAAGATAAGATGTTATGCGCACAAGATACTATCTTGTGCGACAACATAATTTATCTTGTGTGGACACCATTTTATCTTTTGCGCACAAGATAATATATTGTTCGCACAACTTAATATCTTTTGCGCACAAGATATTATCTTGTTTGCACAACATATTATCTTGTTTGAACAAAATAGATCTTGAAAGTTGTGCAAACAAGATATTATCTGATGCGCACAAGATAATATCTTGTGCACATAATATACTCGGTAAAAAAAGTTTTGTCCCTAGGCAGAGAATGGGCTGTAAAATATCACAGGAACGATCGATTTTCATATAGTATATACCAGCCTCTTCAGCAGCCACAGCCCGTCAATACTGATTAGGTTTGAGTCTTATGAACCTGTCAGAAAATGCTACAGAGGCTGCCAAATGTTGTAAGGGTCAGCTTTCAAAACGTGCAAATCGTAATTTAAGCGTTAATGACTATTGTAAACAACGGGGTCTAACTCAGTAATTGCTGGGCAGATTTTTGTGAAATTTTCATTGTTGATATTGCAAGACTATGCCAAAAAGGGATCAGAAAGGTGTTTTGTCTTTTGGACCTTAACTCCTGATACAGAGGCTGCAGACCCCCAGAAGACGTTGTCAAAAAGGTGAAAAAAATGGCTGTAATTGGGTATAACTCAATAGCTAATGATCAGATTTTTGTGTATTTTGTATCATTTTGATGCACAGTCTGTACTTGAAAAGGGCACGAAACCATTAGCCCCTTTTAGACCTTAACGGCTGGTACAGATGCTGCAAAATGCCGGAGGGGGTTAAAAACGCCGGCAAAAATGACAATCGTTTTGAGAGGCGGCTTGATATTGTTTACCGCATTCATTCATGCGGTATTCGTTCGTTCGTTCGCTCGCTCGCTCGTTCGTTCATTCGTTCGTTCGTTCGTTCGTTTGTTTGTTTGTTCTTTCGTTCGTCTATTCGTTCGTCCGTTCGTTTGTTCGTTTATTTATTCATTCATTTCTCAAAAAGGTCAGTTTTACCGACAAACTCATTAAAATTTCACTTGCATGCTTTTTGTGATTTTTCAAAATGTTGAGTTCATCAATGTTTTTTTTTAATCGTGCACTTTTGTGAGCATCGCTTTAAAACAGATTTGATAAACTTGTTACCGTAGAAACACCATAGACTTTGATCACGATGCCACCTCGTTACCGAAAACTGTCAAACTTAGACCGGGCTAGGGCACTTGGGCAGCTCCAGGCAGGGCAATCTAGTCGACGTGTTGCCATAGCGTTTAACACAAATCGCAAGACTATCGACAGGATAAGGCAACGCTATGCAGCTTCTGGGGATGTCAAGGACCTCCCGCGCTCAGGAAGACCCAGGGCAACAACCCATGCCGAGGATCGACTGATCACCAACAGCACTCTAAGAAGCCGCTTTACCAATGCCAAAATGACGACTATGCGGATTCGACGACTACGAGGTGCTGGGGGCATAGCCGTCTCTGTTCAAACCATTCGGAACAGAATCCATGCTGCTGGGCTGAAATCACGTGTTCCTGCGAAGAAGCCCATTCTTTTACCGAGGCACAGAGCAGCTCGTCTTCAGTTTGCTCGGAATCATGTGCGATGGAATAGACAGCAGTGGCGAACTGTCGTGTTCTCAGATGAGAGTCGGTTTTGCCTACATCATATTGACGGACGTCTACGTGTCTGGCGTCGGAATGGGGAGCGTCACGCGGAAGCCAACGTGCAGCCACGCCATGCTTACAATGGAGGAAGTGTCATGGTCTGGGCTGGTGTGACGGCAGATAGGCGTACCAACCTCGTTGTGGTTCCAGGAATTCTTACCGGTCAACGCTACATCGACGAGATCCTACGTCCCCATGTTGTGCCTTTCCTTCAGCAAATGGGAAACAACGCCATCTTTCAAGATGATAATGCCAGACCACATCGGGCAAGAATTGTAGACGCCTATCTGCAAGCCAACAACGTCAGACGGTTAGACTGGCCAGCAATGTCGCCTGACTTAAGCTGCATTGAACATGTCTGGGATGTCCTCGGCAGAGCCGTCCAAACGAGGATAACAGAGCACAGCACTATGGCAGATCTTCGGCGCTTCCTTGGAGAGGAATGGCATCCAATCCCTCAAGCCACCATCCGGAAGATGGTCTTCTCTACCAGAAAACGACTGATTGAGTGCAGAGACAATCGCGGAGGTTATACCCACTACTAAAGAAAGACAAAGTTCAAACTTATTGAATAGTGTTTCACATGTCAAATGAATTTCAAATGTCAGAATAGTGAAATAAAGTTGCTGATCTTCTTGCTTTGTTTAAGACCAGTGCCACGTATCAGTATATGCATAAAATGGAATAATGTCGTATCAACGTTGATTCGATATGACAATGTTTCAATCAAAGGATGCGGTGGTCTCGATGAGTCGATATTTCATGTTTGTCGTATGCCGATACGTGGCTAGTCCTTTGTTACGATTTGCACGTTTTGAAAGTTGACCCCAGTCGCACTCCGCAGCCTCTGGAGCATTTACGATCGCGTCCTTCTTACCTAAACCTAATCAGTATTGACGACCAGTGGCTGCTGAAGAGTTTGGTATATGCCATATGAGAATCGACCGACCCTGTGATATTTTACAGCCGATTGTATACATAGGGACAAAACTTTTTTTACCGAGTATATATTAAGTTGTGCGAATATGATAATATCTTGAGAGCACAATATAATATCTTGTGCGCACAAGATAATATCTTGTACGCACAAGATAATATATTGTGCGCACAAGATAACATCTTGTCCGCATATCTTGTGCGCACAAGTAATATGTTGAGCGAACAAGATAATATCTTGCCCGCGCAAGATATTATCTTGTGTGCACAACTTATAAAAAAAAATTCATGTCCCTTCCTGGGTCCTGTAACATAGTGCATTTTTCACATCTCGAAACTGGTTATGTTCTGATGAAAATTCGGATTTTTTTATTTGTACTGCAAACAAAGGTTGTGGGTACACATTAGAACCGCCTAACGAGTACCCACAACCTATGTCATTGAGTAGAAATAAGAAAATATTGTATACCCAAGTAAACCACAGTTTCTCTATATAAAGTAACCAGGGGGGCGTGGGGGGTGTATTTCAATGAATTTATTATCAATACAAGAAGCTTCCGTGGTGTTGTGTTTAAATTGCTAACCTCATAAAACCAGGGGTCGCGGGTTCGATTCCGGGTTCCTACAAAATTTCGGATGAGTCTTTATTCAGAGGGCCCGTGTACACATGACCTTAGTTTTTTGGTATGAAGAACTCAAAGCGCACGCGCACACACACACGCACGCACATATAGTACACGCACGCGCGCACGTATATTTTTATGATAATATTGTTCTTGTTCATAATCATCATAATGATAGCAAAAACGATGATGCTGATGTTGACGATTCTGTATCGGTAGAAAGATAAAAATAAAACAAAATTAAGCATCAGGAGATGGTAGAAGCCTCCGTGGTGTAGTGGTTATACTACTCGCCTTGTAAACCAGGGATCGCATGTTAGATCCCGGGATTCTCCAGACTTTCGAACGAGTCTTTAAAAACCGGGGTCCCGTCTCCGTATGACCTAAGCTGTTGGTGAGACGTCAAACTAAAACATCCACTCCCTCAGTAGATGTTATTGAGAATTTGAAACTACCCAGGTGTTCAATAATAGTTTAATTCAGACGCACCGTTTTATTATCCTGAAATCAAACTACAAATGTAAATAAAGCTGTCTATTTTAAAATGGGCTGGCTTAAGCATAAACCTAACAACCAGTAAGACTCAATTTCTTCCTACTGATATGGTGCCTTGCTGCTAATACGGTGCCTTCCTGCTGATATGGTGCCAACATATGCAGTTATAGATATTTTGTTAAAAGAGTTGCCTAAAATCGTACTTCACGGTGTCAAACCATGCATATTTCAGATAATGTCGGCTGTTTTTTCGTTGTTTGATTTTGGTTTTACGGTCCTTTCATGATTATTTCACTTATATGAGAGGTGGATGATGACCGGAGAAACATCCATCTGCCCCCCCCCCCTCCCCCATTGCAGAACCTGGCGTCTCACATGTGACTCGAGCCAGGCTCGAACAACAGCTGCTCATGATTAAGAGTCAGCGCTTTTATCCACTAGGTCACTGAGGCCCGCTATAATAATTTCGGATGTTTTGTTTGTTTGTTTGATTTGAGGTTTAACGTCCCCGTCAATACTGTAAAGGTCATTTTGGAGACGTTGCTTCCAATTTTGTGGGACTTTTACCCGACATTGAGATGAAATGACATCTCAAGCCCTGTCGCCCAATGAAACCAATAGGGTTTATTAGCATAGGCGGTCCGTCTCACACCGCGGTTCCGGAACAGGTTTAGATCCTCTAAGCGGTACCGGTACTAGTGTGCGGGCCGGATTCAGCTCTGCGTGGAAGCATCATGCAACCCATATATTTCTTCAAGCCCCAATGGGCGGGGGCCAAATTTCGGATGTATATTTCTGGATATTTTTTTTTGCTTTACAACACATTTAACAGTGTTTTTTTTTTTTTTTTTTTTTTTTTTCAAAAATATCGAGGAGGTGATTTTGTCTGTTTGAGTTGATGTTTAACGTCCCTGTCAAGACTTTAAAGGTCATTTTGGAGACGTTGCTTCCAATTTTGTGGGACTTTTACCCGACATTGAGATGAAATGACATCTCCAGCCTTGTCGCCCAGTGAAACCAATAGGGTTTATAAGCATGGACAGCCCGACTCGCACCGCTTTGTCTGGGCAGGCGTAGATCCTCTAAGCGGATTACCAGTACTCGCTTGCGGTCGGATTCAGCTCTGCGTGGAAGCATCATGCAGCCCATTTATTTCTTCAAGCCCCAATGGGCGCGGGCCTCATCAAGGAGGTGAAACTTTTGAAGACGCATAAAAACTGATAAGTTCTACATTACACATTCAGACCTCACCCCTAACCCAAGTAAATTGAGCCGATCATCACGTGAACAAGTCCGTAAAATGAAGATTCCTCTAAACCCCAATTTATATAGAGAAAACTGGGGTTTACGGGGGTATTCATCATTTTTCTCATCTCTGCTCCAAAACATAGGTTGTGGGTACTCGTTAGAACCGCCTCAGTGAGGCGGTTCTAACAAGCCCCCTACACCTATGTTTGCAGTAGAAATAAGAAAAATATCACAGATTTCTAAAATTGATTTCAGTAAATGTAGGGATGAAATCGCTGCTGCCTTGAATGAATTCGGTAATCGATGGTGTAAGCGAGAGTATGTTGAGCATAAAGCCCTTAAGGATAGGAAACTTAGCATTTTAAAACTAGTGAATAAACGCATTTCTTTCTATTCTCAAAATGCTAACGTATTACCTCCTAAGCCTAAGACGTCTTTACGTCATCTTAAACTAGGTATTCAAGAATTTGATAAGAAGTTTGTTTTGGCCCCTGCAGACAAGGCCGCTAACAACGTCGTCGTTGTGTGACGGCTCCACTATGTTAACACGCTTAAGCAGGAGCTTGGTGGTACTAAGGCCTATGAACTTCAGCCTTTAGCTGAAGAGAGAGCTAGATGAACAATTTGTCATTCAGCCACCAGTTTGCTGTGTGTGTTACCGAAGGCCAAGACAAGCTTCCTACGCTATACTGGTTACCAAAACTTCATAAAAAACCTTACAAAGCACGGTTTATTGCAAATTCTAGCTCTTGCACTACCACTGAACTTTCTAAATTATTAACTTCCTGTCTTACTGCTATTAAAACGCATGTAATTAAATATTGTGATAAAGTCTTTGAAAGATCAGGAAGAAATCTGTTTTGGTCTATAAAAAATTCGAATGAGGTTTTAAATAAATTGAAATCTAGACATTTTCGTGCTTCTAGTCTGTCTACCTACGATTTTTCCACTCTTTACACTACACTTCCTCATAATCTTATAAAAGAAAAGCTTAATGATTTAATTGAATGGGCTTTTCACAGAGAAGATTCTCTCTAACTTGCATGTAATGTCAGAAATGCATTTTTCACTTCTAAAGAGCATAAGAATTATACACTTTGGTCATGTCAGAAAGTGTGTGATGCCCTCACCTTTCTACTTGACAATATTTATATTAGATTCGGTACTAAGTTATTTAGACAAATTGTGGGTATTCCGATGGGTACTAATTGCGCACCTCTTGTGGCTGATCTGTTCTTGTATTGTTATGAAAGAGACTTCATTTTGTCGCTTTCCATTGATAACCAATCTGAAATTATTGAAGCTTTTAGCTCTACTTCTAGACATTTAGATGATTTATTAAATATTGATAATACCTATTTTGATGGTTTGATCAGTCAGATTTACCCCCTAGAACTTCAGTTAAATAAAGCAAATTCTTCTGATACCGAGGCCCCGTTTTTGGATTTACATCTATCTATTGTAGATGGATTTGTTTCGTGCAAAATTTATGATAAACGCGATGACTTTGATTTTGAGATTGTAAATTTTCCTTTTTTGGATGGTGATGTTCCTCGTGCGCCATCCTATGGCGTTTATATTTCGCAATTAATTCGATTTGCTAGAGTGTGTAGTCATGTTACTGACTTCAACACTCGTAATAAATTATTAACGGCTAAACTCCTTAATCAGGGTTATCGGTACCATAAACTACGCAAAGCCTTTTCAAAATTTTATAGACGCCATTCTGATTTAATTTCAAAATTCAATATTGGACTTAAATCTCTTCTGCAACAAGGTCTATCGGAACCCGAATTTTATGGTGACTTAGTATATAAATTCAGAAAAATATATAACCGCAATGACTTCAACACCCAATTTCGTAAAATCATTCTTCGATATAAAAAGATTGGGTACAACATGGATATTATACGACAGACTGCATGCATGGTAGTTAACCCAATCACGGTTGGCAACTTTGCTTCCCTCTTTAATTGCACGCCGCTGGGTCAGGCCTCAGATTCTATGACGGCTCCAACGTAAAGGCTTATTGAAAATTAGAGAGATAATGTTGGTTGGTGCCTGATGCTCTGTCTCTGGTCGGGCTCATCGGAGTCTAACTGTTGGTTTTCTTTTGCTCCAGCATTTCTGTGGTTTCTTGCTGTCGAGTCCTCACCGTTGTCTCACCTCCGTGGTTCTTTGATTTTTGTGTTCACGGAGATGTTGCACTGATGAGTTAGGAGGCCTTCATGCGGACTGAACAAATTATTTGTCTAAATCGCGACGGAAGTAAGGGCGAGGATTGTGGCCACGTAAAATCGATTTAAGCCCCCCAGTGGAGGTCTTCCACTGACCGTTCCAAGGCGGCTCTTCTGTGGCGATTTATTTATGTTGTTGTTTGTTACTTACTGTGTGTATCACTTGTGTCTTTTGGTTTTGGATGGCCATATGGCCATTTTGTGGGAAAGTAACTGTCCTTATGGCCTTCCTTTGTTTAGGTTTCCATTATGGTCTGGTCGCTTAATGTTTGTATTTCTTTCCCTTTGGTGTCTTTTATGGGTGGAGTAAGTTAATTGTATCCATTCCTGATCTTTGTTGTACTTCTACTTTGAAAGAATGCACTACCGCACGGACGTAATTGTTACATGTTCATTATATTTCAACTCCTTTTATCTCAAACTGCTGCTAGCTTAAACTAAAATGTACAGTCCCTAGGTGTTTGAGATAACGAGAGTTGACAGTACCTTATCTTTGCAAAAAGTGTAGATCCCGATCAGATGACTTCTGATCAGGAACAGCACTGATTGTCATTTGGCAGCGAATACTTGTTATCTAGTCATCGGATTGGTTGTTAGTTAGAAATTGGTGTGACAAAATTAATTTATTCAGTAGGACATAGGTAACATAATATGGTAAATATTCTTCTGAAAAGTGACCTTGAACCAACTATAAGCCGTGTTTCCGAGAAACTACAAGTAAATGATATACGCACATGTAAGACCAAAATTTATCGTATTAACTTGAGGAGGAATGTACAAGGGGTCTATCCAGACAGACTTTACAGATTATGATGTATAACCATACCTCGCTGTAAATAAAGGAGAGCTCCTTTTTGCCATCCGCAGTGTCTGTTGTCATAACCAGGGTCCGGGCGAGCGGTACTATTTTTATAGCTACACTGGCAGTGAACTCGGAACTTGAAATGCAGTTGGTTACAAGGGCTTGGGTCACATCGCCTGTAAGAAAACATGATAATAATGGAGTTATTGATAAATCGATCGCTTGAAAAGCTGATAGTTAGCACTTTTGAGGATCACAGATAGATAGGGAGAAAACAGATTTATCATATGACGTCGCGTCTTAAAATCTAATGACGTCATGTAATAAATTCCGTAATCCACTAGTGGATAAAATATGCAAATTAGTTAAATATGCCTCGTAACGTTACATTTACGACGTCCTTAATGAGGCCACGTTTACTGAAGCCGGAATATTGACATTTTTTTGTTAAAAATAATCGTGAATAAAATGCGTTTTAAATGTCATATAATAAATAGAATCTTGCGTAAAACGTCTCCCCGTACATCAATCATAGTGCAGTTTATATTTTACTTTTGGTCCTTTGAGATCAACGTGAATATTCTGAGAAATCAGAAATAAATTATCGGTTTAGACTCGTATACTAGACAGATTTTTAATTATTTGGAACCTATTTTGATTTATATCAGTCTTTGATTCGACTGCCTATTCGAAATTTGCAAAATTGCAGTATGTTTCCTCTGGCTTTCTTTGCCGGATCCTTACAGGGTTACTGATGAGGCTTTATTAGCCGAAACTACGTAGTATGACCCATCTTCTTTATAATGAATGTTTTCATTGCTCTTAAAGGAACTCATTTTTGATTTTTATTTGCATTTGTGTTCATGTATTATTCAATTTATTAAACTCGTTGACGAAAAAGGTTAAAATGCTCGGCACAGCCTCGCATTTTATCCCTTCAGGAAATGCACGACAAAGCCTCGCATTTTATCCCTTTTGCTCAACTCGCTTAATAAATTGAATAATACATGAACACTCAAGTAAAATCCTCTGTATAAAAGAGAGTAGACTTTAGAGAACTGTATAGCGGTATAAGAAACAAAATCAAGATCACCAGAAATAAACCACTAGGTAATATAAGGCGGAGTTGATGTTTGAGCAATTTCGATTAATAGTGACCAAGAAACATTTCTGTGAAATTATCTCATATATTTAGGAGTAGAAATCATTTTAAGGGTTGAATATATTTTAGTTCTGGTGACTTGGTGGTAGGGGCCTAGACTTGTGACAAGAAACCTACATGCCATTTTAAAGGCTCAATCTCAAACGGTTCAAAAGTTATGGAAAAAGCAGGTCAAGGTCAGAGGTCAATTTTTACAAGTGAGAAGAACTTGTCACAAGCAACCTACATGCCAAATATGAAGGTTCTATCTCAAATGGTTCAAAAGTTATGACAAGGTAGGTCAAAAGCCAAGGACACAGGTCACAATTTTTGTGTGGGTGGAAGACCTTGTCAGAAGGAACATACAATGTACATGCCAAATATGAAGGCCCCATCTCAAATAGTTCAAAAGTTATGACAAAGTAGGTCACATGCCAAGGTCAAAATCACAGATCAAAACATTTTTGTATTGGTAGTACACACTTATCACAAGGAACCTACATCTCAAATATGAAGGTTCTATCTCAAATGGTTAAAAAGTTATGACAAAGTAGGCCAAATGTCAAGGTCATATTTCAAAATTTTTGTATGAGTGGGAAGTCCTTGTCACGAGGAACTTACATGCCACATATGAAGGCTCTATGTCAAATGGTTCAATAGGTCACAGGTCAATATCTTGTATGAGTGGGAAGCCCTTGTCACATGGAACCTACATGACTAATATGAAGCTCTATCTTAAATGGTTCAAAACCTATGACCAAATAGGTCAAAGGTCAAGGTAACAGGTCAATATTTTGTATGAGTGTGAAGCCCTTGTCATGCCAAATATGAAGGCTTATCTTAAATGGTTCAAAAGCTATGACCAAATAGGTCAAATGGCAATGTCACAGGTCAAAGTTTTGTATGGGTGGGAGGCCATTGTCACAAGGAATGTACAGGTCAGATATGAAGAATCTATCTCAAACGGTTCAAAAGTTATGACTAGGTAGGTCACAGGTCCAGGCCACAGGTCAATATTTTGCATGACTGGGAAGCCCTTGTCACACGGAACATACATGCCAAATATGAAGGCTATATCTTAAATGGTTCAAAAGTTATGACAAAGTAGGTCAAGGTCATATATGAAAATGTTTGTATGGGTGGGGGAGCCCTGGAAATAAGAAACCTCCGTGCCAAATATGAAAGCTCTATCTCAAATGGTTCAAAAGTTATGACAAAGTAGGTTAAAGGTCAATGACACAAGTCAAATGTTTTGTATGGGTGGGAGACCCTTGTCAGAAGGAGAATACATGCCAAATATGAAGGCTCTAACTCAAATGGTTCAAAAGTTATGATAAAGTAGGTCACAGGTCAAGGTCACAGGCCAAAATGTTTGTATTGTTGGGAGGCCCTTGTCACAAGGAACATACTTGCAAAATATAAAGGCTCTATCTCAAATGGTTCAAAAGTTGTGATAAAGAAAGTCACAGGTCACGGTCAAGATCACAGGTAAAAACATTCTTATATGAGTGGGAAGCCCTTGTCACAAGAAACGTACATTGCAATTACGAAGGCTCTATCTTAAATGGTTATAAAGTTATGACAAAGTAGGCCAAAGGTCAAGGTCGCAGGTCAAATGTTTTGTATGAGTGCCCTTGTCACAAAGAAGTTATATACCAGAAGGCTCTATGTCAAATGGTATAAAAGTTATGATAAAGTGGGTCACATGTCAATCTTTTTGAATGATTTGGAAGCCCTTGTCGTATGGAACCTACATGCCAAATATTAAGGGTCTATCTAAAATGCTTCAAAAGTTATGAATAAGTTGGTTAAAGGTCATGGTCACAGGTCAAAATTGTCACAAGGCTTATACATGCCAAATATGAAAGATCTATATATCTAAAGGTCCAAATGTAATGGTTAAGAAGGTCACAGGTCAATGTGAAGGATACAGGTTAAGGTTTTTGCATGGGTGAGAAAACCTTGCCACAGTGAACATACAGGCCAAATATGAAGGCTCTATCTCAAATGGTTCAAAGATTATGATAAAGTAAGTGACAGGTCCCGGTCACAGACCAATTTTTATTTGAGTGGGAAGCCCTTTTCATAAGGAAACTACATTCCAAATATGAAGGCTCTATCAAAAATGGTTCAAAATGTATGACAAAATAACCTACTGGCCTACTTTTTATATCCGATATGACCGACATTTGATCTTAACCCAGATATTGTCAAGGTGATCATTTTGAGGAAGACTGGTGATGATAGGACCAAATGTGTGGCCTCTTGAGAGTTCAAAATGTTTTTCTATGATTGGACCTACTTTCTAATCCGACATAATCCATTTTCGAACTTGAATGAATTAATGTCAACATGATCATTCTGAGTAAGTTTGACGATGGTTGCACATAAACTGTGACGTCTAGTGTGTTCACAAAGTTTCTCTATGATTTGACCCACTGAGCTAATTGTGGGCCCGACATGACTCATGTTCGACATTGACCGATACATTGTCCAGGCGATCATTCTGAGTTAGTTTGATGACGATTGGACCAAAACTGTGGCCTCCGGATGTTCACAAGGATATGTCTATGATTTGACCTAATGTCCTACTTTTTTGGCATGACAATACCCACATAAACTGTGGCGTCTAGAGTGTTCATAAGGTTTCTCTATGATTTGACCTACTGACCTAATTGTGGGCCCGACATGACCCATATTCGATTTTGACTGAGATATTGTCGAGATGATCATTTTGAGCAAGATTGCTGATGATGATGATTGGACCAACAGTGTGGCCTCTAGAGTGCTCACAAGGTTTTCATATGATTTGACCTACTGATCTACGTTTGACCCAACATGACCCATATTCGAATTTGACCGAGATATTGTCAAGGCGATCATTCTGAGTATGCTTGACGACGACTGGACCAAACCTGTGGTCTCTAGAGTGTTCAGAAGAAGGTTTTTCTATGATTTGACCAACTGACCTACTTTTTGGTCCGACATGACCATATTCGAACTTGACTGAGACATTGTCGAGATGACTATTCTGAGAAAGTTTAATTAAGAAATATATCAGCTCTAGCTGTGATTTGTTGAGTAATAAATCACAGTTTGGAGGTCAGTTGTAAAGTAGACAAATCACGAGCGCGTAGCGCGCATGATTTGTCTACTTACAACTGACCGACAAACTGTGATTTATTGCTCAACAGATCGCATACTAGAGCTGATCTATTTCGATTCTAACCCGCTGAAAATCGGCAATAATATTGTTGTTTCCTTCAAAAGCTCACAACCTTTCGCCATTGTTAGAAGAAATCCCGCTAAAATTATCGACTGAAACACACGCATTTATATCCTTTTCTAACGTTTTCGATGCGAGAATATGACGTTACACCGTCTTACGTCTAGGAGATCGACTAGTGACGTCATAAATTTGCAGTTTTTAATGACGTCACTCGTCACGCTCTTCCGAGCTGTGATTTGTTGCAGAATAAAACACAGTTATTTTACATTGCCTATATAGGCGCTCTGTGTTAGAATGATGATAAGGCAAACCTGTGTTCACAAGGTTTTTCTATGATCCACTTTCGAACCTGACATGGCCAATATTCGAACTTCACCTAGATATTGTCAGGATGATCATTCAGAGCAAGTTTGATGATGATTTGACTAAAACTGTGGCCTCTAGGGTGTTCACAGTGTTTTTCTATGATTGGATCAACTGACCCACTTTTGACTCTACATGACTCATATGCGAACCAGACCGAGATATTATCATGATCTTTCTGACCAAGTTTGATGATAATTGTACCAAAATTATGGCCTCTAGAATGTTCACAAGAAAAAGGTAATTACGGACGACGCACGACGGCACACCATATCTCATGGTCACAAAAGCTCACCATGGCCTGCGGTTAGGTGAGCTAAATAAATCAAGTGAAGGCGAGGACACCAGTAGAGATATTTTAACAACTGCAAGAACAAAAGGCCTTGCGCAGTTGCAAGCTTGCATCATGGGAATGCCCCGGTACACGATACCAAAAGACCAACCAAGACCACTAAACGTTTTCCCAACTTCTAGTGATGTTTTGCCAGCTCTTAAAAGCATATGTAGCTTAATGAATACATCTGCAGTAAGTACGTTGAAAAAGTTTACTGGTCCAACTGTACAATGTAGGCAACATGTTTTTCTTTTAGCAATGAAGAATATAGAGGATCTTTCATTGGTGCACAGGTATTATTTGAATTTATTAAATGAGTTGAGGAAAAGGGATAAAATGTGAGTCTTTGCCGAGCATGTTATGTTTTTTCCTCAACGAGTTAAATAAATTCAACTGGAGGCCCAAGTGGGCCAGAACCACCCACATGGATGAGGCTGATCATACATGACCTTGATGGCTATATTGTCTGTCAGATTACATTTCCTCAGCAATCATGAATATGCATGTTGTCTGGATGCCTGAAAAACTTAGTCTTATTTTGGATTCAGGAAGAAATAAGGATTTTAGCAATTCTGAAACTCCATGTTGCATCCATTGTTTCACGCCGTCCTACAGCTTTATCGGACTAACTGTTAATGAGCAGATTTGGTTTGAAAGTTTCCAAGATGGCTGTCATGATGGTAATCTTGGTTATCAGAACAGAACATGTTTAGAAATTCTGAATCTCCATGCTACCCTGATGCCTCAAATCAAGTCCAATTTAGCTTCTGATTTACAGTTTGAGAGGAGATGTCATTTAAAGAATTTCAAGATAGCTGCCATGATGTCCACTTTGAATATCAAACAAAACGATTTAAGCAATTCTAAATCTTGCCTCCCTTAAAGTTCCAACTCAGTTTCAACTGAAGTCGCTATTGCCCAGACAACATTTGCCCCATCATATGTCTATGGGAGACTAAAGGGCAAGTAACTTTCATGTGAACAGTCTGATCTGCCCCTTCCCGCTCAAAAAAAAAAACACCAAAAAAAAAAAAAAAAAACAAACATTACGAAAACGCCCCTATACAAATACATTGCCAATTTTTTGGCCAAAAATTAGAAATGTTAAGAGGAAAAATTGTGATATTTTTCTTATTTGTGCTCAAAACATAGATTGCGGGGACTCCATAGAACCGCCTCAACGAGTACCCACAATCTATGTTTTTGATCAGAAATAAGAAAAATAATGTACACCCCCTTGAACCCCGTTTTTACTATATAAAAGTGGGGTATGAGGGGGTCAAAATTATATAGGCGTGTTCTCGTGATGAGGTCCAAGATTTTATGCCTGTCCTCATTATCTGTAATTCTGATGAAGACCCCATTAAAAATGAAATCCATATCATCTGGACTACATTTTCCTAAATGTATGAGGTCTTCAAGGATGGGTTACTCTTAAGCCAGCCAAACTTGTCCCAGATTTTATGCCTGTCCTCATTACCTGCAAGTTTGATGAAGATTTTATAAAAACAAATGAAGTCAATGTCTATCTGACAACATTTTTCTGCAAGCTTGATATAGATACTATCATAAATGAATCCACTGTCGAGCAGAAAACATTTCCCCCATTATACGTCTATGGAAGTCTAAAGTGCAAGTAACTCTCATGTAAATAATCCAATCCGCCCAAATTCAAACTTGTCCAACATTCTATGGCTGTGTACATTACCCACAAGTTGTATGAGGAGCCATTGAAAATAAGTTATTATCGCCAGGACAACATTTTCCCCATTTTATGTCTATGGGAGACAAAGGGCAGGTAACTCTCATATGAATAGTCCGATCTTCCTAAAAACAAACACATTCAAGATTTTATGGCTGCCCTCATTTCCTGTAACTTGAATGAGAATCAGTTAAAAAATAACATCACGAAAACACGCCTATATAATTTTGACTCCCTCGAACCCCACCTTTGTATAGTAAAACTGGGGTTTCAGGGGGTATACCATATTTTTCTTTTTTCTGGATTAAAATATAGATTGTCGGTACTCGTTAGAACCGCTTCGATGAGCAGAAATAAGAAAAAGTATCACAATTTTTCATCTTAAAAGTTTAATTATTTTCGGATATAAAGGTGGTAATGTATTTGTACAGGCGTGTTTGCGTAATGAAAGTCACTATCACATGAACATCATTTTCCCTATAGTATATCTATGGGAGACAAAATTGCAAGAGAGTCACATGTGAATAAGCCGATCTGCCGATTTGAACTCATCCAAGATTTTATAGCTCATTACCTGCAAATTAAATGTGGATCAGATCAAAATTTAAGTCGCTGTCGCCCGGACAACATTTTTTCCCATTATATATCTATGGGAGACGAAAGGCCAAGTAACCCATGTGAATAATCCGATCTGCCTCAAATTTGGACTCATCCAAAATTTAATGGCTGTCCTCATTACCAACAAGTTAAACGAGGAACAGATCAAAAATAAAGTCGCTGTCGCCTGGACAAGATTTTTCCAATTATACATTTATGGGAGACGAATGGGCAAGTGACTCTCATGTGAATAAACCAATCTGCCCAACATTCGAACTTGGACAAGATTTTATAGCTGTCCTTATTACCTCCGAGTTTAATGAGGATCCGATCAGAAATAAGGTTGCTACTGCCCAGACAACATTTTCCACTTTATATAAGTCTATGAAAGACGAAAGGACAAGTAACTCTCAGGTGAATAGGCCGATCTGCGTCAAATTTGAACTCGTCCAGGAGTTTTTGGCTGTCCTAATTACCTACAAGTTTAACGAGGATCAAAAAAAAAAAAAAATAATAATAATAAAGTCGCTTTTGCCTGGACAACATTTTCGTCATTATATGTCTATGGGAGACAAACGAGAAAGCAAAGTAACTCGTGAATAATCCGATCTGCCCCAAATGGGAACTCTTCTAAAATATAATGGCTGTCCTCATTACCTACAAGTTTAATGAGGATCAGATCAAAAATAAAGTTGCTACCACCCAGACAACATTTTCTTCATTATTTGTCTATGGGAAATGAAAGGGCAAGTAACTCGTGTGAATAATTCGATATGCCGAAAAATCGAACTCATTCCATATTTTATGGCTGTCCTCATTACCTACAAGTTTAATGTGGATCAGATTAAAATATTGCCCGGACAACACTTTCCCCCATTATAAGTCTATGGGAGATGAAAGGGCTAATAACTCTCACACGAAAAATCCAATCTGCCCCAAATTTGAACTCAGACAAAATTTTATGGCTGTTATCATTATCTACAAGTTTCTTGAAGATCTGATCAAAAGTTAAGCGTCTATCGCCCGGACAACATTTTCCCCATTATAAGTATATGGTAGACTAATGGGCAGGCGGGTCTCACATGAAAATCCGATCAGCCCCGAATTCAAACCTGTCCGAGATTTTATGGCTGTCCTCATTACCTACAAGTATGTTGAGGATCCAATCAAAATACAGTTGCTATAGCCCGGACACGATTTTCCCAATTATAAGTCTATGGGGGCTGAAAGGGCAAGAAACTCTCGCACGAACAAACCAAACTGCCCCATATTCGATCTCGTCCAAACTTTTGTGGCAGCCCTGAACACCCACAAGTCTGTTGAAGATCAAATAAAAAATAAAGCATCTATCGCCCGGACAACATTTTCCCTATTATAAGTGTATGGGGGACAAAAGGCCAAGTAACTCTCACACAAAACAATCTGATCTGCCCCATATTCGAACTCGTCCAAGATTTTATTGCTGTCTTTATTACCTTCATTTGACTTTATTCCGTAGTGAACTGCTGTAATTTTAGTTGAATATTAGCTATTAACTTCATTTATGTAGTTTTGAATAACCGAACCTGACAATAAGCATTGTATCATATAGGTATGCCATTCCTAATACCATCGACCATCCACCACCTACCCACTCCTGAGGCTTCAAACTGAAAGGATATAACCAAATCCGACCGGAACTCAGAATTAGCGAATCTGTACATGTTCACCATCCCATTTCCGGCGAATACAGCACTTCCCCTTTCAATGTTGACCAAGTTTCTTCCAGCATACACCATTTCTTTAGATGCGTCTATGAAGTCACTCCCAAAGGTGAAGTTTGCAGAGGGTTCACAGTCTGAAATGGAACACACAAGAATTCCACCGAAGGCTATGTCGCGCCTGTGGCGGCGCAAAATCATCGAACCATGATATGTAGGCCAAGGTCAAACATGGATGCATGCACAAAAGATTCCATTCTCAAATGCAAGCTTGTACTAAGTATCATCAATGAAGGTCTAATAATTCTTGAGAAATGAACTTAACTATTAGGGTGAACGCTAGAGTGGTCGCAATATTTTACAAAGTCAGTGAACCATTAAATTTAGGTCAAGGTCAAATATGGATGCTTGCATTTAAGTTGCCATCCCCAGATTCAAGTTTGCACCAAATATCATTAATGAAGCTCTTATAAATCTTGAGAAATAAACTTGACCATTAGGGTGAACGCTAGGATGGTCGCAATATTTTACAAAGTCATTGAACCATGAACTGTAGGTCAAGGTCAAATATGGATGCTTGCACGTAAGCTGTCATCCCCAGATACAAGTTGGTTCCAAGTATCGTTAATGAAGCTCTTATAGTTCTTGAGAAATAAACTTGAACCTCAGGGTGAACGCTAGGGTGGTCGCAAATGTTGACGCCTTGACAAACAAACGGACGGACGGACGAACGGACGGAAAAGCGGGCGCCTACATCGCGCCATGCTAATAGCAGGCGCGACAAAAATCATTTCAGCATATGACGTCGCGTCTGAGAATGCAATACTGTCATGTATTAAATTCGGGAATCCACTAGTTGATTAAATATACACATTGCAGTAGAACTTCGATGGCTCGAACAGCGATGGCCCGTTTACCATGGATGTATCGAACCCATTCTTGAGCCAATAGCGAAATCCCCCACATAAGAAATAGTGGGGGATAATTAGGGAGATTTTAGTCTATTATCTTGCAAATGTATGATGTGTGTACTCATTAGAATCGCCGAAAAGATGTCCAAAAGTATCTCGTTATGCCTCCTGACAGTAACCTCAGTGGCTCGAACTACCCCTTTCTCGAACAGAATGTCGAGGTCCCAAAGGTGTTCGAGCCATTGAAGTTCGACTGTAGTTTGCTACACCCAATACCATAACGCGTAAGGCGTCTTTGACGACGTCGCGTTTACTAATCGCAGAATTTTGACATTTTTATTATAGCAAATCGCAAATACAATGCGTTTCAAATGTCATATGATAAATAGAATTTCGCATTCGTGCCCATGTTTACTTAAAATTAATTTGTTAAACTCGTTGAGGAAAAGGGATAATATGCTTGGCGAAGCCTCGCATTTTATCCCTTTTTCTCATCTAGTTTAGGAAAAGCCTCGCATTTTATCCCTTTTCCTCAACTCGGTCAATACATTCAATTATACATGTATTTATTAAACTCGTTGAGGAAAAGGAATGAAATGCTGGGCGAAGCCTCGCATTTTTTCCGTTTTCCTCGACTCGTTCAATACATTCAATAATACATGAACACTCATGTAAAACGTTGAATAAGGGAATGGGTACTACAGGGAAGCAACTCTTTCAAATGCATGTTCGTCTACATCATCAACAGGTGTAACATATCAACAAAGTTGCTGGGAGAACATTAACAATGGGATGCTATCACAACAAAGACGGCCTCCGCAAATCGGGGCTTGAAGAAATAGATGGGCTGCATGATGCTTCCACGCAGAGCTGAAACCATCCCGCACGAGTACTGGTAAACCACTTGAGAATCTAAGCCTGCCTTGGCAAACCGACGCGAGTCCATCACGAAAATAATGCTTATGTTATTTTGACCCATTGGACCCCATTTTTATACAGTAAAACTGGGGTTTACAGGGGTAAACCTTATTTTTTTATTTCTGCTGTAAAATATAGATTGTCGGTACTCGTTAGAACCGCCTCGATGAGGCGGTTCGAATGAGTGCCACAATATATATTTTGAGCAGAAATAAGAAAAATATCATAATTTTTCATCTTAAAATTTTCATATTTTCCTTGATAAAGGTTACAATGTATTTGTATAGGCGTGTTTTCGTAATGATAGCAACAAAGTCGCTTGAAGAACATTTACAACGGGATGCTACCATAACAAAGAAACGGATGCAGAAACATTTTTAACCCTTGACCTGCTGAATATTTATATATGCCACACCCACTACTGATTATCAACCAATCAGACAACTTGATGCAAATTATTGCAACAAATTCATAAAGTGAATGACAAACAATGAAGGTTCTGATCATATCAGATGGCTTCTTCAGAAGCAATCTGATCTGGATCTACATTGTTTGGAAGCTAAGACATATCCGGGTACATCAGGACAAGGGTTAACTTGAATATGTAGTGGATAACTGTATTCGGAAATAGTCATTTGGAGTGGTAAATCGGCGGTTTTACGGTCGGAAATTTCGTTTTTCGGCAACACGCCAGTGGAGCCGTGAAACGAAATTTGCGACCTTAAAACCGACGATTTACCTCCCACGAAGTTTGCCCTGTTAGCATTTATTCACACAGTATTGAGGGGCAAAGAAAATAAATATAAAAAAAAATAAACTTAATGTTTCTGCTTTTTATGAAAGTATGTACGACAGCGGGTCGCTAGCAAAGTTAACATGAACCGGTTCATTATACCCCCACAAATGAATTTTCGGGGGGGTATATAGGAGTGAGCTTGTCGGTCGGTCGGTCGGTCGGTCGGTCTGTAGGTCGGTCGGTCGGTCGGTCTGTTGACTTGGTTTCCAGACGATAACTCAAAAAGCGCTTCACCGATTTTTATAATTTTTGGTACACTGATGAAACATCATAAAATACAGGTCAAGTTCGATTTCCACTACAATTCATCAATTTTCGACATAGTTATGACCCCTTTCAAGTGAAAAAATTGCAAAATGGCGCTGTTGTACTATCAAGGCAGTTTTTGTGGGGGTATTCATCACCTTTAGTGATAGCTCTTGTTTACTTTGCACGCGACCCACTGCGTTCATAATTTCATGAAAAGCAGAAAAATAAAATTTATTTTTTTAATTATCCAATCAAACGTCGAGTTGCATTCGTTTGTTTGATTTGAGGTTTAACGTCCACATCAACACTGTAAAGTCATTGTGGGCCATACACAAGTGCATTCGAATTTAACACAACGCTACAAAGCAGAAAGGACAAGACCAGTTAGCAACCCTTGATTCCCAAATATTGGCAGCTCAGATAATGAAACTTAATAAAAATTCAATATCACGTCTATAGCCGGCCTCGGTAGCTCAGTCGGATGCGCGTCTGACTTATGATCAGGAGGACGTGGGTTCGATACCCGCCTGGGTCGGCAACATTCTTTCGTGGAGATTGATCATGAAATATTCTATACGGTCATTCTCTCCCTTCCGCTGAGTAAAGAAGGGCAGTTGTGAGTTTCTGGCGAAAGAATGTGAACTGTACTGAATAACCACTTATGTATAAAAAGTAGAAGTAAAACCAAGATCAGGAATCTATACAATTAACTACCTCCATCCATCAAAGACACCAAAGGGAAAGAAACACAAACATGAAGCGACCAGACCATAATGGAAACCTAAACAAAGGAAGGCTATAAGGACAGTTACTTTCCCACAAAATGGTCAAATGGCCATCCAAAACAAGTGATACACACAGTAACAAACAACAACATAAGTAAACCACAACAGAAGAACCGCCTTGGAACGGTCAGTGGAAAGAATTCCACTGGGGGCCTTAAATCGATTTTACATGGCCATAATCCTCGCCCTTACCTCTGTCGCGGTAAACACTAATTTTGTTTAGTCCGCATGAAGGCTTCCTAACTCATCAGTGTAACATCTCCGAGAACATACAAATCAAACAAGAGGACCATGATCTTAATCGCTCACCTGAGGTAAGACTTTTACATCCTTAATATTTAAGTTTGACAAGGTAGATGCTACGAGTTTTTTTGACGCTATTATCTGAACAATCTTCGTAGAGATTGAAGATTGAAGCCAAAAATCTTGGCCTCTAGAGGCTGTACAAGGTTTTCAAGGAATTAGACCTAGGACCTAGTTTCTGACCTGACATGATCAATATTCGACCATGACCCAGATATCATCAAGACAAACATTCTGGTAAGGTTTCATGAAGATTGAAGTGAAATTGAAGTCTCTAGAGGGTGAACAAGGTTTTCAAGGAAGTTTACCTAGTGACCTAGTTTTTGACCTAACATGACCCATATTCAAACGTGACTCACATATCATCAAGTCAAACATTCTGGTAAAGTTTCATCAAGTGTGAAGCAAAACTACTGTCTCTAGAGGGTGAACAAGGATTTCAAGGAATTTGACCTAGTGACCTAGTTTTTACCTGATATGACCCATATTCGATCTTGACCCAGATATCATTAAGACAAACATTCTGGTAAAGTTTCGTGACGATTGAAGCAAAATTGTTGTCTGTAGAGAGTGAACAAGGTAAATGTTGACGACGCACGTCACATGATGAATGATGCACAATGCACTAACGGCGGACAAAATGTGATCACAAAAGCTCACCTTGAGCTTTGGTAAGGTGAGCTAAAAATTGAGGTCTCTAGAGTGTAAACAAAGTTTTTCTATTATTTGACCTACTGACCTACCTTTTGAACCCACATGACCCATATTCAAACTTTACCTAGATGTTGTAGAGATGATTATTCTGAGCACTGAGCAAGTTTGATGATGATTCGACCAAACCTGTGGCCTCTAGAGTGTTAACAAAGATATTCTATGATTTGACCTACTGACCTACTTTTTAAACCCACATGATCCAATCGAACTGGGCCTAGATATTGTAGAGATGATCATTCTGAGCAACTTTTGATGATGATTGGACCAAACCTGTGGCCTCTAGAGTGTTAACAAATTTTTTCTATGATTTGACATACTGACCTACTTTGTGATCCCATATGACCCATATTTAAACTTGACCGAGATATTGTCAGGATGATCGTTCTTAGAAATTTTGAAGATGATTGGGCCAAAACCATAGCCTCTAGAGTGTAAACAATGTTTATCAATGGTTTGAACTACTGCCCACTTTTTGATCCCAAATGACCCATATTCGAACTGCACCGAGATATTGTCAGGATGATCATTCTCAGTAAGTTTCAGGATGATTGGACCAAAACTGTGGCCTCTAGAGTCTTAACAATGTTTTTTATGATTTGACCAACTGACCTACTTGTTGACCCGTATTCGAACTTGACCAAGATATTGTCGGGGTGATCATTCTGAAGAAATTTCAGGATGATTGGACCAAAACTGTGGTCTCTAGAATCTGAACAATATTTTTCTTTGATTTGACCTACTGACCTATTTTTTGATCCCATATGACCCATATTCGAACTTGACCGAGATATTGCCAGGATGATAATTCTGAGCAAATTTTAGGATGATTGGACCAGAACTGTGGCCTCCAGAGCGTTAACAAGGTTTTTCTATGATTTGACCTACTGATCTACTGGTTGACCGACATGACCCATATTCGTACATGACCAAGAGATTGACAGGATAATCATTCTGAGCAAGTTTGAGGAAGATTGGAACAAAACTGTGGCCCCTAGAGTCTTAACAATGTTTTTCTATTATTTGACCTACTGACCTACTTTTTGATCCCCTATGACCCGTATTCGAACTTGACCGAGATATTGTCAGGATGATCATTCTGAGCGAATTTGAGGATGATTGGACAAAAACTGTGGCCTCTAGAGCGTTAACAAGGTTTTTCTATGATTTGACCTACTGACCTACCTTTTCACCCGACATGACACATATTGGTACATGATCAAGATATTGACAGGACAATCATTCTGAGCAAGTTTGAGGAAGATTGGAACTAACTGTGGCCCCTAGAGTTTTAACTATGTTTTTCTATGATTTGACCTACTGACCTACTTTTTAACCCGAAATGACCCGTAATCGGACTTGACCGAGATATTGTCAGGATGATCATTCTGATTAAATTTGAGGATGATTGGACCAAATCTGAGGCCTCTAGAGCATGAACAAAGTTTTTCTATGATTTGACCTACTGACCTACTTTTTGATCCCATATGACCTATATTCGAACTTGACCGAGATATTGTAAGGATGATCATTCTGGGCTAATATGAGGATGCTTGGACCAAAACTGTGGCTTCTAGAGCATTAAAAAGGTTTTTCTATAATTACTGCTGACCTACATTTTGACCCGAAATGACCCGTATTCGGACTTGACCGAGATATTGTCAGGATGATCATTCTGAGCAAGTTTCAGGATGATTGGACCAAAACTGTGGCCTTTAGAGTATTAACAAGGTTTTTTATATGATTTGACCTACTAACCTACATTTTGACCCGACATGACCCATATTCGTGCATGAACAAGATACTGACAGGATAATCACTCTGCGCAAGTTTGAGGATCATTGGACTAAAACTTTGGCCTCTAGACCTACTTTTTGACCCGAAATGACCCGCATTCGAACTTGACCGAGATATTGTCAGGACGATTATTCTTAGCAAATTTAAGAATAATTGGACCAAAACTATGGCCTCTAGAGTCTTAACAATATTTTTCTATGATTTGACCTACTGACCTACTGTCTGATCTCATATGACCCGTATTCGAACTTGACCAAGATATTGTCAGGATGATCATTCTGAGCAAAGTAGAAGTAAAACAAAGATCAGGAAATGATACAATTAACTTACTCCACCCATAAAAGACACCAAAGGGAAAGAAATACAAACATTAAGCGACCAGACCATAATGGAAACCTAAACAAAGGAAGGCCATAAGGACAGTTACTTTCCCACAAAATGGCCATATGGCCATCCAAAACCAAAAGACACAAGTGATACACACAGTAAGTAACAAACAACAACATAAATAAATCGCCACAGAAGAGCCGCCTTGGAACGGTCAGTGGAAGATTTCCACTGGGGGGCTTAAATCGATTTTACGTGGCCACAATTGAGGATGATTGGACAAACACTTTCGCCTCTAGAGCGTTAACAAGGTTTTTGTATGATTTGACCTACTGACCTACTTTTTGTCCTTATTTGACCCGTATTCGAACTTGACCGAGATATTGTCAGGACGATTATTCTGAGCAAAATTGAGGATGATTGGACCAAAACTGTGGCCTCTAGAACCTTAACAAGGTTTTTCTATGATTTGACCGGCTGACCTACTTTTTGATCCGACATGACCCATATTCGAACTTGACCGAGATATTGTCAGGATGATCATTCTGAGCAAGTTTCAGGATGACTGGTCCAAAACTGTGGCCTCCAGAGTCTTAAGGTTTTTCTATGATTTGACCTACTGACATACATTTTGACCTGACATAACCCATATTCGAACTTGACCCAGATATCATTAAGACAACTATTCTGGTAAAGTTTCATGAAGACTGAAGCAAAATTGTGGTCTCTAGAGTCTTAACAAAATAAATGTTGATGACGCACGACACACGACGCACATACGACGGACAAAAGGTGATCACAAAAGCTCACCTTGAGCTTTGCTCAGGTGAGCTAAAAACTATAGAGATGAAACAAGGTTGAGGACTCGACAGCATACAACAACAGAATAAGCCTGCCAAGAAAAGTGTGGATATGTAAACTGACAGTCACAAAAATGACCTAAATAGTATTGACTGGGCCATTAAACTCCAATACAAAAAAAAACAAAACAAAAACGAATCACGTCTATAAATGGCAATATAAAAATATATGTCATTTTAATACAAAAAAAAAAAAACAAACAAAAAAACGACGACACAGTAGGTCATACTCCAAGCAGAAAAGAATTGCAGAGAAGTACCGCCTTGGCAAGTTCAGTAAAGAACTATCGGGGGCTTTACGGGATCCGGCCTGACAGACTTCACTGGAGTTCCGAACATTTATTTGCCAATGGTAGTTTAGATGGCATTGCAGCTCATTAATTGGAAGACTATCATGAAACACAAATGAGGACACTCAGTATAATAGGTTTGGAAGCATTTGGAGCTCTCCGATGTGACAACAATAAACTAAAACAAGAGGCCCATGGGCCACTATGCTCACCAGAGCTCAGATGGGCACAGCCCACTAGTCGTCGTGTATTTTAATAAACCATGGCAGCCCCCAGGCCATGGATGCTAAAAATGACATTTGGACATAATCAACCAGGTAGCTTCAGAAGATACATCTGGAATGTTGCCGCTGCTTGTAGAGTTATATGAAGACAAGACTGAATTACAACTGTAGCCTATAGAGGATGCACAATGTAAATGTTGATGATGCAGGACAAACGACCCATGACACATGTTCGACAGACACAGTGTGATCACAATAGCTCACCTTGTGCACAAATGCACTTCGTGCACAGATGAGACAAAGACCCTTACCTGTTGCCAGTTGAACTGTTTGGGGCCCAGGTAGCATAAGAACATGACATCGTCTTCTCACACAGGCTCTCCAGCATCAAATTATCAAGACCTGTTGCCAGACAGGCTAGCCTATCTGACTCATGCCACCATATATAGATTTTAAGCAAAAGTGCAATTTTGTGCACACATTCAAGGATATGGACTCCATCCTGGAGTTGCTCTTGCCATATAGATATATACATATACAATTTACTGGTAAACAGTATTATCATCTGTTTGGCAACAACTAAGTATTTTGCAGTGCTGACAAACTTGTGGAATGAACTATGGTTTATAATTTGTGGCCATATATATTCTGCATTCTATTCCATGTCATGTTGCATATTTTTCCTATGTGATGCTGTTTGTCTTTTTCATGATCATTTTCCTCTGTATTCAGTCCATTGACATATCTCCCAGTCTGAAACATTTCTGTCTTTCTCTTTGGTAGATAGGGCCATCAACTGCTATTGCTTTGGATAAAACTCCTGGCACATTTCTGGCAAACTTCCTGATATATTTCTAGTAAACTCCTGGCATATTTCTAGTAAACTAGCACATTTCTTGTAAACTCTTGGCACATTTTTTGTAAATTTCTGGCATATTTCTAGTAAATTCCGCGCATATTTCTATTAAACTCCTAGCATATTTCTAGAAAAACTCCAAGTTGGTTTCTTTTCTTCAAATCTATGTTTCAAAAGCACAACTGGTCAGCTTGTGATCTTGTAAACTCCTGGCACATTTCTTGTAAACTCCTTACACACTGCTTGTAAACTCCTGGCATACTTTTTGTAAACACCTGGCATATTTCTTGTAAACTCCTAGCACATTTATTGTAAACTCCTGGCATATTTCTAGTAAACTCCTGGCACATTTCTTGTAGACTCCTGGAACAATTCTTGTAAACTTCTGGCATATTTCTGGTAAAGTCTTCGCATATTTCTAGTAAAATCCATGCAAATTTCTGGAACCCCCCCCCCCCCCCACCAAGCTGGTTTGTTTTCTTCAAATGTATGTTTCAAAAGCACAATGGATCAACTTGTGGTCTTGTAAACTCCTGGCACATTGCCTGTTAAATCCTGGCATATTTTTGTGAACTTCTGGCATATTTGTTGCAAACCTATTGCACATTTCTTGTAAACTCCATGCACATTTCTTGTAATCTATAGGCATCCTTTTTGTAAACTCCTGGCATATTTCTTGTAAACTCCTAGCTCATTTCTATTAAACTCCTGGCACATTTCCTGTAAACTCATGGCATAGTTTTGTAAACTACTGGAATATTTCTGGTAAACCCCTTACATGTTTCTTGTAAACCCCTTGCACATTTCTTTTAAACTCCTGGCATACTTTCTGTAACCTCCTGGCATATTTCTTGTATTTTTGTAAACTCCTGGCACAATTCTTGTAAACTTCTAGCATATTTCTGGTAAAATCCTGGCATATTTATAGTAAACGCCTAGCATATTTATAGAAAATCCCCAAGCTGGTTTCTTTTCTTCAAATCTATGTTTCAAAAGCACAACTGGTCAGCTTGTGATCTTGTAAACTCCTGGCACATTTCTTGTAAACTCCTTACACATTGCTTGTAAACTCCTGGCATGCTTTTTGTAAACACCTGGCATATTTCTTGTAAACTCCTAGCACATTTATTGTAAACTCATGGCATATTTCTAGTAAACTCCTGGCACATTTCTTGTAAACTCCTGGCACATTTCTTGTAAACTTCTGGCATATTTCTGGTAATGTCTTCGCATATTTCTAGTAAAATCAATGCAAATTTCTAGAAACCCCCCAAGCTGGTTTGTTTTCTTCAAATCTTTGTTTCAAACGGACAATGGATCATATTGTGGTCTTGTAAACTCCTGGCACATTTCCTGTTAAATCCTGGCATATTTTTGTGAACTTCTGGCATATTTGTTGCAAACCTATTGCACATTTCTTGTAAACTCCTTGCACATTTCTTGTAATCTATAGTCATCATCCTTTTTGTAAACTCCTGGCATATTTCTTGTAAACTCCTAGCTCATTTCTATTAAACTCCTGGCACATTTCCTGTAAACTCATGACATATTTTTGTAAACTACTGGTATATTTCTTGTAAACCCCTTACACATTTCTTGTATACCCCTTGCACATTTCTTGTAAACTCCTGGCATACTTTTTGTAACCTCCTGACATATTTCTTGTAAACTCCTGGCACATTTCTTGTATTTTGTCATTTCTTGTATTTTGTAAACTCCTGGCACAATTCTTGTAAACATCTGGCAAATTTCTGGTAAAATCCTCGCATATTTTTAGTAAACGCCTAGCATATTTCTAGAAAATCCTCTTGTACATTTCTTTTAAACTCCTTCCATATTTCTTGTAAACTCCTGGCATATTTCTAGTAAACTCCTGGCACATTTCTTGTAAACTCTTGCCGCATTTCTAGTAAATTCCTTGCATATTTCTAGTAAACTCCTGGCATATTTCTGGTAAACTCTGGTAAACTCCTGTTTTTTTTTTCTAGTATAACTTCTGGCATGTTTCTAGGAAACCCCCAAGCTGGTTTCTTTTCTTCAAATCTATGTCTCAAAAGCACAATAGACCAGCTTGTGATCAGTCCAGTAAGCCTCAATAACATCACTAGAACATGGGCAATTCGCAAACAACAGATCTAGCAATGATCCAAAATCAGTAGTAGGTTTGCTGATGAGCTGTTGACATTTCAACTGTGTTTGCACAAAATCTACAAAAGTCGAAGTGGTCTTATTTGCATCTAAATTGAAATCTCCAAGAATAACTAATTTGAAATTCAAATCTACCAATGGCATCAAATGGCTTAATATATCATTTCTCAGATCAGTCTGCGAGCTTTTGGGATACTTGTAGAAAATCACAACTTGAAAAGAACACTGGTTACCATTCTTTAATGTAGCTAGTATGAATTCACATGCACTAGAATGGAATTTGTCTATCTTCTGAATTTCTAGACATTCTCTTACATATAAAGCAAGTCCATGATAAGGTCTGTTGACAGTATCTTGTTGTGTTTCATCTAGCCTCAACAGCCTGAACCTATTGAGATTAAACTGAACATTCTCATCCCTTGAGCATAGCCTAGTTTCTGCAAAGCCAATAACATCAGATGATAATACATTTGGCTCATGTTCAATTTCAGGAAAATGCTTGTGCAAGGACCTTGCATTGTTAAACAGAATCTTTATTTTACAAGGATCAACTTTATAGAGTGGAGTATAGCAAAGTTCAAGAAGACCTTCTGTTTGCAACCTCTGCATCTCTACTTTCACTTTTTCATCAACAGCCAAAGCTTCTTCATTCAGATTCAAAATGAACAAATTTTCCAGTTTCTTACTCTGCTTAAAGCAACATAATGAATATGTGGTTGTTTCCTAACTCTTGACTGAGATAAGTCCACAACTATTTCATCAACTGTAGACCCTTGAGCTTTATGAACTGTTTTTCCTGCTGAAGGTTTCAAGGGAAACTGAATTCTCTGATAAGTTTTAAAATTGTATATGAATGATCGTTCTATGTCAAATATTGGTGTCCAGGCCTGATCAATGTTTGAACTGTACAAACCCCTTTTCACAGATTTCTCACGTGTCGAACTGCCAATCTTAGGATTATCAAACAAAACCCAAATTATACTTGGGCGATCAGTTCCTTCCATTTTACGTTCAATGTATTTTGCAACACATGTGGATCCATTTGTCAAACCATCCTCTACATTGATATTTACTGTTATATCATAAACCATTCCAACAGCTATTTTCAAATGTTTTTCTAAATTAGCTGTTTTGTTAGAATCTTCTGGAAGTGACTCAATGAGTGCTTTGCTTTTTTGTGCAGAGATGTGAGCAACAACAACTGTGTCATGACAAGGAATAATGACTTTTTCTTCTGTTAATCTATTCAAAACGCTATCATTGTGTTTGGTCACAAACTTATTTTCTGTAAATAAATGAGGAGCCTGCTTTGGATAGGCATTTAATTTAGGATCAACTGTATGCCTCTTAAGCTCACGTCTGTCATCATCTGTCAACTCATTTTGCCTCAGACGGTTCAGCAACTGTGCAAAGTGAATATCATCTTTCTGTCTCATAATATCTACTAGTTCATACAATCTGAAATAACCCCTCCATAAATTAGGAGCTAGTGCTGAGGCACCCTTTGATGGATCACTGAATATCCATTTGTCACAAACAGGCATCAGCTGATACAAATCACCAACAGCAATAATGCTTATACCACCAAATGCTATCTTTGTTCCTGTCAACTGTTGCAAACGTGTGTCTAAGAAGCTTAAGGTGCTTGTTCCTACCATAGATATTTCATCTATAATGATCAATTTCAAATGTCTGTATTTAACTCTGAATGTGTTTAGTTCATCAGCTGACAAAAGTTCATTGGCTTGTTTAAACTTTTTCAAGAAAGCTGAAGCAATAGTCACACCATTGATGTTATAAGCTGCTTTTCCTGTGTAAGCACAAAGAAGGATTCTGATGTCATCAGGATTCTCTCCCTCTCTAAGATTCAAAAAACTGTACAAACTTTGATAAAGAGCTTTAATTAGAACTGATTTGCCAACACCTGCTCCACCTGATAAAAAAGCATATAGTGGTTCTTCTTTACATTTCAGCCAAAAGATCACATGATTAAAGAATTCTCGTTGCCGTAAATTCAAACTTCTGAGTAAGAGCAAATACTGATCTTCTGGCAATATAACACTGTTTGTTTCAACAGCTGGTACTGAACAAGTGGCCTGTATCTCTATACCGATATCATATTGTCTATGTTCTACTACCCTGTCTGGATTGAAGTATATAAAGGGTTCTGCTTCTTTTTCACCTTCCTCTTCAGCTTCCCTATTTTCATGTTCTGCATTTGGAGCTATCCTATCATATGCATTTTCATCTGCTTCTGCCATTTGCCTTGCAATCTCAAGCTCTTCTACATGATGCTCATACTCATTTTGTTTAGGTTCAATAGTGGCTTTCAATGTACAGTAATGTGCCTTATATGTGTCAAATGAACCGATCAAGTCTTTCGCTTCATTCCTCCAAGGCATAAAGAGCATAAGCCTTTCTCTGTAATAATTCTCTGGATCTTTCTGTTTATTGTATCTTACATAGCGTATTATCTTGGGTGTTGTTCTTTGCTTATATCTGGTTCCATTTTTGGTCATGCATAACACATTTGAAGCACAACTTTCAGATTCATCAACCTCATCACCATCCTCACAGTCATCACTAGAATCACTTGCTGAAACATTATCTTCATTTTTGTCTACAATTTTCTCTGGCAAATTATTTCCTTTAGGATATATGATATCAACTTTCGAAACATAATCAGCTAAACATAACTGTTGAAGCTGCCTAGGTCTTTTAGAATATCTTTGGATCATATTATCTGATTCTATGTTAGTTGATTCAGGAGGTAATTCATCTAGAATAGATTTAGGTTTAAGCAGAAACACTCTTTCATCTGCAGTAGATGTATTGATGAAAACAACATCCCTTGTTGCTTTTGTTAAAGGAATCTGCAAAACCAGGTACACAGCTTCTTGTGCACTCACTTCAACGCAATTGGAAAAGACATTTCCGATATGTCTGACCTGTTTCTTCAAATCAGAGTTACCTTTTCTAGCTTCCTTCGCTGCTGCATCAAGCTGTGCACTCATACCTCTCTGAGATTTACTGATATAACCAACCACATATGTTGCACAACCATAAGGTTCAAGAATGATCTGAACGTCAAGATTGGCTTTCCAACCGAAGAGTATTTGCTTGTTAAATAAATTAACTCTCATTTCATTTGGCTGACGCTTCAAGAAAATTTTAGCAGTGTTTAAAGTACTTCTGATACATTTTATGTAATCATCAAAGTCCATTTTGACAATTTTCTCCAAAAATTCATCGAATATAATTTCGGAGATATCTTTATACTCATTCAAGATTTTCTGTAGTTCTGTGTATTTCCTTTTGTAATTATCTACTTCTTCATCCAATGGACGTAACATTACTTGCACTTATGACTTTCATCATCTTGATTTTTTCTTTTTTCCTGTCTTGACTGTTGTTTTTTTATCCTTTCACACTCTTTAAAGACTGGATTTCTTCTAGACTCTTGCTTTTTTGTACGTTCCTTTGCTGAAATACCTGGTTTCTGTCTAGACTTCTGCTTCTGAGCACATTCCTTTGCTAAAACACCAGGTTTCTGTCTAGACTGCTGCTTCAGAGCATATTCTTTTGCTAAAACACCTGGTTTCTTTCTAGACTCCTGCCTTTGAGCATATTCTTTTGCTAAAACACCTGGTTTCTGTCTAGACTGCTGCTTCAAAGCACATTCTTTTGCTAAAACACCTGGTTTCTGTCTAGACTGCTGCTTCAGAGCACATTCTTTTGCTAAAACACCTGGTTTCTTTCTAGACTCCTGCCTTTGAGCATATTCTTTCCCTAAAACACCTGGTTTCTGTCTAGACTGCTGCTTCAGAGCACATTCTTTTGCTAAAACACCTGGTTTCTGTCTAGACTCCTGTTTCTGAGCACGTTCTTTTGCTAAAACACCTGGTTTCTGTCTAGATTGCTGCCTTTGAGCATATTCTTTCGCTAAAACACCTGGTTTCTGTCTAGACTCTTGCTTCTGAGCATGTTCTTTTGCTAAAACACCAGGTTGCAGTCTATACTCCCGTTTCTGAGCACGTTCTTTTGCTAAAACACCTGGCTTCTGTCTAGACTCCTTCCTCTGTACATGTTCCTTCTTTTGGAAAGCAACTGATTTTCTCTGTTTTCTCTTGTACATTTGGTGGTATGATTTGCTACTTTTCGTTTTATTAGCCTTTTTAGAAGCAGCCAGACCACTAGCATTATTTGGTATTTTCTCTTAACATGCCTGTCGTCTTATATTTTGGTCCTTAAAATAAGAAGCAAGGAGACCCTCTAAAAGATCTCTTGATGCCTCGTGATACAATTTTATTGAAACGGGTAAAAAGTCAAACTGTGTATTAAAGTCAATTGATAAGCTATCATAAAAAGCATACAGATAGGCAACAATATCTTCCAATGATGTGAAAGATACTAAAACTGATGTTCCATCACATATAGATAATCCATTTTTTCCATGTGAATGTGAGTCAAAGAAAAAGAATAGTTCTCTCTTTTTAAATAAAGCTGAACAAATGGCACCAGTAGTCAAAAGACCAGCTGAGTTATCAATGAAAGCATTCTCTAAAGCAGAATGAAGTGTAGAAAGGCCAGTATCAATACCACTTTCAACAAGAATACCACTAATTATAGGCTGCTTTTTGACACTAAAATGATCATCTGCAATGTTGAAGGTATCTGGTATTTCTTCCAAGCTCAGTAATGGTTGTACAAATTTTCCTTCTGATTTCAACTTATTAATAATTGAACAATATAAGTAATCACCATCACAAAGGATTTTATCTAATACAGAGGTACAGTAATTTTCAGTGGTGATTGTGTGAGCCAACATACTAAGTGCATTAGCTGTACATTGAAATCCTCTAGATTCAGGTGAAAATCTTTCATCATTTTGGTGAAAAGAACCAAATACCATTTCACTTGAATTCCAAAGTAGAAGTAAAACAAAGATCAGGAAATGATACAATTAACTTACTCCACCCATAAAAGACACCAAAGGGAAAGAAATACAAACATTAAGCGACCAGACCATAATGGAAACCTAAACAAAGGAAGGCCATAAGGACAGTTACTTTCCCACAAAATGGCCATATGGCCATCCAAAACCAAAAGACACAAGTGATACACACAGTAAGTAACAAACAACAACATAAATAAATCGCCACAGAAGAGCCGCCTTGGAACGGTCAGTGGAAGATTTCCACTGGGGGGCTTAAATCGATTTTACGTGGCCACAATCCTCGCCCTTACTTCCGTCGCGATTTAGACAAATAATTTGTTCAGTCCGCATGAAGGCCTCCTAACTCATCAGTGCAACATCTCCATGAACACAAAAATCAAAGAACCACGGAGGTGAGACAACGGTGAGGACACGACAGCAAAAAACCACAGAAATGCTGGAGCAAAAGAAAACCAACAGTTAGACTCCGATGAGCCCGACCAGAGACAGAGCATCAGGCACCAACCAACATTATCTCTCTAATTTTCAATAAGCCTTTACGTTGGAGCCGTCATAGAATCTGAAGCCTGACCCACCGGCGTGCAATTAAAGAGGGAAGCAAAGTTGCCAACCGTGATTGGGTTAACTACCATGCATGCAGTCTGTCGTATAATATCCATGTTGTACCCAATCTTTTTATATCGAAGAATGATTTTACGAAATTGGGTGCTGAAGTCATTGCGGTTATATATAGACTGATATGCAGATCTGCTTATCTCAGGATTCTTATTTGAAACAACACTTGATATGTCATATCCTTTTACAAAAGTTGACAAAACTGTAGCAGTTTGGCTAGAAAAGTTTCCAGTATTTTTCATTTCATTTAAGCTTTGATGACTTTGAGCAAAAGCTAAATCTGTTTCAGACAATGTCACAGAATATGCAGTTAAACTTGCTGTATTTTCGTAAGTTTCAGCAATAAACTCAGGCAATCTTGATGCAATATCACCATTTTCTCCACTTTTCGTTTCTGTGGAAGATGAGTTGAGAAAGTTATTTGGCAGGTTATTTAGCAGGTTATTTGGCAAATTTTTAGCAGATTTTGAGACGACAAGTCTGTCAACTTGTCGTATGTCACGGTTTTCTGTTTTTAACGAGGCCAGCTCCTCAGTCCTGTCAAGTCCGTTGTCATATTTACATTCATGTGTATACACTGCATTTCTATTCCCCTTCTTAGTCTCTGCCTTCTTCCAACTCTTTTTCCTTGGCATCTTTTATCTGGAAATACACAAAGCAAAAAAGGTGCAATACTGCTTAGTATCATGACATACAGACTGGAGCAAGCAGTGTAGACTAGCAGTGCTCTGATAAAGATGTTTGTAACTGCCATGGCAATCAGTAAGGGTCAAAGTGTTTTGCTATTCTGACCAGGTATGTATTCACTGCATGTATGTATGCCTTAACACTTTATCTCAGAAATGTCTGTTCTTTTGGCTTTCGGCTATTGATTTTTCCATTAGGGTTTAGTTATTTCATGTTGGTGATTCTTTCCCTTAAGTGTCTCTGTTGGGAGGTGTGGGTTTATTGTATCAATTTCTGATCATTTCCTTCACTTCTATTTTGTAGTCCTTGGTTCCAAAGGATTATGTTTCTCAAATGGTTCAAAACTTATGATAAAGTAGGTCACAGGTCAAGGTCGCAGGTTAAAAAAAATATGCATCGGGAAGCTCTTGTCTCAAAGAAAATACATGCTAAATGTGAAGGCTCTAACTCAAATGGTTCAAGGTTTATGATAAACAAGGTCACAATTGAAGATCAAGGTTACAGGTCAAAATTTATGTATAAGTGAGAAGCCTTTGTAACAAGAAACATACATGCCAATATGAAGGCTGTGTCTCAAACAACTCAAAAGATAAGCCCACTGTTATTTTTTCTTTAAATTAGGTCACAGGCCAAGGTCAAGTTGAACTTGTTTGTATGAGTGGCAAGTCTTTGTCATAAGGCACCAGGCACCTATGTGCCAAATACAAAGGCTCTATCTTAAAGGGTTAAAAATTACCAATGTCAATTTTTCTTTGAAGTAGGTCACGGTCAATGTCGAGGTCACAGGTCAAAATTTTTTGCATGAGTGGAAAGCACTTGCCACAAGTAACCTATGTGCTATGAAAAATAGAAGTAGAGGCAATGATCAGGAATCGATACAATTAACCCACAGCTCCCATCAGAGACACCAAAGGGAAAGAAACACAAACATGAAGCAACAGACCCCAACGGAAACACCATCAGCTCTTTCGGAAACGGTTCAAAGTTGTGACAAATGTTAATTTTCTCTTTTAAGTAGGTCACAGGTCAAGATCAAAATTTTGTACCAGTGGGAAACCCTTGTCAAGGAGAACCTACATGCCAAATATTTAGGCTGTAACTGAAACCGTTCAAAAGTTATGACGAATTAGACATTTAATGGAGGCCTCAAGATAGTTTGATTGATTTTGACTATTTCTTGGTTTAGCAGCTTTCATGTCATATTCTTATTCAGAGATGGTTTCCAGACTCACAAAATTTTTAATTATATTAATGAAATTCAATCTTCTATCTATGAAAACAGTTATATTGCAATTAAAATGGATTAAAGGGCACCGTGTTTAAAAAGATAATTACCATGTATGTCCAACAAGATTGTTAGGAATATCCACCTCCTCTACTAAGTTTCAACTAATCTGTAACACTTTACTGTCTGACACACAAAAGTCTTCACTATTTCACAATTAAATAAATCAAGTTCACACAAAAACACAATTGAAGTAAAGTTACATAAACGTCTAGGAAATTGAATCTTCAGTACTTTTTACCTAAAATGGAGAAACATAAAAGCACACATAGCCAATATGTATGAACTCTTTTCCTGATGCTGGAACATTTGGTGCTTTTTACAGCAGAGCACTATTGAAAACGGTGAGAACAAAATGAGCAATTTCATATTTTTCTCAATGTTTTCAGCCCTGTTCAAGTTAATATCAGGAAAAGAGCCAATACATGTTAAATGGTAGATCTGTTGATTAAGGAAAATCAAGACAAATATTCTTAAAGTATAAGCTTTCTGGCCTGTCTGATAAAAATTCTTTGCCATTTTTCTGAAATCTGCATTGGAATTGAATTGGACCTAAACTACTTTGAATACGTATAATCTTCAGTTGAAGCTCTCAGTAGGGTTTCCTGCTGACCATTCCAAGGTGGTTGTTTCTTTGCAGTTCTTTGTATGGTGATTTGCATTGCATGTTGGTGCCATGATATTTGTTATTGTGTGTGCCTACATGTTGCAAGTCTTCCGCTTCTTTCAGTGGCACAATAACGTGGTGTTCTTTTTGATTTTCATGGATAATTTTTGTCTTCGTGGATAATTCTTATCTATTTTGCCACCCTATATATTTCATTCACACTATAAAAAAAATAACAGAAATAAATGGATATATATAATACTTTCCATAGTGGTCAAAAAGGCAGTTACATTCCAGAAAGAGACCCATATACCAAATAGGTGAAGACATAATATTACTACCATTTAGCATTTTTAAATGCATGAATTTATTTTGCTAGCTAAAAATGTGGAAACATTAGGAAATAATGTCATCATCTCAGATGATCATTTTGAATTCAACTATTTTAAGACAGGTTTTCAATTTTCTGACTATCAAACATACAGAAAATGATAATCTTCACCCATGGCACTTTACCTGGTACACCTGTGATACCCATATACAAATATCTCTTCCATTATGAAACTTCATAGTCCATTATAAGAAAACATGTACAAAGTTGATGAAAATAGGTCTTGCATTAGGATATTCTGTACTGTGCATAAAATTATGGTCCTTTGTTAGAAATCTTAATTTTTGAAGCTTACAATATTTGTTTCAGTTAATCTGTTGATAAGGAAACTTTTAAATAGAAAACAAAATGGAAGAGATACTTTAAGTGGATTTTACTTGGGTACGACAGTTTATGAAATGACTCTGATGTTCATACAGAACCCTCTGAGGTGTAGTAGTTGAGCTACCATCCTGATAAACCAGGGGTTTTGGGTTTGATTCTCTGCTTCTCCAGACTTTCTTTTGAGTCTTCAAATCAAGATTCTGTCTCTTCATATCACTGTAGTTATTGGTGGGATGTAAAACCCAAACACAAACGCTAATGTTCATAACAAATATGCAGACAGCATTATTTCTTCTTCCATTTCGGCCTGAATGGTCTTTTATTGATCATAACAACAAAGTCTTCTCCCTTGATCTGAAATGAGACAATATACTGAAAAATAAATTAAAATGTGGCTGAGCTTCTAAAATTGTCCATATTGCAGCAGTTGTCATTTTAATAGGCTTTCCTATTTTTAATACTGGCCACAGTTTTGTTCCTTTGTCCAGGTAAAGCTGTGCAAGTCTGACTGTCTATGCTTTTAAATCCTATTGGTTTCACTGGGCAACAGGGCTTGAGATGTCATTTCATCTCAATGTCGGGTAAAAGTCCCACAAAATTGGAAGCAATGTCTCAAAAATGACCTGTACAGTGTTGACGAGGACGTTAAACCTCAAATCAAGCGCGACTGTTTAGCTATTCTGAAAGATATTATGAAATTGGACCAAAGATATAAAAGAATTTGTCATTTAAAGTTCTTTAGCTGGGTTTGGAAGAGCGTCCCCTTAGCAACAGTCCTGTTAAGTTTGAATGAAATTAAATGTGTTTTGCTCTTGGGGGGGGGGCATGTTGTTCACTGGAACAAACTTTTTCGGCTATTTTAGGGTAACCTATGCAACATTCCTGTGAAGTTTGAATGGAGGCATTATCCTTTAAAATGCAAATTGTTGACATTTTATATTTTTAGCTCTGGTGGTCATTTGGCTCATCAGGTGAAACACTTTTAGCTACTTTGTTAGACGGTCACCTAAGCAACATTCCTTTCAAGTTTGAATGAAATTTGCCCAAGGGTACAGGAGTGGTTTTTACAAAGATTTTTCTATTTTTAGTTCTGTGGCCATCTTGTTCAGAGGAGCCAAACAATTATAGCTGAATATTTGTACAAATAAATCACTGTATCTTAGCCCATTTTTGTCTATTTTCAGTGTGAATTCGTATTATCAAACTACTTAATAGTCATTTCATAAGGAACACAAATATACATATGTTAGGGGTGGGGAACTGAATGGTTTCTGAGATATATGGCATTTTATGAAGTGGGGGGTGGGGCATGGCCAAAAACATAACCCAAGACACACCAGGGGATCCTCAGGTTGGTGTCCCTTCATGCAGCTTATCATAAGAAACATGAATATGTATGATTATGGGGGAGCTATGAACAGCTTTTCAGATATATGGCCTTTTGTGAAGTGGAGGGGTGGGGCAGGGCACGGGCACACCCCTTGAGACCCCTATGTTTGTATCAATGAATGTGTCTTATCATAAGGAACAGGATATATGGTTTAGGGATGGGGATCTGAAAGGTTTCTGAGTTATTGGGCCTTTTAACAAGTGAAGGGGGTGGGGCATGGCCACAGCACATCCAGGAGACCACCAGGTTTGTGTCACTTAATGCATCTTATTATAAGGAACAGGAATGTATATGGTTTAGGGGTGGGAATCTGAATGGTTTCTGAGATATAAATTATGGCCTTTTATGAACTGGAGGGGGTTGGAGCATGGCCCTGGCACAACATGGGGACCCGCAGGTTGGCAGAAAAGCATAACGGTAAAAGAAGTTTACTCAAGGAATGTTTCTTTAAACATTTTGACAAAATATCTGTAAAGCCTTGGCAGTAAATGCCATTTTTCTATTTTCCCCATTATAAGTCTATGGAAACTCTAAGTTGCCATAGCAACCAAAGTAATCAGCTGATTATCATTAAAAACACAAACTTTCAATCCCCCCCCGCCCAAGGATGTGTCATAGGATATAGGTATATAGCACACTTGTTCTGCCTTGCGGTACAAGCCGGCTTTTATAGCGACGTGTTAGAGTGTTGGCCTGTCGATCTGGCGGCCCTGGCTCGATCCAAGCTTGGGTCATCTAAATTTTTCGGCACCTGTTACATTCGGCACCAAGCGTAAATAACCCCCATATGTGCATCAAAACCCCTTGAGTATCATTTCACGTGATTCTCGGACTCGCAGATATTCGAGGACAAATTTCAATGTGGAGGGGGAGAATGTCATAGGGTATAGGTATATAGCACATTTGTACTGCCTTGCGGTACAAGCCAGCTTTTATAGGGAGGCAATAGAGTATTGGCCTGTGGATCCAGTGGCACGGGTTCGATCCCCGGTCAGGTCGTCTAAATTTTTCTGCACCTGTTACAGATGCTATAGATGATATTTGGGCTGAATCGGCCCAGTGGTTTCAGAGGAGATGCCGTTTGAAAGTCGCAAGACGATGACTACGCAGACAACGACGATGACGGACAACTGCCTACCCTTTGAGCTCCCCCGGAGCCTTTGGCTCTGGTGAGCTAACAAGAATATATATGGTTTTGGGGTGGGCATCTGAATGGTTGCCAAGATATATCGCCTTTTATGAAATGGAGGGGTGGGGCCCGGAGCACCCCTAGGTTGGTGTCTCTGAATGCCTTTCATAAGAAACAATATATATATGGTTCTGGGGTGGGTATCTGAATGGTTTCCGAGATATGTCACCTTTTATGAAGTGGAGGGGTGGGACATGGCGCCAGCGCACCCCGGACGACCCATAGGTTTGGATCACTGAATGCGTCTTATCATAAGGAACAAGAATTATATATAATTTTGGGGTGGGGATCTGAACGGTTTCTGATATATTGGGCCTTTTATGGAGTGGAAGGGATGGGACATGGCACATCCCAGGGGACCCCCAGGTTGGTGTCACTGAATGTGTTTTATCATAAGAAACGAGAATATATATGGTTTTGGGGCGGGGATCTGAATGGTTTCTGAGATATATCGCCTTTTATGAAGTGGATGGTAGGGGCATGGCCCCGGCCCACCCCGGTAGACCCTGAGGTAGGTATCACTGAATGTGTCTTATCATAAGTATTAAGAATATATATGGTTTAGGGGTGGGGATCTGAACGGTTTCTGAGGTATTTGGCCTTTTAAGAAGTGGAGGGGGTGGGGCATTGCCCAGGAACATCCCAGGGAACCCCCAGGTTGGTGTCACTGAATGCGTCATAACATAAGAAAAAAGAATATATATATTTTAGGGGTGGGATATGAATGGTTTCTGAGATATATGGCCTTTTATGCTCTGGAGGGGGTGGGACAAGGCCCCACCACACCTGGGGGATCCCCAGGTTGGCATCTAAGCATGTGGTGAAAAGAAGTTCACTCAAGGAATATTTCTATACAAGAACTTTCAAAATATCTCCAAAAGTTTGGCAGTAAATGCCATTTTTCTATTTTCCCCATTATAAGTCCATGGAAACTCTAACTTGCCATAACAACCTAACAAATGAGCCGAATTTCATAAAAAACATAAACTTTCAAACCCCCAGCACAAGGATGCTACAGATAAAATTTGGGCTGAATCGGCCCAGTGGTTTCAGATAGATGTCGTTTGAAAGTGTTGATGCCAGAGGACGCAGACGACGGACAACTGCCTATCCTATAAGCACCCCGGGAGCCTTTGGCTCTGGTGAGCTAAAAACAAAACCTGTAAAGGCAAATATGGTGAATAGTTTCATAAAGTCTCAGCCTCCTAGAGCATATGGTTTCTGAGAAGATGAGTTTTTAAGTATTTCTTTTTTTTTCATTTTGGTTTCCATGGCAACCACCGAGTCCATCTTATCATAAGGAACAAGAAAATATATGGTTTAGGCGTGGGGATCTCAATGGTTTCCAAGATAAATGACATTTTATGAAGTGGAGGGGGTGGGGCATGTCCCCGGCACATCCCGGGGGACCCCCAGGTTGGTGTCACTTCATGCATCTTAGCATAAGGAACAAGAATATAATATAGTTTAGGGGTGGGGATCTGAATGGTTTCTGAGATAAATGGCATTTTATGAAATAGAGGGGGCAGGGCATGTCCCCGGCACATCCCAGGGGATCCCCAGGTGGGTGTCACTTAATGCATCTTATCATAAGGAACAAGAATATATATAGTTTAGGGGTTGGGATCTGTAAGGTTTCTGAGATATAAGGCATTTTATGAAGTGGAGAGGGTGGGGCATGGCCCCGGCACAACCTAGGGGACCCCCAGGTTGACATAAAAGCATATGGCTGAGAGAAGTTTACTCAAGGAACATGTTTATGTAAGTTTTGTCAAAATATCTGCAATGACTTGGCAGTAAATGCCATTTTTCAGTTTTCCCCATTATAAGTCAATGGAAACTCTAAGTTGACATAGCAACAAAACTAAAAGGCCAAATTTCATAAAAAACACAAAACCTGTAAAGGCATATATGGTGAATATTTTCATATAGTTTCAGCCTCCTAGAGCATATGGTTTCTGAGGAGATGATTTTTTAAGTATTTTTTGTCTATTTTTTATTTTGGTTTCCATGGCAACCAACAAAAATGTGCAGAAGGCCTAAAATCATACGGCAGATAGTAGATCACCTTTGGAACATTTCTTTGAAAGTTTTGTCAAAATATCTGCAGAGGCTTGGCAGTAAATGCCATTTTTCTATTTTCCCCATTATAAGTCTATGGGCACTCTAAGTTGCCATAGCAACCAAACTAATGAGCCGATTTTCATTAAAAACACAAACTTTCAATCCCCCTGCCTAAGAATGCTACAGATGAAATTTGGGCTGAATCGGCCCAGTGGCTTCAGAGGAGATGTCGTTTGAAAATGTTGACGCAGACAACGCAGACGACGCAGACGACGACGACGGACAACTGCCTATCCTATAAGCTCCCCCGGAGCCTTCGGCTCTGGTGAGCTAAAAAACACCGGAACACAAAATAAAGCTCAAGTTGAACCTCGGTGTGCCAAGAAACAGACTATCGGAATCCCGACCACATGATTAAACAGCATAATGTCAACATATTAAGACTTTGAACAGAACGAATGGCAAAAATATGTGTATATTATACCAAGTGGACAAACAAAATATTTTTTATCATATGACGTCGCGTCTGAGAGTGTAATAACGCCATGTAATATTTTCGTAAATCCACTAGTGGATTAAATATGCAAATTAGCTAAATGTAGATACGTCAAGTAACGTTACATGTACGACGTCCTTAAAGATGTCGGGTTTACTAATGGCTGAATATTGATATTTTTGTAAACAATCGTGAATAAAAAGCGTTTTAAATGTCATATGATAAATAGATTCTTGCATTCGTGCTCGTGTATTATTGAATTTATTAAACGAGTTGAGGAAAAGAGATAAAATGCGAGGCAAAAGCTCATGTATTATTGAATTTATTAAACGGGTTGAGGAAAAGGGATAATATGCGAAGCTTTTTAGGTCATTTTGGAGACGTTGCTTCCAATTGCGTGGGACTTTCACCCTGTATTGAGGTGAAATGACATCTCATGGCCTGCCGGCCAATGAAACCAGAAAGCTTATAATGCATTTGACGGGCTGACTCACAATCATTTGCCTGGGTAAGCTTAGTCCTTCTAAGCGGTTAACCAGTATTCAGTATAGTCAGTTTCAGATCTGCGAGAAAGCACCTTGCAGCCCAAACTATTTCACGAAGCCCTGATGGCCGGGGCGATTTTTATTTATCGTACGTTTTACAAAATCAGCAACAACTACAACAACAACAAACATATGTTTTAAACAAACAGTGTAGAACCTGATCCTACGTCACAGCTGCACTTTTTGCCAATATTTCATTTAAATGATGCTAGATATATATTAGTTAATATAAAGGTGGGACTATTAGTAACTGAAAGTGAACATAAGATAATATACCTTCAAGACGATCAGCTGGTCTATCATCAAAATCGGAACACATACAGTCAACTGCGTTGAACAAGGTGCCCGATGGACATGGGCGAGTAACATTTCCAAAGCCCTCTATATACTGAATGTAGTTACGTCTGTTGCTAGGTGTTGCATAACTTTGACAGACTGAAAGGACAATTAAAAAGTTTATCATATGACGTCGCGTATGAGAGTGTAATAACGCCATGTAATATTTTCGATAATCCACTAGTGGATTAAATATGCAAATTAGCTAGATACGTCCCGTAACGTTATATGTACGACGTCCTTAATGACGTCGCGTTTACTGATGGTGGAATATTGATATTTTTGTAATCAATCGTGTTTAAAATGCGTTTAAAATGTCATATGATAAATAGAATCTTGCATTCGTGCTCATGTATTATTGAATTTATTAAACTTGTTGAGGAAAAGGGATAAATGCTCGGCAAAGCCTCGCATTTATCCCTTTTCCTCAATATTATAAAATGCTCGGCAAAGCCTCGAATTTTATCCCTTTTCCTCCTCAACTCGTTTAATAGATTCAATAATACATGAACACTCATGTAAGATCCTCTATGTAGAGCAAGACTAGGATGTATTATTTTCAAGCTTTATCGGAACGCAAACTGGAAGTTCCAAAGGTTATCTCCCCTATAAAATGACACAAAAATATTTCATTTTATACTTATAGAGGATCTTGCATGAGTGTTGATATATTATTGAATTTATTAAACGAGTTGAGGAAAAGGGTTAGCCGAGCATTTTATGCCTTTTGTTCAACTTGTTTGATAAAGGATGGATAGGAAGCATCTTACATGAGTGTTCATGTATTATTGAATTTTTTAAACAAGTCGAGGAAAACGAATAATTTGCGAGGCTTTGCCGAGCATGTTATGTCTTTTCCTCAACGAGTTTTATAAATGCAATAATACATGACCACAAATGCAAGATTCTATTTATCATATGACCTTTAAAACCCTGTTTTATTCACCAGTTTTTAGAAAAAGGTCAATATTTCTCCAATAGTAAACGCGACGTCGATAAGGACGTCGTACACGTACATGTAAGGTTACGGGACGTATTTAGCTATTTTGCATATTAAATCCACCAGTGGATTATCAAAAATAATACATGGCGTTATTATATTCTCAGAAACGACGTCATATGCTAAATTAGTGAAACCAGTGCATATCTGAAACAAATAAAAATGATACCGATATTTTCACAGTGTGAAAGTATATATTTTTATGACATTACCTTGTTATTTTTACAGAAGCAGCTCGGACTACATTTTTTCGCCAAGGCCATGTATAAAATAAAAAGAAAGTTTACTTTTTTCAATATTTTGTGTTCAGCCCATAAAAGTAAATATCCTCCACCTTTACCACTTTAAGTGCTGCCATCACGAAAACACGCCTATATAATTTTGACCCCCTTGAACCCCACTTTTAAAAAGTAAAACTGGGTTTCCGGGGGTATACCTGTACAGGCGTGTTTGCGTAATGCATTTCGTAAACTCCAGTGGAAGCCCCAGTAACAGTAATGCTGGAAGTTCCAAAATGTTCATTACATCACGTAAACAAGTCCTTGAAATGAAGACCCCCCTAAACCCCACTATATTTAGAGAAAACTGGGGTTTATGGGTGTATACAATATTTTTCTTATTTCTGCTCCAAGATAAAGGTTGTGGGTATTCGTTAGAACCGCCTCACTGAGGACCCTCAACCTATGTTTTGACCATTTCTAAGAAAAATATCACGGCTCTTCACCAGAAAAGCAGCCATTTTGGAGATGTGAAAAACGCACGGGTTTTTCACCAGAAAAGCAGCCATTTTGGAGGTGTGAAAAACGCACGGGTGAGTTATCATAATGAACATTTGACTTTATGTTATAGGCGCCTTTATTGTTTAGATATTTTGTTGTGCTTTTTGATGTCGCTAAGTCCTCATCACGCTAACAGATCCGTGAAATGAACACCCCCTTACACCCCACTTTATATAGAGAAAACAGGGGTTTACGGGGGTCTACATTATTTTCCTTTTTACTGCTCCTAGACATAGGTTGTGGGTACTCGTTAGAACCGCCTTAATGAGGCGGTTCTAACGAGCACCCACAACCTATGTCTAGGAGCAGTAATAAGGAAAATATCATCGATTTTCGTCAGAAAAGTAGCCATTTTGGAGATGTGAAAAAATGAACTATGTCGCTAGGGTTTGATATCGTAATGTTCTATTCTTTCCATGGCTTCAGATGGTTATGTTTCACCTGCTTCTCCTGAGCACCTTCTTTCGTGCTGTCATATCTTCGTTAAAGGCATTTATTCTTAGACAGAAGGACACACCGTGTGTCCATAATTATTGTTTTATTGCCCCCCCCCCCTGTGATATACTGTCTCTAGCAGATCAAAGGCGGCCTTTAATAGGGTGATTAGTAGCTCCTAATGAATCCCCTGACTGAGGCACTAAAGAGGAAAATTAATAAGGTACACTGCAGTCAACAGTTAGTCAAATATTGATTTTCCCCAAGAAGGTCCCTTACCTGTTGCAGACAGAGGACTTCTCTTAAGTCAGCAATGAGCGCTACACAATATTATGTAATGAAATGATAGTCCTCAATAATCAAGATTAATTGCCTTTAATGTCACGGTGTTGCTTGGAATTACGTGTTCAGTTTACAGAATTTAAAGTTCGAACAGGAGTGTAGAGCCCACTCCTAGCTCCCTGCACTCAACACACACAGTGATTATTATTGTCTTTTCAAGACAAAGTAGAAGTAAAACAAAGATCAGGAATCGATACAATTAACTTCCACTGGGGGGCTTAAATCGATTTTACATGGCCCTAATCCACGCTCTTACCTCTGTCGCGGTATACACTAATTTTGTTTAGTCCGCATGAAGACAGAAGTAAGGGCGAGGATTGTGGCCACGTAAAATCGATTTAAGCCCCCCAGTAGAAATCTTTCCACTGACCGTTCCAAGGCGGTTCTTCTGTGGCGGTTTATTTATGTTGTTGTTTGTTACTTACTGTGTGTATCACTTGTGTCTTTTTATTTTGGATGGCCATATGGCCATTTTGTGGGAAAGTGACTGTCCTTATGGCCTTCCTTTGTTTAGGTTTCCATTATGGTCTGGTCGCTTAATGTTTGTGTTTCTTTCCCTATGGTGTCGTTGATGGGTGAAGTAAGTTAATTGTATCGATTCCTGATCTTTGTTTTACTTCTACTTTCCTAACTCATCAGTGTAACATCTCCAGAACATACAAATGAAAAAACTACAGAGATGAAACAAGTTTGAGGACTCGACAGCATACAACAACAGAATTGCTGGAGCAAAAGAAAACCAACAGTTAGTCTCCGAGGGGCCCGACCAAAGACGGAGCCTCAGGCGCCAACCAACATAAAGATTACTAAAATAAAATAAAATTCCATTTATGTTTTTACGCGAGTTCGAACAGGAGTGCAGAACCCACTCCAAGCTCCCTGCACTCAACACACACAGTGATTGTTACTGTCTTTTAAAGACAAAATCAGAAATATGCCCAAAATGATCACAACATAGTTATCAGAAACTATTGTAAGATTGTGTGCAGCAAATACGAAGAAAGAATAACTGCAGCATTCTAAGTAAGCTTTTTGAAGCGGAAACAGTCTTAAATTTAGATGGTCTTAAAAGCAGAATTTCATTGTAATTACCATGTGGGAATGCAAGTCTACTGTCATCAACTCTGTCGCAAGCGTCGGCGCATGTCGGATCAAAATTGCAACCAGTCGCTGCTGACCATCTTTCGTTGGCGCCACAGCAAGCAAGATGGCTCCGGCCACTTATGCATGTGATGTAACCGCTACAGAGATCATCAATTCCATATGTGTAACCAATAGGCTTTGCGGAGCAAATGTCTGGAACAGTGCGTCAAAAAGCATTACGGTTTACCATGTGTCACATGTACATGCACTAACTGCAAACAGATGACAATGTTATTGCGAAGATTTAACAATCGAAGTAATCAAAGGTCTTTATCGAATGAATTCATCTGTCATCAAAGAAAAGGCCTTGAAACACCACACTTTATGTTAGAAAATGGGTATTTGCAGCGGTATACATTCTTACGTCTTCATACATATATAGCTTTGTATACTTCATACGACGATTGTAAAATACTTATATATCTGCGTTTTTTTAAACTTGAACATCACGAAAACACGCCTATATAATTTTGACCCCCTCGATCCCTACTTTTATATAGTGAAACTGGGGTTTACAGGGGTAAATCTTTTTTTCTTATTTCTGCTCTAAAATATAAAGTGTGGATACTCGTTAGAACCTCCTTGATGAGGCGGTTCTAACGAGTATCCACAATCTATATTTTGAGCAGAAATAAGAAAAATATCACAATTTTTCATCTTAAAATTTTTCTTTTTTTTTTCGGTGATAAAGGTTACAATGTATTGGTATAGGCATGTTTTCGTAATGTATGTTCTATATAAGGTTTATTATGTAGAAGAAGAAATACACCAAAGATTCGAGACGTTTGGTATGTACAGGTTGTTTTTGCCAGACTAACTAGTCTCGGCTAATAAGGCATCGGTGGTGACCATCAAATGAGCCCCGCCAAGCGAATTTGTGTCTTCGAGCATTACGTCATGACAAATTTTAACTGCGCATGCCCAGCCATTCAGAGGGGCCAGGGATATGGCTTTCTGTCTGAAGGTTCCTCTTGATTCACTGCTTGTATGAGCGAGCAGCGAAGGTTCTGGCGAGAATGCGCGGATGCGCAGGCTCGCCTGAACCTTCGCTGCTCGCATAGGCGATAAGTACCAAAATCGCTTGACGGGGCCCAAATATTTAAAACATTCCATGATGGAATCAATGATTCCGAAGGACAAGAGGATATAAAGTAGTTTAAGTCGTAGTACCAAAGCGTTAATCCAAAACAAGCATTAATACATAGACACATGGCAAATATGAATGTTCAGATCAACAGACATGGACTCCAGAAGAGTGTAATCAGGCGTCATAGGATAGTAAGCATTACTTGGTAAGCAAGCTTCGTCCACCATGCATATCGGCCTGAACTAACAAAAGGAGTAAACGCCTAGAAGGGTATGTTCGAGATTTTGGAAGTCTGTCTATGGCTTTCCACTGGCAAACACATCAGAAATAATTCTGGAAATGGCCACATTGTACGGATCAACAAGATCATGATGCCTCTCATAGAACTTCTTTAGTGTTGATACCAGCTTGGTTTTTGATACCCTGACATAACAACCTGATAGAGAGCACCTTCCTACGTTCCATAAAGTCCTGATTCTAGGAACAGGCTCTAGCATTATGGGTTAACTGAGAAACGTAACTTCTTATGCTGGTCCAGACGGGATATTGCTGCTCAGGAAGGGAAAGTTAACAATGGGGAAATTAACGATGGGGAAATTGAAGTCATCTCGTTGATCATACAGTCTAGTAGTAAGCTTCCCGTTGTCAATATGGAGATAACAATCAAAGTATGAGGAGGGGGTTGCAGTCTCTTTTGTTCCTTTAATTTCAAGTTCACGTGGATAAATGAATTCCAAGTACTCTGCGAATTTAGTATTTTTCAGAGACAAGTAATCTAAATCATCTATATATCTGTAGGTGAAATTGAATTGTTGTGCAAGGCGTTTCTTGCCTGTTTTGAGGAGACCTTGTACAAACTCCGCCCCATACGAGTACAAGAATAAGTCGGCCAGCAACGGTGCACAATGAGTACCCATTGGTATGCCAATTGTTTGCTGAAATATTAGGTCACTGAACTCCACAAAAATATTGTCAATTAGATGTTCCATCTGAAATGTAATTTTTAAAGCAACAAAGGTCATTATCAATTGACTATCCTGTATTGATAAAATGTCATCCGTATTAACACCAGGTGAACCAATATTAACCAGAGGTAAAAATCAATTACCATATTTGTAATTGTATCAATTAATAAAATTGTCATTAATCAAGTATTTTCGTATTGGTCAAGTTACAGGTCCTCCGTCAGCTGTATTGGCATCGGCCATCGGCCTCGGGCCAATACAGCAGACCTCGGACCTATAACTGGGCCAATATGAAATTATTTGATTGATATTATCATAGTATTGTATTTGTACATGACTTTTTATCTTAGCGGCAAGGAATGTATTGTGCATATTTTGAATGTGCGCATGAAGAAAGATTTTAAGTGCAAGTAGAAATTATCTAAATGTCAACCGTTTTACATCCATGGTCTAGGGTTTTCACCTAAACGTATCGAGCTCGTTCCATTTTTGAGACAGATCACTTTTGTTGTATTTTTATAGTTCTTTTTACCAATCTACTTCTGGATGACCCTATTGTGCCCCCAGTACATGTATCATTTTGCGATACATAAAACTTTCTGGTGCCCTGACAAAGATATCTTCTTGCATGCTTTTTATTTACTGCTAGGTAACAATAACCTAATTACCCACTGACCAAATGATTTGTTCGAAAATAAATGGGTCTTCAATCCTTAAACATTTGAAAATGTTGTTGTATCATATTGTACGATACACTTGGCAAAATTGCATCTCCTAGTTAAACACAATTTGCCATTCTTCGAGGGAATCTTGATAGTTTTATACAGTTAAATCTCCTTATCTATCTTCATGTAACAATCATGTTGGGTTCTTTGATTGTGGCCTTTCCTGAGTGGCCTTCCCTTACTAGTTTATATTAAGTTAAAATGATCAATCAGACTACCACTATTAGCCATTATTATTTGACCAAAATATCTAAGCAATTGTATATGCCACACGACTACATGTATCTTTTACCTTTGACCTCAACACAAATCTACGCCTTTTGTTCCTTTTACTACTCAAACAAAGTCACTGGAAAAAACAAACATTTCTGACAGTGCCTCGGACGTGGACACTGCATGGCGTATATTATAAACATAAAAAAACCCTGATCAAAACGTCCTTACCATATTCACAGTTTGTATCCTGTGGTCTTTTACAAGTCATTGCCCAATTATCCCAGAAAAGTCCATCCTTGCACTTCCGGACTACAGACGTTCTTTGTCCTTGAGAGTCTCCATAAATCTGTATAAACTTCCCACAATAGCCTGGATACTCGAGGTAGCCGAGATTGTCATTGACCATACAGTCATCACAGTTCAAACCTGAAAAAAGCATCAAATCACTGACGGCACTAGCAGGTTAATTGTTTTTTAGATAGGCAGGAAAACTGTCTGAATTTGGACTTACACCTTTTTGTTCAACACTTCAATAACTAATATTAAGTATGTCTTGCACACCGGATTAGGACATCCATAGTTTTAGCATGGGATAGAAATTCTGTTCTAACCCTGGTGTTCTTACCCAAACTCGAATATTCCCGCTTGTTTGATAAATGAATATGCACTGATTGAATACGGCCACATATGCGCCGTGGTTAAGGTTGACATCACAGCACGTTACGTGACGTTACTACACATTCCTGTTGTGTCATCACAATATGGCGGACGTCGGAAACCGAAGTGATTACAGCATTAAAAATCCGCGCTAAGACATGGAAGGTATGCAAGAAAAAGAATCATATATCGGTGTGAGGGGTGGATAGACAAATCTGTTCCTCGGGATCACTGTCCGGCATAACTCGGCAAGCCTCGCGATGCCGGACAGTGGCCTTCGGGACGGATTTTTCCATCCACACCTCACACACATATAAGATGCTGATATTCTGTAAAAGCGTTTTGGACAGTTCAACTGCAGTATGAGTGATGTCGTGCTTATATTATATTTGTGGTAATTAAATCATACTTTAAGCAGATAGTGCGGCCCCTGAACAGTTACTTCTGTGCGCTGGCAATTACGTTTTTTACTTTGAAAAGCGTTACGCTTGTATGGTTGTTCGTGAACTAAGATATATTTAGAAGTACCAATGGCTTGGACTTACACAAGCCTGTATTTGTCCTCTCCAGAGACAGTGATTCAACTTTTTTGCCTACTGTTTTTATAATTGCAGTATAAAAGGTCTCATGTTTATTTTTTAATCGTTGTAAAATAAAGTTTATCTTTCTAACGAGCATATAAAGTATACCTTGCTAATGTTAAATCAGCAAAATATCTCCCAAACCTTTGCCACACGCCTACCAAATGGCGTCTCGTGAAATGCAAGGATTTGCTTGTAAGGAACAGTGTTTTCTTAGTGTTATATGTGTGTGTGTGTGTGTGTGTGTGTGTGTGTGTGTGTGTGTGTGTGTGTATGTGTGTGTGAATTCGGGTTTAACGTCGCTTTCAACAATTTTTCAGTCATATCACGACGGTGTCTGGTTGCGACAGGGAGCTGAAGTATCATGTCCCAGACACATTACATGATACCACACCCAGTCACATTATCCTGACACTGGGTCGACCAGTCCTAGCTCTACCCCGTAAATCTGAGTGCCAAGCGAGGAGCAGCTAGTACCATTGTTAACGACTTTGGTATGTCGCGGCCCGGGGGGGGGGGTATACCTTATTTTTCTTATTTCTGTTCTAAAATATAGATTGTGGGTACTCGTTAGAACCGCATCGATGAGGCGGTTCTTACAAGTGCCCATAGATTGTGGATACTCGTTAGAACCGCCTCGATGAGGCGGTTCGGACAAGTGCCCACAATCTATATTTTGAGCAGAAATAAGAAAAATATTAAAATTTTCATTTTTTTTGGCGATAAAGGTGGCAATGTATTTGTATAGGCGTGTTTACGTAATGTGACTCTCTTAGGGTTCAGAGTGTAAATGCACGCAGACTGATCAGAAACTTCGCTGTGCGCTGTATGAAGGTCCACTGAACCAGAACTTCATTACGAAAACATGCCTATACAAATACACGGTGATTTTTACGCCGAAAAAAAAAATAAGTGTTTAGGATGAAAAATTGTGATATTTTCCTTATTTCTGCTCAAAACATAGATTGTGGGCACTCGTAAGAACCGCCTCATTGAGGCGGTTCTAACGAATACCCACAATCTATGGTTCAGAGCAGAAATAAGAAAAATAAGTTTACCCCTGCAAACCCCAGTTTTACTATATAAAAGTGGGGTTCGAAGGGGTCAAAATCATATAGGCATGTTTTCTTGATGAAGGTCCACTGAACCAGAACTTTTTGTTGCATAGCGAATATAATGTATACTGTCAGAGAGAGAAAAGGGTTAGTTTTGTCTTCGATTAGCGCTCATGCGCCTAGACCGTTACCGCGTTTAGCGGCCAATTTCATACTTACTGTCATCTAAATCTCCTGGGGTAGGGGTTGTTACTGGAATCTGAGTTGTCACCACTGGTAAATGAAGCAAAAGGAAACAGACATCGTTACCTGGCCAAATTCATGTCAGTATCCCACTTATTCACTTAATCCATGACGAAAACACGCCTATACAAATACATTTCCATTTTTTTTTTCCAAAACATTGACATTTTAAGATGAAAACTGTGATATTTTTCTTATTTCTGCTCAAAACCTAGATTGCGGGGACTCGATAGAACCGCCTCGACGAGGTGGTTCTATCGAGTACCCACCATCTATGTTTTTGAGCATAAATAAGAAAAATTATGTATACCCCCTTAAACCCCAGTTTTACTATATAGAAGTGGGGTATGAAGGGGTCAAAATTATATAGGCATGTTCTCGTAATGGCTTTCGACCAAACCATTTATAATTTAGAACAGTATACATTGTTTTGTTTGCTGTTACATATCGATAAAATTTCATCATGACCTGTGGACAAGTATGCGCAACGTTTTTTATACGGAGCACTATAGGAAAACTTTACTTAATCTTAAATATCGCATTTTCTATAAGTGTTATCATTAACGTGCAAAAGGTTCTGTAAAGCTCACCATCTCAGCATTGTTATGCTATATATCTCAAAATTCCATCTTCAGTATAAAAATTCTATAAAAGGGTTATCCTTTGGAAGCAAGGAAAACACCACAGAACTGGAAAATATGAAGTTTTCATGTTTTCTGGGCCACACTAGCTAGTTTCAGCCAATTAGGCCGCAACAGTGACCCTCAAATATTTACAAATTCCACAATGGAATCAATGATCCCAAAGGACAAGAAAATATAAACTACACTATGATGTTGGGCAGGGAGACTTTTTACGGCCGCCACACATTCCCAGACACCAGCTGTAGTGACGTTAAATATATTCTATAAAAGGGTTATCCTTTGGAAGCAAGAAAAACTCCACAGAACTGGAAAATATGAAATGTACAAAGTCTTTTATGAATAGATAGTAAAACGATAAATTTTAACATGCTTTAAAGCCATTTCACCCTTATTTTTTCTAAACGAGACTATGGTAGTCTTGTTAGGTTGTGCAACCAGTTTCGTAAACAAAACTATCGCTTATTTTTATTGATATAACTTTCGTTTAAAAAATATTTGGGGAAAAGTCTTTTTGATGATGTCAATACATGGTGCTTAATCATTTTATCTTTCGTGAGGTTACGGGCTTTTCCGAATTACCTGTATACATGGGCTGTATGGTACTTCCACGCAGAGCTGAAACCGACCGCACACAAGTACTGGTAAACCACTTAGCTTGAGATGTTATTTCATCCGAATGCCGGATAGAAATCCCAAAAATTGGAAGCAACTTCTCCAGAATGACCTATACAGTGTTGACGAGGACGTTAAACCTTAAAGGCATTTATTCTTGATTATTGAGGACTATCATTTCATTACATAAATTATGTAGCCCTCAGAGCTGACTGAAGAGAAGTCCTCTGTCTTCAACAGGTAAGGGGCCTCCTTGGGGAAAATCAATAAATTACTTACTGTTGACCTGTGTACATTATTGATTTTCCTCTTAAGTGCCTCAGTCAGGGGATTCAACAAGAGCTACTAATCACCCTATTAAGGGCCGCCTTTGATCTACTATAGTCAGTATATCACAGGGGCAATATAACAATTATGAACACAGGGTGTGTGCTACTGTCTAAGAATAAATGCCTTTAACCTGTTGACTGCAATTGCCACTAATCCCGTAGACTGATAATAATAATACGGACTGGTGAGATTTTTTCTCCATATGATTTTTTAAAAAGAACCACCCCCTATACGTCAAGGCAGACACTGCATTAAGCGAATGAGGAATTGGTCCACATTACGTAAACACGCCTATTCAAATATACTGGGAAATTTTTCGGCCCAAAAAATGATAATGTTCGATAAAAAAATCTGATTTTTGTCATATTTCTGCTCCAAACGAATACCGACAATATATGTTTTAAGCAGAAATAAGAAAAATAACGTTTACTCCTGTAAACCCCAGTTTTATGGAAATAAGGGCGAGGATTGTGGCCACGTAAAATCGATTTAAGCTCCCTAGTGGAATTCGTTTCCGCTGACCGTTCCAAGGTGGTTCTTCTGTGGCGATTTATTTTTGTTATGGTTTGTCTTAAGGTGTTTGTGTCGCTTGTGTTATTTTATTTTGGATGGCCTATTGGCCATTTTGTGGGAAAGTAACTGTCCTTTTGGCTTTCCGCTGTTTGTGTTTCCATTAGGTCTGTTGTTGCATGTTTGTGTTTCTTTCCCTTTGGTGTCTCTGATGGGAGCTATGGGTTGATTGTATCGATTCCTGATCATTGCCTCTACTTCTATTTACTATATAAAAGTGGAGAACAAGACGTGTTTGTGAAACACTGATGCCCCAAGACAGCGCATGTTAAATATAAAAACAGTATCACTAAGCACTCGAAAGGTATGACCAATGTTCAAGTATTAAAAAAGTAGGTCAAGGTCACAAGGTAAAAGATATGGGATCACTGGAAAGGTCATGTGACATAGAATACACATGTGAAATATGAAAGCCCTATCACTTACTAATCGAAAGTTATGACCAATGTGAAAGTTTTTAAAAAGTAAGTTAAACACCAAGGTCAAGGTCACGAGGTCCAAAAATATGGTACCACTAGAAAGGTCTTGTGACAAGGAATGCACGTGTGAATTATTAAAGCCATACAACTTGCCAATCGAAAGTTATGGTCAATGTTAAAGTTTTTAAAAAGTAGTTCAAATGTCAAGGTCTAGGTCACAAGATAAAAATTATGGTGCCACTAGAAAGGTCTTGTGAAAAAGGCACATGTGAAATATGAAAGCCCTATCCTTTCCAATAGAAAGTTATGTGTTAAAGTTTTTTTAAAAGTAGGTCAAACGTCAAGGTCACGAGGTATAAAATTATGGTACCGTTAGAAGGGTATTGTGACAAGGAATCCACATGTGAAATATGAAAGCCCTACCACTTACCAATCGAAAGTTATGGCCAATGTTAAAGTTTTTAAAAAATAGGTCAAATGTCAAGGACAAGGTCAGGAGGTAAAACAATATGCTATTACTGGAAATGTCTTGTGACAAGGAATGCACATGTGAAATATGAAAGCCATATCACATATCAATCGAAAGTTATGGCCAATGTAAAAGTTTAAAAAAAAATGAAGAAAATAAATAGATCTTAGGTCAAGGTAAAGGTCACGAGATAAAAAATTATGGTATCACTGGAAAGGCCTTGTGATAAGGTATACACCTGTGAAATATGAAAGCTCTATCTATTACCATTCAAAAGTAATGCCCAATGGTAAGGTTTTTGTAGACAGACAAACAGACAGTCGGACAGACAGACCAAAAAAGATATGACCCCCCCCCCCAATCTCGATTCCGGGGGGAAAGAAATTATGTAGTCGTGTTTTCGTGATGTCATGTACACTGTTTGGTAATGTCCTATTTGGGGGAGTAAGGCATATTTGTCGCAACAAGCCGGACATATGCCTTCCAACAAAAGATAATTCAACCTAGAAGCCTCCAGTGTTTATGCTACACGACTCATAAACAAGGGGTCGAGGGTTCGATTCTGGGCTTCTAATATTATCTAATATTCAGAACTTATTTATCTTCACTGCAGCTAGTGCTGTGCCGTGTGGAGGCCGTAAAAAGTCTACCCGTACACCCATCATAGTGCAGATTATATTTTCTGGTCCTTTGGGATCAATGAGTTCATTTAAAATCATTTTGAAAATAGAGTTCTGCTTAAGCCGGTGCTAGTGGGCGTGACCGGTGTAGCACATTTCAGTACTGGTCATGAACAGACTCAGTAAAACCGAGTCTGCTATTTTCGTTTATTTGGTGTATTCTTTGCTTCCAAAGGATCTAATAATCAGAACTTATTCTAAAGACTTTTGGAAGAGTCTTTAAACCAAAGTCCCGTCTCCGGATGAGCTTAGCTCTTGGACGTAAAACTCAAAACACATACGACCTAACCTGTTCTCTACTCAGTAAAATACTTGGCTACAAAAGAAAACGATGCATTTTTAGTAAACTTGTGAGTTTCCAGCTAAGTGTTTCCTAAATGATGACTTCTGACACGCCAAACCGACTTTCACATCACATTAATTATTCCGTGTGATGAAGACCCAACTATACCCCACTTTATATAGAGAAAACTAGTGTTTTAGGGGTATATACATATTTTTCTCATTTCTGTTTCAATGACATATGAGGCGGTTCTAACGAGCACCCAGAACCTTTGTTTTGAGCATTAGTAAGAAAAATATCACACAATTTCATCAGAAAAATGACCGGTTCGGAGATATGAAAGAATGCACAACGAGAGTACGTCAAACAGGATGCTACAAAAAGCGCATAATAACATTTGTTCAGTGTTTTTATTTCAGAGTTATTAACTGTACATGTGTGTGCCTGGAATGGATCTGTGTAGAACTTGTCATTCTTATATGCTTTTCAATGAATGACAGAGATTTCTCAGTGAGATCTAAATCGATATCTTCACTGTTTCAAACAGTGAAAATACGATTTTTATTTTTCACTGTTTGTGACTACGATGTAGTCTAAAAATAACATAACTTATCTGTTTGTGAAAAGTCATTTAGCTGAACGTTATTTGTGACAGAATGAACTCACGCACGTTGTTTTCACGTCATTCCGACGTTGATGACGTCACTTTTTTACCTATGCATGGTAAATAATGCATGCCGCGCCAGACAAGCTTAGCAGCTGCGGACATTATTTAAATGCTAAAATTAAGAGAACCATTTTTGATAACGTTACATTCCATGCAAACGTTTAGTTATAGTGCGAACAATTTGACCTGAAACTGACCTTTATGCAAGGAATAAATTAGTCAATGCTATCGCCTAATACGTCGGCTTTCGTAAACTTCTCGTGAATTTTCGGCATCACGTGAATAGCGGCCCATTTACCGACCTCTATTTATTGTTTAACAGTATTGCCATCTTCGGAAAACGGCGAAGATAAATATATGCATTCAGTCGGGAATGAAATTATGTTAATAGAGTTCACCAGTACCAGGTCAATTTGTTCGAACTATAACATCAGTTAACATGTTTGACACCCCTAACTCAACGCGCAATCGTCCTGGAAAAAAAGTTTGTTCTCTGTGATGATGTTTGGCGCTTTCAAACGGCGTAAAAGATTAAAATTTAAAGCATGAAGGAAACAGCAAATGATTTTTAGTGCAAGATCGATTACACTGAAAATATCAAATATCCCCTATTTGCACATCCACAGATATATGTTGATTTGTTTGTATTGGAGTTTAACGGCTCAGTCAACATTATTAAGCGGTTAACCAGTACACTGTACATTCTTTCGCCAGAAACTGACAACTGCTCTTCTTGAATCAGCGGAAGGGAGAGAATGACCATAGAAATATTTCATGATCAATCTCCACGAAAGAATGTTGACCCCGGCAGAAATCGAACCCGCGTCCTGCTGATCACCAGTCAGACGCAGATACACGTTGAATAGCCACGAACCTTACAACACTTCACATTTTAAATGCATGCAAATTGATAGACATTGCGATAACACACCCAGCGACATAGTGCATTTTTTACATCTCAAAAATGGCTACTAATCTGATGAAAAACCGTGATATTTTTCTTATAAAGGCTCAAAACATAGGTTGTGGGTACTCGTTAGAACCGCCTCAATGAGGCGGTTCTAACGAGTACCCACAACATATGCCTTGGAACAGAAATAAGAAACATAATGTTTACCACCGTAAACCCGTTTTCTCTTTGTTAAGTGGGGTTTAGGGGGGGGGGGGGTGTTCATTTCACGGACTTGTTCACGTGATGGTTTTGAATGTGTAAAATTATCCAGTGATCTTGCTTTGAATAAGAAGAATGGTCAAGGTTTCAAAACACATCGATATTTTGGGATAAAGTCTTTTAAACTCGCCTCGATAGCAATATAGCAGTTTCAGGTGATGTTTAATACAGATGTAATAAAGGCGTAACTATACCAAATTTAGTGACACAGAGGCCTTTCTGATATTTAATCTTCATCAGTGTGTCTCAACCCCAAAGTTTTGAAACCGAAACGGATGATGGACAAGACCCGGCAAACACAGCACAACCCCTCCCAACCCCCCCCCCCCCCCCCGAGCACACACCGACCGACGTAGCCTATGCGAAAGGTCAGCTGGAGGCATCAGACAAGAGAGCATACCCGCGGACTTATAGGCGTCCCCCACCGAGCCAACATCAGCAAACATGACCCACACTCCACGGAAGTCCCGGGCATCAGGAAGGAGATGTTATATAAAGGTGAAATGCAAAGTTCAGGAGTGGATACATCACATCCCCGTCTAAGATACCAAAGGGAAAGAAAACCATCACGAAAACACGCCTAAATAATTTTGACCCCTTTGAACCCCACTTTTATATACTTAAACATAGATTGCGGGTACTCGTTAGAACCGCCTCGTCGAGGCGGTTCTATCGAGTCCCCGCAATCTAAATTTTGAGCAGAAATAAGAAAAATGTCACAATTTTTTCAACTTAAATTTTCTATTTTTGGCCCAATAAATGGCAATGTATTCGTATAGGCGTGTTTTCGTAATGACCATAATGAAAACGTCACAAGCGGAAAGCCAAAAGGACAGTTACTTTCCCACGAAATGGCCAAACGGCATTCCAAAATATAGAGAATACCAGGTGAGTGTCTTTTGATATCGAGTTTATCAGGCAAGGCTTCGAGAACGCTTGTAGAATCGCGAGGCTTGCCGAGCGATTATACATGCGTTCTCGAAGCCGAGCCTGATAAACTTGATTTCAAATGACACGAATCTGGTATTCTATTTATCAGTTTATCCCATTGCACATTCTTAAATTAGCATTTTACGATCAGTTATCGATGGTCTCATTGCGTCCAAACATTCCGGCGGTCGATATATTTTGTATCAGCTGACCATATTTTTTCCTATATTTTTTTTTTCAAGTAATGTTTTTTACCATTTTTTCTTGTAATAATAACATTTTTGCCATTTTTCTACTAGTCCGGTTCAATCATAAACTGCAATGTCACGCTAACCTGATAAATAAAAATCAAAAATGAGTTCCTTTAAGAGCAATGAAAACATTCATAAGAAAGAAGATGGGTCATACTACGTAGTTTCGGCTAATAAAGCCTCATCAGTGACCCTGTTATGATCCGGCAAAGAAAGCCAGAGAAAACATACTGCAATTTTGCGAATTTCGAATAGGCAGTCGATTCAAAGACTGATATAAATCAAAATGAGGTCCATATAATTAAAAACCTATCTAGAATATGAGTCTAAACCAATAATTTATTTTTGATTTCTCAGAATATTCACGCTGATCTCAAAGGACCAAAAGTAAAATATAAACTCACTTGTCCTGAGGTAGCATATGTTTATCAGATCAGTGCGTTACAATGCAATATATATTGGGGGTAACTGATAAAACACAGTTACTTTCCCACAAAATGGCCAAACGGCTATCCAAAATAAAAATATATTAGCAATACATACATGCAAAGACGAACTATAACAAATATAAACCACAAGAGAAGAACCACCGTGTAGCAAAGAAACGACTGAATGGTTGGTTGACTGTTTGGGGTTTAACGACACGTCAACCTCTGTGGGCCATATTGTGTAGTCTCCCAGAGAAAGGGGGAAAAGTGATAGTAGTGGATGAAAGTGAGTGACAGGAGAGAAAGGAAAATAAATGAAAGTGTAGAAACAAGAAATAACTAGAAATGGTGTTTGTAAAACACTATGCCTCTAACCATATGCTTGTCTATAAATGCCCAAATTTTCAAAAGGCCATTATCGCAAAAAAAAAAAAAAATCAGATTTTTTTTTCAAATTTTAATCAGGTGCTTTACTAGTCATTCCAAATCAGCCGGTCAAGTTTTTAGGCAACAATTTAAATAGCCTTTTTAAATATCTTGCAACAAGAAAGAAACACAATTAAATGACCTGAAAATGCTAAGTGTAATCACTCCAACAAAATTTCATTAAACTGGTTAAAAATTTAATCAGGTAATTTTCTCCCCAGCCAAAATCGGTATACCAAATTTAAAGACTCTATCTAGCTCAAATACTTTTTGAGATATCTTGCTAACGAGCGCATTTAAAAAGACCTGCGAGATTGCGAGTTGGCAAGCCATGACGCCAACAAGCGATATTGAGTTGTGGACTGTAGTGAAATTGTGTGTCAACTGTAGTGAAATTGTGTGTCGTTCTTAATAAATAACCGAAGGAAACGCTGAAAAATGATAAAATCAACAGGGAAATATGATTAATTTAGTCGTGCTGTCGTCTACAAATGGCACTCAATGTTCAGGGGCGGAAGAGAGTCGATTTCGGACGATCCGAGGAGCGGCCGACCAACCTTTGTAGCGTGTTCCATTAGGGTCAAGGATATGGTTTACAAGAACAGGAGAACAACAGTCAGGGTTCTTGCTGATAAACATGCGGTTTCGAGCTCCACAGTACATGGAGTATTGGCAGATGAACTTGGAATGTCTAAAGTTAGTGCGCGTTTGGGTGCCAAGATTACTCACGGACACGGAAAAGGAGCATCGGGTGCATTGTTCGCGGATGTTTCTCAGCCGTTTCGACTCTGAAGGTGACGAGTTTTGGATAGGATCATCACACCGGACGAGACATGGTTACACCATTTAGACCCTGAGACCAAAGCTATGTCACCCGTTTGGTAAACCTTCAAGACTCCACCCCCAAAGAAGGCAAGGGTACAGAAAAGTGCGGAGAAACACATGTTCGTTTTCTTCATGGATCGGCACGGGATGATCTTGCCACCATACGGACAGACTGTCACTGCAGCATACTATTCGAAGGTAATTGCTTTTCGCGTTTCGTTTAAAATTTGGTTGGCTAAACTTTTTTTTATAATGGACGAGGAACTGATGTTCCAGTGTTTAACATGCATCGCAGTCTTTCAAGACTGGGTCATTTTGTGATTGCATTTTGCTTTTCAGGTCCTGAGGCGTGATCTCGTAAATGCGATAAGAAAGAAACGCCCAGCTATGGATCTTGAGAGTGTAATCTTACACCAGGATAATGCTCCGGGACACCAAGCGGAATCTACTAAACTGGAGATCAGTCTTCTTGGTTTTGAATTCTTGGAACATCCGCCGTACAGCCCAGATCTTGCTCCTATGGATTTACGTTTTTACAGAGTTGGAAGCGAGCTGCGGAGATTAAGATTTGATTCGTCAGAAGAACTTGCAAAACAGAGTCAGTTAATTGTTTCGTCACTCTCCGAAGACTGGTATGTAGAAACCTTCAGTAAATGGGTATGCAGACACACGAAGTACGTAGACATTGCTGGGGACTATGTGGATTAAGTGAGACGGTCGCTGGACTTGAATAACGCTTGACGTGTTCACGAGGTCATATTAACTTAGCTTGCTCCGGGTACGTGTTTCATACCTTCATATAATCAATATAAAATTATAATTTTTAAGTATATCATTATCAATTTCTCAGAAGTTGTAGAACAGCTGTTGAAATTTAAGTAGATATAAATTTCTACTTGCTATTTTGGTTACTGCCCGTTTTATAACAAAATTCTACGAACTTTCCGAACAGTCCTCGTATATTCAAAATAAACTTGTAAAACGTCACATATAAGAGCTTACAGGTAAAGTTTAACCAAATGCGGACGCCGACACTGACGCCGACGCTGACGCCGACGCTGACGACGGAAGCCCGGGGGTATGGCAATAGCTCCCCCCTTCCTTTCGTAAGGCGAGCAAAAATAAAATAAAAACAGGATGTGTCTGTGAAACACTTATGTCCCCAAACAGGGCATGTTAAATATGAAAGTAGTATCAGTAAGAAATCGAAAGGTATGGCCAATGTTCAAGTCTTAATAAAGTAGGTTAAGGCCACAAGGTCAAAATTGTTGGAAAGGTCATGCGACATAGAATACACATGTGAAATATGAAAGCCCTATCCCTTTCCAATCGAAATCTATGACCAATGTTAAAGTTTTTAAAAAATAGGTCAAACGTCAAGGTGAAGGTCACGAGGTCAAAAATTATGATACCACTAGAAGGGTCTTGTGACAAGGAATGCATATACCACATATCAATCGAAAATTATGGCCAATGATAAAGTTTAAAGAAAATAAAAAGTAGGTCAAAGGTCAAGATCAAGGTCACGAGATCAAAGATTAGGGTACCACTGGAAAGGTCTTGTGATAGGTATACACCTGTGAAATATGAAAGCTCTATCTATAAGCATTCAAACGTAATGCCAAATGTTAAGGTTTTGTAGACAGACAGACAGACAGACGGACCAAAAACTATATCCCCCTGAATCTCGATTCCGGGGGGGGCATAAAAATAAATAAACAATGGACAAACATTAAAGTTATACCATCACAATGTCATATTGACACCGTTTCTGCGATTACTAGATTTTGTAACAGTTTCAGAGAAGGGGTTCCCTAATCCTGTCCTTCTCAAATCACCTACCTATACTACTGGTCCTGACCTGTACAGGTCCAGAAAGTGGACCCTGTCCCGCTACGGAATATGCCAGCAGCCTTATCGTGTACGTTACGTCAGAAGTGAGCCCTGTTAACGTCGTCCTTGTAGCGCCATTGTTGACGTCGACGACGTTCCACGATGAAACTGCTTGTGATTGATCCGTTGTGTAATACACTCTGTAGCCCTGTAAAAACAAAATTTGAGCCACACTGAGCAAAGATGTACCGACACATAAGAAAAGGGCCATGAGCGTTCTCAGATTTAAGACCCTCCAAATGTGCGCTCCCTGAGAATTCTGAAGTGCATGTAAAGTAAAATTCCTAAATTAAAACCATCTTTGAGACCGTTCAAATGTGGTCTTTAAGACCACTTTTAACAGTTCCAAAGGTGGCCTCTTATTCGGAGACACTGGACGTAGAAGATACATAGAAAGAGTACCTGAAACCTTCTCAGTAAGCTTTTTAAATCAGATAAGTCTTAAATTTCCGTGGTCTTGATAGCAGATTTTTTTTTGTTGAATATGTGTATTAAAACTGACTTATAAGATAAGACATACGATTTCTTGTACGAGTTCAGCTCAAGGTGTCTTACATATGTTTGCGAGCAACAAACGCTCTGGCGAGACTGCACCTTGTGCAAGCAAGTCTGAGCTGAGCCTGAGCTTTTACTGATCGCCTTAAGGATACGTACCATTTTTCATGTACTGGTTCGAATGTGTACATGTGTTTGGATATGTGCGCTCAGCGATAATACAGAACAGCCTACGTGCATGTACTAACTCGTTGGGATTACAGCCTTCCCTATTGGTAAACATTGCCTCAATAGCTCATCTTTTTAAAAGGTACTTTTTCTTAACACCCCTCTAAACCCCACTTTATATAGAGAAAACTGAGATTTACTGGGGTTGACATTAGTTTTACTAATTTCTGCTCCAAGACAGTTTATGGGTATTTGTTGGAACCAATGAGGCTGTTCGAACGATCACCCAAAACTTATGTCTGGTGTATAAATAAGTAAATTATGACACAAGTGCATCAGAAAAATAACCATTTGCACTATGTCACACTGATGTATCTAAACAAGGCGAAGTCAAGAGACTTTTGCAAATGCTGAAGGCGACCTGAATCTTCGCTGGGGGCACATGTTCCATATGGTATTATAATAATCTTTATCATATGACGTCGCGTTTGAGAGTGTAATAACACCATGTAATGTTCTCGATAATCCACTAGTGGATTAAATATGCAAATTAGCTAGATACGTCCCTTAACGTTACATATAGGACGGCCTTAACGACGTCGTGTTTACTAATGGCGGAATACTGATATTTTTGTTAAACAATCGTGTATAAAATGCGTTTTAAATATCATATGATAAATAGAATCATGCATTCGTGTTCATGTATTATTGAATTTATTAAACGAGTTGAGGAAAAGGGATTAAACGCGAGCAATAATACATGAGCACTCATGGAAAATCCTCTATTTATTTAATTTTTTGTTTTCTTTGAAGGATGGTTTACGGCCCTTTCAAGATGAGTTCACTTATTTCGGGCCGATCATTAATCAGAGGTAAGCAAAACCAAGAGTACCGGGAGAAAAACTACTGACCTTCCGTTGCAGAATATAAGAATCTTATATGGGTGTGAGGGGTGGATTGAAAAATCCGTCCCGAGGGACACTGTCCGGCATCCCGAGGCTTGCCGAGTGATGCCGGACAGTGATCCCGTGGGACGGATTTTTCTATCCACCCCTCACACCCATATTGGGTTCTTTTTCTTGCATACCTTCCATTTCTATTCCGAATTTATAATGCTGCTGTCACTTCGGTTACCGACATCCGCCATTTTGTGATGACACAACAGGAATGTTTAGTGACGTCACGCATGACGACGCCGCGCATGAGGTTTTAATCAACCAGTGCATTTATCAAACACGCAATTATATTCGATTTGGGGTCGGAAAACCAGGGTCAGAACATAAATTTCTATCCCAGGGTAAAATCTCGGATGTCCTTGTCTGGTGTGCAAGCATCTTTAATACGCATCACAAAAACATGCCTTTATAAATCTGACCCACTTGAACCCCACTTTTATAAAGTAAATTAGAAGTGGAGGTAATGATCAGGAATCGATACAATCACCCCAAGCTCCCGTCAGAGACACCAAAGGGAAAGAAACACAAACATGAAACAACATACACCAATGGAAACATCAAATAGCGGAAAGCCAAAAGGACAGTTACTTACCCACAAAATGGCCAATAGGCTGTCCAAAATAAAATAATATAAGCGACACAAACACAGAAAGACAAATCATAACAAAAATAAACCGCGACAGAAGAACCGCCTCGGAACTGTCAGCGGAAACGAATTCCACTTGGGGGCTTAAATCGATTTTACATTATACAATCCTCGCCCTTAGTTCCGTCGCGATTTAGACAAATAATTTGTTCAGTCCGCATGAAGGTCTCCTAACTCAACAGTGCAGCAACTCCGCGAACACAAATAATCAAACATTTGTAATGGTTTGTCTGTAAGTGTTTGTGTCGCTCATTTTATTTTATTTTGGATAGCCTTTTGGCCATTTTGTGGGAATGTAACTGTCCTTTTTGCTTTCCGCTCTTGGTGTTTCCGTTGGGGTCTCTTGCTTCATGTTTGTCTTTCTTTCCCTTTGGTGTCACTGATGGGAGCTGTAAGTTAATTGTACCGATTCCTGATCATTGCCTCTACTTCTATTTTGAAGCACGAAAACGCCTGGATTTCAATTTATCTTAAACTTCATTAGAATGTTTTATAGACCAAAACAAATTTCAGCCTAACCTTTCGAAGACTTTGTCGAAATATTTTATCACGTGATTTTTGATTGCAGTAAAACATGAATGTTCAAAATGATTTTGAGAGTTCAGTGGTGGAACAAAAGCTTGAATTTTTAATAAACCGTGCTTTGAAGTTTAGGTAACCAATATAACGTAGGAAGCTTGTCTTGGCCTTCTGTAACACAGACAGCAAACGTAGTGGCTGAATGACAAATGTGGTCATCAATTAAAGCCCTCTCTACAGCTAAAGGCTGAAGTTCATAGGCCTTAGTACCACCACGTTCTTGTTGAAGATTGTTAACATAGTGAAGCCGTCAAACAACGACCACATTGTTAGCGGCCTTATCAGCTGGAGCCAAAACAATCTTCCTATGAAATTCTTGAATACCTAGTTTAAGGTGACATAAAGACGTCTTAGGTTTAGGAGGTAAAAAACTGGGGTTTACAGAGGTAAACCTTATTTTTCTTATGTCTGCTCTAAAACATGGATTGTAGGTCCTCGTTAGAACCGCCTCGATGCGGCGTTTCTAACGAGTGCCCACACTCTATGTTTAGATTAGAAATAAGAAAAAATATCGCAATTTTTCATCTTAAAATTTGATGATACTCATTTCGGCGGTAAAATTTACATTGAATTTATATAGGCGTGTTTATGTAATAAGCATTTCTAACCCAAGGGATTCCGGGGTCGATTGGAACGGAGGATAAGCTGAGGTTCCGACCACGAAAACACGCCTGTATACTTTTTACCCTCTTTTACCCCCAGTTTTATATAGTCCAACTGCGGTTTACAGTTGTATACGTTTTTTCTTATTTCTACTCAAAAACATAAATTGTGGGTGCTCGTTAGATCCGTCTCGCCGAGTTCCCAGAATGCATGTTTTGAGCAGGAATGTCGGAAAATAATCAGATTTTGTTTTTTTTCTAAAATTTTTCATTTTTTGGTGGTAACATTTTCAATATATTTGATTAGGCTTGTTTTCGATATGCGATCGGCCCTGGCATTCCAACTAAATCGAATCCACTGGAATAAATAAAATCTTTTTTGTGCATATCTTTATTGTTTCCTTTCGGTTTACTCATCTTTTTACCTCAAAGTCAGACACAGTGGTCTACATTTTTCGCACGGATGAATACACCGTTGGTCAGCATTACGTGTGTGTCCATAACTGCGTTTGCAGTTTTAGATACCTCTTGGCAAAGACCAAGAACAACACAGCAAAATCCAGGGCTTCTCCGGATGCGTCTTTAAACCGAGGTCCTGTCTCCGTATGACATTAGCTGTTGGTGGGACGTAAACCTCAAACACTCACTCACTCACTCACACACACAGCAATAACAGTTGGTTTCTAACTCCCTTTATAGTCCCTAGGGAACTGCTGGCATTAATAAATTTAAACCTCAAACACTCACTCACTCACTCACTCACTCACTCACACAGCAATAACAGTTGGTTTCTAACTCCCTTTATAGTCCCTAGGGAACTGCTGGCTTTATATAATTTAGGATAATTATCTTATGTCATCTTGAAAATGTATGCTGTGTGTTCCAATTAGAATCGCCTCGATGAGGCAAATCTAATGGGTACACACGTATACATGTATTTTAAAGAAAATCAAAAAGATAAACCCAATATGCCGCATGACCTGTCGCTATAATTACCGTTAAGTACCAGGAACCACAACTATCTCAAACATTTTTTTCATGACCAATAAAGTGTGTTCCAACCATTGAATTTATTTGTTTATTTGATTTGAGGTTTAACGTCCCCGTCAACACTGTAAAGGCCATTGACGTTGCTTCCAATTTTGTGGGACTTTAATCATACATTGAGATGAAATGACATCTCAAGCCCTGTCGCCCAATGAAACCAATAGGGTTTATTAGCATGGAGGTCCGCCTCGCACCGCGGTTCCTGTACAGGCTTAGATCCTCTAAGCGGTTTACCAGTACTAGTGTGCGGGCCGGATTCAGTTCTGCGTCGAAGCATCATGCAGCCCATATATTTTTGCAAGCCCCTATGGGCGGGGGCCTCAATTGAATTTTGACTGTATTCGTATTGCCTCCGCTCATCGGGGCTTTGAGAAATACATTACGAAAACACGCCTATACAAATACATTGTCAATTTCACCTCTGAAAATACGAGCATTTTAAGATGAAAACTTGTGAGAACTTTTTCTTATTTCTGCTCAAAATATAGATTGTTGGTACTCATGAGAACCGCCTCATCGAGGCGGTTCTAACGAGTACCCACAGTCTATATTTTAGAGCAGAAATAAGAAAAATGAGGTATACCCTTGTAAACCCCAGTTTTACTATACAAAAGTGGGGATCGAGGGTGTCAAAATTATATAGGCGGGTTTTCATGATGGGTTGGGCAGCATGATGCTTCCACGCATAGCTGACACTGACCACAAATGAGAACTGGTCAAGTGCTTAAAGGACTAAGCCTTTCCAGGCAAATCAATGTGAGTCATACTGTCCAATGCGTAGAAACCTTTTGGTTTTATTGAGTGGCAGGGACTCAGATGTATTTTCATCTCAATTTCGGGTAAAATTCCATAATATTGGAAGCAACATCTCCAAAATGACCTAAATAGTGCTGACTGAGACGTTAAACCATAAATCAAACAAACCAACAAAATCAATTGTATTCAACGGACCCCACTGTTGACGGTGACCCAAAACCACAATTTAAACAAACATATCAACGGACCAATATGCAAATAGGGTCTCCTCTTAAAGGACAAAAATGCTTTTTGAAGGCAAACTATTTCCTTTTGGAGTGAACCTGTATTGTCTGTTTATTTGTAAATGCAGTTGTTCGGGTCTTACGACCACCCAACCACTAAGGTCAAAAGGAGGCGTGACTTTGGTGTAAATACTCATCCAAAAGTTTTGAGGAGCCGAGAATCGAACCTAAAAATAGAAGTGGAAGCAATGATCTGGAATTGATACAATTAACCCACAGCTCCCATCAGACAGCGAAGGGGGATAGAAACACAAACATAAATAAACAGTCCCTAATGGAAACATCAATACGGAAAGCCTAAAGGACAGTTACATTCCCACATAATGGCCAATAGGCTATCCAAAATAAAATAATATAAGCAACACAATCACCCAAAGACAAACCATAACCACTGGGGACTTAAATCGATTTTACGTGGCCACAATCCTCGCCCTTACTTCCGTCGCGATTAAGAGAAATAATTTGTTCAGTTCGCATGAAGGCCTCCTAACCCATCAGTGCAACATCTCCGTGAACACAAAAATCAAACAACCACAGAGATTAAACAACGGTGAGGACTCGACAGCAAGAAACCACTAAAATGCTAGAGCAAAAGAAAACCAACAGTTAGACTCCGATGGGCCGACCAGAAACAGAGCATCAGGAACGAACCAACATAAGCCTTTACGCTGGAACCGTCATAGAATCTGAGGCCTGACCCACCAAGGTGTGGCGTGCAAATAAAGAGGGAAGCAAAGTTGTCAACCGTGATTCGGTTAACTACCATGCATGCAATCTGTTGTATAACATATATGCTGTACCCAATCTTTTTTATATTGAAGAATGATTTTAAGAAATTATATGCTGAAGTCATTGCGGATATATATTTTTCTGATTTTATATATCAAGTCACCATAAAATTCGGGTTCCGATAGACCTTGTTGCAGAAGAGATTTAAGTCAAATATTGAATTTTGAAATTAAATCAGAATGACGTCTATAAAATTTTAAAAAAGTTTATATTTTACTTTTGGTCCTTTGAGATCAGCGTGAATATTCTGAGAGATCAGAAATAAATTATTTGTTTAGACTCATATTCTAGACAGGTTTTTAATTATTTGGACCCCATTTTGATTTATATTAGTCTTTGAATCGACTGCCAGTTCGAAATGCGCAAATTTGCAGTATGTTTCCTCTGGCTTTCGTTGCCAGATCATTACAGGGTCACTGATGAGGCTTTATTAACCGAAACTACGTAGTATGACCCATCTTCTTTCCTATGAATGTTTTCATTGCTCTAAAAGGAACTCATTTTTGATTTTTATTTGCTTAGTTTATGGTACCGATAACCCCGATTAAAAAGGTTAGCCGTTAACAATGTCAGTTACATGACTACACACCTGGTAAATCGAATTAATTGCGAAATATAAACGCCATAGTGTGACGCACGTTGACATCACCATCCAAAAAAGGAAAATTTACCATCTCATAATAGAAATCTTCGAGTTTATAATAAATTTTACCAGAAAAAAACCCCACCCACAACAGACAGATGTAAATCCAAAAACGGGGCCTCGGTATCAAAATAATTTGCTTCATTTGCTGATTTTTATTTTTTTTTTTTTTGGGGGGGGGGGGGGGGTGGCGTAAATTTGACTGACCAAACCATCGAAATATGTATTATCAATATTTAATAAATCATCCAAATATCTAGAACTGGAGCTAAAAGCTTCAATGATTTCAGACTAGTTTTCAACAGAAAGGGACATCATGAAGTCTCTCTCATAACAAAACAAAAACAGATCAGTCATAAGTGGTGTCGGTACCCATCGGAATACCCACAACTTGTTTTAATAACTTAGTGCCAAACTTGTAAATATTGTCAAGTAGAAAAGTGAGAGCTTCACACACTTTCTGACATTAACATAAAGTATATTTTTATGCTCTTCAGAAGTGAAGAAAGCATTTCTTACATTACATGCAATATAGAGGGAGTCTTCCCTATGAAATGGCCATTCAATTAAATCATTAATATGTTCTAGAAAGGGTTATTAAGTGTTTCTTTTATAAGATTATGAGGAAGTGTAGTGTAGTGCAAAGGGTGGAAAAATCATAAGCAGACAGACTTGAAGCACGAAAATGCCTGGATTTCAATTTATTTAAAGTAGATTGAAGTAACACAAAGATCAGAAATCGATACAATTGACATACTCCACCCATCAAAGACACCACAGGGAAAGAAACACAAACATGAAGCGACCAGACCATAATGGAAACCTAAACAAAGGAAGGCCATAAGGACAGTTACTTTCCCACAAAATGGCCAAATAGCCATCAAAAATAAAAAGACACAAGTAATACACACAGTAAGTAACAAACAAAACATAAATAAACCGCCAAAGATAAACCGCCTTGGAACGGTCAGTGGAAAGAATTCCACTGGGGGGCTTAAATCGATTTTACATGGCCATAATCCTCGCCCTTACCTCTGTCGCGGTATACACTAATTTTGTTTAGTCCGCATGAAGGCTTTGTAACTCATCAGTGTAACATCTCCGAGAACATACAAATAAAAAAAACTACAGAGATGAAACAAGGGACAGGACTCGAAAGCATACAACAATAGAATTGCTGGAGCAAATGAAAACCAACAGTTAGACTCCGAGGGGCCCGACCAAACTTCATTAGAATTTTTTATGGACCAAATCTGATTTCTACCTGATCTTTCGAAGACTTTGTCGCAATATTTTATCATTTGTTTTTGATGGCAGTAAAACATGAAGTTAACTAGATATTGTGTTTGTGAAACACTATGCCCCAACCATATGCTTGTCCCTAAATGGGACAGTAAACAGTACCTCATGATCATTTGCATTCATAATAAACCTGTCAAATATTCCCAGAATATAATCAAAAGTTAAACAGGTCATTTACATGTTAGCCTAGCTCATGTGGTTCTGGTGATATTTTGTTCACAAGTTTCCCTTTGGTAATACAATCTATGGCAAATACCATTCTATGTATGAAATTTCAATATCCTTGCATAAGCCATTCTGTAGTTAAAGCATAACGGACGAACGGACAGGGCACAACCAATATGCCCCATCGACCTCTTCGAAGTTGGGGGAATAAAAATACCCAAGTTACCGATCGGAAACGAAGTGTCGACCGCTGTACAGACATACAGACACAGAAGGGTATAACGCTATCGATAGTGGCTGAGATTGGTTGGAATTCCCACAACGGGATTGAAATGTGTTTGAAAATATATTTCCTTCGCATAATTCTTATAGCTACAATGCAGAAGTATGAACGCCCCCAACCATATGTTTGCCCCCTACAATGCACAAGGCCGAAAAGGGGCCGAACTCTTGTTAGTATATTCAGAATTTATCAAAAGTTAATCAGGGCATCTATACCTTAGACCCAAACTGCATACCAAATATCATGAGCAAACACTATGCACCCAACCATATGCTTGTCCCTAACCGGGAACAATGTAATGCCTAAGTCTGAAAGAGGGGCATAACTTCACTAAATATTAACATATTTTAAACAAAAGTTATTCAGGTCATCTATGCCTTAGTAGCAAACAGACTGCCAAATATCATGAGCCTAGCTCAAGTGGTTCTCCAGTTATTTTTATCACAAGGTCTCCATAAAGTCAAAATGTATAAGTCCAAAAAGGGGCATAACTCCATTAAATATTTTCAGAATTTCGTCAAAAGTTAATCAGGTCATCTACACATTAGACGCAAAACAGTATACCAAATATCATGAGCGGAATTATGTGAAAAGTTAAGCAGGTCATCTACACATTAGACCCAAACTGTATGCCAAATATCATGAGCCTGACTCAAGCGGTTCTCCAGATATTTTGTTCACACGGTTACCCTATAGCCGCAATGCATAAGTCAAAAAAGGGGCATAACTCCGCAAGAACAAGTCCGACGGAAAAGAAAAAAATTCGGGTCCGCTTATTTTTCATGCTCATGCCATATATTAAATTTCAAGATCCTAGTTCAAGCCATTCTGTAGTTTACCTAGGTACTTAAAGCGTAACAGACGGACGGAATGACGGACTGACGGACGGACATGGCATAACTCCAGTAAATATTTCCTGACTTTCGTCAAAAGTTAATCACGTCATCTACACATTAGACCCAAACTGTATGCCAAATATTATGAGCCTAGCTGAAGCGGTTTCCCAGATATTTTGTTAACAAGATTTCCCTATAGCCACAATGCATAAGTAAAAATAATCAAAGTACGGAAAGTACTGAGAGGCGGGCGAGTAATGTCATTGCTTTACAACGCTCTTAAATAGAAACGAAAGTTTGAAGCTTTATATTAATAATAAAACCACATACAGGCCTCATGTCCAAAGAAGTCGACTCTTTGTTAACTAGCTAGAAGAAACTGCTATTTATTTATGTGTGTATTTATTTATGTAACTGTACCTTCCTGTATCCGAATTGATCTCCTCCGATTTTGTTGACTATCACATACATGTATCTCTAGAGGTCCACCTAAAATTATCATTCTGCGTATTGAAAACATCAGAAATTTCACTCGCGCATCTTACTCGTGATAGAACTGATGTTTCGATACAATCTTAGCAAACTCTGTTTATACGACTTTATGTTTCAAAATAAAGAGCTTAGTATATAGCAACTTGAAGTATTCAACTGCATAAATCCTGCAAACCATGCCACTGGGTCCAAATTGGCCACACCCTGAAGTCCATTAGCTCCCATAGACTTATACTGGGAAAAACTGACAAAAATATTCGTCTCTGAAACCATCAATGCCCAGAGCTTAGATTTTTAGTATGCAGCAACGTCAAGTGGTCTCTCACATAAATCCTGCCAACCATGTCCCTGGGGTAAAAAATTGGCTACGCCCAGAGGCTTATAAGTTCCCAAAGACTTTAATGGGAAAAACTTTAAAAAAAGTCTTCTTCTCTGAAACCATAAGGACAAGGGCTTTAGCTATTTAGAATGCAGCAACGCCAAATGGTCACTCATAAATCCTGCCAACCATGGCTCTGGCGTCCAAAATGACCATGCCCTTGGGGTCTAAAATGGCCATGCCCCTGGGCTGACTAGCTTTCATAGAGCCATAATGGGAAAAACTTAAAAAAAATATTCATATCGCAAACTGTTAGACCCAGAGCTTAGATATTTAATGAATAGCAACGTTATGTGGTCTCTTACATAAATCTTTCCAACCATGTGCCTAGGTCCTAATTTGCCATGCCCCGAGGCTCATAAGCTCTCATAGATTTATTATGGGAAAAACTTCAAAAATCTTCTTTTTAGCCAGGTTTGTTTGAATAGGAGTTTGACACCCCTGTCAACACTATTTAGGTCATTTGGAGACGTTGCTTCCAAATTTATGGGACTTTTACCCGACATTGAGATGAAATGACATCTCAAGCCCTGCCGCCCAATACAAACAGAACGCATCTATGCATTGGACGATCTGACTCAAACCGCTATGCCTGGGCAGGCTGAGTCCTTCTAAGCGGTTTACCAGTACTCGTGTGTGGTCAGATTCAGCTCTGCGTGGAAGCACCATGCAGTCCAATCTATTTCTCCAAGCCCCATTAGACCCAGATGTATTGTATGTTGTAATTGTATAAATCCTGCCAATCATTAGCTCCCGCAGACTTGTAATGCAACAAACTTCACAAAATCTTCTCTGAAACCGTAAGGCCCTGAGCTTTGATATTTAGAATGTAGCAATGTTATGTGGTCACCTACATAAATTAAGCCGACTGTGCTCCTAAGATTTAGAATAAACAATATTTGTGAAACACAGATGCCCCCGGACAGCGCATGGTAGGTATGAAAGCTGCATCACTTAGCAATCGAAAGGTATGGCAATGTTCATGTCAGGTCAGTGCCACAAGGTCAAAATTAATGGGATCGTTGGAAAGGTCTAATGACATGGAATGCACATGTGTAATATGAAAGCCATATCACTTACCAATCGAAAGTTATGGCCAATGATAAAGCTTTAAAAGTAGGTCAAACGTCAAGGTCAAGGTCACGAGGTAGGTCAAACATTATGGTACCACTTGAACTGTCTTGTGAAAAAGAATGCATATGTGAAAAATGAAAGCCCTATCACTTATCAATCGAAGGTTATGGACTATGTTAAAGTTTTTGAAAAGTAGGCCAAATGTCAAGGTCACGAGGTCAAAAATTATTGTACCACTAGCAAGATCTTGTGACAAGGAATGCACATGTGAAATATTAAAGCCTTACCACTTACCAATCGAAAGTTATGGCCAATGCTATTTTTTTTTAAAAAACGTAGGTCAAACGTCAAGGTCAAGGTCATGAGGTCAAAACTTATGATACCACTAGAAAGGGCTTGTGACAAGGAATGCAAATGTGTAATATGAGAGCCCTACCACTAACGAATTGAAAGTTATGGCCAATGCTAAAGATTTTAAAAGATAGATCAAACATCAATGTCAAGGGCACGAGGTCAAACATTATGGTACCACTAGAAAGGGCTTGTGACAAGGAATGTACATGTCAAATATGAAAGCCATATCACTTATCAATCGAGAGTTATGGCCAATGTTAAGGTTTTTAAAAAGGAGGTTAAAAGTAGGTGAAATGTCAAGGTCTCGAGGTGAAAATTTATGGTACCTAATGAAAGATCTTGTGATAAGGAATGCACATGTGAAATATGAAAGCCCTATCAGTTACCATTCAAAAGTTATGCCCAATGTTAATGTTTTTGTGGACAGACAAACAGAGAAACAGACGGATAGACAGACAGACCAAAAACTATATGTCCCCGGGGGCATAAAAATCTTCAAACTGGTCAGTTGGATGGTTTCTTATGTAATTTAGAATGAACATTCCTTGGGTGGATCACTTGTTTATTTTTAACCCATTTTATGCGGGAAAACCCTAAAGGGGTACCTTGGCAAACAGTGCTGGCCCATATCAGACCCCACAGAACACCGCCTGCACTGTTTGCTAACAGAATGTTCCATCAAAAAAAAAAGAAAACATATTCCTAACACCCCTTATATGACAAATGGACTGGTCCAACATATAGCAAAAGAAGAGTCCACAAGTATGCAATTGGTTAATGTAATAAATATGACAATTGACTGAAGTTAGCCCGTGGAGCGACAGGCTCCCTTGGGCCTCTTGTCTTCATTTTAAGATAAGAGCTCAACTTTACGCCACCTGTGAGAGTCGGCCCCGCCCATCGGGGCTTGAAGAAATATATGAGCTGCATGATGCTTTCACGCAGAGCTGAAACCAACCAACACACGGGCACTGGCTAGAGGATCTAAGCCTTACCAGGCAAAAGTGGTGCGTGTGGGCCCGTCCGTGCTTATAAACCCAATTGGTTCCATTGGGCGACAGGGCTTGAGGTGTCATTTCATCGCAATGTCGGGTAAAAGTCCCACAAAATTGGAAGCAACGTCTCCAAAATGACCTTTACAGTGTTGACGGAGACGTCAAACCTCAAATCAAACAAAAGTTAAATAAAGTACTGTCCTGTTCAGGACACGTCAGATCAGTTATTTGGGAAGGTGGGGGGGGGGGCATAAAAAGACGCAAAAGTGCTAAATTTTCTTTGTCAGATTTTGTTAACTCTGCATTTTAAATTAAAAGCTTAGGCCCTGGACTTCAATTTGACTGATTAGTCTCTAGCCCCCGCCCACTGGAGCTTGAAGAAATATATGGGCTGCATGATGCTTCCACGCAGAGCTGAAACCGACGCGCACACGAGCACTGGTAAACCGCTTAGAGGATCTAAGCCTGCCCAGGCAATGCGGTGCGAGTCGGAACGTCTCCAAAATGACCTTTACAGTGTTGACGGGGACGTTAAACCTCAAATCAAACAAACAAACACTGATTAGTCTCATCAAGGGCGTTCACAGATTTTGCAGCTTAATTTGCCCATAAATGCCAAGCGCCCCTTTACTGGGGCATTCGAAAACATCGAAGACCCTGATAAGAGGCAACAGAATGCGGCGTCTGATCAATATCATCATTATTTGCTTAAAGTACGGAACTACATTGTAAAACTCACAGCAAATAAAATTTCTTTTTGTAATTATATTCAGACCTCTCCAAAGCTGTCGGAAAACTATGTTTGATGTCGTTCAGTTGTCATCACTTATGTTATCACGGAGAAGAGTGTCAACCCTTTCAACCCTTTATATCATTTCAGATACCGATACAGGTTAACCTTATAGATCAAGATCAGACGGCTTGTGACAAGCAGTCTCATCAGAATCTACACTGTATATTAGCTGTCAAAGATTTGGACAAAACGTATTTCTATAAGAATTGGGACACCGAATATCAAAGCTAACGGAAGGGTTCGGATCAGAAACTCAGGGATGAAAGGGAATTATTTCGGGAGTAAACAGCAACGGCGTAGGAAAATAGTGCCGATTTGTTTATTTGTTTGTTTTTTGTTGTTGTTTTTACTCAGCCTTCAGCGCAAGTTTATTTGTGAAATCTAACAAGCATTTTACAAACTTGTCATTTTTCAAACAGTCCAGCCGAACTTGATTGGTTTCATTGCATGTTCTTTTTTATATTTAGACATGTTTTTCTTTTTTCTTGAGCGGAGAACTACAAGAAGGAATGTCTAAAGAGGTGCACAAATTTTGATACTGTACCATAACTATAGACGGGCTTACGCCCGCCTAAAAATGGCATAACTCCGAAAGGATAAGTCCGACGTAAAAGGAAAAAGAAAATGTGTTTGTGAAACACTATGCCCCCAACCATATGCTTGCCACTTATAGACACATAATTAAAACTAGATATTTTGTTCACAAGGTTTCCCTATGGCCATGATGTGTTAAATCCGAAAAGGGACATAATATTGTTATATATAGACGGAATTTCGTTAAAAGTTAATCAGGTTATCTACACCTTAGACTCAAACCGTATACCAACTTTCATTAGCCAAGCTCGAGTGGTTCTCCAGATATTTTGTTCACAAGGTTTCCCCATAGCCACAATGCATAAGTCCGAAAAGGGGCATAACTCCATTATTTTTTTCGGAATTTCGTCAAAAGGTAATCAGGTCATCTACACCTTAGACCCAAATAGTCTACTAAATATCATGAGCCTAGTTCAAGCGGTTCTCCAGATATTATGCTCACAAGGTTTTCCCCATAGCCACAATGCGTAAGTCCGAAAAAGAGTATAACTCCATTAAATATTTTCGGAATTTCACCAAAAATTTATCAGGTCATCTGTACCTTAGACCCAAACTGTCTACTAAATATCATGAGCCTAGATGGAGCAGTTCTCCAGATATTTTGCTCACAAGGTTTCCACATTGCCACAAGTGCATAAGTCCGAAAAGGGGCTTTGGTATTGGTTAGACCCTTTAAATTTGTCTTCTGTAACTTCAGTTAATCTCAATGGAGCAGGCAATACCAATGTTTATGGGAGTAGTCTTCGTATAAGACTATCTCCTCTCAAATCGCCCATCCTTCGAAAATATACTAATCCGTGGAAAAGAAGTGGAATGTATCCTAGTATTTCTAAGTGCAATGCCAAGAGGTGCAGATGTTGTTCGCATTTAAGCACTGCGTCTACCGTTACTTCATCTGTAAACGGTAGATGCTTGTCTGTAGTTAACATGTCTGATTTGACATGACAGTCTACAGTTTTAATTTATCTAATTACATGACGTGCTGCAAACTGTAGTATGCAGTACGTCGGTCAAACTAACCGCATGCTTAAAACTAGATTGAACGAGCATTATCGTAGAATGAGTAAGCCTAAGAACACTGACACTTTCTTGTACCGTCACTATCGACGTACAGGTCATTCTGTAAATAACATTGTTATTCAACCAGTGGAAAAACTTTATTACGATGCAAATTCTACATCTAGATTCAAAATAATCAAAAGACATGAGGCTGAACTGAAATGGATTAAATTTTTACAGACCCCTTTTCCACTGGGATTTAATGACAACATTTATCATGAGGGTAATATTTCCAGAATGCCGGATTTTGATATTTTCTCGCTCCTGGAATGTCGAAAACGCAGAACTAGATCTCACGGCACCAGGAAAAATGGTAACTTTAAACGTAAATAACATGCGTTTAAACGAAATAATACTAGACTGAAGTGACTGTCAATTATATTATTAAATCATAGACGCCGCTCTATGCTTTCATTTTTAAGTTCATTACCCGTTTCTGTTTTACGTCTTCTGGACACCGAGGCGAATAAATTCTAAGATAGTTCTCATCAGTTATATGATGCGGCTCTCTTAACTAGAGGCTATACTCAGCATACTCTCCGTCCTTACATTGATTCTGAAATTAATCATAAGAGCCATTTCTTCAAAATATCCTTCATTAATAAGGGTATGGATTTTATAGATTTGCCCAGTATCTTCCGTGAGAGATCGGTGCTTTCTTTCATTCCTGCTTATTTTCAAAATACTGGAACACCTATAATTTGCTATAAATATAACAAACCTGTTAGATCTATCATTTTTAATTTCAATAAACTTGTTTCAGATCTTGATATTGATACTAATACTCCTGATTCATGTGATTGTAAAAACTCAGTGTATTGCTATCCTGCTGCTGGTCATGTGATTACTGGCAATTTGAAAATTATTCCTGATTCTAGGATAAGGAATATAATTTCTAAAGGACCGAAATATCGGTTTCCTTCTAAAATTGATTTCAGTAAATGTAGAGATGAAATCGCTGCTTCCTTGAATGAATTCGGTAATCGATGGTGTAAGCGAGAGTATGTTGAGCATAAAGCCCTTAAGGACTGGAAACTGAGCATGTTAAAACTAGTGGATAAACGCATTTCTTTCTATTCTCAAAATACTAACTTATTACCACCTAAGCCCAAGACGTCTTTACGTCATCTTAAACTAGGTATTCAAGAATTTCATAAGAAGTTTGTTTTGGTCCCTGCAGACAAGGCCGCTAACAACGTCGTCGTTGTGTGACGGCTCAACTATGTTAACACGCTTAAGCAGGAGCTTGGTGGTACTAAGGCCTATGAACTTCAGCCTTTAGCTGAAGAGAGAGCTATAGTAGATAAACATGTTTGTCATTCAGTCACCAAGTTTGCTGTGTGTCTTACCGAAGGCCAAGACAAGCTTCCCACGCTATACTGGTTTCCAAATCTTCATAAAAGACCTTACAAAGCACGGTTTATTGCAAATTCTAGCTCTTGCACTACCACTGAACTTTCTAAATTATTAACTTCCTGTCTTACTGCTATTAAAACACATGTGATTAAGTATTGTGATAAAGTCTTTGAAAGATCAGGAAGAAATCTGTTTTGGTCTATAAAAATTCGAATGAGGTTTTAAATAAATTGAAATCCAGACATTTTCGTGCTTCAAGTCTGTCTGCTTACGATTCTTCCACTCTTTACACTACACTTCCTCATAATCTTATAAAAGAAAAGCTTAATGATTTAAATGAATGGGCTTTTCACAGAGAAGATTCTCTATATCTTGCGTGTAATGTCAGAAATGCATTTTTCACTTCTAAAGAGCATAAGAATTATACACTTTGGTCATGTCAGAAAGTGTGTGATGCCTCACCTTTCTACTTGACAATATTTATAGTAGATTCGGTACTAAGTTATTTAGACAAATTGTGGGTATTCCGATGGGTACGAATTGCGCACCTCTTGTGGCTGATCTGTTCTTGTATTGTTTTGAAAGAGACTTCATGTTGTCGCTTTCCATTGATAACCAATATGAAATTATTGAAGCTTTTAGCTCCACTTCTAGATATTTACATGATTTATTAAATATTGATAATACCTATTTCGATGGTTTGATCAGTCAGATTTACCCCCCAGAACTTCAGTTAAATAAAGCAAATTCTTCTGATACCGAGGCCCCGTTTTTGGATTTACATCTTTCTATTGTAGATGGGTTTGTTTCGTGCAAAATTTATGATAAACGCGATGACTTTGATTTTGAGAGTGTAAATTTTCCTTTTTTGGATGGTGATGTTCCTCGTGCGCCATCCTATGGCGTTTATATTTCACAATTAATTCGATTTGCTAGAGTGTGTAGTCATGTAACTGACTTCAACACTCGTAATAAATTATTAACGGCTAAACTCCTTAATCAGGGTTATCGGTACCATAAACTACGCAAATCCTTTTCAAAACTTTATAGACGACATTCTGATTTAATTTCAAAATTCAATATTGGACTTTCGTGCAAAATTTATGATAAACGCGATGACTTTGATTTTGAGATTGTAAATTTTCCTTTTTTGGATGGTGATGTTCCTCATGCGCCATCCTATGGCGTTTATATTTCGCAATTAATTCGATTTGCTAGAGTGTGTAGTCATTTAACTGACTTCAACACTCGTAATAAATTATTAACGGCTAAACTCCTTAATCAGGGTTATCGGTACCATAAACTACACAAAGCCTTTTCAAAATTTTATAGACGCCATTCTGATTTAATTTCAAAATTCAATATTGGACTTAAATCTCTTCTGCAACAAGGTCTATCGGAACCCGAATTTTATGGTGACTTAGTATATAAATTCAGAAAAATATATAACCGCAATGACTTCAGCACCCAATTTCGTAAAATCATTCTTCGATATAAAAAGATTGGGTACAACATGGATATTATACGACAGACTGCATGCATGGTAGTTAACCCAATCACGGTTGGCAACTTTGCTTCCCTCTTTAATTGCACGCCGGTGGGTCAGGCCTCAGATTCTATGACGGTTCCAACGTAAAGGCTTATTGAAAATTAGAGAGATAATGTTGGTTGGTGCTTGATGCTCTGTCTCTGGTCGGGCTCATCGGAGTCTAACTGTTGGTTTTCTTTTGCTCCAGCATTTCAGTGGTTTCTTGCTGTCGAGTCCTCACCGTTGTCTCACCTCTGTGGTTCTTTGATTTTTGTGTTCACGGAGATGTTGCACTGATGAGTTAGGAGGCCTTCATGCGGACTGAACAAATTATTTGTCTAAATCGCGACGGAAGTAAGGGCGAGGATTGTGGCCACGTAAAATCGGTTTAAGCCCCCCAGTGGAAATCTTCCACTGACCGTTCCAAGGCGGCTCTTCTGTGGCGATTTATTTATGTTGTTGTTTGTTACTTACTGTGTGTATCACTTGTGTCTTTTGGTTTTGGATGGCCATATGGCCATTTTGTGGGAAAGTAACTGTCCTTATGGCCTTCCTTTGTTTAGGTTTCCATTATGGTCTGGTCGCTTAATGTTTGTATTTCTTTCCCTTTGGTGTCTTTTATGGGTGGAGTAAGTTAATTGTATCAATTCCTGATATTTGTTTTACTTCTACTTTACATCTCTTCTGCAACAAGGTCTATCGAAACCCGAATTTTATGGTGACTTAGTATATAAATTCAGAAAAATATATAACCGCAATGACTTCAGCACCCAATTTCGTAAAATCATTCTTCGATATAAAAAGATTGGGTACAACATGGATGTTATACGACAAACTGCATGCATGGTAGTTAACCCAATCACGGTTGGCAACTTTGCTACCCTCTTTAATTGCACGCCGGTGGGTCAGGCCTCAGATTCTATGACGGCTCCAACGTAAAGGCTTATTGAGAATTAGAGATATCTTATTCTTGGTAATGTTGGTTGGTGCCTGATGTTCTGTCTCTGGTCGGGCCCATCGGAGTCTTAACTGTTGGTTTTCTTTTACTCCAGCATTTCAGTGGTTTCTTGCTGTCGAGTCCTCACCGTTGTCTCACCTCTGTGGTTCTTTGATTTTGTGTGTTCACGGAGATGTTGCACTGATGAGTTAGGAGGCCTTCATGCGGACGGAACAAATTGTTTGTCTAAATCGCGACGGAAGTAAGGGCGAGGATTGTGGCCACGTTAAATCGATTTTAGCCCCTCAGTGAAAATCTTTCCACTGACCGTTCCAAGGCGGTTCTTCTGTGGCGGTTTATTTATGTTGTTTTTTGTTACTTACTGTGTGTATCACTTGTGTCTTTTTATTTTGGATGGCCATACGGCCATTTTGTGGGAAAGTAACTGTCCTTATGGCCTTCCTTTGTTTAGGTTTCCATTATGGTCTGGTCGCTTAATGTTTGTGTTTCTTTCCCTTTGGTGTCTTTGATGGGTGGAGTAAGTTAATTGTATCGATTCCTGATCTTTGTTTTACTTCTACTTTACATGTCAAATCGGACATGTTAACTACAGAAGAACGCTTACCGTATACAGACGAAGAAACGGTAGACGCAGTGCATAAATGTGAACAGCACCTGCACCTCTTAGTATTGCACTTGGAAATACAAGGATACATCCCACTTCTTTTGAAAGGATTGGTTTATTATCGAATGTACTATTTAGGGAAGAAAATCTTATATGGAAAATATTTACACCGTCTCACTTTAAACAACAAAAGATATTAAGTTAAACAATTTCCAATACAAACATTTGATGCGAATAATACCCACCAATAAGTTTCTGTTTAAATGCAATATTGAAAATTCATCTCTGTGTGACTTATGTTCAATGAATATGCAAACACTAAATCATTTGTTTTTGGGAATGCACGCAAGTACAACACTTTTGGACAGAAGTATCAACATTTCTAAATAGCTATAACGTTAATATTACATTCACTTTAGAATGTATAACATTTGGAATTGTTTATTCATTATCAAAACCAGAAATACAGATAATAAATTTTATAATAATGCTTGGAAAATACTTTATATTTAAGAACAAATGCCAAAAGAAACCTGTATTCTTCGTACAATTCAAATCATTCTTGAAACAAAGGCTTACAATAAAAAAGAAATACATTTTATAAGAGACAAAATTGCCCAATTTGAAAAGAAATGGAGAAAGTTTGAGAATTTTATTACATAGACTTCGGTTATCGAAAACAACCTGAAGTTAGCAAGCATATTATTTTTCATTTATCTATTTGTCGTTTTAATTATTATACTTGGTAGTCATTATCAATTATGTTCACTTGTTCGCCCATTTATATATTTATTTATTTATTATACTTTGGTCTCTCTTTTGAATTTTCGTATCAAGTATTATTTATTCATTTATTTGTTGATATATTTATTTTCTTTACTTCAAAACTTCAAAAAGTATTTCTGAATGTTACAGTTTCTTAAGGTATGAAATAAGGAAAATATGCAAAACAGATATTGATTTGATTTGACATTTGATTCTACCTTTACTTGTGTGATATATTTGTATGTATGATGTTTTTTTTTTTCAGAAATAAATATTGCATAATAAAACAAACACAAACTTTAAAAAAATACCGAAGAATGGGCGATTTGATAGGAGATAATCTAAGTAGAAGTAAAACAAAGATCAGGAATCGATTCAATTAACTTACTCCACCCATCAAAAACACCAAAGGGAAAGAAACACAAGCATGATAAATTAGTACTACCTGCACCACTTAAATAAACGGAAGCAGCAGAAAACAAATTTATGGGCCCCACAAATACCGACGGCAACATAGCTCTAAAATTATTAATATAATGGGGAATCCGTACAGAAGAAGCAGAATGTAACCTAAGGGGAGATATTTTAAGTTTGAATTTATTTGTGATACTCATGTTTGTTTAAAGGGGCTATACCGTCCAAACTAAAGCGATATCCATACCGGTCATTAAGTTAAACAGTATATGGAAGAACTGTAAATCCTTCAAATAGAAGGCTCTTCATATAGAAGGCGAGTATAACAAAAGCCCACAAAACAGCTATGCCTATAAAAAGCCCATAGATATCAAACAAGCAATTGTTATACAACGAGATACGATCATCGGTCCAATCAAGACATTCAGCAGGTATCAAAAGGATGTCAAATTAAGGAACGGTGAAAAGAAATTGTAAAAGCAATCCCCAGGATTGGAAAAATAAGACCATTTTATTCGTGTACGTGGAGACCTTTTACAGCCACCACACTGCACAAACAAAACAGCTCTGCTATACAAAATAGAAGTGTTGGCAATGATCAGGATTCTATACAATTAATCCACTGCTCCCATCAGAATCCTAATTAAAAAGGAGAGCAGCTTAACTACAAACCACAGAGTAGCTTAACTATAACACCACTAACCCTACTGAAAAAGGTTTGTTCGGGCCCCTCGGAGTCTAACTGTTGGTTTTCTTTTGCTCCAGCAGTTCTGTTGTTGTGTGCTGTCGAGTCCCCAACCTTGTTTCGTCCCTGTAGTTTTTTGATTTGTATGTTCTCGGAGATGTTACACTGGTGAGTTAGGAAGCCTTCTTGCGGACTAAACAAAATTAGTGTATACCGCGACAGAGGTAAGGGCGAGGATTATGGTCATGTAAAAACGGTTTGCCCCCCCCCCCCCCCCCGCCAGTGAAGTTCTTTCCGCTGACCGTTCCATGGCAGTTCTTCTGTGGCGGTTTATTTATGTTGTTGTTTGTTACTTATTGTGTGTATCACTTGTGTCTTTTTATTTTGGATGGCCATTTGACCATTTTGTGGGAAAGCAACTGTCCTTATAGCCTTCCTTTGTTTAGGTTTCCATTATGGTCTGGTCGCTTCATGTTTGTGTTTCTTTTCCTTTGGTGTCTTTGATGGATGGAATAAGTTAATTGTATCGATTCCTGTTCTTTGTTTTACTTTGTGAAAATACTTTGTAAGAACGGGTGTTCATTCCACAATGAGGAAACGGACATCACGTGAACAAGTCCGTGAAATAAACACCCTTAAACCCAATTACAAATTGGAGTTTACGGGGGTATACATGATTTTTCATATTTCTGCTCTAAGACATAGGTTGCGTCTACTCGCTAGAATCGCCTTAATGCGGCGGTTCTAACGAGCACACACAATCTATGTTTGCAGTATAAATAAGATATATATCACGTATTTTTATCAGAAATGTAGCTATTTTGGAGATGTGAAACAATGCACTATGTTATACGAGTGTGTTACCCTAATAATAGGTAAAGTTCAGTACCTGAATGGCTCCGTTCGTTATCAAAGGCTCTTCCCATTCTACCGTAATACTCCGTGAACTGAAAGAACTCACTCTCACATTACGCGGGGCTGTTCCTGGAACTGAATAAAAAACAGAAAAATACAATAAAGTGTGAACTCCGGCGTATCACTCACAAACTCAGCAAATAGTCCGAAGGGCTTTATGTTATGTTTGTGAATGATTCGCCGGAGTTTAATCACGTGAACAAGACCCCCATAAATCCCACTGTATATAGAGAAAACTGGGGATTATGGGGGCCAAACATTATTTTCCATATTTCTGCTCCAAGACATAGGTTGTAGGTACTCGTTATAACATAGGTTGTGGGTACTCGTTAGAACCGCCTCAATGAGGCGGTTCTAACGAGCACCCAAAATCTATGTTTGGAGTTTTAATAAGAAAAATATCACAATTGTTCATAAAAAACAACAACTTTTTTGAGGTTGCAAAAATGTACTATATCACATGGATGTGTTATCAAAATACATGTGCACCTCGATAATATCACGATAATATCACGAAAAATGGTAATTTATTCCTTATAACTCCAACTTTGTCATCAAACGGTTTAAAAATGCAACCAAAGTGGTAAGTTTTGAGAATCTTTTGAAAGCGTAAGAATGAACCTACCATCGGCCATGGCGTTATTGTTATTCAATTAAAAACTACCATCTTTGAAATAAACATAAACGAAAAAAAAATCTTTACATTCAGTTTATTCAGCTTTTTGTCTTCATCAATCTACGTTTTTAATAGTTTCCCATCTTTTAATCGAACGCTGACGTCGCTTCATATATAATGACGTAACCCGCTAATTCTAAAAGTGATGTTTGACGTCGGGTTATATTACTACCTGTCGCCTTGTGAAACAGTTCTGAGATTTTTGGTCATGGAATTGATTGAAGTATGAAAATGTTACTTCAACCAATCAAATTGCTCAAAATGTACACAATGCTGGAGAACTGAAACTATACAGCTATATTAAAGTAATATTTTGTATAAGTAGGTTATCCTTTGGAACCAAGGAACTAAATTGTGGAGTGTATATCAAATATGTTCTAGAAAGGCTTATCCTTTGGGAGCAAGGAAATACACCAAAGAACTGGAAAATATGGAGCGTTCATGTGGTCTGGGCCAGACTAGCTAGTTTCGGCAAATTAGGCCTCACCAGTGACCCTCATGTTTAAAAAAAAATCAACAATGGATTCAATGATCCCAAAGGACAAGAAAATATAAACTACAACATGCTGATCAAAACAGAAGTGGAGGCAATGATCAGGAATCGATACTATCAACCCACAGCTCCCATCAGAGACACCAAAGGGAAATAATTACAAACACGAAACAACAGACTTCTTCTTCCGGTCGTGTGCAGATCCCTCTCTGGGGCAAAGTCGCACAGTGGGTGTATATACAAAGGTCGTGTGAGCGGCGCGTCAATATTTACAGGTTAAAATGATAAAAACCGACAGGGTCACTAGGCCGCGACCAGGCTCCTCTTGAAGGCCTCGACGCTGTCGACCGTTGTGGAGTGCTCTGGTAGCTGGTTCCACAGTCTGATGGCAGAGGGGAAGAAGGAGTGTAGGAGGACCTCAGTGCGGCAGAAGGGCAGCATGTAGCGAGCAGAGTGTCCACGTGTACTGATGGAGGCTGGGTGAAAGAAACTCTCGGCTGGTATGTCTACGAGGCCATGGGTGATGCGGAAAACCATCACTAGCTTGGCGTTGGAGCGGCGTTCAGCAAGGGATTGCCAGCCCAGGTCGGCAATCATCTGGCTAGTGCTGCTGGTCGTAAGGTAGTTGCCTTTGACGAATCTAGCAGCACGACGCTGAACGGCTTCCAGTTGGGTGGTGTTAGTCTTCGTGTGAGGGTCCCAGGCACAGCTTGCGTACTCAAGGATAGGTCTGACAAGCGTCTGGTAGCACTGTGCCTTGATGGTCTGAGGACAGCTTGTGAGGTTTCTCCTGAGGAAGGCGAGGCTGTTGTTGGCCTTCTTCGCGGTGGTCGCAACATGGTCGTTTAGAGACCTAATGGAAACATCAATAGCGGAAAGCCAAAAGGACAGTAACTTCCCACAAAATGGCCAATAGGCTATACAAATTTAAATAACATAAGCGACACAAACAAACACCCAAAGACAAACCATAACACAAATAAACCGCCACAGAAGAACCGCCTTGGAACGGTCAGCGGAAACGAATTCCACTTGTGGGGGGGGGGGGGGGGGGTGCTTAAATCGAATTTACTTGGCCACAATCCTCGCCCTTACTTCCGTCGCGATTTAGACAAATAATTTGTTCAGTCCGCATGAAGGCCTCCTCCTAAGCCTTTTTCTTGGTTTTGATTAGCTGGTTTCGGCCAATTACACGTTTTATGTTTTTCTTGTCAGTGACCCTCAAATGTTTTTAAACCTCGACAATGGTATCAGTAACCCCAATGGCGTAGAAATTATAATCGACACTAAGTCTATTTGGGTCCCGTCAAGCGAGTTTGGTACTTATCGCCTATGCGAACAGCGAAGGTTCAGGCGAGCCTGCGCATCCGCGCAGTCTCGCCAGAACCTTCGCTGCTCGCTCATACTAGCAGTGAATCAAGAGGAACCTTCAGACAGAAAGCCATATCCCTGGTCCCTCTGAATGGCTGGGCATGCGCAGTTAAAATTTGTCATGACGGAATGCTCGAAGACACAAATTCGCTTGGCGGGGCTCATTTAATGAACAGTCTCCATCTCTTCGTAAACCCCTGGTATTTCGGGGAAATCAAATCATGCTTTGAATGCAGCGTTCAGATAAATAGAGTATCTTACATGAGTGTTCATGTATTATTGAATTTATTAAACGAGTTGAGGAAACGGGATAAAATGCGAGGCTTTGCCGAGCACTTCATCCCTTTTCCTCAACGAGTTTAATAAATTCAATAATACATGAGCACGAATGCAAGATTCTGTTTATCATATGACATTTAAAACGCATTTTATTCACGATTGTTTACAAAAATGTCAATATTCCGCCATAAGTAAACGCGACGTCGTTAAGGACGTCGTAAATGTAACGTTACGGAACGTATGTAGCTAATTTGCATATTTAATCCACTAGTGGATTATCGAAAATAATGCATGGCGATATTACACTCTCAGACGCGACGTCATATGATAATGCTATTTATTTTATACTTAGCAGTGAGAACAATGGATAACATATTGATAACTAATAACAAATAAAAATGACATTTTCTCACTGTGAAAAGATATAATATTTTCTTACTGTGCAAAAAACATGACCATATTATTTTCTCAGTTGCAGTGTGGACATTTTTTTTTCGCATAAAATAAAAAGAAAATTTACTTTTTTTCGCTAAATGGCAAAAATATTTATCTTGTGTTTGTCAACAGACTCGTTGTTATATTTTTGGTATTCACCTAAAAAGTAAATGTCCTCTATTTAACATATGTGTAATGATGTCGCTGTGATTTAGTGGCATGACGCCATTTCACAGAGGCCCATAGGGGTTTGAAGAAATATATGGGCTGCATGATGCTTCCACGCAGAGCTGAATCCGGCCCGCACACTAGTACTGGTAAACCGTTTAGAGGATCTAAGCCTGTCCAGGAACCGCGGTGCGAGGCGGACCGTCCATGCTAATAAATCCTATTGGTATCCTTGGGCGACAGGGCTTGATTTGTCATTCCATCTCAATGTCGGGTACAAGTCCCACAAAATTGGAAGCAACGCCTCCAAAATTACCTTTACAGTGTTGACTGGGACATTATATTTCAAATCAAACAAACAAAACATTTCATAGAGAAGCCCGAGCAAATCAATATTCGAATCTGTTCGATATATAGAGGATCTTACATAAGTGTTCATGTATTATTGAATTTATTAAACGAGTTGAAGAAAATGGATAAAATGCGAGGCTTTGCCGAGCATTTTATCCATTTTTCTCAACGAGTTAAATAAATTCAAAAGCCTCGCATTTTATCCCTTTTCATCAACGAGTTTAATAAATTCAATAATACACGAGCACGAATGCAAGATTCTATTTATCATATGACATTTAAAACGTATTTTATTCACGAGTGTTTACAAAAATGTCAATATTCCGCCATTAGTAAACGCGACGTCGTTAAGGACGTCGTACATGTAACGTTACGGGACGTATCTAGCTAATTTGCATATTAAATCCACCAGTGTATTATCTTAAATATTACATGACGTTAATACACTCTCAGACGCGACGTCATATGATAAAAACAGCATACATACATGTATACGTCAAATACTATAAAACACGAGTGCAAAAAATGCATCATTTTAGCAATGTTTCATTATAGCGATTAATTTGACCTGGACGTTCCATTCGTTGTGATCACATGCACTCCGTTTGAAACATGCATTACTGGTAATCTCCATATGATGTTGTTCTCGGGAAAATGTTTGCGTCATGTTAGAATCGTTCGTAGTTCTACTCTAACAGTCTTTCTTGCATAAAAACCTATGCGCATAGCTGTTTGAAGCCATTGTCAAATGGCCCGAAAGCCGTGCTCAAACAGCAAAAAACATGTTCAAATCATGAAATTCGCGTGCTGCTTGAACATGTATTTTGAGCTTTTGATATCATAAGACGGGCCTTGCTTTGTTTACGTTACGTTGAGCGACGTAAGGTTATCGCCCTGAACGTAGCGTTTTATGGTTCTATGATGACGTCACTGCATGGCAACGTCATTGTAAACAACATTCTGAACTGGCCGCCATTTTGGTTTGCCTGTCGCATTTGAAAAGTTTATATGGACTTTAATGGAGCTTTTGGGCGTTTTCGTCAAAATTTGCTGTCGGATTCGTAAGTTATGCAAGAACAACAATCATCCATGGTTATTTCATTGCATTAACATTCGCCGGATCCCTCGGAAGATATTTGAACATTCGGCCTAGCAGCCTCATGTTCAAACAGCTTCCTCGGGACCCGGCAAATGTTAATGCATGAAAAACCATGGTTTGATCCCTATAATAAACCAGAGGACCAATGGTCATGAGCTGAGAGTTTATTGCGGCATTTAGTTTCTGCGAAGAAGGTTTTTAAAAGTGTTTTACCATGGTATCCATCTTGGACATTTGACCTGATAATGGGCCCATTGGTTCTGGGGAAGAAGATTTCTGAAGGGTTTATACCTTATAAAGGTATGCGCATGGAGGTCATATTGGTCATGCAACCGATCTCATATTAAGAAATTTTCATTTGTTTGTTTGTGACATGTGTTTACAAATGGAGCAGTGACTACTGTGATTAAATGTTTTAGTTTTCATATCTGAATAATCTTAGAAAATGGCATTGACCCTTAATACTCAAGTAGTTTCATCTACTCTACTATCTGACGGCATCAATTTCCAGATTACAAACTGCAATAGTTTCGGATTTTTTTTTTACTTTTTCCCATACAAATGTCTATGCGACTAAATTTGACATTGGCATAAAATAGGTTAAGGCCATCCAGGGGTCATCATTTGCAATAACTAAGTCCATGAGTCTAAGTCCCAAATGCCACATACAGAGTTTCATGAAAATTGGCATGTTAGTTTCGGAGAAGAAGGTTTCTGAATTGTTTTTAACTTATATGGCCATGGTGGAAATATTGACTATGTGACCAAACTCATATTAATAAATTTTCATTTTCTTGTTTCTATAAGCTTTTAAATAAAATTTGATCACAAACGGCCCAGAAGTTCCAATGAAATATAAGTTTTAGTCTTCATATCTGAAAGGCCTTAGGCCAAGGTCAAGGAATGACCTTGACATTCAATACTCATGTAGTTTCATCCACTCATTCAGTTAACTGCATTTAAAATTTTCAGATCAGAGTAGAAGTAAAACAAAGACCAGGAATCGATACAAATAAATTACTCCACCCATCAAAGACACCAAAGGGAAAGAAACACAAACATGAAGCGACCAGACCATAATGAAAACCTAAACAAAGGATGGCCATAAGGACAGCTACTTTCCCACAAAATGGCCAAATAGCCATCCAAAAAATAAAAAGACACAAGTGATACACACAGTTAGTAGTAAAAAACAACAACATAAATAAATAAACCGCCACAGAAGAACCGCCTTACGCCTTGGAACGGTCAGTGTGAAGAATTCCACTGGGGGGGGGGGGGGGGGGGGCTTAATCGATTTTACATGTCCATAATCCTCGCCCTTACCTCTGTCGCGGCATACACTAATTTTGTTTAGTCCGCATGAAGGCTTCCAAACTCGTCAGTGTAACATCTCCGAGAACATACAAATAAAAAAACTACAGAGATGAAACAAGGTTGAGGACTCGACAGCATACAACAACAGAATTGCTGGATTAAATGAAAACCAACAGTTAGACTCCGAGGGGCCCTACCAAAGACGGAGCATCAGGCGCCAACCAACATAAATAATACTGAATTATATAAAATTCCATTTATGTTTTTACGCTGGAACCGTCATATAATCTTAAGCCCGACCCATAGGTATGCAATCAAAGAGGGAAGCAAAGTTTCCAACCGTGATTGGGTTAACCACCATGCATGTTAATTACTATCAGGTTAGGTAACTCTTCTATATCTGTTGTTAAAATACTCCTCAATGCTACTCTTCAATGCTAGAGTTACTGTTACTGATTATTATTAACTGTGACGTCATGAACGTCATGGAAAAGACGTAACGTCATAGAATTATTGTATGTCCACCATTGTTGTAAATAAAGTTTGTTGCTACTTCTAAGAAGTTTTCCTGGCGTTTAACAATGGTAGCAGAGCGGATCAAAGTGGAAGTATTGGAATTAGAGCAGATCTAAATATACAGAGACTTGTAGAGGTATTTTTGTGGAAATTATAAAGTAAAAAAAAAAATGGGAACAAAAATCAATCCACCCAATTTCGCTTCAGAGAGGTATGAACTGTATAAAGAGAAGCTGTTAGCATGGCGTGATGTGACTGACCTTCCTACAGAAAAGCAGGGAATTGTTATTGCACTAACACTTCCAGATGATGACAAGAATAAAATACAAGAAAAAGTTTTCAATCAAATTGGTCGTAAAAATCTAAAGCAAGTAAATGGTCTTGACACTCTCATAATTTTGTTGGACAGTCAATTAATGAAAGATGTGCCGTGTGGCGGCCGTAAAACGTCTCCCCGTACATCAACCATAGTGCAGTTTATATTTTACTTTTTGTCCTTTGAGATCAGCGTGAATATTTTGAGAAATCAGAAATAAATTATTGGTTTAGACTCATATTCTAGACAGGTTTTTAATTATTCGGACCCCATTTTGATTTATATCAGTCTTTGAATCGACTGCCTATTCGAAACTCGCAAAAATTGCAGTGTTTCCTCTGGCTTTCTTTGCCGGATCATAACAGGGTCACTGATGAGGCTTTATTAGCCGAAACTACGTAGTATGACCCATCTTCTTTCTTGTGAATGTTTTCATTGCTCTTAAAGGAACTCATTTTTGATTTTTATTTGCCTTCACTGCAGCTGGTGTTGTGCCGTGTGGCGACCGTAAAACGTCTCCCCGTACATCAACCATAGTGCAGTTTATATTTTACTTTTTGTCCTTTGAGATCAGCGTAAATATTCTGAGAAATCAGAAATAAATTATTGGTTTAGACTCATATTCTAGACAGGTTTTTAATTATTTGGACCCCATTTTGATTTATATCAGTCTTTGAATCGACTGCCTATTCGAAACTCGCAAAAATTGCAGTGTTTCCTCTGGCTTTCTTTGCCGGATCATAACAGGGTCACTGATGAGGCTTTATTAGCCGAAACTACGTAGTATGACCCATCTTCTTTCTTGTGAATGTTTTCATTGCTCTTAAAGGAACTCATTTTTGATTTTTATTTCAAAGGGTTAATGGACAGAGCATTACAGAATACATAGCAACCTTTGACTCTCACTACAGAAAACTTGAAAAATACAAATTAAAAATACCAACAGAGATCTTAGCATTCAAACTTCTCAGGAAGGCAAATATCAGCAAAGAAGAAAAAATGCTTGTTCTCATCGGAATGAACTATGCAAATAAAGAGACATTATATGAAGAGGCTAAACAGTCGTTGAAAAAATTCAAAGGGGGTGTTACAGAAGTGAGTGCAAGCCCAGGACCCAGTATAAAATTGGAGCCTATATTTTTAGCTGAAAATGAAGAAGCTTTATTATCTGCTGGTTATGTCAAACAAGGTCAAGGAAAAAGGTCAGTCCAGACAGGAAGATGGGGTAACACTCAAGGTGGTAGACAGTGGGCCCAGGGACCAGAAGTGAGAAGAAGAATGAATCCTACAGGACCAGATGGCAAGGTATTAACCTGCAGATTTTGTGGATCATACTGGCATCTTATGAAAGACTGCCCTGACAGTTGGGAGAACATTAAGAAGGTACATGTAGTGTTGTTTACAGGATACAACAAAGAGGAGATATATCAGCCGGGTGTTGATGCACGCAACTACGCAATACTGGACGGTGCTTGTAGCAGCACGGTGTGTTGGCAGAACTGGATAGATAGCTACATCCACTCATTGAATGAGGGTGACAGGAAGAAGGTACAGCAGACAGTAGGTGAGAGAACTTTTAAATTTGGAGGAGGAACACGTCTGAAATCTTAAGCTGAATACTGTCTTCCAGCAGTAATTGCTGGAAAAGAAGTAACAATTAAAACAGATGTAGTTAGATCAGATATCCCATTACTCTTATCCAGAAGTGTGATGAAAAAGGCAGTTGTGAAGATGGATCTTGAGAATGACTCAGCAAAAATATTTGGGAAAGATATTGCCCTGAACCTCACTACATCAGGTCATTACTGCATCCCTATTGACAGAACAGAAAATATAGCAGTTGAAGAGGTGTTATCTGCAAAGCTTGAAGAAATGGGGAGACAAGACAAATTGAAAACTTTGCTGAAGCTGCACAGGCAGTTTGCTCATCCACATGCAAGGAAGCTTAAGTCACTGCTACAAGATGCAAATATCTGGAGAGATGACTATAAGGACTTGTTTGAAGAAATAGATAGAAAGTGTGACCTATGCAAGAGGTATGCAAAAACACCTGCCCGTCCTATAGTTGACATGCCTATGGTCACTCAGTTCAATGAGAAAGTGGCTATGGACTTAAAGCAATGGAATGGACGCTGGATTCTCCATATCATAGACATGTGGTCAAGATATACCATATCAGTATTCATAAATAGGAAAAGACCAAGTGATGTTGTAAATGCTTTGATGCAGAACTGGGTTGGAGTGTTCGGAGTAATGGGATCAATGATGACAGACAATGGGGGAGAAATTCAATGCTGATGAAATGCGTTAAGTGATGTCCATCCTAAATGTGAGAGTACTGACTACTGCAGCTGAAAGCCCATTTCAAAATTGGCTATGTGAGCGGGTACATGCTGTGACAGATATGATGCTGCTGAAACTTGAAGAGGAAAACATAAACACTGATAGCCAGACTCTGCTATGCTGGGCAAATATGGCACGGCATACATTACAGATGTGGAATGGATTTAGTAGCCATCATCTTATCTTTGGCAAGAATCCAAATTTGCCCGGTGTAATGACGGATGGACTGCCAGGACTTGAAGGGTCAACCAGTAGCGATACCTTTGCACAGCATCTGAATGCCTTACATTCTTCACGCAGAGCCTACATCCAAACAGAGGCAAATGAAAGGATAAGGAGAGCTTTACGTGGGAAGATCAGGGCAGCTGAGGACATTTTTGAAAATGGAGACATGGTGTTCTACAAGAGAGAGGGGAAAGAACGATGGCCTGGGCCAGCTACAGTTGTTTTTCAAGATGGTAAAGTGGTGTTTGTGCGTCATGGTGGAATCTTTGTCAGGGTATCACCGAATAGACTGAAAAGAATAGATCAAACTTTAGACAGAAATGAAAGCAGTGACAAGGCCAAAACTGTACCAGTTAACAACGGAGATGAAATAAATGAGCAGGAGGCAAGGGAGGAGTCATCTGTGTCAGAGGTTTTGTCAGGACTGGGTCTTGCTGATGGACAAAACGCTGTTGAACCAAACAGAAATGCAGAAAATCAGTTGTCAGTTAAAGACAGAGAACTGCCAGCAATCAACTCAGAGACAGCTACAGGAGGTGTTGAGAATGATAGAGACACAGAAAGATCTAGCAGTGTGAAAGCAAATGACAGTATCAGATACAAGCTTAATGATGAATGGGTAACTGGCACAGTTCTTAGTAGAGCAGGAAAAGCCACTGGAAAGTAAAAAAACTGGTACAATATTAGGAATGAAAACAATGAGGAAAGAAGCATTGATCTCGGAAGCATTCAATGGCAGAAAATACCTGAAACAGAAATCAATATTACGGAGGTTTCCAAGAGTGAGAGCTTAGGTAGTAAATAAACAGACATTGCGAAAGAAAATGAACTGGAAAAATTAGCTCAGATTGAAACATATGAGGAAGTAACAGACTGTGGACAAAAAATTTTGTCAACACGATGGGTAATATAAAATAAGGATGGAAAAACCAAAGCCAGATTAGTTGTGAGAGGATTTGAAGAAAGAGTTCTTGAAATACCACGAGACAGTCCAACAGTAGGAAAAGGAACTATGAGGCTATTGATTTCAGTTGCAGCACTTGAAGACTGGAAATTAAAAACAACTGACATAAAATCAGCTTTTCTACAAGGCAAAGAATTTGTTTGTTTGTTTGTTTGTTTGTTTGATTTGAGGTTTAACGTCCCCGTCAACACTGTAAAGGTCATTTTGGAAACGATGCTTCCAGTTTTGTGGGACTTTTACCCGACATTGAGATGAAATGACATCTCAAGCCCTGTCGCCCAATGAAACCAATAGTTTTTATTAGCATGGACGTTCTGCCTCGCACCGCGGTTCCTGGACAGGCTTAGATCCTTTAAGCGGTTTACCAGTACTAGTGTGCGGGCCGGATTCAGCTCTGCGTGGAAGCATCATGCAGCCCATATATTTCTTCAAGCCCCTATGGGCGGGGGCTTAGGCAAAGAATTAGAGAGGGAGATATACATTAGACCACCAAAGGAGAGTCAAACACAACATGGCATAATCTGGAAGCTTATGGTCTGTATGGGTTAAAAGACGGGGCTAGGCAATTCTATGAAAGTATCAGAGAAGAACTAATGGAACTTGGCTTCACTCCATGTAAACTGGATCTAGCAGTATTTTATGTTCATAAAGAAAACAGGTTGAGGGGAATTCTCTGCTGACATGTAGATGATTTTTTACATGCTGGTGATGATGTTTTTGAAACTTGGATGAAAAAACTGAGGGGAAGATTTTCTGCCGGAAAAGTGGAGGAGAAAGAGTTCAGATATATAGGGTTCAAAGTCAAGCAGCTTGAAAATAGGATGATAATTGACCATCCTGAATATATAGACAAAATGAAGAATAAAACGGTGGACCAAAAGAGAGCCTCTGACAAACAAGAGCAGTTGACAGCACAAGAACAAAATACATACAGGCAGTTAGTAGGGCAGTTGATTTGGGCAGTACAGGGATCAAGATAGAAGTAAAACAAAGATCAGGAATTGATACAATTAACTCACTCCACCCACCAAAGACACCAAAGGGAAAGAAACACAAACATTAAGCGACCAGACCATAATGGAAACCTAAACAAAGGAAGGCCATAAGGACAGTTACTTTTCCCCAAAATGGCCATATGGCCATCCAAAATTAAAAGACACCAGTGATACACACAGTAAGTAACAAACAACATTATAAAAAAATCGCCACAGAAGAACCGCCTTGGAACGGTCAGTGGAAAGATTTCCACTGGGGGCCTTAAATCGATTTTACGTGGCCACAATCCTCGCCCTTACTTCCGTCGCGATTTTGACAAATAATTTGTTCAGTCCACATGAAGGCCTCCTTACTCATCAGTGCAACATCTCCGTGAACACAAATAATCAAAGAACCACAGAGGTGAGACAACGGTGAGGACTCGACAGCAAGAAACCACTGAAATGTTGGAGCAAATTAAACCAACAGTTAGACTCCGATGGGCCCGACCAGAGACAGAGCATCAGGCACCAACCAACATTACCTTGAATTAGATCTCTCTAATTCTCAATAAGCCTTTACGTTGGTACCGTCATAGAATCTGAGGCCTGACCCACCGGCGTGCAATTAAAGAGGGAAGCAAAGTTACCAACCGTGATTGGGTTAACTACCATGCATGCAGTCTGTCGTATAATATCCATGTTGTACCCAATCTTTTTATATCGAAGAATGATTTTACGACATTGGGTGCTAAAGTCATTGCGGTTATATATTTTTCTAAATTTATAAACTAAGTCACCATAAAATTCGGGTTCCGATAGACCTTGTTGCAAAAGAGATTTAAGTCCAATATTGAATTTTGAAATTAAATCAGAATGGCGTCTATAAAATTTTGAAAAGGTTTTGCGTAGTTTATGGTACCGATAACCCTGATTAAGGAGTTTAGCCGTTAATAATTTATTACGAGTGTTGAAGTCAGTTACATGACTACACACTCTAGCAAATCGAATTAATTGCGAAATATAAACGCCATAGGATGGCGCACGAGGAACATCACCATCCAAAAAAGAATATTCACAATCTCAAAATCAAAGTCATCGCGTTTATCATAAATTTTGCATGAAAGAAACCCATCTACAATAGAGAGCTGTAAATCCAAAAACGGGGCCTCGGTATCAGAAGAATTTGCTTTATTTAACTGGAGTTCTTGGGGTGTAAATCTGACTGATCAAACCATCGAAATAGGTATTATCAATGTTTAATAAATCATCTAAATATCAAGAAGTGGAGCTAAAAGCTTCAATAATTTCTGATTGGTTATCAATGGAAAGCGACAACATGAAAAGTAGAAGTAAAACAAAGATCAGGAATCGATACAATTAATTTACTTCACCCATCAAAGACACCAAAGGGAAAGAAATACAAACATTAAGCGACCAGACCATAATGGAAACTTAAACAAAGGAAGGTCATAAGGACAGTTACTTTTCCACAAAATGGCCATATGGCCATCCAAAATTAAAAGACACAAGTGATACACACAGTAAGTAACAAACATCAACATAAATAAATCGCCACAGAAGAACCGCCTTGGAACGGTCAGTGGATAGATTTCCACTGGGGGGCTTAAATCGATTTTACGTGGCCACAATCCTCGCCCTTACTTCCGTCGCGATTTAGACAAATAATTTGTTCAGTCCGCATGAAGGCCTCCTAACTCATCAGTGCAACATCTCCGTGAACACAAAAAAAAATCAAAGAACCACAGAGGTGAGACAACGGTGAGGACTCGACAGCAAGAAACCACTGAAATGCTGGAGCAAAGAAAACCAACAGTTAGACTCCGATGGGCCCGACCAGAGACAGAGCATCAGGCACCAATCAACATTACCTTGAATTAGATCTCTCTAATTCTCAATAAGCCTTTACGTTGGAGCCGTCATAGAATCTGAGGCCTGACCCACCGGCGTGCTGTTAAAGAGGGAAGCAAAGTTACCAACCGTGATTGGGTTAACTACCATGCATGCAGTCTGTCGTATAACATCCATGTTGTACCCAATCTTTTTATATCGAAGAATGATTTTACGAAATTGGGTGCTGAAGTCATTGCGGTTATATATTTTTCTGAATTTATATACAAAGTCACCATAAAATTCGGGTTCCGATAGACCTTGTTGCAAAAGAGATTTAAGTCCAATATTGAATTTTGAAAGTAAATCAGAATGGCGTCCATAAAATTTTGAAAAAGCTTTGCGTAGTTGATGGTACCGGTAACCCTGATTAAGAAGTTTAGCCGTTAAGAATTTATTACGAGTGTTGAAGTCAGTTACATGACTACACACTCTAGCAAATCGAATTAATTGCGAAATATAAACGCCATAGGATGGCGCACGAGGAACATCACCATCCAAAAAAGGAAAATTTACAATCTCAAAATCAAAGTCATCGCGTTTATCATAAATTTTGCATGAAAGAAACCCATCTACAATAGATAGATGTAAATCCAAAAACGGGGCCTCGGTATCAGAAGAATTTGCTTTATTTAACTGAAGTTCTGGGGGGTAAATCTGACTGATCAAACCATCGAAATAGATATTATCAATATTTAATAAATCATCTAAATATCTAGAAGTGGAGCTAAAAGCTTCAATAATTTCAGATTGGTTATCAATGGAAAGCGACAAGTCTCTTTCATAACAATACAAGAATAGATCAGCCACAAGAGGTGCGCAATTCGTACCCATCGGAATGCCCACAATTTGTCAAAATAACTTAGTACCGAATCTAATATAAATATTGTAAAGATGAAAGATGAGTGCATCACACACTTTCTTACATGAACAAAGTGTATAATTCTTATGTTCTTTAGAAGTGAAAAATGCATTTCTGACATTACATGCAAGATTAAAAGATTATGAGGAAGTGTAGTGTAAAGAGTAGAAAAATCGTAAGTAGACAGACTTGAAGCACGAAAATGTCTGGATTTCAATTTATTTAAAACCTCATTCGATTTTTTTATAGACCAAAACAGATTTCTTCCTGATCTTTCAAAGACTTTATCACAATATTTAATCACATGCGTTTTAATAGCAGTAAGACAAGAAGTTAATAATTTAGAAAGTTCAGTGGTAGTGCAAGAGCTAGAATTTGCAATAATCGTGCTTTGTAAGGTCTTTTGTGAAGTTTTGGTAACCAGTATAGCGTAGGAAGCTTGTCTTGGCCTTCGGTAACACACACAGCAAACTTGGTGGCTGAATGACAAATATGTTCATCTACTATAACTCTCTCTTCAGCTAAAGGCTGAAGTTCATAGACCTTAGTACCACCAAGCTCCTGCTTAAGCGTGTTAACATAGGCCTGATATGGGATTTGAAATGATAAAGATGAGCACGAAGTTAAAACAAGGTACAGTAGAGGATCTGGTACGAGTCATCAAGAAAATAAATAGGCTGAAAGACTTTCATTCCTATATGACATTTCCAAGGTTGAGCAAAACTGCTGAATTGAAAATCGCTGTTTTCACTGATGCTTCACTGGGAAATATCAATGAAGGAACTGGCAGTACTGGAGCATTCATTATCTGGTTGAAGGACAATACAGGGCAATGTTGTCCAATTGCCTGGAATGCACATAAAACCAAACGTGTAGTAAGGTCTACATTAGCAGCTGAAACCTTGAGTTTGTAGGAGGGACTTGAAGCCAGTTACTACTACAGAGAGATGCTGGAGAGTGTACTAGGGGTTAAGCCGAGAACCATTATGATTGAGGGCTACGTTGACAATAAGAGCATCATTGAAGCTTTACTGTCTACAAGGCTGGTTGATGACAAACGGCTTCGAGTGGATGTAGCAGCTTTCAAGGAATCACTGCAGCTGCATGATGTGAATAAGATCCAGTGGATACCAGGACATTTGCAGTTGGCAATACCGATGACCAAACAAGGTGCATCAGGGTTTAATCTACTGAAGGTGTTGCAGTCTGGACAGATGTTAAATGAACTGTGTTGCTGAGAATTAATTATAATGCTTTTTATTAAGATTTTTTTTATCTTTTTAGCTTAATAGGGCCATTTGATCAGTTTAAAATTTTACAACTTTTCCTTTTGAAACATTTTAATAATTAGCATCTTTTTCCTCAACTTTAAATTCCATTTGAATTTAAATCTGTTTACAACAGTAGTTTCAGCAAATTAAAAAGAAAAGAAAAGAAAAAAAAAAGAAAATATAATTAATGTTAATTACTATCAGGTTAGGTAACTCTTCTATATCTGTTGTTAAAATACTCCTCAATGCTACTCTTCAATGCTAGAGTTACTGTTACTGATTATTCTTAATTATTATACTAAGTCACCATAGAATTCGGGTTCCGATAGGCCTTTTAGCAGAAGTGTTTTAAGTCCAACATTGAATTTTGAAACCAAATCAGAATGACGTCTATAAAACTTAGAAAAGGCTTTACGTAGTTTATGATACCGATACCCCTGATTAAGAAATTTAGCGGTTAATAATTTATTTCGAGTGTTGAAGTCGGATACATGACTTGACACTCTAGCGAATCGAATTAACTGCGAAATATAAACCCCATACGATGTCGCACGAGGAACATCACCGTCCAAAAAAGGAAAATTTACAATCTCGAAATCAAAATCATCACGTTTATCATAAATTTTGCAAGAAACAAATCCATCTACAATATATAAATGTAAATCCAAAAAGGGGGCCTCGGTATCAGAGGAATTTGCCTTGTTTAACTGAAGTTCTAGGGGATAAATCTGATTGATCAAACCATCAAAGTAAGTATTGTCAATATTTAATAAATCATCTAAATATCTAGAAGTAGAACTAAAAGCTTCAATAATTTCAGATTGGTTATCAATGGAAAGCGACAACACGAAGTCTCTTTCATAACAATACAAGAACAGATCAGCCACAAGAGGTGCGCAATTCGTATCCATCGGAATACCAACAATTTGTCTAAATAAATTTGTACCAAATCTAATATAAATATTGTCAAGTAGAAAGTTGAGGGCATTACACACTTTCTGACATGACCAAAGTGTACATTTCTAATGCTCTTTAGAAGCGAAAAATGCATTTCTGACATTACATGCAAGATAGAGAGAATCTTCTCTGTGAAAAGTCCATTCAATTAAATCAATAAGCTTTTTCTTGAGACTGCAATAGTTTCCGAAAAATACATAGTTTTGTCTTTTTCACATACACAAGTCTATGTTATCAAATGTGACCTTGGCATAAAATAGGTCAAAAATTCGAGGGTCATCATTTGAACAAATTATAATGTGCCCGAGTCCCCAATACTACATATCAAGTTTCATAACAATCGGTCCTTTGGTTTGGGGGAAGAATATTTGTGAATTGGTTTTACCTTATATGGACATGGCTACCACATTGGTCATGGGACCGAACTCATTTCAATCGATTATTGTTTCCTTGTTCCTAAAGATATTTATATGAAATTTGGTCACGATTGGCTGAGTGGTTTCTGGGGAAAATAAGATTTAATTTGCATATCTGAATGATCTTGGGCCAAGATCAAAGAATGACCTTGCATACTCATGTAGTTGATTCCAATCATTAATGTAACTGCATCTACCAAGTTTCAGATCACAGACTGCAACAGTTTCCAAAAAAATACACAATTTTTACTTTTACCCATACAATAGTCTATGTGACCATATTAGACCTTGGCGTAAAATAGGTCATGGTCACTCGAGGGTCATTATGTGAACAAATTATGATGGGCCCGAGTCCCCAATGTTACATACCAAGTTTTATGGCAATCGGCCCTTTGGTTCCGAAGAAGTTCTTTTTGGAAGGATAATTACCATACATAGGCATGATGGCCATCTTGGTCACGTGACCTGGACCCCACTAACAAACTTTCGTTCCCCAATCTCATAGATGTTCCATATGAATTTTGACTTCAATCAGTCTAGTGGTTTCAGGCGAAAAGATGTTTGAAAAGACAGACAACAGACAACAGTCATCAGACAGACAACAGAGCCTGGCTATACTGTAAGCTCGCCGATGAGCCTTCGACTCAGTTGATCTGAAAACGAAATAGACAAGCAAATCCGTGATTTTACCCTGGGATAGAAATTTATGCTCTGACCCTGGTGTTCTGACCCAAAATCGAATATAATCGCGTGTTTGATAAATGCACTGGTTGATTATGACATTGTCGTTAAGGTTGACGTCATGCACGATCCGTGATGCCACTAAACGTTCCTGCAGTGTCAACACAATATGGCGGACGTTGGTAACCGAAGTGACAGCAGCATTAAAAAATCCGCGCTAAGAAATGGAAGGTATGCAAGAAAAAGAATCCAATATGGGTGTGAGGGGTGGAATGAAAAATCCTCGGGATGCAGGACAGTGTCCATTGGGACGGATTTTTCCATCCACCTCTCACACCCATATAAGGTTCTTATAAACTCACCCACGGTATATGTCAAGAACTGAAGAACCTCAGACAGTGGGCCATCTCCGGCTGCGTTGTACGCCAGTATACGTATTGAATATGTCCTCTCAGACACCAGACCACCGACGGTTGCCATGTTGATGCCATTGTTAATGTCCATGGTGTTCCACAGTGACAGGGGTTGCGTGTCGTCCGTTGTGTAGTATAGGGTATAACCCTAAATGAAAATATCAGTATTTCATCACACCATGTAAACATGCCTTGTAATGAACACCCCTCTAAACCCAACTTTATATAGAGAAAACGGGGGTTTATAGGGGCATACACTAGGTTTCCTATTTCTGCTCCTGAACATAGCTTGTGGGTACTCGTTAGAACCGCCCCGTTGAGGCGGTTCTAACGAGCACCGTCAACCTATGTTTGGAGTACAAAGAAGAAAAAAAGAAAAATATCAGAAATTTTCATCAGAAAATACCCGTATTTGGAGGTATGAAAGATTGCACTATGTCACACGGGTGTGTTATCGGGATGATTTGATGCAGTTCGTGGGAAAATGGTACATGTACTTATCGGTTAGGCGACGGCAATCCTGCACATGAGCAGAGTCTCACCAGAATCTTTGCTGTTCGAACACATTTAGAAGAGACAATGAGATGTAAGTTCATTTAAGACATCATTAGAAGCCTCCGTGGTGCAGTGGTTGTTCTACTCGCCTTGTAAACCAGGGGTCACATGATCGATCCCGGGCTTCTCCAGACTTTCAGATGGGTCTTTAAACCGAGGTCCCGACAATGACCTAGCTGTTGGTGAGACGTAAAGCTCAAAAGGCAACAGTCCTATTAGGTGGTTGCGCAAACACATTTGAAGAACGAAAATTTGAGAATGATATGGGACGTTCTCAAGGATCTACTATAATGATCCTAAGTATTAGGACAGACGGGTCTGAGCAACAGTGCAGACCCAGATCAGACTAAGACTAGTCCGATCAGGGGTCTACACTGTTTGCCAAACAGTGCAGACCAAGACCAGACTGCTCCTTCAGAGGTCTTCCCTGTTTGCCAAACAGTGCAGACCCAGATCAGACTGCTCCTATCAGGGGTCTTCAATGTTTGCCAAACAGTGCAGACCCTTGATCAGACTGCTCCCATCAGGGGTCTTCACTGTTTGCCAAACAGTGCAGACCCAGATCAGACTGCTCCCATTAGGGGTCTTCACTGTTTGCCAAACAGTGCAGACCCTTGATCAGACTGCTCCTGAAGGAGCAGTCTGATCAGGGGTCTTCACTGTTTACCATTCAGTCTGTACGTTTCTGACTCCTTGCTAGATCATGAAACCTTGCGAAAAAATGTGAACTGTACTGGTTAACCGCTTACGTATAAGCTTGTCCAGGAAATGTGTGGATAGGTAAAATGACCGGCTCAAAAATGACCTAAATAGTGTTAATTGGGCCTTTAAACTCTAATACAAACAAAGATCGTGTAAAATTTGTCAAAAATTGAGGAGAATTATAGCAAGTCCTTAAGGTGTCCACTTTTTTAGTCATTTTTGTGATTTTACGGTTGGCGCCTTTTTCTCAGATCTGTTAGACTTTTCAGGCTATGAAAAGGGAAACAAACTTACTTACCATAGATATTTCATTATTTTTTCATAGAAATGCTAAGAAAAACGACTATATGATAAAAAAAAATACCTCATGCGGTATGAAAAGAATAAGTAAGTGAGTGAATGGTTTGAGTTTTACGTCTCACCAACCGCTAAGGTCATACGGAGACGGGACCTCGGTTTCATTACGCAGACACGCATATACAAATACATTGCAACCTTTATCGGCGAAAAAATGAAAATTAAATGTTGAAAAATTGTGATATTTTTCTTATTTCTGCTCAAAATATAGATTGTGGGCACTCGTTAGAACCGCCTCATCGAGGCGGCCTCGGAAACCACAGTTTTACTAAAAAAAATGGGGTTCAAGGGGGTCAAAATTATACAGGCGTGTTTTCATGATGTAAAGACTCATCCGAAAGTCTGGAGAAGCCCGGGGTCGATACTGCGACCCCTGGTTTACAAGGCGAGTGGCATAACCACTGCACCACGGAGGCTTCTATGAAAAGATTAAAACTCGCCGAAATCTCGTTTTATGAATTTCATATTAAATAACCACTTCTGTATTCTCCTTTGTGCATTATATTTTCCCAATCATAAGCGACAAGTGGTGTGTAAATTACAAAATCAAAATGTCCTGTTTGAACGTGTCAAATGCAAATTTTACTATGAAAATTCTGCCATGATCGACAGGACGCTCTAATACCTGTATAGGCCCGTTGGATATTTCGGGTGCATCCCAGTCTAGAAGAACAGTCTGTGAAATATATGATCTAACTCTGAGGTTTTGTGGTGCCGACCCGGGTGCTGAAAAACAGTTACATAATATCGTGAGACTTCAATAATTTCCAAAAATTATGACACGTTTCCCATGGGCAGCTTGAACTCGCTCTTGAGTTCAACGAATATTCTTCCCCTTAGCTCCAGATATCCATATATAGGTCATCACGCAAACACGCCCATATATTTTTGACCTCCTTAAACCCCACTTTTAACGGGACTCCGAGGCCTAGTGGATAAGAGCGCTAACTCTTAATCATTAAGTCTCACACAGCTGTGGGTTCGAGCTTGACTCGGGCCACGTCTGCAACGGAAGGTCAGGTGGTTTTCTCCGGGACCATCGGTTTTTACCCACTTCTGATTAACGATCGGCTCGGTATGAGTGAAAATATCTTGAAAGGGCCTTAAAACCAAAACCCCAAAAAATTATATAGTAAAACAGGGGTTTACAGGGATATACATTATGCTTTCTTATTTATGCAACAAACATACATTGTGGGTACTTCTTAGTACCGTCTCAGCGCGAGGCGGTGTTAACGAGTTCCTACAATCTGTGTTTTGAGCAGAAATATGAAAAATATCGGGATTTTTACCTGAAAACTTTTATTTTTTGGTGGTAAAATTTACCAATATATTTGAATAGGCGTGTTTTCGTAATGTTAATTCATTTTCTTTTCTGAATTTTATCTTTCAAGGCAAGTTGCCTGTTCTCATTAGAATCGCCTCAAAGAGGTGATGGATCTCATCTTGTCTGTAAAAAGAACATTCGGATGAAATTGGTGTTCATTTTCAAAGTACAGCTCATAAGGACTCGTTCATAAAAATTGTATGAAACGAGTTCATAAAATATGAACGCCAATCCATGTATCCTCTAGATGATACTAGGGTGAGGGTTCACATTTTATGTAACGAGTGCCTGTGGTATAGCTTCAAACTTAGATGTATGGGCTTGTCAGAGCCGCCTCATTGCGATGGTTCTTACCAGTATCCACAACCTATATTTGGAGCAAAAATATATACAATACACCAAAAAACAGAAGTGAAGGCAACGATCAGGAATCGATACAATTAACCGTCAGCTCCCGCCAGCGACATCAAAGGGAAAGAAACACAAACATGAAATAACTAGACCCTAATGGAAACAACAATAGCGGAAAGCCAAAGGGACAGTCACTTTCTCACAAAATGGCCAACTGGCTATCCATAACAAAAAATATAAGCGATACACACACTCAAAGACAAACCGCGACAGAAGAACCGCTTTGGAACGGTCACTGAAACGAATTCCAGTGTGGTGCTTAAATTGACGATTACGCGGTCGCTATCCTCGCTCTCACCTCCGTCGCGACCCAGACAATTAACTCGCCCAGTCCGCATGATGGCTTCCAAACCCATCTGTGCAGCATCTCCGAGAACACAAAACAAGAGGACCAAGCTAGCTTGGTCCTGTATCGCTCACCTGAGCTAACAGATTCAAAGTTTAAGGAAGTGCCAACCTTTACTGAAGGCTTTATTGGAGGACATGGTGATGACAGGGTAAGCATTTTCTGAAAATCAAGTAGAATGTAACTCTATGATCAACAGGCTGACCTCACCGGTTTTCAAACTCATTCAAGCTTTTATTCCTGACTTGCTAAGAAGATCCGATCTAAACTGAAGTGGCTATGGTGATGACAAGTTCAAAAACAAGAGTTTTCAAACTCCTCCAAGCTTTCTGCCTGATTTCCTTGTTTGTAAGTGTCATGAAGATCCGTTCAAAACTAAAGGGGCAGCAGTGATGACAATGTCGAAAATAGGCATTTTCAGCAATCAAAGGCACGTCACTCTATGATAAATGTGCCGACTTGGCCGGTATTCAAACTCACCTGAGGTTTTATTACCAGCCACCTTACATGTAAGTTTCAGAAAGATCCAATCAGACTTGGCCAGTATTCAAACTCATCCAAGATTTTATTCCCAGCCACCTCACATATAAGTTTCAGAAAGATCCGATCAAAACTGAAGGGGCTACGGTGATGACAAGGTCAAAATTTGGCATTTTTAGCAATCAAAGGGATGTTACTCTAAAATAAATGAGCCGACTTGGCCAGTTTTCGAACTCATCTGAGGTTTTATCCCCAGCCACCTTACATATTAGTTTCAATAAAAATCCGATCAAAACTGAAGGGGCTACGGTAATGACAAGGTCAAAAATCAACATTTTCAGCCATCAAAGGGACATAACTCTACGATAAATGGGCTGACTTGGCCTGTTTTCGAACTCATCCAAGATTTTATCCCCAGCCACCTTACATATAAGTTTCAGAAAGATCCGATCAAAACTGAAGAGGCTATGGTGATGACAAGGTCAAAAATCGGCATTTTCAGCAATCAAAGGGACGTAAATCAATGATAAATGGGCCAACTTGTCCAGTATTCAAACTCATCCTAGGTTTTATCTCCAGCCACCTAACATATAGGTTCAGAAAGATTCGATCAAAACTGAAGGGGCTACGGTGATGACAAGGTAAAAAATCGACAGTTTCAGCCATCAAAGGGACATAACTATAAAGTTAATGGGGCAACTTGGCCGGTTTTGAACTAATCCGAGGTTTTATCCCCAGCCACCTTACATATAAGTTTCAGAAAGATCCGATCAAAACTGAAGGGACTACAGTGTTGACAAGGTCAAAAATCAACATTTTCAGCAATCAAAGGGACCTAACTCTATGATAAAAATAGGCCACCTTTGCCGGTATGCGAACTCATCCGAGGCTTTATCCCCAGCCACCTTGCATATAAGTTTCAGAAAGATCCGATCAAAACTGAAAGGGCTACGGTGATGACAAGGTAAAAAATCGGATTTTCAGCAATCAAAGGGTTGTTACTCTGTGATAAATGGACCAACTTGGCTGGTTTTCGAACTCATCCGAGATTTTATCACCAGCCACTTTACATATAAGTTTCAGAAAGATTCGATCAAAACTGAAAGGGCTACAGTGATGACAAGGTCAAAAATCAGCATTTTCAGCAATCAAAGGGACGTTACTCTAAGATAAAAGGGCCGACTTGGTCGGTTTTCGAACTCATCCGAGATTTTATCCACAGCCACCTTATATATAAGTTTCAGAAAGATCCGATCAAAACTGAAGGGGCTACGGTGATGACAAGGTCAAAAATCGGCATTTTCAGCAATCAAAGGGACGTAACTCTATGATAAATCGGCGGACCTGGCCGGTTTTCGAACTCATCCGAGGTTTTATCCCCAGCCACAATACATATAAGTTTTAGAAAGATCCGATCAAAACAGAAGGGGCTACGGTGATGACAAGGTCGAAAATGGGCATTTTCAGCAATCAAAGGGACGTAACTCTATGATAAATGGGCCGACTTGGCCGGTTTTCGAACTCATCCGAGATTTTATCCACAGCCACCTTACTTATAAGTTTCAGAAAGATCCGATCAAAACTGAAGGCGCTACGGTGATGACAAGCATTTTCCCATAGTAAGTCTATGGGACCTTGTGGTTGCCATAGGAACCAAAGTTTTAGAGCGATTTCAAAAAAAGTTTATGTCATCAATGCCCCACCAGAGGCATGCTACAGATGAGAAATGATTGAGATCAGCCTGCAGGATACAGAGATATAGCTGCTCAAAAGTGTGGACGGACGACGGACGACGGAGGACCCACTATACTATAAGCTCCCCTGGAGCCTTCGGCCCAGGTGAGCTAAAAATCAAACAACCACAGAGAGGAAACAACGGCGAGGAACGGACAGCAAGAAACCACCGAAACGCTGGAGCAAAAGAAAACCAACAGCCAGACCCGACGGGCCCGACCAGAGACAGAGCATCAGGCACCAAACAACAATAAATAAAATAAAATTCTCTCTAATTCCCAGCAAGCCCCCTCGCTGGAACCGGCACAGAATCCGAGGCCCGAAACCAAAGAGGGAAGCAAAGCTGTCAACCACGACCGGGTCAACCACCATGCATGAAGCCTGCGCATAACACCTATGCCGCACCCAACCTGAACGACCCCATGAAAGTTGGTGCCGAAATAATAGCAGTTATATACTTTTCTGAACCTACATACCAAGTCACCATAAAATTCGGGTTCCGATTTACATAGTTACAGAAAAGACATATTGGAATAAAAGTTATATTTTTACTATGTTTTAGCAACGAGTTTTACATGTATCTGTCTTGGAAGTTTAAAGAAAGAAGCTTGAAAATGTTTTGTGCTTGGATGGACCGATTGCTAAAAAGTAGGTAAAATATCTAGTATTCCAGTGTGCATCTATTCATTTCATAGTTATATTTGCCGGTCTCGGTATCTCAATCGGATGCTCGCCTGACTGGTGATCAGGAGGACGCGGGTTCAACACCTGCCGGGGTTGGCAATATTCTGTCGTTGAGACTGACCATGAAATCTTTTCTACGGTCATTCCCTCCCTTTCGCTGTTTCAAGAAGAGCAGTTGTCAGTTTCTGGCAAAATAATGTGCACCGTACTGGATAACCGCTTACGTATAAGCCTGCCAAGGAAAAGTGTGGGTAGGTAAACTGACCGGCTCAAAAAATGACCTAAATCGTGTTGACTGGGCCGTTAAACTCCAATTCAATAAATCCATCATGGTTAAATTTACCCGCATTGTGGATTTTATTAACTTATCATACGACATCGCGTCTGAGAGTGTTATAAGGCCATGTAATAAATTCGATAATCCACTAGTGGATTAAATATGCAAATTATTTAGATACATGTACGTCCCGTAACTTTACACATACGAAAACAGTAACGACGTCGCGTTTACTAATGGCGGAATATTGACATTTTTGTAAAACAATCATGAATTAAAACTCGTTTTAAATGTCATATGATAAACAGAATCTTGCATTCAAGCTCATGTATTATTGAATTTATTTAACTCGTTGAGGAAAGGATAAAATGCTCGGCAAAGCCTCGCATTTTATCTCTTTACCCCAACTCGTTTAATAAATTCAATAATACATAAGCACTCATGTAAGATCCTCTATTTCTTGCACACCAGTGTAGGAAATCCGTAATTTTACCCTGGGATAGAAATTTATGTTCTGTCCCTGGTGTTCCGACCCAGGCGACTGACATAAATGTGCTTCAATTCTATTCAAATGCCGGAACTACTTCCACACTACTTTTATTTTGTGAACAATATACATGTGCGAGCTGTCAAAACTAACCGGAGATATTGTGCAAGAAAAAGAATCCAATATGGAGTTCTGTTGTAGATGGGCGTTTCCAACCCTTGGGATGACCGTGCTGAGCGGAACCTCGGCGTAGCCTCGGTTCCGCTCAGCACGGTCATCCCTCGGGTTGGAAACGTTCATCTACAACAGAACCCCATATCAGATTCTTATAATATTGTACACTAATTAGAATCACATCGATGAGGGAGTTCTGATGAGTTCTCAGACCCAACGTTGCTTTATAGTTGATCGAGATATGCCAAAATTATCCCCATTGTATTTCCAGAACTGATAGCATGATTAACCCTTAATTTGCCAATCACAACAATTGTCGTCTGCTGCTTACTTTAAAAGTCATTGTTGCAAACAGTGTTGACCCAGATCAGACTGCTCCTTTAGAATGTTTAAAAATAGGGTATCGTCTATCAATACTTTTTTCAACTCCTGACACTCAGTCTGCAAAAGATTTAACTTCAACAGTCTCTTTCACAGCCTTACAATAAAACGTGCATTAATTTGAAACAACGCGCAAATTCAAAAAAAAAATATTTTCTTACATCGCGGTGAAGGCCCCCGCCCCTCGGGGCTTGAAGAAATAGACGGGCTTCATGTTGCTTCCACGCAGAGCTGAAACCGACCGCATACGAATACTGGCAAACCGCTTAGAGGATCTAAGCCTACCCAGGCAAAGCGGTGCAAGTTGGACGGTCCATGCTTATAAACCCGATAGGTTGCATTGGACGGCATGGCTTCAGATGTCATTTCATCTCAATGTCGAGTAAAAGTCCCACGAAATTGGAAGCAATGTTTCCTAAATGACCTACACAGTGTTGACGGGGATGTTAAACCTCAAATCAATCAACCAACCAACCACATCTCGGTGAAAAGGGAGAAATAATTCATGTTCAAGCGATGTTCAAGGAATTCATTGAACGAATAATTGATCACCCTGTTGACCTTCCTCCGGTATTTGTTAAAACAAGTATGGCTGTTGACAGCGGTCCCTGGCCAGAACTCGAGTAGGCCAACATCCGAACTGCGTACACTGTGTTTGCCATTAGCCCACTAATCGTTGCCATTCTGAAGCCACTGCCGACATCCCTAATGCTCCACGTATCCACTGACTGTGAGGTGTCGGAAGTATAAAGAATTCTGTAACCCTGCAATATACGTCATAAGTAAAGTAGAAGTAAAACAAAGATCAGGAATCGATACAAGTAACTTAATCCACTCATCAAAGACATCAAAGGGAATGAAACACAAACATGAAGCGACCACACCATAATGGAAACCAAAACAAAGGAAGGCCATAAGGACAGTAAACCTATCTTCACTGTTTGCGACCAGGTAAGACAAAGCATCGCCTGCACAGATACAAAGGCAATCCAGGAGCCAGTTATTCAAACTAGTTAGAAAAGGTCACTCAGGAAAGGCCAAAATCCAAGAACGCAGCCGTCTCAGGTCAACTATAGAAAGCAACATGGAGGCACACACACAAAAAACGAAACAAAGCCAAATAACAGTTAAGACACTGCAAAAGAACGACCGTCTTGGGACGTACTGGGGGGCTTCAGCTCCGGCGTTTATGAAATTTCAACCCTCGCCCCCAGTTTCAGTACAGTATCAAACAAAATAAAAATTACAAATTGATCCACATGGAGACTTTCTAGCGTCGTAATTTCTTTTCATGATACCGGCCCCGATAGCTCAGTTGGTAGAGTGTCCGCTCCGGGGAACGGGAGGTCACGGGTTCGTTCCCGGGCCGCGACATACCAAAGTCGTTAAAAATTGTACTTGCTGCTCCCGCTTGGCACTCAGATTGACGGGGTAGAGCTAGGACTGGTCGACTCAGTGTCAGGATAATGTGACTGGGTGTGGTATCATGTAATGTGTCTGAGACATGATACTTCAGTGAGGCAGCACCATAAAAGTGAGCATTGAGCTGCCTGTCGCAACCAGACACCGTCGTGATATGACTGAAAAATTGTTGAAAGCGACGTTAAACCCGAATTCACACACACACAATGAGTCATGATAAAATACATAGTAAAATGGTTATGTAAAGATTAATATTATCATGAATCAGGGTTGAGGACTCAATATCAATTTGACGTCAGAGCAGAAGAAAACAACCAGTTAGATCACGGAGGGTCGAACCCAGGAAATGTCCGGCTACACCCTTCCCAAATTCAAAAGCTTTAGGGCGGGGCCGTCATCAAAGAGTCCGCAGTCCGGCCCAACGCCGTGCAACCAAAGAGCGAAGCAAAGTTTTCCACTGTAAAAGGGTCGACGACCAAACACGCGGTCTGTCGCATAACATCAATACTATAACCACTTTTCTTGTATATATCAAAAATATTTCTGACCTGACCAGACACATTATCACTACCTAGTATTCTTCTGAATTATAAACTAAATCCCCATAATACACAGGTTCCAACAGTCCCTGTTGCAGAAGTGTATTCAAAGAAATTTAGAAATAATGTCGTAATGTCGACGATAAAATTTTGAAAACTTTTTGTGCAGTTTGTGATACCGATAGTCTTGTTTTAGAAGTTTAGCTGTTAAAATTCGGTTGCGATCATTAAGCGCTAGCAAAACGAACAAGCTGTGCCATATAAACCCCATAAGACATAGCCTTAGGGACGTCACCATCCAAAAAGGGAAAATTTACATTTCCAAAATTAAGATCATCTCTTTTATCAAATTTTTTTGAAGAGACAGTGCCATCAAAAACAGTCAAAAGTAAATAAAAAAATGGGGCTTCAGAGTCATCAGAATTAGCCCTATTTAACTTTAATTCTTTTGGACAAGTTCTATCAACCATGTGATCAAAATAAACATTATCAATGTTTAAAAGAGCATCCAAATATCGAGAGGTAGAGTTAAACGCCTCAATAACATCGGTTTGTTCATTTTTAGAAATGGACAACATGACCTCTTTTTCATAACCCAGAATCAAATCTGCAACAAGGGTAGCACAGTTTGTACCCATCGGAATACCGAGCACTTGTATGAATTATTGAGATCCAAACTTTACTTTCTACTTGACAATATTTATATTAGATTCGGTACTAAGTTATTTAGACAAATTGTGGGTATTCCGATGGAATTGCGCACCTCTTGTGGTTGATCTGTTCTTGTATTGTTATGAAAGAGACTCCATGTTGTCGCTTTCCATTGATAATCAATCTGAAATTATTGAAGCTTTTAGCTCCACTTCTAGATATTTAGATGATTTATTAAATATTGGTAATACCTATTTCGATGGTTTGATCAGTCAGATCTACCCCCCCCCCAGAACTTCAGTTAAATAAAGCAAATTCTTCTGATACCGAGGCCCCGTTTTTGGATTTACATATTTCTATTGTAGATGGGTTTGTTTCGTGCAAAATTTATGATAAACGCGATGACTTTGATTTTGAGATTATAAATTTTCCTTTTATGGATGGTGATGTTCCTCGTGCGCCATCCTATGGCGTTAATATTTCGCAATTAATTCGATTTGCTAGAGTGTGTAGTCATGTAACTGACTTCAACACTCGTAATAAATTTAACGGCTAAACTTCTTAATCAGGGTTATCGGTACCATAAACTACGCAAAGCCTTTTCAAAATTTTATAAACGCCATTCTGATTTAATTTCTAAATTCAACATTGGACTTAAATCACTTCTGCAACAAGGTCTATCGGAACCCGAATTTTATGGTGACTTAGTATATAAATTCAGAAAAATACATAACCGCAATTACTTCATCACCCAATTCCGTAAAATCATTCTTCGGTATAAAAAGATTGGGTACAACATGGATGTTACACGACAGACTGCATGCATGATAGTTATCCCAATCACGGTTGGCAACTTTGCTTCCCTCTTTAATTGCACGCCTTGGTGGGTGAGGCCTCATATTCTATGACGGTTCCAACGTAAAGGCTTATTGAGAATTAGAGAGATCTAATTCAAGGTAATGTTGGTTGGTGCTTGATGCTCTGTCTCTGGTTTGGCCCATCGGAGTCTAACTATTGGTTTTCTTTTGCTCCAGCATTTCAGTGGTTTCTTGCTGTCGAGTCCTCACCGTTGTCTCACCTCTGTGGTTCTTTGATTATTTGTGTTCACGGAGATGCTGCACTGATGAGTTAGGAGGCCTTCATGCGGACTGAACAAATTATTTGTCTAAATCGCAACGGAAGTAAGGGCGAGGATTGTGGCCACGTAAGATCGATTTAAGCCCCCCAGTGAAGATTTCCACTGACCGTTCCAAGGCGGTTCTTCTGTTGCGGTTTATTTATGTTGTTGGTTGTTACCTACTGTGTGTATCACTTGTGTCTTTTTATTTTGGATGGCCATATGGCCATTTTGTGGGAAAGTAACTGTCCTTATGGCCTTCCTTTGTTTAGGTTTCCATTATGGTCTGGTCGCTTAATGTTTGTGTGTCTTTCCCTTTGGTGTCTTTGATGGGTGGAGTAAGTTAATTTTATCGATTCCTGATCTTTGTTTTACTTCTACTTTACATAGATATTAACCAATAAAATGAAAAGACATGACATGTCCAATATTCATAACGATTATTGTCATCTCAAGAAGAAAAATAAGCATTTCTATCATTGCAGGGCAAATACAGTCATTTTTCGCGAAGAAAAATAGTTTTGATTAAAGTAAATAGTTTTTCTTTATTATGACGTAAAGTTGTGTAAAGAGCAAAATAGTAGAAAAATCGTACGTCGACAAACGATATCCACGAAATCATCTTGCTTTCAGTTTATTTCAGTTGCTTTCAAAACAAATGACGTCGTTAGTTAACATATCGTTAAAATTTTGATCATATAATGTGGCAAATATGCTAATATTTTTGCTGAAAAATGTGAGCAGCTAATGATGCTTTGAACAACTGACTCCACATCATTACGATAACATATCTGTGCGAAATAGTGCATTTTTTCATATCTTCAAAACGGTTATCCTTCTGACGAAATTTGTGATATGTTTCTTATTCACACTCTAAATATAGGTTGTAGGTGCTCGTAAGAACCGCCGTATTGAGATGGTTCTATCGAGTACCCACAACCTATTTCTTGGAGCAGAAATAAGATAAATAATGCAGTTTTATCTGTATAAAATGGGGTTTAGAAAGGTGTTATTTACAACAGACTCGTTGACGCGATAATATGTAGGGCTGGATAATCGGAGCTGAAAAGATAATCGATTATCAGTCCTGTCATTGCGATCGATAATCGATTAGTAATCACTGAGGTTTTTGTCATTGTTTTACCTGTCTGGCTTTCTGTCTTAGCATGACTCTTACCATATGTAGCACTTGACCATATGTATATTTGAACAGACAGGCCCGAGCAAGCAGTGTAGACACAGATGAGACGCCGCATAATGCGTCGTCTCATCAGGGTCTGCACTGTTTGCCACTCATCCAGCTATTTTAAGCATAACTTTGGGTAGTAAATTGAACCTATCAAGTAATCGATTAAAAGCAAATCAAAAATGATAATCATTTTTGTGGAATTTATCGATCAATTAATCGATTATACGATTAATCATGCCAGCCTTAATGATATGGCACTTTGAGATATAGAAGCTAGAGGTTGTGCAGCTTGATCCGGATCATTAGTATTTGCCAATGACAAAAACGGTTTTTATGGTGACTTAGTATATAAATTCAGAAAAATATATAACTGCAATGACTTCAGCACCCAATTTCGTAAAATCATTCTTCGATATAAAAAGATTGGGTACAACATGGATATTATACGACAGACTGCATGCATGGTAGTTAACCCAATCACGGTTGGTAACTTTGCTTCCCTCTTTAATTGCACGCCGGTGGGTCAGGCCTCAGATTCTATGACGGCTCTAACGTAAAGGCTTATTGAGAATTAGAGAGATCTAATTCAAGGTAATATTGGTTGGTGCCTGATGCTCTGTCTCTGGTTGGGCCCCTCGGAGTCTAACTGCTGGTTTTCTTTTGCTCCAGCATTTCAGTGGTTTCTTGCTGTCGAGTCCTCACCGTTGTCTCACCTCTTCGGTTCTTTGTTTTTTGTGTTCACGGAGATGTTGCACTGGTGAGTTAGGAGGCCTTCATGCGGACTGAACAAATTATTTGTCTAAATCGCGACGGAAGTAAGGGCGAAGATAGTGGCCACGTAAAATCGATTTAAGCCCCCCCCCCCCCCCCCCCACCCCAGTGGAAATCTTTCCACTGACCGTTCCAAGGCGGTTCTTCTGTGGCGGTTTATTTATGGTGTTGTTTGTTACTTACTGTGTGTATCACTTGTGTCTTTTTATTTTGGATGGCCATATGGCCATTTTGTGGGAAAGTAGCTGTCCTTATGGCCTTCCTTTGTTTAGGTTTCCATTATGGTCTGGTCGCTTAATGTTTGTATTTCTTTCCCTTTGTTGTCTTTGATGGATGGAGTAAGTTAATTGTATCGATCATGATCTTTGTTTTACTTTTACTTTGTCAAGCTGTAGCTCAAACGTGTTATACCATTTACAATATAACATCGAAGTCACGAAAATGTACATGTATCAGGCTGTTCGTCACAATGTTAAGTTGTTCTGACAAATCTGCAAACAATTTCATTTGGGCTATTTATGGAACCCGGAAAGGGACATTTCTGTTCCAGTATCTAGCAGAACAGAGTTTAAAACAATAAATTTTATTTCATTTATTTTTCACATTTTTTCACCACCATCTCCGACGTTTCGGCTTTTGACAGCCTTTATCACGGAATTGTTCTTTCAAGCTATTTTCAATTTCATCTTCCCCCCATATTGTATGTTTTTGTTATGCCAAACGTTGTCACGGCGTCATGACGTCGGATTCCAGACAATTTAACGTCGCAACCCTATTTGGCGCCAAAAACCTGGGGCCAGCTGTTCAAAGCAGCGTTAGCTTAACAAGCTCTCTAGCGGCCATACCGCTAGCTGTTATTCTTGTTGAAAAACTGCGAGCAGCCTATGCATCAATAAAGTTAGAATGGAGAGGAAAACAAGAAATATGTCGTTTAAACGATATAATTTGTCGTTTCATGTTGTCTTTTCCACTCTGAAAAAGTAGGGTGAAATTTAAAACAATAAAATTAGAATGGAAAAGAAAACAAAAATAAATCGTTTAAACGACATATTTCTTGTTTTCTGTTCCACTCTGGAAAAATTGCGTGGAATTTAAAACAATAAAATTAGAATGGAACAAAAAATGTGTCGTTTAACCGACATGTTTCTTGTTTTACTTTCCACTCTGAAAAAGTAGGGTGGAATTTAAAACAATAAAATTAGAATGGGACAGAAAACACAAATATGTTTAACGACATATTCCTTGTTTTTCTTTCCACGCTGAAAAGGTAGCGTGGAATTTAAAACAATAAAGATATCGTTTAATCGAAATAATCTTGACCTTTCATAGGTTACAGATCTCGTTTTTTCAACATAGATTCCGTGTGATATCACCAACCAATGGAGGACTAGGATTATATCATTTAAACGACAAATTATGCTGAAAAAACTAGGTCTTTAACCAATGGAGGGATTATGTCGATTAAACGATATTTTTATTGTTTTAAATTCCACGCTACTTTTTCAGAGTGGAAAGGAAAACAAGAAATATGTCGTTTAAAGGACACATTTTTGTTTTCTGTTCCATTCTAATTTTATTTTTTAAAATTCCACCTAACTTTTTCAGAGTGGAACAGAAAACAAGAAATATGTAGTTTAAACGACATATTATATCGTTTAAACGATTTATTTCTTGTTTTCCTCTCCACCCTAATTTTATTCTTTTAATTTTTTTTCTGCTAGTTTCTGGGACAGGGGTTTCGTAGCCATTACATTGCAGCCTATTTCACCGATGTTCATATGAAATCATAGAGCCTTGCATTCATTATGGTTTTATATGCAATTTATGATACTCGATAGGGACTCAAGTCATACATTTATTATATTTTTTTTTTAATTGAGGTTTTACATCCCCGTTATCACTATGTCATTTTGGAGGCTTGCTTCAAATTTTGTGAGACTTTTACCCGACATCGAGATGAAATGAAATCCCAAGCTCTGCCGCAAACAAACCAAAAAGGTTAAGAACATATGTTTCTAGAACATATTATATGTAGGGACGGTCCAACTCACACCACTTTGCCTGGGCAGCCTTAGAAGGCCTTCATGCGGACTGAACAAATTATTTGTCTAAATCGCGACGGAAGTAAGGGCGAAGATTGTGACCACGTAAAATCGATTAAAGCCCCCCCCCCCCCCCCCCAGTGGAGTTCGTTTCAGCTGACCGTTCCAAGGCGGTCCTTCTGTCGCGGTTTACTTTTGTTATGGTTTGCCTTTGGGTGTTTGTGTCGCTTATATTATTTTATTTTGGATAGCCTATTGGCCATTTTGTGGGAAAGTGGCTGTTCTTTTGGCTTTCCGTTTTTGATGTTTCCATTAGGTCTGTTGTTTCATGTTTGTGTTTCTTTCCCTTTGGTGTCTCTGATGGGAGCTGTGATTTTATTGTATCAATTCCTGAGCATTGCCTCCACTTCTATTTTAGACCAACTAAGCGGTTTACCAGCATCCATGTGCGGTCGTTTTCAGCTCTGCGTGGAAGCATTTTTCGGCTGAATCTATTTCTTCAAGCCTCGATGGGCGGGGGCACATACATTTAGTGACATAACTGAGTATAAAAGGGAAGATAATGATCAGTAATCGTTAAAACTTACTTACCCTTTTCCTCCAAGGCACAGAAGAAAAAGGAAGGGTGCCAACAAAGCAACGGCATCATATGTAAACCATTACAAGTAGAAAGCCAAGAGGACGGTTTCTTTCCAAAAATGGCCATCATCCAAAATTAAACATATTACCGGGACAAACGTTCAAAGACATGTGTGCCAATACGAAAAACACACCTATATAATTTTGACCCCCTTAAACACCACTTTTATATAGTAAAACCAGAATGTACAAAGGTATATATTATTTTTCTTATTTCTTCTCAAAACATATATTGTTGGTACTCATTAAAACCGCCTCGTCGAGTACCCAAAATCTATGTTTGGAGCAGAAATAAGAAAAATGTCAGATTTTTTTTTTTATTGGAAATTTTAATTTCTAGGTGGTAAAATTTGCAATATATTTAAATTAGGTGTGTTTATTTACGATCACAATAAAACACCGCACCAGTAGCACCGCCTTGGAACGATCAGTAAAATACACGGGGCGGGAGCCTGGGTGGGTTTAAATCGATTATACGTGGCCTCATCCATTGCTCTTAGTTCTGAGCTGGTTAACACATGTAACGTGTTAAGTCCGCGTAAAGGGTTTGAACTCATCAGTGCAACATCTCCAAGAACATACCAAATCAAACAAATTCAAAGATGAAACCGCGATGAACACTCGACATCATGGAACAAATGAAATGTTGAAAAAAAAAGTTGAACTGCATGGCAGAGCATCAGGCACAAACCACTTTACTTCACTGTCTATCGGCATCAGCCGCCATAGAATCTGAGGCCCAACCCGCCGGCGTTCAATTAAAGAGGAAAGCAAAGTTGTTAACCTTGTCTGGGTTAACTTCCTAACAGCAGGCTGTCGTATCATTATATTGTACCTAATTTTATTTTATATCGAAGTATGATTTTTCGAGACTGAGTATTAAAATCATTGAATGCATATACTGCTTTCTGAATTTACGAAGTCACCAAAAACTTCAAAATCGGATAGGCCTTATTGCAGAAGAGATTTAACATCACGCTAACATGTCCGTGAAATAAGCACCCCCTTACATCCCACTTTATATAGTGGAAACTGGGGTTTACGGGGGTATACATTATTTTCCTTATTTCTGCTCGTTGACATAGGTTGTGACTACTCGTTAGAACCGCCTCAAGGAGGCGGTTCTAACGAGTACCCATAACCCATGTCAAGGAGCATGCATAATATCACAAATTTTCTTCAGAAAATTGACCGTTTTGGGGATGTAAAAATGCACAATGACGCACGGGGCGTTATCGTAATGGTCCAACATTTAATTTTAAAACTAAATACAAAATAAATAAATAAATAAAAAATGAGGGTTTGCGGAGCTTATGATGCAGTTAATCCTGATTATAGCACTTAATTAAGTATTTATTTCGAGTGTTGAAGTCAGTCACATGACGTGACACTGGCGAACCGAAGAAGCTTTGATATATAAACACCGTAGGATGCCGCATGAGGAACATTCCGATCCAAGAACGGAAAATTTACAATCTCAAAATTCAAGTCATCGCTTATATAATAAATTCTGCATGAAATAAATAGACAAATGTAAATCCCAAAATGGGGCGTTGGTATCAGTAGAATTTGCTTTAACAAATTGAAGCTCTGAGGGAAATTTTGACTATCAAACTTTCGAACTGGGTATTATCAATATTTATCATATGACGTCGCGTCTGAGAGTGTAATAACGCCATGTAATAAATTCGATAATCCACTAGTGGATTAAATGTGCAAATTTGTTAGATACGCCCCGTAACGTTACATGTATGACGTTCTTATCGAAGTCACATTTACTTATGGCGGAATAGTGACATTTTTGTAAAACAATCGTGAATAAAATGCGTTTTAAATATAATATGATAAATAGAATCTTGCATTCGTGCTCATATATAAATGAATTTATTAAACTCGTTGAGGAAAAGGCATAAAATGCTTGGCAAAGCCTCGCAATTTATCCTTTTTCCTCAACTCGTTTAATAAATTCAATAATACATGAACACTCATGTAAGATCCTCTATTTAATAAATCATCCATATATTTTGACTTCAATATTAAAGCTTTAATAACGTTAACCTTAGATTGGCTTTAGAAAGAGACATAAAGTCTCATATAGAAAGAGACATGAAGTCTCATATAGAAAGAGACATGAAGTCTCATATAGAAAGAGACATGAAGTCTCTTTCATATGTTAACCCCTATAATTTACATTTATACGAGTCACTAATCCTCAAGAGAATATGTTACACATATTGAAGTACCTGAATGATTCCATTAGGTATGGCAGGCTGGTCCCATTCTACCATGATAGTCTGCTGGCTCAGTGGTTGAGCTCTCACATTCCTGGGCTCAGAACCTGGCCCTAAAAAGCAACAATAATACCAGTACAGCCCAGCATGACACAACCTACATTGAGGCCTGTTTTGTTTGTTTGATTTGAGGTTTAACGTCCTTTTCAACACTGTATAGGTCATTTGGAGACAATGCTGCCAATTTTGTGGGACTTTTACCCGGCATTGAGATGAAATGACATCTCAAGCCCTCTCGCCCAATGAAACCAATATGGTTTATAAGCATGGACGGTCTGATCTCACCTATTTGCCTGGGCAGGCTTAGATCCCCTAAGCGGTTTACCAGTACTCGTGTGCGGTCGGTTTCAACTCTGCGTGGAAGCATCATGCAGCAAATTTATTTCTTCAAGCCCCGGTGGGTGTGGGCCGAACATTGAGGCCTGTACGACAAGTGAAGACGAAGGTACCATTGATAAAATACACCTATACAAGTAGATTGAAAATTTTACCACAAAATCATGAAACTGTTTAGATAAAAATATTCTGATATTTTTCAAATTTGTGCTCAAAACATAGATTGTGTGTACTCGTTAAAACCGCCCCGGCGAGGTAACCTATATGTATACGTTTGCAATAACATAAAGGAGAGGATAAATATAGGCTGGGCCCACACCCAATCCTTTGACATTTGTATGCGGCATATTCGTTGTACAGATGTATGTATTCATGTCATGAAATTTTAAATAAATAAATAAATAAATAGCTTAAAATATATGTTGAATTTAAAAAGCCTTATGATGCGCAGTCTAATATGGTTTCGCATTATGCGCACAAGATGGAAGACACGTTTTCGCTTGTTGCAATTCGAACATAACCCATACCTCCATTATTTGTCAGCGCAAGTACCGGTTCTGACAGCGGTCCTTGGCCAGTGGCGGCATACGCCAACATTCTGATCGTGTACACCCTGCTAGATGACAGGCCGGTTAAAATGGCCGTCCTCTGACTAGCACTGACGTCAATGCTGGACAAGAAAACTGTGGACTGTGAGGAATCTAAGGTGTAGAATATCGTGTAGCCCTGTAATAGAAAAGCAAGTCTTAGATTATAAAGCCATAGAGGTTGTCATTGGATTGAACATCCGTATTGCAGATCATTGCATGGTGCTTCCACGCAGAGCTGAAACTCACCGAACTTGAGTACTGGTAAGCAGCTTAGATCTAAGCCTGCACAGGAAAAGTGATGCGAGTTGTACTGCTCCTAAAACCCTAGCGGTTTCTATGGGCGATAGGGGCTTGAGATATCATTTCGTCTCAATGTCGGACAAAAGTCCCACAAAATCGGAAGCGACGTCAACAAAATTACGTACATAGTTTTGACGGGTACATAAACCCTCAACCTAAAGAAACAAACAGATACATATTGAAAATGGGATTTCCGGTCTATATGGTTTATAGAGTCTCTTTATAAGCAGTGATGAACTTCATAACGAAAACAAGGATATTCATATACACTGTAATCTGCAAATGTTGCGGCCGAAAAATTAAAAATTTCTGATGAAATATTCTGAAAGTTTTCTTATTTCTGCTCAAAATATAGGTTGTGGGTACACGTTAGAACCGCCTCAATGAGGCGGTTCTAACGAGTACCCACAACTAATATCTTGAAGCAGAAATAAGAAAGATACTTTCTTGTACACCAGATAAGGAAATCCATAGTTTTAACTTGGGATAAAAATTCTGTTCTAACCCTGGTGTTCTTACCCAAAATCGAATATTCTCGTGTATTTGATAAATGCACTGGTTGAATACGACCTTATATGCGCCGTAGTTAAGGTTTACGTCACTAAACATTCCTCTAGTGTCATCACAATATGGTGGACTTCGGTAACCGAAGTGAATGCAGCATTAAAAGTCCGCGCTAAGAAATGGAAGGTGTGCAAGATAAAGAATCCTATGTGGGTGTGAGGGGTGGATGAAAAAATCCGTCCCTCGGGATCACTGTCCGGCATCACTCGGCAAGCCTCGTGATGCCAGACAATGACCCTCGGGAGTGATTTTTCCTTCCAACCCTCACACCAGTATACTATTCTTTTAGCATACCCCCGCAAACCCCAGTTTTCTCTATACAAAGTGCGTTCATTACACGGACTTGTTAACGAGATGTTAGAATTGATGCACTTTGCAAGACCGCTTACGCCTTCTATCGTGTACTTGAGCACATTTGATGTTTTTTTTAAATACTACAACGAGCACACTATTCCCAAAATAATTAAAAGTATGAACTGCACGATGATGAAATACGGTGAAGCTTTCTATCGACATTGCAGAAGAAATAAAAACACGATCTTTCTACCCTGCCTATATCGCTGACGGATGGGGGAATAAGAGAAGTTATGTACAAGGGAGGTAGTTGGGAAACATTTTGTAAAATAAAGTCAGTTTGTGTGTTTGTCTTCTTTGTTCAAGTGGCTCCCATCCAATTTTCTTGTAAAGGGCAGTAATAGAAATAAGCTTAGTTTTCCCAGTAGCTATGCTAGATCTATTCTACTATTGTTTTTCGTGTTGAGAAAAATTGTCCCCTATTACATCGCTGTATTCCAGTAAAGGTCGGATTAAAGCAGTATGGATAGTTTCTAAGAATTCATGGTCTAATTTAAATTTAAGCTTTCTCATTACATTGACTTTACCCCAAGCTTTCTCTGAAATATATTTTATATGATGGTGCCAATTACAATGGCTTGATAACCAGATCCAAACATGCTTGTGAAACTCTACTTCGGTTATCTGAAGGTTTTTCATTTTGATTGGTTGATGAGTTAGTCTGTTTAATTTTCGCGAAATGAGAAGACTGTCAGTTCCGGTGGCACTGAAATGTACCAGCCAAGTTTTTGCCCATTTTGAGATTGTTTCGAGGTCTACATTGCGAAAAGTCAGCAGTGACAGGGTTAGCCTATCGCTGATTATATAGAGACTAGTGCCATTTGCAAAAATTCGTGTATTTATTTGGATGTCATTTATGGATAATAAAAATAAGAGCTGTGCTAAATTGACCCCTGGGGAACTCCAGCGCGAATATAAACCCAGTCTGAAATATCGCATGGAAGAATAACTCTTTGTTTCCTATCAGCAAAGTAACTGTTAAACCCAGCAATGACATTCCCAGTGACGCCAGCTCATGCAGCTGCCCTGTTTAAGTATCAAGCCATCGTGCAAAGGCTTTGCTGACAAAAAACTTCTTTACCTGAATCTAGGGCCAAACAGAAGAATCGTAAAGGCATGCTAATTGATCCCGGTATCTGTCAATTCAATGAAAACGCACCGCTAGTAGCATACCTCAAATTTTAATTGATTCACACAATATTTTCAGCATTTGATCAAGGTTAATGAATTATCACTAACTTGTCCCCAGACTCACTACAGAGTTGCAGAATTTAATTGGATGCAGAGGTACGGGGACTCAAATAAGTCCACACACCCGAAAAATCACAATCACATATCCTAACACCGGGTATGTCCACCATTAGCATCAAGTGTTGCTTGGCCTCGACGCCTCATGCTTTGAATTAAACGCTGTATCTGATCTTGTGTGATGTTGTCCCATTCTTCCTGTAGCGCCATGGCAAGCTGCTGACGGTTGATTGGCGGATGACGTCGGCTGTACACACGTTTTCCGAGCAGGTCCCAAAGGTACTCAATTGGGTTTAAATCCGGCGGAAACGCAGCCCAAGGAAGAACTTGCACACCATTTTGATTGAAAAAAGTCCATGGTTAGCCTCGCAGAACGAGCACGTGCACTGACCTGTTTGAAAAGCGTAACGTCACCATTATTGCATAAAAACGGTACCACATCATGCTCTAAGATTTCATCGATGTACCGTCGTGCCGTCAAATTGCCATCAACAACGATGAGTTGGATTTTGTGGCGCTATGAGATCCGTCCCCACACCAATACGCTACCACCACCCCAACGTGACACCTGTTTAACTAAACAGTCTTGAAATCGCTCCCCACGTCGACGCCATACTTTAGGCCGCCTATCAAACATTTGAACACAAAAACGGGACCCGTCCGTGAACAGTACACCACGCCAACGCTGTTGTGTCCATCGGATACGCTGTCGACACCAATTAAAGCGACTGATTCGACGTTTCGCCTATACGTCTCGTGACTAGAAATACCGCGTTCCTGGAGATCAGCTTCACTGATTATTTTTGCCTCATATTCATTGGCACCCCTTTTGATGAGACCTCGCCACTTTGCCTTGTCCAGTGCAATTTGTTCCCACGACTCTGTTGGAATGTTGAAGTCCCAGAGGGAGGTTTTGAGGGTGTCCTTGTAGCGCGTCTTCTGACCGCCTTGGGAGCGTTTGCCCATTTCTAGTTCTCCAAGAGAATTTTCCTTGGCAAACGTTTCTCAGGTATTCTTGTAACATGGCCTGTCCACCTTAGCTGTGCTAATTTCAGAATAGTATGTACTTTGCATCCCTGCCCTGATAATATTTTTTCATTACTAATTGACTATCCTGTATTACACTAGGTCAACCAATATATACCGGATGTCAAAAATAATAAATGATGTTTTTTAATTGCGTCAATTAATACACGAAAAACGCCAAAAGGCATTATGGACGGGTTTTTGAAAAAAAAAGTTAACCAAAAGGTAAACCTGGGACGACGCCCGCCCGCAAGACGCCCGCCCGCCCGCCCGCCCGGACATCGCTATTTTAAAGGACGGATTTTTTTTTAAAACCCGTCCAAAAATTGTCACAAATCAAGTGATTTCGTATTGGCCAAGTTACAGGTCCTCGATCAGCTGTATTGACCTCGGTCTACGGCCTCGGGCCAAGGCAGCAGACCTCGGACCTGTAACTGGGCCAATACGAAATTACTTGATTAATTAATCTCATTACAGTCGAACTTCAATGGCTCGAACACCTTTGGGACCATAAAAATCTGTTCGAGACAGGGGTAGTTCGAGCCACTGAGGGTACTGCCAGGAGGTATATCGAGGTGAATTTTGGGACATCTTTCGATTTTCTATAATGAATGTATGCGGTGTGTACTCATTAGAATCGCCTCATTGAGGCGATTCTAATGAGCACACACAGCATACATTGGCAAGATATAATTCCAACATCTCCCCAGCTATCCCGCACTATTTATTATGTGGGATATTTCCCTAGGGACTCAAGAACGGGTTCGACTCAGCCATGGTAAACGAGCCATCGGTGTTCGAGCCATCGAAGTTCTACTGTATATTTTCACATACCTTTATGATGCTGCTTTGTGATATAGGCTGCTCCCAGTCAATTCTGATAGAATGTGAGCTTAGTGCCGTGGCTACGATGTTTCTTGGCACTGAGTTTGGAGCTAAATAGGTTAGAACAGTATTTTATTAGAATGATTTCAGGACATATTACTACGGTAATTACATTGTACATGTACATGTCTCGTGCTTCCGATTATTCAACAAGAACAACTCGGCAAGAAATATACAATTTACCACTTAGCCACTCATATAATTTGTTTATTGCTTTGTTTGGAGTTTGACGGCCCAGTCAACCTATTTAGGCCATATCTAGCCGGTCAATTTACCAGCCACACTTTTCTACGTCAGGCTTATAAGAAGTGGATAACTAGTGCAGTACACGTTCTTTCTCCGGAATCTGACAACTACCCTTTTCGAATCCATTAGGATAACTCACCCGTGTGACATAGTGCATTTTCACATCTCCAAAATGGCTTCTTTTCTGATGAAACTGCGTGACATTTTTCTCATTTATACTTTAAACATAGGTTGTGGGTGCTGGTAGTACCCACAACCTATGTCTCGGAGCAGAAATAAAAAAAATAATGTATACCCCTCGCAAACCCCAGTTTTATCTATATAAATTGGAGAATGGGGTTAATTTAATAGACTTGTTCCCGTTGTCAGCGGAATGCTGCTCACCACTCAGAATAAAGTAAGGTAAACCTACCCGCTCCATTAGACCTAAATAGTGTTGAATGTGACGGTAAACTGCATACATGTATCAAAGCAAACCAAACCGACATTTTCTTATAATAGCAAGCCATTTATTGCGATAACAAGTTCATATTAAATAGAGGATCTTACATGAGTGCTCATGTATTATTGAATTTATTAAACGAGTTGAGGAAAAGAGATAAAATGCGAGGCTTTGTCGAGCATTTTATCCCTTTTCCTCAACGAGTTTAATAACTTGTTGACATAGATGATCTAACATGAGTGTTCATGTATTATTGAGTTTATTAAACGAGTTGAGGAAAAGGGATTAAATGCGAGGCTTTGCCGAGCATTTTATCCCTTTTCCTCAACGAGTTTAATAAATTATTGACATAGAGGATCTTATATGAGTGTTCATGTATAATTGAATTTATTAAACGAGTTGAGGGAAAGGGATATAATGCGAGGCTTTGCCGAGCATTTTATCCCTTTTCCTCAACGAGTTAAATAAATTGTTGGTATAAAGAATCTTGCATGTGTGTTCATGTATTATTGAATTTATTAAACGAGTTGAGGAAAAGGGATAAAATGCGAGGCTTTGCCGAGCATTTAATCCCTTTTCCTCAACGAGTTTATTAAACGAGTTGAGGAAAAGGGATAAAATGCGAGGCTATGCCGAGCATTTTATCCCTTTTCCTCAACGAGTTTAATAAATTGTTGGTATAGAGGATCTTACATGAGTGTTCAAGTATTATTGAATTTATTAAACTCGTTGAGGAAAAGGGATAAAATGCTCGGCAATCTTTTGATAATTTATCATATGACATTTAAAACGCAATATTCCGCCGTTATTATATTCGATGGCTCAATAAATTCAATAATACGTGAGCACGAATGCCAGATTCTATTTATCATATGACATTTAAAACGCATTTTATTCACGATTGTTTACATAAATGTCAATATTCCGCCGTTAGTAAACGCGACGTCATTAAGGTCGTCGTACATGTAACGTTACGGGACGTATCTAGCTAATTTGCATATTTAATCCACTAGTAGATTATCGAAAATATTACATGGCGTTATTACACTCTCAGAAGCGACGTCATATGATAAAATTAACTTGTTACGTCAATACAACGAAAGTCCATACATGTAAAAATGTATGCCCTTCAAGTACACGTTATTTTTACAACAATATGAAAACTCGCCTATACAAATGCATTGTAAACTTTACCGCCGAATAAACGAAATTTTAAGACGAAAAGTTTTTATATTTTTCTTATTTCTGCTCAAAATATAGATTGTGTGTACTCGTTAGAACCGCCTCATTGAGGCTGTTCTAATGAGTACTCACAATCTGTATTTTTGAGCAGAAATAAAAAAAATATATGTTTACCCCTGTAAACCCCAGTTTTACTACATAAAAGGGGGGTTCAATGGGGTCAAAATTATATAGGCGTGTTTTCGTGATGAATACTGAAACTGGAATATTTATACTTCATGTATATTTCTATCTTCGCTTCAAAAATATATTGTTCTTAATTATAGGAACGGCCTCAAGGATCAGAAAACAGGGACAGAAATATACAGATCGGCAAGGCGGTTCTAACGAGTGCCCACTATATATGTTTTTGCAAGGCGGTTATAACGATTGTTTCTGAGCAGAAATAAGAAGAAAATTGTATGCCAATATAAACCTTTATTTAAAGTGGAGAGAGTAATAACGCCATGTAATATTTTCGATAATCCACTAATGGATTAAATATGCAAATTAGCTAGATACGCCTCGTAACGTTGCATGTACGACGTCCTTAACGACATCGCGTTTACTAATGGCGGAATATTGACATTTTTGTTAAATAATCGTGAATAAAATGCGTTTCATATGTTATATGATAATATGACATTCGTGCTCTTGTATCATTGAATTTAATACATTCAATAATACATGAACACTCATGTAAGATCCTCTATATACATGTAGGCGTGTTTTCATGATGCGTGCGTTATCATGTTTGAGACAATCCAATCAATTATTACTGGACATAGCTCAAAACATTATGTTAACAAGTCTGTGTAATCATTAAACGGCCCTCTAAACTCCATTTTATAAAGAGAAAAGTGGGGGTTACAGGGTAAACATTATTTTCCTTATTTTTGCTCAATAACAAAGATTGCGCGTAGAAGTGAAATCGAATGAACTTCATTACTGATTAACCGCTTAGAAGGTCTAATATGTTCTATAAAATGGTTATTACGACTGCCACACATTCCTTTAACACCAGCTGTAGTGACGTTACATATGTTCTGTAAGCCTGCCTAGGAAGAGTGGTGCAATCAGGACCGCTCCTTAAACCCTAGCGGCTTCTTTTGGAGCTAGGGCTTGAGATGTCGTTTCATCTCAATGTCACGTAAAATGTCCACAAAATCGGAAGCAATGTCTCCAAAATGACCTAAAATTGTTGACATGGACGTAAAAGCTCAACACAACAAAACAAAAAAATCTACTACGTATAAATCAGTTCAAACTACTTTACCGCATACGGCATCTCTAATAGCGTTTTCAGTCGCACTTTCCACTAAACTGTCAAAGGCGCTAGTATTGAAAACCACGTTATCATTACTCGCTATGCCACTGAGTTCCTCCCTGAAAAGACAAAAAAAATATCCGACACTTAAATGATGTTGACGTCAGTGCCATATACATCTTGCCTTTACATGTACATATACATCACGTTAATTCGGCCCCCGCCTATCGAGGCTTGAAGAAATATATGGGCTGCATGATGCTTCCATGCAGAGCTGAAACCGACCCGCACATGAGTACTGGTAAACCGCTTAGAGGATCTAAGCCTGCCCAAGCAAAACGGTGCGAGTCGGCCCGTCCATGTTTATAAACCCTATTGGTTTCATTGGACGGCAGGGCTTGAGACGTCATTTCATCTCAATGTCGGGTAAAAGTCCCACAAAATCGGAAGCAACGTCTCAAAAATGACCTTTACACTGTTGACGGGGACGTTAAACCTCAAATCAAACAAAACATCAGGTTAATAAGTCCGTGTAATGACCAATCTTTTACATAGTGTCAATTGTCCAAAGATTATGATGTTATTAATCAAGTAATTTCGTTTTGGTCCAGTTATAGGTCCGAGGTCTGCTGTATTGGCCAAGGGTCAATACAGCTGACCGAGGACATTTAACTAGGTCAATACCATATTACTTGCTTAATAACAATTTTATTAACTGATACAATTACAAAACAAAATTGTTGATTTTTGACCTCAGCCTAATATCACATGTCCGCTGACCTGGTGTTAATACGGATGACCTCCGATCAATACAGGGTAGTCAACTAATAAATTGCCTTACAGTTGCGCAAGGCCTGCTGAGCTTGCATTTGCCGGGAAAAAAGGGGGCATGCTTTCAATTCTTCTATGGTGGCAATAGAAAGTCTCACCGTATTTCATCAATGAGCAGTTCATACTATTACTTATTTTAGGAATTCTATAACAAAATCTGCTGAATCATATGACGTCGCGTCTGAGAATGTAATAACGCCATGTATTATTTTCGATAATCCACTAGTGGATTAAATATGCAAATTAGCTAGATACGTCCCGTAACGTTACATGTACGACGTCCTTAATGACGTCGCGTTTACTTACGGCGGAATATTGACATTTTTGTAAACAATCGTGAATAAAATGCGTTTTAAATGTCATATGATAAATAGAATCTTGCATTCGTGCTCGTGTATTATTGAATTTATTAAACTCGTTGAGGAAAAGGGATAAAATGCTCGGCAAAGCCTCGCATTTTATCCCTTTTCCTCAACTCGTTTAATAAATTCAATAATACACGAGCACTCATGTAAGATCCTCTTTGAATTACACGCTAGACGTAAAGTACAACAATATTTATGAAGAGAGTCTATATAACCGTGTGTTTTCGGACAGATATGGCCGAGCAAACAGTCTAACAATTTTCAACTATTTGGAGCCGATCGTAAAGTAGAGGTGGGCGAAAACTGGAATACCCGAGAAAATCCGCCTGACCTTCCAGCACAGAACTTGATCACAGCGTTGAGAGGCCTTATGATTAATACTCAGTGCTGTTTCCCATTAGGCCACGTAATCTAGTATATATATATTTAAAATACATAGATTAGTGGGTCCTAAATGCGATTTATTCCGTAAATGTCGGCTCCTTCATCAATTGTCGTATATGGTAGTCGCAGATATAATTGACTAGGCGGAGCTATTCAGGTGTTGTCATTATATATCAAATTCGCTAAGTCCACCAGAAGATTCGATAGAGCACCTTTCGCATGCTTTCTGCAAGCTGACCAAATGGTCATATACTCCACAGCTTTGTTTGTGTTACAGTTGAATTCACACAATCGGGGGACTTGCTTTACCTTTTTGTTAATAGATCATTCCAAAGGCAAGTAGCCTGGGCAATCTTATCTGCAACTACTATACTCAGATTCAATGAAAACGCACCACTAGTACTATACCTCAAATTTTAATTGATTCACAATACTTCCAGCATTTGATCACGTTTAATGAATTATATCACTAACTTATCCACACACTGACTACAGATTTATAGCATTTTATTGGATGCAGAGATACGGAGACTCACATAAGTTGAAACACCCGAAAAATCCAAATCTCATATCCTAACACCGGGTATGTCCACCATTAGCATTAAGTGTTGCTTGGCATCGACGCCTCATGCTTCGAATGAAACGCTGTATCTGGTCTTGTGTGATGCCTCATTCTTCCTGTAGCGCCATGGCATGCTGATGACGGTTGATGACGTCGGCTGTACACATGTTTTCCGAGCAGGTCCCAAAGGTGCTCAATAAGGTTTAAATCCGGCAAAAACGCAGGCCAATTATGAACTTGCATACCATTTTGATTGAAAAAAAAAGCCAATGGTTAGCCTCGCAGAATGCGCACGTGCATTGTCCTTTTTGGAAAAGCGTGACGTCACCATTATTGCGTAAACACGGTACCACCTCAGGCTCTAAGATTTCATCGATGCACCGACGTCTCTCAAATTGCAACAAACAACGAAGAGTTGTGTTTTTTGGCGGCATAAGATCCCTCCCCACACAATTACGCTACCATTACCACAACGTGACACCTGTTTAACACAACAGTCTTAAATCGCTCCCCACGTCGACGCCAGACTTTACGCCGCCTATCAAACATTTCAACACAAAAATTGTACTCGTCCGTGGACAGTACACCACGCCAACGCTATTGTGTCCATCGGATACGCGGTCGATACCAATTGAAGCGACTGATTCGACGTTCCGTCGCCGTCAAACATCCCTCCTATACGTCCTAGGGCTAGAAATACCGTGTTCCTGGAGGCGCCGCCGTACAGTTAAGGCACTTACGCATAAGTGATTGGTTCCCACTGTCTCCTGGGCAGTTTCCACAAACGTCCTGAATCGGCCGTGTAAATGACTTAAAACAATGTACCGGTCCTGCTGACGTGTAGTAACTCGTTCACGTCCAGGGCGTTGTCTATCGTCCACATACCCTCTAGCATTGTGCCTTTCTACCAAATGAGCAATCGTAGCGTGCGAACAACCCATACGCTCTGTAACTTGGCGGTATTAAAGCTCGCCTTCAACCATACCGAGGGCACGGTGACGATCGACGTTACTTAATCATCCCACTGGCTTGTTCTTATGAAATGTTTTGCTGGCATTTTAACGTAAAGAATTTGGACCTTAAAATGACAGTAAAGAAATTGCCAAAAATGCGTGATTGCGAACAGTTTTGCAATTTATGAAATTTGCACATGCACATCATGAAAATCAGCAGTATTCGTGTCAAACAACTCATGCGTCGGTGACAACTTTACAATACCGTATTTATCAGTTGAAAAAGTCAGTCATTTTTTAACCTTAAACGAAAGAAGTGAAAATTCTAAAAGTGGTGCGTTTTCTTTGAATTGAGTAAGAGCGGTAGAGAAACATGAGGTTTCAGTTGGATAACACAACTGTGTGTGCACATCTATGTTTGTGTATTTGAGTTTTATGTCCCACCAGACAGCTCAGGTGATATGGAGATGGGAACTCGGTTTAAAGTCTCATCCGAAAATCTGGAGAAGCCCGGAAGTCTGGAGTAGCATAACCACTACGGAGGCTTCTAATACAACACCTATAGATAGTGTATTCTGTCCTGATTCATAAACGGATTTTTGTTCTGATGTCAATTTGCGACATTGGCCTTATTTGGGACTGTGGGTTCATATTAAGGTGGATCTAACAAATATTCACAATCACTTTTTTAAACAAGAATTTGGAAAATAATACTTTACTCCTATACATGTAAGCCTAACTTTTCAATAATATATGTGGAACGTGGTTTACAATTGTATTCTTGTTAACAGTCCACATTCTTTCACCAGAAATAAAACGCTAATGAATGATCATTTTTACAGTGCCTACATAGCTGGGGGAATAAGTTCATTTGTTGGAATGCTGGTAGCACCCTGTAGACATTTGTATAAAAGTATGAGGCTACTGTCTCGTCTCCGTTTCTTGAGAGACTTCCATCTTAATTTTCCTAGTATGCTCCAAGTTTCAAAGCAGTTATTGCTTGTTCCAAATCTAGCAGCTCCACTCTGAACCGTTTCAATTTCTTCATTAAGGTCCACTCGCCTGGGGTCCCAGATGCAGCTACCATATTCCAATATTAGGCGGACAAGTCCCTTTACATGTACAGTAGAACGTCGATGGCTCGAACACTGATGGCTCGTTTACCATGGCCGATTCGAACCCTTTCTAGAGACTTTAGGAAATTTCTCTACATAAGAAACAGTGAGGGAAAGTTTAGTGTATATCGTCTTCTATCTTGCAAATGTTTGCTGTGTGTACTCATTTGAACCGCCTCAATGAGGCGATTCTAATGAGTACACACAACATACATTTATGCTATAGAGCACTCAAAAGATATCTAAAAATTATCTCCCTTATGCCCCTTGGGAGTCGCCCTCAGTGGCTCGAACTACCCCTGCCTCGAACAGATTCTGGTTGTCCGGCAAGTTTTCGAGCAAGTTCGATTGTATATCGGTATTACTTACATGTAGATATCGCTGCCGAATCCAAGAGCTATCGTGAAAATGCCCTCCTCTCTGGCTTTTTTAGCCTGGGTGTTCGTGCTATCAGGAAAGTAGGACTTTCCATCTGTTATAACCACACATATGCTGGGCACACTCGGACGACCTGTAAATTATAGCAAGGAATCTTACACTCACGTCACGTTAAACAGTCCGTGTGATGAACGCCCATATAAAGTAGAAGTAAAACAAAGATCAGGAATCGATACAATTAACTTACTCCACCCATCAAAGACACCCAAGGGAAAGAAACACAAACATGAAGCGACCAGACCATAATGGAAACCTAAACAAAGAAAGGCCATAAGGACAGTTACTTTCCCACAAAATGACCATATGGCCATCCAAAATAAAAAGACACAAGCGATACACACAGTAAGTAACAAACAACAACATAAATAAACCGCCACAGAAGAACCGCCTTGGAACGGTCAGTGGAAAGATTTCCACTGGGGGGCTTAAATCGATTTTACGTGGCCACAATCCTCGCCCTTACTGCCGTCGCGATTTAGACACACAATTTGTTCAGTCCGCATGAAGGCCTCCTAACTCATCAGTGCAACATCTCCGTGAACACAAAAAAATCAAAGAACCACAGAGGTGAGACAACGGTGAGGACTCGACAGCAAGAAACCACTGAAATGCTGGAGCTAAAGAAAATCAACAGTTAGACTCCGATGGGCCCGACCAGAGACAGAGCATCAGGCACCAACCAACATTACCTTGAATTAGATCTCTCTAATTCTCAATAAGCCTTTACGTTGGAACCGTCATAGAATCTGAGGCCTGACCCACCGGCGTGCAATTAAAGAGGGAAGCAAAGTTGTCAACCGTGATTGGGTTAAACCCCACTTTATACAGATAAAACTTGGGTTACCGTTGTTTTCCTCACCGGTGTTATATCCGTGTGGTTGATTTGTTTTGGTGTTCACGGAGATGTTGCACTGATGAGTTTGGAAGCCTTCAAGCGGATGTCTAAATCGCCTCCGCCCATGGGGGCTTGAAGAAATTTATGGGCTGCATGATGCTTCCGCGCAGAGCTGAAACCTACCCGCACACGAGTACTGGTAAATCGTTTAAAGGATCTAAGCCTGGCAAGGAAAAGCGGTGCGAGTCGCCCGTCCATGTTTATAAACCTCATTGGTTCCATTGGGATGTCCTTTCATCTCAATGTCGGGTAACAGTCCCACGAAATTGGAAGCAACGTCTCCAAAATGACATTTACAGTGTTGACGGGGACGCTAAACCTCAAATCAAACAAACAAAGCGATGGAAGTACAAGTAAGGGCGAGGATTGTGGCCATGAAAAATCGATTTAAGCTCCCCAGTTAAATTTGTTTCACTGACCGGTCCAAGGCGGTTATTCTGTCGTTGTTTATTTTTGTTATGGCTTGTCTTTGAGTGTGTGTATCGCTTATATCATTATGCTTTGGATAGCCAGTTGACCATTTAGTGGGAAAGTAACTACCATGTTGGCTTTCCGCTAGTGATGTTTCCATTAGGGTCTAGTTGATTCATGTTTGTGTTTCTTTCCCGTGGTGTCTCTGATGGGAGCTGTTGATTTATTGTATCGATTCCTGATCATTGCCTTCACTTCTGTTTTTATAGGTGCATACCATTTTTTTTATTTATGTTCCTAGAAATACATTATGTAAACAAGTCCGTGAAAGAACATCCGCTAAACCCAACTTTATACAGAGAAAAATGGGTTTATATGAGTATAAACTATTTTTTTTTTGTTTCTGCTACTAGACATAGGTTATGGGTACTCGTTAGAACCGCCTCAATGAGGCGGTTCTAACGAGCACCCAAAACCTATATCTGGTATATAAATAAGAGAAATATCTCAAATTTTCATGGGAAAATAGCCATTTAGGAGATATGAAAAAATGCACTATGCGCACAGATGTGTTATCATAATGGATTGTGTGTAATAGTTAGGACCGCCTCATCGCAGCCATAAGATTTGTTTAGAGAATATATAAGAAAACAACACAGATTTTCATCAGAAAAGTAAACATTTTGGAAATATTAAAGAATCTCCGTATTGGGTGGTCGCATTGCCGGAACTATTTACTTAATCCTTACGATAAAACATCCATGCCACATAGTGCATTTTTCACATCACCAAAATGGCTAATTTTCTGTTGAAAATATGTGATATTTTTCTTATTTATACTGCAATCATAGGTTGTGGGTGCTCGTTAGAACCGCCTAATTGAGATAGTTCTAACGACTACTTGATTTTAACGAGTAACCATAACACGTGTCTTTTGTTTGTTTTGTTTGATTTGAGGTTAAACAACCCCATCAACACTGTATAGGTCATTTGTAGACGTTGCTTCCAAATTTGTGGGGCATTTATCCGACATTAGGATGAAACGACATCTCAAGCCATGTCGCTCAATGAACCCAATAACGTTAATAAGCATGGACGTTCCGACTCATGCAGCCCATCTATTTCTTCAAGTCCCAACAGCGACATGATCTTAATAGTGTTTACTGGCTCACTAAATGCAGCAAAACTCTTGTAAGATAGTCTCTGTTTACACATTAGACTTTATGGATGGCCAGGCTGATCTGATTCTATGCTGGGCGCACATGTAAATTGCAGGAAATGCTGTGCCCCGGCTCATTTCATAATAACTGTGATGAGTAAAACTCTCGTTATCATCATTGGCTGTGACTTAATTCAAAGATACGCTATTCTTTTCAGACACTCAGCAGGGAACGGGTTAAAGGCATTTATTCTTAGATAGTAGGACACACAGTGTGGTCATAATTGTTTTATTGCCCCCTGTGATATACAGTATATAGCAGATCAAAGGCGGCCTTTATTAGGGTGATTAGTAGCTCCTGTTGCATCTCCTGACTGAGGCACTAAAGGAGAAAATCAATAAGGTACACTCCAGTTGACAGTTAGTCAATTATTGATTTTCCTCATGGAGGCCCCTTTCCTGTTGCAGACAGAGGACTTCTCTTCAGTCGGCACTGAGGGCTACATAATATTATGTAATGACATGATAGTCCTCAATTATCAAGAATAAATGCCTTAACGTGTTAATTAAGGTTACCATTATCAGAAAATCCTGTCTCATTGCTCTGATAGCCTTATCCGTCTGAGTGTATCCACCCCTCAACCGACTCAGCGTGAGAATGTCAAATATGAGACGACCCACATCGTCCCGGCCTTCAAGAGTTACATTGGAGTAAACGTAAGATCCGTAAACTAGCGCCCCCACGTGGACAAACCCGTCAGCAATATTGAATATGTCGATCACCTGAAATAAGACTGAACAGTGAAAAAGTTGACTTTTGACACGTGCGCAGAACAAAGACTCAGATTAGCCTGCGCAGCGCGCTGTGCAGGCTGATCATAGTCTTCGTTGTGCGCTATATGGATAACCGGTGATAGATTTCTGATGGTAGGAGTTATCCTCCTTGCTGATTTAAAAACAGATTCTTGATGAAATTTGAGAATTACTTTAGTTATGTTCTTAATTCTAGGAGAATTATAAAAAAGAGGACCTTGAGGACCCTGGTTCTCTCACCTGAGCCTAAGATGTTTAATAACTTATGGAGACCAGTCCCCAGGGCGAGGTCAATTCTATCGTTAAAGCCGGTCAGAGGTCAAGTTCAGAGGCACATGGAACCTACATGCATAATATGAAGACTCTATCTCAAACGGTTCTAAAGATAAATAAGGTCACATGTCAAGGTACAGGACAAAATTTTTGTGTGAGCCGGAAGCCCTGGTCACAAGAAACCTACTTGCCAAATATGAAGATTCTAGCTGCAATGGTTCAAAAGGAATGACAAAACAGGCCACTGGTCAAGGTCATAGGTAATACTTTTGTATAAGTGGGAGGTTCTTTTCACAAGGGACCTACATGCCAAATATGAAGGCTCTATATCATAAGTCGTAAAAGTTATGATAAAGTAGAAACACAGGTCCATGTCAAAACTTTTGCATGGGTGGTAAGCCCTTGTCACAGGGAATCTCGTACATGGCAAATATGAAGACTCTATCTCAAACGTTTCAAAAGTTATGAAAAATAGGTCACAGATCAAGGTCAATAATTTTAATATGAGTGGGAAGCCCACGTCACAAACAAGATCAAGGTCAGAGGTCAATTTGTTTTGATGAGTGGGAAGACCTTGTCACAAGGAACCTACATGCCAAATATGAAGGCTCTATCTTAATGTTTCAACCTTTGTGACAAAAAAGATTGACGGTCAAGGTCACAGGTTAATTTTTTTATTTTGTCTGGGTGAGAGGCCCTGTCACAAGGAACCTACATGCCAAATATGAAGGCTCTATCTCAAATGGTTTAAAATTTATGGCAAAGTAGATCAAAGGCCAAGGTCACAGATCAAAAGTTTTGTTTTGGTAGGACGCTCTTGTCAAACGGAACATACGTACCAAGTATGAAGGCTCTATCTCAAATGATCGCCCCCGGCTTGGAGAAATAGATTGGGCTGCACGGTGCTTCCACGCAGAGCTGATACTGACCGTACATGAGTACTTGTAAAACGCTTAGAAGGATTAAGCCTGCCGAGGCAAAGTAGTGTGGGTCGGACCGTCCAATGCATATCAGCATTTTGCTTCCATTGGGCGGCAGGGCTTGAGATGTCATTTCATCTCAGTGTTGGGTAAATGTCTCACACAATTGGAAACAACGTCTCCAAAATGACCTTAATATTGTTGACGCGGACGCTAAACCTCAATCATTCAATCAAACAAATAAATATATCTCAAATGGTTCAAATGTTATGATAAAGTAGCCCAAGGTCACATGTCAAACTTTTTGTATATATGTTAAGAACATACATGCAAAATATGAAGGCTCTATCTCAAATGGTTCATAATTTATGATACTGTAGGTCACATGTCAATGTCAAGGTCACAAGTAAAAATATATCTTTATGCGTGGGAAGCCCTTGTCACAAGGAACCTACATACCAAATATGAAGTAAAAAAAGTATTGTCAAAGTAGGCAAAAGGTCAAAGTCAAAGGTATTTTTTGTATCAGAGGGAAGCCCTTGTCAAAAGGAACTTACCATATTTAAACGCTCTTTGTCAAATGGTTCAAAAGTTACGATAAAGTAGGTGACAAGTCAATCCTTTTGTATGAGTGGGAAGCCCCTGTCACAAGGAACCCGCATGCCAAATATGAAGGCTCTTTTCAAATGGATCAAAAGTTATGGCCAAGTAGGTCAAAGGTCAAGGTCACAGGTCCTAATTTTTGTATGTGTGGGACGCCCTTGTCACAAGGAACATACATGCCAAATATAAAGGCTTTATCTCAAACGGTTCAAAAGGTTTTGCAAAGTAGGTCGAAGGTCAAGTTCACAGGCCAAAATTTTCATATGGGTAGGAGACCCTTGTCGCAAGGAATATACACGCCAAATATGAAAGCTCTATCTCATATGGTTCAAAAGTTATGATAAAGTAGGTCACAGGTCAAGGTCACTGGTTAAAATGTTTGAATGGATTGGAAGCAGCCCTTACTCGTATGAAGGCGCTATCTCAAATGGTTTAAAGGTATGATAAAATAGGTCAAAGGTCAAGGTCAAAGGTAAAAGTTTTTTATGCGTGGAAAGCTCTTGTCACAAGGAAACTACATTCCAAATATGAAGGCTCTGAGTGTTTGAGTTTTACGTCTCACCAACAGCTAAGGTCATACGGAGACGGGACCTCGGTTTAAAGACTCATCCGACAATCATGAGAAGGCTGGGATTGATCATTTGACCCCTGGTTTACAAGGCGAGTAGCATAACAACCACACCAGGGAGGCTTCTATTATGAATGCTCTATCTCAAATGGTTAAACAGTTATGACAAAGTAGGCCAAAGGCCAAGGTCACAGGTCAAACATGTTTGGATGACTGGGAAGCACTTGTCGCAAGGAATCTACATGCCAAATGTGAAGGCTCTATCTTAAATGGTTCAAAGTTATGACAAAGTAGGTCAAAGGTCAAGGATACATGTCAAAATTTTTGTATGGGTGGGAAGTCCTTGTCACAAGGAACATACATGCCAAATATCTCAAATGGTACAAATGTTATGATAAAGTAGGTCACATGCCAAGATCAAAGTCACATGTCATGTTTTGTATGAATAAGAAGCCCTTGTCACAAGGTACTACATGTCAAATATGAAAGCTCTATCTCAAATGCTTCAAAAGTTATAATACGGTAGGTCAAGGTCATAGGTCAAAATTTTGTGTTGGGAAAACCTCGTCCCAAAGGAACACACACGCCAAATATGAAGGCTCTATCACAAATGGTTCAAAAGTTATGATAAAGTAGGTCACATGTCAAGGTCAAGGTCGTAGGTCATTTTTTTGTTTGTGTGGGAAGCCCTTGACATTAAGAACCTACATGCCAAATGTGAAAACCATCTGAAACGGTTCAAAAGTTATGACAAAATGACCTACTAAACTACTTCTTGATTTGATATGACCCACATTCGAACTTGACCCAGATATTGTCAAGATGATAATTATGCGCAAGAGTTACGAATAAAGATTCAACTTCAGTGAAGTTTATGTCACACCTGCTACATCCTCCATCTCATCCAAGCCTCCAAAACACTGAAAAAGTAAAGCTAATTTCAAGTAGAAGAAATAAATAAAGGTTATTTCATTGAAAAGAACATGCATATTCTGATATGTTACATTAAAAAAAAGTTTCAAGACAATTGGTATAAAACTGTAAGAGTTGCGATGACAAGCGGTACCTACTGTCTATCTATTGAGGGTTAAATGACTAAGTTTACAATGTGGAAAAAGTGACAGGATGTGATCCAAGAGTTAAATCCAAACCACAAGCACATACCATGGAAAAAACGCACGCCAAGTTTCAAAATGATTGGTATAAAACTGTAGGAGGAGTTGCGATGTCAAGAGGTACCTTTTGTATATCGATTGAGGGTTAAAAATGACCAAGTTCACAATGTATAAAAAGTGACAAAAAATGATCCAAGATTTATATCCAAACCACATGCACATCCACATACCGTGGCAAAACACATACCAAGTTTCAAAATGACCGGTATAAAACTGTAAGAGGAGTTGCGAAGACTAGAGGTACCTACTGTATATCAATTGAATGTTAAAAATGACTAAGTTCACAATGTGGAAAAAGTGACAAAATTGATCCGAGAATTATGTCCAAACCACATGCGCATCCTCATATCATGGGAAAACACATGCATGGAAGACAGAAACTAGCGCGCCTATGTCTTCCTGCTAAAGCAGATGCGACAATAATTGGACCAATACTGTGGCATCTAGAGTGTTCACAAGATTTTTCTCTGATTTGACCTACTGATATACTTTTTCACTCGACATGACCCATATTCGAACATGAGCGAGATATTGCCAAGATGATTATTCTGAGCAAGTTTGATGATGACCGGACCAAAGGTAGCTTTGCACTAAATACTGGGGGTACTGGCTTTTATCACTTTGGGACAGAGCTTTTAGTTGCAGTCTAAATACCAGACAGGCTTCCATTGGATAAATATCCCATGTTTCATTTCAATGTGAGAAAAGGATAATTATAAGAAAATAAAATGATGTGTGTTTTATAATTATATCTGCAAGCTCAAAGAAATTGTTGCTGATTTTATATTGTCACCTCTCCGTTAAAAAGCCGGCTTGTATTCATTGCATGTAAACAAACATGGCGGACCATAGCTTGAAAAGGAGACGGGCTACATGTGGACTTTTTCTCATCAACTTGTTGAGCTAGGATGGTTCTATAAATAAGTAAGGTTTGAAAAGTTTTGTATGTGTAGTTTTTGTGGGAGCATGTAAAAGGTTACTATTGTCGCCTATGGAAAATATTTAGTGGTAAGCTCCCTATACCAAAAGTAAAAAAATCAGCCCCACACTCCAGTTTTCAGTCATTACATCATATTTTCACACATTGGTAGGTTCTATCCTTTTCTGTATCATAAAATGGATATTCATGGCATGTGGTTTGCCATAGAAACTGTAAAAAAAGTGTAAGGTTAGTGGTAATTTAGGTCTAACAGGGTGTATTTGATCAGTTTTTGCTTCTGATCTGTGCATGGGGGGGGGGGGGGGGTACTTTAAAGCCATGTTAATCAATTGTTATTGGGTTTGTTTTGGAAAAAATCTAACAGTAAGTGTATAACCAGGTACACAAGAGAAAGAATCTACTCCATCTGGACTATAACAGTAAGGTTACATGGTTTTTGGCCTTGGTCTCCAGCCAAAGCAAAACTTCAAATTTGTCTCTGCTGCAATATCTAGATAAGTTTTCTCATCTATTATTGGTTCTAATTGATTAGATTCATGTTAAAGGATCTGAACAGATATATATCCACTATTTCTCATGGTATTAAGGCATTTATAATCATTTTTGTCAAAGTCTTATCATCAAAATATCCTCAGAATGCCAGTTTTACATAAAATAGGGGGTATAGGTTTGAAATCAGCCATAAATACCAGTTGGTATGCTATTAAGGCATAATTTAGTGCTTTTTAGGATTGAAGTGTTCCAAAGACATAGGAGAAGAACCATTGATGCAAGCCGGTGTCTGGGTTCCATTCCAGAAAGAGGTAAACTTTGCGCTTTTTCGCAAAATATGGTTTGTTCGGCTTTCATTGTAGAATCTGAAAGCGATAACTTTTTCGCAAACTTCAAAGATTCTTTGTCACTGAACATTTATTATGCATGCTTAAATTATTAGATATGATCTAAATTTCTATTTGACAATGCTTTTGATGGATCATAAAGACAATAAGGGTTTGGTATAGGTAGCTTTGCACTAAATACTGGGGGTACTGGCTTTTATCACTTTGGGACAGAGCTTTTAGTTGCAGTCTAAATACCAGACAGGCTTCCATTGGATAAATATCCCATGTTTCATTTCAATGTGAGAAAAGGATAATTATAAGAAAATAAAATGATGTGTGTTTTATAATTATATCTGCAAGCTCAAAGAAATTGTTGCTGATTTTATATTGTCACCTCTCCGTTAAAAAGCCGGCTTGTATTCATTGCGAATCTGCATGTAAACAAACATGGCGGACCATAGCTTGAACAGGAGACGGGCTACATGTGGATTTTTTCTCATCAACTTGTTGAGCTAGGATGGCTCTATAAATAAGTAAGGTTTGAAAAGTTTTGTATGTGTAGTTTTTTGTGGGAGCATGTAAAAGGTTACTATTGTCGCCTATGGAAAATATTTAGTGGTAAGCTCCCCAAAAGTGTAGCCTCTAGAGTGTTCACAAAGTTTTTCTATGATTTGACCTACTGACCTACGTTTTAATCCGACTTGACCGATTTTCGAACTTGACCGAGATATTGTAAAGATGATCTTTCTGTCAAGATTATCGTTTTCAAAGGCACCTGATCTGTAATCAGCATTGCTGATGAAGATCCACCTAATTAATAGTTTCCCTCCGTAAAATTTTACTTCGAATTATCTTCCTTTAATAACCTTAATACGCTTGGTCATATTTGATGAATCGCATTATTCAAGAAAGAATGCAGTACTGATGTTGAATGAGAGAGAGAGAGAGAGAGAGAGAGAGAGAGAGAGAGAGAGAGAGAGAGAGAGAGAGAGAGAGAGAGAGAGAGAGAGAGAGAGAGAGAGAGAGAGAGAGAGAGAGAGGGGGGAGTGGGACTCACATTAATGACAAATCTTTTCATATCTCGAAAGTGGTCATCGGACAAGCTGTCAGAGCCATCAAGTATGAAGTAGAGGTCGAACGGATCGTCACAGTATTGCGCTGAAATGAAATCAGAAAATCAGAACATAGTGGATTTTTCAAGTATTATTGAATTTATTAAACGAACTGAGGAAAATGGATAAAATACGAGGCTTAAGCTAGCATTTTATGCCATTTCCTCAACGAGTTTAATAACAGATTGACTGAAAGGATCTCACATGAGTGTTCATGTATTATTGAATTCATCAACTGAGTTGAGGAAAGGGGATAAAATGCGAGGCTTCGCCGAACATTTAATCCCCTTTCCTCAGCGAGTTTGATAAATTCAATAATACATGAACACAAATGTAAGTGTCTGATTATTGTACGGCATTTACACGATTGTTTCACCAATATGTCAATATTCCGCTATTAGTTAGCGCGACGTCGTTCATGTAACGTTACAGGGCGTATCTAACTATTTTGCATATTTAATCCACTAGCGGATTACCGAATTTATGACATGGCGTTATTACAGTCTCAGACGCATGGCTAGTCTTACATTAACCATTTTGTACCAAATGGAATCGTCCACCTTATATATGGCGGGAGTCAATTTCGAAATTTAGGGGTTTCAGGTTGTGTTTTCTTCAAAATTTATGCGAGAAATGGCTTAACTTTTTGCATACAGTGTAGGCCCTGATCAGACGCCACGTTCTGTGGCGTCTGATCTGCGCCTGTACTGTTTACCAAGGTACCTTTTTAAGGGGTTTCTGGTACTGAATGGATTGAAAGTGACATGCCTCCGTGGTGTACTGGAAATACTACATATAATCATTTTGTTAAACTAGGGGCTGTGGGTTCGATCACGGGATTCTCCAGACTTTCGGAAGAGGTCCCGTCTCCTTAGCTGTTGGTGGGACGTGTAGATCAATAACACATTGATAATCTGCTTCAAATATACTAGCTTAATGTATCATCGCGGTTTATGTATTTTTGCGGCAGCATAACAAACCGCTACGCCACCTAGCGAATGTTATTCATTGGAAAATTCCCGCCACAAAAGGTCACACTTTAGTTGACACACTTTGATTTCAGAATATACCGTTGGGACATGTAAAAAGTAATTTTTCAAGGTGGAAACATTTTAAGAACAATAAAAACAACATCGCTGTGTCTGGTCTGTATACCCATCTCTTTCAGTAACCTCATATTCAGTCAAAAATATATAAAATCTCAAGATGAATACTGACCTAGATCATATGTTTGATAAGGTCAATAGGCAGATGTGTTTGACCCACGTGACTGTCCAATGAGCGCTTCTGTCTGGCAAAATATTATAATTAACACGAGACCACATGACATTTTTTTTCAAAATGGCGGTGCTGCAGTTGCTGTTAATCTCAATGCGGTACTCTGCTATCAACATTGACGGATGAAAATATTCTTCACCAGCATCTAAATAAGATTACAAGTTAGAAAAAATTGACATTAGTTTTGGAATTTATGTAACTGTATTTTTTAATTTATTTTCGCCGTCATAAGTACCATGAAAATACATAACACTGGGCTACTTGTATTTTCACAAGACAGTTCTGACGCATAGAGTAAGGGCCCCGCCAACCGGTGCTTGAAGGAGAAACAGATTGAGTTGCATGTTGCTTTCAAGCAGAGGTGAAACCGATTGCAGACCATGACTTTTGGTGAATCGCTTAGAGTGTCTAAGCTTGTCTAGGTAAATAAATGACGCGAGTTCATGCAAAAACCCTATTGGCTCCATTGGGTGGAAGAGCCTGAGATGTCATTTCATCTCGATGTCGGGGAAAAAGTCCATCAATATTGGACACAACGTCTCCAAAATGACCTATATAGTGTTGACGGGTACGTTAAAACTCAAACCATCACGAAAACTCGCCTATACAATTTTGTCCCCCTCGAACCCCACTTTTATATAGCAAAACTGGGGTTTACAGGGGTAAACCTTATTTTTCTTATTTCTGCCCTAAAATATAGATTGTGGGAACTCGTTAGAACCGGTTCTAACGAGTATCCACAATCTATATTTTGAGCTAGATTGTGGGTACTCGTTAGAACCGCCTCATAGAGGCGGTTCTAACGAGTACACACAATCTATATTTTGAGCAGAAATAAGAAAAATATGACAATTTTTCATCCAAAAAAGTTAGGTTTTTCGGCGGTAAAGTTCGCAATGTATTTGTATAGGCGTGTTTTCGTAATGAAACAAACTTACTCGCCTAGAAATCGGATTGGGAACTGTCCGAAACTATCACATGTTAAATGTTCTAATAAAATGTCGGATCATTTTCTCATCAAGTAAACATGTACGTGAAATGAACACCCTTCTAAACCCCATTTTATATACAAAAACTGGGGTTTACAGGGGTAAACATTATTTTCCTTACTTTTGGCATATATATTCCTTGTGACAAGGGCTTCCCACCCATACAAAATTTTTGACTCGTGACGTAGTCATTTGACCTATCTGGTCATAACTTTTGAACCATTTGACAGAAAGCCTTCATATTTGGCATGTACATGTAAGTTCCTTGTTAAAGGGCTTCCCACTCACAGAAAAAAAGATTTTGACCTGTGCCCTTGACCTTTGGTCTACTTTGTCATAACTGTTTACCCTAATGAGATAGAGCCTTCATATTTGGGATGTAGGTTCCTTGTGACAAGGCCTTCACACTCATACAAACAAGAGGGCCATGGTGGCTCTGGGTGGCTCACCTGATCCATAGAGTAACACGTGGACCCCTGGGAGGGCCATTATTGACCCCAGGCCTATAATGTGCATAATGTTGAGGGAGGTCTAAAAAGGTGAAGCTTCATACCAAATATCAACAAAGGCTATAATTTGAACAATCTTGGCAAAGGTCCACTAGATGAAGCTGGACACCAAATATCAAAGACTTTGTCCTTGCGGTTTCAGAGAAGAAGATTTTTATAAAGATATTCCCTACATAAGCCTAGTATGTAAAACCAAATGGCCCTGAGGCGGGGGCATTTTTGACCTCAGGGCTATAATTTAAACAATCTTGATAGAGGTCCACTAGATGAAGCTTCACACCGAATATCAAGGAGCCTTGCTGTTTCAGAGAAGAATATTTTCTAAGATTACCTCTATATAAGTATATATATAAAACGAAAGGGCCCCGGGACGGGGGCATTTGTGGCCCGAGGGCTATAATTGAACTATCTTGGTAGAGGTCCACTAGATGAAGCTCCATACCAAATATCAAAGACATGGGTTGGTTGATTGATTTGAGGTTTAACGTCCCCGTCAACACTGTAAAGGTCATTTTGGAGACGTTGCTTCCAATTTTGTGGGACTTTTACCCGACACTGAGATGAAATGACATCTCACGCCCTGTCGCCCAATGAAACCAATAGGGTTTATTAGCATGGACGGTCCGCCTCGCACCGCGGTTCCTGGACAGGCTTAGATCCTCTATGCGGTTTACCAGTACTAGTGTGCGGGCAGGATTCAGCTCTGCGTGAAAGCATCATGCAGCCAATATATTTCTTCAAGCCCTACTGTGCGGGGGCCATCAAAGACATGGGCCTTGCAGTTTCAGAGAAGAAGACTTTTAAAGATTTCCCTATATAAGCCCATGTAAAACCAAAGGGTCTCAGAGCGGGGCATTTTTGGCGCCAGGGCTATAATTCGAACAATCTTGATAGAGGTCCACTTGATGAAATTTCACACCAAGTATCAAAGACCTAGGCCTTGTCGTTTCACAGAAGAAGAGTTTTAAACATTTTCCCTATATAAGTCTATGTAAACCAAAGGACCCCGATGCGGGGGCATCTTTAGACTCAGGGCTATAATTTGAACAATCTTGGTAGAGGTCCACTAGATGAAGCTTCATACCAAATATCAAAGACCTTAGCCTTGTGATTTCAGAGAAGAAGATTTTTCAAGATTTTCCCTAGCATGATAAGTCTATATAAAACTAAAGGGCCCCGGAGCGGGGGCATTTTTGGCCACAGGGCAATAATTTTAACAATCTTGGTAGAAGTCCACATGATGAAGTTTCATACCAAATATCAAAGACCTGGGCCTAGAAGATTTTTAAAGATTTTCCCTATATAAGCCTATGTAAAACCAAAGGGCCCCGGGGCGGGGGCATTTTTGGCCCCAGCAATATAATTTGAACAATCTTGGTAGGAGTCTACTAGATGAAGCTTCATACCAAATATCAAAGATCTGGGCCTTGCGGTTTCATAGAAGAAGATTTTTTAAAGATTTTCCCTATATAAGCCCATGTAAAACCAAAGGGCCCCGGGGCGGGGGCATTTTTGCCCCAGCACTATAATTTGAACAATCTTGGTAGGGGTCCACTAGATGAAGCTTCATACCAAATATCAAAGATCTGGGCCTTGCGGTTTCATAGAAGAAGATTTTTTAAAGATTTTCCCTATATAAGCCCATGTAAAACCAAAGGGCCCCGGGGCGGGGGCATTTTTGCGCCAGCACTATAATTTGAACAATCTTGGTAGGGGTCCACTAGATGAAGCTTCATACCAAATATCAAAAACCTGGGCCTTGCGGTTTCAGAGTAGAAGATTTTTAAAGATTTTCCCTATATAAGCCCATGTAAAACCAAAGGGCCCCGGGGCGGGGGCATTTTTGCCCCAGCACTATAATTTGCACAATCTTGGTAGGGGTCCACTAGGTGCAGCTTCTAACCGAATATCAAAGATCTTGGCCGTGTGGTTTCAGAGAAGACGATTTTTTTTAAGTTTTTGGTTAAAAAAATCTATTTTTGGCTCCTGTGACCTAGATGTGCAACGGACCAGAACCTTTTGAACAACTTTGAAAGGGGACCACCTAAGGATCATTCTTGTGAAGTTTGGTCAAAATCTGATCAGTGGTTTAGGAGGAGATGTCGTTTGAAGAAAAAGTTTACGCACGCACGCACGCACGCACGGACGCACGACGGACGACGGACGAAAAGTGATGCCAAAAGCTCACCTTGTCACTAAGTGACAGGTGAGCTAAAAATTGACCTTTGACCTTGAACCTCGCCAGAAAATATGCCTATAAAATGAGCGGGGCACACTTTTATATAATACGAGGGTTTACAGGGATAAACCTTGTTTTTCTTATTTCTGCTTTAAAATATATATTGTGGGTACTCGTTACAACCGCCACGATGAGGCGGTTTTAACGAGTACCCACAGTCTATATTTTGAGCAGAAATAAGAAAAATATCACAATTTTTTATCTTAACATTTTCGTTTTTTCCCCGGTAAAGTTTACCTACATTCTACCTCTTGGAGCAGAAGTCACTGGATGAGTCCTTAAAACTATTTACAATCTGAATATAAGAGGTATACAGAAACGCGTATACCTCTGAATCTCAATCTTACGGGCTTTGAACTCCTCTGCGGTCTAAGCATTCACCACAGAAGATGGAAGACTATTCCACTGGGGAATAGTTCTAGGGAAAAAGGAATTTTTCAGGGCAACTCTATAGGACTGGTACATATGGTATTGTGAGTTGTTTACTTGTGATGCGGCCCCCGCCCATCGAGGCTTGAAGAAATAAATGGGCTGCATGATGCTTCCACGCAGAGCTGAAGCCGACCCACACACGAATACTGGTACAACGCTTAGAGGATCTAAACCTGCCGAGGCAAAGCAGTGCGAGTCGGTTCGTCCATGCTTATAAACCATATTGTTTCATTGGGCGACAGGGCTTGAGATGTCAGTTCATCTCAATGTCGGGTAAAAGTCCCACAAAATTGGAAGCAACGTCTTCAAAATGACCTATACAGTGTTGACGGGGACGTTAAACCTCAAATCAAACAAACAAAAGCCCTTGTTCGGGTTGAAACTATCGCAGGGGTCAAGTATTTGTCTTTATTAATGGCCGCTGTACCCGAATGTATCTTACAGAAGAAGGGTAAAGAGGACTGCTCACGACGGGCCTCTAGGGACGATCATTCTAGCTCGTTAAGCATGTCAACGACGCTACTTCTATTGCGCCATCGTCGGCAGGTCCATCGAGCAGCTGTCCTCTGCACCTTCTCCACCTGCTGAATCTGAGTTTTAACATAGGGATGCCAAATGGGTGATGCATATTCAAGTTGAGGGCGAACCAATGTTTTATATGCAACATCCTTTATCTGCCTAGGTGCAAATGCCAAGTTACGTCTAAGAAATCCTAAAGTCCTAGTTGCTTTTGATGTTATTTCTGGAATGTTATTTCATTCAAGATCATCAGTGATTGTGATATCAAGGTATTTGGCGGATTGAACCTGCTCCAAAATTTGCTGGTGTAGTGTACAGTCAAACTTAATTTGTTTGTCCGGAGGGTGTCGCGACTTCCTTATTGAATGACATTTGACCACATTGAACGGCATCTGCCAATCGGCCTCCCACTGTGCCAGCTGATTCAGGTCATCTTGTAAAATAAGACAGTCAGAAGGAGAATATATATTCCTATAAATGACACAATCGTCAGCAAACAAACGGACAGATGGCCTGATATTATCAGGAAGATCATTAATGAATACCAAGAAAAGGACCGGTCCAAGGACGGAACATTGAGGGACACCTGATAAAACAGGGACTGGATCAGACGCTCGGCCATCAAGGCCCTGAGAGCCATGAGCTAATCCACCTATGTGTGGATCCTCTTATCCCATAGTAATCCAATTTATACAATAGCCTTACGTGAGGTACCTTGTCAAAGGCCTTAGCGAAATCCATGATAATCAGGTCAGTCTGTTTGCGGCCACGGTTCATGGCCCCATCCAGATTGCTCACAATGTCACGGAAGAATTGAACTAGTTGAGTTTCGCAAGACCTTTGACTTCGGAAACCGTGTTGACAGTCAGCAAGAATGCTCTCAAAGGCTAGGTGCTTGTTGATGTTGCTTACTATTATATGTTCCAGGGTTTTGCAACAGATGCATGTTAGCGACACTGGTCTATAATTTGCAGCGTCATTTTTGTCTCCTTTTTTATAGACCGCGGTAACATTTGCTTGTCGCCAGTCATCTGGTACAGTGCCCTGGGCAAGTGATTCATTGAAGATAAAGGCGAGCACGGGTGAAATTTCGGCACCACATTCCTTAAGCACCCTGGCATTCAGATCATCCGGCCCAGAAGCCTTATGTATCTTGAGCTTACCTAACAGTTTAGCGACCCCATTTGGGTCAACTGTTATGTCCCCCATTGAGGGGAACTGACTATTACCTTTGGATGGTAGCTCACCATCAGTTTCACGCGTAAATGCAGATTGAAACTGTTTGTTACATATGTTGGCCTTATCGTGCGAATCTGTTTTTAGAATTCCGTTTACCCTTAACAAAGCGATCCCAAACGCTTCCTTTTTCAGGGACTTTACGAATGACCAAAACTTTTTAACTTTACCATTCTTCTGGGGACTATCGGGATATGTATTATCATCCTCAAAGGTAAAGATGCTGGAAACATGCTTCCAATATGCATCTCTTTTTAAGTGTATGAAGTTGGCTTGGAGTCTGGAGTATGGAGTTTGGAATTCGCTTTATTCCGTAGTAGTAAAGTATAGTAAAATATTAGTGAATGTTAGGCAAAATCGATATTCCAAGCTGCGAACCCCAAGCCAAGTTCACACACTCTCTCTTTTTACCTCTTGTACGTGTGCTCGGAACCGTTTGTAATGGCTCTTAACGTCAGGGCTGCTAGACTTACGAGCTCGAAAGTACATTCGATTGCGTCTTCTGATTAGATGCTTGATCGTGTTGTCGATCCAAGGCGCACTATGCTTTGTTTTAGTCAAACCTTTCCATAGCCGCAGTTAATTCGGTCTTAAAATTGACCCACATATCATTAACTGACATGTGCGAAAGGTCAGAGGAAAGGAACAAATCCCTAAATCGCGCCATATGGTCTCGCAGACCATCCATATCCGCACGTTTATATAGATATATTTTACGCGGGACTTTTTTCTGATTCGCTTTGCTTTAATGTCATATTCAATAAGGACTATATCGTGATCAGCTTTGCCGATCGGGGGCATCCCCTTAACTCGACTAACTGGGGATGGGGAGTTTGTAAATAATAGATCAAGGGTCTTTTCTTGTCGGGTGGGTATATTAATTCTTGAAACTGTTTCATATAAATGTTCATGCACTTGCATTTTAATATTGTTGAAGATATTCGTACGCACATAGCCCTCTGTCCGAGCCTGGGCTGCATCACGTGCACAATCCGTGAAATGAACACCACCTAAACCTCACTTTATATATAGGATAGGGGGTATACGTTATTTTTTTCTTATTTCTGCTCCAAGAGGTAGAATGTAGGTACACTTTAGAACCGCCTCAATAACGAACGCCCACAATCTATGTTTGCAGCAAAAATAAGAAAAAAACTAGACATGTGTCCAAAGTACACATATGCCCCCGCCATATATCTGTCGATATGGCTTGTACCCATCCTCTAGAATGGCCCGGGGGTGTCCGGAGGGTCCCGGAGCTGTCCACAGGGACCCAAGGTCTGTGTCAGTGAATGCATCTTATCATAAGGAACAATAATATATATGGTTGAGTGGGGGTATGAATTGTTTCTGAGATATAAGGCATTTTATGAATTGAAGGGGGCGGGGTATGGTCCGGGGTTGACCAGAGGGAGCCAAAGTCCGTGTCTTAGAATGTGTCATATCATAAGGAACAATAATATGTATGGTTTAGGTGTTCGAATCTGATTAAGTCTGTGTCAGTCAATGCATCTTATCATAAGGAACAATAATATATATGATTTAGGGGTGGGGACATGGATAGTTTCTGAGATATAAAGCCTTTTATTAAACGAAGGGGCGGTGCATGGCCCAGGGGTGACCGGAGGGACCAAAAGTCTCTGTCTTGGAATGTGTTATATCATAAGGAACAATAATATATATGGTTTAGGTGTTCGAATCTGATTAATTTTCAAGATAATTAGACATTTTGACAGTTTTGCATACAAATTTCTATATAACGGGGGGGGGGGGGGGGGGGGACTCGGGATGGACCCAATGTCTGTATCAGTCAATGCATCTTATCAATCATAAGGAACAATAATATATATGGTTAAGGGATGGGGATATGGATAGTTTCTGAGATATAAAAACTTTAATGAAGCAAAGGGGGCGGGGCATGGCAGCACAGGGGTGACCGTAGGGACCCAAAGTCTGTGTCATGGAATGTGTCATATCATAAGGAACAATAATATATATAGTTTAGGTGTTCGAATCTGATTATTTTTCAAGATAATTAGACATTTTGACAGTTTTGCATACAAATTCCTATATGACAATTTTGACGTGTTACGCAATCTGACGACCCTGGGTCAACTTGAACATGAACTGATAGGTCTTGGTCTGAGTAAATGTCATACCAAATTTCATCTTTGTAGCACAACAGGCAGAAAAATTATGAGCTCCAATGCGAGCCCGAGTTTTGAGCTTGACATTTCAGCCCGAGGTGGTTACGAACGTGACATACGTGTCTTGGAAAGTGTCATATCATAAGTAACACTAATATATATGGTTTAGGTGTTCGAATCTGATTAATTTTAAGATAATTAGACATTTTGACAGTTTTTCATACAAATTTCTATATAACGGGGGAGGGGGGGGGGGGCGCATGGGCCGGGGGTGACCGGATGGACCCAAAGTCTGTGTCTTGGAATGTGCCATATCATAAGTTACAATAATATATATGGTTCAGGTGTTCGAATCTGATTAATTTTCAAGATAACTAGACAGTTTTGCATACAAATTTATATATAACGGGGGGGGGGGGGGAGGGGGGGAGGGGGGGGGAGGGATGGATGGATGGACCCAATGTCTGCATCAGTCAATGCATCTTATCATAAGGAACAATAATATATATGGTTAAGGGGTGGGGATATGGATAGTTTCTGAGATATAAAGGCTTTAATGAAGCAAAGGGGGCGGGGCATGGCCCAGGGGTGACCGTAGGGACCCAAAGGCTGCGTCATGGAATGTGTCATATCATAAGGAACAATAATGTATATGGTTTAGGTGTTCGAATCTGATTAATTTTCAAGATAATTAGACATTTTGACAGTTTTGCATACAAATTCCTGTATGACAATTTTGACCTGTTACGCAATCTGACCCCTGAGCCCACCCAGGGGCATGACCCTGGGTCAACTTGAACATGAACTGATAGATCTTGGTCTGAGTAAATGTCATACCAAATTTCAACTTTGTAGCACAACAGGTAAAACAATTATGAGCTCCAATGCGAGCCTGAGGTTTGAGCCCGACATTTCAGCCCGAGGTGGTTACAAACGTGAGATACGCACGTAACATCATGGCGAAACGCTATATGCCCCAACCCAGGGGCATGACCCTGGACCAACTTTAACATGAACTGATAGGTCTTGGTCTGAGTAAATGTCATACCAAATTTCAACTTTGTAGCACAACAGGTAAAAAAAATAGGAGCTCCAATGCGAGCCTGAGGTTTGAGCTCCACGTTTCAGCCCGAGGTGGTTACGAACGTGACATACGCACGTACGCACGTACATCACGGCGAAACGCTATATGCCCCACTCCCGCCAAGGCAGGCGGGGGCATAAAACTATCACGTATTTTCGACAGAAAAGTAGCCATTTTGGAGATGTGAAAAATGCACAATGTCGCACGGGTGTGTTATCGTAAGGTTTCCCCGCACATTTTACGTACATATTTTCTCGCGATGAGTCGCGATCTGTATTCATATAAATGAACATATTAATATGTTCCTACTCACCATGGCTAAATGATAATGTCGTTACCATAGCAACCACAGTGACACAGGTCAAAAACGCCATTTTGTTGTCGTGCACTCGCCTGCAAAGGACCGAAAGCAAATGTGTAATATATTTAGTTTAAGCAGTTAGATAAAATCAAATACAATGGAAATTCCATTTGAATGTCGAGGTAAGCATTTTCTTGGCATTCTGTGAACCTGAGTTAGAAGCCTCCGTGGTGTAGTGGTTACGCTACCCGCCTTGTAAAGCAGGGGTCGCAGGATCGATCCCGGGCTCATCACAAAACCACGCCTATATAATTTTGACACCCTCGAACCCCATTTTTAAATAGTAAAACTGGGCTTTACAGGGGTAAACCTTATTTTTCTTATTTCTGCTCTAAAAGATAGATGAGGCGGTTCTAACGAGTACCCACAATCTATATTTTGAGCAGAAATGAGAAAAATATTTTTTTTTTCATCTCAAAATTTTCATTTTTTCGGCGATAAAGATTACAAGATTGTTTAGGCATGTTTTCATAATGTTCTTCAATCTTTCGGATGAGTCTTTAACCCGAGGTCCCGTGTCCGTATGACCGTAGCTGTTGGTGGGACGTAAAAACTCAAACACTCACTCACTTTGTGAACCAAAAGGTAAATCGGCAGATTCGGCAGCGTCGTTAATTAAAGTTGCAGCCATAAAGCCGAATATTATATTAAAATGATTACGTTACTGTAACAATATTACATTTTTGTAACATTGTACCATCACAGGCGCCTTGTAAACCAGGGGTCGCAGGTTCGATCCCGGACTTCTCCAGACTTTCGGATGAGTCTTTAAACCGAGGTCCCGTCTCCGTTTGACCTTAGCTGTTGGTGGGACGTAAAACTGAAACACTCACTCACTCACCTCCATAGGCGACATTTTTTGTCAAAATATCCTCGTTGTAATGCTTTTTAATTGATCTATATGTACAAAATACAGTAGTCGCAGATAAGATTGACTAGGCGGAGCTATCATTTGTACCTGCCTTCGGAATATTCCATTAACAAAAAGGTAAACCAAGTCACTGATTATGTGAATTCAACTGTAACACAAGTATAGCTGTGGCGTATATGACCATTTCATCCGCTTGTAGAAAGCGTGCGAAAGGCACTCTACCGAATCTTCTGGTAGACTCAGCGAATTTGGCATATATTGACAACACCTGAATAGCTCTGCCTAGTCAATCTTATCTGCCACTACTATACATATAAGCGACATTGATACCAGCAAATGAAGAGATGACGTCGAGTTACCAATCGTACAGTGTAGATTTTTGCATTAAATCCTATGAACATAGCTGTTTGAAGCTTTTCTTGAATGGGCTAGAAGCCAAGTTCAAACAATGGAATTCACGTGCTGTTTGAACATGGGTTTTGAAGTTTTGAAGCCTCCCTGCCCTACATCATAGTGTAATTTATATTTTCTTGCCCTTTGGGATCATTGATTCCATTGTTGAAATTTTAATAATATTTGGGGGTCACTGATGAGGCATAATTGGCCGAAACTAGCTAGTCTGGCCTAGCAAACATGAACATTCCATATTTTCCAGTTCTTTGGTGTATTCCTTGCTTCCAAAGGATAATCCTTTCTTGCACACCAGACAAGGAAATCCGTGATTTTACCCTGGGATAGAAATTTATGTTCTGACCCTGGTGTTCCGACCCCAAATCGAATATAATCGCGTGTTTGATAAATGCACTGGTTGATTACAACCTCATGCGCGGCGTCGTCATGCGTGACGTCACTAAACATTCCTGTTGTGTCATCACAAAATGGCGGACGTCGGTAACCGAAGTGACAGCAGCATTAAAATTCGCAATAGAAATGGAAGGTATGCAAGAAAAAGAATCCAATATTGGTGTGAGGGGTGGATAGAAAAATCCGTCCCTCGGGATCACTGTCCGGCATCACTCGGCAAGCCTCGTGATGCCGGACAGTGTCCCTCGGGACGGATTTTTCAATCCACCCCTCACACCCATATAAGATTCTTATATTCTAGAACATATTGATAGTACATATACAAGCCGGGAATCGAGGGAATCGCTTTGTTTACGTTACGTTGAGCGACATAACGTTGTCGCCCAGAAACTATCAATTCAACATTTTATGATGACGCCAGAACATTCTGAACTAGCCGCCATGTTGGTTGTACGGTGCGTTTGAAGAGATTATATGATGTTGTTGTTCTTTTTTTTGTTTTTGTTTTTTGTCGGAATTTTCAGCTGGAATCGTAAATAATGCAAAAATAACGGTCATACATATTTATTTCATTGCAGTAACATTTGCCGGGTCTCTCGGAAGCTATTTGAACACCTATAATATATCGGCGCAACTTTTTACGTTAAACGACGTCGCGTTACTTTCTCGAGCGCATTCAGAGATTTAGGGGAACTGAGGGTGGCCGTTCCAAGGTAGGAAACGTTTATGGCGACGTGTTATTTGTAGAGACACTACAGTGGTGAGCTCATTAGGGCCAAAAACGTAAATGAAGTCGCCACTAAACTTAACGCGCGTTGACCGGCAATGTTATTGGATACCAAAAAGTCTTCATTATTAACTCCATATAAAAATATTTTTTGATGCATGGATGGATGGTTTATTTCTGCTTTCCGGCCATCAGTCCATAACATATACAGATACGCTTGCGATTATGTTGTCAGCGCATACCACGCGCAGTTCACGCGTTTCAACTGCAAATTACATTTCAGCCAATGAATTTTCTTTATGAAAAACGCGATACTGCGCATAAGTCGCGATTTCCGATCAGCCAATCAGGCCTGCGTGTCAATAACGCAGATACAACCTCTTCTGCGTGTCAAAAGCAACCAATCAATACCGCGTAACTATTTCGCTCTTATCGCTATTTTAACATATTTTCTTCCAATTTAGGTTGTTTAAGTTTTTTTTTATTATCTGCTACTTCCTAAACCAGAAACAGAATAAATTGAAACAGAGCAAATAATGGTAAATGGACAAGCCAGTGAAACTGTGCAATTTGCCTCGGGCTAAATGGTAAAATATAGGTACTGCATAGTGATTGAAGTTGACTGCCAAAATGCAGGATGTTTATTGATCAACAGTTTTATGACACCCAGGTGCACCTGGGAGCTATAAAGCTAGTTATTTAACCCATTGTATGCTGGTGGACTCTTCCATTGCTATATGTTGGACAATTCCATTTTTCATATAAGGGGTGTCAGGCCCATTTTTACGTTTTCATTCAATTTTTGATGGAAAATTCTGTTAGCAAATAGTGCAGGCCCTGATCAGACGCCGCGTTCTGTGGCGTCTGATCTGCGCCCCCCCCCCCTGTTTGCCAAGGTACCCATTTAGTGGTTTCCCGCATACAATGGGTTAAAATAACAGCTCATTATCTTCACATATTCAAGATATCAAGACCAGAAATAAACCTTTTTCATTCACTCGGGCTCATTTATTTATTTATTTATTGTAATTTATTTATTTATTTATTGCCTTTTTCTTAATTTATTTTCCATCTGGTTAACAAACCTATCAATGAACACCCTCTAAACCCCACTTTATTTAGAGAAAAGTTGGGTTTACGGGGTATTGAACACGGAAACACGTCCATGTACGAAAACCCGCCTATACAAATACATTGTAAACTTTACCGCCGGAAACACGAACATTTTAAGATGAAAAATTGTGATAGTTTTCTTATTTCTGCTCAAAATATAGATTGTAGGTACTCGTTAGAACCGCCTCGAGTGTGCAAAATATAGATTGTTGGTACTCGTTATAACCGCCTCATCGGGGCGGTTCTATCGAGTACCCACAATCGATATTTAGAGCAGAAATAAGAAAAATAAGATATACCCCAGTAAACCCCAGTTTCTGTATAAAGTTGAGGTTCAAGGGGTCAAAATTATATAGGCGTGTTTTCGTGATGTTAACCCCACTTTTATATCGCAAAACTGGGGCTTACAAGGATATGTATAATTTTTCTTATTTTTGCTCAGAAAATAGAGTCTTGATACTGGTTAGAACCGAACCGACCGTCGAGGCGGTTATAACGAGTATCCAAATCTTTGTTTTGAGCAGAGATATGAAAAATATAAGATTCTTAATCTGAAAATTTTCAGATTTTTTTTTAAATTTATAAAAATTCAATATATCTGAATAGGCGTGCTTCTGTGATGCCCGTCCACGCGCATGACCTAAATGACACTTTTCCAGTCGAGCTATGCAGTCTGATGACAGCCCTTGATGTGATGCCAGCATATGCAAATTAATTTCTATATTTATTCAGGTGAAGAAAGACAGGCAAGGTATCCCGCCCCTTAATAAAAGAGGAGGGGACGGGGTTGCTGAATCAGACTCTGAAAGGGCAGAGGAACTAGTTGGTCAATTCAATGATGCATTTAATAAAACTGAGTTCACGGAGGTTCCATTGACTGGAAGATCGGCCCCATGCATGGATAATATTGTTGTGACAGCTGCAGGAGTGATCAAATTACTTCAAGGCTTAAACCCCAGTAAGGCCTAAGGACCCGATGAGCTTCATCCCAGAGTCCTGAAGGAACTAGCAAATGAGTTGGGTCCAGTTTTCGCACACTTGTTTCAACAGTCTCTTGATACGGGTGAAATCCCCAAAGAATGGATCTTAGCAAACATGTGTCCACTCTTCAAAAAAGGAGATAGGGCTCTTGCCCGTAATTATCGCCCTGTGTCTCTGACTTGTGTTCTGTGTAAATTGCTGTAACATATAGTCTGCTCAAACATCATGGCCCACTTGGACGAGCATAAACTTTTGTCAGACAGGCAACATACATTTAGGAAAAGGCACAGTTGTGAAACTCAGCTAAGCACAGTTATTAATGACTGGGCAAAAATCTTGGACAAAGGGGGACAGGTGGACACATTTATTCTTGACTTCGAGAAGGCCGTTGACACTCCTCCTCATGAACTACTTAAATCTAAGTTATTTGGTTATGGAATTGGGGGAAAGACCCTCAAATGGATAGATTCCTTTCTGTGCTACAGAAAACAGCGGGTTGTTGTTAATGGTGAATCTTCGGAGTGGGCTCCAGTTTTGTCTGGAGTCCCGCAAGGGACCGTTCTTGGTCCACTTTTGTTCTCCCTGTACATCAATGATATTTCCACTGACATTGACTCAGAAATAAGACTGTTCGCAGATGACTGTGTTTGTTACCGGGAATTTAGAGATATAGATGACTCATTGAAACTTCAGGCTGACATAGATAGATTAGGATGTTGGGCACGTAAATGGGGCATGAGATTTCAGCCAGTTAAATGCAATATTATGCAGATAACTAGGAAGAGATCTAATAAAGTTGAGGCTTCTTACACCTTAGAGGGAACGGTCCTCGAGAATGTGGACTCCATTAAATACCTTGGAGTGACAATCTCACACAACTTGAGATGGAATAGTCATATTAGCAACATGTGTACTAAGGCAAATAGAACGCTTGATTTCCTGAGGCGAAATCTTCATCAGTGCCCGCAGGATGTAAAAGAGGCAGCATATAAAGGTCTTGTTCGCCCAATCTTGGAATATGGTAGTTGTATCTGGGACCCCAGTGGAGTGGTCCTTAATGATGAAATTGAGAAAGTTCAGAATAGAGCTGCTAGATTTGTAACAGGCAATTACTGCTTTGAAACTGGGAGCATGACTGAAATACTTGGAAAATTAAAATGGGAGTCTCTCAAGAAAAGGAGAAAAGACAGTAGGCTAATCCTTTTATACAAAGGTCTAAAGGGTGCTGCCAGCATTCCAACAGATGACCTTGTTCCCCCAGCTAGACACTGTAGAAATCACCATTCGTTGGCGTTTCAGACCCTTAGCGCAAGAACTGACATTTATAAAGAGTCGTTCTTCCCCAGAACCATTAGAGATTTGAATGCCCTTCCCGATTCGATTATTTCGACAGCTGAAGGTGCTGATGATTGTGTAGCTAAATTTACCTCTTTGGTTAGAGCTAGGGACTAACTTCCCACATCACAGGTCCTGGTGTATGAATGTCATTTGACGTGTCACCAGTAACAATTCTGATTCTGATTCTGGTGCGATATCCCAGATTTATTATGCCTCGCAACGCAAGGGTCGTTGAATCGATTCCCGGCTTCTCCAGACTTTCAAATGTGTATTTACACCGAGGTCCCGTCTCCATATGACCTCAGTTGCTGGTGGGACGTAAAAGTAACTCTCACACACGCAGTTTGATAGAAACTGAACAAAATCACTCGGGCCACATGTGAACTGCAACAACGAGTCAGGTGGATTTTTTTCTCAGGGTACTACTGCTCTCAATAACGATCGGCCCGAAATAAGGGAAATAATCCTGAAAGGTAATTTCCAACAAAACCATAGAGAAAAAAAAACAACTTACTTTGTTAAGAATTTTCGAGTACTGGCCAGTGGTAATTAATGAATTTTGTTGCAAAACTTTGAGTGTGACATTACTATTGCCCCCCCCCCCACACACACACCTGAGGGCCTGGCCGAAGTGGCTGGTGCTATGGATAACATTGTATATTAAATAAGTATGACCAGTGTGCGCCGAGATATTAACGTTCACCCATATATTCCTAGCGGCCCTTTTTGGGACATTGACAAGCAGTGTAGACCAAGATAAGACGTCTCGAACGTGGCGTCTGATCTGAGTCTACACTGTTTGCTCAAAGAACATACATGTTGGTACAAATTACATCAAACAACACATACCTGACACCCTTATAATTGAAATTGAATCACTGCAAACGTGTAATGTAGAAGATTACATTGCCATATGGTTTAAAAAGTGTGTTTTTCAGGCGTCTACAATATTTTTCCTATTTCTGCTCCAAACATAGATTGTGGGTACTAGTTAGAAACAGCCATCAACACCATGACAAGGCGGTTCTGATGAGCCGCCATTAACCAGTAAATAGCGGTGGCTTGTAAATTACATACCCCAGGGTAAATAATTACCCTCACCTGGTCCCCTACCTATATGACTTTCTTCAGAATACCCCTAAGTGAGTTTTATCTCTGATAATGTGTTATGCAATCCAAAATGTAGGTGTGTTTGTTTATCGAATGAATCACTACTGGTAAGAAAGACCAATTTATATACTGTCATTAATCCTCGAATGAATTAAAAAAACAACAACAACAAAAAAAAAAACAAATAAGGCTAAACTAAAGCAACGAGGATTTTGATTGGCCCGTGTTCTCTCGCAATCACGCGTTTTATCGTCACATACCTGTTTTTTTTTTTTTTTTTTTTTCTTATTGGTTGAAAGTCTCTCGCACAGAAACGCGTATTGAATTTACCTAACGCGTTTCGAATGACCACTTTAATTGGCTGATATTTAACGCGTTGAAATCACGTATGAACGCGATGAACCGCGCATTGAAACGCGATAATTTCACACGCACACAATGCGCGTGTGTCACGCGGACAATACGCATAAATGGACAAGTTTATCGCAAGCCCATCTATACAAACAAAAACACTGCTCACAACAATTAAAGGAGCAAACACATATTTCCTCGTATGTTGGAGAACGATTCAGAAAGATAAATAACTTTATCTGCAACATGTTACTGGCAAACATTGGCAACCAGTTCACAAATCACGGCCTGTAACCTGTTAAGGAAGAATTTGCTTAAATGTTTGAAAAATCGCCATCTTTACATCAGATTATTTCAAATGACATTGACATGCGCAAATCAGTCACGTTTTCCTGTCAGTAACGTGTATGACCATCTCGAGCAGCACAACACTCGTCGCATCGCCGAAACATGCTACGAACCAAATTTTGAACCGTTTGTAAAGCTATGTCTAAGGATGTTTGTAAGTTCTTGAATAGTCATTGGTGGATATTCGCCTTGTGAAATACGTCTGTAAAGAATGTCCCACACAGGTCCTATTGGATTTAAGCCAGGAGAACGTGCCGGCCAGTCCATTACTTCAATAGTCCCAGGATTAAGGTAATCCATGCACACTCTAGCAGTATGGGGATGCACCTTATCCCGCATCAGAATGAAATTGTCACCGACTGCAAAAGCGAAAGGCCTCATAATAGTATCTAGAATTTCATCTTGTAACCGTAATGCAGACAATGCACCTCCGTTAATCACGTACAAGTCCATTCGGCCTTCATAAGGAATTCCACCCAATACCACCACTGACCCCCTACATATCTGCCTGTTTCCACAATGTTGCAGCCCTCGTATCGTCCTCCGGGTCGTCTCCAGACTCGAACACGTCGATCACATGCACTCAGATGAAATCTGCTTTCATCCGTGAACAGAAATGTACGCAAGTCTTGCAATCGCCAGTTCTGATGTTCTAGGGCAAACTCATCGCCGTGCACGATGTTGCCTGGTGAGAAAAGGCCCTCTTGTCGGACGTCTGGCCCCCAGATCACCTTCATGTTACCTGTTACGTATTGTTTGATCGGATTTCCTTTGACCAATTGCATGCTCGAAATCGCTTTGTAGCCTTCTGGCAGAGTATTGCCGATTTCGTAGCGCTAGATTTCAAAGACAGTGACCTTCTCTTTGAGTCACCATGCGGCGTCGGCCATGCCAAACCCGACCGTCTCCTGGTAGCGTCTCCATAGCCTGGTAACAACATTTCTCGATACATCAAAGCAACGATCCTTTGGGCAAGCAGCGGCCTCAGCTTCCTCCAAGAGCCAGAGCCGCCTAACACCATATGCAGTCACTATGAAGCCCAACATAACGCATAACCGAAGGATTGACATGTTTCGGACCCAAACTCAAATTTTGAACACATCGCCAAATACCGATTTTTAGCCGTTTTATAGGGGTATCCATGCTGTAGCTCACATTCTTGCTTTGCACGTGAACCTTGCTTCTTGACGTTTGCATGAACATTATTAAGAGAATGTCACTTTAAAATAGTGTCTTTCCTTGATTTTGAAAATTGCCAAGCGTAAATGTTATACAGTCTTAAAAGTTTGCTCTTTTATTTGTTTTGAGCATATTTCTATTTTTTGTTAGGTATCCTGTCTGATTAAAATGACATTTTTTGTTTGAAAATTTGTGATAAATTGAACAAAACAAATACACCAGATCTATGCTTTGAGCAAAACAGCAGAAAAAAATGCAGGGTCCATTAGGAAAACATGTCCTTCTGAAATAATGGCATCCAACATGGTGTCAGAAATGATATATTTTAGGTAAAAATGATAAAATCTTTCTTAATTCGATTTAGTGCATGCACTTCGAAAGTTCGACTCAATAATGGGAAAATAGCGCGAAATGTCGACTTACTATCTCGAATTTTCGACTTACTTAATATCTCGAGTGTACGAGATATTAAATCCTACGTATTCACATGATAATGTTAAACATCCCCGTTTTATTATACCACCGCATTCAAAAATGCGAGTATATTGGTTAACACCTGTTCCTCCGTACTTTCTTCTGTCCGTCCGTCCGTCTGTATATATGGCTGTCGGACGTCTGTCCGTCCGTCCCGATAAAACCATTATTGTTTCATCAAAGATAAAAGCTAGAACGCTAAAACTCGACAGAGTATGCGAATTGTATGATTGATAACTTGTATTGTGTAAGAGTGTGCCATTTATTTATAGCATCGCTAGTCTACTCCAAGTGACGCCAGTGCGCTGTGTAAATAGTAAACTCTAGATTTGGCTGGTGAACATGGATATGGACATTGGGAAACAGTCTAGACCCTGATCCGACGCCGCAAAAAATAGCTCCTATAAGTAGCCGGTACCTGGATGCTGTACATGGTCAGCGATAGTCACGTGGACAATAGAAGGCGGGGAGCTTCTGTAGCCAGTTACTTTGGGTCGAATAGTAAAAAATCGATCCAAACGTTGGTAGACTACGTTGCGTGTTCAAGATGTAACATTTTTTTTCCACATTAAACAGACGTCTGTTTAAGAAGAGAGCAGCAGATTCCTAGAACCTACGTCTCATACCATCGGTCAGACGTCGAATTTGATGAATGGTCAGCTCTTGCCAAGTGCGATGCAGAGCTGCTTCCAATTCGTCTAGATTCTGTGCAAGGGGTTTTGGGTCTCATCTTCTGTATTCGACGCCCAAGACTCTCCCAACTGCGTTTCAGGGGATTCAAATCCGGGCTTCTAGCTGGCCACTGTCTCAATTCCGTTACATTGGAGATAGGCTGACACTGCCCCAGAACGGTGGGTTTTAGCACTGAGGTCTAGTGGTAAATGGTTCGTTCTCAGAATGAGGCCTAAATTCTGGCGCTAAACATGAAAAACATTTGCCTACTCCATATTTAAACCGACGTCTGTTTTATGTGAAAATGAAGTTGTGGGGAAAGTTGGTTTTGAGATCTGTCTTCTTTCAACTCTCATTTGACCATAACAAGATTCCTGTTATGGCTAATCTCAATGCAGAGCTGAATTCCAGAGCCAGCTGTCGAAAGTTCGAGATTTTGTTGTTTTTTTTTTTTTTTTTTTTTTGGTTTTACGGCCCTTTCAATATTACTTCACTCATATAGAGCCGATCGTTAATCAGAGGTGGGCGAAAACCGGAGTAACCGGAGAAAAACCACCTGACCTTCAGTTGCAGAACTTGGTATCTCACATGTGAGCCGAGCCATGCTCGAACCACAGCGGTGAGAGACCTAATGATTACATGCACGAGTCAGCGCTCTTAACCACTAGGCCACGGAGGCCCGTTCGAAAGTTCGAGATACTAAGTCAAAATTGTGAGATAATAAGTCGAAATTTCAAGATCATAAGTCGATATTTCATGTTAGTAAATCGAATTTTCGAGATACAAACTCGAAATTGCGAGTTATTATGTCGAAATAATGAGTTAGTAAGTCGAAATTGCGAGACGGTAAGTCGAAATTTCGAGTTATTAAGTCGAAACTTCGAGATGTTAAGTCGAAATGACGAGATAATAAGTCGCAATTTTGATTTAATGTCGAAATTTGGAGATACAGTCTAAGTGGAAATTTCAAGATATTCAAAAGTTTGAGATTAGATGCCCAAATTCTAATCAATAAGTCGAAATTCGAGATACTAAGTCGAAATGCCGAGTCATTAGTCGACATTTTGAGAGAATAAGTCGAAATTCCGAGATACTGTCGAAATTTCGAGTTCGTTAGTCGAAATGTCGAGAGAGTTAATGGAAATTTCGAGTTATTATGTCGAAATTTCGAATTAGTAAGTCGCAATTTCGAGATACTAAGTCGAAATATCGAGTTATTTAGTCGACATTTTGAGATTGTAAGTCGAAATGTCGAGATAATAAGTCACAATTTCGATTTCATGTCGATTATCGAGACACTTAGTCGAAATGTCGGGATACTAAGTCGAAATTTCGAGTTATTAAGTTGAAATTTCGAGTTACCATTACGAAAACACACCTATACAAATACATTGCCACCTTTATCTCGGAAAAAATGAAAATTTTATGATGAAAAATTGTGATATTTTTCATATTTTTGCTCAAAAAATAGATTGTGGGCACTCGTTAGAACCGCCTCGATGAGGCGGTTAATAACACGCCTCTACAAATACATTGCCACCTTAATCGCGGAAAAAATGAAAATTTTATGATGAAAAATTGTGATATTTTTGCTCAAAATATAGATTGTGGGCACTCGTTAGAACCGCCTCATCACCCTTTTAAAGAACATATTTAACGAGTACCCACAATCTATGGTTTAGAGCAGAAATAAGAAAAATAAGGTATATCCCCGGAAACCCCAGTTTTACTATATAAAAGTGGGGTTCAAGGGGGTCAAAATTATATAGGTGTGTTTCGTGATGCTAAGTTGAAATTTCGAGATAAATTTCGAGATACTAAGTCGAAATTTCGAGATCTTATCAAAAGAAATTAAAGTGTACCTGGCCTTAATGCTTTTCCGTCTCTTTAAGTAGCATTCTTGAACTAACATGTTAAATTTATGAAAAATTTGTGTTGAATGATAAATATTCTCCAGTATGGCGTGTGATATGTTGCAAAATTTAATAAATAGAATTCATATGCATAAAATACATTTAAATGATATATTGAAGTATTTTAATGCAAAATCGTTATGTAGGTGCAATATTTTTTGGTTTTAGATGTAAAAACTTTTTATTTTAAATGCTATATATCCTGCAAAATACTGACTTTTTCTGAAATTTCTCTATTTTGTTATCAGATTTTAATCTCTAAACTAAACCATCTCCCTGCTTTGGACTGTCAGAATGGGTATTTTATTACCAGAGCTGGCAAAAATCTGGAAACACTCAAGAAATATGCTGAAGCTAAGAACAATTTACAGATTTTAACTATATATACAGAGGAAAATTCATTTCAAGGAAAAAGAAACGGGTTTGAGTTAGTGAGTGAGTGAGCACGTGAGCAAGCAAGTGAATGGGTGAGTAGGTAAGTAAGCAAGTTACCCTGCAGGCACACAACGTTGACTCAACTTTGATTCAACGTTGTTGTTTCAACGGTGATTCAATAGTAGGTAGGTAAGTAAATACGTTAATAAGTAAGGTCTTGATTTAAAGAGGTTTTGGTAATGAGGAAAAATCACAAATAAATAAAAGGAAAAAATAAATAAATAAATATTTTTTCAATATTGTACAGAATAGGATCTCCCATCCCGCATACAGAAGGGTACCAGGCTGAGTAGAATTTAAACATTGATAAAAATTGGCACAGTGAAGGCCCTGATCAGGCGTCTTCTACTGCAGCATCTGATATGGGTCTGCACTGTTTGCAACGAGTGATAAGTTGTTTCCTTATTCCTTTTTCCTTATTCCTTTGTCCTTATTCCTTATTTATTTTTTCAACCTGAATTTTTATAAGGTGTCATACCAGGAAAGGTCCATTTTCAGCCCCATCAAAATAAGTCGACTTTACGCTTCGGCTCTTACCAAAATAAGACGACTTTACGTTTCGGCTCTTATCAAAATAAGACGACTTTACGTAAATATGCTTGGTAAGATTTTAAGTAGCATAGACTACTCAATTATCATATACAATATCAAACCAAAAACCACCCCGTCTATCGGGGCTTGTTTTGTTTGTTTGATTTGAGGTTTAACGTCCCCGTCAACACAGTATATGTTATTTTGGAGACGTTGCTTCCAATTTTGTGGGACTTTTACCCGCCATTGAGATGAAATAACATCTCAAGCCCTGTCGGCCAATGACACCAATAGGGTCATCAAATAAATAAATGAATAAACTGACCACACATGAGTAAGCCTGCACAGTTACGGGCTTCCGTGATCTAATGGATAAGAGCGGTGGCTCTTAATCATTAGGTCTTTCATTGCTGTGGGTTCGAGCCTGACTGGGGACACGTGTGAGACGCCAGGTTCTGCAACGGAAGCTCAGGTGGTTTTTCTCCGGGTTTTCCGGTTTTTGCCTTCCTCTGATTATCGCTTGGCTCAAAATAAGTGAATCATCTTGGAAGGGCCGTAAAACCATAACAAAACAAAAAAAGTTTTGAGCAGGCTGGTCAATGGAAACTAAATAATGATCAACTCTGCTACAACCTGGAAAACTAATCACCAATATACCCTGCTTTTTCTAGAATTTTATCTTCTTATCTGTCATATTATCTGATTTACAATCTTCTACTGGGATCTGTTTGTTTTCATAGAAATTGTTATCTTTCAAGCTTGTAAGATCAAAGCCACTCAATTTGAGGAAACTTCTATCACATTTTGGTAAGAGTGTATAATTATTTGAATTGCGAAAAATTATTTCAGTTTAATTTTATATTTAAATGATATAAAATGATTCAAATGCATAAACGCGGTTTAATTTTTCAAAACACATTTAGATTCACAAAAATCATTTAAATGGTATAAACTCATTTTAATGCATAAACATGGTTTAATTTTCAAAACACATTTAGATTCACAAAAAAAAAAAATCATTTAGATGCATTTATAAGCATGCCGGGAAGGTAAATAGCGTGACGTAGTCAATCGATACCGAGTACAAGTAATAGCTTTACACATAGATGTTATTATCCATCAATGGTTTTGCTTTGGTTTAGCGACCCTTTCAGGATTATTTCACGTATATTGAGCCGAAAGTTTATTCAGAAGGTGGGTAAACACCGGTGTATCCGGAGCAAAACCACCTGACACTCCGTTGCAGAACTTGGCGTCTCACATGTGACCCGAGCCAGGCTCGGACCATTGCGATGTGAAATGGTAATTTGGTCTAATGGTATATAGAGTGGGTGCTCATTTCATAAAAGATGCGCGCAATGAAACAAGATTTATTTAAAGGACTGAATTAGCGTTACTGCTACTGCTGGTAGTAGTAGCAGTATGCTGCTGTTACTGTTATCTTCACGTCGAACTTCAATGACTAAATTTTATCCTAGTGTGCAGATTTTGCAGATGCGCAGAAGTAGGCTACATGGCTCTAAGATACTCTTTTTATGAAAGGCATGAACACTCATGAAAGATACTCTATATACCGTTAGACCAAGAGTCCCACAGATGGACAATGGCGTCTGTCTCCAAGACTTGATTGTTCGATTTGAGGTTTAACGTCCCCGTCATCACTATTTAGGTAATTTTGGAGACCTTGCTTCCAATTTTATGGTTTTACTCCGACATTGAGAAGACATTACATCTCAAGCCCTGCAGCCCAATGAAACCAATAGGATTTATATGCATAAACGGCCCGACTCGCACCACTTTGCCACTCCTAAGCGCTGTATGAGTACTCATATGCGGTCGGTTTCAGCTCTTCGTGGAAGCACCATGGAGCCCAATCTATTCCCCAAGCCTCAATGGACGGGGTTCTGTTACATGTACTGAGTATACCTGTTAGCACAAGACATTTCTAACATTCTAACTTCTAACTTCTAATTTCTAACTCCTTACTTCTCAAACCCTGTCGCCCAAAGAAACCAATATGGTTTATAGGCATGGACGGTCCGACTCGCACCACTTTGCGTGGGCAGGGTTACCATAGTGTAGTTTATATTATCTTGTCCTTGGGGTCATTGATTCCAATGTAAAATTTTGAAAATATCTGAGGGTCACTGATGAGGCCTAATTGGCCGAAACTAGCGAGTCTGTCCCAGAAAACCTGTACACTCCATGTTTTTCAGTTTTGTAGTGTATTCCTTGCTTCCAAAGAATAACCCTTTCTAGTACATATTTAACGTCACTACATCTGGTGTCTGGGAATGTGTGGCAGCCGTTAACGGTCTCCCTGTCCTACACCATATTGTAGTTTATATTTTCTTGTCCTTTGGGACCATTGATTCCATTGTAATATTTTGAAAATATTTGAGGGTCACTGATGGGGCCTAACAGACCGAAACTAGCTAGTCTGGCCCAGAAAACCTGTACACTCAGTTTTTCCAGTGTTGTTGTGTATTCCTTGCTTCCAAAGGATACCCCTTTCTATAACATATATAACGTCACTACAGCTGGTGTCTGGGAATGTGTGGCGGCCGTAAAAATCTCCCTGCCCTACACCATAGTGTAGTTAATATTTTCTTGTCCTTTGGGATCATTGATTCCATTGTGAAATTTTGAAAATATTTTAGGGTCACTGATGAGGCCTAATTGACCGAAACTAGCTAGTCTGGCCCAGAAAACCTGTAGACTCCAAGTTTTCCAGTTTTGTAGTGTATTCCTTGCTTCCAAAGGATAACCCTTTCAAGAACATATTTAACGTCACTACAGCTGGTGTCCGGGAATGTGTGGCCGCCGTAAAAAGTCTTCCTGTCCTACACCATAGTGTAGTTTATATTTTCTTGTCCTTTGGGATCATTGGTTCCATTGAGAAATTTTGAAATTATTTTAGGGCCACTGATGAGGCCTAATTGGCCGAAACTAGTTAGTCTGGTCCAGAAAGCTGTACACTCCATGTTTTCCAGTTTTGTAGTGTATTCCTTGCTTCCAAAGGATAACCGTTTCTAGAACATATTTAGATCCTCTAAGCGGTTTACCAGTACTCTTGTGCTGTCGGTTTCAGCTCTGCGTGGAAACAACATGCAGCCAATCTATTTCTTCATGCCCCAACGGGCAAGAGGTTAGGGTAGGGTAGGGTAGGGTAGGGTAGGGTAGGCTAGGGTAGGGTAGGGTAGGGTAGGGTAGGGTAGGGTAGGGTAGGGTAGGGTAGGGTAGGGTAGGGTAGGGTATGGTAGGGTAGGGTAGGGTAGGGTAGGGTAAGGTAGGGTAGGGTAGGGTAGGGTAGGGTAGGGTAGGGTAGGGTAGGGTGGGATGGGGTAGGGGTGGGGTAGGGTAGTGTAGGGTGGGTAGGGGTGGGGTAGGGTAGGGGTGGGGTAGGGTAGGGTGGGTATGGGTGGGTACGGTAGGGGTGGGTAGGGTAGGGTATGGTATGGTAGGGTAGGGGTGGGTAAGGTAGGGTAGGGTATACAAAACCCACCTACTCTCCAACACCTGCCTACCTACCCACCAGTCAGGCCCGCCTGCAAGCCCACCCACCCACCAACCCGACCACCCACCGACCTACCTACCTACCTTGCTACCTACCTACTTCATACCTACCTACCTGCTTACCTTACTAATTACCTCCCTGCTCACCTACCAACTAGCCCGTCTACCTGCCTGCCTACCTACTTACCTTCTGAACTTACCTACCTACTTACCTGCCTGCCTACCTTCCCTAAAGACCTCCCTACCAACCTATCTACCTACCTGCCTACCTGTCTGCCTGCCTGCCTGTCTGCCTGCCTGTCTGCCTGCCTACTTACCTACCTATCTGACTACCTACCTACCTAAAACCGTACATTACTACTGTATGTATGTAAGTATGTAGGTAAGTAGGTAGGTAGGTTGTTAGCAGGCAGGCAGGCAGGTAGGTAGGTATGTAGATAGGTAGGTATGTAGGTAGGAAGGTATGTAAGTATGTAGGTAGATAGGTTTGATTTGAGGTTTAACGACCCCGTCAACACTTTATATGACATTTTGGACGTTGCTTCCGATTTTGTGGGACTTTTACACGACATTGAGATGAAATGACATCTCAAGCCCTGTCGCCCAAAGGATTTATAAGCATAGATGGTCCGACTCGCAGCACTTCTACCCGTACACTACTACTGTATGTATGTAGGTAAGTAGGTAGGTAGGTTGGTAGGTAGGTAGGTAGAAATCGCCATTCATTGGCGTTTCAGACCCTTACTGCAAGAACTGACATTTTTAAAGAATAGTTCTTCCTCCGAACCATTAGAGATTGGAATGCCCATCCCTATTCGATTATTTCGACAGCTGAAGGTGCTGATGACTGTGTAACTAAGTTTACCTCTTTGATTAGAGCTAGGGACTAACTTCCCATATCACAAGTCCTGGTGTATGAATGTCATTCGACGTGCCACCAGTAACAATTCTGATTCTAATACTTTGCCTTGGCAGCCTTGGGTCTTCCAAACGGTTTACCAGTACTCGTGTGCGGTCGGTTTCAGCTCTGCGTGGAAGCATCATGCAGCCCATCTATTTCGTCAAGCCCCGATGGGCGGGGGCCGGTAGGTAGGGCGAGCGGGCAGACAAGCAGGCATGCAGGGGTTAGTAGGTAGGTAAATAGGGAGGTAGATAGGAAGGTAGGTATGTAGGTAGTTACCTACCTGGAAAGGCAGGTGGGTGGACACGTAGGTATGTAGGTACATTGTGGGGGTTAGTATTTGGGATTGTAGGAAGGTAAGTTGGTAGGTATGGCGGGTGAGTAGGTAGGTAGGTAAGAATGTCGGTAGTTAGGTAGATAGGTAGGTTGAATAGGGTGGGTGGGTACCTACCTACCTGAAACCGTACATTACTACTGCAGGCAGGCAGACAGGCACGCACGCACGGACGCACGCACGCACGCACCTATCTACACAAAATACACCGACCCTCCCCTCCCTACCCACCTGCCTGCCTGCCTACCTCTCACCTACATATCTATCTAACTACGTACATAACTGCCTTCCTACCTACCTATCTACCCCAAACTCACCTACACTGAACACCTACCTACCCGAAACGTACCTGCCTGTCTGTCTACCAACGTACCTGTCTGCCTGCCTACAAACGTACATGTCTGCATTCCTGCCAACGTACCTGCATGCCTGCATGCCTACCAACGTACCTGCCTGCCACCGTACTGCCTGCCTGCCTACCTACCCGTTCTGCCTGCCTGCCAGCCTACCCGTTCTGCCTGCCTGCCTGTCTGTTGGTTCTGTCTGCCTACCTAACCGTTCTGCTTGCCTGTCTTCCTACCCGTTCTGCTTACCTGTCTGCCTACCCGTTCTGCTTGCCTGCCTACCTACCTGTTCTACCTGCCTATCTGTTCTACTTGCCTACCCGTTCTGCCTGCCTGCCGGCCTGCCTACCCGTTCTGCCTGCCTACATGCCCGCTCTGCCTGTCTACCTGCCTGCCCGCTCTGCCTGCCTGTATGCATGCCCGTTCTGCCTGTCTGCCTGCCCGTTCTGCCTGCCTGGTCTGCCTGTTCGTTCTGCCTGCCGCCTACCTGCCCGTTCTGTTTGCCTTCCAGCCAATTCTGCCGTCTGCCTGCCTGTCATTTATGCCTGCCTGCCCGTTCTGGTTGCCTGCCTGCCTGCCAGCCCGTTCTGTCTGTCTACCTGACTGCCCGTTCTGCCTGCCTGCATGCCTGCCCATTCTGTCTGCCTGCATGCCTGCCCGTTCTGCCTGTCTGCCTAAGTGCCCGTTCTGCCTGCCTGTTGGCCTGCCTTCCTGCCTGCCCATTCTGCCTTCTGCCTACCTGCCAGCCCGTTCTGTCTGCCTGCCTGCCTGCCTGCCCGTTCTGCCTGCCTGTCCGTTCTTCCTGCCTGCCAGCCCGCACTGCCTGCCTGCCTGTCTGCCCGTTCTGTCTGTCTGCCTGCCCGTTCTGCCTGCTTGCCTGCCTGCCCGTTCTGCTGCCTGCCTGCCAGTTCCGTCTGCCTGCCTTTCCGTTCTGCCTGACTTCCCGTTCTGCTTGCCCGTTCTGCCTGCCTGCCCGTTATGTCTGCCTGGCCTGCGTGCCCGTTCTGCCTGCCCGGTCTGCTTTGCCTTCCCGTTCTGCCTTGCCTGCCCTACCCTGTCTGCCTGCCTATAACAGCATACTACTACTATAGGTAGGTAATTATGTATGTGGGTAGGTAGGTAGGTAGGCAGGTAGGTAGGTAGGTAGGTAGGTAGGTAGGTAGGTAGGTAGGTAGGTAGGTAGGTAGGTAGATAGATAGGTAGGTAGGAAGGTCGTTTTTTGTATGTAGGTAGGTGTGTGGGGGTGGGTGGGTAGGTAGTTCGATTTCTAGGTAGTTATGTAGGTAGGTAGGTAGGTAGGAAGGTAGGTAGGTAGGTAGGTAGGTAGGTAAGTAGGTAGGTAGGTACGTTTGATTTGAGGTTTAATGACCCCGTAAACACTTTATAGGACATTTTTGAGACGTTGCTTCCAATTTTGTTGGACTGTTACCCGACGTTGAGATGAAATGACATCTCAAGCCCTGTCGCCCAAAGGATTTATAAGCATGATTGGTCCGACTCGCAGCACTTTGACTGGGCAGCCTTAGATCTTCCACGCGGTTTACTAGTACTCGTGTGCGGTCGGTTTCAGCTCTGCGTGAAAGCATCATGCAGCCCATCTATTTCGCGAAGCCCCGATGGGCGTGGGCCAGTAGATAGGGCGGGCGGGCAGACAGGCAGGCATGCGGGGGTTTGTAGGTGGGTAAATAGGGAGGTAGATAGGAAGGTAGGTATGTATATTATCCACCAAGAAAGGTAGGTAGGTGGACACGTAGGTATGTAGGTAGGTTGTGTGGTTTAATATTTGGGATTGTAGGAAGGTAGGTTGGTAAGTAGGTAGGTATAACGGTTGGGTTTTTAGATAGGTAGCTAGGTAAGAATGTCGGTAGTTAGATAGATAGGTATAGTAGCCGCAGATAAGATTGACAAGGCGGAGCTATCGTTTGTACCTGCCTTAGGAATATTCCATTAACAAAAAGGTAAACCAAGTCCCCCGATTGTGTGAATTCAACTGTAACACAAGCATAGCTGCGGCGTATATGACCATTTCGTCCGCTTGTAGAAAGCGTGCGAAAGGCACTCTACCGAATCTTCTGGTGGACTCAGCGAATTTGACACATATTGACAACACCTGAATAGCTCCGCCAAGTCAATCTTATCTGCGGCTACCATAGGTTGAATAGGGTGGATGGGTACCTACCTACCTACCTAAAACAGTACATTACTACTGCAGGCAGGCACATATCTACACAAAACACACCTACCCTCCCCTCCTTACCTACCTGCCTACCTACCACCTACCTAGGTACCTAACTACATACCTAACTATCTACCTACCTACCTGTCCAAATCTCACCTACCCTCCCACACCTACCTACCTACCTACCGGATAGCCCGCCCGCCCGCCCGCCCGCCCAACAGCTATCCAGCCACCAACCCACCAACTCACCCACCCACCTACACATTTACCCCAAACCGACTTACTTTCCTACCTGCCTGTCTACCAACATACCTACCCGCCTGCCTACCAACGTATCTGCCTACCAACGTACCTGTCTGCCTGCCTACCAACGTACCTACCTACCTACCAACGGACCTGCCTGCCTCCGTACTGCCTGCCTGCCTACCAGTTCTGTCTGCCTGCCTACCCGTTCTGCCTACATGCATGCTGACCCGTTCTGCCTATCTGCCTGCCTACCCGTTCTGCCTGACTGCCTTCCTACCCATTCTGCCTACCTGCCTGCTTTCCCGTTCTGTCCGCCTGCCTGCCTAACCGTTCTATCTGCCTTCCTACCCATTCTGGCTGCATACCTGCCTCCCTGCCTACCCGTTCTGCCTGGCTGCCTAACCGTTCTGCCTGCCTACCGGTTCTGCCTGCCCGTTCTGCCTGCTTGCCTGCCCGTTCTGCCTACATGCATGACCACCTTTTTGTCAGCCTGTCTGTCTGCCTGCCTGCCTGCCCGTTCTGCCTGCCTGCCCGTTCTGCCTGCCCGGCCTGAATGCCAGTTCTGCCTGCCCGCTATGTCTTGCCTGCGCGTTCTACCTTGCCTGCCCTGTCCTGTCTGCCTGCCTGTAAACGTATACTTCTACAGTAGGTAGGTAAGTAAGTAGGTGGGTAGGTAGGTACCTATCTACACAAAATCAACCTACCCTCCCTGACCTACCTACCTACCTACCCATAGTCCCGCCCGCACGCCTGCCTGCCAGCCAACCCAACCAACCAACTTAAACACCCACCTTCCTGCCTAAAATCTACCTATTTTCCAACCCAACTACCTACCTTCCTACCCAACTTCCTACCTTCATACCTACCTACCTGCCTACCTGACTACTAACCCGACCCAGCCTGCCTGCCTGCCTGCCAAAGACCCACCTGCAATCCCACTCCTGCCATCCCACTCCTACCTATCTACCTACCTACCTTTGCCGGCCTCGGTCGGATGCGCGTCTGACTGATGATCAGGATGACGCGGATTTGATACCTGCTGGGGTCGGCAACATTCTTTCGTGGAGATTGATAATGAAATCATTTCTACGGTCGTTTTCTCCCTTCCGCTGATTCAAGAAGGGCAGTTGTCAGTTTCTGGCGAAAGAATGTGCACTGTACTGGTTAACCGCTTACGTGTAAGTCTGTCCAGGAAAAGTGTGGCTAGGTAAACTGACCGGCTCAAAAATGACCTAACTAGTGTTGACTGGGCCGTTTAACGCCAATTAAAACAAACAAAACCTACCTACCCCCCCCCCCCACACACACACACAAATACCTACCTACATACCAAAACAAGCGACCTTCCTATCTACCTATCTACCTACTTACCCACCTACAGTAGTGGTATGCGGTTATAGGCAGGCAGACCGGGTAGGGTAGGCAAGGCAGAACGGGAAGGCAAGGCAGTCCGGGCAGGCAGAACGGGCACGCAGGCCAGGCAGACAGAACGGGCAGACAGGCAGAACGGGCAAGCAGAAGGGGCAGGCAGACAGAACGGGAAGGCAGCCAGGCAGATCGGGCAGGCAAGCAGCAGAACGGGCAGGCAGACAAGCAGGCAGAGCGCGCAGGCAGACAGGCAGGCAGAACGGGCAGACAGGCAGGCAGAGCGGGCAGGCAGACAGGCAAAACGGGAAGGCAGGCAGACAGAACGGGCTGGCTGGTAGGCAGAAGGCAGAATGGGCAGACAGGTAGGCAGGCAGTCATGCAGGCCGAAAGGGCATTTAGACAGGCAGGCCGAACGGCCAGGCAGGCAGAACGCGCAGGCATGCCGACAGGCAGAATGGGCAGGCAGGCAGAACGGACAGGCAGTCAGAACTTGCGAGCAGGCAGTTAGGCAGAATGGGCAGGCAGGCAGGCAGACAGAACGGGCAGGCAGGCAGAATGGGCAGGCAGTCAGTCTGGCAGAATGGGCAGGCAGGCAGGCAGGCAGACAGGCAGGCAGAACGGGTAGGCAGGCAGAACGTGCAGGCAGAACAGGCAGGCAGAACCGGAAGGCAGAACGGGCAGGCAGGTAGACAGAACGGACAGGTAGGAGGCCGACTAAACGGACAGGTAGGCAGTCCAGGCAGGTAGAACGGGCAGGCAGGCAGAACGGGCATGCAAGCAGGCAGGCAGAACGGGCAGGCAGGTAGACAGGCAGAGCGGGCATGTAGGCAGGCAGAACGGGTAGGCAGTCCGGCAGTACGGGTAGGCAGGTAAGAGCAGGCAGGCGGGCAAGCAGAACGGGTAGGCAGAAAGGCAAGCAGAACGGATAGGCAAGCTGAACGGGTAGGTAGGCAGGCAGGCAGACAGAACAAATAGGCAGGCAGGCAGAACGGGAAGGCTGGCAGGCAGGCAGAACGGGTAGGCAGGCAGACAGTACGGGGGCAGACATGTACGTTGGTAGGCAGGCAGGCAGGTACGTTGGTAGGCAGGCAGGCAGGTACGTTGGTAGGCAGGCAGACAGGTACGTTGGTAGGCGGACAGGCAGGTACGTTTCGGGTAGGTTGATAGGTAGGTGTGGGAGTGTAGGTGAGTTTGGGGTAGATAGGTAGGTAGTTATGTACGTAGTTAGGTACGTATGTATGTGGTAGGTAGGCAGGCAGGTAGGTAGGGAGGAGAGGGTCGGTGTGTTTTGTGTAGATAGGTGCGTGTGTGCGTGCCTGTCTGCCTGCAGTAGTAATGTACGGTTTCAAGTAGGTAGGTAGGTACCCACCCACCCTATTCAACCTACCTATATACCTAACAACCGACATTATTACCTACCTACCTACTCACCCGCCATACCTGCCAACTTACCTTCCTACAATCCCAAATACTAACCCCCACAACATACCTACGTGTCCACCTACCTGCCTTTCCAGGTAGATAACTACCTACATACCTACCTTCCTATCTACCTCCCTATTTACCTACTTTCTAGCCCCTGCATGCCTGCTTGTCTGCCCGCCCATCCTATCTACCGGCCCCCCGCCCATCGGGGCTTGACGAAATAGATGGGCTGCATGATGCTTCCACGCAGAGCTGAAACCGACCGCACACGAGTACTGGTAAACCGCTTGGAAGATCTAAAGCTGCCAAGGCAAAGTATAAGAATCAGAATTGTTACTGGTGACACGTCAAATGGCATTCATACACCAGGACCTGTGATATGGGAAGTCCCTAGCCCTAACCAAAGAGGTAAACTTAGCTACACAGTCATCAGCACCTTCAGCTGTCGAAATAATCGAATCGGGATGGGCATTCCAATTTCTAAAGGTTCGGGGGAAGGACGATTCTTTAAAAATGTCAGTTCTTGCAGTAAGGGTCTGAAACGCCAATGAATGGTGATTTCTACCTACCTACAAAGCTACCTACCTACTTACCGACATACCTACATACATACAGTAGTAGTGTACGGGTAGAAGTGCTGCGAGTCTGACCATGCATGCTTATAAATCCTTTGGGCGACAGGGCTTGAAATGTCATTTCATCTCAATGTCAGGTAAAAGTCCCACAAAATTGGAAGCAACGTGTCCAAAATGTGATGTAAATTGTTGACGGAGTCGTTAAACCTCAAAACAAACAAACAAACCTACCTACCTACCTACCTACCAAAATTGGAAGCAGCGTGTTCAAAATGTTATATAAAGTGTTGACGGAGTCGTTAAACCTCAAATCAAACCTACCTACCTACCTACCTACCTACCTACCTACCTACCTACCTACCTACCTACCTACCTACCTACCTACCTACCTGCATGCCTAACAACCTACATACATACAGTACTAGTGTACGGTTTTAGGTAGGTAGGTAGTCAGGTAGGCAGGTATGTAGATAGGTGGGTAGGTTGGTCTTTAGGGAAGGTAGGCAGGCAGGTAAATTGGTAGGTAGGTTCAGAAGGTATGCAGGTAGGCAGGCAGATAGACAGGCTAGTTGGTAGGTGAGCAGGGAGGTAATTAGAAGGGTAGGCAGGTAGGTAGGTATGAAGTTAGGTAGGTAGCAAGGTAGGTAGGTCGATTTTAGTAGGTGGGTTGGCTTGCAGGCAGGCGGGCGGTCGGGCGGGCCTGACGGATGGGTAGGCAGGTAGGTGGGTTTTGTGTACCCTACCCTATACCATATCCTACCCTAGCCTACCCTACCTGCCTTTCCAGGTAGGTAACTACCTATATACCTACCCTGCCCTGTCCTGCCCAGCCCTGCCTACATACATACATCGGCCCTTGCCTGTTGAGGCATAACGAAATAAATTGGCTGCATGATGCTTCCACGCAGAGCTGAAACCGACAGCACAAGAGTACTGGTAAACCGCTTAGAGGATCTAAATATGTTCTGTAAAGGGTTATCCTTTGACAGCAAGGAATGCACTACAAAACTGGAAAATATGGTTTTCTGGACCAGACTAACTAGTTTCGGCCAATTATGCCTAATCCGTGACGCTCAAATGTTTTCAAAATTTCACAATGGAATCAATGATCCCAAAGGACAGGAAAATATAAACTACACTATGGTGTAGGACAGGAAGACTTTTTACGTCCGCCACACATTCCCAGACACCAGCTGTAGTGACGTTAAATATGTTCTAGAAAGGGTTATCCTTTGGAAGCAAGGAATACACTACAAAACTGGAAAACATGGAGCGTACAGGTTTTCTGGGCCAGACTAGCTAGTTTCGGTCAATTAGGCCTCATCAGTGACCCTCAAATATTTTCAAAATTTCACAATGGAATCAATGATCCCAAAGGACAGGAAAATATAAACTACACTATGGTGTAGGGCAGGAAGACTTTTTACGTCCGCCACACATTCCCAGACACCAGCTGTAGTGACGTTAAATATGTTCTAGAAAGGGTTATCCTTTGGAAGCAAGGAATACACTACAAAACTGGAAAACATGGAGCGTACAGGTTTTCTGGGCCAGACTAGCTAGTTTCGGTCAATTGGGCCTCATCAGTGACCCTCAAATATTTTCAAAATTTCACAATGGAATCAATGATCCCAAAGGACAAGAAAATGTTAATTGCACTATGGTGTAGGGCAGGGAGACTTTTAAGGCCGCCACACATTCCCAGACACCAGCTGTAGTGACGTTATATATGTTATAGAAAGGGGTATGCTTTGGAAGCAAGGAATACATTACAACACTGGAAAACATGGCGTGTACAGGTTTTCTGGGCCAGACTAGCTAGTTCCGGTCAATTAGGCCTCATCAGTGGCACTCAGATATTTTCAAAATTTCCCAATGGAATCAATGATCCCAAAGGACAAGAAAATATAAACTACACTATGGTGTACGGCAAGGAGACTTTTACGGACGCCAAACATTCCCAGACACCAGCTGTAGTGACGTTAAATATATTCTAGAAAGGAAGCAAAGAATGAAAACATGGAGTATACAGGTTTTCAGGGCCAGACTACCTAGTTTCGGTCAATTATGCCTCATCAGTGACCCTCAAATATTTTCAAAAATTCCACAATGGAATCAATGATCACAAAGGACAAGAAAATATAAACTACACTATGGTGTAGGGCAGGGAGACATTTTACCGCCGCCACATATTCCCAGATACCAACTGTAGTGACGTTATATATGTTATAGTAAGGGTTGTCCTTTGGGAGCAAGGAATACACTACAAACATGGAAAACATGGAGTGTACAGGTTTTCTGGGCCAAACTAGTTAGTTTCGGTCAATTAGGCCTCATCAGTGACCCTCAAATATTTTCAAAATTCCACAATGGAATCAATGATCCCCATGGACAAGAAAATATAAACTACACTATGGTAAGCCTGCCCACGCAAAGCGGTGACCGTCCATGCCTATAAACCCTGTTGGTTTCTTTGGGCGATAGGGCTTGAGAAGTAAGGAGTTAGACATTAGAAATTAGAAGTTAGAATGTTACAAATGTCTTGTGCTAACAGCTATACTCAGCGCATGTAATAGAGCAACGTCCATCGGGGCTTGGAGAATAGATTGGGCTCCATGGTGCTTCCACGAAGAGCTGAAACCGACCGCACATGAGTACTCATACAGCGCTTACGAGTGGCAGAGTGGTGCGAGTCAGACCGATTATGCATATAAACCCTATCGGTTTTATTGGGCTGCAGGGCTTGAGATGTAATTTCATCTCAATGTCGGAAAAAAATCCACAAAATTGGAAGCAAGGTCTTCAAAATTACGAAAATAGTGATGACGGGGACGTTAACCGCAAATCGAACAATCAAGTCTTGGAGACAGACGTCATTATCCATCTATTGGTCTTACGACATATAGAGTATCTTTCATGAGTATCCATGCCTTCCATAAAAACAGTATCTTACAGCCATGTAGCTTACTTCTGCGCGTCTGCGAAATCTGCGCACTAGGATAAGATTAAGTCATTGAATAATAATCAAAAAATGAGTTCCATAAAGAGCAATGCAAACATTTATAAGAAAGAAGATGGGTCATACTACGTAGTTTATGTTCGACGTGAAGATAACAGTAACAGCAGCATTACTGCTACTACTACCAGCAGTAGCAGTAACACTTATTCAGTCCTTTAAATAAATCTTGTTTCATTGCGCATCTTTTATGAAATGAGCACCCACTCTATATACCGTGAGACCAAAATACCATTTCACATCGCAATGGTCCGAGTCTGGCTCGGGTCACATGTGAGATGCCAAGTTCTGCAACGGAATTTCAGGTGGTTTTGGTCCGGGTACACCGGTTTTTGCCCACCTTCTGAATAAACTTTCTGCTCAATATACGGGAAATAATCTTGAAAGGGTCGCTAAATCAAAGCCAAGCTGGATAATTACATCTATGTGCAAAGCTATTACTTGTACGCGGTATCGATTGACAACGTCACACTATTAAACTTCCCGGCATGCTTATGCATCTAAATGATTTTTTGTGAATGTAAATTGGCGTGTTTTGAAAACTTAACACAAGGTTATGCATCTACATGCTATTTTAGCATATGAATATACTTTTACATGCATAAAACATCTTAAGCATTTAAAGCGAAAATACATCATAAAAAAGTTCATGCATCTAAAATCATTTTTTAATTGTAATTATATTTTGCATTTAAAACAATTCTATAGCAGTTAAACAAACATTTGTACAGCTGAAACAAAAAATTATTGAACCTAAAACATTTATACCATTTAAAGCTAAAATAAAATTAAAATTAAAGTTTGCAATTAAAACAATTATATAGCAGTTAAAATAAAAAAAAAATACATCTAAAACAAAAAATATTGCACCTACATAACGATTTTGCATTCAAATACTTCAATATATCATTTAAATATATTTTATGCATATAAATTTTATTTATTGAATTTTGCAACATATACCACGCCATACTCCAGTTATTTCAAAAAACATTATGTAGTGCTTTTATTTATTTATTTATTTATTTATTTATTTATTTATTTATTTATTTACTTATTTATGCCGTGTGCAGGATAATGGACAGTTCATAACTGCAATTTAAACCATTTCCTGTAATATTGCGAATACATTAAGAATGGATAGCATTATAAGAAGATGATATATACATGTACATGTAGCATGCACATCCAGTGATGACTCGGATCAGTCAACATTCTCTCGCAATCTTACGGTGTAATTTGCGTCATTTGATATAACAGATCAAATCCACGGAATTAACACCGCAGATAAAAATCTACATACATGTATAGCAGAGCCAGTTTGAGTCAACATGAATCTAAATGCTTTTTTGATTTAGTTATTTTTTTTCCAAAAACGATTTATATGAGCTGTCTGCATTCTTACAAGTAGAAGTAAAACAAAGATCAGGTGTGTGTGTGTGTGTGAATTCAGGTTTAACGTCGCTTTCAACAATTTTTCAGTCATATCACGACGGTGTCTGGTTGCGACAGGGAGCTCAATGCTCACTTTTATAGTGCTGCCTCACTGAAGTATCATGTCCCAGACACATTACATGATACCACATCCAGTCAAATTATCCTGACACTGGGTCGACCAGTCCTAGCTCTACCCCGTAAATCTGAGTGCCAAGTGAGGAGCAGCTAGTACCATTTTAACGACTTTGGTATGTCGCGGCCCGGGATCGATCCCGTGACCTTCCGTTCCCCGGAGCGGACACTCTACCAACTGATCTATCGGGGCCGGTATACAAAGATCAGGAATCGATACAATTAACTTACTTCACCCATCCAAGACACCAAAGGGAAAGAAACACAAACATGAAGCGACCAGACCATAATGGAAACCTAAACAAAGGAAGGCCATAAGGACAGTGACTTTCCCACAAAATGGCCAAATGACCATCCAAAATAAAAAGACAAAAGTGATACACAGAGTAAGTAACAAACAAAAACATAAATAAATCGCCACGGAAGAACCGCCTTGGAACGGTCAGTGGAAGGAATTCCACTGGGGGGCTTAGATCGATTTTACATGGCCATAATCCTCGCCCTTACCTCTGTCACGGTATAAACTAAGTTGTTTAGTCCGCATCAGTGTAACATCTCCGAGAACATACAAATAAAATCAAAGCGCCAAAGGCACTGATATGACAGATTCTATGAGAAAATCAAAACACTGTGAAAACTTACAGACAACCTTTCTAAAAAGATCTTAAAATTTAGAAAAGTAGTTCTGCAAATTCCATTGTATGATATGTTTGCAGATGTCTATACACCGGCGGTATCATCAAATGCCATTCGATGTTTCAAATTTTGGAAAGAAGCTATTTACGTTTTCAAAACCAAACATTAAAATTCAAGTTTTATTAATGCTACTGTCAATTAGTTTGGTCGGTTGTGGATGCCCCCCTCCACCCCCCCCCCCCAAAAAAAAATACTCTATTTTTCACAAAGAGATCGGAGGAGAAAGGCTGGTCAGTCCAGTAATGAATTCCATTGGCTTGAAGACATTTTTGAGTAAGAACAGCGCTATAAACCCGCGCGTAATCCTGCTGGATTAGATATCCCGGATTCTGAGCGTAAAAAAATAAATGGAACCACGTGAGGCCGACCCACTTGATTGATATAACGTCTCGCTGTTCAGTTAACGTCTCAGCCATGATCTTGAATGTTCTTAATGTGGCTAGCTACATGCAATAGCTACATGCAATTTCGCTTATTCCATCCGATATGTCATGCTCTATTACGCACGCGTCGCCTCGGCATACCTTACACCGATATGTCGAAACATCCCGAAACGACAATCGGCGTGTTTCACGCTGAAGTGCGATGTGTCACTGAAACGCACATCACGCGAGTCGCTTAGACGCCAATATACATGTACGTATTTCATGCACCAGCGTAAGTGTTCCGTACTGTGTCGACGTCTTAATTTTGGTCACGACAGGGACGTCTAGCTCTCAAAAGTGCATCGCATAAGGGCGACGAACAGCGTCAGTGCTTACTAGTCGGTAGTTGAAACCCTTTGTTTATCTACAGGTACAGTGTAGCAGATGCCGGCGGAAATCTGCTTCGCATATGCGATTGTCGGATGAATCGATCTTGACGTACTGACGTCGGTCTTCCGCTACGTCGACGTCCACTAGCGTCTTCTGTTGATAGTAAGATGTCGCTCCTACAGACAAATAGATCACACACATGTGGCACCCAAAATCAGTGTCAACGCCATCCGCTTTCCGACCAGCTTCTAACTGTCCATTAGAAGCCTCTGCGGTGTAGTGGTTATGCTACTCGCCTTGTAAACCAGGGATCGCAGGATCGATCCCGGACTTCTCCAGACTTTCGGATGTGTCTTTAAACTGAGATATCCTCTCCGTATGACCTTAGCTGTTGGTGGGACGTAAAACTCAAACACTCACTCACTCACTCTAACTGCAAAGGGTTTAATGAAAAATCTTGCACTACGTTCTCATTTGATGCTTTTTAAGAACAAAATACAATTTCTTCTTTTCTAGGCACGACCTTACATCACACATCAAAAGTTTGATCCTGAACATGTGGTTTCTATCAGTGCTGGTGTAAAGGTGGTACACAGGATCGTTGGCCCCCGCCCATCGGGGCTTAAAGAAATAGATGGGCTGCATGATGCTTCCAAGCAGAGATGAAACCGACCCGCACACGAGTAATGGTAATCTGCTTAGAGGATCTAAGCCTGCCAAGGCAAAGAGGTGCGAGTCGGACCGTCCATGCATATAAACCCTATTGGTTTCGTTGGGCGGCAGGGCTTGAGATGTCATTTCATCTCAGTGTCGGGTAAAAGTCCCCCAAAATTGGAAGCAACGTCTCCAAAATGACCTATACAGTGTTGAGACGGGGACGATAAACCTCAAATCAAACAAAACAAAACACAGGATCGTGGCCGGACTGGTAACCATACGTCACGGTTGATTGATTTAACCTTTTTAGCTTAAGGGCATGGTGCCTAAGCGTGTTGTAATCATGCAATCGTTTGGTTTCAAATCAAAGCACCGACAGTGTTGGTGGGATGTAGGCTGGGGTAAAAGTCCTGGGCTGAGATTAAACTGTTTAATTTAACTCTGAAATTCGAAACAAATAGTGAAGATTTTGATAAGAAGCGCGTTCTGTAGCGTCCTAACTTGGTCTACACTGTTTGCCAAGCTCACCCTATGATTCCAGGATGACCCTCTTCAGTCTTATGGAATACCCTGATCTCACTGCGGCTATTTTCTGCAAGAAAAAAGGTTTTTCTGAGAAGTCAGTGATAGTCACGTAGACGTCAGCTCTGAATCGCTTTTTATTAGTAACTTCGGGTCGAATGTCAAACAATCAACCCAAACATAGCCGGGTCGTTTGTCAGTCTTGGGTACATGTAAGTGTTATCTGTAAAATTTGCACTGAATAAAATGTTCGATCTGGCAAACAATGTAGACTGAAATCAAATGCCACAAAACACGGTGCTGATCTTGTTCTACATTTTTTGCATCAGTTACTAACAACCGTTAAGTTTAAACGGATCAGTCCAAGTCCTCGTTCATGACCAGCCTGCATTTAGAGACAATCGGCATGAGTGTTGTCAGAACTTTGATTTATTCACTGCCTTGAGTTTCTGGAGTGTACTCTTCCATCACTGAAGTTGGGCTCGTCCATTCTGCTAAATATGGCACCTAGAATTATATCACAGGACCTACACTGTTTGCATAGGTATCTGTACCATATTCCAGGGTTGAAAGGGACAGCCTTTCTCGCAAAGTCTGATATACACCTAGTTGTAACTGACCTAGACTTGACCTCGAATGTCGGAAAACCCATTAATATTCTGGTCTGTAGCTGACCGGCTGGTCTTTAAGGATTAGATATTGACAGCACTGTTGGAAAACAGTGTAAAACCTGAGCAGACGTCTGAGCAGGTGCAGCATTAATCTAGGTATACAGTCTCGCATGATGCAGCTGATTCATATGAAATGCTGAATCTATTCTCTGAAAGGTAAGATAAAATCGTCAAGTCGTCTGCATCAAAAGTTTGTATTGCGATTATAGGATGTACAATTTTGATAACTGCGCCTAACCGGACTACATTTTTGTGCGGACTCATATTTCTTTGGCGGTCAAAGCCGGAAGAAAGTCGTAAGAAAGCCGGAACTACTTTACAACACGCAGGATAGCTAGAAACGACAGACTGAATCTGTCATTAAAAAACTACAGAGATGAAACAAGGTTTAGGACTCGACAGCGTACAACAACAGAATTGCTGGAGCAAATGAAAACCAACAGTTAGACTCCGAGGGGCCCGACCAAAGACGAGCACCGGATTCTTTGTTTGTGTATTACATGTATCGCGAATTATCCCGAATTGGCAAACGGGAAATGCCATAACTACATGTAGCCACTAAAAATTAATATTATAATGTTATTAATCAAGTAATTTCGTATTGGCCCAGTTACAGGTCCGAGGTCTGCTGTATTGGCACAAGGCCGAAGGCCGAGGCCAATACAGCTGACGAAGGACCTGTAACTGGGCCAATACGAAATTACTTGATTAATGACAATTTTATTAATTGACGCAATTAAAAACATGATTTATGATTTATAATGACAGATTAATTCTGTCATCTCTAGCTATCCTGCGTGTTGTAAAGTAGTTCCGGCTTTCTTACGACTTTCTTCCGGCTTTGACCGCCAAAGAAATATGAGTCCGCACAAAAATGTAGTCCGGTTAGGCGCAGTTATCAAAATTGTACATCCTATAATCGCAATACAAACTTTTGATGCAGACGACTTGAGGATTTTATCTTACCTTTCAGAGAATAGATTCAGCATTTCATACGAATCAGCTGCATCTTGCGAGACTATATACCTAGATCAATGCGACACCTGCTCAGACGTCTGCTCAGGTTTTACACTGTTTTCTTACAGCGCTGTCAATATTTAATCCTTAAAGACCAGCCGGTCAGCTGCAGACCAGAATATTAATGGGTTTTCCGACATTCGAGGTCAAGTCTAGGTCAGTTACAACTAGGTGAATATCAGACTTTGCGAGAAAGGCTGTCCCTTTCAACCCTGGAATATGGTACAGATACCTATGCAAACAGTGTAGGTCCTGTGATATAATTCTAGGTGCCATATTTAGCAGAATGGACGAGCCCAACTTTAGTGATGGAAGAGTACACTCAAGAAACTCAAGGCAGTGAATAAATCAAAGCACTGACAACGCTCATGCCGATTGTCTCTAAATGCAGGCTGGTCATGAACGAGGACTTTGACTGATCCGTTTAAACTTAACGGATGTTATTACATTGTAACTGATGCAAAAAATGTAGAACAAGATCAGCACCGTGTTCTGTGGCGTTTGATCTTAGTCTACATTGTTTGCCAGATTGAACATTTTATTCAAGTGCAGATTTTACAAATAACACTTACATGTACCCAAGACTGACAAACGACCCGGCTATGTTTGGGTTGATTGTTTGGCATCCGACCCGAAGTTACTAATAAAAAAGCGATTCAGAGCTAACGTCTACGTGACTATCACTGACTTCTCAGAATAACCTTTTTCTTGCAGAAAATAGCCGCAGTGAGATCAGGGTATTCCATAAGACTGAAGAGGGTCATCCTGGAATCATAGGGTGAGGTTGGCAAACCGTGTTAACCAAGTTCGGACGCTGCAGAACGCGCTTCTTATCAAAATATTCACTATTTGTTTCGAATTTCAGAGTTAAGTTAAACAGTTTAATCTCAGCCCAGGACTTTTACAACAACCTACATCCCACCAACACTTTCGGTGCTTTGATTTTGAAACCAAATGATTGCATGATTACAACACGCTCAGGCACCATGCCCTTAAGCTAAAAAGGTTAAATCAATCAACCGTGACGTATGGTTACCAGTCCGGCCACGATCCTGTGTTTCTTTGTTTGATTTGAGGTTTAACGTCCCCGTCAACACTGTATAGGTCATTTTGGAGACGTTGCTTCCAATTTGTGGGACTTTTACCCGACACTGAGATCTCAAACCCTGCCGCCCAATGAAACCAATAGGGTTTATATGCATGGACGGTCCGACTCGCACCTCTTTGCCTGGGCAGGCTTAGATCCTCTAAGCAGATTACCAGTACTCGTGTGCGGGTCGGTTTCAGCTCTGGGTGGAAGCATCATGCAGCCCATCTATTTCTTTAAGCCCCGATGGGTGGGGGCCAACGATCCTGTGTACCACCTTCACACCAGCACTGATAGAAACCACATGTTCAGAATCAAACTTTTGATGTGTGATGTAAGGTCGTGCCTAGAAAAGAAGAAATTGTATTTTGTTCTCAAAAAGCATCATGTGAGACCGTATTGCAACATTTTTCATTAAACCCTGGACAGTTAGAGTGCGTGAGTGAGTGTTTGAGTTTTACGTCCCACCAACAGCTAAGGTCATACGGAGACGATACCTCGATTTAAAGACACATCCGAAAGTCTGGAGAAGTCCGGGATCGATCCTGCGACCCCTGGTTTACAAGATGAGTAGCATAACCACTACACCACGGAGGCTTCTAATGGACAGTTAGAAGCTGGTCGGAAAGCGGATGGCGTTGACTCTGCTTTTGGGTGCCACATGTGTGTGATCTATTTGTCTGTTGGAGCGACATCTTACTATCAACAGAAGACGCTAGTGGACGTCGACGTAGCGGAAGACCGACGTCAGTACGTCAAGATCGATTCATCCGACAATCGCATATGCGAAGCAGATTTCCGCCGGCATCTGCTACACTGTACCTGTAGATAAACAAAGGGTTTCAACTACCGACTAGTAAGCACTGACGCTGTTCGTCGCCCTTATGCGATGCACTTTTGAGAGCTAGACGTCCCTGTCGTGACCAAAATTAAGACGTCGACACAGTACGGAACACTTACGCTGGTGCATGAAATATGTACATGTATATTGGCGTCTAAGCGACTCGCGTGACATGTGTTTCAGGGACACATCGCACTTCAGCGTGAATCACGCCGATTGTCGTTTCGGGATGTTTCGACATATAGGTGTAAGGTATGCCGAGGCGACGCGTGCGTAATAGAGCATAACATATCGGATGCAATAAGCGAATTGGTATGTCGAGCTTTTGCATGTAGCTAGCGACATTAAGAACATTCAAGATCATGGCTGAGACGTTAACTGAACAGCGAGACGTTACATCAATCAAGTGCGTCGGCCTCACATGGTTCCATTTATTTGTTTACGCTCAGAATCCGGGATATCTAATCCAGCAGGATTACGCGCGGGTTTATAGCGCTGTTCTTACTCAAAAATGTCTTCAAGCCAATGGAATGCATGTATTGGACTGACCAGCCTTTCTCCTCCGATCTCTTTGTGAAAAATAGAGTATCATTTTGGGGGTGGGGGGGGGGGGGGTATCCACAACCGACCAGACAAAATTGTTACTAATTGACAGTAGCATTGTTAAAACCTGAATTTTAATGTTTGGTTTTGACAACGTAAATAGTTTCTTTCCAAAATTTGAAACATCGAATTGGCATTTCATACCACCGGTGTATAGCCATCTGCAAACATATCATACAACGGAATTTGCAGAACTACTTTCCTAAATTTTAAGATCTTTTTAGAAAGGTTGTCTGTAAGTTTTCACAGTGTTTTGATTTTCTCATAGAACCTGTCATTTCAGTGCCTTTGGCCCTTTGATTGAATATTGGTTGACCTTGTGTAATATAGGATAATCAATTAATAATCTATTGTATTGTTAACAAATATATGCATTTGCTAATGATGATGTTCAGGAAATGTTGTTCTTTAGGCTTCGGTCTCTAGAAACGTTGACTTGACACAGCTGAAGCGTCGTTTATACATTATAGTGAAATTCCGTCATTAAGACCACCTAAAATTAAGACTCACACGAAAACACGCCTATTCAAATATATTTTACCACCAAAAAAGTTTTTTTTTCAGATAAAATTTCTGATATTTTTCATATTTCTGCTCAAAATATAGACTGTGGGTACATGTTAGAACCGCCTCATCGTGTACCCACAGTCTATATTTAGAGCAGAAATAAGAAAAATAAGATTTACCCCTGTAAACCCCAGTTTTACTGTATAAAATGGGGTTCAAGGTGGTCAAATTTATATAGGCGTAATTTCTTGATGTCAAGACCACCTAAAATTAAGACTCATTCTGCTTTTCATTACGGAAACACGCCTATTCAAATATATTGGTAAAATTTTATCACCAAAAATTTTTTTTTTTTTTTTTTTTCAGTTAAAAATACTGGTATTTTTATATTTCTGCTCAAAATATAGACTGTGGGCCCCACAGTCTATATTTAGAGCAGTAATAAGAAAAATATGGTTTACCCCTGTAAACCCCAGTTTTACCATATAAAAAGAAAAAAATATCACAATTTTTCATCTTAAAAATTTCATTTTTTTCGGCGATAAAGGCTACAATGTATTTGTATAGGCGCGTTTTTATAATGGAATATGAACAGCAACGTTATTTCTACGTGATATGTAACGTTCAGTTTAACGAGTCCGTAAGGTAAAAAAAAAAAACACACACACACACAAAAAAAAACAAAAAAAAATCCCCAAAGAATTGAATAAAATAAAATAAAAAAAAAAAAAAATAGCCGGGTTTCCGCTAATCCGACCGACCCTGTGCCGACCCTGCAATTTTTATGACCATCCAGAAAAAAAATATAAAGATTTTCTTACATATACCGGCCTTTATATTTTCTAGCAATTTGGATAAAATATCATAAGACTGCCACAAAAGCAAAACTAATACTTAAGCTTCCTTGATGCTCCAAACCTCATTATTTGAATGTTTTCTGGTAATGTGGCTGGAATTAAGATTTTTGCTATCTTTCCATCAAATAAAAAGTTGACAAACAATAAAAAGTTGAATCGACCTACCGACCCTAATTTTAGTTCGACATGTTAGCGGAAACACAGCTTTTTTAGGCCTAATGTAGTGCAGAACCAGTAAACCCCACTTTATCCAGTGCCTGGGCTGCAAAATATTGACTTGCAGTGTGGAGTTTGGATAAATGGAGCTACGGAACCCAGGAAGGGACATGAATGTTTTTTTCTAATATGATGTGCGAACAGGATATTAAGTTGTGCGAACAAGATATTATCTTGTTCGCACAACATATTATCTTGTTTGCACAACATAGATCTTGGGAAGTTGTGCGCACAAGATATTAAGTTGTGCGAACACGATAATATCTTGTCCGCACAAGATCAATGTTGTGCAGACAAGATATCTTGTCCGCACAAGATATTATCTTGTGCGCACAACTTATAAAATTTAAAAAAAAAATCATGTCCCTTCCCGGGTTCCGTACGGAGCCGTAAAAACTTCATTACAAAACTTGTAGACACAATTTCTAAGTCCTTGGGCTTCTCGCATTGATCTGACCAATATCAATCAGCATGCAAGCATAAACTCCTATAGTTCAGGATTTGGAAGGTTGGTTTTCGTTTTGTTTGATTTGAGGTTTAACGTCCCCGTCAACACTATATAAACATTTTGGAGACGTTACTTCCAAATTTCTGGGACTTTTACCCGACATTGAGATGAAATGACATCTCAAGCCCTATCGCCCTGTGAAACCAATAGGGTTTATAAGCATGGGCGTGCCGGTCCGACTTGCACCGCTTTGCCTGGGCAGGCTTAGATCCTCTAAGTGATTTACCAGTACTTGTGTGCGGTCGGTTTCAGCTCTGTGTGGAAGCATCATGCAGCCCATATATTTCTTCAAGCCCCGATGGGCGGGGGCCAATTGGAAAGTTGGAGCCTTAAAGTAAACCTTGTAGACAAATTGACCTTAAGGACTTTTTGCAGGGTCAGGGTTAGTCATTTTCATGCATGAAAATGCGTTACAAAACGAATCAGATGGAGGAGTTTCAGTTAATCGCGGAAGAATGGAGGAATTTCAGTGAAGGAAACGACATCATAGTAGCAGTAAGTCATCTAACCTGAGTGTTCATGTATTAATGAATTTATTAAACGAGCTGAGGAAAATGGATAAAATGCGAGTCTTTGTCGAGTTTTTTATCCCTTTTCCCCAACCCGTTTAAAAAATTTAATAATACATGAGCACGAATGCAAGATTCAATTTATCATATGACATTAAAAACGCATTTTATTCACGATTCGTTGGCAGAAATGTCAATATTCCGTCATTGGTATACGCGACGTCGTTAATGGTGTCGTACATGTAACGTTACGGGGAGTGTCTAACTAATTTGCATATTTAATCCACTAGTGGATTATCGAATATATTACATGACGTTATTACACTCTCGGACGGGACGTCATATGATAAAAATAGTTATGAATTAGTTTTAAATGTCGGTCACTTGTAATGACACACACACGCACGCATACACACACCCACACAATAAAGCACGAAATAATGGATACCCCTGTAAACCCGATATTTGTTCTGTATTAACTGGAGTTTGCAATAGTATCCATTGCAGAAATAACTTTATCATAAGACGTCACGTCTGAGAGTGTAATAACGCCATGTAATATTTTCGATAATCCACTAGTGGATTAAATATGCAAATTAGCTAGATACGTCCCGTGACGTTACATGTACGACGTCGCGTTTACTAACGGCGGAATATTGACATTTTTGTAGACCATCTTGAATAAAATGCGTTAAAATGTCATATGATAAACAAAATCTTGCATTCGTGCTCATGTAATATTGAATTTATTAAACGAGTTGAGGAAAAGGGATAAAATGCTCGGCAAAGCCTCGGCAAAGCCTCGCATTTTATCCCTTTTCCTCAACTCGTTTAATAAATTCAATAATACATGAGCACTCATGTGTGTGTGTGTGTGTGAATTCGGGTTTAACGTCGCTTTCAACAATCTTTCAGTCATATCACGACGGTGTCTGGTTGCGACAGGGAGCTCAATGCTCACTTTTATAGTGCTGCCTCACTGAAGTATCATGTCCCAGACACATTACATGATACCACACCCAGTCATATTATCCTGACACTGGGTCGACCAGTCCTAGCTCTACCCCGTACATCTGAGTGCCAAGCGAGGAGCAGCTAGTACCATTCTTAACGACTTTGGTATGTCGCGGCCCGGGATCGAACCCGAGACCTCCCGTTCCCCGGAGCGGACACTCTACCAACTGAGCTATCGGGGCCGGTATGAGCACTCATGTAAGATCCTCTATATCCAGAATATAGATTTTTGTGCAAACAATACACACCTTTATTTTTTGTTTCTTTGAATTGAAGTTTAACGTCCCCGACAACGTTATTTATGTCATTTTGGCCATGATACATTGCTTTCAATTTTTGTAGAACTTTTACCCGATATTGGGATGAAATAACATGTCAAGCCCGGTCGCCAAATGAAACAATTCAGGAGTATACATGTATGCATAGGCGGTCCCACTCGCACAGGATTGCCTTGGCAAGCTTGGGCTTTCTAAGCGGTTTACCAGTACTCCCATGGGCGGTCGGTTTCAGTTTTGTGTGGAAGCACCATGTAGAACAATCTATTTCTCCGAGCCCTAGCCTATGTCTAGGTACAGCCATCAAGCTAACCAGTATGTTTTAAATTTATGTAGAGAAAACTGGGGTATACAGGGGTATACACTATTTTGCTTACTTCTACTCCGAGACATTGGCTGTCGGTAGTGGTTGGAATGAGCTCCTACAACCTATGTGCGGAGGATAAATAAACAGAGGCTCTTACACGACTGGTCATTTTATATGAAATGACCACGAGTGTAAGATTCTGTATATCATATGACTACTTCAAATTTGGAAAGTATCGCCTTTAAATCTGACATTTTTTTCGACAAAATTTGCATAATTTACATGGACGTCGTCAAGACTTTACTTAATCCCGCCAAAGTGTTATTACACGTGTGGTCATATGTTTTTTATTACACGACGTTATCCACTGCTTATCAACGACGACATCGGGGCTTGAAGCAATAAATGGGCTGCATGATGCTTCCACGCTGAGTTGAAACCGACCGCACACGAGTACTGGTAAACCGCTTAGGGGATCTAAGCCTGCCCAGGCAAAGCGGTGCGAGTCGGACCGTCCATGCTTATAAACCCTATTGGTTTCATTAGGCGACAGGCCATTTCACCTCAATGTCGGGTAGAAGTCCCACAAAATTGGAAGCAACGTCTCCAAAATGACCTTTACAGTGTTGACGGGGACGTTAAACCTCAAATCAAATAAAATCAACGATGACATGTAATAAGAAAAAAAATATATCACATTTGCACAATGTAACACGGGTGTGTTATCGTAAAGGGCGATGTCCCAACCTACACTCAGGGAGATTTTTTTTATTTGATGTTTAACGTCCCCGACTCGCACTGCTTTGCCAGGGCAGGCTTAGATCCTCTAAGCGGTTTACCAGTACTCGTGTGCGGGTCGGTTTCAGCTCATGCAGCCCATCTATTTCTTCAAGCCCCGATGGGCGGGGGCCGCCAACCTACAAGTTCGACCCACTTAATGTTTACTTTATTAACCACTTAAACTTAATAAGGAAGTCATTAACTTCAGCAGTAAACTGTCCCGAGTGCAATATAGGTACATGTTCTACATGGGCTTGTTTTAAACATTCGAATACATTAAAATACCTATACTAAAACCACCTTTGGGACTGTTCAAAAGTGGTCTTAAAGACCATTTTTGAACAGTCCTATAGGTGGTCTCTGATCAGAGGACATTGCATGCAGAAAACACAAGGAACAACTGCAGTCTGTTAAATAAGCTTTTTAAAGCAGAATTAGTCTTAATTTTAGGTGGTCTTAATAGCCGAATTATACTGTATATCACCTTTTTCTAGGTGTCTGTTTGCTTGAATTGGAGTTTAACGGCCCAGTCAACACTATTTAGGTCATTTTTGAGCCGCTCAGTTTACCTATCCACACTTTTCCTGGACAGGCTTATACGTAAGCGGTTAACCAGTACAGCGCACATTCTTTCGCCAGAAACTGACAGCTGCCCTTCTTGAATTAGCGGAAGGGAGAGAATGGCCGTAGAAAAGATTTCATGATCAATCTTCACGAAAGAATGTATCGAACACGCGTCCTCCTGATCACAGGTCAGACGCGCATCCGACTGAGCTACCGGTCCTTTACATATACATGTATGCAAGTATCGTGGCGATTACGTCAAAAAGGTTCCTGAAAAAGACATCGTCGTAAAAAAAAACACCTAAAAATAAAGAATGACTGTGGGTTGTTTTTGTTTGATTTGATGTTTAACGTTCCCGTCAACACTGCAAAGTTCATTTTGGAGACTTGGCTTCCAATTTTGTGGGACTTTTAGTCGTTTACCTGTCATTGAGTTGAAATGACATCTCAAGCCCTGTCGGCCAATGAAACCAGGCTTAGATACTCTAAGCGGTTTACCAGCACTCGTGTGCGGGTCGGTTTCAGCTCTGCATGGAAGCATCATGCAGCCCATCTATTTCTTCAAGCCCCGATGGGGTAAAAAATGTGGGTTATATACAATGTGTGTATTTCGTGTCTGACTTCCATTATGATAACACACCCGTGCGACATGTTGCATTCTTCACATCTTCAAAATAGCTACTTTTCTGATAAAAATTCGTGATGTTTTTCTTATGTATACTGCAAACATAGGTTGTATGTGCGCGTTAGAACGGTCTCATGGAGGCGGTTCTAAATAGTACGTACAACCTATGTCTTGGAGCATAAATAAGAAAAATAATATATACCCAGTAAACTTCAGTTTTCTCTATGTAAATTGGGGTTTAGGGGGTGTTCATTTCACGGAATTGTTAACGTGTTGTTATTCGAGAATTGAACTATTAATAGAAATAGTACATATGACAAATTTTGAATACATATGAAAATGAAAAAATGAAGAAAATCTTATATTTTTTATACATTGATTGCAGGCACTAGCTAGAACCGCCTCGGCAAGGCGGTTCTAACGAATTCCCACAGTCTAAGACTGTGAGTAGAAACATCACGTGAACAAGTCCGTGAAATGAAGACCCCACTAAACCCCACTCTATATAGGGAAAACTGGGGTTTACGGGGGTTTTCATCATTTTTCTTATTTCTGCTCCAAGACATAGGTTGTGGGTACTCGTTAGAACCGCCTCAATGAGGCGGTTCTAACGAGCACACACAACCTATGTTTTGGGTATTCGTAGGAAAATATCAAGGTTTTTCGTAAGAAAAAATTGCCGTTTTGCAGATGTTAAAATGCACTATGTCGCACGGGTGTGTTATCGTAATGTAAGAAAAATGTAAACCACTGAAAACCCCCGATTTACCGTTAAAAGTGGGGTTTAAAGGGGTCAAAACTATACAGGCACTTTTTCGTGATGATTGTGATCATTGGTGAACATGTTAATCACCTACATTCGCCGGCCACGGTAGCTCACATTACGAAAACATGCCTATACAAATACATTGCCACCTTTATCGCCGAAAAAATGAAAATTTTAAGACGAAAAATTGTGATATTTTTCTTATTTCTGCCCAAAATATAGATTGTGGATACTCATTAGAACCGCCTCATCGAGGCGGTTCTAACGGGTACCCACAATCAATATTTTAGAGCAGAAATAAGAAAAACTAGAGCAAAGTCGATTGGGGACCAATCGCAAATATCCGCACTTTTGACCTTGACCTTTGACCCCGGAGGTCACAGCCAGCATCCGAAACCTTATGTGTAATATACACAGCCCAGGCAATCATCCTGTCGAATATGAACACCATCCGACGACCGGTGTAGGAGGAGTTCGCGTTACGAGGAAATGTGCACTGACTGACTGACGGACTGACTGACGGACGGACTGACGGACGGGACCGATTACAGTATATCCGACTTTTTCTTCGAAAAGTGCTGATATAATAAGGTATACCCCTGTAAACCCCAGTTTTACTATATAAAAGTGGTGTTCAAGGGGGTCAAAATTATTTAGGTGTGTTTTCGTGATGAGTCGGATACGCGTCTGACTGGTGATCAGATACCTGCCTGGGTCGGCAACACTCTTTCGTGGAGATTGATCATTAAATCTTTTCTACGGTCATTCTCTCCCTTCCGCTGATTCAAGAAGGGTAGTTGTCAGTTTCTTGCAAAAGCATTACGAAAGCTCCCCGTGCGACATAGTAGATTTTTCACATCTCCAAAATGGCATACTTTTCTGATGCAAATTCTTGATATTTTTTCATATAAATGCCAAAAACATAGGTTGAGGGTGCTCGTTAGAACCGCCACAGTGAGGCGGTTCAAACGAGTACCCACAACATATGTCTTGGAGCAGAAATAAGAAAAAAATAATGCATACCCCCGTAAACCCCAGTTTTCTCTATATAAAGTTGGGTTTAGGGGGTCTTCATTTCAAGGACTTGTTTGCGTGAAGGGAATGTGCATTGTAGTCGTTAACCGCTTACGTATGGGCCTGTCCAGGAAAAGTGCGGATAGGTAAACTGACTGGCTCAAAAATGACTTAAATAGTGTTGACTGGGCTGTTAATCTACAGTCCCCCCCCCCCCCCCCCAAAAAAAAAAAAAAAAAAACACTTACAATCGGCATTAATGTAACACATCCTTGTGCTAAAATGGCGTCTGTCGTATCCCCAAAACTAGAATTTTTCATTATAACCGTTTTTTTAAAGTAAAGGATAAAAACAAAAACAACAACAAGAACAAAAAAAAAAAAAAAAAAAAAAAAAAAAGAGTATATTAAGTTTCGTCACGGGTATACGTCCGGACGTCCGTCCGTGTCACAAACGTTTTTTTTTTTTTTTTATTTCATAGCCCATGCTGTGAATACTTGGTACACATATTGCTTAGGGACTGCAAATGTGCATGAAGTTATACAAATTGTGATCTGACGCCCTTGGGTCATGGGTGGGGTCAACTTAAGAAAAAGCGGGTATTGTTAGAACCGCCTCATTCAGGCGGCTCTAACGAGCACCCATAATCTAGTGAGAATCGCTACAATAAGGCTGTTCTAAAGAGTACCCACATTCTTTGTGTTTGAGCAAAAATAAGGAAAATAACGTAACGCCCCAGAGATTCTTTATTGCACGGACCTGATAACCAAGACAAAGCAAGGCGTTTTTCTGAAAACAAAATGTCATTGTGGATCTGTCGGGAGTCGGTGTCCAACGAATTGACGTGTTAAATATTAATAAACGTATGTATAATAAAACTTCGATGGCTCGAATACCGATGGCTCGTTTACCATGGCTGAGTCGAACCCGTTCTTGAGTCCCGTGGGCATTTCTCCACATAAGAAAAAGGGAGGGTAATTAAGGATTCTTTTCCTATTCTCTTGTAAATGTATGCTGTGTGTACTCATTAGAATCGCCTCTATGAGGCGATTCTAATGAGTACAGACAGCATACATTTTTGTTATAGAACACCGAAAAGATGTCCCAAAATTAAGGCTATTATGCTTCATGGCGGTAACCATCAGTGGCTCGAACTACCCCTGTCTCGAACAGATTATTATGGTCCCAAAGGTGTTCGAGCCATTGAAGTTCGACTGTATATATTTCATTTTTACTGTGCCTTCACTTCATTTACATATACTTGTATCAGTAACGGGCCTCCGTGGCCTAGTGGTTAAGAGCGCTGACTCTTGATCATTAGGTTCCTCACCGCTGTGGTTCGAGCCTCGCTGGGGTCATATGTGAGACGCCAAGTTCTGCAAAGGAAGGTCAGGTGGTTTTTCTCCGGGTACTCCGGTTTTCACCCACCTCTGATTAACTCGATATGAGTGAAATAATCTTGAAAGGGCCGTAAAACCAAAACCAAAACAAAAAAAAAAAAAAAAAAAAAAATAGCAGTTGCTAATCTTCCCTTGTCGCCTTCAGTTTGGATTTTACATTGGGAGATATTGTTTTAATGAGATTCGTACTGCATCATACTAACCACTTGGCCACGATTTCTACATAATGGCATTATCAAAAAACGTATTCATAATTTTAAAATCATGTGAAAAAAAGAAATCCGTAACCTGCTTTCCCTAAAACATGGAATAGTCTTGCCACGCTTGAAGGTTGAACTCTCAAAGGTTGTTGATAAAAATAAACTATAGTTAGTTAGTTAGCATCACGAAAACACGCCTATATGCTTTTGACCCTCTTGAACCCCACTTTTATATAGTAAAACTGGGATTGACAGGGTTAGACCTTATATTTCTTATTTCTGCTCTAAAATGAGGCGCTTCTAACGAGTACCAACAATCTATATTTTGAGCAGAAATAAGAAAAATACCGCAAGTTTTCATGTTAAAATTTTAGTTTTTTTGGGGGGGGGGGGGCGATAAAGTTTACAATGTATTTGTATAGGCGTGTTTTCGTAATGGCATATCATCACGCCTATATAATTATGACCCCCTTGAACCCAATTTTTATATAGTAAAACTGGGGTTTACAGGGGTAAACTTTTTTCTTATTTCTGCTCTAAAATATAGACTGTGGATACTCGATGAGGCGGTTCTAACGATTACCCATACTCTATATTTTGAGCAGAAATAAGAAAAAATTACAATTTTTCATCTGAAAATTGTCATTTTTCGGTGAAAAAATTTACAATGTATTTGTATAGGTGTGTTTTAGTAATGGTGTAGGCATGTCATCAGGAAAACACGCCTACATGTATATAATTCTGACCCCCTTGAACCACATTTTTATATAGTAAAACTGGGGTTTACAGGGGTAAACCTTTTTTCTTATTTCTGCTATATTTTGAGCAGAAATTAGAAAATTATCACAATTTTTCATCTTAAAATTTTAGTTTTTTCGGCGATAAAGTTTACAATGTATTTGTATAGGCGTGTTTTCGTATTATTTTCGTTTTTGTTAGTATTTATTTATTTTCGTTTGTTTATTTGTTTGATCGTTCGTTAAATCATTATCTATTTTTATCACATGACGTCATTGATAAGCAGTGGATAACGTCGTTTAATAAAAATCGTATGACCACACGTGTAATAACACTTTGGCGGGATTAAGTAACGTCATGACGACGTCCATGTCAACAATGCATTTTCTGTGGGAAAATTGTAAAACTCAAAGGCGATAAAATCCAATTTAAAGGGGTCATATGATAAACAGAATCTTACACTCGTGGACATTTCCGCAATCTTACATATGAGTGGTCATTTCATATGAAATTTATGAAACTCGCCGAAGGCTCGTTTCATAAATATCATATGAAATGACCACTCATGTAAGATCCTCTATATCAATCTGATATAATGTAAAAAATACCAGTACTTACTTATGACTTTAAACTAGAAACCAATTATTGTCACACCTTGTTCAATTTTATAGAATTATATATGACAAAAGCTTTGTACGGAAAACAATCTTTGAAAACCTGCGAAATTGTTATTTATTAGAATTATCCAATACACTTAGAAATCTAGATAAAATAATATAAGTAAATTAATACCTGCAACTAATTAAGTTTAATCCCAAAATTTGACAGGCGCTATACTGGTCATTTGAACACCAACGCTGAACTTAAATGAGCTGTTAAAATTTTGCCTTCAGCAAATTGATACGGACAAAGTACATCTCCCTGTCGAAGCACGGAGGTTGTACGGAATGCATTATTACGAGTCGCATTTCCACCACAGGACGTTGCGTTATTTAAGACTAAGGCATTGATCAGCTCAACATTAAAAAATATGCCAATTCAAATATACTGAGAGTGAGTGAGTGAGTGTTTGAGTTTTACGTCCCACCAACAGCTAAGGTCATACGGAGACGGGACCTCGGTTGAAAGACTCATCCGAAAGTCTGTAAATATACTGAGAGTTTTCACACTGAAATGTATCAGATAAAAAAATCCTACTTTTAATATTTCAACTAAAAGCATAGATCGCAGTTGCTTGTTAGAGCCGCATCGGTGAGACGGTTCATACAAGAACATGTACCCACAACCTATGTGTTTGATCAGAAATAGAAAAGTGGGGTTTATGGGGTCAAAATTATATAGGCTTGTTTTCGTGATGAGCTGCGATTTGTTGAGTAATAAAGCACAGTTTGGAGGTCATAATCAGTTGTAAAGTAGATCAAATCATTGCACCATTTTTAGATGGGCTGTCTTAAAGCGACCAGGAAATCCCGAAAGTTGTCTCCCTTTGAAAAATGTCGGAAAAATATGTCAGGTGTACACAATTCCCGTTAAAGTAGCAGAAACGTGGGGATGGCCGTGGAAAAGGTTTCATAAAGAATGCTGCAGACCTGACAACTGTCCAACTCTTTTCTTATTTATACTCATTGAGGCGGTTCTAACGAGTACCAACAACCTATATGTCTAAGCAAAATTACGAAAAATAGGGTCTACATGTATCCCATAAACCCCATTTTTCTCTATATAATGTGGGGTTTATAGGGGTGTTTATTAAACGGACTTGTTAACCTGATGTTTGGAAGGAAACGCGTTATTGAGTAAATAGAGGATATTTACGTTTTTGAGATGAATATCAAAAATATTTCATCGAGTGTGTTGAAAATATCAGAATTTTCACTCGTGCTAAGCACGAGTGAAAATTCTGATGTTTTCAACATACGAGATGAAATATTTTTCATATTTATCGAAAAAAAGTAAATTTTCTTTTTATTTGATAATATTTTAGGACACTTACTGTAATTGATCAATCGGTTCTTACGTCATAATTTTTGACTTGGCTATGACGTCACAACTGTCAGTTGCAAACCATAAACAGTCGCCATTTTCAATACAGCATTTTACAGTTCAGAGAATGCTTTTTCAAGGTATTTTACAGAATTATTTTATAGATAATATATGAATTTTGGCAAGAAAATAGTCCGGGCAGCTACTGTGAAAATAACATGGTCATGCTATTTTTCACACTGTGAAATTCACAGTGTGAAAATATCACTTTTATTTGTTTCAGATATGCACTGATTTCACTGCTATGTATTAAATAAACTAATTGTAGCTTTGTTGCCCCTAGGTGCAACTTAAATCTTCGGTCAGTGGTTGCTACCGAAGTACAAAACTGATTAAACGGCGATAAACCCTAAATTTAAGGACATCATTACGACAACACTTCCGTGCGACATAGTGCATTTTTTCACATCTCCAAAATGGCCATTTTTCTGATGAAAATCCGTGATATTTTTCTTATAAATACTGCAAACATAGGTTTAGGTTGTGGGTGCTCGTTAGAACCGCCTATGCCCACAACCTATGTCTTGGAGTAAAAATAAGAAAAATAATGTATACTAAAAGTTGTATACTTCGATAAATTCCATGAGCAAGAATCTCAGATCTTGTTCACACGGACACAGGTAGTAATATATCGTGACGTCCTGAAAGAGCACGTTTGAAACCGGCGAGTTACCTCATAAGCATCCCTTCGCCGTTTTTCTTACGCTTTCGAAAGAATTCCAAAAAGTACCATTTTGGTGGCGTTTCAAATATTTTGATGATAAGTTGGAATTTTAAAGAATGAATTATCATTTTTGTGGGTTTGATCGATTTGTAAACTCCGCCGAATCGCTCACAAACTTAGCATAAAGTCCTTTGGGCCTCATGCAGTCTGTGAGTTTACACATCGATAAAATCAACAAAAATGAAATGCATTCCTTTTATAATGGATTATTTTGACGTCAGTTAATGACCATGTGACGGCGCGTGAGTCAATGTATTCATTTAAGGCATTACGAAAACACGCCTATATACGGAACCCGGGAAGGGACATGTTTTTTTTTTATTTGATAAGTTGTGCGCACAAGATAATATCTTGTGCGGACAAGATATTATCTTGTGCGGACAAGATATTATCTTGTGCAGACAACATATTATCTTGTACAGACAAGATATTATCTTGTCCACACAAGATATTAAGTTGTGCGAACAAGATATTATCTTGTCCGCACAAGATAATATCTTGTCCACACAAGATATTAAGTTGTGCGAACAAGATATTATCTTGTCCGCACAAGATAATATCTTGTCTGCACAACATAGAACTTGTGCGCACAAGATAATATGTTGTCCGCACAAGATATTATCTTGTCCACACAAGATAATATCTTGTCCGCACAAGATAATATCTTGTCTGCACAACTTCCCAAGATCTATGTTGTGCAAACAAGATAATATGTTGTGCGAACAAGATCATATATTGTCTGCACAAGATAATATCTTGTCCGCACAAGATAATATGTTGTCCGAACAAGATAATATCTTGTCCGCTCAAGATATTATCTTGTTCGCACAACATAATAAAAATAAAAATTCATGTCCCTTCCCGGGTTCCGTACCTATAGAAATGCATAGTATACGTTACCACACAAAGATGAAAAACTGATATTTTTCTTACTTCTGCTCAAAATATAGATTGTGGGTACTCGTTAGAACCGCCTCATCGAGGCGGTTCTAACGAGTACCCACAATCTATCTTTTAGAGCAGAAATAAGAAAAAATATGTTTATTCCTATAAACCCCAGTTTTACTATATAAAAGTGGGGTTCAAGGGGGTCAAAATTATATAGGCGTGTGTTCATAATCGAGAATCACTCACACATTAAACGTAAAGACCCTCGGGCTTCATGCAGTTTGTGACTTTACACATCGGTAGAATCCACAAATATGAAATTCATTCCTTTAATAATTGATTATTTTGACGTCAGTTAATGACCATGTGACGGCGCGTGAGTCAATGCATTCATTTGAGACACAGCGAAAACACGCCTATAGAAATGCATTGTTAACTTTACCACAGAAAATAGAAAATTTTAAGATGAAAAACCGTGATATTTTTTCTTATTTCTGCTCAAAATATAGATTGTGGGTACTCGTTAAAACCGCCTTATCGAGGCGGTTCTAACGAGTACCCACGATCTATATTTTAGAGCAGAAATAAGAAAAATAATGTTTATTCCTGTAAACCCCAGTTTTACTATATAAAGGTAGGGTTCAGGAGAGTCAAAATTATATAGGCGTGTTTTCGTGATGAATAAATTTAGTTTTTTCAACGTTCATTGAAGTATGAGTTATTTTCAGTCACGAGCAAAGTAACTGAACCCATTGCTCGTGACCCCATGCTATTTAAGGAATATTGTCTATGATTTGTTGAGTAATAAATCACAGTTTGGATGTCAGTTGTAAAGTAGAAAAATCACGAGCGCGTAGCACGTGTGATTTGTCTACTTACAACTGACCGACAAACCATGGGGCTTGGAGAAAAAGACTGGGCTGCAAATTGCTTCCACACAGAGCTGAAACTGAATGAACTTGAGTACTGAGTCTGGTAAACCGCTTAGAAGGTCTTAGCCCCTGATAAGTAGTGTTGTTGTTGTTTTCCAGTTTCCCCGTGTCGCGGGTCGTCAGCTGGTGGGGTCCCAGGGAACGAATCCATGCTGGCACTACACCGTAGCCGTTCGGTGGTACCCCCATTCCCCGTTGTCGGTGAACAGGGAGACCATCGCTCGGCTCCAGCCCCGTCCGTCTCATGTTTGTCGTCTCACGTCTCAGGTGTCTCCGAGCCCACGGGCATCCCCTTACCCTGTAGCCAATCGCCGAGCTCCGTCCTGAGAGGTTTGTGAAACGGTGCCGTGACCTTTCCAGGTCTCGGTGGGGCTTATATTTTGTCTTCCCGTTTGCTTCAGGAGTGCATGTGTCCTGTCGCTAAAGGGCATCTTTATTGATTGGAGTTTCTGGGCTAGGCGTGCTTCATTTTTCAAGGGCTGTGGATGTGTTGCACAGTTCCAATGTGAGCCTTTGTTTTGGTGCAACATAGTTTAGTTGTAGTAATTTGGAACTCCATTCTAAAGGTTTGGCTACGTGATTGCCTGCGTTTAAGTTATAGCAGTGCTGTGCCTTGGGTTTTTGCGGTTTGCCGCAAAGGGGTGTGGGTTGTTTTGTGTAACAGGGTAGGCTCCGAGTTTGACCTTATCATAAAGGGGATCGTTTAGCAGTTAATTTTGTTTGAAAGTTTCATTGCGATTTGGAAGACGTTTCTAAAGATTGCTATACACGTTTCCATGCTACGTGTTATGCACCTTATACCCAATCAGGGGATTCGAGACAAAGTTTTTAGCCATTTTGTGGTGCTTATTTGCACCACAAAATTGTAGAGTCCATCCATTTCTTTCTTCTAGCTTGTAGCTTCAGCCGCATCTACACCCTCACGCCAGCACCATGTCTATGGATGTCGTCTACGCTTTTTGTATCAATTTTGATATTGGTATTTTGTTTTTTTATTTTTTTGTTTGATTTTTGCATATTTTTGTAACGTATGTACATTTTTACATTATTTGGTCTGTGCCCCCAGCTTATTGAGTATATATGCGGGCGGATGTGCTCGCCCCGCCACGGACCTGTCATGTTTGTTTTTCTTGTGCTTTAAAGATGGTGTTGTCCGTTTTGGGGCAAGCCCACCCGCTCTCTATTGCTGGGTAGGACAGTTTTTGTACCTGCAAGGTTGTGCTTGTAGATTATATTTTGTGATTTTACGTTTATTCTGTACATACAACATATAGTATAGTGTGATGGCCTCCGCCGTCTCGGGCCCAAGTTTGTGTTTATTTTAGTTAGTGGGTGACCTCTATCGCGGAGGATGTGGAAGTAGGTCAATCCCCTTTCTGCATTTTTTGTTAAAGTTAGGAAAATGTGGTGCCCCTAGCTAGGCCTCCTCCACGTAGGATGTCATATTCTGTGGGGCCGTAAGTGGGTCATTCTGAGTCGCCATGTTTACATGTCATTATCGCAACCTACGTGAAGGAAGGCACCATAGGGGGAATTGTATTCCTACCTAGTCGTTTGTGGGCCCGAGATATCGTGTGCCGATCTCGTTAGCAATGTAGTTAGTACAAATTCATATAATCATGTAGGTCGCATACAAGCGTCCGCCTGCGCATGTGCGCAGCCGAGCACTCCTATGCGATCTTGTTTTTATGTGTCATATTTACAGTTAACAATGTTTGAAATCGCTTTTTGGGAAAAAACTCTTCTTCTTCTTCTTCTATCTCCAGGTTTTTGATCTCTCTTTTCCTATACTATCCTCTCTACGGGATTCCTACTCTACAAATATTCTACAACTATCGCTATATCTACCTAACTGAGCATAGAAAGTAGAAGTAAAACAAAGATCAGGAATTGATACAATTAACTTACTCCATCCATAAAAGACACCAAAGGGAAAGAAACACAAACACCAAGCGACCAGACCACAATGGAAACCTAAACAAAGGAAGGCCATATGGACAGTTACTTTCCCACAAAATGGCCACATGGCCATCCAAAACTAAAAGACACAAGTGATACACACAGTAAGTAACAAACAACAACATAAATAAATCGCCACAGAAGAGCCGCCTTGGAACGGTCAGTGGAAGATTTCCACTGGGGGGCTTAAATCGATTTTACGTGGCCACAATCCTCGCCCTTACTTCCGTCGCGATTTAGACAAATAATTTGTTCAGTCCGCATGAAGGCCTCCTAACTCATCAGTGCAACATCTCCGTGAACACAGAAATCAAAGAACCACAGAGGTGAGACAACGGTGAGGACTCGACAGCAAGAAACCACTGAAATGCTGGAGCAAAAGAAAACCAACAGTTAGACTCCGATGAGCCCGACCAGAGACAGAGCATCAGGCACCAACCAACATTATCTCTTTAATTTTCAATAAGCCTTTACGTTGGAGCCGTCATAGAATCTGAGGCCTGACCCACCGGCGTGCAATTAAAGAGGGAAGCAAAGTTGCCAACCGTGATTGGGTTAACTACCATGCATGCAGTCTGTCGTATAATATCCATGTTGTACCCAATCTTTTTATATCGAAGAATGATTTTACGAAACTGGGTGCTGAAGTCATTGCGGTTATATATTTTTCTGAATTTATATACTAAGTCACCATAAAATTCGGGTTCCGATAGACCTTGTTGCAGAAGAGATTTAAGTCCAATATTGAATTTTGAAATTAAATCAGAATGGCGTCTATAAAATTTTGAAAAGGCTTTGCGTAGTTTATGGTACCGATAACCCTGATTAAGAAGTTTAGCCGTTAATAATTTATTACGAGTGTTGAAGTCAGTTACATGACTACACACTCTAGCAAATCGAATTAATTGCGAAATATAAACGCCATAGGATGGCGCACGAGGAACATCACCATCCAAAAAAGGAAAATTTACAATCTCAAAATCAAAGTCATCGCGTTTATCATAAATTTTGCACGAAACAAATCCATCTACAATAGATAGATGTAAATCCAAAAACGGGGCCTCGGTATCAGAAGAATTTGCTTTATTTAACTGAAGTTCTAGGGGGTAAATCTGACTGATCAAACCATCAAAATAGGTATTATCAATATTTAATAAATCATCTAAATATCTAGAAGTAGAGCTAAAAGCTTCAATAATTTCAGATTGGTTATCAATGGAAAGCGACAAAATGAAGTCTCTTTCATAACAATACAAGAACAGATCAGCCACAAGAGGTGCGCAATTAGTACCCATCGGAATACCCACAATTTGTCTAAATAACTTAGTACCGAATCTAATATAAATATTGTCAAGTAGAAAGGTGAGGGCATCACACACTTTCTGACATGACCAAAGTGTATAATTCTTATGCTCTTTAGAAGTGAAAAATGCATTTCTGACATTACATGCAAGATAGAGAGAATCTTCTCTGTGAAAAGTCCATTCAATTAAATCATTAAGCTTTTCTTTTATAAGATTATGAGGAAGTGTAGTGTAAAGAGTGGAAAAATCGTAGGTAGACAGACTAGAAGCACGAAACTGTCTAGATTTCAATTTATTTAAAACCTCATTCGAATTTTTTATAGACCAAAACAGATTTCTTCCTGATCTTTCAAAGACTTTATCACAATATTTAATTACATGCGTTTTAATAGCAGTAAGACAGGAAGTTAATAATTTAGAAAGTTCAGTGGTAGTGCAAGAACTAGAATTTGCAATAAACCGTGCTTTGTAAGGTTTTTTATGAAGTTTTGGTAACCAGTATAGCGTAGGAAGCTTGTCTTGGCCTTCGTTAACACACACAGCAAACTTGGTGGCTGAAAGACAAACATGTTTATCTACTATAGCTCTCTCTTCAGCCAAAGGCTGAAGTTCATAGGCCTTAGTACCACCAAGCTCCTGCTTAAGCGTGTTAACATAGTGGAGCCGTCACACAACGACGACGTTGTTAGCGGCCTTGTCTGCAGGGGCCAAAACAAACTTCTTATGAAATTCTTGAATACCTAGTTTAAGATGACGTAAAGACGTCTTGGGCTTAGGAGGTAATAAGTTAGTATTTAGAGAATAGAAAGAAATGCCTCCGAGAAGCCTCCGTGGTCGAGTGGTTACGCTACTCGCCTTGTAAACCAGGGGTCGCAGGTTCGATCCCGGGCTTCTCCAGACTTTCGGATGAGTCTTTAAACCGAGGTCCCGTCTTCATATGACCTTAGCTGTTGGTGGGACGTAAAACTGAAACACTCACTACCTAACTGAGCATTGCGTGGGTGGATGTGTGTTGTTTTAGTTTTGCGTGGGTGGTTGTGTGTTGATGCCCTCCTTCAGGGTCGCGCTTAGTCATGCCCTAGTTAGTTAGTGAATTTCCCTTATCTGTATAAATATTTGGCCGTCTTGACCGTCCGTTTTAATTACGGTCATGGCGCGATTTGCTGTCTTTGATGATACTTATGTTAAACGACAAGGGCAGTACCGAGGGCTGTTTGATGTACCAGGCGAGGTTCGGTTTTTCGGCCGTGGTGGTATGCGCGTGGCGAGCTATGATGTTGACTTGTGGGACAGCGGTTCATATTTTCCGAGGGCAAAATTGGGTCAGCGATGGTCGTCTCCACAGGCACTATTATAGGGACCGTATTCATTTGTCAAGGGAGGGACAGATGCAATACCATGTGTGCTTAGAAAGGGCCTTCCTGCGATTTTTCTGCTATTCGGGTGTTTATAAAATGTCCTTTTGTGGGCCCCCAGATCATTCCGTTTGGGTAACCTTATAATGTACATCCTTTATTCGAAAGCGAAATTTACGAAAAAAAAAAGAGAAAAACAAAGAGATGTGATAAGGCCTATTGTTTCTTATTTCTGTCCCACTCATCTATGTGCATTCCTGAAGGAGAGCCTTTTTGTTTGCTAGTGTGTTTGTGTGCCGTTCTCCTTTGGGTTGTGTGGTTCTCGATCAGCCAGGATTTTGACGCAACGCTGCTCAGTGCCAAAGTCCTAAGACCGCAAACCCCAGCGTTACATCTCGTCCTGATTTCCCGTTTGCCTCGCCCCCTCCGGAGAGGCCGGGCGATGGATTTTCCTTGTGGTGGATCCATGCCCAGTCCCGGCGTGTTCTCGTGTGATCCTCTTTTGGGCAGTGTGGCTCCCGATCAGCTAGGATTTTGGTGCAGCGCTCATAAGTGCAAAGCCAGTGGACCGCAACCACAACGCTACATCTCGTCTTAGCCTCTCGCTTGCCATACCCCTTTGGAGGGTGGGTCGGGGCCATGGATTTTCCTTGTGGTAGGTCCATGCCCCGTGCTGTTATGGTCTTCTCACAGTGATCCAGGGATCGCTGTCACCGTTAGGCACCCCTTAGTGCAAAGCCGAGGCCGCAAACCACAGTGCCTACCGTTGACTTTGTTCCCCTTTTCGCCGTGAGACGGCCGCCCTTTGATCACTACGCTCCTTTTTGGTTGGTTGCGTCTCAGGTGCGGTTAAATCATTTATTGTTTCTGAAATCGGGTCTCTAACGGTTTTGGTTTCAGGCATGTTTGTGTGTAACCTCGTACGGGGTGTGTCTCTCGTAACAGTGCAATAAATTTAGTCTGCGCCCTTAGCTTTCCCCTATATTTTGTCCAGGTAGTTTGTTTTCTCAAAGAAATTGAAAACCGCGTCCCTCATTTCCTGTGACATTAGATTGAGCAAAGAAATCGCGTTTATCTCCCCTTGGTATCCTAGTGCTGTCAGTTCTCCCTTTAGTTCCCTTCTAGCGGGGCCGTGTGCGGGGCACTCTGCGAGGTAGTGTTGAACACTCTCAACCCCGCCACAGTGCCCGCATAATGGATCGGCCGCGTTATAGAAGATGTTGTGTGCATTTAGTCCGTTGACCCCAAGTCTTAGTCGTGTATATATGCGATCGAGCTTTCGGCTGTCGCTGTATTGAACTATTTTCGGGGTCAAGGACTGGCAGACCGAGTGTCTGAAGCCGTGTTGTCCCTGCCATATGCGCGCCCATTCCTTTTTGATGCTGGCCTTAATGATTGTGTAGACTTCCTGTGGGGTGGGGAGGTAGTCAAGTTCCTTCCCCCGGGTCAGAGCTTCTTTGGCCAGCGTGTCTGCGCGCTCATTCCTCTGCACGTTGCAGTGGGAGGGGATCCAATCTATGTTCAGGGTGATGCCTTGTTTTAGTATTTTGTGTATCAGGATATGAATGTCCTGCAGTACATCCGGTCTTGTAGTGCTGTTTCCAGAGTTTATGCTTTGTACTGAGCTTAATGAGTCCGTTAGTATAACAACACTATCGGGTTTTTCTTCCTGTATCCATTCCAAGGCTTTCTGTATAGCTATAAGTTCTGCAGAGTAGACTGTGAGGTGCTGGTTAAGTTTGAATTTTTGGTCGAAATTTAATTCTGGTATTGTGAAAGCGCACCCTGTTTCTTTTTTGTCAGCATCTTTGCTTCCATCAGTGAAAATTTTAAGCGCTTGCTTATAGTTTTTACTGATGTGTGATTCTGCGATCTCATTGCATTTTTTCTGTGTTGTTTCAGTTTTCTTTATGACACCCGTTAGTGTTGTTTTTGCGCGTAGGCTTCTTAAATTAAAAACTTCCGGATATGTTTTTTCCGCTGTTTTGACCTGTTCGAGGTCATGGTTTTTAATTAGGTCCTGGACTTTGATAATACAGGGGATCTTTCCTCTTAACCTATCTCTGTTAACATGATTGGGCGTGTCGGCGATCATTTCGTTTATGGGGAGACTTTCCCTAAGACTGCTTGAGCGGGCCCAGTACTTGAGCTGCAGTTCATCCCTCCGCAGGTGCAGGGGCATGACGCTGCATTCAATCTCCAGGTCCAGGTTCCGCGTTCCCCTGTATGCCCCAGTAGCGATTCTGAGGGCTGCGGCCTGTATGCTATCTAGTTTTTTCAGGTGTGATGGCGCCGCAGACGCGTATGCTTGGTAGCCATAATCAATTTTGCTTCTTATGTGTACATTTTGATCAGGGTTTTCTTGTCTGCTCCAAAGTTTGCCCCAGAGACCGCCCTGAGCACATTTAGGTCCCGCTGGGACCTGGACACCAGATTTTCAATGTGCAGTCTCCATGTTAGATTGCTATCAAAGTACATGCCCAGGAATCTGGCATGACTGGCGTACTTTATTTCCTGCCCGTCATATGCCAGCCTGGGCATGCCCTTTGTGTCTGCGAAATTTCTATTGAAAACCACCACTGTTGTTTTTTCAGTTGATTATTTGAAACCCCAGTTTGTAGCCCAATCATGTATGGCATGTAGCGCTTTTTGTAGTGCAGGAATGGCACTTTTTGGTTTTCTCGCAGTTTTCCATACTAAGCCATCATCTGCGAACATGGATATTTCCAGCGGTAATGCGTAAAGTGTTTCCTGCAGTGTGTTCATTAGTAGGTTGAAGAGGATAGGAGATAGCACCGACCCCTGGGGGGAACCATTCTCGCATTCATAAAAACCGGATACATCGTTACCTATTTTTACGTTCATTTTTCTATCAGTCAAAAAGTCTCTGATCCAGGTTAACATTTTTCCATGAATTCCGAATTTGTTTAGTTTTAGAAGGACCCCCCTAGTCCACAGTAGGTCGAAAGCTTTTTCTAAATCCAAGAAAACCGCTACCAGTGAGTGTTTGATTAAATTTGCCTTTCGGATGGCGGATTCTAGTCTGGTGATTTGGTCAATGGTAGATCTATGTTTCCTAAAACCTGATTGTTCGTCTGCTAAGAGTTTATTTTTCTCAATGTGTGCTGTTAGTCTAGATGCTACCATGGTTTCCATGATTTTACATATAGTTGATGTGAGTGAAATCGGCCTATACGATTTCGGCTCATGGGGGTCCTTGTCCGGTTTTAATATTGGAACGATGGTACTCTCCTTCCATTGTGTAGGGAGGGTCCCCTCGTTCCAAGATTTGTTTATTAATGCGAGCAGCTGATTTTTTCCCTTTTCTGGTAGATTTTTTAACATGTCGTAGTGAACGGTGTCGGCCCCGGGGGCGGTGCTCTTTTTCTTATTTAGCGCGCTTTGCAGCTCCCTGTGGGAGAAGTTCGCATTGTATGCACGGCACTGGCCAGCGCGATCGGCGTCCTGAACGGCCTGCTCAATCATTGGGTCCTGCGTTTCCCTAATGCGCCTAAAGTTTGGGTCTAAATTTTCATTACTGCAGACTTTCCGGTAGTGTTGTGCTAAGCTTTCTACTTTTTCTTCGTTTTCATGAAATCTGTTGTTTCCTTGTTTTAGAACCTCTACCGGCTTTAGGGGTTTTTCCATTAAACCTTTTTATTGTGTCCCAAATTTTCTTAGCATTTGTTTTATATGTTAGGGTGGATACAAAATCCCTCCAGGCTTGTTGTTTTGTTTGTGTTAAAATATATTTTGTTTCCTCTCTTACACGTCTATATTCCTCCAAAAGGGCGGCTGTTTTGTTTTTCCTATATTTATAATATATTTTGTTTTTCTTTTTTACTGCCTTGCTACAATTTTCATCCCACCAAGGTAAGGTGTTTTTTTGCTTATTTTTTGGTTGTGTTTTTGGTATTGATTTTTCACATGCCGCCATTATTTCCGAAACAAAATCCTCATTGTTTTTATCGATATTCGTGCCTTCGAGGGATATGTTGATGTGTTTAAGTTTCTGCCTAAAGAGGTCCCAGTCTGCTTTGTCTAAATTCCAGCGTCGGGCAGGCCGTTGCGTTACGCATTTGTGAGTGAAGTTGAGCGACGTCAGGATGGGGAAGTGGTCGCTTCCCATCGTGTCGTCTCCCACTTGCCACTCACTAGATTGGCATAGTGATGCGCTAACCAGTGTTAAGTCTATGGCGCTCGTGCTACCGCGCTCGACGTTGAGTCGTGTGCCACACCCCGTATTAAGGATTACGTAATCAGTGCTGTTTATGAAATCGACCAGTTCTAGGCCTCGTCGTTTTTCATATGTGGGATTGTGGTTTGTCTCCCATAGTTCGTGTCTGGCATTGAAATCCCCTAGAAAAATTGATTTTTTCCCTAATTTTTTGTAAATTTCATCATAATCGTCAGACGTTACTACTGCTTTAGGTGGTGCATTGAAGTTTACTATGTCTATGTTTTCTTTTTTGTCCAAAAATTCTGACGATCACCACCTCTATTTCTTTCTTTTGTGTGTCTAAATTTGATTTCTTCCGAATCTAATCCTGTTTTGATAAAGGTGGCTAGCCCTCCCCCGCGCTCCCCCTTTTCCCTACTGAAACTGACCGGAGTTTTGTATCCTGGAATTTTTGTTGGTTTGCTATCTTTTTTTGAGAAAGTTTCTTGGATAGCTATTACCTCCGGTGTGTAGCCTAGAGTTTCTAGATAATTCCCTAAAGCCCCGAGTTTTGTTCCATTTTTCCCTGCCAGACAGACTACGGGCGTTCCACTGCAACACACGGATTTTCGCAATGGTGCTGGGGTCCATAATTAGGCAGTAAGAGTTTTTTTGTTTTTTTTTTGTTTTTGTTTTAGTGTCGTGTGTTTTTACGTCCACCCTTGATCCTTCGTCCAGGATCAGTGGAGCTGTAATCCGCGTTTTTCCTAATGAGTTCCTGTGTCTCGCGCTTGTTGTGTTTTCTCCTTGTGATTTTCGCTTTCCGCCTGTTTTGTGCGGGTGTGGGTGCGGGTGCGGCGCTGGTTTGTTTATTTTCCGTTGATTCTGATGGTGATGGGGGGTTCTAATTGTTTGCAGCGGTTTCCCCTGTGGTGCCCGACGTATTCATGTTGTCGGTCTCCACTCTGTGTGTGGTGGCGTTTTCGATGATGAGGTCTATGACCTCATCTGACGCCTTGATGCTTAGCAGTTTTTGTTTGTTGAGCTCATGCAGGATTGAGCTCGTGGTCTTTTTTATTGCTGCGGCGATGAGAGTTTCGACCTCCATTTTTGTGTAGGTCTCTTTATTGTTGTCTTTTTGGTTTTCAGGGGCTTGTGCAGGGGGTGCGGTATAAGCCGCACTGGGTGGTGCGGTGTAAGCCGCACCCGAGCTCCTGATTTCTTGCGCGGTGTTAAATGATTGAGATTGGGATTTTGCTTGTTCCCAATCTCTGGCTATTTGACCGTTTATTTGATCGATTTGCGCCTTGTAGTTAAGAAAGAATGTGCACCCGCGCCATGCTGCTCCATGGCCGGCTAATCCGCAATTTGCGCACTTTTTATTATGCTTTGTTTTGCACTCATTATGTTTATGGACCCCAGCACAGTGCGGGCATATGTTTTTTTTTGTTTCGGCAATTTTTTTCTGAGTGGCCATATTTCTGACACTTTTGGCAGCGCAGGTATTGCAAATAGCATGGTAGCAGTGGATAAGTGATATCTGCTGTACTGGTAATCTCAAAGGTTGGCGTTTCCTTATTAAAAGTTAGTTTAACTAGATCGAGATCTTTGCCCCTGGACGCTATCCTATGTGCATCGCAGATTTGATAGCGCCCAAAGTCAAACATCTCCCTGAGTTTTTCCTGCCTTATGTTTGCCCCGATTTTCAGTGTCGCGTATGTCTTTTTTTGATGTGGTTTATTGCGTGTGTTGCTTGAATTTGGTTTTCCCTGTAATTCTGATAAGCTTTTACCTATACTTATTTTAAGATCAAGGCCCTGGTAGTTGAAACCCTTTGCTTTTGATTCCTTGGCGGCCGATATTTTGAAAATCGGGCCCTTTCCTTTCCCCGGGGCATGGGCTTCAATGACCTCCCCTATGTAGGTCCTGAAGCCCGATGCGAATTGCTCCAATTTCTGAATGGGGAAAGCGCCCCCCCCCCCACCAGCGCGAACATGACGTATACATACGTCATGCCCGTTGCCGCTGTTTGGCGTGCCTCCGGTCTTTCCTTGCAAGAGGCGGGAGTGGGAACTGGGTTTGGTGCCCTATCTGAGTGTCCCTCTTTGTGCGTCCTCCCATTTTTTTTGCCCACTTCTGTGAAAGTCCCCTCCTCCATGGCCTCCTCCCCAGCTCCGGAGTCGATGACCAAGACTGGGTCCAGGTCCTCCATCCCCTCCCCTAGTCCAAGGTTCATGGCCTTAGGAAGCGGCCGCCCCTCAAATGTATCCCCCTCCGAGTCGCTGGACAGGTATGTCCTGTCCCGCTTTTGGCCCGTGGCCTGGCTCTGATCAGTCTGATCAGGGACCACCTTCCCTTTGAAAGCCCCGGGCTTAGGGGTAGAGGTCATTTTTGACCCCATGGATCCCAGCAGGGTGAGAGTTGGGTATCTTATCCCATCGCGCCACTCCCCTTCCTGTGTGGTGTCACCCTTTCCCTCAGGGAGGGGCTCAGAGACCTCGGTCTCTGAGCTCTCCCCTGCTGGGCTCGCCACCAGGTCCGCAACCATGTCACAGACATCCCTTGTCCTATCCAGGCCCTCCCCCTCCCCAGCCTGCGCAACAGGTGCTGCGGCGGGTGCCCCATCCCCTACTAAAGGGTCAGTGGAACCGATGGGGGCAGAGTCCGACCCCGGGCCCATCACGACCTTGTCTTGTGTTTTGTTCTTCATTTTTGCTGCTAATCAACAATATACTAACACAACAACAATATACTAACACAATATACTAACACAATACTGACAATATACTAACTAATCAACTTAATCAAAATGTCACTTTTTAACACGTCGAGAAGCCAGTTTTCACAGCTTGGAAAGGTGTGAAAATAGGTGTGACACCGTGTATTGTGTCAAACAAGATTGCAGACTATTGTCTGCAGAACAAGATTAATACAAAAAATAACAACTAGAGCAAGAGATCAATACGTCCTACCTGTCCGAAGACTTTACCTGGAGTGAGTGATAAGTAGTGCGAGTCGGTCCGCTCCTTAAACCCTAGCGGTGTCTTTGGCCAGTTGAGTACAAGTCCCACAAAATCGTAAGCAAATTCTCCAATAGTACTCGAATAGTGTTGACAAGGACGTGAAACATGAACAAACTCAAACAAACGAGTAATCTGCCTTAAATTTGCTGAAATATCGAACTCAAGCAAAACTTCAACCCCTGGGGCAATTATGTCTAATTGCATAGCGACAAATAAGGTAAGCATTTTGTGTTATTAAAGATAGGTTTTGTCAATTCTCCATATAAACCTATTTTGTGGGTACTCATTAGAACCGCCTCGCAATAGGTTTATTTGCAGAAATGAGGAAAACTATCCTTCAGTTATACAAAATACTTACTTTATCTGTTGCCATGCTACTTGACCATGGTCAATTCGACCTTTGTCACTACTTGCATAGGTTGCGAACACTATTCAGGTAATGGCAAACCCGTCGGTTTACCTAACCATACTTTTCCTTGGTTGGCTTATCTCACTAGTGCATGTATTTCCCTACTTGAATCAGCGGAAAGTTAAAATGTACATATAACGTATGTCCTGATCAATCTCCACTTTAAAATGCTTATAATTAAACCTACTGTAACAAAAAAACATATGGGTTTACGATAGATGTAACAACCAAAATGTTTGATAGAAAGTAACTATCTGTAATATGAACCTTATAGATGAATGTGACTGAGTAAAAGTCGAGGCTAGATACAGCCTGGACAAAACGTAGGAGACTGTGATCTGTCACTTTTGATATGTAATAATCAGTGTTTCTTATGTAAAATTTGTCATACCATGCAATATTGTTAACCACTGTGTAAAAAAGAAATCATAGTTACAGATACTGATTTCTTTGTCAAATTATAACGACGTCATGGACAAAGAATAACTGCATGGATTCAAGAAGTCTTCAACACTTGTGTAAACAATACATCATGACCTTCAAGATTTCATCCTGAAGAGTTCAACTGGTTCTACTGATGTACAACTACATTGACAAAGAATTCTTCAACCCTTGTGTTTATACATTACATCATGACCTTCAAGATTTCATCCTGAAGAGTTCAATTGGTTCAACTAATGTACAACTATATTGACAACCCTGGATTATATCCATCAGGTAATGTCGGGCCTTTCTGCACAGTTTCGTTTTTTTTTTTCTAAACATCATGTATGATTTTCTGGTACACAGGTGAGCGATACAGGGCCATCTTGGAAAGTGTTTTGCTCTGATGAATAAGACGGCCACCAGAGCTAAAACAGGAAAAAAAAACTTGAAACGACAACTTCTTTACACATGGGTCAATTTCATTCAAACTTCATGCGAAAGCTGCTTAGGTGACCTTCTACCACAATAGCTAAAACAGTTCTGCTCTGGTGAGCAAATTGGCAATCATAGCTAAAAATAGAAACACGTAAATTTGCTTCAAACGCAAACTTCTCCTACACCCGTGGGACAATTTGATAAAAACTTCACAGGAATGTTTCGTAGACGACTCCATACCAAAAACGCTAAAATTATTCCGCTCTGACAAACAAGATGGGCGCCAGTGCTAAAAGTAGAAAAAACCTTGAAACGAAAACTGCTCCTGTACCCTTGGGTCAATTGCATTCAAACTTCATAGGAATATAGATGACCATCTACCAAAATAGCTAAAACGATTCCGCTCTGGTGAACAAAATGGCCACCAGAGCTAAAAATAGATAAACATTGTAAATTTGCTTCAAACACGAACTCTTTGTGCCAATTTTATTCAAACTTCATACGAATGTTGCCTTGATGACTCCCTACCAAAATAGCTAAACTTGTTCCACTCTGATGAACAAGATGACTGCCAGAGCCAAAAATAGACTGTACTAGAGACAGTGACACTCAGGTGAGCGAATCATTGCCCTCTGGGCCCTCTTGTTCACATACATAACTTTTGTGTCAAAATATATCTTCTTTAATCTTATTTCTGTTCATGAATCAAATAAGATGCATTGGCTAAGTTTCAGAATAAGGTTGGTAGTTTTTTTTGTAATGCTTTTAGCATCACGTGAACAAGTCCGTGAAATGAACACCCCCTTACACCCCACTTTATAAAGAGAAAACTGGGGTTTACGGGGGTAAACACTATTTTTCTTATTTCTGCTCCAAGACATAGGTTGTGGGTACTCGTTAGAACCGCCTCAATGAGGCGGTTCTAACGAGTACCCACAACCTATGTTTGCAGTATAAATAAGAAAAATATCACAGATTTTCGTCAGAAAAGTAGCCATTTTGGAGATGTAAAAATTGCACTATATCGCACGGGTGTGTTATCGTAATGGGGAACAAAATGCCCAATAAAATGACAGGAGGGACACTGTTATGTATTATTTAATACCTCAGAAATACTAATAATCAAACAGTCATTAATTGTGTGAAGACAAATGAGTTTTATACTATGCATATTCTGAATTCTCATTGACATATACATATTGCCAAGCAACAAGGGAGGTAATCTACTAGGGGAGGTGCATTGTAAACTAAGTCTCATGTCAAAACATTGGTTTGGTCTGTAGCAGATGGTTTACAGGTACCGTAATGATCCTAAGTATTGGGACAGACTGGCCAAAGCAAACAGTGCTGACTGAAGGAGAAGTCTGATCAAGGTGTACACTGTTTGGCATTCCGTCTTCACTTTTTGTACTCCTGGCTGTATCATGAAAAAAAATGTTAAAGTTTTAGGAGAAATACAGCAAGTCCTCAAGGTGTTCAAAATTTTAGGAATTTTACAGTAATGTTGAGCCTTAATATTTTCTCTGAAAAATAAGAACTACTACAGCAAGATGATGGTATGTTCTTGCACACCAGACAAGGAAATCCGTGTTTTACTCTGTGATAGAAATTTATGTTCTGACCCTGGTGTTCCGACCCCAAATCGAATATAATCGCGTGTTTGATAAATGCACTGGTTGATTATAACCTCATGTGCGGCGTCGTCATGCGTGACGTCACTAAACATTCCTGTTGTGTCATCACAAAATGGCGGACGTCGGTAACCGAAGTGACAGCAGCATTAAAAATTCGCAATAGAAATGGAAGGTATGCAAGAAAAAGAATCCAATACGGGTGTGAGGGATGGATAGAAAAATCCGTCCCTCGGGATCACTGTCCGGCATCACTCGGCAAGCCTCGTGATGCCGGACAGTGTCCCTCGGGACGGATTTTTCAATCCACCCCTCACACCCATATAATATTCTTATATTATCGCATATCCATGTGCTTTGAATATCATGTCACGATAAGAGGATCCAAATCCTACTTTTTGACCTGGTGACCCCCGAGAAAATACTTTTGTACCACTGTATTCTGTTCTTCAGTTCCTTTGATTTAATATGCAACATGGCTTGTCTACATTGTATGTTTGAACAAAGTAGTTCCCTGAGGCGAAATCTTAATCAGTGTCCTCAGGATGTTAAAGAGGCAGCATATAAAGGACTTGTTTACTCAGTCTTGAATATGGTAGTTGTATCTGGGACCCCAGCGGAGTGGTCCTTAATGAAGAAATTAAAAAAGTTCAGAATAGAGCTGCTAGATTTGTAACAAGCAATTACTGCTTTGAAACTGGGAGCATGACTGGAATTCTAGGAAAATCAAAAACGGGAGTCTCACAAGAAAAGGAGAAAAGATAGTAGGCTCCTACTTTTATACAAAGATCTAAAGGGTACTGCCGGCATCCCAACAGATGACCTTGTTCCCCCAGCTAGGCACTGTAGAAATCATCATTCATTGGCGTTTCAGACTTTTGCTGCAAGAACTGACATTTATAAAGAATCATTCTTCACCAAAACCATTAGAGATGGGAATGCCCTTCCCGATTCGATTATATCAACTGCCGAAGATACTGAGGATTGTGTAGCTAAGTTTACCTCTTTGGTGAGAGCTAGGGGCTAGCTTCCCATCACAGGTCCTGGTGTATGAATTTCATTTGAAGTGTCACCAGTAACAATTCTGATTCTGACAGGGGATGACTCTCCCTGCACGGCGGGCCTACAGTTAATGTCCCTGTGCTTCGACACCGAAATAATCACATCCGCCTGGGATCAAACAGGAAGCCTCTAGCATCAGAGGCAAGTGCACTAACCACTGAGCTACACCAGTGCTACCCATTACACTGTGTGGAGTGGGGCAGTGGTTTTACGTGTCTTGCCCAAGGACAAACCGCGCCTCCGGTGGCCAGATTGGAACCCACAACCTTTCGATCGTACGTCAAACCATTGAGCTATCAAGGACACACCTCGCCTCCGGTGGCCGGATTCGAACCCACAACTTCTCGATCATAAGTCACTGAGCTATCAAGGCTGCTACTGCGCTAACCACTGAACTATCGAGGCTGAATGTCATTTGACAAGTCACCAGTAACAGTTCTGATTATGAAGTCCCAAAATAGACATCAAAAGACATTGTGAATAACCAAAAACATCTACAGACACGTGCATATATGATATATAGTGGGCCTAGTGATAAAAGCGCTGACAATTAATCATTTGGTATCGGGTAAAATTATGACCAAATATTCAGTGATTACTATCGAATCGATTATCTATCACAATGACAACACTGATAATCGATTATATATTCGGCTCTGATTAGCCAACCCTACCTTGACATTTATAGGCATCAAAATGTGCATGCCTTTTCCAGCTTGGTTCTTGGCAGATTCAGGGATTAACGTAAGCAGTAGGTCAACTGTGTGACTCTAAAGACATATCCAAAGTCAACATCACACATGTTGAAAGATCATTAGGTTGGCAAAACAATTTCATATTCTTTACTGTTGCATTTCGGAAAGACACTTATACAAATACATTGTAAACTTTTCCGCCGAAAAAAAAAAATAAAATTTTGAGATGAAAAATTGTGATATTTTTCTTATTTCTGCTCAGACTATAGATTATGGGTACAGGTTAGAACTGCCTCATCGAGGTGGTTCTAACGAGTACCCACAATCTATATTTTAGAGCAGAAATAAGAAAAATAAAGTTTACCCCTGTAAACATCAGTTTTACTATTAAAAGTGGGGTCCCGATGGGGTTCGTTTCAGCTGACCGTTCCAAGGCGGTTCTTCTGTCACAGTTTATTTTTGTTATGGTTTGTCTTTGGGTGTTTGTGTCGCTTGTTATTTTATTTTGGATAGCCTATTGGCCATTTTGTGGGAAAGTAACTGTCCTTTTGGCTTTCCGCTGTTGGTGTTTCCATTAGGGTCTGTTGTTTCATGTTTGTGTGTCTTTCCCTTAGGTTTCTCTGATGGGCGCTGTGGGTTGATTGTATCGATTCCTGATAATTGCCGCCACTTCTATTTTTCAAGGGGGGTCAAAATTAACCAGATGTGTTTTCGTGATGATAAGGGCACAAATAATTTTCTTGTAAGTTGTGCGCACAAGATAATGTCTTGAGCGGACAAAATAATATCTTGTTCGCACAATTTAATATCTTGTGCAGACAAGATAATATCTTGTCTGCGCAAGATAATATGTTGTCCACACAAGATAATATCTTGTGCGCACATGATAATATGTTGTGTGGACAAGATAATATCTTGTGCGCACACGATAATATGTTGTCCGAACAAGATTTTATTTTGTCCGCACAAGACATTATCTTGTGCGCACAACTTACAAATTAAAAAAAAAATCATGTCCCTTCCCGGGTTCCGAAGCTTTGTCATATACATGTAACTTTAGTTTCAAAATATATCTCCTTTAATCTTATTTCTGTTTATGAATCAAATAAGGTGCATTGGCTAAGTTTCAGCATAAGGTTGGTAGTTTATAGTAATGTTATTTAGGGAACAAAATGCCCATAAAATGTGAGGAGGGACACTGTTATGAATCATTTAATACTTCAGAAATAATAATAATCAAAGAGTAATTACTTTTGTGAAGAAAAATGAGTTTTATACTATGAATATTCTGAATTATCATCGACATAAGATATTGCCAAACAACAAGGGAGGTAATCCCAACTTTTTTACCTCTGGTGAACAACAGTCATACCCCCGGGGGGAAATTACCCGTATTGGAATTACTTTATTCTACTCTTCATATCCTTTTATTCGATGTGCAACATGACTATGTTTGTACAAAATGGATTTTGTAAATTTTCCTTTTTTGGATGGTGATGTTCCTCGTGCGCCATCCTATGTTGTTTATATATCGCAATTAATTCGATTTGCCAGAGTGTGTAGTCATGTAACTGACTTCAACACTCGTGATAAATTGTTAAAGGCTAAACTTCTTAATCAGGGTTATCGGTACCATAAACTACGCAAAGCCTTTTCAAAATTTTATAGACGTCATTCCGATTTAATTTCAAAATTCAATATTGGACTTAAATCTCTTCTGCAACAAGGTCTATCGGAACCCGAATTTTATGGTGACTTAGTATATAAATTCAGAAAAATATATAATCGCAATGGCTTCAGCACCCAATTTCGTAAAATCATTATTCGATTTAAAAAGATAGGGGGTACAACATAAATGTTATACGACAGACTGCATGCATGGTAGTTAACCCAATCACGGTTGACAACTTTGCTTCCCTCTTTAATTGCACGCAGGTGGGTCAGGTCTCAGATTCTATATACGGTTCCAGCGTAAAGGCTTATTGAGAATTAGAGAGATATAATTTAAGGTATTGTTGGTTGGTGCCTGATGCTCTGTCTCTGGTCGGGCCCATCGGAGTCTAACTGCTGGTTTCCTTTTGCTCCAGCATTTTAGTGGTTTCTTGCGGTCGAGTCCTCACCGTTGTTTCATCTCTGTGGTTGTTTGATTATTTGTGTTCAGGGAGATGTTGCACTGATGAGTTAGGAGGCCTTCATGCGGACTGAATAAGTTGTTTGTCTAACTCGCGACGGAAGTAAGGGCGAGAATTGTAGCCACGTAAAATCGATTTAAGCCCCCAAGTGGAATTCGTTTCCGCTGACCGTTCCAAGGCGTTTCTTCTGTCGCGGTTTATTTTTGTTATGGTTTGTCTTTGGGTGTTTGTGTCGCTTATATTATTTTATTTTGAATATACTATTGGCCAATTTGTTGGAAAGTAAGTGAGCTTTTGGCTTTCCGCTTAGGGTCTGTTGTTTCATGTTTGTGTTTCTTTCCCTTTGGTGTCTCTGGTGGGAGCTGTGGGTTGATTGTATCGATTCCTGATCATTGCTTCCACTTCTATTTATACGGCAATCAGGCATTCTATTAACCTAATAAATGGGGTCGAATAATTGCACGCTGTAATCGGTAGTGCCCTATAATACCTATACGTCTAGTGACCGTTTATAGACCGGACCTACTTTTCAGGTCCCTATTATACAAGTATATGCAATAACATGCAACCTTTCATACATGGGAAATCAACGAAACTTCAAGTTAAAATATTTGCAATATTTATTTAAACAGATTTTCAGAATTTTCAGCTAAATTCTTACCTTCTCGGCTTTTCCTGGTTTGAACGGCCCGTTGGAATAACTGCGCACTGTTACTGCAGTTGCGTCTCAACTTCGAAATTACTTTTTAAAGCTACAATAAACTATTTATTTGCAGATTTTCATACAGAGAGTAAAGCGCTGAGACACTTTCTTTCGAGCGTCCGAGTTGTTTCCTACGTCTTTGTGGCACGTTGACGTCAAAAACTATGCACTTGTTGACGTCACGTTATACTACGTGTGCACGCCATTGCACTGAATGTCTTTTATCATGCCACACTGCCTGCTGTCTTTTTTGCTTAAATTGACTTAATAATAATTGCAAACACCATTGATGGTTTTGAATTGTGGTATGAAAGAAATACATGGAAGTGTCTTTAATAATAAAATATAATCGGTTCGCTAAAGCTCGCCCCTATAAAATTGTCTAAGGCTCACCGATTATATTTTTATTATTAAAGACACTAAGCATGTATTTACTATTTTGAGTCCTCAGGCAGTGCCGGGGCCCACCCCTTGTCACATCATTTATTTTGCATATGTTTTTTGCCGTTCTCAGCCATTAGTAGCATGTGAAAGTTCAGAAATTCTAGCTTACATTGTCTAGGAGCAATTGTGCAACATTATGGACAGACTGATGAACAGAGGGTATGAGTCTATGAAATGATCCCTGCTTTTTTTCTACGAAAGACGCCGGGATAAAAATTAAATAGTTGGCAGCTCTAGAATTTATCACTTTATTCAGAAATAATTAGTAATTATCAATTAATTTAACCATTACAGATACTGAATGGACTATTTTTATTTTCAATGTAGAGAAAGGTAGAAGTAAAACAAAGATCAGGAATCGATACAATTAACTTACTCCACCCATCAAAGACACCAAAGGGAAAGAAACACCAAAATGAAGCGACCAGACCATAATGGAAACCTAAATAAAGGAAGGCCATAAGGATAGTACCTTTCCCACAAAATGTCCATATGGCCATCCAAAATAAAAAGACACAAGTGTTACACACAGTAAGTAACAAACAACAACATAAATAAACCGCCACAGAAGAACCGCCTTGGAACGGTCAGTGGAAAGAATTCCAATGGGGGGGGGGGGCTTAAATCGATTTTACGTGGCCACAATCCTCGCCCTTACTTCCGTGGCGATTTAAACAAATAATTTGTTCAGTCCGCATGAAGGCCTCCTAACTCACCAGTGCAAAATCTCCGTGAACACAAATAATCAAAGAACCACAGAGGTGAGAAAACGGTGAGGACTCGACAGCAAGAAACCACTGAAATGCTGGAGCAAAAGAAAACCAACAGTTAGACTCCGATGGGCCCGACCAGAGACAGAGAAACTGAATACTGAAATGAACGGCCAAAAATCTGTTGGTCCACCAGGCGGCTTATCATGAATGGTTCCAGTCGAAAATAGCTGGTCCCGGGAAAAAAGACTTGCGCTTGTATTAAACACTGTGGTAACATGCATTAATTTGCGGACCCCGTCCATCGGGCTTGAAGAAATACATGTAGATTGGGCTGAATCATGTTTCCATGCAGAAGTGAAACTGACTGCACATGAATACGGGTAAACCTCTTAGAAGTTGTAAGTCTGCCCAGGAAAAGTGATGCGAGTCTGACTGTCCATGCATATAAACCCTATTGGTGATTTGGTGTCATTGGGCAGCAGGGTTCGCTGTCATTTCATCTCAATGTCGGGTAAAAGTCCTCCAACATTGGTAACAACGTCTCCAAAATGACCTATACATTGTTGACGGGTACTTTAAACCTCAAACAAACAAACAAAACATGTATTAGTCCATTCTAAGGTTTAAGGTTTAAAAAGGTGCATTTTGATTATCGTATTAAGGACGGTCGCGCATAATTGACTCTACCGTAATCAAGTTCGAATTTTTACCTCAAAATAATTTTAGTTTGTATTTTGCTTCTTAAGTGTTTTCTGAGGTTTTGGTAAATTTAATAACCAATACAATGTGTTCTTTGTTGTAAAATATTTTGCGACTTTATAGACTACTTTCCGGTCTAGTTCGCGTGGCTGTAAGCACGGGAAAATGGTGGGATAAACAGACTAACCCTGCATTTTTCCAGCTACTGATTTGTTTCCTTCGATTGCAGCCCATCAGCTTTCAACGGCAAATCGTAACTCTCTTTAACGAAAGATGTTTACTTAATTTTTCAACTGGCGTTAAAAATATAGCCTCGAAGAGTCTGCCACTCCACATATTCCATGGCCATACTTTGTCAACACAAACAAAACAATGAATCAAGTGACGTTCACTTTAGTCTGCGTGACGTCATATCTATGAAAAAACAAACACTGCCGTATTTACCTACCTAGTTTTTGGTATGAACTAAAAGTGCAGATACAACAGTAATAGCCTACCTGGCAGTGCACATTACTCTAATAATTATCAGTCGCAGTCTCAGTTTCAATTACTGTTAACCCACCTCGGTGATCCAGAACCCAAATTTAGGATCTTACACTCAACAGAGAGAGAGAGAGAGAGAGAGAGAGAGAGAGAGAGAGAGAGAGAGAGAGAGAGAGAGAGAGAGAGAGAGAGAGAAAATCAAAATCGAGGCTCGAACTTTAAATTCGAGGATGGATAATTGCATCAGTCTGCTGCTTCGTCGTCCCATAAATATCTCACATTGTTAGTATGTACAATACATGATAGCCGCCCCGCCGATCTGGGCTTGAAGGTCCTTATGACCTTCCTTTGTTTAGGTTTCCATTATGGTCTGGTCGCTTAATGTCAGATTTCTTTCCCTTTGGTGTCTTTTATGGGTGGAGTAAGTTAATTGTATCAATTCCTGATCTTTGTTTTACTTCTACTTTGAAGAAAAAGATTATGCCGCATGATCACACAGAACAAAAACCAATCGAACATGAGTACTGGTAGACCTCCGTGCCCACGTAAAGTGGTGCAAGACCGGTCCGTGCTTATACACATATAGATTGTAATTGGCACATTCGGTGTCTTGTATGGGAGAGGTGAGGCAATTGTATCGCTTTTCGTTTTGTTTTGAGACTATATAATACTTCGGCAAAGACGTAGTGTCGACGTCGAGATACCCTTGATGCTACTGTGTCTCAAACTTTTATAAGCAGCCATTAAGTCATTTCTTTATTTATTTTATTTTATTTATTTATTTATTTATTTATTTATTTATTTATTTATTATTTTGCGGGGGGGGGGGGGGCTGGGTGATGGGTTTGAGAGCAGCGCGACATGGGACCAACTGTCTAATGAGGCCATCCCAATTCACAGTTTACCATCGTACAGTTTCTGAAATCGGAAGCTACTGCGACTGTACGCTCAAAAATACACCATATTTATGAAAAACACTAAAAATCAATAAAATTTGGTATTAACACCTGGAAAGGACACATACTTGGGAAGGTAAGAGACATCTCTTTTCAAATTTGATTCGATTTTGAATCACAAGGTACCCTGTTCTGCACAATAAAACGATTCTGAAGCTGCATCAGTGATTTATTTCATTCTCGCTCGCGGTGACCATTATTTTTTCACATATTGACTGTCTTGTGGTCAGTTGAAAACACTTTTTCTGAATAAGCTAACGTTTCAGGTCAATATGGCATGAAACAAACTTGTCAAAGTCTAACTTTTATTAGCTGTTTTCTACTTTCCCTATAACTTTGGCGGGAACTAAAACGGGGAAAAAAATTCTAACACCGGTTGCCTATATAGCCATTGGATACATCTGGTGATATATCGAGTGATAAATCACTAAGCGGAAGAGTGCGTCGCGATGAGCGCCTTTTCGAGTTTCATGACGGCATTCATTGCTACGTTGACGTTAGATTGTGTAACGTCGTTTTATTGTATAAGAAATGTTGTGAAAACAGGTAGTCGCATGTGATACAGTCAGTTTTATTTGGCGGGATACCTTCACACAACGGTGGAGGATAGGGCGAATCTGAAGGAATCAATAGCATTCTCTAGTGACGTGATTAATTTAGTGATATATCATAGCTTGTCGGTCAGTTGTAAGTAGACAAATCACTCGCGCTACGCGCTCGTGATTTGATCTACATTTCAACTGACCTCCAAGCAGTGATATATCACTCAATAAGTCACTGCTAGAGCTAATCTATTTCTTAAATTTAGACATTTTTGCATCAGCATATTGCATTTTTTTAATCAGTTTCAATCCGTTTCATTCGGGGTGGGGTGGGGGTGGGGGTGGGGGTTATTAAATTGACAACAAAGTGAATAAACTGACAACAAAGTAAGATAAAAATATCCAATAAACTTACCAAGGTCAGTTATTAACATATAACTAACATTGTTTGACCATCTGCAACAATGTTAATAGCTTTATGTATTTTAAACATGAACACAATTAATGGCAAGTATTGCAATATCAGAAAATGCATTTTTTTTTTTTTTTTTTTTTTTTTTGCAAAAAAAAAAAAATCATTTTTTTTACACCAATACTCTTAGAAATGAAAATGTGTTTTCCTTCAAATGCAAGAGTTTGATTCATATCACATTTTGGAGCAAACGTATGAGCAATAATGAAGATATGATCCTTGTTATTGTCATTTTAACTATAGTTAGTGTTTTTTTTTTTTTTGTTGTTGTTTTTTTTTTTTTTTTTTTTGTTGTTGTTTTTTAGTTATCTTTATTGGGGGTGGGGTAACTTATTCTGAATTACTTCAACCAGATGCATGCTAACAGGGGGAAATTTCATGCCTATTTCGTATATCTATTATGGTTATATGATATATGTGAAAAAAAAAAGAAAAATCTAAAGACGACGAATGCGTTCTTTTATCAAATATAGAGACAATTGCATACCAAATAGCAAAATATGCAGAAAAGACCCTATTAATAGAAGTGTTTTGACAAAATCTGTGAAAGAGTTTGTCTTTCACAGCTAAGTACGCAAACACGATCCTGCATTGTGTTTTCTTTAAACAAACTGGGAAATATTGTTTTGCACACTCGCTATCGATACATTGTTAATGAACGGGATAATTCTTGAAACATTTTATAATTTCGAAAACAGTACCCCTCTATATGGCTAAAAAGCTAGAAAAGAAGCATGGTATGCCTATATTTTTATACTGACAAACGATGCAGAGACTTTAAGCTACAAAATATAAGCAAATAAAAAATATCTAAAGACACAGCGCGCCCATATAGTTAATGGAAAATAACTGTGTTTTATTCTACAACAAATCACGGCAAAGAAGAGCGTGACGAGTGACGTCATTAAAACTGCAAATTTATGACGTCACTTGTCGATTTCCTTGACGTTGGGCGGTGTAACGTCATTTTCCCGCATCGAAAACGTTAGAAAAGGATATAAATGTATGTGTTTCAGTCGGTAATTTTAGCGGGATTTCTTCTAACAATGGTGAAAAGTTGTGAGAATTTGAAGGAAACAAGAGCATTATTGCCGAGTTTCAGCGAGTTAGAATCGAAATAGATCAGCTCTAGCCAGTGATTTGTTAGGTAATATATCACAGTTTGTCGGTCAGTTGTAAGTAGACAAATCACGCTCGCTACGCGCTCGTGATTTGATCTACTTTACAGCTGACCTCAAAACTGTGATTTATTACACAACAAATCACAGCTAGAGCTGATCTATTTCTAAAATGAATTACTCCCCACCCTCCTTACATTTGATTGGTTAATTTAGTGGACTACTCTGTTAATAGAGGATCTTACATGAGTGCTCATGTATTATTGAATTTATTAAACAAGTTGAGGAAAAGGGATAAAACGCGAGGCTTCGCCGAGCATTTTATCCCTTTTCCTCAACGAGTTTAATAAATTCAATAAAACACGAGCACGATTGCAAGATTCTATTAATCATATGACATTTAAAACGCATTTTATTCACGATTGTTTACAAAAATGTCAATATTCCGCCATAAGTAAACGCGACGTCGTTAAGGACGTCGTACATGTAACGTTACGGGACGTATCTAGCTAATTTGCATATTTAATCCACTAGTGGATTATCGAAAATAATACATGGCGTTATTACACTCTCAGACGCGACGTCATATGATATTTTTTTTATTTCAGACGGCGCTCACGTTCAAGCCGTGACAAGCATCAGAGAAGTAGAAGTCGAGACAGAAAAAAGCAGTAAACATAAACATGAGGACAAAGACAGAGAGTCAAAGAAAGACAAATACAGTACCATTCAGACGATTCTTGACACCCTAGTTGACTCCAAGTCAACTACATTCAGACATGGAGTTAACTCCTAGTCAACTCCATTTCCCGCTTTTGTTAACTAGGGAGTTAACTCCTAGTTGACTAGAAGTCTTAACAGTTATACAGTAATACATATATAGATTAGAACAGGTGAATGAATATGTTACTTAATTTGTTATCTGTTTATTTTATTTATTTTCATCATGCTGATGCAAATGGCATGGCAAATAAAAAATGAAGAATGACAGGTTATATCCCATAATTTCAAAATGATCATTGTTAGCCCTTATCATGCTGAATAAATTAATTTTACCATAACCATTTCTGGATATCAGCCATTCAAATCGTTAAATGTTATGTATTCATTCAATTCACAGTTTGGATAACAACAGTGTAGATCCTGACCAGATTACACAGCCCCCGCCCATAGGGGCTTGAAGAAATATATGGGCTGCATGATGCTTCCACGCAGAGCTAAATCCGGCCCGCACACTAATACTGGTAAACCGCTTAGAACATCTAAACCTGTCCTGGAACCGCGGTGCGAGGCGGACCGTCCATGCTAATAAACCCTATTGGTTTCATTGAGCGACAGGGCTTGAGATGTCATTTCATCTCCATGTCGGGTAAAAGTCTCCAAGTCTCCAAAATGACCTTTACAGTGTTGACGGGGACGTTAAACCTCAAATCAAACAAACAAAACCTGACCAGATGGCTTCTTCATAAACCATCTGATCAGGATCTATGCTGTTTGCAAAGTTAGGATTTGTCATGTTCAGCGGGATAAGGGTTAATGAATTTCAGGTTACACTCCTTGGTTTAAGTGCCCCGAAAATCCAGGTATGGACATTTTAGCCTCTCCAGAACAACAGCTCTGTTTATTTTCAATTGTCAAAATGAACTTCCATGAATCTCATGTTCACACTGCTTGGCTGAAATTAGTAATTGTAGTAGTGTTTGTTTCATTATTTATTTCAATGAAGTAGAAATATTTATGTTACTATTGTTATTAGTTATTGCTATTATTATTATTATTATTATTATTATAAGTAATAGTAGTAGTAGCGGTAATATTCACAGGTTTATTTATTGTTATTATTATTATTATAAATATTATCAGTAGTAGTGGTAGTAAGTTTTTGTTATTTTTATGTTTATCTCAATTGAGTAGAAATCTTTATGTGACTATTGCTACTAGTAGTAGTGGTGGAAGTTGTAGATGTGACATTGACATTTATTAATTTATTTATTGTGTTTTTCAAGAACAAAATATACTATGTATTAATATGTTTAAGGACCAATAACAAAATTCATAAGTGATCCATAAGTGGATTATAATGATTAAACCCTTCTTATCAGAAGTCATTATCTAATTTCATCAGATGAATACCATCACCTAAACAGCCTTAATCCCCTGAGGTTCAAGTGGTCATTTATTGGTAGGTGATAAGAGAAATGGTTTGTGATAGAACAGAACAGAACGGAGTTTATTTACAAAGTCCAAAAGGCTATAAAGCCCATGAGGATACAACATATATACAAACGATGGCATTAGACAGCGTTACATCAAGTACAAGTAAATGATCATAAACACATAAAAAGAACGACCAGATACATATAAAGGTGTAACGTCAATTAGCATTCAAATCTCTACAACAGGGATGTTGTGGAGAAGGTGTTATAGGAGAAGTATGTAGTTCAAATGTGCAAATAGTCATACTACTTAATTTAAAGCAGAGATTGCAACATGCATCGGCAGCCCTATGGATTGGGTCTTTACCCCACCCAGACCGCAGCCGGTGCATATCACATATATGCATGTAGATACATACGTACGCACACCCCGAAATACTGATGCATTGATATACATACTAGTGCATAAATATACATGTATGAATTATATGATATTGGCACGTGACCTATTTTAAGACCGGCGCAGTTGCCGTCCTTGTTGCATGGGCAAGAACATTCAGCTGCGTCGGCCCATCGATCTAAAATCTTGACCCATGTTCACGTGTCCAGATCCCGTCTTGCCGAAACGAAATACAAGGCGGGGCGTAAGACTCGTGAACTTAAGGGGTTAATTGTCATATTGAATAAAACAAGTAACAACATTGTAAAAACTAAGCAGGGAAAAATAATGCCATATTATGCCATGATAAAGGCTTACTTAGAAAAAGCCAAAATCAGAGACCCCAACCATCCCAAGCCCCTTGGGGCCCATATTTTGTCCAATATTATATTTACGTTAAATTGTACTCTTTTGTTAGCCCTGTATAACCCAAATGATTCCCAACTATTATTAAACTTTACTCTTATAGTCTACCCCTGTATAAAACATCCGTTCGAACCTTAAAAGCTTGAAAAATGAAACAACATAATTTGCGAATACAGCCTATATTAGATGAATTCAATAACTCTATGAATTTAAACATGTTTGGTCGTCTCCTATAATATTTTGAAATATACAGTAGAACTTCGATGGCTCGAACACCGTTGGCTCGTTTACCATCGATGGGTCGAACCCATTCTTGAGCCCCTAGCGAAATTCTCTACATAAAAATGTGGGGGATAATTAAGGAGATTTTAGTCTTTTATCTCGATGAAGCGATTCTAATGATTACACACAACATACATTTTTATTATAGAACACCGAAAAGATGTCTAAAAGTATCTCGTTATGCCTCCTGGCAGTCACTTCAGTGGCTCGAACTACCCATGTCTCGAACAGATTTTCGAGGTCCCAAAGGTGTTCGAGCCATTGAAGTTCGACTGTATATCTTCCTTAACTCTGTATATAATGAACATTCTATAACAAAATGGTATTCATCTTCTAATAAGTTACAAGTAGTGCATATTCTTTCGCTAATAGTTATGGAGTTCGGTTTTACCCATCTACCTGCTTCTATCTCTAAACGGTGCGATGACATCCGCAGTCTGCTAAATGCTTGACTAAATTTACTTAAATTGACTTTGTCTAAATATGGTTGAAACTGAAAAACAGTAAATGACCTATACAAAAATAGCTCGCGATGACTCTTCTAGTCGTGCCCGCCAGTTCTGTATAAAAGTACCTGTTAATCTTTGTTTGAGTAAGGATATAAAAGAATTAATGTTTCCTACTCCTTGGTCAATCCAAACTTCGTGAAACCCCAGGGATAATAAAAGATCGCGTATAAGAGAAACCCAGTTTACAGCATTCGGTAAAGTAAAAAAATCCCTCAGCATCAAATTATATACGAGCTTAATATACTTGGTTTCGTCTGATGATAACACCTTAAACCAATATTTCACAATACATAAATAGCGCCTTGTTAGATAATTTGTCCTACCAAGTTCTCCATAAACAAAGTCATTCTGTGTTGTTTTCTTTACCCCTAAAGGACGCTTACAAAATTGTAGATGTACTCTTTCAACAGCATTAGCCTGTATAAATCCCAAAATTTCACAACCATAATTTAGAATAGGTGTTATCAATTTATCAAACAATTGTAATTTGTGCTTAGGTGATAAAAAGGTAAATTTATACAAATATTTACTCATTTTAAAAATTGTTTTTTGTGCTTGTCCTGCAAGTGCATTCTGTGCCTCTGCAAACGATCCCCAAACAGTAAATTCAATTCCAAGATATTTAAACTTTTTAACTATTTCAAGCGGCTCTCCATCATAATAAAATGTAAGGTTTCTAGGCAGTATCCCCCCTTTCTAAATATCATTGTATATATATATATTATATGTGATATATGATATCCTTGAGTATTATAATTTTGAATGATATCCAGCAAAGCAAATGAACTTAGAATCTTTGTTTGCCATAGAAAATGTTTTTATCATTACAATACATCACTAAGAAAACACACCTATTCAAATATATTGAAAATTTTACAACCTAATAATAGACAAAAAGTCAGATAATAAATCTGATTTTTATTTTTATATTTCTGGCCAAAACATACATTGTGGGAACTCGTTATAACCGCGTCAGTGAGGCGGTTCTAACGCGTACCCACAATCTATGTTTTTGGGCGGAAATATAAAGAAAAATGAAGGTGGGAACTTGTTAGAATCGCCTTATTGAGACAGTTCTAATGAGTACCCATAACCTGTTCATGGCTTTAACATGGCTTTTGGCAGTTGACTAGTTTGTCTTTTTTATTTCTGCTTCAAACATTATTAAGTGGAAACTTATTAGAATCGCCTCATTGAGACAGCTCTTATTAGCATCCACAACCTGTTCATAACTTTAAACTGGCAATTATCACATATTTTTCTTATTTCGGCTTCTAAAAAAGGAAGGGGGGATTTGAAACAACCGCCTCACTGAGTCAGTTCTAACGAGTACCCACAACCTGTTTTGAACCATCTGCTGGTAATTTTAAAAGTCAAATTTTCAATTTTTCAAACAATATGGAACCTAATCAGACTGCTCCTCTTGGAGAAATCTGATCAGGGTCTATACGCATAAATATGTTTGAAAAGTTTGAAAATATGTTTTGAAAAGTTTAACAGAAGAGCAGCAGACAACATAAACAAATGACAATTTCAGATGCAGTTTTTCATTATCCTTCTGAATTAATTAACCCATAAGATGTCAATCACAACAATTTTGTCTGCTTTGTCGTCTGCTTGTAACTTTGAAAGTCAATTTTGCAAACAATGTGGGACCTGATCAGACTGATTAGAGTCCACACAAATTACTTCACATATTGCATTCATTCAAAATTCGCAAACTGAAGGATAGTGTAGATCCAGAACAGATGGTCATCTGATCTGGATTTACATTGTTTCATGTTCAGCAGAGTAAGGATTAATTAAATGACAGGGATCCTACAGACATTGTCTATTCCCACATAAGGGGCAAATAAACATCTAATGGTAAATGTTGTTGCGTTTTATTTCTCTTTTCCAAATTTAACCCATATATGCCAAGCGTCCTATTTGTGGGACAGCGGCAAAAAGTTTACACTCAGATCGGATGCCCCGTCAACACTATTTATGTCATTTTGAAATGGACCACTCCAAACTTATAAAGTAGAAGATTCCACTCTCATATATGGTTTAAAGAAAGGTAATATCGAATATCACAAGCTTGGGCACATAACTTAATACAACTTAATACTGTAGAAACTTATGCGTGGACAGTGAAGAATCAGATCAAGGTGTTTTTTTTGTTGTTGTTTTTTTACTTGAGATCTAACGTCCCCGTCAACACTATTAATGTCATTTTGGAGACGCTGCTTCCAATTTTATGGGGCTTTTACCAGGCATTGAGATGAAATGACACTTTACCTGGGCATGCTTAGTCCTTCTATATTCACATTAGAAAATATTTTGGCTCGGAAAATATTTTAGAAATTCTAGAAAACAGATACCGCCTCATTAAGGGTTTGTAACGAGTACCCATAATCTATGTTTTTAAGCAAAAATATGAAAAAAAGGTTTATCCACGTAAAAACAAATTTTAAAAGTGGGGTTTGAGGGTCAGAATTATAAAGGCATTTTCTTTTGTAATGAGATATGAACTTTTATTACAGTGTGTAGGTATTGTGGGTTTTATATCTCCTGAATTCATCACTTGAAATGAACACCCCTAAATTCCACTTTATATAGAGAAATTTGGGGTTTACGGGGGTATACATTATTTTTTTCTTATTTCTGTTCCACGAGATATGTTGTGGGTACTCGTTAGAACCGCCTCGCTAAGGCGGTTCAAACGAGTACCTACAACCTATGTTTGCAGATTTTTTATTTTAATTGTTAATTAGAGGTGGATGAAAACTGGAGTAACCGGAAAAAATGCTTGACATATTATAGAGAAATAGATAGATAACACAGTAGATGTGTAAATGTATTAAAAAGAAAGCAAAGTAAATGGAATTCGCTTTATAAAAACATGCGCATGAAATATAAATCAACTGAAACTATTTTTTAAAAATGATTTGTATTTCATCTTATGAAATTTGTGAAAGGTTTCAAATTCTTGCTCCAAAAAACTTTTAGATATTTTTTATCTGTTATTAAGACAATCTATTGTTAAGACCACATCTGGTCAGCCAAAAAAAATGTGGTCTTAATATAGGAAATTAAATGTACATTTAATTAATTACTCATTGGTAGTAGAAACCATGCATATCTTAATTTTCAGTTATGAAATTATATGCAAATCAAATCAAGTGTATGAAGTTGGCTTGGAGTCTGGAGTATGGAGTTTGAAATTCGATTTATTCCGTAGTAGTAAAGTATAGTAAAATATTAGTGAATGTTAGGCAAAAACGATATTCCAAGCCGCAAATCCCAAGCCAAGTTCACACACTCAATCAAATCTCAGATAAGAGTTTGATGACAGGACAAAGGATTAGTTAACTCCATTTTAACTCCCTAGTGAACTATAGTTAACTAGGGAGTGAATTTGTAGTCAACTCTAGGGTCCAAATATAGTCTGAATGTAGTCAACTCCTAGTTAACTTGGTGTAAAGATTCGTCTGAATGGAACTGTAGCTTGGTCTGTTGTGAGCACCCCGGGCGTAAATCGCAGCCTTTTGAGAGACACTGGTCCTATAAAAATATTATGTAGGTCTGAATTACGGTATTCAACTTTGTGTTGGATTCCTTTTAGAGTGAACTGCACTCGAGGCGTTTCTTGAACTTGTATATAAATCCCAACTTCTTTATTAGCATTTGCTTGACTCCACTTGAGCATGAACCCGGGTAACACATCAACAGAGTCGTCGGGTCTATCTCCGAGAATTAGATCAAGGATGATCGATGATGTTGGCAAGTCCATACCAATGATTCCCGCTGGAGGGAATTCGAAGACTATTTTCAGGATTCCCTGCCGGTTGTTGCATGTCTTTAGCACGTTGTCTTCGGAAACGACAATGTTATTTGTCCCGGGGATATATGAGCACAGTCGAGTGCCACTATTCACTACCTTCCTAACTTTGTGCAGCTTTCCAGTCACAACGTACGGACACGAGATTTGTATGTCGATAAGGCACCCTGTTTGTTGGACGGGGTCTGCAAAAGCAACCCACTTGCTCCCAGTGAAGGCCAGCGTACGAACCCGCTTTGGAACGGCATGTGAGGTATCTACGTCGCTGAGATCACCGAATGCCAATGACCCCGCTTGGCCGACCTCTTTTCTTTTGTAGACCCCATCAGAGAGCTGGAAGGCATACAATCGATCTTCCTTCCCGTCCTTATCGAACCCCTCGGTGTCACCAAGATCAGCCACCCCATGGCATTTTCTGATGTGTCAGCCATTCCTTATATGTATGGTTGCGCTCATATACTCGAATGGTAACAACTCCCCGTTGACATCTCTAAGTGAGATAGTTAGCTGTGAAATGGACCCTGACGACAGCCTCTTGTACTGTAAGACAGGAAATGATTCAGTTCTACCAGCTCCACACATTTCTTCCTCGACAGGGATAGATCTAAACAGTGTAGAGGGGCGACCGTTATGCAGATTGTCTGAAGTACTTAACTGTAGACCTCACGATGGACGGTCAGCTTGTGTGGCTTCTTTGCAGTGAACGTCTGGGGGAGGGCTTCATTTTTTTTAGGTCGCCGTTGACAAGGGTAAAGGTAGGGGGACGAGGTCTGAAAGTATTGTCGGAAAAGCCTAAGATATTAGCTAATTCGCGATTCATTGTTATAACTTCTCCGGGCTTTACCGTTAATTGCAGTAGACTAGAGGGTTCATCAACAATGAGTTCGGCGTTCAACGGTTTAAACACCTTTTGTTCAACTCCCAGACGTTATAATACCCGTCAGGTATTATTTTTGTTATTTGAGACCTTATTATTCCTTTTCGCCGTGCATACGTTGTACCACCAGTGATAATACGTCAACTCGCAGAGAGCAATCTTTCGCTTACCCGCAGACAGGGTCCTGGCAAGATTGATTGGTACATCATTTTGAACGTCAGTGAGTTTGATGTACATGATACTCACCAAAATGGGTATGGATACAAAGGCGTTTACGTTAAATAGCTCGGAAAAATATCAGGCAGGCGGCCATTTCAAATATAAAGAGTCAGCAGCAGGGGCGCACATCCTAGTCATAATGGTCGACGATAAGGAAAGTCACTTCCTTGCCAAGTACCCGAACATCTTCGATTATCAAAACACCTGGGACACCTGGCAGCATTATCAAATAAGTTCTGAAGTTAGATCCCTTGGAAGCAAGGAATACACCAAATAAACGAAAATAGCAGACTCGGTTTTATTGTGTCTGTTCATGACCAGTACTGAAATGTGAAACACCGGCCACGCCCTCTAGCACCGGCTTAAGCAGAACTCTATTTTCAAAATGATACCAAATGAACTCAATGATCCCAAAGGACCAGAAAATATAATCTGCACTATGATGATGTACGAGGAGACGTTTTACGGCCGCCACACGGCACAACACCACTTTTTTATTCACTTTTTGACCCCGGCCTTGCCGGGTGGTTTTGGAGCCGGGGCCGGTACACTCCCGCCGCCAGTGAGCGAAAGCACTAGGGTCGAGATTGCCATCCCAACCGCTGTAGGATGCGCACGATCATTATCCCCTGTTCGCGCAAGAGTGTCCGTATTCGCTCAGCCAGCGTCTTGTCTTCATGAAGGAGCCGCCTGAATGTCTCACAGATTCTGTTAATCTGGGACCGGAGAGCTTCTCTGTTCGTAAAGAGGGCTTCGAACCTCGACTGTCTTTCGATTTCGATGTCAGAGAGCTCGCCTTCCAGTTTTCTGATTCGGTCTTGAATCTCCTGCTGCATCTTGGGGTCGTCCATTTCCGTCAGTTTCTGTCGCTCCCTGGCCAAGCGTTTTTAAACTTGGGATTTTCCCTCGTCGACCTTTGACAGCTTCGCCAGGCTGTTCGCCAACTCATCTCGGGTTCGAGTCATCGCCTTTTCAAGCCCAGCGAGCTCTCTTTTGGCCTGGGTGACCCACGCGGTGTCGATAGGCTGATCACCAATTGTCTTCAATGCGGTTCAACGTCTTCTGCGCTGCGGCGCGCGCTATCGGCTATGCCGGGGAGGTCCTGAAGTTCGATATTTTCAAGGTTTGCACCGCTCGGGAGGGCTTTATCTGCCTGCTGGAGAGCTTTCACAGCGGAGCTACTTAGACGCTGCATCTTCGATATGTATTCAGGGAACCCCAGTGATCTTCGCAGTGCATGTATGCCGCCTCCTCCGTATCTTGTGGCCAGTGTTTATAAGGCCAGAAACCGAAATTGTCCCCTCGTCGCAGTGATAGGGATCTTTTTGTCGCCTGGTGTCCAGTAAAGTGTTTTGCCGTCGGCATCAATCCCAAACTGGCTATAGTCGATCCTGACTTGGGGGCGCAACCCATAGGCACAGTTCACTTCTTTGTAGAAAGTGTCAACCAGGCACTTTTTCTGAGCCTCAAGTTCTGCCTGTTTCAACTCGCCCTGCAGATTCTGCAAATTGTCCCCTGATGTGTTTAGATCTTGCTGGACGGGCAGTGTAGGCTCCATAGGGTGGTTGGGGAGGTCGAAATCATAATCATCGTCTATTCCAGGCCCGTCTCGGTCGAACGTGTGGTTTTCGAAATCATAGTCAGCCATATTTATGTAACAAGTATGTGCATTTGAAGGTTGTCGCGCATCTTAAAAACAGACTTTGTCGAGTGTCAACGAAGTTGAGACCATGTCATCAAGCAAGTACGGACGAAAGCTTGACCCCTACCGGTGCCTCCGCGAACCTCTTGGGGTGAAAGGGATGAGGCAATCGGTATCGATAACTTACAGCCCAGCATGATCGGCCCGAACCAGCAGCTTATCGTTCGATTCCCCAACCTTGGTCAACATGATGTCATCGTCCCCGGGACCGCGAGGTTGGCCTCCACGATCACTTGACTTGACTTGATAGATTTTGTAAGGTAACCGGGCGCTAAAAGCACATAGGGGCTACCCCTCCACGATCACGCTGCACAGCGAAGATGCCAATCGGATCTTGGTTTAGAACCTAGGCCGCGCCCTCGTGAAAAAGACCGTCCTTATAATTTCGGGGAACGAGGTCCTCAGCATCGACGATAGTGATGTGTACCACTGCTACCGCGATCTCTGGAGGACGGCTTCAGAGAGAAAAAATGGCCAGTACCAAGGCATTGATACGTCGGAAAACCAAAATACAACGAGGATCCGAATCAATGCTGGGAACAAAGATGAGTCCGTTCTAGCGGACAAAGCCGTCGCCGATGCTTTCGGCAATCGTTTCTACATCCCACTGGACTTCGAGCTACTCAAGAGCCACTTGCCATTCTACCAGAGCGCTCTGGGTGACCGACTCGAGTATGAGCTCACTTTCAACGACTACAACCGTGTGATCCAGACCACAGACAGAGGTGCCTCTTTCGACATTGGAAACATCTGTCTTGAGTATGATATGGTCACCCTGCCAGAGCTGGCCCAAATGATCAACAACCAGTACAGAAGCCGCATTTAATCCTGTACGACAGGGTACTGCGGCACCGCAAAATCGGTAAAGACAAGAGCGACACCCTCTGGAATATCAATCTCAACGTGCCCGCCCGCAGCATGAAGGGCATCCTGATGCTCTTTGAGGATGAAGCCGCGCAACAGACCTTCGCTCGCGACACAGAGGCCTTCTATAACCCGAAAATCGCCAAGGTCAATGTCACCATCGAGGGGATCCCCAACCAACTCTTCAGCCAAGGGATGCGCTCTTACCAGATGTTTGATGAAACGAGGAAGCTCTTCGCAGTCGGTAGCCAGCGAAACCCTGAAGTGGCAACGGTCGAAATAGACCTTGCAATAGTCGACGTCAGCCTTGCAGAATACCTCACCAGCAAGTACGCGCTGTGGCTTGACCTCAGGACAAGCGACGACGACCGTGATTCATTCGAAGACTGCTTGCGCGAGAATGACGTGATATCCACACGAGAACAGCGGGCGTCGGCGAGGCAGCAGTTAGCCGAGACAAAGCATGCTTAGCTTTTATTAAAGACAGACCAACCAGCTGCTTATATGGTGTTAAGTTCGATTTGATGTTTAACGTCCCCGTCAACACTATAAAGGTCATTTTGGAGACGTTGCTTCCAATTTTGTGGGACTTTTACCCGACATTGTGATGAAATGACATCTCAAGCCCTGTCGCCCAATGAAACCAATAGCATTTATAAGCATGGACAGTCCGACTCGCACCGCATTGCCTGGGCAGGCTTAGATCCTCTAAGCGGTTTACCAGTACTCTTGTGCGGGTCGGTTTCAGCTCTGCGTGGAAGCATCATGCAGCCCATATATTTCTTCAAGCCCAGATGAGCGGGGGCCGTATATGGTGTACGAAGGATTGCTAATCACAGTGTTTAGCGCGCATCTGGTACTGTTGTTCTTTATTGCTAGGCAGTATGTTTACATTACTCGGCTGTGTGTTTACACACACGCACGCTTCTGCCAGCGCTTTCGACACCATATTAGACTGGTTTCCAAACTCGCAATGAATAGCAAAGCAATAGCTATGGACTGTGACGAACTGATCGATGAGCTGATAGGAACGACAGAGCAAAGGCAGAACGCTGAAGCTCCAACCGCGGAAGGAACGGCAGAGACGTCAGACGGCCATGAGGAGCCGCTCCTTGCGGACCGGGTGAAAAAATACCGTGAAAGGCTCGCCGCATTGGTAATGGGAGGCCAAGCAGTATGGACTAGTGGTCCATGGGAAGATCCTCACCGCAGAACAGATCGACGCTCTGCACAATAGCGAAATCGAAAAACTTTACGCCCGCTATGAAACAAGGCTTGGGGCAGCGATGACGAAGACGCTGGGGTCTGCAGCGCTCCAGCTTTATGCGGGGCTGGCATCTAGGTTTCTCCCGATACCGGCCGAAAACCAACCTGGTCTTATTGCTGACCTCGAGGGCGACCCGTTTGTCGGACACGCACTTAGCAGTACTACCTGCGAGCTCTACCATCGCTATGGCATGTACTTGGCGCCGCTAACTGCCGCGCTTACTACAGTGAAGCACTGTCGATTTAGACATCAATGCCCTATTACCATCTATGACATAAACGATGTCGGAGAACGCGCAGATTGTGCGGTCAACAGGCGAACCAAGATCCAGCACAGAGTCCGGCAGATAGAGTTACGACCCAAGCGTTTGCGAAGCAACACGGTTAAGGATCCGAAAAAAGTGGCGGCCGGGTGTGCTGGAGCTTCTGCCAGAAAGGCCAAACAGGGACGGCTGCTCGAACAGCTTCGGACGGCCAAAGACTCATTTCGTCCACCAGTCAGCGCAGCTGATGTTAGTATTCCTCCAAAGGAAGCGGTCTCGAAGGAACCGTCACGCAGTGGTGCAGCTCACAACCATGAACTAACCGACTTGACCCCATGGATCATTGGGCTTGTCTTACGGGCGGTGCACTCATGTTTTTTCTGCGCTTGCGCGCCACACAGGCGGTACAAACGCCACAAGTGGCACCCCCATTGACTCATCGACAGCGTCGATGCCAAAGCAGCTTGTTGTTTCACACGCTAAGCAACCACAATAAATGACAAGCCCAGACCCATTCTATATGGAGTGAAGCCCGTTGCGTAGCAATAATGACAACCCCGGGGACTGATGGTAAAATGCTTGTCCACGCGCTCTACCATAGCGCAGTCGTCTGTGGCATCGCTGTGGGATACGCCCGGCTTGGCAAGATGGCGATTGGGGGAAGCCCCCCGAAACTAGACTTCATGCCCTGCGATGTGGGCATGGCCATAGTTGACGTCGCTCTCGCCATGGCAACCAAAGACATGCTAATTAAACAGGGGCTGATACCTGCTGATATCATGAAGTAATGGCAAGTATTACTATGCTCGTTGGCGGTTCCCTGGTGAACACTCTTGCGTTCTCGGGATCGAACTACTTGTTCTCCATGTTGAAGAGCTCTGGCGTGGAAGAAGAACGAAAGCGTCAGGATATAGCGGTCGGACAGTTACAGGCTGCACAGGCAGACTGGTCTCGGAAACGGACTGAGCGTATTGATTTCATCACTAAGGAACTCCGCCGCCAGGGGCACGCCGTTCGAACCTTCAAAGACGTCGAAGACGCGATGCGCCTGTATGCGCAGGTCACCGGAAAAAATGTCAGCCTTGCTGACCTGGGGCCCGAACCCCAGCTCTCCGACTTTTACCAACCAAGTGACGACCAGAAAGACCGCGAGATTGCCTTCATCATCCTTGGGATGACCGTGACTGGCCTTGTGGCCTACAAACTCGCCTAGTCAATTGCGCAGACCAACTGTCTAAGTAGTGGGGTTATAGTAATGTTTCCGAATTAAAAAAAAAGTCGTCTCTCCGGAGATTCGAACTCACGCCAAAAAAAACAGGAAAACACCCTTTCGAGAGTCTGGTATTTTTTTTTTGTTTGTTTGTTTCGGATGCTTTTTTGTACCAAGCTTTTCCTTCGGTGTTTTGCATTCCCCTACATTCTGATTCTAACTAGGGCGGATATTATTCGAAAGTTGTTAGATAACTTACCAGAGGAAGCTATTGTTAGGGGGGGGGGGTGGGCAGAGAGAGAAATTAGCGCTAGAGCTTATGAATTGGGTGTCCAAACAGGGACGAGAAAGTTTTTTAACAATGTTAAGGTTGATTTTCAATTGTGAAATAACAAAAAAAATTGGATGATATTTTTTTTTTGTATGAAAAACGGAGACTGTTAGCAGAAGACTTCCATACGTATAGTAATAATTAAAAAATAAAAAACTTTGTATTTAGAGGGACCGGCAGATCTATCGTCGTAAATTTCCGCAGGCGAACGTACTATAGTGGTCTATTTATAGGCCACTCATTGCGTCTAATTTTCAGTTTCGATTTTGTCTTAGTAAAGTTTAGTCTGTTTTGTATTACACATGTTGTAGATAACAGGTTAGAATTTAAGTTTTTTAGACATTTTGTTTGATTTATTCATATATTTATCCCCGTCAACACTATAAAGGTCATTTTGGAGATGTTTCTTCCAATTTTGTGGGACCCGATGAAATGACATCTCAAGCCCTGTCCCCAAACGCCAGCGCGGGCTGGTCACGTGTTGGCCCCATCGAGTGGGGATACCGAGGACAAAAAAAAAGTTTTTCATCCCCTCTCTGTGGGGCCGACCCGGGGATGGGGGTGGGCCCCACAGTGCGGGGATGAAAAAAAATTGTCCTCGGCATCCCCACTCGGTGGGGCCGACCCGGGGGGGGGGTGGCCCCACAGTGTGGGGGTGGGGGTTGTCCTAGTACCCTTATTGTATATACTACTGGCTTTCTAGCTCAAAAGTGAGTCATGATAAAATACATGATAAAATGGTTATGTATAGATTAATATTATCATGAATCAGGGTTTGAGGACTCAACAACAATCCGACGTCAGAGCAGAAGAAACACCATCAGTTAGATCACGGAGGGTCAAACCCAGGAAATAATAGGCTCCACCCTTCCCGAATTCCAAGGATTTAGGATGAGACCGTCATCAAATAAGTCCGACGTCCGGCTGACGGCCGTGCAACAAAAGAGCGAAGCAAAGTTGTCCACTGTAAAATGGTCGACAACCAACACGGGGTCTGTCGCATAACATTCGTTTAGCAACAATTTCTCTGAACTGACCAGAAAAGTTAACACTGCCTAGTATTCTTCTGAATTTAAAGGCTCAATCCCCATAAAACTCAGGTCCTGACAGTCCCCGTTGCATAAGTGTCTTCAAAGAAATGCCACACTTAGAAATAATGTCGTAATTTCGACAAAACAATTGGAAAACTTTTTGCGCAGTTTATGATACCGATAGCCTTGTTTTAGAAGTTTAGCTATTAAAATTCTGTTGCGATCATTAAAGACAAGCTGTAGCAAAACGAATAAGATGTGACATATAAACCCCATAGCAGTGAAATAAATGCATATCTGAAACAAATAAAGTGATATTTTCAGAGTGTGAAAATATATAGTGTGAAAAATAACATGCTGTGTGATTTCATAGTAGCAGCCCGGACTTTTGTTTTGTTGTTCGTACAAAATAAAACGAAAATTTACTTTTTTCTATAAATACCAATATTCATCATATGACGTCGCGTCTGAGAATGTAATAACGCCATGTAATAAATTCGATAATCCACTAGTATATTAAATATGCAAATTAGTTAGATACGCCCGTAACGTTACATGTACGACGTCCTTAACGACGTCGCATTTACTAACGGCGGAATATTGACATTTTTGTAAACAATTGTGAATGAAATGCGTTTTAAATGTCATATGATAAATAGAATCTTGCATTCGTGCTCATGTATGATTGAAATTATTAAACTCGTTGAAGAAAGGGAATAAATGCTCGGCAAAGCCTCGCATTTTATCCCTTTTCCTCAACTCGTTTAATAAATCCAATAATACATGAACACTCATGTAAGATCCTCTATAAAATTTGGAATTCACACGAGTGCAAAACATGTTATGAACAGCTGTTCAATTACCTCACAACGTGAAAGTCACGTAAAATCCTTTTTTTTCGATAAATACCAAAAGTATTTCATCTCGTGTGTTAAAAACATCACAATTGTCAACACACTCGATGAAATATTTTTGGCATTCATCCCAAAAATGTAAATAGCTTCTATTTCCTTAAGAATATGAAAATGGTCGGGCCCATCGGAGTCTAACTGTTGGTTTTCTTTTGCTCCAGCATTTCAGTTGTTTCTTGCTGTCGAGTCCTCACCATTGTTTCATCTCTGTGGTTATTTGTTTATTTGTGTTCACGGACATGTTGCACTGATGAGTTAGGAAGCCTTCATGCGGACTGAACAAACAATTTGTCTCAATCGCGACGGAAGTAAGGGCGAGGATTGTGGCCACGTAAAATTGATTTAAGTCCCCCCCCCCCCCACCCCAGTGGAATTCATTTCCGCTGACCGTTCCAAGGCGGTTCTTCTGTCGCGGTTTGTTTTAGTCATGGTTTGTCTTTGGGTGTTTGTGTTGCTTATATTACTTTATTTTGGAAAGCCTATTGGCCATTTTGTGTGAAAGTAACTGTCATTTTTTCTTTCTGCTATTGATCTTTCCATTAGGTCTGTTGTTTCATGTTTGTGTATCTTTCCCTTTGGTGTCTCTGATGGGAGCTGTGGGTTGATTGTATCAATTCCTGATCATTGCCTCCACTTCTATTTTACACTGTATCATGAAGAGTGTAAAAAAGTGGCTTTTTGTTATTTGGGTTGGTGTTTAACGACCGAGTTAACACTATCAAGGTCATCTTAAGGTTAAAAGATCCAATTTTCTTGCACACCAGACAAGGAAATTCGTGATTTTACCCTGGGATAGAAATTTATGTTCTGATCCTGGTGTTCCGACCCAGGCAACTTACATCTATAAACGCGCTTCAATTCTATTCAACTGCCGGAACTACTTCCGCACTACTTTTAATTTGTAAACAATATGTATGCGCGAGCTGTCAAAACTAACCGGAGGTGTTGTGCAAGAAAAAGAATCCAATATGGGGTTCTGTTGTAGATGGGCGTTTGCAACCCTCGGGATGACCGTGCTGAGCGGAACCTCGGCGTAGCCTCGGTTCCGCTCAGCACGGTCATCCCGAGGGTTGGAAACGCACATCTACAACAGAACCCCATATCAGATTCTTATAGTCATACTACCAATACAGAAGTCTTTTGCTTTATTCTACTCTACTAAGTAATTACCATTAAAATCACAGTCCCGCTAGGCGGCGGCGGTTTAAAACAGGTACATGATGACATTTCACTATATACCAAACGATAAATTATTAAAGTCGCAAGTGACTATTCCATTTGCATTTCATCTCAATGTCGGGTAAAAGTCTCACAAAATTGGAAGCAACGTCTCCAAAATTACCTATACAGTGTTGACTGGGGGTTTAAACCTCAAATCAAACAAACAAAAGACTATTCCATTTCAAGGATGATAGATCGCAAGGGAACGTTCAATCCAATGCCAAGTGACCGTTCACATGATCAGAAGTGATGGGAATACAAGTTAAGAGTTATTAACGTATCTAACTTAGGTCAGCAACAGGAAAACACAGGTCAACTGGTCACTGTCGTAAATTCCACCAATGCGATCAATAAAACCAACAAAATATCATCAATAAAGCGGCGCACACATAGACAAGTTACGCAAACAAAAGCAATGTCCAACACTTTACCCTCATGGCTTCTGTGTTAACATATTTATGGTACCATTATACAAATCGCAAGTCCTGTCCATCACAATTGTTCGTTCACTTCCACCCCCTTACTGTGAGACTGCCATTTACGAATTTTAGGATAATTACCATGATCGTATTTTTTCAAATTGTTTTCATTTCTAAATAGAAGTGGAGACAATGATCAATAATCGATACAATCAAACCACAGCTCCCATCAGAGACACCAAAGGTAAAGAAAAGCAAACATGAAACAACAGACCCCAATGGAAACATCAACAGCGGAAAGCCATACGGACAGTTACTTTCGCACAAAATGGCCAATAGGCTATCCAAAATATACTAATAAAAGCGACACAAACGCCCTAAGACAAACCACAAAAAAAATAAACCGCGACAGAAGAACCGCCTTGGAACGGTCAGCGGAAACGAATTCCACTTGGGGGGGGGGGGGGGTGCTTTTACGACTTTACGTGGCCACAATCCTCGCCCTTACTTCCGTTACGATTTAGACAAATGATTTGTTCAGTTCGCATGAAGGCCTCCTAACTCATCAGTGCAACATCTCCGTGAACACACAAAAATCAAACAACCACAGAGATAAAACAACGGTGAGGACTCGACAGCAAGAAACCACTGAAGTGCTGGAGCAAAAGGAAACCAAAAGTTAGACTCCGATAAACTCTTCGGCTTGTTTCGCGTCTTTCCGTCTCAATTAGGTTTAGGGCGGATTTCCCCTCTTTGTGATGTATATATCGTTCGAGGTTACTAACAGGCTATTGTCATTTCGTTAGCATCTAAACAATGGATCAATATATAATGAAGGTAAAATGAAAATATTTTACTGCCGTTTTGACATAGGGCCGATTATATTCTGTATATGAATTTTGTTTTGTTTGCTCCAAACACCCCGTTAATACTATAGGAATTTCGAGTTGTCCTTGCATGAAACTCATCAAAAAATAATTTTCTGTGTACTGAAGATAGAGTTCAAAGTAAACATGCTAAACGAGACATCGGTATTCCAGCCACTGCGGGAAACTTGATGTTTTATTTTTAGTCGTGTATGTGCGTTGTGCGGTGTAGTTCGTTTCCACAGCAATCATTTATACATATGAGCCAGCGCATGACAAAACATACAATAAGACATGTGTGCCCAACGAAGCCTCAGATCAGCCTGCGCATCCGCGCAGTCTGATCAGAGCCTTCGTTGTGCGCTCTAGGGATAGCTAATTGCTCAATGCTCCTTCATGCAGCAAGAGAAGTCTCTGGTTAGACTATATGGATGCTCAGGCTTATCTGAGTTTTCGGAGGCGCACATGTCTTATTGTAGGTTTTGTCGTGAGCTGGCTCATATATATTTCACTTCACTATGGATGGCGTTAATATTAAGTGATGTATTGTGGCGGTAGAACTTATTATGTAGCATCATACTTCATCACAGTGCACGGCCCCGCCCATCGGGGCTTGAAGAAATAGATGGGGTGCACGGTGCTTCCACGCAGAGCTGAAACCGACCCGCACACGAGTACTGGTAAACCGCTTAGAGGGCCTAAGCCTGCCCAGGCAAAGCAGTGCGAGTCCATGCTTATAAACCCTATTTGGTTTCATTGGGCGACAGGGCTTGAGATGTCATTTCATCTCCATGTCGGGTAAAAGTCCCACAAGATTGGAAGCAAAGTCTCAAAAATGACCTTTACAGTGTTGACGGGGACGTTAAACTTCAAATCAAACGAACAAAACATATACGCATTGAAATAGTAATCGTTTTATGTTGATGATAAGCGAATGTTTAACGTCCTTTTAAGCCCAACTGGATTACCGATGGCTAGCTATGACTGTGTACTTTTACTTTAGGTTTTCCATGGTATCTTTCCTAAATATCTGGGTATGAGTAATTTGTCTGAACAGTGTAGGAAAACCAGAATTAAGAACAAAAATCCTAAATAAACTCGTGATCATTGCATGTATAGAGGATCTTACACTCGTGGTCATTTCATATGCTATTTATGAAACGAGCCTTCGGCGAGTTTCATAAATATCATATGAAATGATCACGAGTGTAAGATTCTGTTTATCATAGGACCATTTCAAATTGGATTTTATCGCCTTTTAATATGACAATTTTTCCACGAAAAATGCATTGTTAACACGGACGTCGTCATGACGTTACTTAATCCCGCCAAAGTGTGATTACACGTCGTTATCCACTGCTTATCAATGACGTCATTTTGTAACTGATATAATCTTACCCTCGTTGTCAATTTATATATAAAATTTATATATATATATATATATATATATATATATATATATATATATATATATATATATATATATATATATATATATATATATATATATATATATATATATATATATATATATATATATCTTAAAAAATCGTTTCATCACGAAAACACGCCTATTTTAATCTTACCCCTTCGAACCCCGCTTTTATATAGTAAAACTGAGGTTTACATGGGTAAACCTTATTTTACTTATATCTGCTCTAAATAAAGATTGTGGGTACTCGTAAGAACCGCCTCGATGAGGCGGTTCTAGCGTGTACACAATATATATTTTGAGCAACAATGCGAAAAATGTCACTTTTTTCATCTCATTTTTTTTCATATTTTTACGGCGCTGAAGTTTACCGTGTATTTGTATAGGCTTGTTTCGGTAATGTTTTTACTGCCGAAAAAGCTCAAAAGAAATTCAGTAGAAAACATAATGTTGTCATGGACAGCATGATGATGTTAGGCGCCTGTAACTAAGTGGTATTACAAGTGTAATCATATGATTTTATGTCAGGACATTATCCATTACACCAACGGCCCCCGCCCATCGGGGCTTGAAGAAATAGATTGACTGCATGATGCTTCCACGCAAAGCTGAAAAAGACCGCACACGAGTAGTTGTAAACCACTTAGAGGATCTAAGCCTGCCCTGGCAAAGCGGCGCGAGTGTCGGACCGTCCATGCTTATAACCCATATTGGTTTCATTGGGCGACAGGACTTGAGATGTCATTTCATCTCAATGTCAGGTAAAAGTCCCACAAAATTGGAAGCAACGTCTCGAAAATTACCTTTACAGTGTTGACGGGGACGTTAAACCTCAACTCAAACAAACAAAACAAAATTGGAGTTTAACGGCCCAGTCAACACTATTTTAGGTCATTTTTGAGCCGGTCAGTTTACCTATCCACAATTTTCCTGAGCATGCTTATACGTAAGTGGTTAACCAGTACAGTGCACATATTTTCGCCAGAAACTGACAGCTGCCCTTCTTGAATCAGCGGAAGGGAGAGAATGACCGTAGAAAAGATTTCATGATCAATCTCCACGAAAGAATGTTGCCGACCCCGGCAGGTATCGAATCCGCGTCCTCCCGATCACACTTGCATCCGACTGAGCTACAGAGGCCGGCTCCTTCCATTGGTGAGTTTACAGTTTCTTAACAAATGATTTATTAATGTTGTTTCTGGGCAGGCTTAGATCGTCTAAGCAGTTTACCAGTATTCGTGTGCGGGTTTCAGCTCTGCGAGGAAGCATCATGCAGCCCATCTATTTCTTCAACTCCCGATTGGCGGGGGCCGTTTCCGTTAAACTCCAATACAAACAAACAAACAATCGGAAGGAGGAAGGAAGTATGCACAAATGCAACTTCTGTAGACGGATTCTAGTCAAGTGATCCTTCAGTATAGGAGGTTTTAGGAATTCCGTTTATGACGTCATTCTTGCGCATGCGTAAAGTACTGGCCGTCAATTGAAACGGCCATCGCTATTCAAATGTATTGGCAGAACTTAAAATGCTAACAATATTAAGACATTTTGAGAGAAAATATACCCGTTTTCATTGAAATAATGCCTCGAGAAGGAAAGAATGATATTTTACTTTCATTACCAAAATTCGTTTATCCTAAATCCGTTTTTAATTGACGAAAATCTTTTCGTGAATGACCCATGTCCATGGCTTGAGATACCGTTATTAACGAAATAAGATTTTACGTAACTTTAGTTTTATTCGCTATCTATCTATCTATCTATCTATCTATCTATCTCTCTCTCTCTCTCTCTTTCTTTCTTTCTTGATAAATCTGTCCAATGATCTGTCTACATGTGAAATTAAAATTTCCAAACTGACAGTCCAAATAAACTAATGAGTGGACTGACGGAGGGGCGTTGAGTCAATGTTGGTTCGACGTCATGCCGTCGACACCCACTCCAACTCACTTCATTGTCACATGACCGTTGGCATGAGAGAGAGAGAGAGAGAGAGAGGTTTGACTGACAAACAGTAGACAGACAGACGACACACAGACCGACTAACTGAATGACTGACTAACAGACGAACGGACGGACTGTTAGACAGACAACAATATACTGACAGTCGAAAACAAACAAACAAACAAAAAACAAAAAAAAAAACAATGAGTGGACTTACAGACGGACGTCGAGTCAACGTTGGCTCGACGTCATGCCGTCGACAACCACTCCAACTCACTTCACTGGCACGTGACCGTTGAGATGGTTTGATTGATCCCTGTACATGAAGCCCATAAACCTTTTTGCACCAAATGGAATCTTCCTCCTTATATATAGCAGGAGTCATTTTCAAAATTTAGGGGTGTCAGGTTGTGTTTTCTTCAAAATTTATTTGGACAATGGCCGAAGTTTTGCAAACAGTGTAGGCCCTGATCAGACGCCGCGTTCTGCGGCGTCTGATCTGGGCCTGCACTGTTTGTCACTTACCGATTTGGGGGTTTCCGGTACCAAATGGGTTAATGTTGAACCAATCTACAAATCTACCAGATTTTACTGCAAAATCTTGCACTTGCGAAGGAGTGTTTGACATTCTTATGCTCTGAAAGGGTGTTCTACGTTTGTTTTGAATTTAATGTTCCAATCCCACTGAGTCTTGATGGGTCCGAGCACTGGGCAAATGACATTTTATTAAGCAACGCCGTATTATCACCAACAAAACGTTGTGACGTTTCATCGACGATGCGACGTTTGATGTAGACACGACGTTGTTGACACGCTAAATGTCGGTTGACGTAGCGTCATTTAACGACAAATTGTAATTTACATTTGCCTGCGCTCGCTAAGAGAGAGAGAGAGAGAGAGAGAGACGACCCTGTTGGGTCGTATGTACAATATATCATTTTCGTAATGCGAAATTTCACATCTGGCAGCATATCGGTGTTTCTCCCATTATCTTACATTAGAATTCCCCAAACGTTTAAAAGAATTCCACTGTTTTACGCTGTAATTAACACTTTATCTGTCCCACTGCCTTTGAAGCAATACGACAGATGACGGCCAGGGCTTTTCCCGTTCTATTTTTAGAACCGGAAGTACGTCACGAAAAAAGCTCCTATACAATACACTTTGGGACAATTGTCATTTCAAAGGTTCTTACTTAACCTTTGCAATGTACAGTCCAAAATACACGTGTATGTTATGTATCAAATGAGCCGGGGCACAACATTTCCTACATTTACATGTGCGCACAGCGAAGAATCAGATCAGCCTGCGCATTCGTATAGTCTAACCAAAGACTTCTCTTGCTGCATGAAGGAGCATTGTGCCCTTAGCTTTTCTCAGAGCGCACAACAAGGCTCAGATCAGACTGCGCGGATGCGCAGGCAGATCTGGGTCTTCGTTGGGCGCAAATGTCTTATTGTAGGTTTTGCCGTGCGCTGGCTCAAATTATAGTAAACTATAAGTGAAGGCGATGATTGGAAAAGTACGGAACCCGGGAAGGGACATGATCTTTTTTATTTTATAAGTTGTGCGCACAAGATAATATCTTGTCCGCACAACTTCCCAAGATCTATGTTTTGCAAACTAGATAATATGTTGTGCGAACAAGATAAAATCTTGTGCGCACAAGATATTATGTTTAGCGAACAAGATCATATCTTGTCCGCACAAGATAATAACTTGTCCGCACAAGATATGTTGACTGAACAAGATAATATCTTGTCCGCTCAAGATATTATCTTGTTCGCACAACATTATAAAAATAAAAAATTATGTCCCTTCCCGGGTTCCGTAGAAAAAACACGGACAAATTTATATAAAGCAAAACGTCACGTGAAGCAGGCCGTGAAATGAACACCCACTTAAACCCACTTTATATTGACAAAACTGGTGTTTACATGGGCAGACATTATGTTCCTTATTTATACTGCAAACAGAGGTTGTGGGTAGTCGTTAGAACCGCCTCGTTGAGGCGGTTCTAACGAGCACCCGCAACCTATGTTTGCAGTATAACAAGAAAGGGGGGTCTTGTTCATGTGATGAGTTTGGTCATAACTTAAGAAATTGACAGCCACCCACACAGAACTTTTGTTTTTCTAAGAAAGCTAACAATTGTCTCCTGTCAATTCAAGCTGTTTTCAGATTGTTTACTTCATGAATAATGCATGAGTACAGATCGCGTTGTGTTTTGATTCCTTAACCCGTTTGAAACTGGAAACCCCAAGAGGTGTAAGTAGCAACCAGTGCAGGCCCAGATCAGACGCCACAGAACTGGGCGTCTAACCAGGGCCTACACTGTTTGCGAAAAGTTAAGACATTTTCCAAGTATATTTTGAAGAAAACACAACCTGTCACCCCTTAATTTTGGAATGGACTCCTGCTAAATATATATATATATATATATATATATATATATATATATATATATATATATATATATATATATATATATATATATATATATAGTTGTTTTTTTTTGGGTTTTACGGCCCTTTCAAGATTATTTCACTCATATCGAGCCGATCGTTAATCAGAGGTGGGCGAAACCGGAGTACCCGGAGAAAAACCACCTGACCTTCCGTTGCAGAACTTCGCGTCTAACATGTGACCCGAGCGAGGCTTGAACCACAGCGATGAGAGACCTAAAGATTAAGAGTCAGCGATCTTAACCACTGGGCCACGGAGGCCCGTAACTCCTGCTATATATTAGGAAGAAGATTCCATTTGGTACAAAAAGGGTTAACATATATATTTCTAAAAAAAGAATGCAAACATCTGGAACAATCTTCGTCAGATAAGTATGGGAGACAAATATGCATTAAGCCGCAATAAGCTGCTGGCAAAAAAATGAAGTTATTTCCCTTAGAGTCACTTTCGCAGTTATCGGATTCTCTCTATCTCCTACCTGTCCAGCGTAGGATATAATCCTATAATTATAGGATTATATCCTACGCTGGACAGGTAGGAGATAGAGAGAATTACCAACTGCTTATTTGTTCGTTAATGTTCAGGGGTGCCTTGCCTTCGGTTTAATCATAGGGGCTTGATTCACAAAAAAAAAATGAAATTTTTTTTTTTGGTACTATGTTAGAGACTTGTCTCTAATATAGTACCATTTTTTTTTTTTTTTTTTTTTTTCATTTTTTTTTTCATGATTCAAGCCCCTATGGTTCAATTTAGTGACAAACTTCATTTCAGGGCGCAAAATACATGCATTTACCCAAATCGTGGGTCGTGATATTGAAACGTATTTTTGCATTACTCAACTGGGCATGTAATTTATCCCGCTACTAAATGTTAAGATACCAACAATTTCAACATTTCAACATTATTTAGCATTACGAAAACACCCCTTTTAGATAGTAAAACTTGGGTTTACAGGGGTATACATTAGTTTTCTTATTCTGCGCACCCCCACCCCTCGCCACACACACACAAAAAAAAGATTACGGGTATAGTACTCATTGGAACTGCCTCAATGAAGCAGTTCTAACGAGTCCCAACAATCTATGTTTTAAGTAGATGTGTGAAAAATATCAATCTTTTATCAAAAAAGTTGTAAAATACCAATAATATATGAATAGGGGTGTTTTCGTAATGGGAGGATAGACAACTTCAGCCCATACAAAACTTTAGCATTTATAAACACTATTAATTTCATGCTCAGATGAGTCGAACATGAAAAAGTGTCATTAGCTCAGGTCAGAAGTTAAGAAGAGCAATTATTGGTTATTATATGATTATTATTATTATCTCAATATTCAAACAATCATCAGCGGCTGATTCAACCACCTAGTATTTTCATTCGTGTAGACTTTGATCGGACTGCTATATTGTCTAGTCTGTGTCTGCACGTATTCCTTTAGCATTTTAGAGAAGAATCACAGCACAATTGGGCCCCGCCCATCAGGACTTGAAGAAATAGATGGGCTGCATGAGTCTTCCATGCAGAGCTGAAACCAACCGCACACGAGTACCGGTAAACCGCTTAGAGGGTCTAAGCCTGTCCAGACAGAGCGTGCTTGCAGAGCTAAAACCGATCGAATATGTGTACTAGTAAACATTGTAGATCCTGGTCAGATATATAGGGCATGCACTGTTTGTAAATGTTGGTGCTGTCGTGTTCTGCAGGATCAGGGTTAAAATGGGCACACATCACGCAATCATGCTTAATATATAATTTTTACCACAATAATATAGTAAAACTGGGGTTTACAGGGTATACATTATTTTTCTTATTTCTGCTTCAAAACAGATTGTGGGTACTCGTTAGAACTGCCTTGCCGAGGCAGTTCTAACGCTTACCAACAATGTATATTTTGATCACAAATATGATAAATATCACGATTTTTATCTGAAAAAAAAATCGTTTTTGGTGGATTACGAGTGCCCACAATATACTTTTTGAAAAGAATTAGGAAACGTCCCAAATTACCATCAGGCAAATCCTGAAAAATAGTCTATAATATAACATAGGTATGTTATCCCTATTAGTGATATTTTATGACTGAGTCGTCTACTGTCTTTTTAGCTGTAAGCTAACAAGTTTTGACCCATATATGCCAAGCGTCCCTTTTGGGAGGCATTCGCAAGCAGTGTAAACGATATAATGCACCACAGAAATTGGTGTCTGATCAAGGTCTACACTGGTTGCTTATACTACATATTTTTGTGAAACTTTTGACAAAGAAAAGAAATCGTTTTACCACTCCAAACATTGGAAATGGACCACTATAAACTTTATATCTGGATGGATTCCTTTGGCATTGATGGGTTAAGATATTCGGTCGCCTGACCATAAACTGTGTTTATTGCGGGACTCGTATTGGTTCTCTTTCAAGGTGTCCTTAATCAGTGAAATCATTTTTTCGCGTATTCTTAATTTTGTTACAATCCCAAGAATCTTATTTTTTCTTTTAATTCTGAAATTGTCATAGCCTTTGATTTCTCATTTTCTTTTAGTAATTGCTGATATTTGTGGTGTGCAGTATTTATTTCATTGTTATTCTGCTCTTTTTTTTCAGTTTTGATTTTCAGCCTTTTCTTTCTTTTTTTTTCAGTTTTGATTTTTAGCCTTTTCTTTCTCCCAAAAGTCTGAAATTTCTTTTGCAGATTAAACCGAAAAAAAGAGAGAAAAGTTTAGGATGATAAATTTGGTTATTTTCTTATTTCTGCTCAAAATGTAGACTGTGTGTACTCGTTAGAACTGGTTGTAACGAATACCCACAATCTGTTCTAGTTTAGAGAAGAAATGAGACAAAATAAGTTTTACCCCTTTTTATAGTAAAACTGGGGTTTATAGGTGTAACCTTATTTTTCTTAATTCTACTCTAAAAAATAGATTGTGGGTACTCATGTACGCACAATTTATATTTTGAAAATTAGAAAAATATCACAATTTTTCATCTTAAATTTTTCCTTTTTTCGGCGGTAAAATTTACAATGTGTTTGTATAGGTGTGTTTTCATTATGTTAAAATTTTTGAATTCATGTCTGCAACTTTGGGTCAACAAATTGTTAATGAGCCAATATGTCAATTAATGATGTTCTTAATGTGATAAGTCCGCCCGCCGGGCAAAGCGGCAAACAAACTTCGGCTCTGCGAAGGCCTACTAAAAATGATTGCAATAAAACTGTTTTTCTTTCTTTTTCTTTCTTTCTACCAAAACTGCAATCGGTCACATTTGACCATCACTCGCAGGTGTACATTACATACACACCAGGTTTGCAGGATTGAAAGCCTACATATACACAGTAATCATGTAATTACCGCAGGGGTCGTTAACCCCTTTTGTACCAAATGGAATCTCCCACCTTATATATGGCAGGAGTCCATTTCGAAATTTAGGGGTGTCAGGTTGTGTTTTCTTCAAAATTGATACGGGAAATGGCTTAAATTTTTGCAAACAGTGTAGGCTCTGATCAGACGCCGCATTCTGTGGCGTCTGATCTGGGCCTGCACTATTTGCCAAGGTATCCCTTTAGGGGTCTCTGGTACTGAATGGGTTAACCTGCACAAGAGATGGCACAGGGGCCTCCAGTTAACGTCCCGATCCGAAGGACGGCGCACATTTTGGCATTCATCCCTGCAAATGATGCCAATGGAGTGTGTTCGGACACCGAAATAACCCACGCTTCCGGGGATCGAACCGGGGGCCTCTAGTATCATGGGCAAGAGTACTAACCACTGAGCTATCACGCCAAACATCTAATTATAATTTTTTCTCAATGCCTTTTAATTTAAATTCTACATAATGGTAGCCAATTGTAGCTTTTCTACGTATTATATTCAGCCTTTTTATATAACTTAGAGTCTTCTTTCATCCGTCCTTTCTTCTTTCCGTTCGTCTGTACGCCTGTCTGTCTCACAGTCAGTCATTCGATCTTATTTTATATTTTAGACATGATACCATGCATTACCAAGAATTAAGGAAAATCACGCATTCATTCATTCATTCATTCATTCATTCATTCATTCATTCATTCATTCATTCATTCATTCATTCATTTCTTTCTTTTCTAAGTTTTACAGCTTTTCGTCACATATTATCATGCAGATCCCGCGTTCTTCCTACAGATGGAATAAATTAATTAATTGATAAATCTACAAATAAATAAATAAATAAATAATATTTATAAATAAATAAATAAACATTATGAGACTGCGCTAAAGTAAATTTCTACCCATGACTAGCTTGTCCTGCTGGCGCTCGTGGACTTAGCCATTTTCACGAGAGAAAATGCAGGTGCCGAAAAGCTGACTTCCTTATTTTCAAATCAAAATGGAAGAACTATGTTTTTAATTGAGTATAAAATTTTATATATCATTGCAAACTTTGAGAAAGTTTCTTCCTAGTCATGACTTATAAAAAAATCAATGAGAAAGTAATAAGTTTTAAATTAGCATTGGAATGTAGGTTCAGGAGCATTTTGCCAAAAGATATATAAGATGAATAGGAATACGACTTCCACTCTTCAAAGTAAAATGGAAGAACTAAGTCGTTAATTTATTTTTACAAATTTTATATCTAATTCCTCATTAATAACAGAACTTTTTGAAAATAACTTATAATTTTTTGTCGCATTCTTCTAAAATTGTAATTTAATCAATTTAATACGGCTTTCCTATTAATTTCTATATAATTTTGGTGGTGATGTTTACAGGTAAGTCTGCGGCGACTGTCGCTAATCGATATCGGATATTTTTGTTAAACAACGAGGATTGTTCCCTATGTCAGCAGGAAGCCCAACTTTCTGCAAGAAACCCATCGCGCCTTACCTGGAAAGAAACCGTTAGCGAGGACGAAGATGAGTTTTCACGTGAACAAGTCCGTGAAATGAACACCCCACTGAATCCCAATTTATATAGAGAAAACTTGGGTTTACGGGGGTAAACATTATTTTTCTTATTTCTGCTTCAAGACATAGGTTGTGGGTAACCGGGTCGCATGAGAACTATTTCTTCTATCTGCATTTTTGTTTAGCGGAGTGTAATTTTGTTAAATGCTCATAAGAGAAACCTTTCTATGATTTGTTCTAAAACGGTCTATTGGCCTGGGAGGAGATGGCGTTTACAGAGTTTTTTTTTCTACTTTTAGCTCTGGTGAACACATTTTTTCCAGCTGAGCGGAACTATTTTAGCATTTAGCTGAGCGGAACTATTTTAGCATTTAGCTGAGCTGAACTATTTTAGCATTTAGCTGAGCGGAATTATTTTAGCATTTATGATAGAGTACCCTTTATGTCAAATTATTTTGAAATCCATTTGCGTATGCGGAGATGTCATTTAAAGGTTCTGTAGTGGCCATCGTGTTCAGCTGCGCGGAAGGATTTCAGCATTTTTATTACAACGGTCATAGAGGAACAGATAATATGTTGTGCGAACAAGATAAAATCTTGTGCGCACAAGATATTATGTTTAGCGAACAAGATCATATCTTGTCCGCACAAGATAATAACTTGTCCGCACAAGATATAATGACTGAACAAGATAATATCTTGTCCGCTCAAGATATTATCTTGTTCGCACAACATTATAAAAATAAAAAATTATGTCCCTTCCCGGGTTCCGTAGAAAAAACACGGACAAATTTATATAAAGCAAAACGTCACGTGAAGCAGGCCGTGAAATGAACACCCACTTAAACCCACTTTATATTGACAAAACTGGTGTTTACATGGGCAGACATTATGTTCCTTATTTATACTGCAAACAGAGGTTGTGGGTAGTCGTTAGAACCGCCTCGTTGAGGTGGTTCTAACGAGCACCCGCAACCTATGTTTGCAGTATAACAAGAAAGGGGGGTCTTGTTCATGTGATGAGTTTGGTCATAACTTAAGAAATTGACAGCCACCCACACAGAACTTTTGTTTTTCTAAGAAAGCTAACAATTGTCTCCTGTCAATTGAAGCTGTTTTCAGATTGTTCACTTCATGAATAATGCATGAGTACAGATCGCGTTGTGGTTTGATTCCTTAACCCGTTTGAAACTGGAAACCCCAAGAGGTGTAAGTAGCAACCAGTGCAGGCCCAGATCAGACGCCACAGAACTGGGCGTCTAATCAGGGCCTACACTGTTTGCGAAAAGTTAAGACATTTTCCAAGTATATTTTGAAGAAAACACAACCTGTCACCGCTTAATTTTGGAATGGACTCCTGCTAAATATATATATATATATATTTATGCCCCCAACTTTGAAAAAGTTGGAGGGGCATATTGATTCTGGTTCGTTCGTCCGTTCATCCGTTCGTCCGTTCGTCCGTCCGTTACGCTTTTGATGCATAGCATAACTAAAGAACCGTGTATGCTAGGGTTTTGAAATTTCACATATAGATTCCTCATGAAAAATTAGCTGACGCGTATTTTTTTCTCGTCCTGATTATGCCCCCTTCAAGAGTTATTGCCCTTTGAATTTTTTTTAATAAAATCTTGTCAGCAAGATATCTCAAAAACTATTGGAGCAAGAGCCTTGAAAGTTGTTGATTATATTGGTGGTGATGAGTAGATGAACTGATTAACTTTTGACAAAATTCCGAAAAATACTTTGTGAGTTATGGCCCTTTGTCATTTTGGTAATTTGTGCCCATTGTAATGTATGCTAAAAGTGATGCATAGCATAACTTTAGAACCGTGTATGCTAGGGTTTTGAATTTCATATATGGATTCCTCATGGAAAATTAGCTGCCGCGTATTTTTTTTCTTGTCCGGATTATGCCCCTTTTAAGAGTTATTGTCCTTTGAATTTTTTTTAATAAAATTTTGTCAGCAAGATATCTCAAAAACTATTGGAGCTAGAGCCTTGAAAGTTGGTGAATATATTGGTGGTGATGAGTAGATAAACTGCTTAACTTTTGACAAAATTCCGAAAAATACTTTGTGAGTTATGGCCCGTTTTCATTTTGGTAATTTGTGCCCATTGTAATGTATGCTAAAAGTGATGCATAGCATAACTTTAGAACCGTGTATGCTAGGGTTTTGAAATTTCATATATGGATTCCTCATGGAAAATTAGCTGACGCGTATTTTTTTCTTGTCCGGATTATGCCCCTTTTTAGAGTTATTGCCCTTTGAAATTTTTTTAATAAAATTTTGTCAGCAAGATATCTCAAAAACTATTGGAGCTAGAGCCTTGAAAGTTGGTGAATATATTGGTGGTGATGAGTAGATGAACTGATTAACTTTTGACAAAATTCCGAAAAATACTTTGTGAGTTATGGCCCTTTGTCATTTTGGTAATTTGTGCCCATTGTAATGTATGCTAAAAGTGATGCATAGCATAACTTTAGAACCGTGTATGCTAGGGTTTTGAAATTTCATATATGGATTCCTCATGGAAAATTAGCTGACGCGTATTTTTTTTCTTGTCCGGATTATGCCCCTTTTAAGAGTTATTGCCCTTTGAATTTTTTTAATAAAATTTTGTCAGCAAGATATCTCAAAAACTATTGGAGCTAGAGCCTTGAAAGTTGGTGAATATATTGGTGGTGAAGAGTAGATGAACTGATTAACTTTTGACAAAATTCCGAAAAATGCTTTGTGAGTTATGGCCCTTTTTCATTTTGGTAATTTGTGCCCATTGTAATGTATGCTAAAAGTGATGCATAGCATAACTTTAGAACCGTGTATGCTAGGGTTTTGAAATTTCATATATGGATTCCTCATGGAAAATTAGCTGAAGCGTATTTTTTTTCTTGTCCGGATTATGCCCCTTTTAAGAGTTATTGCCCTTTGAAATTTTTTTAATAAAATTTTGTCAGCAAGATATCTCAAAAACTATTGGAGCTAGAGCCTTGAAAGTTGGTGAATATATTGGTGGTGAAGAGTAGATGAACTGATTAACTTTTGACAAAATTCCGAAAAATACTTTGTGAGTTATGGCCCTTTGTCATTTTGGTAATTTGTGCCCATTGTAAAGTATGCTAAAAGTGATGCATAGCATAACTTTAGAACCGTGTATGCTAGGGTTTTGAAATTTCATATATGGATTCCTCATGGAAAATTAGCTGACGCGTATTTTTTTTCTTGTCCGGATTATGCCCCTTTTAAGAGTTATTGCCCTTTGAAAGTTTTTTAATAAAATTTTGTCAGCAAGATATCTCAAAAACTATTGGAGCTAGAGCCTTGAAAGTTGGTGAATATATTGGTGGTGAAGAGTAGATGAACTGATTAACTTTTGACAAAATTCCGAAAAATGCTTTGTGAGTTATGGCCCTTTTTCATTTTGGTAATTTGTGCCCATTGTAATGTATGCTAAAAGTGATGCATAGCATAACTTTAGAACCGTGTATGCTAGAGTTTTGAAATTTCATATATGGATTCTTCATGGAAAATTAGCTGACGCGTATTTTTTTTCTTGTCCGGATTATGCCCCTTTTAAGAGTTATTGCCCTTTGAAATGTTTTTAATAAAATTTTGTCAGCAAGATATCTCAAAAACTATTGGAGCTAGAGCCTTGAAAGTTGGTGAATATTTTGGTGGTGAAGAGTAGATGAACTGATTAACTTTTGACAAAATTCCGAAAAATGCTTTGTGAGTTATGGCCCGTTTTCATTTTGGTAATTTGTGCCCATTGTAATGTATGCTAAAAGTGATGCATAGCATAACTTTAGAACCGTGTATGCTAGGGTTTTGAAATTTCATATATGGATTCCTCATGGAAAATTAGCTGACGCGTATTTTTTTTCTCGTCCGGATTATGCCCCTTTTAAGAGTTATTGCCCTTTGAATTTTTTTTAATAAAATTTTGTCAGCAAGATATCTCAAAAACTATTGGAGCTAGAGCCTTGAAAGTTGGTGAATATATTGGTGGTGAAGAGTAGATAAACTGCTTAACTTTTGACAAAATTCCGGAAAATGCTTTGTGAGTTATGGCCCTTTTTCATTTTGGTAATTTGTGCCCATTGTAATGTATGCTAAAAGTGATGCATAGCATAACTTTAGAACCGTGTATGCTAGGGTTTTGAAATTTCATATATGGATTCCTCATGGAAAATTAGCTGACGCGTATTTTTTTTCTTGTCCGGATTATGCCCCTTTTAAGAGTTATTGCCCTTTGAATTTTTTTTAATAAAATTTTGTCAGCAAGATATCTCAAAAACTATTGGAGCGAGAGCCTTGAAAGTTGGTGAATAGATTGGTGGTGATGAGTAGATGAACTGATTAACTTATGACAAAATTCTGAAAAATACTTTGTGAGTTATGGCCCTTTGTCATTTTGGGAATTTGTGAAAAACTTTGTCATCGTTCTAGCGCCTACATTTCTTCACCAATTTCAATATAACTTCACACAAATGTTTCTTATAAAAAAATCTCGAGCGACTTCGACTTTCAAGGTCATGACCTCAAGGTCAAGGTCACTGTGGCTATTTTTAGAAAAACTTTGTCATCGTTCTAGAGCCTACATTTCTTCACCAATTTCAATATAACTTCACACAAATGTTCCTTATATAAAAATCTCGAGCGAGTTCGACTTTCAAGGTCATGACCTCAAGGTCAAGGTCACTGTGGCTATTTTCAGAAAAACTTTGTCATTGCTCTAGCGCCTACATTTCTTCACTGATTTCAATATAACTTCACACAAATGTTCCTAATGACAATATCTCGAGTGTTTTAGACTTTCAAGGTCATGACCTCAAGGTCAAGGTCACTGTAGCTATTTTTAGAAAAATTTTGTCATCGCTCTAGCGCCTACATTTCTTCACCGATTTCAATATAACTTCACACAAATGTTCCTTATGACAATATCTCTAGCGAGTTCCACTTTCAAGGTCATGACCTCAAGGTCAAGGTCACTGTAGCTATTTTTAGAAAAACTTTGTCAATGCTCTAGCGCCTACATTTCTTCACCGATTTCAATATAACTTCACACAAATGTTGCCTATGACAATATCTCACTTTCAAGGTCAAGGTCACAATGGCTATTTTTAGAAAAATTTTGTCATCGCTTCAGCGCCTACATTTCTTCACTGATTTTAATATAACTTCACACAAATGATCCTTATGACAATACCTCGAAAGAGTTCGACTTTCAAGGTCAAGGTCACTGTGGCTATTTTTAGAAAACTTTTTTCATTGCTCTAGCGCTTACATTTTTTCACCAATTTCAAAATGATTCACACAAATGTTCCTTATGACAATATCTGTAGCGAGTTCCACTTTCAAGGTCAAGGTCACTGTGGCTATTTTTAGAAAAACTTTGTCATGGCTCTAGCGCTTACATTTCTTCACCAATTTCAATATAACTTCACACAAATATTCCTTAAGACAATATCTCGAGCGATTTCGACTTTCAAGGTCAAGGTCACTGTGGCTATTTTTAGAAAAACTTTGTCATCGCCCTAGCGACTACATTTCTTCACTGATGTCAATATAACTTCACACAAATGTTCCTTATGACAATACCTCGAGTGAGTTTGACTTTCAAGGTCAAGGTCACTGTGGCTATTTTTAGAAAAAAATTTGACATGGCTCTAGCGCTAACATTTCTTCACCGATTTCAGTATAACTTCACACAAATGTTCCTTATGACAATATCTCGAGCTATTTCGACTTTCAAGGTCAAGGTCACTGTGGCTATTTTTAGAAAAACTTTGTCATCGCTCTTGTGCCTACATTTATTGATGGATGTTAATAGAACTTCACACAAATGTTTCTTATGGTAATATCTCGAGTTGCTTTGACTTTCAAGGTCATGACCTCAAGGTCAAGGTCACTATGGCTATTTATAGAAAAACTTTGTCATTGCTCTACCGCCTACATTTATGATTTTAATCTAACTTCACACAAAAGATGCTTATGATAATATCTTGAGCAAGATCTACTTCGCGGCCATGGCCTCAAGTCAAGGTCCCTATGACTATTTTAGAGAAATATTGTCATCACTCTAGAACCTACATTTATGGATGGATTTTTAAACAAACTTTACACAAATGTTGCATATGATAATATCTCAAGCAAGTTGGACTTTTGCCATTTCAGTGTTTACCACACACGAAGTTGTCTTGTGCGAGGGGATTTGTATCGCATGTGATGCCTTTTTTTTTAATAAAATCTTGTCAGCAAGTCCATATCTTGAGAACTATTAGAGCTTCATTAATCATTCTTGGTACAAACTTGCATCCAGGCATTGCAACTTCAACGCAAGCATCCATATCTGACCTTGACCTATAGTTCATGGTTCACTGACTTCGTGAATTATTGCGACCACCCTGACTTTCACCCTAATGTAAGAGTCCATTTCTCGAAAACTATTAAAGCTTTTTAAATTATAATTGGTACAAACTTGCATCTAGGAATTGCAACTGCAACGCAAGCATCCATATTTGACTTTTACCCATATTTCATGGTTCACTGACTTTGTGAATAATTGCGACCACCCTGACTTTCTATCTAATGTAAGAGTCCATTTCTCAAGATCTATTAGAGCTTCATTAATTGTATTTGGTACAAGCTTGCATTTAGGAATTGAAACTTCAATGCAAGTATCCATTTCTGAACTTGACCTACATTTTATGGTTCACTGACTTTGTAAAATAGTGTGACAACCCTAAGTTTCACCCTGATGTAAGAGTCTGTTTTTAACAGTTTCATTGATGATACTTGGTACATGCTTGCAACTAGGAGTGAAATTTTTATGCAGGCATCCATGTTTGACCTTGACCTAGATTTCATGGTTTGGTGACTTTGCGCCCCCACAGGCACGACATAGCCTTCGAGGGAATTCTTGTTGTATGTTTTTGAGTCTTTAACAATATTTTGTTGAATATTTTGCCATCTAAGGACAAGCAAATTTTGGGGGCATTGTGTTTTACAAACACCATTTCTAGTTTTTTTTTTTGGTTTGGTTTTACGGCCCTTTCAAGATTATTTCACTCATATCGAGCCGATCGTTAATCAGAGGTGGGAGAAACCGGAGTACCCGGAGAAAAACCACCTGACCTTCCGTTGCAGAACTTCGCGTCTAACATGTGACCCGAGCGAGGCTTGAACAACAGCGATGAGAGACCTAAAGATTAAGAGTCAGCGATCTTAACCACTGGGCCACGGAGGCCCGTAACTCCTGCTATATATAAGGAAGAAGATTCCATTTGGTACAAAAAGGGTTAACATATATATTTCTAAAAAAAGAATGCAAATCAGCAGGAAGCCCAACTTTCTGCAAGAAACCCATCGCGCCTTACCTGGAAAGAAACCGTTAGCGAGGACGAAGATGAGTTTTCACGTGAACAAGTCCGTGAAATGAACACCCCACTGAATCCCAATTTATATAGAGAAAACTTGGGTTTACGGGGGTAAACATTATTTTTCTTATTTCTGCTTCAAGACATAGGTTGTGGGTAACCGGGTCGCATGAGAACTATTTCTTCTATCTGCATTTTTGTTTAGCGGAGTGTAATTTTGTTAAATGCTCATAAGAGAAACCTTTCTATGATTTGTTCTAAAACGGTCTATTGGCCTGGGAGGAGATGGCGTTTACAGAGTTTTTTTTTCTACTTTTAGCTCTGGTGAACACATTTTTTCCAGCTGAGCGGAACTATTTTAGCATTTAGCTGAGCGGAACTATTTTAGCATTTAGCTGAGCTGAACTATTTTAGCATTTAGCTGAGCGGAATTATTTTAGCATTTATGATAGAGTACCCTTTATGTCAAATTATTTTGAAATCCATTTGCGTATGCGGAGATGTCATTTAAAGGTTCTGTAGTGGCCATCGTGTTCAGCTGCGCGGAAGGATTTCAGCATTTTTATTAAAACGGTCATAGAGGAACATTTCTATGAAATTATTTTAATATCAGTGCCTAGGAGGAGATATTGTTTATTTAATTATATTGTTATTATTATTATTATTATTATTATTATTATTATTATTATTATTATTATTATTATTAATTTGATTGTTTAGCGGTGGTGGCTGTTTTATTCATCGGAGCACAGTTTTTGTATAGGCTAGAAGTCATGAAGAGATTTCTTCACAAGTAAGAATCTTCGAAGCGAAGCGTAGTAGATTCTTACTGTGAAGAAATCTCTTAATGACATCTAACCGGCTTAGACTGCTGTCAGGTTTCTTGAATTATGTCCACTGATTGTCTCTTGAGTTTACCTTGCTCAAAACTTAATTGTACTATCATTCATTCACTGAGTTGCTCTGCACTGAGAAGTTATCATAAGGTGTCTTTTTTTTCATTTTGTTTTTAATTTGAACCTGAAGAAAAAATGTCAGATGGGAAACTCATTCTGGATTTCATTATTTTGAAATACCACCAGCAACATTTTCTATTCCTGCGAAGAACAGTAAACGCGTGTTCATCGTGTCAGGTATGAAATTTATCTTATTTTGTATTTTTGACTTTGTCTCACTCACAAGCTCTGGTCTGGAACAAATTTTGTTTTGTATGATAAGTTTTTTGTTAAAACAAGAAATAAGTGTTGCAATTCTAACAAACTGAAAGCCTCCCTTGGAAGTGTACCCATTGCATTCCCCTAAACCCATTTTGTACTGGAAACCCCTGAACGGCTAATTGGCAAACAGTGCAGGCCGAGAGCAGACGTCACAGAACACGGCCTCTGATCAGGGCCTATAATGTTTGCAAAAAGTTCAGCCAATTTGCAAAGTTTGAAGAAAACACAACCTGACCCCTTTAATTTTAAAATGAACCTGTGCTATATATAAGTTGGATGTTTCCATTTGGTACAAAAGGGTTAAATAAGTAAACATATTTTTTTTATTTAAGAAATAGATCAGCTCTAGCTGTGATTTGTTGAGTAATAAATCACAGTTTGGAGGTTAGTTGTAAAGTAGACAAATCACAAGCGCGTAGCGCGCGTGATTTGTCTACTTACAACTGACCGACAAACTGTGATTTATTACTCAACAAATCACAGACAAGAGCTGATCTATTTTGATTCTAACATGCTGAAAATCGGCAATAATGTTGTTGTTTCCTTCAAAATCTCACAACCTTTCGCCATTGTTAGAAGAAATCCCGCTAAAATTATCGACTGAAACACATGCATTTATATCCTTTTCTTACGTTTTCGATGCGAGAAAATAACGTTACACCGTCTAACGTCAAGGAAATCGACTAGTGACGTCATAAATTTGCAGTTTTAATGACGTCACTCGTCACGCTCTTCCGAGCTGAGATTTGTTGCAGAATAAAACACAGTTATTTTCCATTGCCTATATAGGCGCGCTGTGTTAGAATTTCTCATTTATTGTGCCAATAAAGACTTTGGATATGCATTCTTTGTATTGATTCTCCTACATCTTTTGATCTGTTAGTCAATCTATTTCTGCTAATTTCTTTTTTTTTTAAATATTTCAGAAAAAAGAAGCCAATTGATATTCAATCACCTTGCTTCTTGGTGCACATTATTAAAACACTCCTATTGAAATATATTGAAAATTTTATCACAAAAGAATGAAAATTTTCAGATAAAAAATCCTGATATCTTTCATAATTCAGCGAGAAAACATTGATTGTTGGTACTGGTTTGAACCGCCTCGTCGCCTCTCGTCGAGGCGACGAGGCGGTTCTAACGAGTACCCACCATCTATGTTTTTGAGCAAAAATAAGAAAAATATTGCATACCCATGTAAACCTCAGTTTTACAATATAAAAGTGTGGTTTAAGGGGGTCAAAATTATATAGGTGTGTTTGCGTGATGAGCCCTTCCTCTACGTCCTTAGTTGGGTTTGGTCTGTGGATGCAAAGACGCAGTTTTGTTCGAAGAAACCATCTCAGTTGTCTCGGCTCAATAACGTTAATTCTGTTCTAAAAGGAAAGTGTCGGTTAATTACAGCTAAAGTATTGGACAACGTTCATATTGATTTCTCTGGAGGTGACGTCCGCAATAACATCACTGGTTCCCATTCCCACATCCGGCTGCCCAGGTAGCTGTAGCTATGAGATAGCAAAGATCGTGTGTACAGCACTCATTCTCAAATGAATTGGGATTTTAGCCGTTAAAAAAGTCAAATTATAAAGTTACTTAGATTCAGTCAGCGATATATTCAAAATAAAGTATTTACATGTACATATACTCAGTTAAAATTCCTTGATCAAGAAATGAAAAGCTATTTCACCCCAACAGCTAGAAATATGTCGGTATTTTGATAAATTTTGAATGTGAGAAACGTACGCTACAATCTACTTGTTCGTTACCCCCTTCTATAACATCACAAAATTCAAGAGACCGCAGCTCGCAATGACAGAAACGTACGACCGGGTTATTAAGCGGGGACAAAATTGAACATATGGTCGTATATATGGTAAATAAATGAATATGCATTTTGAATAAAATTCAGGATTGGTTTGTTACATGTGGGTTTACGGCGTCCCGCAAACCCCCATGCTGACAAGACAACCGAGCGTGATCTCTGACAAGTGTACGGGCAGCTGTGGGGTAAGGCACAAGAAAGATATTAGATGAATTACATGAATTATTTATAGTATCTACATTTAACACTTACTAACACAAAACATCACAAATTGTTGCTTCTGTAGCCAACTCACGACGTCCGCTCCGAAGGCAAAACAATGTTCTGTGCTCGGAACGGGTGACGTGAATACCTACAGAAGCAAACAACAAAAACAACGACAAAAACAAAAAAAGAAACAACTTAAGACGCGACTGGCCAGTTTAGAACTTCGGGTGAATCCCCCTCTCGCGTGAATCTTCCTCTCGCGAACTAGTGTAAACTAGTCTGTCGACATTGTTGTCGACCACAGGTTGGTGTATTATTGCGCGATCGCACTAATTTGATTCGTCTGAATCGCCTGCAGGTTATTTATATGACCTCTTCCATTTGAATGGTCTCACATTTGTTCCCAATGGACAATGGTATGCGCTGCTTACGGTGGTCTGTCCGCCCTTGCTGGACCCTAACCCCCAGCGTCGTACCAGTACCTGCTGCTATAAGGCAGGGAGCAGCAGGTCACCACACATTGTTGTGCCTGCAAATTACTATAACTGGACTAAGACACGGTTCACAAAACATACATGCTATATCATGATCCCCCTCCCGGAGAAGTAAGAATATATTCATGCATATACCGTTATTGCGCATGCGCCGACCAGACACACAGGCTGATTAGTGCATGCGATAAATAACCGTACAGCAGAACTCAAGTTGACTGTGCATCAAATTATCAGCACCCAGCGCTTGACACAATAATACTCAAAGTTCATGTTTCCTTACTGAGCACTACAGAAATCAGTTAATGCTCACTACTACCGAGCATACCACTCATCAAATTTGTGCTCACTACATTATCACAAGTAAGAGGCAATTGAACAGACCACGCCTTTGCGCTACCTGGTCAGCCGCCAATTACAGGAAACATAACAATCTCTATTTCATATCCTTCTCCGCGACACGGCTCACAAATATAGCTATTCACAAATAAGCGAATACAAAATAAAAAGGGAATTTGCACGAAATTCCCTTTTTCGTAAGGAAATTCACGTTTTTGGATGTCAAAATATTAGGTCAAAACAAAGGTAGAATTTTGCAATGTGTTTTATACCCTCTAAAACTGCGAAATATTTAAGGGTACAACATCCTGTCTTCAAATCCTCCATTCAAATTAAACAATAAAATCCGAGGAATATTCCAGCAATTTGCACCATAACATCTTATTTTCTATTCATCAGACCAGACATTTTTATCCTTTATTTTTTACAAAATGATCACACTTAAATTGCTGGAATATTCCACTGATTTATATATAGAGAAAATGGTGTGGGCTTGTAATTGAAGGAATATTCTAATGATATATATGAACAAAGACAATCTATATTTATCTTCATATTCAGATTATCTGTATCTATTTCCGCTGCATTTAATTCATAAACCATTGAAATTGTTGGAATATTCCAATGATTGCAAACTTTGGGGCCTTTTCTTGACCTAACACCAATCAGCTGTTAATCAAGAGAGTAGACAAGAAGACAAGGTATGAGTTCATTTTTTTAATTCTCATTTTGTGTATGCAAAACAAAAACAACAACAAACAAAACCACTATACATGTATTTCACGACTAAAATCATTGGAAGATTCCAGCAATCCAGTTCAAAAATGCGACTAGAAGTCTAAAATTGCTGGAATATTCCAACAATTTCCAAGAGCTACATAAGCTGTCACCAACAATTGTTTAACTGTTGAAATTACAGGAATATTCCAACAATTTACAATACAAACACAATTTGTCAGAATAAGGCATTTCCCATTTATAATACCATTGGAATATTCCAGCAATGTGAATAAACATACCTTTCTCATACTTTTCTTAAATGATGTGAAAGCCAATTCTTGACAGTTTAAGAACGTACAACAATGCAAAAAGGTGGCATTGCAGGATTATTCCAAGGATTTCAAACTTTGCATAATCATGAAAACTACCGACATCTAAAATTGCTGGAATATTCCAACAATTTCCAAAAGATTCACAAGCTTTCATTACAACTATTTAAGTTCGAAATTACAGGAATATTCCAACAATTTACAAAATATACATTTTTTTCAGAATATGTAAAGTACTGAATTAAAAAAACTGGAATATTTCAGTATGTTCAAATGGATACAAAAGCTGTCAGTAAAATTGTTTAAAGTTTAAAATTACAGGAATGTTCCAACAATTTACAAAACATTCTTGACAATCTTGAATGAGCAAGAGTGAGAAAGCTAAAATTGCAGGAAATTCCAGGGATTTCGACATTTGGAACCATTAAAATCATAAAAATCTACTGCAGTTTAAAATTGATGGAATATTCCATCAATTTCTGTAAAATTATTTAAACTTTGGAATTACAGAATTCCGGTCATTCTTAAATATATAATAATGAAAAAGCTAAAATTGCAGGAATTTTCCAAGGATTTCAAACTTTGGAACCTTACACATTTCATAATTATGACATCTACTGAAGTAAAAAAATGCTGGAATATTCCATCAATATCCATAAGATACATAACATGTCATTAAAATTGTTAAAAACTTTGAAATTACATGACTATTTCAACAAATTACAAAATATATCCAATTTTTCAGAATTTGTCATCAGTTTTCATTAAAAATCACTGGAATATATTCCAGCAATGTGAATATACGTACCCTCTTTTTGAAGCTTTTTAACATGATTCAACAGGACAATTCTTCACATTATTGAATTTATGACAATGAAAAGGCTAAAATTGCAGGAAATATTCCAAGGAGTTCAAACTTTGGAGCCCTTCAACTTTCATAATCATGAAAACTACCAAAATCTAAAATTACTGGAATATTTAACAATTTCCAAAAGATCTCACTTAAACTGTTTTAGTTTGAATTACCGGAATGTTTCAACAACTTACAAAATTAATGCAATTAGTCAGAATATGACACTGCACATTTCATAAACATGAAAACTACTGAAGTAAAAAAATTTCTAAAGTATTCCAACAAATTCCAGTAGATGCACACGCTGTCCCTTATATTGCTTGAAATTACAGGAAAATTCCATCAATTTACAGAAATTTTGGAATTCTTTAATATATAATAACAAAGTTAAAATTGCAGTAATATTCCAAGGATTTCAAACTTTGGAACCTTTCACATCTCATAATCGTGAAATCTACTGAGGTCTAAAATTGCTGGAATAGTCCAACGATTTCCAAAAGATACATAAGCTGCCACTAAAATCCTTTAAACGTTGAAATTACAGAAACATTCCAATGATTTACAAAGCATGAACAAATTATCAGAATATAATTCCCATGTCATAATCATGAAACTGCTTAATTCTTAAATTGCTGGAATATTGTGTCATTTTCCAAGAGATATACAAGCGGTCACCAAAACTGTTTAAAATGTTTTAAAAAATACAGGAATATTCCAACAATTTACAAAATATACAACGTCTATCAGAATATACCATTTCAATAAATGGCAATAATATTCCGACAAGTTCCATACAATAACAATTTCAGTTTCATTCAGTGGTCATAATTCATTGAATATTCCAACAATCAGCCTCTTAATATCGTAAATAGCTTGGATTGCACAATATCTTAATATATTGGTATCTTTATTCTTTAGCCACAGAAATTGCTGGAATACTCCTACAATTTCAAATGTTTGCAATTAAAACTACTGATGTTATACTTAGTTTATGAATTAAAAATTTTTAAATCAAAGAATAATTCCAGCGATTCCATGAGCTTACCTCATTTTTATTCTCTAGACCATTTAATTACCAATACTTGCACCTCTTTACAGCATTGACATTGCTGGAATTAGAACCATTTTCAAAAAGACAAGGTGTCACTAAAATTGTTTAAAGTTGGAAATTAGAAGATTATTCCTAAAATTTACAAAATATTCACATTTTTTTCAGAATATGACATTTCCATTTTCATAATCGTGAAAACATCAGAAGCATAAAAATGTTGGAATATTCCAATGATTTCCAGAAGATACACAAGCTGTCACTTAAATTGTTAACAGTTTGAATTTACCATAAAAATCCTAAAAAGCCGGACACCTTAAGGACTTATTCTAATTCTCCTAAATATTTTGACAAGTTTGTTTCACGATCTAGCAAGAAGTCCAAAAGGTACAGACGGAATGGCAAACAGTGCATAACCTAATCAGAATGTTTCTGAAGGAGCAGTCTGATCTGGGTTTGAAAACAAACACAGTTTAGACCCTGATCAGACTGCTCATAATCTGGGTCTGTACTTTTGCTTAGGCTTATCTATCCCAATACTTAGGATCATCATTACGGCACACGAATATTTAAACAATTTACAAAATATCATATAACATTTCAACTTGTTTAAAAATAGAAAGTGAAGGCAATGATCAGGAAAAGTTTTTAAGAGCTCATAATATCCAAACCATATGAAGGATTTGGTTCATGTTTGATATGCTGATAGATATAGATCCAAGGTTTTATTCAGCATTACCACTCTCGTGCGCATGCATCACGAAAACACGCATATTTAATTCTTACCACCTTGAACCCCACTTTTATATGGTAAAACTGGGATTTACAGGGGTAAACCTTATTTTCTTATTTCTGCTCTATCATATAGATTGTAGGTGCTCGTTAGAACCGCCTCGATGAGGCGGTTCTAACGTGTACCCACAATTTTTATTTGGACCAGAAGTAAGAAAAATACCACTTTTTTTTTTTTCATCTAAAAGTTTTCGTTTTCTTGGGGGTAGGGTTTACAATGTATTTGTATAGGCGTGTTTTCGTAATGGAACTGAAAGATTTTAGTGATCGTATTTTCCAAACCATATGATGGATCTCGTTCATATTGGATATGTTGATAATGTTAATATTCAAACATGACGGACCAAATGTTTATCAGGAAATATCCATGTCCATGGCTTCAGTTACACTTTTTCAAGCAAGCTATCTTGTCTGATAACAGCTCTTTGTTTTGATAGGCCTCTTGTGCCGTTTAAAATACAAAGTTAAAAGGTTGCCTTTGGAAACAAAGAACACATGAAAGAACGAAAATAGGAGGCTCGGTTTTATTCAGTCTCTTCATACACGACAATGCAGTTTGCAAGGCTGCTCCCCCCCCCCCCCTCATGTTTAAGCCAGGTTTAAGATGGTCTACTATTCGCCAGTTTCCTTAAAAACCAACAGTCACTCAGACCGCATTCATCATATCTGTTACTTTGAGCTACAGTTTTATTTGTTTGTGTTGAGGTTTCACGTCCCCATCAACACTATTCAAGTCATCTGGAGACTTTTCTTTCGACTTTGTGGGGCTCTCGTCCGACATTAAGAATAAATGGCATCCTAAGCCCTACCACCCAAATAAGCCGCTAGGGTTAGGGTGCCACCCCCACTCCATTGTACTAAGGAAATGCCATTATGGAAACTGTTCAGATCCCTGCTACTAAATAATATACAGCCATGTATATTGTTGTTTGGTATGATAATACTTATCCAGTGGTACTGACCATGGATCTTTCTGGGGCGTGCCACACCCCTCTACCTCACATATAGCTTAATATCATGGAAAACTTTATAGTCACTCTTTTTAGCACTGACAGGTGCGCCACGCCCTCCAGATAAATAAGGCTTACATCAATTCAATACAGTGCAGATTATATATTTGTATTTTCTGGTCCTTTGGGATCATTGAGTTCATTTAGAATCATTTTGAAAATAGAGTTCTTGGTGCTAGAGGGCGTGGCCGGTGTTGTACATTTCAGTACATGTCAGGAACAGACTCGATAAAACCGAATCTGCTATTTGCGTTTATTTGGTGAATTATTTGCTTCCAAAGGATCCAATCGGCTCCGTCCATCGGGGCTTGAAGAAATAGATGGGTTGCATGATGCTTTCACGCATGATGCTGAAACCGACAGCACACGAGTACTGGAAAACTGCTTAGATGATCTAAGCCTGCCCAGGCAAAGCGGTGTGAGTCGGACGGCCCATGCTTTTAAACCATATTGGTTTTATTGGGCGACAGGGCTTGAGATGTCATTTCATCTCAATGTTTGGTAAAAGTCCCACAAAATTGGAAGCAATGTCTCCAAAATGACCTATACAGTGTTGACTGGGACATTAAACCTCAAATCAATCAAAGCCAAAGGATCCAACTACTTAGAACTTATTAATATCTCAGAAACTCTTCAGATCCCAATCGCCGTAATATACATGCCTAAGTTGTTGTTCCTTATAAGATGCATTCAGTGCCACTAACCAGGGCTTTGCCCTGTCCCCTCCAGCTCATATAGGGCTTAATATGCCAGAAACAGCTTAAAGCCCAACCCTAAACCATATATTTTGCTGCTCATTATAATAAGGTACATACAGCGACACCAACAATCATTAATGGGTCCCCCCGGGTATGTCCTATCCCCTCAAATACCAGCAGATTTATATTTATTCTAAGAACATCAGTTTGCAATCCGCAATAGAAATAACCCATGAAGACCCCAAGAACCCCCACCCCACCCCCACAAAAGGTTTGAAGATTAGAAGCTCATTCAGGATTTCTAATCATTTACGAATGAAGGAATAGATAATCAAATTCAGCTGTTGGTTTTTAGCTGGTTGTCCGCAGTCTCACAGGCTGGTGACAACCGGTTTTCAGCAACCGTCGCTAATAACAATAATAATAATAACAACAATAATAATCAAGAAACAGTCATTGTTCTGAAGCCTAATTTATTTCCAATTTTAGAAGGTATGTGCGTGATAAATATATGGACAGCAGCTTTTTATTAATATCAATCATAACCTATAATCTTTATCAGCTTTATGACTCCCATAGATAACCAGCCCATCAAGTCAAAGCCACACCTACTTTTGTCTGCTGGTTACCCGTACATGGTAGGCTTAGAACCAGACCCCGGCTTTAAGTGTCAGCGATTGTACCCAACCCCCTTCACAGCTACAAAACATTTCGCGAAAACAGTTTCCATAAAAAAATCATGCTTATTTAAAGTGACAACGTCGATGCAGCGTAATGGCATTGTATTGAATCGACTTCTTACTTAGACGGTATTTGCCCGCAGAGACATGTTTTATCAAAAGAAAGAAGTGTCTGTATCACAAAGGCGACCAGCACATACTCTGACGAGCCTGTGCAAACGCGCAGTCTCGCCAGAGCCTTTCCTGCTCTCGGACATGTAGTATTTGTTTGATTTGAGGTTTAACGTCCCCGTCAACACTGTAAAGGTCATTTTGGAGACGTTGCTTCCATTTTTGTGGGACTTTTACCCGACATTGAGATGAAATGACATCTCAAGCCCTGTCGCCCAATGAAACCAATAGGGTTTATTAGCATGGACGGTCCGCCTCGCACCGCGATTCCTGGACAGGCTTAGATCCTCTAAGCGGTTTACCAGTACTAGTGTGCGGGCCGGATTCAGCTCTGCGTGGAAGCATCATGCAGCCCATATATTTCTTCAAGCCCCTATGGGCGGGGGCCGTCGGACATGTAGTACAAGAGACGCCGAATCTGTCATGTGTATTAATAAGTTGCGCACATGCATGTGAATTTGATGATGATAAGGACCTGTTCTAGTGCAATGGTCCTTAAATAATCAGCACTGACGCATCTGGCCTATTTTCATTACATGCTCATGTAGACTCAAAAACGATCAAAAACTGGACAAGACGCCTTGTTAAAAGGAAACTTTTTCAAGATGAGATGGGTTGTTTTTTTTTTTGTAGGTCTGACGACGCCGTCAACGCTGTATAGGTCATTTTGGAGACGATGCTTCCAATTTTGTGGAACTTTTACCCGAGATTGAGATGGAATGCATCCCAAGACCTGTCGCTCATTGAAACCAATAGGATTTATATGCATCACCAGTCGGTTTCAGCACTGTGAGCAACTATATCTTCAAGCCCCGATGGGCGTGGGGCGCAAGATTAGATAGCAATATAGTTTAAAGGAGGTTATACTGCTTATATTGTGACAATGGTGGCACAAGATTCAGATTAATGCCAGGGTAGTGGTTAGGGGTTATTACTAGGCCTATTACTGATCGAATTTCCTTGCTTCCAAAGGATAGCCCTTTTACTTTCATATATATAGAAGCCTCCGTGGTGTAGTGGTTATGCTACTCGCCTTGTAAACCAGGGGTCGCAGGATCGATCCCGAGCTTCTCCAGACGTTCGGAACCGAGGTCGATCCCGTATCCGTATGACCTTAGCTGTTGGTGAGACGTAAAACTCAAACACTCACTTTACTTTCATATAAACCTCTGTATGTCGCCAGGATTATAGCTACTTGGTGTTCAGCTTATCATAATAAGGACTGGCAAGAATTAAAACTGGTTAACAGCTGGAGTATTGTAAACCTCTTCATTTACATGTTGTCAGGCTGTTAAATGACCACAGGCATTAAAATGAAATACTATAAAGATACAGTGAAATTCTGCTTCAAAAGGCTTATTTAGTAGGTTGCAATTATTCTTTCTTTGTGTTTTCTGCATACAGTGGCCTCTGGTCAGAGACCACCTTTGGGAATGTTCAAAGTGGTCTTCAAGACCATTTTTGAACAGTCCAAAAGGTGGTCTTAATATAGGAATTTTACTGTATTATTTAAAAGTAACCCTGGAAATTATTGTCCCACTTTTTTGCTCTCACAAACAACTTCATATTTTTGACACAAATCCTTGTAATTAATGCAAACAGTGAGGACCCTGATCAGATTTCCTCCTGGTGTACTTCCAATAAATACAGAAATGGACACAACAGGAAGCTCAGATTCAAAACTAGTCTTATAAGTGGCTGAGTGTATGTTAAACCCTTATCCAGTTGAACAACCCCTAGTTATGCAAACGGTGTAGATCCAGATCAGATGGCTTTTGAAAAGGCAGTCTGATCAGGCCTTAAACTGTTTGTCATGCAGTTTGTGAATTATATTAAGAAATTTGAATGCTTGATAGTCAGCAATGGATGTTGCTAAATTAATTTATTCAGCAGGATAATGTTTAATGGTTAAGTCTTCCAAACGAGACTTATTGGTTTTGCTGGGTTTCTTCTCTTCTTTTTCTTTTCTCCGATGTTTTGTCCAGACAAGTCCTCAGTAACCCCAAGCCATGCTGTTTTGAAATTTGTGGATATGATCGGTATGAACATGCAATTGTGCACGAGGGTTTCAAAATTAAAACAGTGGACCCAAAAGGTCCCATGGGGCACGCAAAACTCCGCCCAAACCTTTGACGGGCGAGCTGTCCGTAAACACTCGACGGATTTTTTCCCCGACATTTGGGGATATGATAGATATCAATATGAGGTTTTGCAAGGGGGTTTCAAGGGGTCCCTCCGGGAACATGGCCCACCCCATCGACTTCATTAAAAGCCTAATATCTCATAAACTGTTTAGATCTTCACACGCAAACAAGTAAGAGCTCTGATAAATATTCTTGTTTCTTGTGACTTTGTGTGTGTGTGTGTGGGGGGGGGGGGGTTAAACGACCTTAATATTTTCTCACTCATATTGAGCCGATCGTTAATCAGAAGTGGGCGAAAACCGAAGCACCTGAAGGAAAACCACCTGACCTTCCGTTAGAGAACTTGGCGAATCGCATGTGACCCGAGACAGGCTCGTACCACAGCGGCGAGAGACCTGATGATTAAAGACAGGACTGGACTATTTAATGGAGCACAGGAAAACCTGAGTCATTCTTTGTCTGACTTCTGAAGGGTTAACATCAAATTCTATTTATCTGATTGGCTGTAAATGGAGTCCTACTGTGACATCACACTGATTGACATTTTAATAATAAGTGATTGACAGCTCTGCTCTGTTTGAAGTTAACCTTGTTATCTCAATTATGTAACAGCAGGCACACTCCATAATTGGTTTCAATAGACAAATAAAACAATTAAGTCATGATTAATGTATTTATATTTTATTTTTAAATTACAAAGAAAGAAAATACAAACATATTTCATAAAGGTTAATTATATAGCATATTTAGTTCTAATATACCCAAAAAAAAAAAAAAATAATTATAAATAATATAAAATTAAAGCTTCAAATTTGTTGAAAAATTATTAGTTTACACTATAGAAAACAGCTTCTTCTGATAAATAAATAAATAAATAATGTTTGAATGAAAGAATTGTTTTTTTTTTTAATTTGATATAATAGAAAGATTTTTCCATTCTTCTTGTTTTTCTTCTTATAAAAGAAGAGAAATAAAAAGTAAAATGAATTATACACAGGCAGTCTTAGTAAAATAAATTAAATAAAATTGACACAGCTAAACAAGTGATGGAATGGCTGAATGAATAAAACAGATGCCCAGACTTATCTCATTCCAATCTCAGTTTAGATTTTAAAAAAAAAAAATATAGATTTTGGGTGCTCGTTAGAATGGCCTTAATCAGGCAGTTCTTGTGAGCACCCACAAAGTACTATCAAGTGAGGGTATAGGACGTTTTAGGAATTCCCTTTATGACGTCATTCTTGCGCATGCGCAAAGAACTGGCCGTCAATTGAAACGGCCATCGCTATTCAAATGTATTGGCGGAACTTAAAATGGTAACACTATTCAGACGTTTTGAGAGAAAATATACCCGTTTTCAGTGAAATAATGCCTCGAGATGGCAAGAATGATATTTCGCTTTTATTACCGAAATTCATTTATCCTAAATCCGTTTTTAATTGACGAGAATCTTTTTGTGAATGACCCATGTCAATGGCTTGAGATACCGTTATTCACGAAAGCTCACTTACAAAATAGTTTTTTTTACGTAACTTTCGTTTTATTCGCTATCCAAGTCTATCTATCTATCTATCTATCTATCTATCTATCTATCTATCTATCTATCTATCTATCTATCTATCTATCTATCTATCTATCTATCTATCTATCTATCTATCTATCTATCTATCTATCTTCTTTCTTTCTTTCTTTCTTTAGAAATCTGTCCCCAACGATCTGTCTACATGTGCAATTTAAATGTCCATACTGACAGTCGCAATAAACTTATGAGTGGACTGACGGAGGGGCGTTGAGTCAATGTTGGTTCGACGTCATGCTGTCGACACCCACTCCAACTCACTTCATTGTCACATGACCGTTGGCGTGGGAGATAGAGAGAGAGAGAGAGAGAGAGAGAGAGAGAGAGAGGTTTGACTGACAAACTGACAGTAGACAGACAGACGACACACAAACCGACTGACTGAATGAATGACTGACTAACAGACGGACTGTTAGACAGACAAATAAACATACTGACAGTCGAAAAAAAAAAAAAAAAAACAACCAATGAGTGGACTTACACAAGGGCCTCGAGTCAACGTTGGCTCGACGTCATGCCGTCGACAACCACTCCAACTCACGTCAATGTCACGTGACCGTTGAGATGAGAGAGCCGTTTGACTGATCCCTGAATCAAAGAAGCCCATAACCCTTTTTGTAACATACTTGACTTGATAGATTTTGTAAGGTAACCGGGCGCTAAAAGCACATAGGGGCTACCCCCATCTCGCTAAATGGGATTAGTTTATGAACTGCTCTTCCCATGGCCTCCAATGTGCTGGCACTTGTCAATTCGACAGGTGTCAGCTGACCAATGGGAATATACTGAACTCTTAATCGGAGGAAGGCACAAATCGCACCCAAGGTACAGCGTTTGTCCTAAGAAACACAGTTCTATAGCGATTTTAGAATTTTGAGTGCAGGAATCAGACCAAAAACGGGCTCTAGTATGTGATGACGTGTTGCCAATTTCGACTGCCAAATGTGTCAGAGCACAGCCCTGTTTTCGAATGTCTGGCCGAGGAAAAAAGCTAACATACATTATCAGTTCTGGCTTCCATTATTCTCTGCCTCCACCCCTGACATGGCAAAGAAAACGCCTTCGGTCACGATGCTTGTTAAAGGGTGATAACGCATGAAATTTTTGAATTTTGAACAGGCATCTAAAGTGAGCCAGGATGGGTGACTAATAGACCAGCCAATTCCGGCTATTGCGAAAAGTCCTAGTACCCGTGCTCTCATCACGGAGACCTGCCTATGCAAGTGGGGTTCAAAATTGGACAGGTGTGTCTTCGTGATGTGTTTGGAGGTATGTGTTTGTTTGGGAAAGGCAGTGATGAGGCTAATCAGCCGTTTTGCAATCCCGCTAATTTTTATTTTTGAATGGTCTTCCAAAAGGCATTTTTAAGGGACTTCCTATTTCCAAATACCTAGCAAATGGTGGATATTGCCGTTGCCCCGCCTATAAAGATATTTAGCGTGTGACCTGTCCCCGTTTGTATGCTCTGTTCCGGCAGTATTTATGCCTTCGCTTTGCCTACTTCAGGGGACTTCATTCTGTTCGTACCTAGGGGGAGCCCAGTACGGGCTTTCTCCCAGGTGCCCTCAGGATGTTGTTTTTGTAACATATGGAATCTTCCTCCTTATATATAGCAGGAGTCATTTTCAAAATTTAAGGGTGTCAGGTTGTGTTTTCTTCAAAATTTATTTGGAAAATGGCCGAACGTTTTGCAAACAGTGAAGGCCCCGATCAGACGCCGCGTTCTGCCGCGTCTGATCTGGGCCTGCACTGTGTGTCACTTACCCCTTTTGGGGTTTCGGGTACCAAATGGGTTAATGTAGACCTAAGGGCTGGGCAGGTTGAACCAATCTACAAATCTACCAGAATTAACTGTAAAATCTTGCACTTGCGAAGGCGTGTTTAACATTCTTATGCTCTGAAAGAGTGTTCTCCGTTTGTTTTGAATTTAATGTTCCAACCCTACTGAGTCTTGATGGGTCCGAGCACTGGGCAAATGACATTTTATAAAGCAACGCCGTATTATCGCCAACGCAACGTTCTGACGTTTCATCGACGTTACAATGTCAAATTCAATGCATCGCGTTGAAGTTGGTTTGATGTAGACACGACGTTGTTGACACGCTACATGTCGGTTGACGTGGTGTCATTTAACGACAAGCTGTGATTTACATTTGACGGCGCTCGCTTATTGATAAATTGTTAGTGCGCTGAGAGAGAGAGAGAGAGAGAGAGAGAGAGAGAGAGAGAGAGAGAGACAGAGGACCCTGTTGGGTCGTATGTACAATATATCATTTTCGTAATGCGAAATTTCATATCTGGCAGCATATCGGTGTTTCTCCCTTTATCTTACATTAGAATTCGTCAAAAGTTTAAAAGAATTCCACTGTTTTACTCTGTAATAAACACTTTATCTGTCCCACTGCCTTTGAAGCAATACGACAGATGACGGCCAGGGCTTTTCCCGTTCTATTTTTAGAACCGGAAGTACGTCACGAAAAAAGCTCCTATAAGGACGTTTTAGGAATTCCCTTTATGACGTCATTCTTGCGCATGCGCAAAGAACTGGCCGTCAATTGAAACAGCCATCGCTATTCAAATGTATTGGCGGAACTTAAAATGGTAACACTATTCAGACGTTTTGAGAGAAAATATACCCGTTTTCAGTGAAATAATGCCTCGAGATGGCAAGAATGATATTTCGCTTTTATTACCGAAATTCATTTATCCTAAATCCGTTTTTAATTGACGAGAATCTTTTCGTGAATGACCCATGTCAATGGCTTGAGATACCGTTATTCACGAAAGCTCACTTACAAAATAGTTTTTTTTACGTAACTTTCGTTTTATTCGCTATCCAAGTCTATCTATCTATCTATCTATCTATCTATCTATCTATCTATCTATCTATCTATCTATCTATCTATCTATCTATCTATCTATCTATCTATCTATCTATCTATCTATCTATCTTCTTTCTTTCTTTCTTTAGAAATCTGTCCCCAACGATCTGTCTACATGTGCAATTTAAATGTCCATACTGACAGTCGCAATAAACTTATGAGTGGACTGACGGAGGGGCGTTGAGTCAATGTTGGTTCGACGTCATGCTGTCGACACCCACTCCAACTCACTTCATTGTCACATGACCGTTGGCGTGGGAGAGAGAGAGAGAGAGAGAGAGAGAGAGAGAGAGAGAGAGAGAGAGAGAGAGGTTTGACTGACAAACTGACAGTAGACAGACAGACGACACACAGACCGACTGACTGAATGAATGACTGACTAACAGACGGACTGTTAGACAGACAAATAAACATACTGACAGTCGAAAAAAAAAAAAAACAACCAATGAGTGGACTTACACAAGGGCGTCGAGTCAACGTTGGCTCGACGTCATGCCGTCGACAACCACTCCAACTCACTTCAATGTCACGTGACCGTTGAGATGAGAGAGCCGTTTGACTGATCCCTGAATCAAAGAAGCCCATAACCCTTTTTGTAACAAATTGAATCTTCCTCCTTATATATAGCAGGAGTCATTTTCAAAATTTAAGGGTGTCAGGTTCTGTTTTCTTCAAAATTTATTTGGAAAATGGCCGAACTTTTTGCAAACAGGCACTGTGTGTCACTTACCCCTTTTGGGGTTTCGGGTACCAAATGGGTTAATGTAGACCTAAGGGCTGGGCAGGTTGAACCAATCTACAAATCTACCAGATTTAACTGTAAAATCTTGCACTTGCGAAAGCGTGTTTAACATTCTTATGCTCTGAAAGAGTGTTCTCCGTTTGTTTTGAATTTAATGTTCCAACCCTACTGAGTCTTGATGGGTCCGAGCACTGGGCAAATGACATTTTATAAAGCAACGCCGTATTATCGCCAACGCAACGTTCTGACGTTTCATCGACGTTACAATGTCAAATTCAATGCATCGCGTTGAAGTTGGTTTGATGTAGACACGACGTTGTTGACACGCTACATGTCGGTTGACGTGGTGTCATTTAACGACAAGCTGTGATTTACATTTGACGGCGCTCGCTAATTGTTAAATTGTTAGTGCGCTGAGAGAGAGAGAGAGAGAGAGAGAGAGAGAGAGAGAGAGAGAGAGAGAGAGGACCCTGTTGGGTCGTATGTACAATATATCATTTTCGTAATGCGAAATTTCATATCTGGCAGCATATCGGTGTTTCTCCCTTTATCTTACATTAGAATTCGTCAAAAGTTTAAAAGAATTCCACTGTTTTACTCTGTAATAAACACTTTATCTGTCCCACTGCCTTTGAAGCAATACGACAGATGACGGCCAGGGCTTTTCCCGTTCTATTTTTAGAACCGGAAGTACGTCACGAAAAAAGCTCCTATACATTTGTATGGCCTAAATGAGGTAATTCAAATGAGCCCCCACAATATACTATAGAGTGTTGGTTTGTTTGATTGATTTGATGTTTAATGTCCCTGTCAACACTGTAAAGGTCATTTTGGAGATGTTGCTTCCAATTTTGTGGGACTTTTACCCGACACTGAGATGAAATGACATCTCAAGCCCTTTCGCCCAATGAAACCAATAGGGTTTATAAAAGTGTGGACGGGCCGACTTGTGCCGCTTTGCCTAGGCAGGCTTAGATCCTCTATGCTGTTTATCAGTGCTCTTGTGCGGGTCGGTTTCAGCTCTGCGTCATGCAGCCCATATATTTCTTCAAGCCCCGATGGGCGGGGGCCGAGCGAGTGTTGGTACTAGGTCTATTTCTAATGAGTACTAGGACTAGCATTTTACACATACAAATGTTCAATGAGGCGGTTCTAACGATTTTTGGGATATGTGTTAGAACTGTGTTATAGGAGCTTTTTTCGTGACGTACTTCCGGTTCTAAAAATAGAACGGGAAAAGCCCTGGCCGTCATCTGTCGTATTGCTTCAAAGAATTACTGCGTAAAACAGTGGAATTCTTTTAAACTTTTTGGGAATTATAATGTAAGATAATGGGAGAAACACCGATATGCTGCCAGATGTGAGATTTCGAATTTCAAAAATGATATATTGTACATACGACCCAACAAGGTCCCCTCTCTCTCTCTCTCTCTCTCTCTCCCTCTCTCTCTCTCTCTCTCTCAGCGCACCAACAATATTGGCGAGCGCAGGCAAATGCAAATTACTGTTTGTCGTTAAATGACGCTACGTCAACGGACATGTAGCGTGTCAACAGCGTCGTGTCTACATCAAACCAACCTCAAAGCGATGCATTGCAACGTCGATGAAACGTCACAACGTTTCGTTGGCGATAATACGGCGTTGCTTAATAAAATGTCATTTGCCCAGTGCTCGGACCCATCAAGACTCAGTTGGATTGGAACATTAAATTCAAAACAAGCGTAGAACACCCTTTCAGAGCATAAGAATGTTAAACACTCCTTCGCAAGTGCAACATTTTACAGTAAAATCTGGTAGATTTGTAGATTGGTTCAACCTGCCCTGCACTCAGGTCTACATTAACCCATTTAGTACCGGAAACCCCAAAAGGGGTAAGTGACAAACAATGCAGGCCCAGATCAGACGCCGCAGAATGCAGCGTCTGCTCAGGGCCTACACTGTTTGCAAAAAGTTCGGTCATTTTCCAAATAAATTTTGAAGAAAAAACAACCTGCAGCCACCCCTAAATTTTGAAAATGACTCCGGAGGAAGATTCCATTTGGTACAAAAAGGGTTATGGGCTTCTTGGATACAGGGATCAGTCAAACCATCTCAACGGTCACGTGCCATTGAAGTGAGTTGGAGTGGTTGTCGACGGCATGAGGTCGAGCCAACGTAGACTCGACGCCCGTCTGTAAGTCCACTCATTGGTTGTTGTTGTTTTTTCGACTGTCAGTATGTTATTTGTCTGTCTAACAGTCCGTCCGTTCGTCTGCTAGTCAGTCATTCAGTCAGTCGGTCTGTGTGTCGTCTGTCTGTCTACTGTCAGTTTTTCAGTCAAACCCCCCTCTCTCTCTCTCTCTCATGCCAGCGGTCATGTGACAATGAAATAAATTGGAGTTGGTGTCGACGGCATGACGTCGAACCAACGTTGACTCAACGCCCCTCCGTCATTAGTTTATTTCGACTGTCAGTATGTATTTAAATTGCACATGTAGACAGATCGTTAGATAGATAGATAGATAGATAGATAGATAGATAGATAGATAGATAGATAGATAGATAGATAGATAGATAGATAGATAGATAGATAGATAGATAGATAGATAGATAGATAGATAGATAGATAGATAGATAGATAGATAGATAGATAGATAGATAGATAGATAGATAGATAGATAGATAGATAGATAGATAGATAGATAGATAGATAGATAGATAGATAGATAGATAGATAGATAGATAGATAGATAGATAGATAGATAGATAGATAGATAGATAGATAGACAGACAGCGAATAAAACGAAAGTTACGTAAAAACTTATTTCGTGAATAACGGTATCTCAATCCATTGACATGGGTCATTCACGAAAAGACTTTCGTCAATAAAAAACGGATTTAGCATAAATGAATTTCGGTTATGAAAGTAAAATAGCATTCTTTCCTTCTCGAGGCATTATTTCAATGAAAATGGGTATATTTTCTCTCAAAATGTCTGAATATTGTTAGCAATTTAAGTTCCGCCAATACATTTGAATAGCGATGGCCGTTTCAGTTGACGGCCAGTACTTTGCGCATGCGCAAGAATGACGTCATAAACGGGATTCCTAAAACCTCCTATATCCCAAAATCTTTTTACAGTGAATCCTGTTACAGAGAGGTTATTGTGTACAGAGAAAAATATGAAAACACACATTATATTTTCTTCCAAACCTAAATTGACATTCAGATAAAATCGTTTTCTGATTTCAGTCAAGTTTGCTATTTTATTTTCTACTACACAAAACTTAATTTTTTACTATTTAATTGTTAATAAATAAATAAATCTTTGTTTATGAAGCACAATTTATGTCCAATTTTTGAAGGTATTTGTTTGATAAATATATGGACAGCAGCTGATTATTACAGTCAATTATATCCTATAATCCTTATCAGTTTTATGGCCCCTATAGGTAGCCAGCCCACCAAGACCAAGCCACACCTACTTTTATCTGCTGGTTACCTGTACATGTTTAAGCTGGGAACCAGACCCCCCGGCATGAAAATCCTGTCTTTAAAGACAAGACTGGACTATATATGGGAGCACAGGAAAACCTGGGTTATTCTTTGTGTGACCTCTGAAGGGTTAACGTCAATTCTGTTTATCTGATTGGCTGTAAAAGGAGAGCTATTGTGACATTACAGTGATTACCATAAGTGATTGACAGCCCTGTTTTATTTGAAGCTAACCTTGTTTTCTCAATTATGTAACATAATTGGTTTCAATAGACAAACATGCATCTGTTATTACAATTTAGTCGGGATTAATTAATTTATTTATTTTTATGTTTAAATTACAAAGAAACAAAATACAAACATATTTCATAAAAATAAATTAAATAGCAAATTTAGTTCTAATATAACCAACAAGCAAATTAAAGCTTCAAATTTGAAGAAAAATTATCAGTAAATAAATAAAATGATAAAAAGCCAAATGTTTGTTCGAAAGAATTGTTTTTTATTTTGATATAATAGAAAGCTTTTTCCATTCGTCTTCTTATTTTTCTTCTTCTTACAGAATAAAAAGTAAAATGAATTATACACGAACAGTATTAGTAAAGTAAATAAAGTAAAATTAGTTCAGCTAAACAAATAATCTCAGTTTATTTATTTTTCTTTCCATAAAATATAGATTTGTTGTGTTCGTTAAAATTGTCTCAGTGAGGCAGTTCTAACGAGCACCCACAATATACTATAAAGTGAGGGTGTACATTTGTATGAACTCAATGAGGCGATTCAAATGCTAATCCCCACAATATACTATATAGGGTGTGGTACTTGCTCTATTTCTAATAAGTACTAGGACTAGCATTTTACATATACAAATGTTCAATGAGGCGGTTCGTACGAGCCCTATAGAGTGTTGGTACTTGATTGAATGGCCTCAATGAGGCGGCTCTAAAGAGTAGCCACAAGGCATTTAATAGAACCGCTTCAATATGCGTTTCTAATGAATACTAGAACTAACATTTTACATATACAAAGGTTGGTTTCGTTGGGCCACAGGCCTTGAGAAGTCATTTCATCTCAATGTCGGGTAAAAGTCCTACAGAATTGGAAGGAACGTCTCCAAAATGACCTTTACAGTGTTGACGGGACGGTTAACCCCAAACCACGCGGCTCTAACGAGTAGCCACAAGGCATTTATTAGAACCACTTCAATGAGGCAGATCTATTCTAGGCGTTTCTAATGAGTACTAGGACTAACATTTTACGTATACAAATGTTCAATGAGGCGGTTCTAACGAGCACCCACAATATAATAATATAGTGATGGTACTCATTCAAATGGCCTCGATATAATTTATACATTTTGGGATGTGTTAGAACTGTGTTACACCCAAAACCCTTTTTACAGAGAGGTTAATGTATACAGAAAAATATGGAAACTCATATGATAGCTCTTCCAAGCCAAATTAATTTTTTGCCCAGATCATGATTTTCTTTAATCTTCCGTTAATACCGTTAATATTATTATGCATAGAATAGATACAAGAGGGGGAAATTGTTTGTCCTGGAACGATTTGACACAATTTCTATCACTACGCTGATTTACCCCAGTGTTAAATTTTCTTACAAAATTATTTTTATTTTTTTCTTCCAATAGCAAAACAACATTTTGTAATATGCATGTCTCAGATTTATTCATTTAATTTAGAACATTATGGGTTGTTTTTCTAGAAATATGTTAACTGCTAAACACCCATGAATTTTAGCCCAGGTGACAGAGTCCTTAATTCACAATATGAATAAGTGTACATGTATGTAGAATAATAACGCCTAGAAAAAATGAAATATATAAATCCGTATTCAAGCACACGAAAGCTATTTCTTGTTCCTTGTAACTCTTTATCCTTTAGCATACCAGCATACCTGCCAATTTATTTTTGTTTATCTATCAGTTTGTACCCGGTCAATGTATTATGCAACACAAGCCATCTGTTTGGCCATGAAATTAATGTCCATTAAAATCAATAATCACCAGGAACAACAATATATTCTCATATATGCCGAATTTTTTACAGATTTCAATCAGGCTGCGCTATCACGAGACAGGTCATTCTTACTGGGACTAAAACTTAAATGTAAAACAATTATTTATTTAGATATTCATTTATTTATTAATCGAGACACGTCACATCAGTCTTTGGGTTGGAGAGAACTGTTTGAGCGTCTGTATAGCCTTACATTAAAACATTAATGCATGGAGAAAAAGAATGCTACGCAAACATACACACATAATAAGAA